>CM033754.1:20255830-21538920 GCA_019671005.1 Hibiscus mutabilis
AAATTCATCCTTGAATTTTCAACACTCACTTGATTCAAAAGGTGAGGAAACTATTTTCTTATATTTTCTTCTTATTTCTCTCAAATCGTTTCTTTAACCTTGTGATTTTTGTCAAAGAACTTTAACAAACGGGATTGTCTTGTTTTCTTAGTTCCTTGACTCCATGTGCTAGAAACTTTACCAGTTTTTTTTCATAGCTTAAATCCGGCTGAATCTCTATTTTATCCGGAGTAACAACATGTGAAGGTCTAATCAATATTTCCAGAGCATCGATACATTATGAATCTTGTTCATTTCCAAAGATAAAGCTAACTATTAAACTTAACTATCCGACTAACTCCTTTCACAATTTCTTATAGCCCAATAAATTTTGAACTTAACTTTCTTTTTGTCTAAACCATAACACCTTCTTCCAAGGTGAAACTTTTAAGGAATACTTTATCCTAAACTTCATATTAAATATCTTTTCTTTCAGGGTCAACATATAGTTTCCATCATTAAGATAGACATTCTTCCTTGATAATACAAATATCTATCAACCCTAACTTCCAAGTTTTCAGTTTCACTCTTTTCCACTTGTTTGAACCTTAACAACATTTCTCATCCTTTCTTTAAACATATCTTATTGAATCCAATATGGTAAATTTTATTCTTAACTTGACAATCAAAACACCATCTTCTTTTAATGCCAATCTTGCATTCATAGCTGTTAAGGCAACAATTGTCTTTCGACTGAGAGCGTCAGCTATCACATCAGCTTTTTCTGGATGATAGTCAATGACCATATCATATTTCTTAAAATGCTAAATCCAACTTCTTTGCATCAAGTTTAACTCTTCTTTAGTAAGCATATACTTTAAACTTTTATAACCTATATAAATATAGCACCGTTCACTGTATAAATAATGATGCTATATCTTTTAAAGCAAATACAACCATTGCTAGCTCCAAATCCTAAGTAAGATAATTTTTCTCATATATCTTAAGTTGTCTCAAGCATAGAGCATTACTTTTCCTTCTTGCATAAGTACGCATCCCAAACTATTATGAGAAGCATCGCTATACACCACATAATCTTTACCCAATTCTGGTTGTACTGGTACCGTGGTTTCAATTATGATCTCCTTTAATGTCTCAAAGATTTCTTAGCATTGATCTGTTCAACTGAATTCCACTTAAAATTTGACTGTGATTTTCCCAATAATCGAAGTATTAGATTGAACCAATAATTCCACATTCGATTCACACCCTTGGGTGATCTATTTATTTATGAAATAAAACCCTTAAATTTTAGGGAATTACAAATTTAGTCCTTAAAATTTTCCAAAGTTTATACTTTAGACATAAAATTTTCAAAATATACATTTTAGTCACTAACTTTTTAAACTTCAATTCCCATTCCAATTTTCCTTGGAATTCAACCAAACTTTAAGAATACCTTATTCAATTCACTATCTATCACAGGAGACCTTTAAACCTTAGAAATTTCCTTTCCAAAACTCATAATTAAAGAAATCCCAATTTTCGCATTTTGTCATTTTAATCACTAAGTTAGCTTTTAAGCTATTATCTTAGTACTAAATGACCCTTAATCAACTTAGTAAATTTTGGGGTATTACAAATATGATATGTTTTACATAATATAAAATATATATGGGTTGCTTGCCATTTTGCAGGAAATTGTTTTAAGTTTGCCTTTGGTAGTATAATATTAAGTTGGACAATATTGTGGTACACCATTAGAGTCTTACAAGTTATCTGACACTTCAATGTGTCTTACAAGTTATCTGACACTCATTGTGTCATGCAAGTTGCCTGACACTTCATCGTGTCTTACAAGTTATCTGACACTTCTATGTGTCTACAATTTAAAGAAAAGGATAGTACTTTTCAAGTACGCGACTCATTTATTAGTCACTTGATATTTACCTTGGGCTACATGATTATACAGTACAACTATATGTTTTCTTATACAGATGTTCTTGCATTACAGAATCATATGATTTAATGACTATCATGCTTTTGAAAGTATCATGCATTAATATATATTTATATATATGTTTCCATCTTATGACTCACTGAATTATACTCAGCGTGTATTTCTGTTATACACGTAGGTAAACGGTAATAGGAGTGGAGCTTTGCATCATTGCCTCTTTTGGGGAGTACCAAATCGACAGGTTAATTTCAGTACTTATTACATCCATGTTTTTGTGTTTAATAGTGGCATGTACTAGTTAAACATCTCTTTCTGATAAATCCATGTTTTTGTGTTTAATAGTGGCATGTACTAGTTAAACATGTCTTTCTGATAAATATTTAAATTGGGTATGTAATAGTTTTATAAACCTTTCATAAATATTAAACATATTAACTGCTTATTATTATTATTATTATATATTTTGACATGATTATGTTATTTACGTAAAAAGTTTTACAATCGGGTATTAAATTATTATTTTAATCCCTAAATAAGATAAAGTTAAATGTTTTGGATTAGAGAAATTTCAAGATGGGTGACCTCCTGGGATGTTAATTTAAAATTTTCGGTTTTTAGTTTAAAAGATATTTCTAAAAGCTCGTAACATCTTTGACTCATGTTCAATATACGGATATGGGAAGGAAGTGTTACATTTATTAGTATCAGAGCTATAGGTTTAGCCGGTTCTGGAGTTAAATTGAAATTGATAAAAGTGTCAAAGTGTGTACATGCCACTAGGATGTCGTATTTACTTGAAAATGACACTTCTTTGATCGATGCAATTGCTTATTAGTTTAAGTGTATGTTATGAGTACAAATGTCGGAGGGAATCGGATCCCGACATGCTACTCAACAAGTAGGGCCTGAGAATGCTCTAGAAGTTGGTGAAGAAGTACAGCAGCCTGTTCAACAGGATGCTGGTGCACCTGCACAAGAAATGCCGTGCAAGGCCGGGTATATTTCTACATGCCCTGGACGCGATACTTAATAGACCTCCTCAAATTTATGTTCCAAATGAGTTAAAGAAGCTGCAGGCTTCTGATTTTAAAGGTGACGTCGATGGGGATCCTATGTCGGCAGATTTCTGGTTGAATGACATACAAACAATGTTGTCTCAAATTGGGTGTGATGATCGAGGAAAGTTGGAAGGAGTAGTCTCCTTGTTGAGAGAGCAGGCACTGGTATGGTATAACAATGTCACTATTCGTGTTCAAGAAAAGGTGAACTGGTAGTTTTTCCTCTGTGAGTTTAGGAGGAAATATATTAGAGATGCATTTATTCGGGAAATGAGGCAGCGGTTCTTGGACCTTAAGCAGGGAGATCGCTCAGTGTATGAACGTGAGTTAAATAGACTGAGTAAGCTTGCCTCTTAATTGCTACCGAACGAGAGAGCCATCACTGATAGTTTTATAAGCAAATTAGATGCCAAATATCAAGAGGTGCTGGTGGCTATTATTCCCAGAGACTTTCAAGAAGCAGTTAATAGAGCTAAACCAATGGAGATTGTATGGGAAAAAGCTAAAAAAGAATCACAGAGCTAGAAAAGAATTGCTGAAACATATTTTGCATTGTGATCATCAAAGTGAGGCAAATGATATTCGCAGCAAGGGAGATCTGGATTTTCAGCATATCGGGGACAATCAAGTTAAATTGGAAAGTCCAAAAACACTTTGATATCAGTGAAAGGCTCTGAAAAGAAACAAGGGCCTTCTCAATGCAAATTTTGTAACCAAAAACATCAAGGGGAGTGCCGGATGGTCACAGGAGCTTGTTTCTGTTGTGGTAAAACTAGACATTTTACACGTGACTGTCCAAATCGAGATGACAGATGGATTCAGACTGAAAGATCTATTGGAATGCAAAGAGGCAAAGGTCGAGGATCTGCAGGATCATCCAGAATGGATTCTCGAAAGGAGACTGAAGCTTTTGTAGGTCGAGATGATAGAGCTTCAGTGAGGGTATATCACATCCGTACGTAGAATGACCGAGATGACAGAGAAGAACCTGAAATTGTTACAGGTACTTTCCAACTCTATGATAAACATGTATTTGTTCTGATAGATACTAGATCTACACACTCTTACGTTAGTTCTAGATTAGTTCAGGAAAGAGGAATTCCTTTAGAACTAACTCAGAGTGATGTGATAGCCATAAACCCTCTAGGCCAAAGTGCTAGGGTAACTAAAGTAAGTAGGAGATGTCCACTTAAAGTTTAGGGAATTGAATTCCCAGCTGACTTGTTAGAACTGCCTTTTAGTGATCTTGAGATCATTTTGGGCATGGATTGGCTTCATGCCTATGATGCTACAGTAAGATGTCTCCAACAATAGTTGATTTTAAAGACTGCAGATGGCTCAGAGATTATAGTGTTGGGCGAAGGATCTCAATGTATAAAGAATGTGATTTCGGCTTTTAAAGCCAAGAAATTATTGGAGCAAGGTTGTGAGGCTTTTCTAGCCCACGTAGTGGATACTAAGAAGATTAATACTGACCTTAGTGCAATTCCGACAGTTTGGGATTTTCCTGAAGTATTTTCGGAAGAGTTACCAAGATTACCTCTTGAAAGAGAAGTACAGTTTGGAATCGAGGTTATTCTTGGTACTGAGCCAGTATCCATGACTCCATATAGAGTGGCACCTATAGAATTGAGGGAGTTAAAGTCACAGTTACAGGAGTTATTAAATAGAGGATTTATACGTCCTAGCACATCACCATGGGGAGCTCCGGTGTTTTTTGTTAAAAAGAAGGATGGTTCGATGCGTCTGTGTATTGATTACTAACAGCTGCATAAGGTGACCATAAAGAATAAGTATCCATTTCCAGGCATAGAAGATTTATTTGGTCAAGTAAAAGGAACGGCAATATTCTCTAAAATCGATCTTCGGTCTGGTTATTATCAACTGAAAGTCAAGGAGGAAGATATTCAAAAGACATCATTCTAAACGAGGTACAGGCATTATGAATTTGTAGTGATGTCATTTGGCCTTACAAATGCTCCAGCAGCATTGATGGATTTAATGAACTATGTATTTCAACCGTATCTCGATCGGTTTGTCATAGTTTTCATTGATGATATATTAGTGTACTCGAAGACTAAAGAAGATCAAGATACATATTTGAGGATAGTATTACAGATTTTGAAGGAAAAGAAGTTATATGCCAAGCTCTCAAAATGCGAGTTCTGGTTATCTGAAGTAGCTTTCTTGGGTCACATTGCTTTAGCTGAAGGGATTAGAGTGGATCCTAAAAAGATACAATCTATAGTGGAGTGGAAGGTTCCCAAGAATATTACTAAAGTTTGAAGTTTCTTGGGACTTGCTGGATATTATCGAATGTTTGTGAAAAACTTTTCGATGATAGCTGCTCCACTTACGAAGTTATTGAGAAAGAATGTTCCATTTGTTTGGACTGAAAAGTGTCAAGAAAGCTTTTATCAGTTAAAGAAAATTTTGACAGAAGCTCTAGTTTTAGTACAACCCGAATTGGGAAAGGAGTTTACTTTGTATAGTGATGCATCTCAAAATGGATTGGGATGTGTATTAATGCAGGATGGAAAGGTGGTTGCTTATGCTTCTCGGTAGTTAAAGCCACACGAAATGAATTATCCGACTCGAGATTTAGAGCTGGCGGTTGTAGTTTTTGCTCTAAAAGTGTGGCGACATTATCTCAATGGTGAATGTTGTCATGTTTATACGGATCATAAAAGTTTAAAATATTTAATGACACAGAAAGAGTTGAATTTACGGCAACGGGGTGGTTGAAATTGATAAAAGGTTATGATATGATCATTGACTATCACCCAGGTCGAGCAAACGTTGTAGCAGATGTTTTGAGTCAGAAAACATTTGCTACATTACGGGCTTTAAATGCGTAGTTAAAAGAGATACCTGACGGTTCGTTTTAGTAGAGTTGCATTTGAGATCATCATTATTAGACCGGATTAAAAAAAGCCAGCGACAAGATGAAGATTGTGTAACCAAGATAAAGCAAGTGGAATCAGGTGGAATTAAAAATTTTGAGATTAAATCTGATGGGTGCCTTTATTACAAAGATAAAGTATATATTCCTGAAGATGCTGGGCTGAAGCAAGATTTACTTTCTGAGGCACACTATAGTCCCTTGACTATGCATCCTGGGGGAAACAAGATGTATCAATATTTGAAGAGTCGATATTGGTGGCCTGGTATGAAAAGAATGATATCAGAGTTGTTGCCAGGTGTTTGACTTGTCAATAGGTAAAAGCGGAGCATCAAGTTCCATTAGGAAAGTTACAACCTATTTCTATTCCGCAATGAAAGTGGGATAGAATTACTATGGATTTTGTGACAGGATTGCCATTGACCCCCAGCAAGAAAGATTCTATCTGGTAATTATGGATAGGTTAACTAAATCTGCTCACTTTATACCAGTTAGAACAAATTATCAGATGAGCAAGTATGCTGAGTTGTATATTAAAGAAATAGCTACATGGGGTGCCTATATCCATAGTATCAGATCAAGATCCAAAGTTCACATCAAGATTTTGGAAAGTATTGCACAGAGCTTTGAGGATAGGATTGAACTTTAGTACTGTATTTCATCCTCAAACAGATGGTCAGTCTAAAAGGATAATTCAAATACTCGAGGATATGTTAAGAGCTTGTATAATTGAATTTGAAGGATCATGGGAAAAGTACTTGCCATTAGCAGAATTTGCTTACAATAATAGTTATCAAGTAAGTATTCAAATGGCACCTTATGAAGCTCTTTATGGTCGGAAGTGCATATCACCATTGAATTGGTTTGAGTTGCATGATCGCAAGTTGATTAAGCCAGATATGTTGCAAGAAATGGAGGAAAAGGTTAAGATTGTGCAATACAATCTTAAGAAGGCCGCTGATCAATGGAAGTCATATGCAGATTTGAAAAGAAAGGACATTCAGTTTGAAGTTGGAGAAAAAAGTATTTTTGAAAGTTTCTTCTTGGAAGAAAATAATGAGATTTGGTAGTAAAGGTAAGTTAAGTCCTGGATATATTGGACCGTATGAAATACTAAAAAAGGTTGGTCCTGTGGCATATCAGTTAGCTCTTCCGCCGGAGATGAGTAAAATTCATGATGTTTTCCATGTTTCGATGCTCCAGAGATATAGATCTTATCCATCACATGTGATTGTACTAAAGGAAATTGAGTTGCTATCAGATTTGACATATGAAGAACAACTAGTAAAGATACTAGCGTATGGTGTCAAAGAATTAAGGAACAAGCAAATACCATTAGTGAAAGTCCTTTGGCACAATCACAGAGTGGAAGAAGCAACGTGGGAAATAAAGGATGCAATGGAAAAGTAGTATCAGCTCTTGTTTAAAACATGTACGTTTTGAAAATTTGAGGATGAACTTTCTTAAGGGGGAGAATTGTAATGCCCCAATATTTTCTTAGTGACTAAAACGTAAAGAGTTAAAGATTGGTTGTTTTAGTTCAGTGACCAAAATGAAAATTTTGAAAGTTTGGTGGTCAAAGTATAAACTTTGGAAAAGTTTTAGGACTAAATTGTAATTTCTAAAAGTTATGTAAGTTAACCCCATAAATGAATAGTTCACCCCCAAGAGTGACACTTTCGTGTTACTCGGATTTTTCGCACGAGGCTTATATTAGTGGCTATAAAGCTTTAAAGTTCGTAGGAAGAAAATTTGGAAATCGTATTGACTGAAATTCAAATATTTGGATCGAATAAATTCCATAAATAAAAATCTAAGATATTTTGGGACATGATCGGTTGGATTGGAACCAATTTGGTTCAATTTTAATGGAATGGCAATTTTTAAGTCTTGTTGTAAATAAAGACTAGTTGGAGGGCAAATAGGACATTTGCCATGGATGGTATTTTTGAAATATTTTGAAACTTTGAGGGCAAATTTGGAAGGTGAATAACACATGGAATTAATCATAGCCATTGATTTTTGACGATATTGAATCTTGGCCATTGGATTAAAAGGGTAAAATAGTAATTTCACTATGTAAAATGAATTAAAAATTCATTTTTACTTTAAAACATGTGGATTAATTAGCAAGATGAGAAAATTTTTCTCATCCTTTTTTTGGGCTGTTCGAAAGTTAGAGAAAAAGGGGGAAAAGAAAAGTTTTCAATTTTTCAAGCCAAAATTAAAGGATCAGAGTTTAGATTCAAGCAAAATTGATTGAGGTAAATTATTCTACACTTGATTTTCTTCATTTTGATAGTATTTTTTGCATGATAAAGTCAAGTATGAGTTATGTTCATGGATGAGGTTGGTTATGGAAATTGATAGTAGATGATGAAATTAAGGTTGTTTTGTGTAGAATTAATGTTATAAACATGGAATCAAGTTTGAAATTGGATTAATTCCATGTTTGAAGTCATAAACCCTAACCCTAAGATTTGGGGTTTTTGATTAAGAAGTTAAATTGAGGATGATATTGAATGAATTATGATGTTAGATTAAATAATTTCCCTAATTGAAGTTATAGGGATCATTTCAAAAAATTTGAGAAATTAGGGGAAATTATTGATAATTTATTTTAGTACTTGAATTGGTAAATTATGATTGAAATAGCATGAATTAATTTTTAAGGATCAAAATGGAAAATTTTGGGAGTACAAGGACTAGTTTGGCAATTTGAAGAAAATTAGGGATTAGTCTTGAATTTATGAAAAATTTAGGGATTTGATGTTGAACTTGTATTTGAGGTACATAATGTTGGAAAAATTAAGTCTAGTGATTAAAATGTTGATTTTGAAGTTTAAATCAACATTTTGGGTCAAATTGAATATTCGGTTACTTTAGGGACCAAAGTGCAAATTTTAAAGTTTGGTTCCTAAAGTGTAAAGGATGAGAAATGTAAGGTTTAGACTTGAAAATTTATGGTTGGAAGTTTAAAAGAGTCCTTAGGGACTAAAATAAATATTTTGGGAAAAGTTGGGGATTTAAAGAAAAGTATGAGAATTTGTGATTCGAATATAGAAAGTTTTATCGGATCAAGTTTGTACTTAATGGATATTTATTTTAATTACTTTCCATTATTTTATGTGGTATTAATATGTACTAACATATGCTTGAAATGATATATGTTATTTTAATGTAGATTTCGATATAAATCAAGGTAGTTTCAGCAGAAAAGGAAAAGAAAAGGATCAGAAGTAAAATCAAGTAGCAAGGTTAATTATCAAGGGTAGGTGAGTGCATACATATTTTTAAATGTATGTTTATTAACATACTCTAGGGAGACTTGCGATAAGTCACCCAAAAAGGTAAAGAATCTTTGTAAATAGCATAATATATTTTTGGCATGGTACTTTATTTTATTGATTTAAAGATTGTGGCATGTTTTATGGTCACGTATGGTTTTATAGCATGATATATTCATGACAAAGTTATTTCATATAATTATTTTTATGGAAGTACACCATGAAAGTTATAGAGCATATCGAAGTATGAACTGCTCTAATATGATATGTTTTACATGATATAAAATGTATATGGGTTACTTGCCATTTTGTAGGAATTGTGTTTAAGTTTGCCTTTGGTAGTATAATATTAAGCTGGACAATATTGTGGTATACCATTAGAGTCTTACAAGTTATCTGACACTTCAATGTGTCTTACAAGTTATCTGGCACTCATTGTGTCATACAAGTTACCTGACACTTCATTGTGTCTTGCAAGTTATCTGACACTTCAATGTGTCTACAAGTTTAAAGAAAAGGATAGTATTTTTCAAGTACGCAACTCGTTTATTAGTCACTTGATATTTTACCTTGGGCTACAGGATTATACAGTACAACTATATGTTTTCTTATACAGATGTTCTTGCATTACAGAATCATATGATTTAATGACTATCATGCTTTTGAAAGTATCACGCATTAATATATATATATATGTTTTCATCTTATGCCTCACTGAATTATACTCAACGTGTATTTCTGTTACACGCATAGGTAAATGGTAATAGGAATGGAGCTTTGCATCATTGCCTCTTTTGGGAGTACCGAATCGGTAGGTTAATTTCAGTACTTATGACATTCATGTTTTGTGTTTAATAGTAGTATGTACTAGTTAAACTTGTCTTTCTGATAAATATTTAAATTGGGTATGTAATAGTTTTATAAACCTTTCATAAATATTAAACATATTAACTACTTATTATTATTATTATTATTATTATTATTATTATATGTTTTGACATGATTATGCTATTTACGTAAAAAGTTTTACTGTCGTGTATTAAATTATTATTTTAATCCCTAAATAAGATAAAGTTAAGTGTGCTTGAATTAGAGAAATTTCAAGATGGGTTACCTCCTGGGAAGTTAATTTAAAATTTTTAAAATTCCCAGTTTTTAGTTGAAAAGATATTTCTAAAAGCTCGTAACATCTTTAACTCATGTTCAACGTACAAATACGGGAATGAGGTGTTATAGTACGGCTAGGCAATTTTGGACAGGTTGTTTCGGTACAGGTATAGGAATTCCGATACACTTTATGGTTACTGGAATCTCACCTTTTTGGAACAAGCCCGCGTACCGAAACACTGTATGACCGTATCGGTACGATGATTTAAGAAATTAAATGGGATTTTTGTATTCGAAGTGGCGTACCGGTACGGTGCTTGGTGTACCGAAACGAGTTGCAATTCCGTATCGATATGGTCCTTAGCGTATCGATATGAAAGCAGTTAAATCTATTAATGTCATGGAAAGGCGGTTCTAGTTTCTTTCATTTTAGTCCCTAGATCTTGTTTTATCAATTGAATGAGTGTGGATGATCATATTAAGTTGATTTTCGAAATGTAAGCATAGAATATATATAATTAAAGGATGGTAACATAAAATTTGGTAAAGTACCTATATATTGCTGAAATTGCAATTTAGTCCCCAGATTACGGTTGTGTCCAATTGGATATCGATTCGATTCTCGATTGGGTTGAGTTCTCACCTGTGAATAGTATGTGCATGTAGAAAAGTAATAAAGCATCTAGGCAAGATAAAAGAAAAAAAATTGGTCGCGTTTTGGTCTTATCTTCCCAGTTTACTTCGGTAAACCTAATGTACCTTGCTCGGTTCGGTCTTGCGACTAGGCCAGGTCGAGGGGGTTACACATTGCGATATGTAATCCACCAGTGGGAGAAAACGACACAATTAACCCTTCGACCGCTGCGGTTCCCATGGTGGAGAAAATGATACAATCATAACCCCTCGACACACATGAGGCTACTTATTATAGTGCACTTTAAACCCTATGGAATGCCAACTATATATGATAATATTTAATCATTGTCACTTGCCAATATATTCCATATTAAACATGACACCTCACTATTTTTCATATGCATCATTTAAACCAATTTCTAATGCAACAAACCGTGCATTTACATATCATTGAAAAACTTTTCACTAAGAATTTACCATGCTCAAATATCATCAATATAAAATCATTTGAATCATAATCCATTTCCAAAACATGCATATAACAGTAGGTATCAAAACATAAACATAGGCATGAGAAAATCAACTTTGCCAAATCGAAATTGAGAGCGAAATTGTCCAATACTTACTTCCAAGTGTAGACAAGCGTTTCAAGCTTAATCTAAACTCCAAAAATCATTTTGAAACCTTTACAAAGATGTAAATCACATTTCACTCACCGACAACTAAAGCTTCACTTGCCGATGCGAAATCAAGCATCTGAAGCTACCGAAACTTCACCACTCGCTGTCATATCAAACTCCCCTATTTTATCCATATAAAAAATAGAGGATTAATGCATCATTATGCATCTTTAATTCTAGCAACATTAATTCTCAACATCGCCTCACCAAGAACAATTAAAAACCTTCTGAAAATAACCAAAAACCACTTCGATATCATCCTAGACAAAGCCCAACCATAACATAACGATTTGAACATGTAATCAAAATCAATTAACATCTAAAAACACTTACAAATTCATCTTACACCTCTAGCAACATCATAACACCACAAACACCTCAAAATCTAACTATTCACAACCTAGAAAATTACCAATTCAATTAGTTTCGGGATTCCTTTTACAAATCTCTTCTCATAACATTAAAACATGTCTTAGATGTGATCTACATCAATTAAAATCACCACAAATTAGATATATAACAAATATCCACCAATTTCCTTATTAACACCAACTTTAAACCTTTTAATCTTAATTTATTCATCAACACACATCAAAAACCATTTGTAAATGATCAAGAACTTCGGAATTTCAGTAAAGAACCTTTGATTAGATGAGAGAAACAAAAATCACCTCTAATGGTTGGCTTCTCCCTTAATTGGCATGATTTGAGTGAAATTTCCAAGAAAACAAGATTTGATGTAGAAATCAATTGAGAAATCAAAATAAAATTAAAAAGAATTGATCCTTGATAATTTTAGAGCATGTTATGTAGTTTGGTTGTAACGACCCGAATTTCAAAATCTGAGGGTTGGGTTAATCAGGAGTGCGACTCCGCATTTGGGCCTTGATATTGGGCCTTATGACCCTTGTTGGGCTTGAGTCTTGGTTTGGGCATGGATTTTTGGAGAATATCATAAGGGTATTGTTGGGCAAGAATCACGTTTTGCTTTGTGAGGGAGTTGTAATCAGCTTGGAAGGATCTATCATTCAAGGTAAGTTTGGTTAAAAATGGTGGATGAAGGTGTTTTGGTGGGGGTTCTTAGGAAGAACGGGAATGGGTTGTTTGTAACCCCCTTGACCCGATCTAGACGCTCGACCGAACCAAGCGGGCTACATTAGGTTTGTCGAAGCAAACTAGAGAAAAATTACGAAAACCGATCCATTTTTTTCCTTTTATCTTTCCTAGATGTGTATTATTAATCCTAAGTGATCATGCTTGCAGCGGATGAATTTACAAAAAAACAAACCACGGAAAGGCAACCAATTGCATACGATACATTTTAAGGACTAAAACATAAAACTAGTAAATTAATGGGCCATTTCTAAAAATAGGGTTACCAATCCTCAATTAATCAAATTACATGCTTGCATGTCAATTATCGACTCATTCCGACCATCCAAACTCAAGCAATTGCATTCACAACAATCAGGGACCAAAACAAAAGAATTAGAAACTATCAAACACCTCAATAACTGATTTAACTACAGTCCGTATCGGTACGCATATAGGTGTTTCGGTGCACCATGGACAATTTTCAAAACTCAGATTCCAGTAGCTCAAAGTCGTACCGATATGGCACTACATATCGAAACGCTAAGCCAATTTGCTCTTACCCGTATCGAAACACCTCCCTGCATATTGAAATGCTATGCCTAAAAGGGCTTACCCGTATCGAAACACTGTCCCATGTATCGAAATGCTAAGCTTAAAATGGCCTAGTCGTACCTGGTATGAAGGGTCGTGTTCTGATACACATGAACCCGAAAAGTCATTTTTAGCTAGTTTTTCAATTGAATCTAGATGCATTTAGATCCTAGCAGCTCACATTCATGCATACAACTAACCATTCGATCATATTCCATTACTTGCACCAAGATTTAGCAACCACAACAAATCATGTGCTTCCAAAAGATCAACCTATAGGCATGCTCCCTATACCACTTTACCAAACATACCAAAACACTCAAGTGAACATTTACTAGCATATGCCACTTCCACTCATATCTATAACATCAAAATTAACATGTTAGAATCATCAACACATGGCATTCAACCAAGGCTATCTAGATCCATACCTAAGCAACCACCTAGCATCAACCATAAGCAAGGATTCACAACATACTTATCAACATCAATCCAACTCCAAAACATAGCATTAAACATGCTAAAAAACCAGGGGAAAACAGAATTACAAATCCTAAAAACATGGCGAACACGTTGCCTTATTAACCAAAAACTTAAATCGAGCTCATACTCAAAAGTAGTCTTTGTTCTTGGATCACTTTAAACCTTGCCTTTGCTGCCCCAAACTTCAATGCTCTGCATCATTAGGAAAAAGAGAGCGTGAGCTCATATGCTTGGGTGAGAATGCTTACAAAACAATGATGCATTTAAATTCCTTTGAAAACTAAACACTTGTTTTCAAACCATGCTTACGACCAAAGCATTTTCATTGATTTCAAAACAAACATTAACCTTACATATCGGATACACGGACCTATCATACCATGCCTAGTTAAGCCGTATGATATCCCAAACCTTGCCTAGTTAAACCGCAAGATTTGACAACCTCGCCTAGTTAAACCGCGAGCTTTACCGACCTTACCTAGTTAAACCAAAAGATCACCATCATCTTGGGCTGCCTAGATAATCCGCATACTGGCCTAGTTAAACCACCATACCTCAAGGACCCATGGCCACAATCGATTTTTGTTTATATACTATAATGCACTTCATCCTATGGCATGCCAACTATATCCGATTGTTTTTCACCTTGTCACATAGCCAGTATATCATTTCTAAAACCATTTACTCAATGTTTTACAATGCGTTACACAAAATCACCATATACACAAACCACATTGCCAAAGCAACACCACATTCCCAACCGGAATGAAAACCAATTCTCACTAGCATTTCATATACTTTAAAACCATTGCATATGTAATCAAAACCATGCATTTACAGTAAGCAAGTCAAACCATGCTAAATACCAAAACATGTAATCTACCATGCTCATATCCAATCTGACATTAAAGAGAAAAAGAGGGAAACTTACTTCCGAGCTTACGTAAGTGTTTCAAACTTAACCTAAACTCCCATAACCACTTTCAAACCTTTGATAGACTTTTTAAAATCGTTTCCACTCACCGATTACACTTCACCTTGCTCGCCAATGCAAATCAAGCTCCCGACAAGCAACAATCCACCTCAAGTTGCTTCGCCTTGACTATCCCCTGTTTTGGTCACACAAAACCAGAAGAAACATGCATCAAAATGCATCCAAACCACAGCCTCAAAGCAATTATCCGCAACTCACAAGTTGCCCACTCAAAAACCATCTGAAACTTATTGAAAGTAGCCCCAAACACCATCCAATCTAAACTCAGGCACAAAACAACAATTCAATACCTCAAACCTCAACAATTAACATCTAAAAACCCTTCTTCAACATCCTTTTACTTCCAGCAATGATTAAACTCCATTAACATCACAAAAACCTTTAACTAACAACCATTAACATTAGGGATTCAACTAGTTTCGGGACTATATTGATAAAAACAAGCCTTCAACATTATTAAACACTAAAATCATGATCTAATTTGAACAAGAACCCAGCAAAATAGATCCAATTCAAAAATATACCAATTTCCTCAATCACAACACAATTAAAACAATTTTCCTCAATTAAACTATCAAAACACATTAGAAAACAATTCTAAAGAATCAATAACTTAGGAATTTCAATAAAGAACCTTTCATTAGAGGAGAAGAATGAACATTACCTCTAATGGATGCTTTCTCCCTTAATTGGATGATTTACATGAGAAAACAAAGTTAAAACAATAAGGTTTTGATAAACAATCAACAAGAAATCATTTGCAATCAAAGGATTAAAGAAAACATGATTTTACCTTAAGATTTAGAAGAAGAGAGTGGTGCTTGGTTCGGGAGATTTTGAGAGAAAGTTAGTTACGTGATTTTGTTTTAAAGATTTAAATATCAATTTAATTCTCCCCAACCTATTTATATTTTCCAAAACACTTTTAAAATAGCCAATTAAGGGATAAAGTCTGAGATTAGACTTTCGGGCAATTAGCTCCTTAAAGATTCAAAGTTTTGACTCTTTACAAAACAATAACTAAAAATAGTTTTTAAAGTTTACATTTTGGTCACTAGTCCAAAATGTCTAACTTCCAAAACTCATTTTACAAAATTGATTTCACCACAACTATTAATATATTAAATAATGATTTTAGAACATTTTTCTATATTTTTATCACCTTCAAAAAATTTAATTCGATTTAATCCCGAAACGACTCGAATCCCTAATACTAGTCCATCGACCCTTAAACGAGTCCCAAAACAACTAGACCCAAAACTGGGGCATTACAACTCTGCCCCACTTAAGAAATTTTGTCCTCAAAATTTACCTAGAAGAAACAAATGTGGAAATTGCTCCAACATGTCCACTTTGCATTCCTAAGTTGCTTCCTCAACACCACAGTTTCGCCACAAAACCTTAACAAGCTCAATCGTTTTGCCACAAAGAACTTTGCTGCTGGAATCAAGGATTTCCACTGGCTCCTCATCATAGGATAAATCCAGCCTCAACTCAATATGTTCTACCGGCATAACATGGGAGGGATCTGACCAGTACCTCCGCAATATAGATACATGAAACACATCATGTATTTTCTCCAACTCGGGAGGCAAAATCAACTGAGAAGCCACATGACCAAAACTCTCCACAACCTCATATGGCCCAATAAATGTCGGGCTAAGCTTACCCTTACGTCTGAATCACATCACCTTCTTCCACGGTGACACTTTCAAGAACACATGATCACCCACCACATATTCAATCTCTCTACGCTTCAAATCCGCGTAAGATTTATGTTGATCCGTAGCCGCTTTCAAGCGATCAGACACCAGCTTTACCTTCTCATCTGTGTCTTTCAACACATCCAGTAAGGAAACATGCTTTTCCCCAACCTCAGCACAATACAAAGGCGTATGACACTTCCAGCCATATAAAGCCTCATACGGTGCCACTGTATACTCGCTTGATAACTATTGTTATACGCAAACTTAACCAAAGTTAAATGCTTCTCCCAGGTTCCTTGGAACTCAATGATGCAGCACCTCAACATATCCTCCAAAACCTGGATAACACGCTCAGACTAACCATCTGACTGAGGATGATACGCAGTGCTGAAACTCAACCTTGTACCCAAAGCCTAATGCAAACATTCCCAAAACCTCGCTCTAAACCTCGAATCTCTATCCGAAACAATAGACTTAGGTACCCCATGCAAATGCACAATCTCAGCGATATATAAGTTCGCCAACTTGTCCAAAGGTATACATCATATGCACTGGCATAAAATGTGCACACTTCATAAACCGATCAACAATCACCCAAATAGAATCCTTTCTAGCCAGTGTCAACGACAACCCTGATGCAAAATCCATGGTGACTCTCTCCCATTTCCATTCTGAAATTCTAAATGGTTGCAACAACTCAAATGGAAACTTATGTTCAGCCTTAACCCGCTGACACACCACGCACTTAAAAAAAATTTCGCCACATCCTTCTTCAAACCAACCCAATAGTACACCTCTTTCAACCCATGATACATTTTGGTATTACCGGGATGCATAGTAAAAGGACTAGAATGTGCCTCCGTCAAAATAGTATGCCTAAAATCTGAATCATCTGGCACTACTATTCGACCCTTGAAGCACAAAACCCCATCATCATCAAAATGGAAATCCATTGAATTACCATCTGATATGTCCTTAACGTGCGAAACTAGAGAATCATCAAACGGTTGCTTAGCTTTAATCATTTGTGACAACGTCGGCTTAACTTGCAATTCATCCAACAACCCACCTTCCTGTGTCACACTGAATCTCGCAAACATAGCCCTAAGCTCAATCGCAACCTTACGACTCAAGGCATCCGCAACTACATTAGCCTTTTCCAGGATGATACTCGATCGTCAAGTCATAATCCTTAGGCAACTCCAACCACCTAAGTTACCTAAGATTCAAATCCTTTTGAGACATCAAATACTTCATACTCTTATGATCCGTAAAAATAACACATTTCTCTCCATAAAGATAACGTCTCTAAATCTTCAAGGCAAACACTACAGTCGCTAGCTCCAAATCATGAGTCGGATAATTGCGCTCATGAACTTTCAACTGTCTCGACGCATAGGCACAACCTTACCATCTTGCATCATCACACAACCAAAACTAACGTAAGACGCATCACTATAAACCATAAACTCCTTCCCTGACTCAAGTTAAATCAACACAGGAGCATGAGTCAAGACTTCCTTCAACTTCTCAAAACTATGTTGTTGCTTCTTCGTCCACACATAAGGAACATTCTTTTGCAACAATTTTGTCATCGGTCCCGAAACACTAGAAAACCCAACTACAAAACGTCGGTAATAACCAACTAACCCAAGGAAACTACGAACCTCCAGCACGGACTTAGGTTGCTTCCAATTGAGAATAGCCTTAATTTTCTGTGGATCAACATGAATACCCTCCGCGGAAACCACATGACCATGGAACATCATTTCCTTTAGCCAAAACTCACATTTACTCAATTTGGCATACAACTGACTATCCTTCAAGCCTCACAAAACAATCTGCAAATACTAATCATGTTTTTCCTTGGTACGAGAGTACACAAGAATATCATCTATGAACACCACCACAAACTGATCAAGATACTCATGAAACACCCTATTCATCATATCCATGAACGCAGCCGGGGCATTCACCAAGAACTCATAATGTTCGTACCTTGTACGAAACACAGTCTTATGAACATCCACCTCCTTAACCTTCAACTGATAATACCCCAATCTCAAATCAATCATAGAAAACACCACCGCCCCACGAAACTGATCAAACAAATCATCAATCCTTGGCAAAAGGATACTTATTCTTCATCGTCAACTTATTCAACTACCGGTAATCAATGTACATACGCATCATACCATCTTTTTTCACAAAAAGAATAGGAGCACCCCATGGTGAAACACTCAGTAAAATGAATCCATGGTCTAACAACTCTTGGAGCTGTGCCTTCAACTCTTTCAACTCCTTCGGTGCCATCCGATAAGGGATAATGGACAACGGAGTCATACCAACGTACGTCACAATACCGAATCCAACCTCTCTATCCGGAGGTAAACCCAACAACTCTTTAGGAAAAACTTTCAGATAATCACAAACAACTCAAATGTCCTGCACTTGAACACCCTTGGCCTCCATATTCATCACGATAGCCAAATAAGCTTGGCAACCTCCTTGCACCATCTTTTCCACTCGAGTAGCCGAAACAACATTGGACAAGAATTTCACATTCTAGCCAACCACCACAACTTCATAATCATCAGCTAATCTCAAAGAAATCCTTTTGGATTCACAATCCACGACTGCCTTGTGCTCACTTAGTCAATCCATGTCCAAAATAACATCAAAGCCATGTAATGGCAACTCTATCAGATCCGTGGCAAACTCATGACTTTGCACTACCAAAGGACACCGCCTATACAACCTTCTAGTCGTAACTGTCTCACCAAAAGAACTAGTTACTAACATGCCAACATCCAAGATCTCAACAGGAACATTCAACAAAAATGCATGCTTACTCGCGACATAAGAATGAGTAGACCCTGAATCAATCAAGGAAAATAATGACAAGGATTGTAAAGTGAAGGTACCTGTGATCACATCAGTGTCATTGAGATCCTCACGATGAGCATAGATCTGAGCTGGTCCACCATTATCCGGCTGTACATCAACATCATGAGCCACAACTCTCTGACCATCCTCTTGCCTTTGATAATTAACCCTGTCACGGCCTCAGCCCTTAGTAGGTGCAACAGCATGAATCGGTTCATCTCTCACAACACGAGGATAATATTACTTCATGTGACCAGGAGATCCACATACCCAACATCCTCCAGCACTTCCCCAACACGCACCCATGTGGCGCCTGCCACAACGCTCACATTCAGCTACAATACGAGCTCCCAGGTTACCTTGGCTAACACCGCCACCATGCTTATGATCTGGCTTATGCCTCTTATCTTGAAACCTCCTATTCTTCTTCCCAAAATAGCCAAAATTAGTTGCTCTCTTACTCGAGCCCATGCCTCAAACCTATCCCGTCACTCCTAGGGACTGCTCAATATCTTTGGCATGGTTGACCAACACATAAAAATTTGTGTAATCCACAACCAACAAATACGTCATGATGTCCTTCACAAGACCATAACAAAACCTATCACACCTCTGTTGTTCATCTGGAACCAACTTCGGGGCATACTGACTTAGGCGAATAGATTTCCCCTCATACTCGGTAACTGACATGCCACCTTGCGATAGCGACATAAACTCGCGCTTCCTCGCATCCAGATATTAAGATCCAAGATACTTCCTCTTGAAAGATCTCCGAAAGAACTCCCAAGTCACATCTGCCTCTGGGACACTCGTAATCGTGGCCACCCACCAGTGATAAGCACACCTTAGAATAAGGATACAGTGCAACCCAACTTGCGCTCATTGTTACAATACATCTGATTCAAGATACGAATTGTCTTTTCCAGCCATCCCTTAGCTGCTTTAGGGCTCAAAACCCTAAATTTTGCGCCTCCCAAACTACAAAGATGCTTCAAAGGTAAACCTTGATTAACCACCACAACAGGTGTCAGTGCTTGCACTTGCACTCCAGCTATCGCTGCCTAGAAAGCCCCCATCATTGCTTGGATCAACGAAGCCAAATCACCAAAAATTGGCCCTTGCGGAGCCTGAGGTACATCACCTACCCAAACATCAACAGGAGGAAACAACGAAGGAGGATAAGGTAACACATTCTGAGGATTCCCTTCCTTAACATTACCCTACCCAGATCCTCCATTACCAGCCATAGAACGAGTCTTATGTCGAGCCATGCTAACAAAAGCATCAACACACATTAAAGTCAGGCTAATATTCAGCAAAGGATCCAAGACAACCTTATAAAACATTTTAAAACCTCAGTAATAAGCAATGTGTTCCCAATTCACGCCCTATATGATGTAAAACAATCATTGTACATATTCACAATCACCGTGCATATCAAACATTAGCATACAAACAAACAATAGCATCCCAACCTTTCAAAACCTGGCTCTGATACCAACAAATGTAATCCCCTCAACCCGGCCTAGATGCCCGACCGAACCAAGCAAGCTACATTAGTTTTGCTGAAGTAAACCGAAGAAAGATTATGAAAACTAGTCTATTTTTTCCTTTTATATTGCCTAGATGCGTATTATTAATCCCAAGTGATAACGCTTACAGCGGATGAATTTACAAAAGAAATGGACCACGAAAAGGCAACCAAGCATACAATACATTTTAAGGACTAAAATGTAAAATTGGTAAATTAATGGACCATTACTAAAAATACGGTTACCAATCCTCAATTAATCAAATTACATGCTTGCATGTCAATTCTCAACTCATTCTGACCATCCAAACTCAAGCAATTGCATTCACAGCAATCAGGGACCAAAACGGAAGAATTAGAAACTATCAAACACCTCAATAACTTATTAAACTACAGTATGTATCGGTATGCATATAGGTGTTTTGGTACGCCATGGCCAATTTTCAAAACTTAGATTCCAGTAGCTCAAAATCGTACCGATATGACTCTGCGTATCAAAATGCTAAGCCAATTTGCTCTTACCCTATCGAAACACCTCATTGCGTATCAAAACGCTATGCCTAAAAGGGCTTACCCATATCGAAACACTGCCTCACGTATCGAAATGCTAAGCCTGAAATGGACTAGCCGTACTACGAGGGGTCGTGTTTCGATATGCTTTAACCCAAAAAGTCATTTTTAGCTAGTTTTTTAATCGAATCTATATGCATTTAGATCCTACCAGCTCACATTCATGCATACAACCAACCATTCAATCATATTCCAACAAATCATGTGCTTCAAAAATATCAACCTATAGGCATGCTCCCTATACTACTTTACCAAACATACCAAAACACTCAATTGAACATTTACTACCATATGCCACTTCCACACGTATCTATAACATCAAAATCAACATGTTAGAATCATCAAGACATGGCATTCAACCAAGGCTATCTAGATACATACCTAAGAAACCACCTAGCATCAACCATAAGCAAGGATTAACAGCATACTTATCAACTCCAAAACATAGCATTAAACATGTTCAAAAACCAAGGGAAAACAAAATTACAAATCCCAAAAACATGGTGACCATATTGCCTTATTAACCGAAAACTTAAACCGAGTTCATACTCAAAAGTAGTCTTTGTTTTTGGATCACTTTAAACCTTGCCTTTTCTACCCCAAACTTCAATGCTCTGCATCATTAGGAAAAAGAGAGCGTAAGCTCATATGCTTAGTGAGAATGCTCATAAAACAATGATGCATTTAAATTCCATTGAAAACTAAACACTTGTTTTCAAACCATGCTTACGACCAAAGCATTTTCATTGATTTCAAAACAAAACATGCATATCAACCTTATGCAAAAACATTTACAAATCACATGCTTAAATCCCAAAGCACTAAATCATCTCATGCTTAAATCCCAAAGCATTATAAAATAGGTTCAACACATGAACTTTTATATATGGGCAAATATAGTGACCCCAGATAGTCGACCACTATCCTCGATTAGTCAACCACTAATCATTGGTTGACCAACTGTTAAACTTACATAACGGATACATGGATCTCTCATAACTTGCCTAGTTAAACCGCATAATATCCCAAACCTTGCGTAGTTAAACTACAAGATTTGACAACCTCGCCTAGTTAAACTGCAAGCTTTACCGAACTTGCCTAGTTAAACCGCAAGATCTCCATTATCTTGGGCTGCCTAGTTAAATTGCATACCCCAACAGATGTCCCAATAGTCCTAGTGGCCTAGTTAAACTGCCATACCTCAAGGACCCATGGCCACGATTGATTTTTGTTTATATATTATAGTGCACTTCATCCTATAGCATGCCATCTATATCCGATTTTTTTTCACATTGTCACATACCCAATATATCATTTCCAAAACCATTTACTCACCATTTTACAAATGCATTACACAAAATCACCACATATGCAAACCACATTGCCAAAGCAATACCGCATTCCCAACCGAAATGAAAACCAAAGTTCACTAGCATATCATATAATTTAAAACCATTGCATATGTAATCAAAACCATGCATTTACAGTAAGTAAATCAAACCATGCTAAATACCAAAACATGTAATCTACCATGCTCATATCCAATCCGATATTAAAGAGCAAAAAGGGGAAACTTACTTTCGAGCTTGGGTAAGTGTTTCAAACTTAACCTAAACTCCCGCAACCACTTTCAAACCTTTGATAGACTTTTTAAAACCGTTTCCACTCACCGATTAAACTTCGCCTTGCTCACCAATGCAAATCAAGATCATGGCAAGCATCGATCCACCTCAATCTTCTTCACCTTGACTATCCCCTATTTTGGTCACACAAAACCAGAGGAAGCATGCATCAAAACGTATCCAAACCATAGCCTCAAAGCAATTACCCACAACTCACAAGTTGCCCACTCAAAAACCATATGAAACTTATCGAGATCAACCTCAAACACCTTCCAATCTTAACCAAGGCACAAAACAACGATTCAATACCTCAAACCTCAGAAATTAACATCTAAAAACCCTTTTTCAACACTTTTTACTTCAAGCAATGATTAAAATCCATTAACATCACAAAACCCTTAACTAACAACCATTAACATTAGGGATTCAACTAGTTTCAGGACTATATTGATAAAACCAAGGCTTCAAATTTATTAAACACTAAAATCATCATCTAATCTGTACAAGAACCCATCAAAACAGATCTAATTCGAAAATATATCAATTTCCTCAATCACAACACAATTAAACAAATTTTCCTCAATTAAACTATCAAAACACATTAGAAAACAATTGTAAAGAATCAATAACTTGGGAATTTCAATAAAGAACCTTTCATTAGAGGAGAAGAATGAACATTACCTATAATGGATGCTTTATCCCATAATTGGATGATTTACATGAGAAAACAAAAGTTAAAACAATAAGGTTTTGATAAACAATCAACAAGAAATCATTTGCAATCAAAGGATTAAAGAAAACATGATTTTACCTTAAGATTAAGAAGAAGAGAGTGGTGTTTGGCTGGGGAGATTTTGAGAGAACGTTAGTTACGTGATTTTTGTTTCAAAGATTGAATTATCAAATTAATTTTCCCAGCCTATTTATATTTTCCAAAACACTTTTAAAATAGTCAGTTAAGGGATAAAGTTTGAGATCAGACTTTTGGGCAATTAGCTCCTTAAAGATTCAAAGTTTTGACTCTTTAGAAAAGAGTCACTAAAAATAACTTTCAATATTTAGATTTTTGTCCCTAGTCCAAAATGTCTGACTTCCAAAACTCATTTTTACAAAATTGATTTCACCACAACCATTAATATATTAAGTAATGATTTTAGAACATTTTTCTATATTTTTATCACCTTAAAAAATATTTAATCCGATTTCAAATCCCTAATACTGGTCCAATGGACCCTTAAATGAACCCCAAAACAACTAGACCTAAAATCAAGGCATTACACTGTTGGAGGATCAATTCTTTGCATAAATTGCGTTTTAGCTTCCTAATCTCCCCACTAGTGTTGTAACACGTTTACTACCCATCTCTTGTAGTCAAAGAGCTTGGTGAGCACTCTAAGGCTCAAGGAAAAAGAAAGGCTTAAGCTAGTAAAATCAAGGGTTGCTGGTATTTTGAAGAAGGTTAGTACACTTCTAATTTCTTTTTTTCCTGCATATCACAAAGATACTTGCCTTGCATGCCATCCTAGTGATTTGAGTATGTTTGAATGTTCTTGATGGGTGTTAATGGTAAAATCAGTAATTGATGTTAATAATCCGTAAAATTGGTAGAAACCGACCCTAAACACCTTTAATAAGTTGTAGGTTGAGTTTTAGGGGCTATCGAGCTGATTTGGGGGTGTAAGGTGAGAATTTCAAACCCCATACCTAAAAATCTGGGTCCGCGTACTGGTACGGGGTGGTTCGATATCGGTACTCCTTTATTAAAAAGGGGTCGAGTTATGCAGGCGTACCTGTACGACTTTTTGAGTATCGGTACCCCTAGAATATTAGAAATCCAGTAGCGTGCTTTCGTATCGGTACACTTGGGGCGTATCGGTACGCTTGGGCGTACCAGTACGAGTAAGTGAGGGTACCAGTATGGGTGGGAATTGGTACGGAGTGATTCATGTACCGATATCCAGTACCGATACGGAGATGGGCGTATGGTACAGCTTGGGGATTCATTTTTTTTGAACTTGTTTTGCGTATCGGTACCCGTGGAGGAGTACCGGTACCTAGAGAGGAGTATTGATACTCATATAAGAGTACCGGTTCTTGCTGGGTAATTTGCCCAAGAAATTGAGGTAAAGGTCCTAGTGGGTCTCTAGAGGTATGAAATGAGTTGTAAAATTGAGAAAATGAATGTCCAACCCCGTATGTGAATAAATAAGAATAAAAAGAGTCTTAACGTGAGTAAACCTCATAATGGTTAAGTTGTTGATGTATTGTTATGGAAATGTTGAGCCGTGTTGTGTGTGCACTTGAATTGATGGGATCCATATACCCAAGAAATGTGTTGCAACACCATGGTAAGTTGAGGGGATAGAGGTTACCGATGCTATGTGACCCAGGCCTCATCCGTATGTGCTCGAGGGATGATTCCGAGCAGGGTGTATGATCTGATGCTATGTGACCCGGCCTTACATAGGGTGTGTGATCCGATGCTGCGTGACTCAGCCTCACCCGGAGTGTATGTACCGGTACTATGTGACCCGACCTTACTGCTATGTGGTATGGTATGGTATGTGGGCCTTGTGAGCCCTTAAATTGACTGATATTTGATTTATGATTGATCATGTTGATCCCATGTGTTTAGGCGATCATAGTAGCACCACTTGATATTCATGCTTGCTTAATCATTGTTGACTACATGCTTATGTTTATGATCTTTATGAAGCATAGTATAATAGAGGTGTATCCACTGAGCATTCGAGCTCAGCGTTTGGAATTGTTATTTCCTTACGCAGGTCTTTAGGTTGCTGCGTACTTGCAAGGAGCCATCGAAGTAGGACTTCAGTTCATCGATATGCGAACAATACAATACTTAGATTTGTAGGGGTAATATATTCATAGAACCCTTATGTTTTATAATCTGTAACTCGTATTGATTTATTTCCATATCGAATCTTTTAAATTATTATGTTTTAAACCGGAGCTCCGAAGTAACGCTTGAATATTTGTATAACTCTTTTTAAATTAATATCGTTTATGAACTATGGATTTGGGCTAAACTCGCTCAAAATTTTTTTATAAACGGGTTTGGGCTTGAGGCCCAATGTGACACTGGGTTTAGGGTGTTACATTGGCTGCTGGGAAAATTGAGAGAAAAGTTGAGAGCAAAAGTGGTTATGTGAGAAAAGTAAATAATCTTTTAAAAACTTTTTTAATAAAATCTATTTTATTTTTATTTAATAAACCTTTTAAAGCCATTTAAAAATAGCCTAAATTAAGGGAAAATTCTGATTAAAACATTGGTAAATTAGCTCATTAAAGATTCTAAGTTTTGACCCTTTTACAATTTAGTCACCAAAACAGTTTTGAAAACTTTACATTTTAGTCACTAAACCAAAATGTCATTTATTTCAAAATTATTTCATTAAATTGAGTTTACCAAAACCCTCAATATATTAACTAAATATTTTAACCATTTTTCCATATTTTATTTCGCGTTAAAAATATTTATCATGAATTAATTCCCAAAACTAAATCAAACCGACTAATCTGGTTCACCCGAACCGTCTAATCTACCTTGCTAACTTCTAGGCCCAAATTCGAGGCGTTACTGTAATACCCCAAAATTTACTAAGTTGATTAAGGGTCATTTAGTACTAAGATAATAGCTTAAAGTTAACTTAGTGACTAAAATGACAAAAATACGAAAGTTGGGATTTCTTTAATTATGGGTTTGGAAAGAAATTTTCTAAGGTTTAAAGGTCTCATGTAATAGATAGTGAACTGAATAAGGTATTCTTAAAGTTTTGTTGAATTCCAAGGAAAATTGTAATGGGAATTGAAGTTTAAAAAGGTAGTGACCAAAATGTAAATTTTGAAAATTTTATGCCTAAAGTATAAACTTTGGAAAAGTTTGGGGACTAAAGTTGTAATTTCCCAAAAGTTAAGGGTTTTTATTTCATAAATAAACATATCACCTAAGGGTGTGAATCGAATGCATGATTATTGGTTCGATCTGACACTTCGATTATTGGAAAATCACAGTTAAAGTTTAAGTAGAATTCGGATATAGAAAGGTTATAAGAGTCATTTCCATGTGTTGGAAATATTTTTAGTCCGATTCAAGATAAATCCTATAGTTTATTTCTGAGTAAATGATTATTTATCGGTATATTGGATTGAATGGAAATTTTGGAGACTGATCCAAAAGCTATAGAAAAGTTATAAAATGTTATTTTAAGAATATTTTGTTATATTTGGTTGGATTCCAACTAGATTTAGTTGAATTTTTTACAAGAATGGAAAACTAGCAAATAATAACTAGTTGGAGGGCAAATTGGTCATTTGGACCTAATGGAAATTTTGAAATATTTAAAAAGTTATAAGGGAAAATTTGGAAAGAGAAAATAGAAGATTAAATCTTGGCCCTTGATTGATGATAAAACCAATCTCAACCATTGGATAAAAAGGGCAAAATTGTAATTTCACTATTAAATGAATTTAATATTCATTTAATAGATATATGTGTAAAATAATGGTGAAAAGATGAAGATTTTGTTCATCTTTTCTAGCCAAAAACGTAAGGGCTAGGGAAAGAAAGAGAAAAAAATTTCCAAGCTCAATTCAAGCCCAAAAACTCAGTTTTTAGGTAATCTCTTCAACTACAAAGTTGTTCTACTCTTCAAGCTCTATCTTTGATGTCAATAATTCATGGAATCCATTCTTTATTGATGAGAATTTATATGAGAAAGAAATTAGGGTTTATGGATCAAATTGGGGCGTTTGAGATTTTATGATTCCATGATTGAATTCAAGTTGAAATCAAGCTAGTATGATGTTAACATCATGATATTAAGTTGGGATTTAAGTTCTACATGTTTTGATTATTATGAAGATGATTAGGGTTTATGGATTCAAGTTTAATTTATGGTTTGTAATGTTGAATTAATGATCTAGTAAGCTTGAATTGTTATTTAGAAGCAAAACCTTAAGCTAAAGGTATAGGGACCATTTCGGCAAGTTTAAAAGTTAGAGGACCAAATCTGATTTTTATGATTTTTGTGTGTATTTATGTTATTAATGATGTTAGAGACATGAAATTGAAGTTAGAATGTTAAATTGATGTTGAATCGAATTCGTGACCATTTTGACAAATTGTCAAAGTTAAGTGACCAAATTGAAATTGAAGTTTTGTATGGGGGCTAAATCTGATTTTTTAGTTGTAATGATGGAATTAAGGTAGTAATGTTGAATTGAGGACTAAATTTCAAAGTTAAGAAGCTTGAATCCTTATCTTTGCATTTTAGTGACTATTTCGGTAAATAAGGAAAATTAGGGAGAATTATTGTGAATAATTATTTGGTGAAGAATGTGATGAGTTGGTGGCTTAAATCTAGTGATTGGACTAAATTGAAAAGTAGAGAAATAAGGAGAAGTTAGTATAAAAGTTGAAGTTGTTTAAGGAAGTTGTGTAGAAAAACTGGTTTATGGCAGTAACTTTGAAAATTCACCATAAATTCTACAAAAATGGTTAGAAGGTGAATTTTATACCGATTAAATATTTGTTCGTCTAGTTTCGTTTCCAAGAAACGAAAACTGATTTTGAGTTCTGGGTAAAAATATATTAATTTTTAAGTTGTGAAATGTCAGAAAACAATATAGCAGACTGTTCCGAAATTCAATAATGGAAATTGACTTTGAAAATTCGCCATAAATCGTACAAGTTGAATTTGGGCTATTAATTTATATGGTTGAAAAGCTTATTTAATCTAGTTTTTTTCAGAATAAACGGAATCAAATTCCGAGTTGTACATTATTTTATAGAAATATTTCTTTGGAGGTAGTGCAATCTGCCAGAAAATGAGAATTGATATATTTTGTATCTAAGGTTAATTAGCAAGCTTGAAATGGGTTAATGGAAGTTCAAATTGGTCACTGAGGACCATAATGAGTTTTCGAACAATACAAGGAAGGAAGGAAATTTTGGAAAATTCTGTATATTCGAATGATTAAGTTTGATAGCATATTTAAAATATTGTTAGATTTGAATCTAACAATTTTATTTATATTTATAAAGTTTGATCTGAATCAAAAGAGGGTTCGTGGTATTATGAAGGAAAGAATCAAGTAGAGCTTATTGAGGCAAGCTAATGAATGACTCAGGTGAGTGCAATTGTATACATGTCATACTACATTGATATTTTATACATGATTGGGATGGCTTCGGTGAGCCTACCTTAATTTTTATTGTTATAACATTTATGTCATTGAACATATGATAGACATATATGAATATGTCAAAAAGTGGAATATAAAATGCATTGATCACAAGATTATTTATATTGGTAAGTTGAAATGTTGATATATATATATATATTGATATATGTTGCCATTGATGAAATAAGTTGTTTACCATCCACAGAAGGATATATGGAAAGATAATGAAATTGATTTATTGCCCAATAATTACTATAGAGAGTTACAATATGGTGGCATGCCATTAGAGATCTAGCAGTCAAGGAATGCGTCTAGCTACACACCGATTTTCGGATCTATATGTTTACCGGCACTTTATGTGTCTTTATGTTTTCGGTACTTTACGTGTCTACAAGTTATTGTCACTTCGATGACTAGTACTCAAGGAGTACCGACCTTGCATACTTAAGTTTCTCTCTATACATAAAATTATATTATAGAGAGTTACAGTATAGTGACATGCCATTAGAGGTCTAGCAGTCAAGGACTGCGTGTAGCTATACACCGATCTTCGGATCTATATGTTACCGACACTTTATGTGTCTATAGGTTTATCATCACTTCGGTGACTAGTACTCTGGGAGTACCGATCTCATATACTTAAGTTTCTCTCTAATTAAAATTCTTGGGCTAAATGAGTAAAATGAATCAAAGGAACATGATGATAAGCTTGAAAGCTTACAGATGGAAATGGCAGCGGTATCGGTAAGATCTAATCTTATCACTTTGATATATGATGTTACATATGAAATTATTTATGTTTATACACATAAAAAATGGTAAGGTGATTATATATACTATTAATCATTTAAATTGATATTTATGTCAATTTGCACTCTATTAAGAATTATTGCCTCACTAAGTTTCATACTTTGCGTGTGATTCTTTCACACGTAGGTTAAGTTGGAGCACTTGAAGAGGAGTCGAGCTTGCTGATCAAGCTTTAATCGGCACAACATCAGTAAGACAATCTAGCTTATGATAATTTCTAGTGGGCATGTAATTATTTATCTGCTGGTAGTATATGATGCATTAAATTAGATTAAACGATAGATAATTGATCAGTTCCAAAGATGAATCATATATGGATAAAGCAAGCTAAGGTATTAGTAATATGAAAGCATAAACTAAAGTAGAAAGGAAGCTTACTTTGTTAATATGAATAATTGATAAGCTTAAAAAGGTACTAAAACGTGTTTAATCAGTTTAAATTTTATTTATCGGTAATCGCATAATGATTTTAAAATCAAGAAAGGGTCTAGGTAGTGAACCTATTTTTCACCCTGAATTGCATTATCGTTTTAATAACTGACTAATATGTTTTACAAACTAATTCAGGGTCAAAATTAGCCAACAACACATAAGTTATGATTTCAAGAAAATTGAGAAAAGAGTTAAATTAATAAAGACAAGATTTATATGTATAAAAAATTATTATAAGTCAGGATTTCTTTAAATGTCTCTGTAACATCTTAATTGTATATTCGGTCTACAGGTATACGTTAAGGGTGTTACATTTAATGGTATCAGAGCAAAGGTTTAGCCGGTTCTGGATGCTAAACCGAGTTTGCATATGAATTTGTCAGTAAATACATGCCCCTAGAATATCATATTACTGATGTGCTTATTGTATGACTTGATGCTGCATCTTATTAGTATAAGATGGAATGAGATTAGTATAAGGAAAGTAAAACGATAATAGATTTCTCCAGTTAATGAATCTTGGAGGTCAAGAAAGGACCCATAGCAGATACGATACAGTGAAATAAGCATGTAAGTTAACTCATGTTTAGGACAATCTATCTGCATAATAAAATGATAATACAATAAGTATAAGATATTTGGATATGAAAATGAGTTAGTAGAAATGTTGGTATATGAAATTAAAGAATTAAGGAATAAAAATCTCATTGGTCGATTCTCTGAAGAGTAATCACAAGGTCGAAGAAGTCACTTGGGAGGGTGAGAAGAAAATAAGGAAGTAATATTTGTAAGTGTTTGGAACAAGTACGCATTGAAAATTTGAGGACGAATTTTCTTAAGGGGGTAAGAATTGTAATACCCCAAAATTTACTAAGTTGATTAATGGTCATTTAGTACTAAGATAATAGCTTAAAAGCTAACTTAGTGACTAAAATGACAAAAATGCGAAAGTTGGGATTTCTTTAATTATGGGTTTTGGAAAGGAAATTTCTAAGGTTTAAAGGTATCATGTAATAGATAGTGAATTGAATAAGATATTCTTAAAGTTTTTTTGAATTCCAAGAAAAATTGGAATGTGAATTGAAGTTCAAAAAGGTAGTGACCAAAATGTAAATTTTGAAAATTTTATGCCTAAAGTATAAACTTTGAAAAAGTTTGGAGACTAAAGTTGCAATTTCCCAAAAGTTAAGGGTTTTTATTTCATTAATAAACAGAACACCTAAGGGTGTGAATCGAATGAGGAATTATTGGTTCGATCTGATACTTTGATTATTGGAAAAACCACAGTTAAAGTTTAAGTGGAATTTGGATACCCAGACCGAACTGAAAAATTTTGAAACTTTGCCATATGATAGAGAAAGGTTATAAAAGTCATTCCCAAGTTTTGGAAATAATTTTAGTTCGATTCAAGATGAATCCTACAGTTTATTTCTAAGTAAAGGATTATTTATCGGTATATTGGATCGAATGGAAATTTTGGAGACTGATCCAAAAGCTATGGAAAAGTCATAAAATTTTATTTTAAGAATATTTTATTATAGTTGGTTGGATTCCAACTAGATTTAGTTGAATTTTTACAAGAATGGTAAACTAGTAAATAAAAACTAGTTGGAGGGCAAATTGGTCATTTGGCCCTAATGGCAATTTTGAAATATTTAAAAAGTTATAAGGGAAATTTTGGAAAGATAAAATGGAAGATTAAATCTTGTCCCATGATTGATGATAAAATCAATCTCAACCATTGGATAAAATGGGCAAAATTATAATTTTGCTATTAAATGAATTTAATATTCATTTTAATAGATATATGTGTAAAATAATGGTGAAAAATATAAAGAATTTTTTTTCATCTTTTCTAGCCAAAAATGTAAGGGCTAGGGAAAGAAAGAGAAAAAAATTTCCGAGCTCGATTCAAGCCCCAAAACTCAAATTTTAGGTAATCTCTTCAACTACAAAGTTGTTCTACTCTTCAAGCTCTATCTTTTGATGTCAATAATTCATGTAATCCATGCTTTATTAATGAGAATTTACATAAGAAAGAAATTAGGGTTTATGGATCAAATTGAGGCTTTTGAGATTTTATGATTCCATGATTGAATTCAAGTTGAAATCAAGCCAGTATGATGTTAAAATCATGATATTGAGTTGGGATTTAAGTTCTACATGTTTTGATTATTATGAAGATGATTATGGTTTATGGATTCAAGTTTAATTTATGGTTTGTAATGTTGAATTAATGATCTAGTAAGCTTGAATTGTTATTTAGAAGCAAAACTCTAAGCTAAAGGTATAGGGACCATTTCTGCAAGTTTAAAAGATAGAGGACCAAATCTGATTTTTATGATTTTTGGTGTGTATTTATGTTATTAATGATATTAGAGACATGAAATTGAAGTTAGAATGTTAAATTGATGTTGAACCGAATTAGTAACCATTTTGACAAATTGTCAAAGTTAAGTGACCAAATTGAAATTGAAGTTTTGTATGGGGGATAAATCTGATTTTTTAGTTGTAATGATGGAATTAAGGTAGTAATGTTGAATTGAGGACTAAATTTCAAAGTTAAGAAGCTTGAATCCTTATCTTTGCATTTTAGTGACTATTTCGGTAAATAAGGAAAATTAGGGAGAATTATTGTGAATAATTATTTGGTGAAGAATGTGATGAGTTGGTGGTTTAAAGCTAGTGATTGGACTAAATTGAAAAGTGGAGAAATAAGGAGAAGTTAGTATAAAAGTTGAAGTTGTTTAAGGAAGCTTTGTAGAAAAACTGGTTTATGGCAGTAACTTTGAAAATTCACCATAAATTCTACAAAATTGGTTAGAAGGTGAATTTTATATCGATAAAAATATTTGTTCGTCTAGTTTCGTGTCCAAGAAACGGAAACTGATTTTGAGTTTCGAGTAAAAATATATGAATTTTTAAGTGGTGAAAGGTCACAAAACAGTAAAGCAGGCTGTTCCGAAATTCAATACTGGAAATTGACTTTGAAAATTCCCATAAATCATACAAGTTGAATTTGGGCTATTAATTTATATGGTTGAAAAGCTTATTGAATCTAATATCTTTCAGAAAAACGGAATCAAATTCCGAGTTGTAGATTATTTTATAGAAATATTTCTTTGAAGGTAGTGCAATCTGCCAGAAAATGAGAATTGATATATTTTGTATATAAGGTTAATTAGTAAGCTTGAAAGGGTTAATGGACAAAATGGTCACTGAGGACCATAATGAGTTTTCGAACAATACAAGGAAGGAAGGAAATTTTGTAAAATTCTGTATATTTGAATGATTAAGTTTGATAGCATATTTAAAATATTGTTAGATTTGAATCTAACAATTTTTATTTATATTTATAAAGTTTGATCCGAATCAAAAGAGGGTTCATGGTATTATGAAGGAAAGGATCAAGTAGAGCTTAGTGAGGCAAGCTAATGAATGGCCCAGGTGAGTGCAATTGCATACATGTCATACTACATTGATATTTTATATATGATTGGGATGGCTTGCGATGAGCCTACCCTAATTTTTATTGTTATAATATTTATGTCATTGAACATATGATTGACATATACGAATATGTTCAGAAGTGGAATATAAAATGCATTGATCACATGATTATTTATATTGGTAAGTTGAAATGTTGATATATATATTGATATATGTTGCCATTGATGAAATAAGTTGTTTACCATCTACAGAAGGATATATGGAAAGATAATGAAATTGATTTATTGCCCAAGATTTACTATAGAGGGTTACAATATGGTGGCATGCCATTAGAGGTTAGAAGTCAAGGACTGCATGTAGCTACACATCGATCTTCGGATCTATATGTTTACCGGCACTTTATGTGTCTATATGTTTTCGACACTTTACGTGTCTACAAGTTATTGTCACTTCGGTGACTAGTACTCAAGGAGTACCGACCTTGAATACTTAAGTTTCTCTCTATGCATAAAATTATATTATAGAGAGTTACAGTATAGTGACATGCCATTAGAGGTCTAGCAGTCAAGACTGCGTGTAGCTAAACACCGATCTTCGGATCTATATGTTATCGACACTTATGTGTCTATATGTTACCAACACTTTATGTGTCTATAGGTTTATCGTCACTTCGGTGACTAGTACTTTGGGAGTACCGATCTCGTATACTTAAGTTTCTCTCTATTTAAAATTCTTGGGCTAAATGAGTAAAATGAATCAAAAGAACAAGATGATAAGCTTGAAAACTTACAGATGGAAATGGCAACGGTATCGGTAAGATCTAATCTTATCACTTTGATATATGTTGTTACATATGAAATTATTTATGTTTATACACATAAAAAATGGTAACCTGCATTATTAATCATTTAAATTGATATTTATGTCAATATTGCACTCTATTAAGAATTATTGCCTCACTAAGTTTCATACTTAGCGTGTGATTGTTTCACACGTAGGTTAAGTTGGAGCACTTGAAGAGGAGTCGAGCTTGCTGATCAAGCTTCAATCTGCACAACATCAGTAAGATAATCTAGCTTATGATAATTTCTAGTGGGCATGTAATCTGCTGGTAGTATATGATGCATTAAATTAGATTAAACGATAGATAATTGATCAGTTCTAAAGATGAATCATATATGGATAAAGCAAGATAAGGTATTAGTAATATGAAAGCATAAACTAAAGTAGAAAGGAAGCTTACTTTGTTAATATGAATAATCGATAAGCTTAAAAAGGTAGTAAAACGTGTTTAATCGGTTTAAATTTTATTTATCGATAATCACATAAAGATTTTAAAATCAAGAAAGGGCCTAGGTAGTGAACCTATTTTTCACCCAAATTGCATTATCGTTTTAATAATTGACTAATATGTTTTACAAACTAATTCAGGGTCGAAATTAGCCAACTACACATAAGTTATGATTTCAAGAAAATCGAGAAAAGATTTAAATTAATAAAGACAAGATTTATATGTATAAAAAATTATTATAAGTCAGGATTTCTTTAAATGACTCTGTAACATCTTTAATGTATATTCGGTCTACGGGTATACGTTAAGGGTGTTACAGTTACACTCTAGCACCCTAACACCCAAAAATAACCATACACATCAAATTAAGCAAACAAAGCATCATCCTTAGGATGTGCATGAAATAAAGGGGTTACAGGTGTACTAACCATTCTCCCAAAAGCTAGAAATGCAGCCCCTTGTTCAAATCCTCAAACCTTCTTCTTCCCTTACTTTTTGGAAGATCCTCCAACTTCTTTCACTACACAAGAAGGTTGTAAAACAAATTACAACTTTGCAAAGATTGAAGTGGTAACTCAAACATTAATATAGGGCTAGAAAAATTGGGATTAAATCCACCTTTAACCCACTTTCCTCAAAACCCCACTAAAATTCAAAACTTGATCTTCCACCATTTTTGATGAATCTTACCTCTTCTTGTAGACCTTTGGATGGAGATTACTATCCTTAAAATCAATATTCCGAAAATCACACTTAAAAACACAAAGATTCAACATTTTCTTTGTCTTGTGAAGAAGGAGAATGAGAAAGAGAAAACAAAGTGGTGTTATGAAGGTAATGGAAGCATGTTTCCTCACCTCATGCCAAAACGCATAGTTTTGTAAGAAGGCATCAACCTTTTTTTCAAACTATGGGCAAAATACCAAGAAAAGCCCTTCCACCATCCCTTTTATTCCAACTAACCCATTTACCAAGTCCAATAGCAAGAAATGAGCTCACTAAGGCTTTTTTAAACACTAAATGGACCCAACACACAAGACCTACGATTTGGGTGAACCGACCCACAAAAATTCTAAAATTCGGGTCATTACAAACTATATATTCATTGTATTGTGACCTTTGAAGTTCTCATTCATATAATTTATAATCGATGTTTGAAATCCTATAAATGAATGTTATGTACATGCTTATGATACACAACTAATAGAAATATGGTTTTATCGCCCTAAGATTGTGCTCGATACTTCTTTTGTTCTTACTATAAAATTTATAGTTTTACAACATAAATTAAATTATAATTATTAGTGAAAAATAATATAAAAATATTTAAAACGTTAAGAGTTTATATTTCAAGTTTTAACCTTATACAAATTTAAATTCTAACCAAAGAAATTAATCATCCCTTTAATTTGTATTAGAAGTAATGTTAGATAACCATATTTACATGCATCAACATGTGTATTCAATTAAAACCCTGCCAAGATTCAAAGCAGATTTTTCTCGAGAAAAAATCGCAGAACCACTAGCGTTCAAAGGCTAGAAACAATTCACGTTGCATAACACCAACAATATAAATGGTTGACATTATGTTCGTGGTCAGATGAGCTTCTCATCTTTCCAAGGCCAAGCTAAAGAGGCTCCCAATAAAAAGCTAGGCTCGTTCAGTTTCTAACATAACCCCCACCCCACGTAGAAGAATAAAGCTTCTTCACCTGGCATAAGCCACAATGGTGAAACCCGGCCGTATACTCTCCACACTCTTCCTCTCCATACTGTTGCGGCTCGCTTTTTGCATCGCGGATGTCGGAAATGCCGAGGTGGAGAACGAAGACGACAACACTAAGGTTGATGGTCATGCGGTGAGTAAGAGCGTGACGTACGACGCGAGGTCCGTGATCATCAATGGCAAAAGGGAGCTTCTGTTTTCTGGAGCTATTCATTACCCCCGCAGCACCCCGGACATGTGGCCAGACCCGATTCAAAAGGCTAAACGGGGAGGAATCAACACGATCGAGACGTACATTTTTTAGAATGCACATGAATCGGTTCAGGGTTAGTTCAACTTTGAAGGACAATATGACTTGGTGAAGTTCATCAAGTTGATTCATCAGCACAATATGTTTGCAGTCCTTAGGCTTGGACCTTTCGTCCAGGCTGAATGGAACAACGGGTAATCACGATTCAAAGTTTGTCCTTTTCCCATATTCTTTTTTTACAATGTTGTTATTGAAACGAATCTTCTTTTTTCACTCTGAAAAAAAAAACCCTCCAGAGGATTACCATATTGGCTAAGAGAGGTCCCCAACATTATATTCCGATCTGACAATGAACCTTACAAGGCACAAGAGCCTTTTTCCAAGTGTAAACGACAATATTAGTACAAGATTTCGTAGCTAACGAGGATCTGAACTCGTGCAGGAACACATGCAAAGGTTTGTCACCATGATTGTTAAGAAAATGAAGGAGGAGAAGTTGTTTGCTCCACAAGGAGGGCCTATCGTTTTAGCACAGATAGAGAACGAATACAACACGATTCAGCTAGCATACAGAGAAAAAGGCGACATCTACGTTCAGTGGGCTGCAAAAATGGTGTTTAGCTTGGATGTACAAATCCCATGGATCATGTGCAAGCAGAAAGATGCCCCAGATCCCATTGTCAGTTCTATTTTTTTAAGAACTGATAAAAAAGATGGAAAACAAAGTAGTAATACGTATACACTTGGTTCTGCAGATCAATACATGCAATGGAAGGCACTGTGGAGATACTTTCAGTGGTCCAAGTAAGCCCAACAAGCCCTCATTGTGGACTGAAAACTGGACTACACAGTAAGTCGTGTAGTTTATACGAACATGTTTAAAGGAAAGTTTGAGTCCGTCGGTATGTATTGGCTAATGTTGTGGCTGTCTCTCGATTCAGGTTTAGAGTATTCGGGTATCCCCCATCCCAAAGATTAGCCGAAGATTTGTCATACTCGGTCGCTCGCTTCTTCTCTAAGAATGGAAGCATGATTAATTACTATATGTACCATGGTGGCACGAACTTTGGCAGAACGAGCTCTTCATTTACATCGACTCGCTGCTACGATGAAGCCCCTCTCGACGAATTCGGTAGGATTAAGAATATGTACATATATATATATGCAGCTAAACTAAGAGCTAACTCTAGCATGTTCTTGCTGTAGGTCTTTTAAGGGAACCAAAGTGGGGTCATCTCAAGGATGTTCACAAGTCCTTGAATTTGGGCAAGAGGGCTGTGCTTTGGGGTACTCCTACTGTTGAAAAGTTGGGTCCAGAACTTGAGGTAAGCATGAGTTTATATAGACTAATCGAATGGATTGTCGGTCCAGGAAATCGATACCAGTTTAATGTGCAATGCAGGCTATAGTGTGGCAGCAACCTAGAACTCCGGTGTGTGCAGCTTTCTTGGCCAACAACAACACTCAACAACCAAAAGTAATGAATTTCAAGGGGCAGCAATATCGCCTGCCGCCTCGTTCCATAACTATCCTCCCCGACTGCAAGACCGTGGTTTTCAACACTAACCAGGTAAACCAAACTCTATAAGCTCCAAATCTTTGTGCTTTACTTGCACTACAAGTAACTTATATTCCGTGCTTAAAACAGATCACAGCTCAACATAACTCGAGGAAATTTGTAAGATCTGAAATTGCAAACAAGAACTTCAACTGGGAGATGTACAGGGATGTCTCTCCTACTGAAACTGCAATGAAGTCCTCGGGGCCACAGGAGCGTTGGATATTGAGCAAAAATACAACCGACTACATATAGTTCATGGCTAAACTTAAGCTGGAAGTGCGTGACTTGCCGATGAAGAAGGATGTTATCCCGACTCTACGAGTTGCAAGTGAGGGACATGGAGTCTATGCCTTCATCAATGGTGAATATATCGGCACTGAACACGGAAGCAAAGTCGAGAAGAACTTTGTTTTCCAGAAACCAGCACCTTTCAATGAAGGGACTAACTATATTGCTCTCTTGAGCTTCATGGTCGGACTTCCCGACAGCGGAGCCTACATGAAACGCAGATATGTCGGGCCACGTTCTATCACCATCCTCGGTCTGAACACCGGTACACTGGACATAACCGATAATGGTTGGAGGCATCAGGTGGGAGTTGTTGGAGAAAAGAAGAAAGTATTTACCGAAGAAGGCGCAAAGTCTGTTAAGTGGAGCAAGCCTAACCAAGGAGGACCCATCACATGGTACAAGGGAAGTTTTGATGCACCAGAAGGCAACAATCTAGTTCTCATTACAATGGATGGTATGGGGAAAGGTATGGTGTGGATCAATGGCAACAACATTGGCAGATATTGGGTGTCTTATCTCTTTCCTCTAAAAACCCTAACTCAATCCGAGTACGTAAACCCTGAACCGTTCACGGAATAATCTCGACTAGACAGAAACTAAGGTTGTTTTGTTTTGTAATTTCAGGGACCATATCCCATGATTATTCCTGAAGCCAAAGGACAACCTGATTGTTATCTTCAAGGAAGAACAAGGTATCCCTAAAGCTGTCTACATATCGACAGCTAACAGGGACACCATCTGCAGTGTCATGGGAGAACAATACCCTCCATCTCTGAGGTGGTTCGAGAAAAAGGCGGTATCGTTCGGCTCCTGTTGAATGACTTGAAACCTAAGGCTGAACTGACATGTCTGGACCAGAAGAAGATCGCGACAGTCGAGTTTGCCAGCTTCGGTGATCCTTTCGAAAGCTGTGGATCCTACGTTCAAGGGAACTGCACCGCTCCCGCATCGAAGCAAGTGGTTGAGAAGCTATGCTTGGGGAAACCCACCTGCAAAATCCCGGTGGAGGCGACGGAATTCGGTAACATGAATGTTGCATGTGCTCCTAATGTACCCAAGATGTTGGCTGTCCAAGTGGTTTATGGTAAATAAAAGGCTAGACATGAGTATAGCGAGAGAGCTTCAATGGAAGCTTTGATTTTTTTTCCTTCTTTTTTTTGAGCTAAAGCAGTCCTAGGATAAGCCAATGTATTGTTAGTGCTCTCAGTTATTTCTTAAATCTAATTTTGCAATTTCCAACAATAATTTACTCTAGTATTACTATTTCATTTCCCCCTATTTTCTTGTCTTCCATATAAGCATAATAATATTAATATTAATGTTAATTATTTGCATCAAAAATCAATTAAGATGGCAATGTTAGTCATTTATTATCGTTTTATTTACATTAAACATTTAGACACTTTTTATAATTAGATGATAGTTGATAGCAGATTACATTTATTTTAAGGGTATATATATTAATTTCTTATTTATATAATTATTTAATACAATTTGATTAATTATTAAATTTAAATAATATTTAAAGCATATGTTTTAATCTCATATATTTGAAGGAAATAAATAATCATTTAAATTATATATGAGAATATATTTTAGTTTAAAAGCATATGAGAGTTATTTAAATAGAATCTAAATGTGTGAAAATAAAAGAAACAAAAATTATGAGCTTACAAATGTCACCATGTAAATTTAGGTTATTTGGATATTTTTTGTAATTGTTAAGGATAAAAGAGTCTTTACAACTCTCATGTCAAATCTTCTAACCCAAATCTTTTAACCCAAAAAGCTCCTTTTAGTAGCCTTTTCAAATTGAGATGTTTCATCTGAATAATCTATTGTTTACTGAACATCCAAATTAGAAGATTTGACTTGTCAAACCTCAAATTCTAGCTCAAAACGTTGTTAACCAACCAAGACCTTAAACTTATACTTAATTCTATTATTCTGATTCTAAAATATTCTCTAATACTAATAGAAATCCTTTGGCCCTTTGTGGTGCCTCTATTTATGCCCCTATAAATAAAAATTAGGTTTAAGCTTTAGGATTAAGGTTTAAGGTTAGAGTTTAGGGAATTATGAGTGTATTTTTAGTGTTCAAGGTTTAGGATTTAGAATTTAGGGTTATCAAAGATAAAAATTAGATTAGATTATCTAATCAAAGTTAATCTTATCTAATCTTATTCAATCTACTTTTACCTTATGTATATCAAAGATAAAGATTAGATTAGATTAGATTGTCTAATCAAATCTAATCTTACTCAAACCTTTGATTTTCCTTATCTTTGTATACTTAGGTCTTATTATAATCCTATATATACTCATCGCTTGTAAGTGTTATAATCATCAAATATACAAATACTCTATATGGTAATCAGAGCCAAGTAGAATTTCTCTATTCAATTTTTTCTTTTTTCCGCTCTCTTCAAACCGGATATCCTCTCATGGGTCCATATTTTACGACCAACAATCTTGTGCATCCCTGTGCACCAACCAATTTTCCAATCAAACTTACGTCTATCAACTTTCCTAGTTAGCGTCGACAAGTGGAGGCCACTCTCATTGGTTTTGGGCTAACCAGTTAATTGATGGATCGTAGCCTCCCTATCTCAATTTATTGATGTCGTTGCAAACCTTGTTAATCCTGAATATTTGCAATGGTATTGCCATGATCAAATACTTATCAGTGTGCTTCTTGGCAGTTGTGATGGTCTAGTTCAACCCCTCATTTCACCAAATAACATTGCTAAAATCGTACGAGATACTCTGGTCGCTAGTTAAGTCTAAGCATCTCCCGGTCGTATTCTTGCTATCGAATCCAAGCTAGCTCAAAATCGCATGGTTCCAAGTCTATCTCCAGCTACATGAAAGACATGCAATATATTACCTTTGATCTTGCCTTCGCAAAGTATCATGTTTTCGATACAGATTTGTTGATTTCTATTGTAAATCAATTAGGTGATTACTATCGCTCATTAGTTGCTACCCTTCGTGTGCATACACACCACCAACAATGCTTGAGTAGTTTGAGAACTTAACTGATCATGATAGATTTCTTTAGGAATATGAACAATCCACACTTCTCACCACAACAAATTCTGTGCAACGAGCTAATCCAAATCATGATTATTCCACCAACCGCTCTCGAGGAAAGAGCGATCGCTCTGGTCATTCGACTTTTGGTGGTGGTCATAGTCTTGTTACTCAGTCTAGCCATTCTAGACAACAAGATATTGTGTGCAAGTTCTGTAATTTGCCAGGACATATTGTTTAGGATTAACGTAAGCTTGTTTGATTTCTTTACAACAACAACTTTTATCAGCAACCAACGACTTACCCACTAGTTACCAACACTGTCACTAATTATTTATCATCTAATCCTGCTCCTTGGATGTTTTATAGTGGTGCCTGACATCACACCACAATGACCACTACGTCCCTTAAGGATCTCTCCTCTTATTATGGTCATAATACAATTCATTTGGATAATGGTAAATCTCTACCTATATCTCACATTGGCCGATGCACAGTTTCCATGACTGCTAAGCCTCTTTATCTTACAAATATCTTATGTATTTCTCAATTACATACAAACTTGGTGTCGATTACTAAATTATGTTAGACTAATCATGTATCTGTTGAATTCTTTGACTCTCATTTTCTTGTTAAGGATCAACCCACGGGAACTCCTCTTCTCTGGGGCAAAAAATTGGTGGTGTCTACTATGATCAATGATCTTTTCTTCCTCAGGTCATTTAATCAGTTGTTTGTCCATGCATTAGCTGCATCACAAGTTTGGTCATCCATCTGATAAAGTCTTAGCTTTTATATTACGCACTTTTAATATACCTTATGAATCAACTAATTTAAAAAAAATCATTGTTCTTCATGTTTTATTAATAAGAGTCATAAATTGCCATTTGGTCAAAATACTATGTCAAGCTCTCGTCCCTTTGAACTACTTTATTATGATGTTTGGAGCACTAAACATGTGTCTTATGATGGACATTCATATTATGTGGTGTTTGTTGATCACTTCACCAAGTATATTTGGTTATACCCGATGAAGAAGATGTAATGCCCCACATTTGGTCCTGATGTTAGCTAGATTGATTAGACGGCTCGGGAGAAACGAATTAGGCGATTCGAGCCATTTTCGAGAATTAATTCTTAATAAATTGTTTTTGGCTAAAATAAAATATGGAAAATTATTAGAAAAGATTTAATTAATATTTTAAGGGTTTTGAGAAACTCAATTTGAAGGAATAAAATCAAATTTTGGGGCATTTTGGTCTGGTGACTAAAATATAAAGTTTCAAAGTTGTTAAAAGGGTCAAAACTTAGAATCTTTAAGGAGCTAATTTACCAAAGTTTTTAATCAGATTTTCCCTTAATTTAGGCTATTTTAAAATTACTTTAAAGGTTTAATAAATAGAAATAAAATATATTTGATTAAAAAGATTTAAAGAGACGAAATCATTTTCTCACGTAACTACTTTTGCTCTCAACTTTCTCAGCAGCCAAACTATCAATTTTACTCTAAAATTCTCATGAATAATTTTTTTTTGATTTCTTTTTTATTTCCTAATTGATGACACGATGAGAATGTGCATTGATTATCGGCAACTAAACAAGTTAAGGATTAAGAATAAGTATCCTTTACCGAGGATTGATGATTTGTTTGATCAGTTTCGGGGTGCTATAGTGTTTTCCAAGATTGATTTGAGATCTGGTTATTCTCAGTTGAAGGTGAAGGATAGAGATGTGCCGAAGACAGCTTTTCACATGCGTTACGGGCATTATGAGTTCTTAGTGATGTCGTTTGGGTTGACTAATGCACCTGTAGCTTTCATGGACATGATGAATAGAGTATTCCATGAATTCTTGGATCAATTCATGGTAGTGTTCATTGATGACATTCTCGTGTACTCTCGTAATGAGGAAGATCACAATCGACGCCTACGAATTGTGCTATAAGTTTTGTTGGATAATAAGCTTTATGCTAAACTGAGCAAGTGTGAGTTTTGGATTAAACAAGTGTTTTTTTTGTCATGTTATCTTAGCAGAAGGTATTGTTGCGCGTATTGAGTGCTACGCAATTGTGCAAGTATACACGTCACAAGTAATAAAGTGATATGATAAGTATCGAGTATCGTCTCCATAGGGATTGGTTTGGGCCACTTTACTTTGGTTATCGCACAGTAAAAGTAAAAACACAATTGATAATTGTAGGAGTTCTAACTAACGAATAAAATAAAAGAGCAAGTAAATAAAATAAAGATGTAATCAAAAGAGAGAGAATAGGCCAGGTTATCGTGAGTTGAGGTGTGATAGCCAATTGGATCGTCTTGGTAAAAGAGTGCAAGGGCAACTCAGTTTCCGTGGCAACTTGCGCAGCAGGGTTGCCTTGTAAACTAATCGACGGTTGCCTAGGAAACTGGCTGGGCAACTATTTGGGCAGCTGGGCAGCAACTTCAAGGTTCGGCAGAGCGTTCTTCAATGGTTTCTTCTTATCCCTAAGTCAAAACTCTAGCTAGTTGTGCATGCCTTGACAATACATCCCTACGTGAATCAAAGGTGAACAACAACCAATCTTGCGCTCCTCTTAGCCATTGAAATCCTTAACTTATTCCTATGCCGAATTAATCTTCACCATCGATAGATTGAATAAAGACCATACTCATTCGTTTCTTGAATCTAACTCTCCCGATATTAGATAAATAGATAGAATTACGAGATCCTCTCCCAATTCACTCATAAACAAGAATAAAAACCAAGAATGAGTAAACCTTGAATTGAAAGTGCAAACTCTTATTACCTAAACAAAATCCAATTGTTTCTCACAACAACAAACCCAAAACAACTTAAGCCAATTCACATCAATTCATGGTTGGGTTTCGAAAGATATACAAAGAATAATCCCCAAACATGAATCGAATAGAATAAAGAAGAAGAAGATGAAGAAATCGATCAGCCCTCTTTGGAAACTCTCTCAATCGAACTATCCCTCCAAACTTGTTGAAATAGGCGGCTAGGTGTTCTTTATATAGGAGATGGTTAGGTCAAAGTCTTTCTTGAGGAGAAAGTTAAGTTGGAATTAATTACTTTAAAAGAATATAATTCTTTATTATATTTAAATTCCTTCTAGATCTTTTCCTATCTTCTTTGGGATTTAATCTATCTTTGAATCTCTAATTCTTCTAGGATTTATCTTCTTCCACGACATATTGGCCTTTATCTAGTCATCAATTCCAGTGCCACATCATCTTTTTCCATTGTCAAAAATTGCCCTGGCAACTAGCTCGGCATAACCTTCATGCACTGCTTGGCAACTACGTCAACATCTCCTTCATGCACTGCCCTAGCAACTACGTCGGCATCTCCTTCATGCACTGCCCTGGCTACTGGTTCCAGCCTTGCTTTGGCAACTGCTTCTGCATACACAAAAACACACCAAAGTAGTATCTTTTTCCACAAAAATCACCAAGTTATGTAATCAAGCTCAACGGTGGAAAGAAACATGAATTAATGTATGAATGACTAATTATGCAACTAATATGAGCCTAAGTCTAACAATAATATGAGTAAAAAGGGTAATAAAAATAGTACTTTTGAACACTTAACACACCCCCAAACTCGAACTATGGCTTGTCCTCAAGCAATGGAAACTAACAATTACCTTCCAAGACTTTAATCATCAAAGACATGCTTCAAACTTGAATTCAAACCTCGAAACCGTGGCACAAAGTATGATCACCTTTTAATTTTTTGGATAGCACAAAAACTACCCGGAATCAAACTATAATGCTCGTGACAATGTGTGTGCGTAATTGTGTACAAGTTGATTTTCAAGATTCTATGTGAACAATAGGCTTTTATCAATTTAATTACTGGGGTATTTATTTTTATATTCACTAGAGCCAATTTCGGGCACCTCTAGCAAAGTAAGCAATTTCTCATTTTATTTTAGTCGACTAGAGCCAATTTCGGACACCTCTAGTGATTCTTTAGTGTGGATTAACTACTAGAGCCAGTTTCGGGCACCACTAGCAAGAAATTAACTTTTAATTTTTAATTTTAAATTTACCCAAATTTTAAGCAACCTAAGTTCACAAACTTTCTTCCAATCAACAAGCCACAACCGTGTAAAAAAATCAGCATCATAGTAAAATTCTAAGTTCTTTTCATGCAATCCTAAAATTAAAGTTCTTTCAATTAAGTGCGGTGGCAAAAATTCATCATTGGATATTCAACAAATCTTAAGCAATTAAATCCAATCAAAGGCATGGCAAGTAACATATGCAACCTATATGTGATTGCTAAAGATGAATGCAACTAAACATGAAACTAACTAGAAACCAACACCCCCTAAACTCGAGAGAAGCATTGTCCTCAATGCATGTAAAAGTGAAACAAAATTTAAAAGAAACTAAATGAAATGAGTTAGTCGGAGAGGTTGTCACCTCGAGTGATAAGTTTCCTTCGTGCCGTTTGCTTGATTCATTTTTTCGATCGGTGGTTGAATGCTTGTGGCTGGTACCGTGTGAATAGCATTGCTTTGATTTGATCCATGTTTGCCGAGGCAGGTTCACTTGCCTGGGCATCAGTAGTTGCTGAAGCCATTGTTGTTGCCTGGGCATCGCCAGTTTCTGTTGCTGTGGCAACTGCTGAGGTAGTTACCGGGGCATCCTCTGTTGCAGTTGCTGTGGCAAGTAGTCGGCAGGGAATTTCCTTAGCATGGTGGTTGCAAGTCTTGTTGTGGAAAAGAAAAGAAAACAAAGAAAACCTATAAACTAAAGATAATGAAGACAAATAAAATAAAACAACTCATAAAAATTCCAAAAATAAATAAAGAAAAAAACTGAAAATAAAATAAAGTTCCAAAAATAAAAAAAATGAAAAATTTAAAATTCTTACAAAGAGCATTTTTCATGCATCTTCTAATGTAACTACATATCTGAGAAAACTTGAAGTGGGTCATTTCCAATACTTCTTATAGTCAATCCGCACCCTCAATCGAGTGACAATATTGCCCAAAAAGAATTGGGCCAATGTGCTCGCAGCTACTCCCTTTTGTGTTACCATGGTGGAGGTGTCTTTCTTTCGTGTTCCCTTGTAGTCCATGCACATCTGCCACCTTGTTATTGTTCCTGAAGGCATGAATATATTATTAGGAAAAATTATATCCATTCCCAACCATTCAATTACCTCATTCTTGTCGACTTCTATCATGGTTGGATGTAGCCTTTGTTGTTGTGGCAATTGCTGCTCAAGCCAATTGCCGTGACAATCAGTTGCCAAAGTTTGCTGTAAGTCAAGGAAAAAACCAATTTTCTAAAAAGCTTTACGAATCCAAACACCGTTTTCTTTTGGCCTCTAAAACATCTCCATCAGTAGAGATTTTGATGGCTTCAAATCTACCAACATCGGTTCCTCAAGACATACCTGCAATGGATGAGGTGAGTTTTTAAAGAATTCAAAAGGTTCAACCATTACCTGCTCATATTCCATTGGCAAAGTATTATCATCTCGTTGATATTGCATATGGTCGTGCAATTGCTGTGGCAACTGTAGATGGGAGCAATCTACAGATTCCTGCTTCAACATCAACGTTGTAACCTTTTGGGTATCAGGTTCCTCAGAATTTGCTGTAGTATGGTTGTTCTCAGCTTCACTGAGTGTTGTCGCGACATTGCTCTGTTCAGGCTCCTCAATCATTGTCGAGGCAATTTGTTGCTCAGACTCATCATGTGTTGGGCAGTCTCTCTCATTGACATCCTCTTGACTTGGAGGTTTTAGTTGTTCCCCACACATCGAGGACCTTTCTTCGCATTGCTCCTTATCCTCTTGCCTTAGGATTTCAGAATCCCTAGCAATTGATTGTTGGGGCATGTTATCCATCGCATATGTGGATCTCCTCAATTGATCTTCTGAATCCCTCAAGGGTGCATCCCACTGAGCTATCCTCATATCCATGGACTTTGATAGCTCTCAAATCTCTTCAATTGATCTGCCAAGTCTAGCCAAGAAAGCTAGCAACGTTTCCTCCAAGAAATTGGAATGCTCTTGGAGAGGACTCTATTGCCATGGCATATAGGACTCTATTGCCATGGCATATCTGTTGCTACGGAAAAATTATCATGGTAATTTTTTTTGAGCTTTTTGATCATACCATGAAGGATTTTGTTGTTGGTTCCATCTATGGTCCTCCATGTAGCCATACGCACTGAAAATGTGAGGGCAATTTTCAAACACATGATGTTCTCCACACATAGCACAAGAGTTTTCCACGGGATAGACTTTTTGGGCTTTTGTCGGTTGGTATGGGTAATCATTGAAGGGTGTAAGAAATTCTTGAGTGGATTGATTCCTATCTTCCATCATCAACTCTCGAATAGATCAACTTTTATTTCCCAACATGTTGATGTCCCTTAACTTGTAGCGCACCTGATTTTTTTGACAAAACAAACAAAAAGGAAAGTTAGTAAAAATAATAAAAAAATGCAATAACAAAAACAACTAACACCAATTGCCAATCCCCGACAACGACGCCAAAAACTTGTTGCACGTATTGAGTGCTACACAATTGTGCAAGTATATAGGTCACAAATAATAAAGTGATATGATAAGTATCGAGTATCGTCTCCATAGGGATTGGTTTGGGCCACTTTACTTTAGTTATCGCACTGTAAAAGTAAAAACACAATTGATAATTGTAGGAGTTCTAACTAACGAATAAAATAAAAGAGCAAGTAAATAAAATAAAGATGTAATCAAAAGAGAGAGAATAGGCTAGGTTATCATGAGTTGAGGTGTGATAGCCAATTGGATCGTCTTGGTAAAAGAGTGCAAGGGCAACTCAGTTGCCGTGGCAACTTGCGCAGCAGGGTTGCGTTGGCAACTAATCGACGGTTGCCTAGGCAGCAACTTCAAGGTTCAGCAGAACGTTCTTCAATGGTTTCTTCTTATCCCTAAGTCGAAACTCTAGCTAGTTGTGCATGCCTTGACAATACATCCCTGCGTGAATCAAGGGTGAAAACAACCAATCTTGCACTCCTCTTAGCCATTGAAATCCTTAACTTATTCCTAAGCCAGATTAATCTTCACCAGCGATAGATTGAATAAAGACCATACTCATTCATCTCTTGAATCTAAATCTCCCGATATTAGATAAATAGATAGAATTACGAGATCCTCTCCCAATTCACTCGCAAACAAGAAGAAAAACCAAGAATGAGTAAACCTTGAATTGAAAGTGGAAACTCTTATTACCTAAACAAAATCAAATTGTTTCTCACAACAACAAACCTAAAACAACCCAAGCCAATTCACATCAATTCATGCTTGGGTTTCGAAAGATATACAAAGAATAATCCCCAAACATGAATCGAATAAAATAAATAAGATGAAGATGAAGAAATCAATTAGCCCTTTTTGGAAACTCTCTCAATCGAACTCTCCCTCCAAACTTGTTGAAATAGGCGGCTAGGGTTTCTTTTATATAGGAGATGGTTAGGTCAAAGTCTTTCTTGAGGAGAAAGTTAAGTTAGAATTAATTACTTTAAAAGAATATAATTCTTTATTATATTTAAATTCCTTCTAGATCTTCTCCTATCTTCTTTGGGATTTAATCTCTCTTTGAATCTCTAATTCTTCTAGGATTTATCTTCTTCCAAGTCATATTGGGCTTTATCTAGTCATCAATTCGAGTGCCACATCATCTTTTTCCATTGTCGATAATTGCCCTGGCAACTAGCTCGGCATAACCTTCATTCACTACCCTGGAAACTGCGTCGGCATCTCCTTCATGCACTGCCCTGACAACTGCATCGGCATCTCCTTCATGCACTGCCTTGGCTACTGGTTCTAGCCTTGCTTTGGCAACTAATTTTGCACACACAAAAACACACCAAAGCAGTATCTTTTTCCACAAAAATCACCAAGTTATGTAATCAAGCTCAACGGTGGAAAGAAACATGAATTAATGCATGAATGACTAATTATGAAACTAATATAAGCGTAAGTCTAACAATAATATGAGTAAAAAGGGTAATAAAAATAGTACTTTTGAACACTTACCAGGTATCCATGTGGATCTATAGAAAATTGAGCGGTTGTGAATTGGAAGTAACCTAAGTCGGCGATAGAGGTTCGTTGTTTCTTGGGGTAGCGGGGTATTATCGTCGCTTTGTGGATGTCTTTTCAAAGACTACTGCTCCTTTGACAAATTTGTTGCAAAAGGATGTAACTTTTTAGTGGACAGAGAGTAGACAACAAGCTTTTGATAAGTTGAAGGATGCTTTGACGCAAGCTCCAATCTTGTACTTTATAGTGATGCATCCTATGTTGGTTTGGGGTATGTGTTGGTGCAAGGGGGTAAAGTTGTGGCTTATGCATCTAGGCAGTTAAAGGTGCATGAGCAAAACTATCCTACGCATGACATAGATCTTGTCCCTGTGGTGTTTGCATTGAAGATTTGGAGGCATTATTTTTATGGTGAGAAGTGTACTGTGTATACGAATCACAAGAGTTTGAAGTATTTGATGTCACAAAAGGAGTTGAATCTGTAACGCCCCAATTTTGGGCCTAGCGGCTTTAAGGCTTGTTAGACGGTCTGGTGGACCGGGTTAGGGATTCGAGTCAGATTCGGGAGTAAATATTTTTGTGAAAGATAAAAATATAAAAATGGTTAAAATCATATTTTAATATATGGAAAATATTGGTGGAATCAATTTTGGAAAATGGGATTTGGAAGGGTGACATTTTGATTAGTTACTAAAATGTAATTTTTGAAAACTATTTTTAAAGGTGACTAAATTGTAAAGGATCAAATTCTTAGAATCCTTAAGGAGCTATTTTACCAAGTTGTTTATGGTGGTTTCTCCCTTCAATTAATACTTTTTAACATGTGCTTTTAAAGGTAATTAAAAGGGATTTTGATAATAAAAGTTAGTTATTGGTTTTAAAGAAATTTGACGTAAATTTTTCTCTCCACTTCTTTTTTGCCAAACAATCTTGTTTTCATCAAAATCCAAATGTGAGAGATCTTTTTACTTGGATTCTTGATTTGTAATTGCTTCTTTACCTTTGGTATACAAAACCTCATTGAAATCTTGTGTTTTTTTAGCTTTAATCAATCAATTGAGGGAGAAATCACACAATAGAGGTAGGTTCATTCTTCTACTCTATTGATGGTTCTTTATTGATATTCCCAAGTATTTGATCCTTAATTTATGATTTATAATCTGATTTTATGTTTTTACAATGATTAATTTATTTAATTGGGTTTAATTGGTGAAATTATGGAAGATTCGTATTGGATCTATTTTCCAGTGTTGAGGATTGATTTTAAACATATTTTGGATGATTTATAATGTTGATAAGTTGTTTTTAACATTGGAATCCCGAAACTCCTTGAATCCTTGATTATTAGGTTGTTAGATTTGTGTTTTTGTGGAGTTGTGGTGGGTGTGTAGTTGCTGGAAGTTTATGGATGAATTAATCCTATTTTTAGATGTTATTAAATGTTGGTTGAAGTGTTATATTGATAGATTGTTGATGGGCTGCATTTGGAAAGAGTTAGACGATGATTTTGGTTGTTGTGGTTGGGTAATTGTGAAAGGATTGTGTGGTTTTGCAAGGAATTGTGGTTGCAGTGTTTTAAATGCATTGAGATGCACTAATCCTCTTTTTTAATGTGGTTAAAATAGGGGAGGTCGATCTAGAAGTGATCGGTGTAGATTTGGAGGCTTCGGACGCTTGATTTTGCATCGGCGAATTGAGGTTTCGCATATCGGTGAGTGAGAATGTGGATTTTAGATTTGAAATGATTTAAATGTGGTTTATGAGAGTTTAAATTGAGCTTGAAATGCTGGTTTAAACTCAGAAGTAAGTATGATGTAGTTTTCTCTCTCGGTCGTGGTTTTAGGAAATGGTTTTATGCACTTGTTTTGATTTACATTGTACCTACTATTTAAGTGTGTTTTAAAGTATACGAGATACTATTTTTGATCATGAAATGATGATGGATGCACGTGTAAGTGATCTATGTAAGTATATGGTTTATACTTGAGTTTTAAGCATGTGTTGTTGATTGGAAAATGGTTTGGTTTAATGCTTGTAAAAACAGTGAGGTAAATGGTGAATTATATTGGCAAGTGATGTGGTTTTAAAAAATTGTTATCGAATATAGCTGGCCGGCCATAGGATTGATAGTGCAATATAATAAGTCGCCTTGGATGTTGAGGGGTTTTGATTTGGTGTACCAAAAACTCCATCCAAGTATTCTAATGGTCGCGGGGTTATATGGTACTGTAAACTCTCGTTAGTAGATTAAGCGTCTAACCGATGATTGGGGTTGGTGTCCCCATGAGTTGTAAATTATACTAGGTTGGTAATGTATCGCGATTGTTTAGCAGTGAGATCATGAGGTAGAGTTTGGCATTGATATCTTTACGGATACGACACCAGTGTCTATTACTCCGAATCGCATGGCCCTGAAAGAGTTGAGGGAGTTGAAAATGTAACTGCAGGAGTTGGTTGATCGAGGTTTCATTAGACCTAGTATTTCACCGTGGGGTGCACTGGTGTTGTTTGTGAAGAAGAAGGATGGTACGTTGCAGATGTGTATAGATTATCGGCAACTGAACAAGTTGACGATAAAGAACAAGTATCATTTGCCTTGGATAGATGACCTGTTTGATTAGTTCAGGGGTGCGTCAGTGTTCTCAAATATAGATTTGAGGTCTGGTACTATCAGTTGAAGGTGAAAGATGTGGATGTGTCCAAGATAGCTTTTTGTATGAGGTACATGCATTATGAGTTTTTGGTGATGCTGTTTGGTTTGACCAATGCACTGGCTACTTTCATGGACATGATGAATCGGGTATTCTATGAGTTTTTAGATCAGTTTGTGGTCGTGTTTATCGATGATATCCTAGTGTACTCTCGTACCGAGGAGAAACATGATAAACATTTACAGATTGTGCTTCAAACGTTGTTGGCTAATCAGCTTTATGCCAAGCTAAGCAAATATGAGTTCTGGTGTAAGGAGGTTGTTTTCCTTGGGCGTGTGGTATGGGCCGAGGGGATTTGTGGTGATCTGCACAAGATTGAGGCCGTGATGAGTTGGAAGGTGCCTAAATCTATGATAGAAGTTCAGAGTTTCCTTGGTTTTGCTGGTTATTACTGTAGGTTTGTTGAAGGGTTTTCCAGTATAGCTACTTTGTTGGCCAAGTTGTTACAAAAGAATGTTCGTTTTGAGTGGTCGGAGGATAGGCAACGGGCTTTTGAAAGGTTGAAGGAAGCTTTGACGGAGCTCTGGTCTTGGTTTAGCTTGAATCAGGAAAAGAGTTCGTTGTTTATAGTGATGCGTCTTATGTTGGGCTTGGTTGTGTGTTGATGCAGGAGGGTAAGGTAGTTGCGTATGCATCTAGGCAGTTGAAGGAGCATGAACGTAATTACCCTACTCATGATCTTGAGCTTTCCGTAGTCGTGTTTGCCTTGAAAATCTAGAGGCATTACCTTTACAGTGAGAAGTGTGTGGTTTACACGGATCATAAGAGTTTGAAGTATCTGATGTCGCAGAAGGAGTTAAATTTTAGGCAACGAAGATGGTTGGAGTTGCTTAAAGATTATGATCTGTATATTGAGTATCACCCGAGTAAAGCTAACGTTGTAGCTGATGCTTTGAGTAGGAAAGCTGCTATGGAGTTGAGAGCTATGTTTGTCAGTTAAGTGTGACTTGCGATAGCGTGTTGTTAGCTGAGTTGCAAGTGAAACCGTCCTTGTCGCAGTTGATTGAGAAGAAGCAACTGCATGATGAGAGTTTGTACCGCATGTGAAGGATATCATGGATGGGAATCCTACGGATTTTCATTTTAATGATGATGGAGTGTTGTGTTTTAAAGGTCTGGTTGTGATGCCCGAAGATGAGGAGTTGAGGCATACCATTATGACCGAAGCGCATGCTATTCCTTTTGCTATACATTCCGGTAGTACTAAGATGTATCGAGGTTTGAAGGACGAGAACTATTGGGTTGGTTTGAAGAAAGATGTGGCTGATTTTGTTGCTTGATGCATGGTATGTTAGCGAGTGAAAGATGAGCATTAGTTTCCTTCCGGGTTGTTGCAACCGTTGAGGATACCGGGGTGGAAATGGGAAAGAATCACCATGGATTTTGTGTTTGGGTTACCTTTGACACCGACCAAAAATGATTCCATTTGGGTGATTGTTGATCGGTTTATGAAGCGTGCGCATTTTGTGCCAGTGTGTAACACCCTAAACTGGGCCTAGGAAGGTTATCACTATCTAAGCTATTGACTAATTGAGTCATGTGCTATTCAATTGAAAGAATTAGGAGTATGTAACACGGAGCTATTAGTTAAATTGTTATAGAATTACCCTTATTAGACTAATTATGTCTAGGATCAAATTGAAATAAAAGGAAGAAAAGATAGCTAATGTCTAAAGGGATTAAAATGTTATAACCAACTAGTTAGATTGCCAAATTAAGATGACCAAATTGAAAGAAGAATAAAACAATGAAATTGCGTGGTAATTAGACCATTTAGTGGTAGTGGAATACATGTGGCAAGGTTAATATACATGTGGCAATTAAGGGTGTTGGCTGGCCATATTGTTGAAAGAAAGAGAAAACAAAAATTGAGTCTTCTTCAACCTTGCAATAGCTATAACCGATCCTAGCAATTAGAGAGAGAATAGAGAGAGTAAGCTGGTAACCATGGAAACATGAAGTTTTAGGTTTAATTGGGCAGATTTTGAATATTTGTTTGAGTCTTCTAAGGAAGAAGAGTAAGTAATCTCACTCATTTCATTGATTTGAAGCTGAATATGAGAACTATATGTATGAACTCTTGTTGTTTGAGTTGTGGTGCTTTTGATTGATTTTATAGTTACATTGTTTGCTGGAAATTTGTCATAGTTTAAATGCCAATATGTATATATGTGTAAACATGCTTAATTGCAAATAATGCCCTGCTTTTATCACATTCATAGGTGAATAGAACTAACCTAGACTTGTATGAGTATGTATATAAGTTAAATTAACATGTTAGAAATGTCATCTAAGTGAATAATGAAGCTAGAAACTCAAACTAGTGTAATCTGCCCAGAAAACTCTATTCTGGGCAGTAACTTTGAAAAATCACCATAAATTGTACAAAGGAATTTTAAGGCTAACATTTTTACGAACAATGCCTTAATATGTCTAAATTCATTAGGAGAAAACAGAACTGAATTCTGGATTGTAAAACAGATTGTAGAAATGAACACTAGGGACAGTGCAAAATGTCCAGTGTTATAAATTACCCTGTCTTTAAGCTAAAAACTGTATTAATTGGCAAATAACTAAAATTCAAGGCATATATGGTTAGGAAGACAATTAAGTTAGCTTTCCAACGGTGTAAACTAATTGAAATTTTGATGTACAGAATGAAAGTTATGCATGTTTTTGTAAACAATGCACATGCTGCCAGGCAGTAGCAGCCTTTATGTTTTGAAATGAATGAATTATGTATTGTTTCCATGTTTTGAAGAAATGAATGTATCTTGTCTTGACCTTGACTTACTTGTATGAATTGATAGATCAAGGAGTAAACCTTTTGGAAGAAGAAAGGAGTGGCCAAGCTAGTGGCAAACACAAAGGAATTTGGATCCAAGATTAGCTAAGCTTGGAGTTTTGTGAGTGTAGTTTAATATAGGGTTGGGACTTAGGTCCTAACCAAATATGCATGACTACTTTCTTGCTATGGATATGCCATGATAATGAACCTAATTTAACTTGAATATAAGTAATAAGGGAAGTATGAAATAAGATAATATATGAAACTTGTCTACATCCTTGAAGTGTTGTATAATTAGAATTGCTTGATTCTTAATGCCTTGGGTGTGAATTATCGGATACTACTTGAATGTATTGTCTTGAATATGAATGTATTGTCTTGAACATGAAATGCATTGCTTTGAACATGAAATGTACTGCCTTGAACATGAATGGTTTGCCTTGAGCATGAAACACATGAAATGTGAAATGAAATTAAAGAGCTAAGGCTCAATTGGTCCAAGGACATAATCATGATATTGCTATACATTGATTGACTTAATTCTTGAATCATACATGACTCTAAACTTGAAAATCTTGAAATTCTTGAATAAAAGAAATATAATCAAACAACCTTGGTTGCTAGTTGAATAGGTAGAAGGGCATGCCTTAGAGTCTAGAGCTCATTGTGTTAGGGTAGAATACGGTCCAGGGCTAAGGCCCCTAATTGGCGACAAACGAAGGGTACGTATGTGTGGTCTTTGGCGACAGTAGGAGGGTTGACCAGTACTACGGTACATCTTGAGTACTATGGCACATCTTGTGGCGATAGTTGGTTGGAGACTCGATTACCTGGACAACTAAATACCAAAGGCTTAAACTAAAGAAAGCAAATGAGAAATAATTAAAGAGTAAAGCTTACATGATACTTGAGTGTCTTGATACTTGAACTACTTGATACTTTAATTACATGATACTCGAGTTTCTTGATATATGAACTACTTGATACTTGAATTACATGATACTTGAACTACTTGACACTTGAATGCCTTGATACTTGAATTACTCAATACTTAAATTTCTACTTGAATGGTTTATAATCCTTCTTGCATCAATGTGTGCCTAATGTTTTGCTTGAAATGATATGTCACAAAATTTGAAAATGATATGTATGCATTTAAAGCTTGAATTCGAACTGCTTCCAGCTATGACTAGGCTCAAACTTAGTTAATTGATACATGTCTTAATAATTGGTTAGAACTAGTTACTACCTCACTAAGTATATTCTTGTACTTATCACTCTCATTTCCATTCTTCCCAACCACAGGTTAAAGGATTCGTTATTTGCTTGATCCTAAAGCCTGAATTCTTGAGCTGGAAGCAAGACACAAGCATAGCTAAAGTATGGACATACTTGTTTTGTACTCCCCTAGTTGGTGGCACTTAGTTGTATATAATGTCTAGTTCATGCATTTTGAACACTTGAACTTGTATATGTATATATGTCTTAAACGAGCCTATCATGTTATGAACTTGGTGGTTAATGTAAATTAAGTAATGAACTATAATTCTATGTAATGGAATTGTATCTTGCTGCACATATAAGTATTGATATGTGTCTAATGAATGTTCAAAGTAATTGACCTAGACTATTATGTTATTCAAATGTCTTGTGAAAGAATATAGTCTCTTGTGTGAACATACCTTGTTGTAGTATTTTTATAAGCTTAAAGCCCATCGTATGCATTATGAGATTTTTGGTATAATTGGCATGCCAATGAGGTGGGAGTATAATGATACAGTGATGTTGTACAAATGTACAACAGTTATAAAGTGAAACAATGACGCTATGTTCTACAGCTATGACCTAGTGATACAGTGACGTTGTATAAGTTTACAGCGGTTATTCAGTGATAAAATGATACAGTGTTTATTTTGGCATAACAAATTAGTTGTTGCCGCACATGTGCATACTCAATAGTGACTCACATACCATAAATTCTCATCTATCTTACATTGGGATATGATTTTAAATGATAGTGAAAAGTGCAAATGAAAACAAGTGATTTATTGAATTACTGATTTGGCATAACATTGCCTTATATATATGTATGAGATGTTAAATTTACATGTTATATGACAGAGGAACGACTTCAATAAGTCAGTATTTACGATTTCATATTCTTATATATTATATACAGTGCTTTATTTAATTATACAAAATTTTCTTTATTGAAATACTTTACTTTAAATAATAATTGCCTCCCTAAGTGAATGCTTAGCGTGTGTTTGTTTCACACGTAGGTTGTTTGGGAAGTGCAAATCTTGAGGAGCCGAGCATCGAGGTCAAACTGCATTCTACATACATCAGTAAGATATTCTAAACTATGATAATTTCTAGTGGGCATGTGTATAACCATTTGTTGATATGATTTAACACAAGTTAGACCTTTATTTCAATTAAGTCCTTATTGCATAGAAATCTTTAAAATGAAGAAATGGTCTAGGCAACACACATTGTTTTCACCCTGATTTACATTTTCAATTTAATAACCAATATTTAAGTTTTAAAAACCAATTCAGGGTTGAAACTAGATGTGTTTGACTATAATTGTTTTTAGTTAAAAATATATATATCTACAAGTACGAAATTCATCTAGTAAATTTCGTATCATCTTTAATGGGTATTCAAATATCGGATATACGTTAAGAGTGTTACATGGAATCTGAGTTTTTGAGAACGTATAGGCATATTGAAACACGAGTACACGTACCGGTATGGGTACCGTTAAGTTGGTTAATTTGGAATCTTGAAAGTTTCTAGTTCTTTCATTTTGGTCTTTGAGTCTTGTGAACGCAATTGCATGAGTTGGAATGATTAAATTGATCTCGAATTTAACATGTTGTCATGTAAATGGACTAATTGAGGATTGGTAATCTTAAATTCAATTTTGGTTTTGTAATTTAAAGTATTTACATTTTAGTCCTTAATTGGTATTATGATGCGTTCGATTGTTCTTTTGTGGCTCGTTTCATTTGAGAACTTACCCGTTGTGAGTATGAACAAGTAGGAGCATTAATTTGCATTTAGACAAGATAAAAGAAAAAGCTGGACCGACTTTTCGTTACCTTTCTCTAGTTTACTTTGCCAAATCTAATGTAGCTCTCTCAGTTCGGTCGGGCTTCCAGGCCGGGTCGAGGGGGTTACAGTATGCATCTAGATGGTTTTGCTTGGATGACATGCTTTGATGAGATAATCCTGTTGAGTATGGTATTGATGTGTTGTTGGTATGGTGTTCTTGCTGGTAAATGCTTAATTGAGCATCTTGGTATGTTTGGTGGTGAGTTATAGGGAGCATGCCTCTAGATCAATCTTTTGGTAGCATAATCTTGTGTTGTAGTTAAAGCTTGGTACAAGTGTTATAAATGTGATGTTGGATGCTTATATGTATGTATGCAAGTTGCTAGGACCTAAATCCATCTAGTGTTGTGTGAAAAACTAGCTAACAATGTCATTACAGGTCCACGCGTATCGAAATAGGTGTCCCCGTACCAGTACGACTAAACCATTTCAAGCATAGTGTTTCGATACGCAGGAGGGTGTTTCGATACGGGCCTACCTTTCCAGGCTTAACATTTCTGTACTGGAGCTAGTGTTTCGATATGGTCATAGGCATTTTTGCCAGGTGTTTCGATACACGATCAAGAATTTTGATACGAGTTTTAGCTACCAGGTTCTGAGTTTTTGAAAATATAATGGCGTATCGAAACACTAGTACGCGTACCGGTACGGGTGTCGTTAAATTGGTTATTTTGGAATCTTGAAGGTTTTTGGTTCTTTCATTTTGGTCCTTGAGTCTTGGGAATGCAATTGTATGAATTGGGATGATTAAATTGACCTGGAATTTATCATGTTGGCATGTAAATGGACTAACTGAGGATTGGTAACCTTAAATTCAATTTTGGTTTGCTTCGGCAAACCTAATGTAGCACTCTCATTTCGGTCGAACGTCTAGGTCGGGTGAAGGGGTTACATTTGTTGGTATCAGAGCCCGGTTTCGAAAGGTTGGGATATTGTTGTTTGATTGTAAATCATTGTTGGTTATACACGGTGACTGTGTACATGTGCAACCTTACATCATGTTAGGGTATGAACTAGGAACACATTGCCTATTACTGAGGTTTTAAAATGTTTTATAAGATGGTCTTGGATCCTTTGCCTTGTGTTAGCCTGACTTTAATGTGTTTTGATGCTTTTGTTAGCATGGCTCGACGTGAGACACGTTCTACGGTGCCAAAAACTTGTTGCGCGTAATAAGTGCTACGCAAATGTGCAAGTATACACGTCGCAAGTTATAGTATAAAAGATATCGTCTCCATAGGGATTGGTGCCACTTCAAGAATCTAGTCTCTTGCACTGTAAAAAGTAAAAACACAAATAAAGGATTATAGGAGTTTAACTAATAACTAGACTAGGAAGCAATAAAGTAAAAGAAAATATGAGATCAAAATGAGAGAGAGATAGGCCAGGTTATCGTGAGTTGAGGTGTGATAGCCGATTGGATCGTCTTGGTAAAAGAGTGCATGGGCAACTCAGTTGCCGTGGCAACTTGCTGTGAGGTTGCCTTGGCAACTAATCGATGGTTGCCTGGGCAACTAGTTGGGCAACTACTTGGGCGTCTGGGCAGCAATCTTCAAGGTTCGACAGAGCGTTCTTCAATGGTTTCTTCTTATCCCTAAGTCGAAACTCTAGCTACTTGTGCATGCCTTGATAATACATCCCTGCGTGAATCAAGGGTGAACAACAACCAATCTTGCGCTCCTCTTAGCCATTGAAATCCTTAACTTATTCCTAAGCCAGATTAATCTTCACCATCAATAGATTGAATAAAGATCATATTCATTTGTTTATTGAATCTAACTCTCCCAATATTAGATAAATAGATGAAATCATGAGATCCTCTCCCAATTCACTCGCAAACAAGAATAAGAACCAAGAATGAATAAACCTTGAATAGAAAAGTGCAAACTCTTATTACCTAAACAAAAACCAATAGTTTCTCACAACCACAAAACACAATAACCATAGCCAAATAGATTTAGTTCATGGCTAGGTTCCAAAGAAACACAAGATAAATAATCCCTAGCATGAACCCAATCGATCAAGAAAGAAAAGATGAAGAAGGAGGCTTGTCAAAATCCTCCTTGCCCTAGATGCTTGTCGAAAATTCTCTCCTCTTGCCCTCCTTGGACTTGTCGAAATTCCCCTCTCTTTTTTCCCTTGATTGTCGAAATCTCCATCTTATTTATAGGGCTAGGCCAAAGTCCTTCTTTGAGGAGGAAGTTAAGTTGGAATTAAATTATCTTTAAAGAATATAATTCTTTATTATAATTATATTCCTACTAGAACTTCTCCTATCTTCTTGGAATTTAATTCTTCTTTAATCTATGCATGGAAATCAAATTCCTTTGGGTTTGGGCTTTGCTCCACGTCATCTTGGGCTTGTCTAGTCATCAATTTCGACTACCATATCACATTTGCTCTTGTCGACAATTGCCATGGCAACTGGCTCATATTCTCTCCTTCATGTATTGCCCTGGCAACTCAAAGAAGGACTTTCATGTATTGCCCTGGCAACTAGCTCGGCATATCCTTCATGCATTGCCCTGGCAACTAGCTCTAGCCTTTCTTTGTCAAGTGATCCTGCACATACATAGAAAACACACCAAAGCAGTATCATTTTCACAAAACTACCAAGTTATGTAATCAAGCTCAACGATGGAAGGAAACATGGATTAATGCATGAATGGCTAATGTAATACTTAAGATGAATGTAACTAAACATGGTAACTACTGATAACAATCCCTTGTGATAAGTGTTCAAAAGTACTATTTTTCTTACCCTTTTTACTCATATTATTGCTAGACTTAGGCCCATATTAGTTGCATAATTAGCCATTCATGCATTAATCCATGTTTCCTTCCATCGTTGAGCTTGATTACATAACTTTGTAGTTTTTGTGGAAAAGATGCTGCTTTGGTGTGTTTTGTGTGTATGTGCAGGATCACTTGCCAAAGCAAGGCTAGAGCTAGTTGCCAGGGCAATGCATGAAGGATATGTCGAGCTAGTTGCGAAGGCAATACATGAAGAGACGTTCACAGAGGCAATACATGAAGGATGCCATTATCAATTGTCGACAAGAGCAAAGGTGATATGGTAGTCGAATTGATGACTAGACAAGCCCAAGATGACGACAAAGCCCAAACCCAAAGGAATTTGATTTCCATGCAAAGATTAAAGAAGAATTAAATTCAATTCAGAAGATAGGAGAAGTTCTAGTAAGAATATAATTATAATAAAGAATTATATTCTTTAAATATAATTTAATTCCAACTTAACTTCCTCCTCAAAGAAGGACTTTGGCCTAGCCCTATAAATAAGATGGAGATTTCGATAATCAAGAGAGAGAAAGAGATGGGAATTTACAAGTCCAAGGAGGGCAAGAGGAGAGAATTTTCAAGGCAAGCATCTAGGCAAGGAGGATTTCGACAAGCCTCCTTCTTCATCTTTTTTTTTCTTGTTCGATTGGGTTCATGCTAGGGATTATTTATCTTGTGTTTCTTTGGAACCTAGCCATGAACTAAACCTATTTGGCTATAGTTATTGTGTTTTGTGGTTGTGAGAAAAACTATTGGTTTTTGTTTAGGTAATAAATGAGTTTGCAGTTTTTCTATTCATGGTTTATTCATTGGTTCTTATTCTTGTTATGGGCCTAAGTCTCTCGTGATTTCATCTATTTATCTAATATGAGAGTAAAAGAAAGTAAGACAAATAGTACTTTATTCAATCTTTTGAACACTTATCACAAACTTGTTAAGCGCTCAACGTAATAAGTGCTATTCGCAATTGTATTATCAAGTATACACGTTGGGATAAGTTATAGTATAAAAGATATCGTCTCCACAAGGATTGGTGCCACTTCAAGAATCTAGTCTCTTGCAATCAGTAAAAAAAAAAAATCACAAATAAAGGATTATAGGAGTTTAACTAATAACTAAACTAGAAAGCAATAAAGTAAAAGAAAATATGATATCAAATGAGAGAGCAGATAGGTCAGGTTATTTATAGTATAAAAGTTGAGGTTGTGATAGCCGAATTGTCTCTTGATCGTAAAAAGTAAAACACAAATAAAGGACTAAATAAATAAACTAGAAAGCAATAAAGTAAAAGAAAAAGATGAGATCAAATGAGAGAGAGATAGGCCAGTTTATCGTGAGTTGAGGTGTGATACCGATTGGATTGCCTTGGTAAAAAAGATTGCGATGGTTGCCGGAGCAACTAGTTTGGCAACTAATCGATGGTTGCCTAGGCAACTAACAACCTTTCAAGGTTTCAAGGTTCAGAGCGTTTCTTCAATGGTTTATTCTTATCCCTAAGTCAAAACTCTAGCTACTTGTGCATGCCTTGATAATACATCTCTGCGTGAATCAAGGGTGAACAACAACCAATCTTGCGCTCCTCTTAGCCGTTGAAATCCTTAACTTATTCCTAAGCCGGATTAATCTTCACCATCAATATATTGAATAAAGATCATATTCATTCGTTTCTTGAATCTAACTCTCCCGATATTAGATAAATAGATGAAATCACGAGATCCTCTCCCAATTCACTCGCAAACAAGAATAAGAGCCAAGAATGAATAAACCTTGAATAGAAAAGTGCAAACTCTTATTACCTAAACAAAAACCAATAGTTTCTCACAACCACAAAACACAATAACCATAGCCAAATAGATTTAGTTCAAGGCTAGGTTCCAAAGAAACACAAGATAAATAATCCCTAGCATGAACCCAATCGAACAAGAAAGAAAAAGATGAAGAAGGAGGCTTGTCGAAATCCTCCTTGCCCTAGATGCTTGTCGAAAATTCTCTCCTCTTGCCTTCCTTAGAGTTGTCGAAATTCCCCTCTCTTTTTTTTCTCTTGATTGTCGAAATCTCGATCTTATTTATAGGGCTAGGCCAAAGTCCTTCATTGAGGAGGAAGTTAAGTTGGAATTAAATTATCTTTAAAGAATATAATTCTTTATTATAATTATATTCCTACTAGAACTTCTCCTATCTTCTTGGAATTTAATTCTTCTTTAATCTCTGCATGGAAATCAAATTTCTTTGGGTTTGGGCTTTGCTCCATGTCATCTTGGGCTTGCTTAGTCATCAATTTTGACTACCATATCACCTTTGCTCTTGTCGACAATTGCCATGGCAACTGGCTCAGCGTCTCCTTCATGTATTGCCTTGGCAACTAGCTCGGCGTCTCCTTCATGCATTACCCTGTCAACTAGCTCTAGCCCTGCTTTGGCAAATGATCCTGCACATACACACAAAACACACCAAAGCAGCATCTTTCCCCACAAAAACTACCAAGTTATGTAATCAAGCTCAACGATGGAAGGAAACATGGATTAATGCATGAATGGCTAATTATGCAATTAATATGGGCCTAAGTCTAACAATAATATGAGTAAAAAGGGTAAGAAAATAGTACTTTTGAACACTTATCAGTGGTGTGCCCTAGGCTCATCAAGTGCCAGTATTTGGTGATCTGACTCCGTTAGTTTAGGAATAACGAGAGCTTTTCAAGCAGCGATGGCTGGAGTGCATGCACAGGAACTAGCAGCGATGGCGGTTAACCCTGGGTTACCTTTGGAGCGTCTTCGTAGTTTGGGAGGTGTTGAGTTCACGGGTTTGAGCCCTGAGGCAGCCGAGGGTTGGTTGGAGAGTACGATTCGTATTCTGGATCAAATGGGCTATAATGATGAGCGTAAGCTGGGTTGTACAGTGCCGTTGTTGTATGGTGTTGCTTATCATTGGTGGGTGACCGCAATTGCTAATTTCCTAGAGGCAGATGTAACTTGGGAGTTCTTTCGAAGAGCTTTCAAGAAGAAGTATCTTGGTCCTCAGTATCTGGATACGAGGAAACGTGAGTTTATGACCTTGGTTCAGGACGACATGTCAATGGCTGAATATGAGGTGAAATTTGTCTAGTTGAGTTAGTATTCCATGGAGTTGGTTCCGGATGATCTTGAGAGGTGCAATAGGTTTCGCTATGGGTTAGTGAAGGATATCAAAGCATAACTGTTGGTGACGGACTACACAGATTTTAATGTGCTTGTAAACCGCGCTAAGGATATTGAGCAGTCCCTGAGGGTGTCGGGATAAGGTTCGGGCATGGCCTTGAATAAGCGAGGAGTTGACTCTACTATTCTGGAAGGCAGAATATGAGATTACGAGATAAGAGGCATAAGTCAGATCACAAGCATGGTGGTGGCCATGGTAACCAAGGTGTTCATATTATAGTTGAGTGTGAGCATTGCGGTAGACGCCACACGGGTGAGTGTTGGGGAAATACCATGAGTTGCTGGATATGTGGATCTCCTGGTCACATGAAGCGTGACTGTCCTCATGCTGTGGGTGATGCACCGGTTCAGGCTGTTGTATCTGCTAGGGGATGAGGCCATGGCAGGGGTAGTTTTTAGAGGCCCAAGGATGGTCAGAGGGCTGTGGCTTATGTTGTTGCTGTACAACCAGAGAATGGTGGACCAGCACGGATCTATGCTTATCGTGAGGGGTGCAACGACACAGATGTAATCACAGGTACTTTCACCTTGCAATCTTTGTTGTTGTTTTTTTTTATTGATTCGGGGTCTACTCATTCATATATCTTAAGTGAGCATGCATCGTTGTTGAATGTTCCTGTTGAGATCTTGGATGATGGAATGTTAGTAACTAGTTCTTTTGGGGGGACAGTTACAACTAGAAGGTTGTATAGTCATTGTCCTTTGGCGGTGTAAGGTCATGAGTTTGCCGCGAATTTGATAGAGTTGCCATTTCATGGTTTTAACGTTATTTGGGTAGGGATTGGTTAAGTGAGCACAAGGCGTAGTGGATTGTAAGTCCAAAAGGATTTCTCTGAAGTTGCCTGATGATTATGAAGTTGTGGTGGATGGTGAGAATGTGAAATTATTGTCCAACGTTGTTTCGGCTACCCGAGCAGAGAAGATGATGTTTGATGGTTGCCAAGCTTATTTGGCTATTTCTATGAATCCGAAAGCCAAGGGTGTTCGGGTGTAGGATATTCGAGCTGTTTGTGATTATCTAAATGTTTTTCCTGAAGAATTGCCGAGTTTACCTCTAGATAGGAGGTAGAGTTCCGTATTGAAACTTATAAAGGTACAACTTTGGTGTCCATTGCTCCTTATCGGATGCCACCAAAAGAGTTGAAATCATAACTTCAGGAGTTGTTGGATCTTGGGTTCATTCAACCGAGTATTTCTCCTTGGGGTGCTCATGTTCTGTTTGTGAAAAAGAAGCATGGATCGATGCGTATGTGCATTGATTATCGTTAGTTGAATAAGTTGATAGTGAAGAACAAGTATTTGTTGTTGCGGATTGATGACTTGTTCGATCAGTTTCACGGGGCAACAATGTTTTCAAAGATAGATTTAAGGTTGGGGTATTATCAGTTGAACGTTAAGGATTTGGATGTTCATAAGATGGCATTTCGTACGAGATACGGGCATTACGAGTTTTTGGTGATGCCGTTTGGTTTGACAAATGTCCCAGCGGCTTTTATAGACATGATGAATAGTGTTTCATGAGTACCTTGATCGGTTTGTGGTGGTTCTTATCGATGATATATTCGTTTACTCTCGTACAGAGAAGGAGCATGATCAGCATTTGCAGATTGCGTTGCAAGTCTTGAAGGATAATCAGTTGTATGCCAAGTTGAGCAAGTGCGGGTTTTGGCTCAAGGAGGCGATGTTTCTCAGACATGTGGTATCCGCAGAGGGAATTTGTGTTAATCCACAAAAAATTGAGGCTATTCTCAATTGGAAACAACCTAAGACCGTGTCGAAAGTGCGTAGCTTCCTTGGGTTGGCAGGTTATTATCGCCATTTTGTGGAAGGGTTTTCTAGTATTGCGGCTCCATATAAAAAAGTTGCTGCAAAAGAGTGTTCCTTTTGTTTGGACGGAGAAGCAACAACAGGGTTTTGAGAAGTTGAAAGAGGTTTTGACACATGCTCATGTGTTGATTCAACCAAAATGTGGGAAGGAGTTTGTGGTCTATAGTGATGCATCGCATGTTGGTTTGGGTTGCGTGCTGATGCAGGATAGAAACGTTGTGGCCAATGCATCGAGGCAGTTGAAGGTTCACGAGTGCAATTATCCAACTCATGATTTGGAGCTTACTATTGTGGTGTTTGCCTTAAAGATTTGGTGACACTACCTTTACGGTCTTAAAAGTCTTTCAAAGGTTTGAAAGTGGTTTTTGGAGTTTAGGATAAGTTTGAAACATTTACCTAAGCTCGTAAGTAAGTTTCCCTCTTTTACACTTTAATATCGGTTCAGATATGGGCATGTGTAATTCATGTTTTGGTCATAAACATGGTTTATTTTTACTTACTGTAAATGCATGATTTTGAGTACATATGAAGTGGCTTAAAAGTGTATTCAATGCTAGTGAGCATTGGTTTTTATTCCGGTCAGAAATGTAATATTGCTATGGCAATGTGATTTGCATATGCGGGGATTTTGTGTAATGCATTGTAATATAGTGTGTAAATGGTTTTGTAAATGATATATTGGCTATGTGACAAGGTGAGAAAACATTCGGATATAGTTGGCATGCAATAGGATAAAGTGCACTATAATATGGTTAAAAATCGATCGTGAGTTAAGAGTCATTGAGGTATAGCGGTCGGCATGGGGTAGTCTTGATAATGGTCGATCATTGAGGGAGATCCGTGTATCCGATGTGTAAAGTTAACGGTCAGTTAGCTAAAGGTTAGCGGTCGGCTAATCAAGGATAATGGTCGACTATCCGGGGTCACTATAATTTCCAAAATATGAGAATTCTAATGTTGAATCTATTTCTGATGCTTTGGGATTTAAGAATGGTTTGTATATAATGCTTTGGGATTTAAGCATGGCTTTGTATTTGATGCTTTGGGATTAAGCATGTGGAATATATATATTGTTTTGCATATGGTTGTTATGCATGTTTTGATTTGAAACTATTGGAACTTGCTTAGGTCGTAAGCATGGTTTGAAAACAAGTGTTGGTTTTCAAGGGTTTTAAATGCATCATCGTTTAAGAGCATCCTCACTGAGCAAGTGTGCTTATGCTATCTTTTCTCTAATGATGCAGAGCATTAAAGCTTAGAGGTAGCAAAGGCAAAGATTAAGTGATCCAAAGACAAGACTATTTGAGTATGAACTCGGTTTTAGTTTTCGGTTAATAAGGCAAAGTGTTCACCGTGGATTTTTGGGTTTTGTAATTCAGTTTTCCCTGGTTTTAAGCATGTATAATGCTGCGATTTTGAAGCTTGATTGTTGATGTTTCACATATCGTGCATCGTTACCTATGGTTGATGTTATATGGTTACCTAGGTATGCATCTAGACGGTTTTTCTTGGATGACATGCTTTGATGAGCTAATCATGTTGAGTATGGTATTGATGTGTTGTTGGTATGGTGTTCTTGCTGGTAAATGCTTAATTGAGCATCTTGGTATGTTTGGTGGTGAGTTATAGGGAGCATGCATCTAGATCAATCTTTGGGTGGCATAATCTTGTGTTGTAGTTAAATCTTGGTACAAGTGTTGTTAAATGTGATGTTGGATGCTTATATGTATGTATGTAAGTTGCTAGGACCTAAATGCATCTAGTGTTGTGTGAAAAACTAGCTAAAAATCTCATTACAGGTAGGTCAAGGCATATCGAAACAGGTGTCCCCGTACCTGTACGGCTAAGCCATTTCAGGCATAAAGTTTCGATACGCGGGAGGATGTTTTGATACGTGCCTGCCTTTATAGGCTTAATATTTTAGTACTCGAGCAAGTGTTTCGATACAGTCATAGGCAATTTTGCCAGGCGTTTAGATATGCGATCAAGCATTTCGGTACGAGTTTTAGCTATTGGATTCTGAGTTTTTGAAAATATAAGGGCGTATTGAAAGACTAGTACGCGTACCGGTACGGGTGCCGTTAAATTGGTTATTTTGGAATCTTGAAGGTTTCTGGTTCTTTCATTTTGGTCCTTGAGTCTTGGGAATGCAATTGTATGAATTGGGATAATTAAATTGACCTGGAATTTTTCATGTTGGCATGTAAATTGACTAATTAAAGATTGGTAACCTTAAATTCAATTTTGGTCTTATAATTTAAAGTATTTACGTTTTAGTCCTCAATTTTGAATATGATGAAATTGATTGTCTTTTGTGACTCGTTTCATTGGAGAACTTACCCGCTGCGAGTATGAACATGTAGGAATATTAGTTTGCATTTAGAAAAGATAAAAGGAAAAAAATGGACCGACTTTTCGTAACCTTCTCCGATTTGCTTCGGCAAACCTAATGTAGCACTCTTGGTTCGGTCGGGCATCTAGGCCGAGTCGAGGGTGTTACAAACACTCGGTTTTGGGCCTAGATGTTTTGAGGCTTATTAGACGGTCTGGTGGACCGGGTTTGTGATTCGAGTCAGATTTGGGAGTAAATATTTTTGTGAAAGATAAAAATATAGAAAATGGTTAAAAATCACATTTTAATATATAAAAAATATTGGTGGAATCAGTTTTGGAAAATGATATTTGGAAGGGTGACATTTTGGTTAGTGACTAAAATGTAATTTTTGAAAACTATTTTTAAAGGTGACTAAATTGTAAAGGATCAAATTCCTTAAGGAGCTATTTTACCAAGTTGTTGCTGGTGGTTTCTCCCTTCAATTAAGACTTTTTAACATGTGTTTTTAAAGGTAATTAAAAGGGATTTTGATAATAAAAGTTAGTTATTGGTTTTAAAGAAATTTGACGCAAACTTTTCTCTCCACTTCTTTTTTGCCAAACACTATTGTTTTCATCAAAATCCAGAGGTGAGAGATCTTTTTACTTGTATTCTTGATTTGTAATTGCTACTTTACATTTTATTTACAAAACCTCATTGAAATCTTGTGTTTTTCTAGCTTTAATCAATCAATTGAGGGAGAAATCACACAATAGAGGTAAGGTTCATGCTTCTCCTCTATTGATGGTTCTTTATTGATATTCCAAGTATTTGATCCTTGATTTATAATTTATAATACGATTTTATGTTTTTACAATGAGTAATTGACTTAATTGGTGAAATTATGGAATATTCGTATTGGATCTATTTTCCAATGTCGATGATTGATTTTAAACATATTTTGGATGATTTATAATGTTGATAAGTTGTTTTTAACATTGGAATCCCGAAACTCCTTGAATCATTGATTATTAGGTTGTTAGAGTTGTGTTTTTGTGGAGTTGTGGTGGTTGTGTAGTTTCTGGAAGTTTATGGATGAATTAATCATATTTTTAGATGTTATTATATGTTGATTGAACTGTTAGATTCATAGATTGTGGCCGGGTTGTGTTTGGAAAGAATTAGATGATGATTTTGGTTGTTGTGGTTGGGTAATTGTGAAAGGATTGTGAGGTTTTGCAAGGAATTGATGTTGCAGTGTTTTGAATGCATTGAGATGCATTAATCCTCTGTTGTAATATGGTTAAAATAGGGGAGGTCGATCTGGAAGTGACCGGTGTAGCTTTGGAGGCTTTGGACGTTTGATTTCACTTCAGCGAATTGAGGTTTCGCGTATCGGTGAGTGAGAACGTGGATTTCAGCTTAGAAATGATTTAAAGGTGGTTTATAGGAGTTTAAGTTGAGCTTGAAATGCTGGTTTAAACTCGAAAGTAAGTATGATGTGGTTTTCTCTCTCGGTCGTGCTTTTAAGAAATGGTTTTCTGCACTTGTTTTGATTTACATTGCACCTACTGTTTAAGACGTTTTAAAGTATATGAGATATTGTTTTTGATCATGAAATAATGATGGATGCACGTGGGAAGTGATCCATGTAAGTATATGGTTTATACTTGAGTTTTAAGCGTGTGTTGTTGCTTGGAAAATGGTTTGGTTTAATGCTTGTAAAAATAATGAGGTAAATGGTGAATTATATTGGCAAGTGATGTGGTTTTAAAAATTGTTAGCGGATATAGTTGGCCAGCCATAGGATTGATAGTGCATTATAATAAGTCACCTGGGATGTTGAGGTGTTTTGATTTGGTGTACCGAAAACTCCATCCAAGTACCCTAACGGTCGAGGGGTTATATGGTACCATAAACTCCCGTTAGTGGATTAAGCGTCTAACCGATGATTGAGGTTGGTGTCCCCGTGAGTTGTAAATTATAGTCGGTTGGTAATGTACCGTGATCGTGATTGTATCGCTATTCCGGTTGAGATGGCTTGAAGTGTTGTAAGGACACTTGTTGAATCCATGTATCCGATTAACTATTTTGATAAAGGAACTTGGTTATGATCACTTGTAAGCCAATATAATTATTAATGTATCATCGAAAGGTTTATGTTGTATAATGTGATTTATACATGTTTACTCTTTAAGCTTTGCATATGATTGTTATGCATGAGAAGGTTTAAATTGAGGTTTAGCAACGAGATTTGCTGTTGGTTAGTGATACATGTTGCATATGGTTTAATATGCTGGGTTTTAAAGATGTAAAGTGCATGGTTTTCAAGGCATGATAATGTTTTAAATGATGTTTAAAAGATGGTTGAAGTGGGATTTCAATGTGTCATTGAGAAATGGTTTTAATGCATTGATGGTGTGTTGTTTTTGAGAACTCCTCACTAAGCCTAGTGTGCTTATGCTCTCTTTGTCTGTCAATACAGAGAATTAAAGGCGCAGAAGGTAGCGAGAAGCAAGGGATCACAAAAGACATGGTGTAAAAAGTATGTTTTTGGATTAGACTATAAGTAATAAGGGCAATGGGGGGTTTTGTTGTTGTTTTGGGAGGTGTTTTGCTAAACTCCCTATTTGAGCAAGTTTGTTTTGCTGCTCTTGGGTTGTAAAAGGCCATTTTGGATTGGTCGCGGTGATGGTTTGAGATTTCATGTTTTGCTTGCTTTGGTTTTTAGGAAGCATGCCTCTAGATTTACATTTGAAGCATGATGCCATGAATTGATGCTGAAACTAGGTTGTTTTGACGTGGTTTGACCCTTAAATATGTTGAATGTATGCTAGAAGCATGTTAGGGTGTTTTGGCATGTTCGAAAGCCTGTTAAACCAACAAAAGTGGACATTATAGGTCCAAGCGTATCGGTACGGGTGTCCCTATTTCGGTAGGAGTAAGCCATTTCAGGCTTAGCGTACCGGTACGTGGCAAGCGTTTCGGTACGGGCCTAGGCAAATTTGGCTAGCGTTTCAGTACTCAAGGAGATGTTTTGATACGACATAGTGGTTTTATGAAGGGCGTTTCGATATGTATGGGCGTACTAGAACGAGTTTAAGCTACAAGAATTTTGGAGTATGAATTATTGAAGGCGTATTGATACACCCTTGCCTGTACCGATACGGTGTCAGTTAAATTAGTTATTTGGAATATTCTAAAGTTCTGGTTTCTTACATTTTATTCCCTAAATGTTGTGGATGCAATTGAATGAGTATGAATGACATTTTTGAGCTGATTTTTGACATGTAAGCACAAAACCTTCTTAATTAACGGTTGGTAACATAAAAATGTGCTAGGTCCTTGTAGTTTTTTGAAATTTTAATTTGGTCCCTAAATTGAAATTGTGTTCAATTGGATGTCAATTCGATGCCCGATTGAGTTGAGTTTTCACATGTGATCAGTATGTACATGTAGGATAATAATTGTGCATCTAGACAAGATAAAAGAAAAAAATAGATGCGTTTTGGGTTTCATCTTCACGGTTTACTTTGGTAAACCTAATTTAGCTCACTCGATTAGGTAAGGCTGATGTTCAGTGGGTTACAATATCTTAGGCAATGGATATGGTTGGAGTTGCTCAAGTATTATGATTTGATGTTAGAGTATCATCTAGGTAAGGCTGATGTTGTAGCCGACGGCTTGAGTAGGAAGGTTGTAGTAGAGCTATGGGCAATGTTTACTCGATTGAGTGTAACGCAAGATGGTGGCTTGTTGGCCAAGTTGAAAGTAAAGCCATCGTTGTTGCAGCTGATCAAGGAGAAACATTCGTATGTGATTCGTTGGTACCACATGTTAAGGATATTATGGATGACAATCAGACGAATTTTTGTTTTGAAGATGAAGATGTGTTGTGCTTTAGGAGTCGGATGGTTATGCCAAAAGATGAGGAGTTAAGGCACACTATCTTGACTGAAACACATTTGAGTCTTTTTGCTATGCATCTGTGAAGTACAAAGATGTATCAGGAATTGAAGAATAAATATTTTTGGGTTGGTTTGAAGAAGGATGTGGCGGATTTTGTTGCTCGTTGTATGGTATGTCAACATGTTAAGGCTAAACATCAGTTTTCTTATGGGTTGTTGCAACTGCTGAAGATTTCTGAATGGAAGTTGGGGAGAATTACCATAGATTTTGTATCTGGATTGCCTTTGACGCCGTCAAAGTAGAATTCTATGTGGCTGATTGTGGATAGGTTTACGAAGTGTGCGCATTTCTTGGCAGTGTATACGGCTTATACCTTGGATAAGTTGGCAGAGATGTATGTTGCAAAAATTGTGAAGTTGCATAGGGTGCCTAAATCTATAGTATCGAATAGGGATTTATGGTTTACAGCGAGGTTTTGAGAGTGTTTACATAGGGCTTTGGGTAAGCGGTTGAATTTTAGTACTTCATATCATCCTCAAACGGATGGTCAGTCTGAACGCATTATCCAGGTGTTGGAGGATATGTTGCGGTGTTACATCATTGATTTTCAAGGAACGCGGGAGAAGTAACTATCGTTGGTGGAGTTTGCCTATAACAATAATTATCAGGCTAGTATTTAAATGGCTCCGTATGAAGCTTTGTATGGTAGGAGGTGTCACACGCGACTTTGTTAGGCTGAGGCGGGTGAGAAGTATATTTCCCTACCTGATGTGCTGAAGGAAACTAATGAGAAGGTGAAGCTTAAATGTGATCGGTTGAAAATGGCTTCAAATCGGCAAAACTCTTATACTGACTTGAAGCGTCGGGAGATTGAATTTGCTATTGTAGATAGAGTGTTTATTAAGGTTTCACCTTAGAAGAAGGTAATGAGGGTAAGTTGAGTCCAAGGTTCATTTGACCTTATAAGGTGTTGGAGCATATTGGTCCAGTTGCTTATAGGTTGAGGTTGCCTGTGGAGTTGGAGAAGATACATGATGTTTTCCATGTATCAATGTTACAGAGGTATAGATTGGTCTTTTCGCATGTGATGCATGTTGAGGAGATTGAGTTGATTATGGATTTGACCTATGTTGAAGAGCTGGTGAAAATTGTAATTTTTAGCAGCAAGGTTCTTCTTGGAAAGACCATTGAAATGGTAAAGGTGTTGTGGCGATATCGTGGTGTGGAGAAAGCCACATGGAAAAGTAAGGAGGACATGAAGAAGCAGTTTCCTAACATTTTTTTCATCAGGTAAATTTCGAGGAAGAATTTTCTTAAGAGGGGGGAGTTGTAATGACCCAAATTTGGGCCTAGATGTTAGCTAGATTGATTAGAAGGTGCATGAGATCCGGATTAGGAGATTCGAACCAATTTTGGGAATTAAATCTTAATAAGTTGTTTTTGGCTAAAATAAAACATGGAAAAATATTAGAAAATGTTTAATTAATATTCTAAAGGTTTTTGGAAACTCAATAAGAAGGAATAAAATTGGATTTGGGACATTTTGGTCTGGTGACTGAAGTGTAAAGTTTTAAAAATGCTTTGATGACTAAATCGTAAAAGGGTCAAAACTTAGAATCTTTAAGAAGCTAATTTACCAAAGTTTTTAATCAAAATTTCCCCTTAATTTAGGCTATTTTTAAAATGTTTTTAAAGGTTTAATAAATAATAAAAAATAGATTTGATTAAAAAGATTTTAAAGAGCCAAAATCATTTTCTCACGTAACTACTTTTGCTCTCAACTTTTCTCTAAACTTTCTCAGTAGAAAAACTATCAATTTTACTCTAAAATTCTCATGAATCATTTCTTTTGGATTTTCTAATTGATTCCTTTGATTTCTACACCAAATCATATTTGCTTTCTTGGAGTTTTCATTCAAATCTTGCTAATTAAGGGAGAAATCAGCAATTATAGGTGATTTTCATTTCTCTCCTCTAATTAATGGTTCTTTACTTAAATTCCCAAGTTCTTGATCCTTTATAATTGATTTTTGCTATGCGCTGATGATTAAATCAAGTTTAAAAGGTTTTTATTGAGTTTTATTAAGAAATTGAGGAATCTTGATATATATCTTTTTTGTGTTGATTCTAATTGATTTAGATCATGTATAAGATATGTTTTAATATTATGAGAAGAGATTGATAAAAGGAATCTCGAAACTAAGTGAATTGCTAAATTTCTAGGTTGTTAATAATTAGATTTTGAGGTGATCTTGGTGTTGAAAGGTTGCTGGAGGTATGAGGTTGTTATATTGTTTTTTTGGATGTTAATTGATGATGTTAAGATGTTAAATTAGTTAGGTTTTGGATGGGCTTTGTCTAGGTTGAGTTTGATGGTTGTTTTAAGGGAGCGTTTGATGGTTTTTAGCGAGGCAAAGTTGAGGAGATGTTGTAGTATTTAGAGATGCATGGAAATGCATTAATCCTCTATTTTTGTACGGGTAAAGCAGGGGAGACATATTTTTTAGCATTTAGAGAGGCCGTAGAGGCTTCAAAAGCTTAATTTTTGCAAGGCAAGTGAAGCGTTGTGTTGTTGGTATGGTTTATTGCTTTTGAAAGGTTTGGAGATGATTTTTGGGTGTTTAGATTAAGTCAAAAACACTTGTCTAAGCTCAAAAGTAAGTATTGGTTGTTCTCACTCCCGTTTTCGGTTTTGCAAAATACAATCTCATGCATATGTTTATGATTTTGATTATCTACTGTTATATGCATGTTTTAGAAATGAAAGACGTTGCAAATGATCATATGTGATGATTATTGAGTATGACAAATGGTTTTTTAAAAGAGTTTTGAGAATACCAAAATACATGGTTTAATGTATTGGAAATTGGTTTGATTTGATGCATATGTAAAATAGTGAGGTAATGTGGTTTTATAGAGTATATTGGAAAGTGGATGAGATTAAAAGTTATCGGATATAGTTGGTTAGACATAGGGTTTAAAGTGCACTATAATAAGTAGCCTCGTGTGTGTCGAGGGGTCAAGAGTGTGCTATGCTCTACCATGAGAGCCACAACGGTCGAGGGGTCAAGAGTGTGCCAATTATCCCACATGTGGATTTATACATCATAACCTTTGAGGGCTTCTCCAGTTCGAGGATGTATGTGAAGTGGTCGAAGGAACCACTTGGGAAATCCGTGTATCCAATGTGTTTTTATAAAATAGAATGGAATTGATTTTGGTTCACTTGAATGCCAATATATGGTATAATGTAACATGTGAAATGGATTATGTTTTGTATAATATGGTTTATACATGTGATGCTCTTTAGGCTTGTTATTTTGTGGTTTTAGCATGAGATAGCTTGCATTGAGATTTATGCTAGAAATCCATGATACATGTGTTGTAATTGTTTAAAAGTGCATACTTGTAAAGATTATAGAAGCATGAGATGTTTTGGCATGAGCTTTAATACCTATTTGAAAACAAAATGGTTTTAAATGCATGATGATTATTTTTGAGATTCCTTCACTAAGCTTATAAGCTTACGCTCTCATTTCTCATCAATGTAGAGAAGTAAGCAGTTTTGGACAGCGAGTAAGCAAGAGACAATGTAGCACCACGGTTTTGGGCCTAGCGATTTTGGGGTTTATTATACGGTTTGGTGAATCGGGTTAGAGATTAGAGTCAAATTCAGGACTGTATATTTTTTGGTAAGATAAAAATATGGAAAAATAGTTAAAAATCATATTTTAATATATATTTATTTTTGGTGTAATAATTTTTGGAAAAGGGAATTTGGAAATATGACATTTTGGGTTAGTGACCAAAATACGTTTTTTGAAAACTGTTTTAAAGTGACTAAAATCAATAGAGTCAAATCCTTAGAATCCTTAAGGAACTAATCTACCAAGTGTTTGTTGGTGGTTTCTCCCTTCAATTTAATCATTTTAAACATGTGTTTTAAAAGGATGTTAATAAGGATTAAATATCTAAAGTTAGTTATTAGCTTTTAAAAGAAATTCACGTAACTTTTTCCTAAACCTTTTCACTCAACTTCTTCCAAACACTCAGAATTTCATCAAAATCCAGAGGTGAGTGACTCTTTTCACTGAGATAATTGATTTTAACTTGATTCTTTAACTTTGTTTTGTAAAATCTCATTGGAATTTTGTGTTTTCTTAGCTTTAAACAAGTCAATTGAGGGAGAAATCACACAACATGGGTAAGGTCCATGATCTCCTCTGTTAAATGGTTCTTTATTGATATTCCCAAGTATTTGATCCTTGATATATATGTTGTAATGTGATTTTAATGTTTTATCAATGTTTAATTGAGTTATTTTGGAAATATTGATGAAACATGGTAATTTCCGAAGTGGATCTGATTCCAGTGTCTAAGATTGATTTAATATATGTTTTGGATGTGCTTTGTTGTTGATAAGTTGTTTTTATGAATAGAATCCCGAAACTCTTGAATCTCTAATTGCTTAGGTTGCTAGTTTTGAGTTATTGTGGAGATAATCGAGTTTAATCTTTGTTGGAGGTAAAAGGATGTTAGGAAAAGGGTTTTTGGATGTTATTGGATGTTGTTTGATGGGATGAATTGTTGTTTTATGGCTGGGTTAAGTTTCGGAAACTTTTGATAATGATTTGGATATGCTTCGGATGGTTTTCGAGTGGGCAACTTGGGAGTTGCAGGAGATTTCTACTAGGCAATGGTGTGGTTTCATTTTAATGCATTTATCCTCTAGTATTATGTGTTTATAACAGGGGATAATCAAGGAGACAAAGCTTGACGTTGTTTTGGTGGCTTGTCGGGAGCTTCAATCGCGTTGGCAAGAAAAGCAAAGCATATTGGTGAGTGGAAACTGGTTTTTAATGCTTTACAAAGGTTTGTAAAGGTTGATGGGAGTTTAGGGTAAGCGTGAGACACTTACCTAAGCTCAGAAGTAAGTTTCCCTTATTTTTAATACATCTAGAGTTTCCTTGTGGGTTGCTATGTTATGCTGGTTTGACCAAGTTTATTATGCTATGTTGGGTGTGTTCGCATGTTGGTTATGCTGAGAATGGACTAATGGTGCATTTTGGTATGTTTGGCAAAGTGGTCGAGGAAGCAAGCCTCTAGAGTGGTCCTTTGGAAGTATGAGGTTGTTTTAGTTTCCTAACCTTGGTATAAATGATAGATTATGTATACTCAAGTGTTGATATGCATGTATGCAAGTTGCTAGGGGCCAATTGCATCTAGAATTATGTGAAAAACCAGCTAAATTGGACATTATAGGCCTAGGCGTACCGATACGCGAGGGACCGTATTAGTACGGCTAGGCAAATAAGGCCATGGTGTTTCAATATAGGTAGGGGCATTTCAATACGCCTGATGGTTACTGGAATTTTACTTTTGGGGAGAGAGGTCGCGTACCGAAACACCAGGGGACCGTATCGATACGGTGTGTAAGGATTTTAAAATGTATTTTACACTCGAAGTGGTGTACCAGTACGAGTCTTGCCGTATCAAAATGACGTGTTCATAACCGTATCTATATGGGACTCAGCGTATCGATATAGATATTTTTATTTCTGTTAAGGTCCTGGAAAGACAGTTCTGGTTTCTTTTGTTTTAGTCCCTAAATCTTGTTTATTTGAGCATCGATGATCGTTTGAAGCTAATTTTTGACACATAAGCATGAAATGTATTTAATTAAAGGTTGGTAACTTAAAAATAAGGAAAGTCATTTTATATTTTTGAAATTACATTTTGGTCCCTAATTCATATTTGTGGCCAATTGGATATCATTACGATGCCCGATTGAGATGAGTGCTCACCTGTGAACAGTATGATCATGTAGGAAAGCATTAATGCATCTAGACAAGATAAAAGAAAAAAATGGACGTGTTTTAGGTTTAATCTTCCCGGTAATGTAGCTTACCCAGTTAGGTCTTAACGACTCAGCCAGGTTGAGGGGGTTACATTTGTTGGTATTAGAGCCAGGTTTGCAAAAAGTTGGGATGTTGTTGTTTGACTAGCTAATGTTGTTTGAACTGCACGGTGATTGTGTATATGTTCAGTGATTGTTTAATGTTATGTTAGGGTATGATTTGGGAACACATTGCCTATTACCGAGGATTTTAAATACGTTTTAAAGTTAACTTGGATCCTTTGCTTAACGCTAGCCTAACTCTAATGTGTTTTGATGCTTTTGTTAGCATAACTCAATGTGAGACACAATCAATGGCTAATACTGCCGGGGTTGGGCAGAATAATGAGACAGAGGAGAATCTCGCTCATGTTTTACCCTCTTCTCCTCCAATGGTTCCTCTAGTTGAAGTTAGGGTAGGTGAAGCACCCTAGGTTCACCAAGTTCCTGTGTATGGTGATTTAACTTCGTTAGTTCAAGCAATAACGAGAGCTTTTCAGGCAGCGATGGCTAGAGTGCAAGCACCAGCACCTGCTGTGGTGGCAAATCAAGGTTTACACTTGGAGCGTTTGAGGAGTTTGGGAGGTGAGGAGTTCTAGGGTTTAAGCCCTAAGGCAACCGAAGGTTGGCTAGAAAAGGTGGTTCGTATCATGAATCAGATGGGATGTAATGAATTGCTGAAGTTGGGTTGCACTGTATGTCTGCTGCTTGGGGATGCATATCATTGGTGGGTGACTGCAATTCCTGGCGTTCCTGAGGCGGACGTTAATTGGGAGTTCTTTCAGAGAGCTTTCAAGAGCAAGTATCTTGGTACCTAGTATTTGGATATGAAGAAGCGCGAGTTCATGTTGCTATCTCAGGGAGGAATGCCTGTTGCTGAATACGAGGTGAAGTTTGTCCGACTAAGGTAGTATGCTCCGGAGTTGGTTCCAGATGACCAACAGAGATGTGACAGGTTCTGTTATGGTCTTGTTAAGGACATCAAGACGTGGCGGCAGATTACAGGGATTTTGATGTGTTGGTCAATCGGGCCAAGGATATCGAGCAGTCATTGGGTGCACCAGTTCAGGCTGCAGGTGTGAACTTGGGTAAAAGAGTGGTCGACTCTAGCTATTTTGGGAGGAAGAATAGAAAGTTCAGGGACAAGAGACATAAGCCAGATCACAGGCGTGGTGGTAAAGTTAGCCAGGGTGCTCAGGGAGCTCGGGTTGCACCGGAGTGTGAGCGATGCGGTAGGCACCACGCGGGTATATGATGGGGTAATGTTGGAGCTTGTTGGATTTGTGGTTCACCTAATCACTTGAAGCGTGATTGTCCTCGGGCTACGAGGGATGCACCAGCATAGGTTGTTGCACCTTCTAGGAACTGAGGCCATGACAGGGGTAATTTTCAGAGGCGTGAGGATGGTCAGAGGGGTATGGCTCATGCTGCAGCGGTGAGACCTAAAGGTGGTGGACCAGCTCGGGTCTTTACTCACCGTGAGGTTTGTAATAAGACGGATGTGATCACAGGTACTTTCACTTTGCAATCTTTGTCATTGTTATCTATGATTGATTCCGGGTCTACGCATTCATATATCTTGAGTGAACATGCATCTATGCTGAATGTTCATGTTGATATCTTAGATGTCGACATGTTAGTCACAAGTTCTTTTGGGGAGATAGTTACAATAAGAAGGTTGTATCGGTATTTTCCTTTGGTGGTGCAAGGTCATAAGTTTGCCGTAGATCTGATGGAATTGCCATTCCATGTTTTTGATATCATTTTGGGTATAGATTGGTAAAGTGAGCACAAAACAATTGTGGATTGTGAATCCAAAAGGATTTTCTTGATTTTGGCCGACGATTATAAAGTTGTGGTGGTTGGCGAGAATGTTAAGTTTTTGTCTAATGTGGTTTTGGCTGTTAGAGCGCAGAATGATGATGTTTGATGGCTGCCAAGCTTATTTGGCTATTGTTATGAATCTGGAAGCCAAGGGTGTTCAAGGGCAGGATATTCGAACCGTTTGTGACTTTCCTGAGGAGTTTCTGGGTTTACCTCTGGGTAGGGAGGTGGAGTTTCGTATTGAGACATATGAGGGTACATCACAAGTGTCCATTGCTCCTTATAGGATGGCACCAAAAGAATTGAAGAAGTTGAAGTCACAACTTCAAGAGTTGTTGGACCATGGGTTAATTCGACCAAGTATTTCTCCGTAGGGTGCTCCCGTTCTCTTCGTGAAAAAGAAGGATGGTACGATGTGTATGTGTATTAATTATCGTCAATTGAACAAGCTGACAATAAAGAATAGGAACCCGTTGCCGCAGATTGATGATTTGTTTGATTAGTTCCGTAGAGCAACGATGTTTTACAAGATGGATTTAAGATTCGGGTATTACTAGTTGAACGTTAAGGATGTGGATGTACATAAAATTGCGTTTCGTACAAGGTATGGGCATTATGAGTTTTTGGTCATGCCTTTCGGTTTGACAAATACCCGGTTTGATTTATGGACATGATGAATAGAGTGTTCCATGAGTATCTTGATTAGTTTGTGGTGGTGTTCATAGATGATATTCTCGTGTACTCCCGTACCGAGAAAGAGCATGATCGGTATTTGCAGATAGTGTTGCAAGTGTTGAAGGATAATTAGTTATACGCTAAGTTGAGCAAGTGCGAGTTTTGGCTTAAGAAAGTGATATTCCTTGGTCATGTGGTTTCTGCGGAGGGTATTCCCGTTGATCCACAATAGATTGAGGCTATTCTAAATTGAAAGCCACCTAAATCTGTATCAGAGGTGCATAGTTTTCTTCGGTTGGCTAGTTATTATTTTCGTTTCGTTAAGGGGTTCTCGAGTATTGCAACACCGTTGACCAAGTTGTTATAGAAGAATGTTCCTTATGTGTGGACAAAGAAACAATAGCACAGTTTTAAGAAGCTGAAGGAAGTTCTGACACATGCTCATGTGTTGGTTCAGCCTGAATCTGGAAAGGAGTTTGTGGTTTATAGTGATGCGTTGTATGTTGGTTTGGCTTGTGTGCGGATACAGGATGGGAAGGTTGTAGCCTTTTCATCGAGGCAGTTGAAAGTTCATGAGCGCAATTATCCAACTTATGATTTGGAGCTTGCGGCTGTGGTATTCGCTTTGAAAATTTGGCGACATTACCTCTATGGTCAAAAGTGTGTGATCTTTACGGATCACAAGAGCTTGAAATATTTGATGTCTCAGAAAGATTTGAATCTTAGGCAACGTAGACAATTGAGTATCATCTTGGTAAAGCCAATGTAGTGGCGGATGCATTAAGTCATAAGGTTACGGTTGAGCTTTGAGCTATTTTTGCAAGGTTGAGTGTGACATAGGAGGGCGGTTTGCTGGCTGAATTGCAAGTTAAGCCTACGTTATCATAGTTGATTAAAGCTATGCAACAGTACGATGATTCGTTGGTTGAGCATGTTAAGGACATAGTAGATGGTAATCCGATGGAATTTCATTTTGATGATGATAGAGTTTTGTGTTTCATGGGTCGAATAATGGTGCTGGATAATTCGGAGTTGAGGCACACTATCTTGACGGAAGCACACTCTAGTCCTTTTGCTATGCATCCTGGTACTGTTAAGATGTATCGTGATTTGAAGGAGGCATACTGTAGGGTTGGGTTAAAAAGGATGTGGCTAAATTTGTTTCAGTGCATGATATGTTAGCGGGTCAAGGTTGAACATCAAATTCCATCTAGGTTGTTGCAACCGCTGAAAATTCCAGAGTGGAAATGGGAGAGAGTCACCATGGATTTTTTAATAGGTTTGCCGTTGACACCAGCTAAGAAGGATTATGTTTTGGGTGATTGTTGACCATTTCACAAAGTGTGCACATTTCCTGCCAGTGCATACCACGTACACCTTGGACAAGTTGGCAGATTTGTATATAGCAGAGATTGTGCGCTTGCATGGTGTACCTAAATCCATCGTTTCTGATAGGGATCTGAGGTTTACGACAAGGTTTTGGAGGAGTTTGCACCATGCCTTAGGTTCAAGGTTGAGTTTTAGCACTGCGTATCATCCTCTGTCAGATGGGTAGTCTGAGCGGGTTATCCAGGTTTTGGAGGATATGATGAGGTGTTGTATTATTGAGTTCCAAGGAACCTGGGAGAAGCATTTGCCTTTAGTTGAGTTTTCTTACAACAACAGTTATTAGGCGAGTATACATGTGGCACCTTATGAGGCGTTATATGGCCGTTGGTGTTGTACGCCCTTATGTTGGGATAAGGTGTGAGAAAAGCATGTTACTCTATCTGATGTGTTGAAAAACACATATGAGAAGGTTAAGCATATATGCGGCTGGTTGAAAGCGGTTGCGGATCGGCATAAATCTTATGTAGATTTGAAGGGTAAGGAGGTTGAATATGCGGTGGGCGACCGCGTATTCTTGAAAGTGTCACCATGGAAAAAGGTGATGAGATTCGGACGTAAGGGTAAGCTTGGTTCGAGTTTTATTGGACTATACAAGGTTATTGAGCGTGTGGGTCTTGTGGCATACCGGTTGAGGTTGCCTCCCGGGTTGGAGAAAATTCATAATGTGTTCCATGTTTCGATATTGAGGGGTTATCGATCAGATCCATCGCATGTTATGCCGGTGGAGGATGTGGAGTTGAGGCCAGATCTATCATTTGATGAGGAACCTGTAGAGATCCTCGATACCAGCAAGAAAGTTCTTCGTGGTAAGACGATAGAGCTTGTGAAGGTCTTATGGCGACACCGAGGTGTTGAGGAAACTACTTGGGAAAGCAAGGCGGATATGAAAGAGCAATTTCTGCATCTGTTTCCTCCCGATAATTTCGAGGATGAAATTTCTTAAGTGGGGGAGAGTTGTAACACCCCAGTTTTGGGCCTAGCAGTTTTGGGGTTTTATTAGACGGCCTAGTGGACAGGGTTAGAGATTCGAGTCGGATTTGGGACCATATATTTTTTAGTAAGATAAAAATATGGAAAATATTTAAAAATCATCTTTTAATATATATTAATTTTTTCTGGAATCAAATTTGGAAAAGGGAATTTGGAAATATGACATTTTGGGTTAGTGACCAAAATGCGATTTTTGAAAACTATTTTAAAGTGACTAAAATCAAAAGGGTCAAATCCTTAGAATCCTTAAGGAGATAACCTACCAAGTGTTTGCTGGTGGTTTTTCTCGTCAATTTAATCATTTTAAACATGTGTTTTAAAAGGGTGTTAATAAGGATTAAATATCTAAAGTTAGTTATTAGATTTTAAAAGAAATTCAGGTAACATTTTCCTAAACCTTTTCTCTCAACTTCTTTTCTTCCAAACACTTAGAATTTTATCAAAATCCAGATGTGAGGGACTTTTTTCACTCATTATTGATTTTAACTTGATTCTTTAACTTTGTTTCGCAAAATCTCATTGGAATATTATGTTTTCTTAGCTTTAAACAAGCTAATTGAGGGAGAAATCACATAACATGGTTAAGGTCCGTGATCTCCTCTGTTAAATGGTTCTTTATTGATATTCCCAAGTATTTGATCCTTGATTTATAAGTTGTAATGTGATTTTAAAGTTTTATCAATGTTTAATTTAGTTATTTTAGAAATATTGATAAAACATGGTAATTTCTGAAGTGGAACCGATTTACGGTGTTTGAGATTGATTTAATATATGTTTTGAATGTGTTTTGTTGTTGATAAGTTGTTTTTATCAATAGAATCCTGAAACTCTTGAATCTCTAATTGTTTAGGTTGCTAGTTTTGAGTTATTGTGGAGATAATCGAGTTTAATCATTGTTGGAGGTAAAAAGATGTTAGGAAAGGGTTTTTGGATGTTATTGGATGTTGGTTGGTGGGTTGAATTGTTGTCTTATGGTTGGGCTAAGTTTCGAAAAAGTTTGATGATGATTTTGGTATGTTTCAGATGGTTTTCCAATGGGCAGCTTGGGAGTTGCGGGAGATTGTTGTTAGGCAATGGTTTGGATGCATTTTAATGCATTTATCCTCTGGTTTTATGTGTTTAAAACAGGGGATAATCAAGGCGACAAAGCTTGACGTTGTTTTGGTGGCTTGCCGGGAGCTTGTATCGCGTTGGAAAGAAAGCAAAACGTATCAATGTGTGGAAAGTGGTTTTTAATGCTTTACAAAGGTTTGTAAAGGTTGATGGGAGTTTAGGGTAAGCATGAGACACTTACCTAAGCTCAGAAGTAAGTTTCCCTTATTTTTCTCTTGAATATCAGCTTGGATATGAGCATGTTGTTTGCATGTTTTGGTGATAAACATGGTATGATTTACTTACTGGAAATGCATGATTTTGAGTACATATACAGGGGATTGAAAGTATATTAAATGCTGTTGAGCACTGGTTTTCATTCAAGTTGGGAATGGTGTTATTGCATTTATCAATGAGATTTGTGTATGTGATGTGTTGTTAAATGCATTGTAAAATAATAACTAAATGGTTTGTAAATGCTATATTGGCTATGTGACAAGGTGAGAAAACAGTCGGATATAGTTGGCGTGCCATATGATTAAAAGTGCACTATAAAATATGAACAAAATCAATCGTGGCCATGGGTCCTTGAGGTATGGCGGTTTAACAAGGCCACTCAGACTGTTGGGACCTCATTTTGGGCATGCGGTTTAACTAGGCAACCCAACTTGATGGTGTTCTTACGGTTTAACTAGGCAAGGGTGAAATCTCGGGGTTTAACTAGGCGAGGGTGTCAAATCTTGTGGTTTAACTAGGCGAGGTTTGGATATCATGCGGTTTAACTAGTCATGGTATGAGAGATCCGTGTATCCAATATGTGTATACGATAGAGGTAGTCTATTCGGGTCACTATAAATGCCAATATATGTGAAAGTTCATGTGTTTGAACCTTGTTTACAATGCTTTGGGATTTAAGCATGGATTATTCATAACGCTTTGGGATTTAAGCATAGTTTGTTTAAAATGCTTTGGAATTTAAGCATGGATTGTACATGATGTTGCATAAAGGTTATTTTGTTTTGATTCGGTTGGAATCATGTAAAAATGCTTAGGTTGTAAGCATGTTTTGGGAAAAGCAAGAATATGGTTTTCAAATGGTTTTTAATGCATCATTGTTTTATGAGCATCCTCACTAAGCATGTGTGCTTATGCTCGTTTTTTCCTAATGATGTAGAGCATTAAAGTTCGGGGCAGCAAAGGCAAGGTTTGCAAGGATCCAAGAGATAAACTACTTTTGAGCATGAACTCGGTTTATGTTTCGGTTAATAAGGCGATGTGTTCGCCATGGTTTTTGGGAGTTGTAAATCAGTTGCATTGTTGATTTTAGAATGATTCTATGCTAGCTTTTGATGATGGTTAGATGTCGTTCAGCTTGATGTTATTACTACCTATAGTTGAGGTTGAATGGATGTTTAGGTATGCATCTAGAGTTTCCTTGTGGGTTGCTATGTGGTGCTGGTTTGACCAGGTTTAGTATGCTATGTTGGGTGTGTTGGCATGTTGCTTATGCTGAGAATGGACTAATGGTGCATTTTGGTATGTTTGGCAAAGTGGTATAGGAAGCATGCCTCTAGAGTGGTCCTTTGGAAGTATGAGGTTGTTTTAGTTGCCTAACCTTGGTATAAATGATAGATTATGTATATTCAAGTGTTGATATGCATGTATGCAAGTTGCTAGGGGCCAATTGCATCTAGAATTGTGTGAAAACCAACTAAATTTGACATTACAGGCCCAAGCACACCGATACGCGGGGGAAAGTATCGGTACGGCTAGACAAATAAGGCCATGGTGTTTCGGTATAGGTAGGGGCATTTAGATACGCCTAATGGTTACTGGAATTTTACTTTTTGGGAGAGAGGTTGCGTACTGAAACACTATGGGACCGTATCGGTATGGTGTGTAAGGATTTTAAAACGTATTTTATACTCGAAGTGGCGTACCAGTATGGGTCTTGTCGTATTGAAATGAAGAGTCCATAACCATATCGATACGAGACTCAGCGCATTGATACGAATATCGTTATTTTTGTTAATGTCCTGGAAAGGCAGTTCTGGTTTATTTTGTTTTAGTCCCTGAATCTTGTTTTGCCAATTATTTGAGCATGGATGATCATTTGAAGATAATTTTTGACACATAAGCATGAAATGTATTTAATTAAGGTTGGTAACTTAAAAGTTAGAAAAGTCTTTTTCTATGGCTGAAATTATGTTTTGGTCCCTAATTCGTGTTTGTGGCCAATTGGATATCATTACGATGCCCGATTGAGATGAGTTCTCACCTGTGAACAGTATGAACATGTAGGAAAGCATTAATGCATCTGGAAAAGATAAAAGAAAAAAATGGACGTGTTTTAGGTTTAATCTTCCTGGTTTACTTCGATAAACCTAATGTAGCTTGCTCGGTTCGATCTTATGACTAGGCTGGGTTGAATGGGTTACATTTGTTGGTATCAGAGCCAGGTTTGCAAAAAGTTTGGATGTTTTTGTTTGAATAGCTAATATTGTTTGAACTGCACGGTGATTGTGTATATGTTCGGTGATTGTTTAATGTTTTGTTGGGGTATGATTTGGGAACACATTGCCTATTACTGAGGATTTTAAATACGTTTTAAAGTTAACTTGGATCCTTTGCATGACGCTAGCCTAACTCTAATATGTTTTGATGCTTTTGTTAGCATGGCTCGACGTGAGACACGGTCAATGGCTATATTGCCGGGGTTGGGCAGAACAATGAGATAGAAGAGAATCTCCCTCATGTTTTGCCCTCTCCTCCAGTGGTTCCTCCAGTTGAAGTTGGGGTGGGTGAAGTACCCCAGGTTCACCAAGTGCATGTTTATGGTAATTTGACTCCGTTAGTTCAGGCAATAACGAGAGCTTTTCAAGAAGCGATGGCTGGAGTGCAGGCACAAGCACCTGCTGTGGTGGCAAATCATGGTTTACCCTTGGAGCGTTTGAGGAGCTTGGGAGGTGAGGAGTTTCAAGGTTTGAGCCTTGAGGCAGCCGAAGGTTGGCTGAAAAATGGTTCCCATCATGAATCAGATGAGATGCAATGAGGAGCGCAAGTTGGGTTGCACTGTATCTCTGCTATAGGGGATGCATATCATTTATGGGTGACCACAATTGCTGGCGTTCCTAAGGTGTACGTTACTTGGGAGTTCTTTCGGAGAGCTTTCAAGAGGAAGTATATTGGTACCCAGTATTTGGATATAAAGAAGCGTGAGTTCATATCGCTATCTCAGGGAGGCAAGTCTATTGCTGAATACGAGGTGAAGTTTGTCCGACTAAGTTAGTATGCTCCGGAGTTGGTTCTAGATGACCAGGAAGGATGTGACAGGTTCCATTATGGTCTTGTTAAGGACATCAAGACGTATCTCCTGGCTATAGATTACATGGATTTCGATGTGTTGGTCAATCAGGCCAAGGATATCAAGCAGTCCTTGGGTGCACCATTTTAGGCTGCATGTGTGAACTTGGGTAAAAGAGTGGTTGACTCTAGCTATTATGGGAGGTAGAATAGGAAGTTTAAGGACAAGAGATATAAGCCATATCACAGGCATGTGGTGGAGGTGGCCAGGGTTCTCAGGGAGCTGGGTTGCACCGGAGTGTGAGAGATGCGGTAGGCGCCACGGGGGTATGTGTTAGGGTAATGTTGGAGCTTGTTGGATTTGTGGCTCATCTAATCACTTGAAGCATGATTGTCCTCGGGCTGCGAGAGATGCATCAGCACAGGTTGCTACACCTACTGGAGGCTGAGGCCATGGCAAGGGAAATTTTCAGAGGCATGACGATAGTTAGAGGGGCATGGCTTATGCTGCAGCGGTGAGACCTGAAGGTGGTGGACCGGCTTGGGTCTTTGCTCACCGTGAGGGTCGTAATGACACGGATGTGATTGCAGGTACTTTCACTTTGCAATCTTTGTCATTGTTACCTTTGATTGATTCGGGGTCTACGCATTCAATATCTTGAGTGAACATGCATCTATACTGAATGTTCATGTTGAGATCTTAGATGCTGGCATATTAGTCACAAGTTCTTTTGGGGAGACAGTTACAACAAGAAGGTTGTATCGGCGTTGTCCTTTGATGGTGCAAGGTCATGAGTTTGCCTTAGATCTGATGGAATAGCCATTCCAAGATTTTGATATCATTTTGGGTATGGATTGGTTGAGTGAGCACAAAGCAGTTGTGGGTTGTGAAGTTTTGGTGGTTGGTGAGAATGTTAACTTTCTGTCCAATGTGGTTTCGGCTGTTATAGTGGAGAAGATGATGTTTGATGGCTGCCAAGCTTATTTGGCTATTGTTATGAATCCGAAAGCCAAGGGTGTTTGAGTGCAGGATATTCAGACCATTTGCGACTTTCCTGAGGTTTTTTCTGAGGAGTTGTTGGGTTTTCCTCCGAATAAGGAGGTAGAGTTTCGTATTGAGACATATGAGGGTACATCATCGGTGTCCATTGCTCCTTATAGGATGGCACCAAAAGAATTGAAGGAGTTGTTGGACCATGGGTCCATTCAACCAAGTGTTTCTCCGTGGGGTGCTCCTATTCACTTTGTGAAAAAGAAGAATGGTACGATGCGTATGTGCATTGATTATCGCCAGTTGAACAAGTTGACGGTAAAGAATAGTTACCTGTTGTTGCGGATTGATGATTTGTTTGATTGTTCCGTGGAGCAATGGTGTTTTCCAAGATAGATTTAAGATCATGGTTTTACCAGTTGAAGGTTAAGGATGTGGATGTGCATAAAATCGCGTTCCGTACGATGTATGGGCATTATGAGTTTCTGGTCATGCATTTCGGTTTGACAAATACCCTGGCTGCATTTATGGACATGATGAATAGAGTGTTCCATGAATATCTTGATCAGTTTATGGTGATGTTCATAGATGATATTGTCGTGTACTCCTGTACCGAGGAAGGGCATGATCGACATTTGCAAATAGTGTTGCAAATGTTGAAGGATAATCAGTTATACGCGAAGTTGAGCAAGTGCAAGTTTTGGCTTAAAAAAGTGACATTCCTTAGTCATATGGTTTCTGCGGAGGGTATTCGCGTTGATCCACATAAGATTGAGGCTATTCTCAATTGGAAACCACCTAAGTTTGTATCGGAGGTGCATAGTTTTCTTTAGTTGGCTGGTTATTATCGTCGTTTCGTTGAGGGGCTCTCGAGTATTGCGGCACCGTTGACCAAGTTGTTACAGAAGAATGTTCCTTATGTGTGGATGAAGAAACAGCGACCCAGTTTTGAGAAGCTGAAGGAAGTTTTGACACATGCTCATGTGTTGGTTCACCCCGAATCTGGAAAGGAGTTTGTGGTTTATAATGATGCGTCATATGTTCGTTTGGGTTGTGTGCTGATGCAGGATGGGAAGGTTGTAGCCTTTGCATTGAGGCAATTGAAAGTTCATGAGCGCAATTATCCAACTCATGATTTAGAGCTTGCGACTGTGGTATTCGTTTTGAAAATTTGGCGACATTACTTCTATGCTGAGACGTGTGTGATCTTTGCTGATCACAAGAGCTTGAAATATTTGATGTCTCTGAAAGATTTGAATCTTAGGCAACGTACATGGTTAGATTTGCTTAAGTATTACGACTTGACAATTGAGTATCATCATGGTAAAGCCAATTTAAATGTATAACATTAATTTAATTAAAATTAATTTAATAAAACTGCCCTAAGTATACTGGTGCCACCTGTCCCAGGGAAACCCTTGATCCTATACTTAACAGTTTATGAAAGCTCGATGGGATGGGTATTGGGGCAACATGATGAAAATGGAAGAAAGGAGAAGGTAATATATTATCAATGTAAGAAATTCACCGACTGTGAAACCATATATTCTCCGATCGAGAAGCTGTGTTGTGCCTTGGTATGGGCAGCTAAGAGACTCCAACAATACATGCTATATCATACCACATGGTTAATATCAAAGTTGGATCCCTTGAAATTCATGATGGAGGCATTGGCTTTGTCAGGAAAGTTGGCCCGTTGACTGATGTTACTCCCAGAATTCAACATCCATTATGTAAGGCAAAAGGCATTGAAAGGAAGCACCATAGCAGATTTCCTAGCAAGTCGCGCCTGTGATGACTATGTGGTATTGAATTTGAACTTTCTTGATGAAGATCTAATGTGTATCTCAATAGAGGAGAACGATGATGACCCGATGGAGTCTTGGGTAATGAATTTTGATGGCACCACTAATGTTTTGCGGCGAGGTATTAGGGCAGTTTTAGTTTCACCAGAAGAAAACTATTACCCTTTCGCTAGTCGGCTAAAATTCTTTTGCACCAATAACATGGTTAAATATGAGGCTTGCATACTGGGACTGCGAGCGGCCGTAGAAAAGAAGATCAAAACATCAAGAGTTTTTGGGAATTCTGCGCTAGTCATCTATCAAATTGGGGGAGATTGGGAAACAAAAGATACGAAGCTAATTGGGTATCATAAGTTACTCCTCAAGCTGATCAAAGAGTTCGAAGAAGTCACCTTTAAATATCTCCCAAGAGAGGATAATCAGATGGCCAATGCTCTTTCCACTTTAGCTGCCATGTTCAAAGCAGGTAAAGGTTTATTGGTGACGCCAATCAAGATGCAAGCATTCGATTCCTCGGCATACTGTTATGATATAGAAGAGGAAGTAGATGGTCTTCCCTGGTATCACGATATCTTGTAGTAGGTAAAATCCCAAGAATATCCGTCATAGGCAACTGAGAATGAAAAGAAAATTATTAGAATGATGGCCACTAGATATGTACTCGATGGAGAAATCTTGTACAAAAATAGCTGAGATCAAGTATTATTGAGATGTGTGGCCGCCAAAGAAGCTCAAATGATCTTGGAAGAGGTTCACAAAAGGGTTCGTGGAACCCACCCCACCGGTTACACTATGGCCAGGCGGATTATGCGCTTTGGGTACTAGTGGTCTACCATGGAAAGTGATTGCAACAATTATGCACAAAAATGTCACAAATGTCAGGTCTATGCTGACAAGATCCATACGCCTCCACAACCACTCCATGTCATGATAGCTCCTTGGCCTTTCTCAATGTGGGGCATAGATGTAATTGGGCAAATTCACCCTAAAGCATCAAATGGGCACAGGTTCATCTTAGTGGCTATTGGCTATTTCACCAAGTGAGTAGAAGTGGCATCATACATGAATGTCACCAGGTTGACAGTCTGTAAATTCTTAAAGAAAGAGATCATTTGTCGTTACGGCCTACCTGAGAGAATCATCACTGACAATACCTCTAATCTGAATAACAAAATGATAACTGGGGTTTGTGAACAGTTCAAGATCAAGCATCACAACTCCGTGACCTATCACCCAAAGATGAATGGGGCAGTAGAGGCTGCTAATAAGAACATCAAGAAAATAGTTGCAAAGATGGCTGGCCCTTACAAAGATTGGCATGAGAAGCTTCCATTTGCATTGTATGCTTATAGAACCGCCGTACGAACTTCCGCTGGGGCAACGCCATTTTCATTAGTCTATTGGTGGAGGATGTGCTAACAATTAAGGTTGAAATTCCATTTCTCTAGGTTTTAATGGAAACAGTGCTGGAAAAGTCGAATGGGTCCAAGCAAGATACCATCAGCTGAACCTCATTGACGAAAAGAGATGGAAAGCTATCTGCCACGGTCAGATGTATCAAAAGAGAATAATACAGGCTCACGATCGAAAAGTTCATCTGAGGGAATTTCGAGAGGGAGATCAATCCTAAGGAAAATATTGTTGATCGAGAGAGATTCCCGAGGAAAATGGGCTCCTAATTGAGAGGGACCTTACGTCGAAAAAAGGCTTTCTTCAGAGGAGCATTGATCTTAGTTGAAATGGACGGGGAAGAACTAAAGAACCCTGTGAATTTAGATTCAGTCAAGAAATACTATGCATGAAAAGGGAAAAGCGAAAACCTGAAAGGGTGCTTAAAAAAAGGGAAAAATAAAAAAGAAAAAGAAAAGAAGAAAAAAGAGAAAGAAGAAAAAAGAAAAAAAATGAGGGTTCAAGATGAAAATCCGTAAAGGGCATCTTGAAACCAAAATTGGATTCGAGTTGAAAACCCGAAATGGGCAGCTCGAAATTATTGTAGTAAGGCGGACAACAAGTGACTCCCTCTGAAACTTGACATTTGGAAGGAATCTCATATCTTAAGACATTATCGTAGTGGATGAAATCTTCTCGACAAAGGCAATATTCAGAATCACTTCCAGCGTCTCGACTTGGGAAGTTTTGGCCCTTGATATCTGGATACTTATTTTCTTTAACTCTTTCACTTTGTACCTTTCTTGCATGTTTGCCACAATATTAATAAAATTTCTTTCTTTCAAAGACTTGTTTTGCTTGCATTTTCCTCCCTTGTATAAACATATTATATTGGGATAAGAGCCATTTGTTTAACATCGTTTAAATATGCAAAAGATTTTTGTGCATTACTCTAGAAATGGTCTAAAAAGTATAGGGACTCTGACGCAGTCTGTTGTTAAGTTTCGAGCCATAGAAAAAAGATTTTGCTCGATAAATATGTGCCACAGTTGGGGCAATTCATGTCAACTTAAGATTCCCTGATGACAATAGGGGTGATGAAGAAGACTGAAATGTCAATGTCACTAAAAAACATCCAAGATGGAGATTCCCCTATGAATCATTTGGAAACTCACAAGGGAGCCTTAAAAAGGAGGGTTAAGTGTATTTCAAGGGGTATAAGGAAACCTAAAGATTTCAGAATCGGAGAGGATAGACCTTTCATTCAATACTGATGTATCAACTATAGTGATAGGGGATTTGTAGAAGGGTGCGACATTTGTGTACGTACGCCAGGTGTTTTCCATGAAACAAAGAGGTATAAAGAATGAGAATGGCAAAATAGAAACATTGGATATTACCGCTTGTCTGGGCTAAACGAGCGAGTACGATAATAAAAAGGAAAAAAACATGTAAAACTGACATGCATTTAGGTTTTAGACATCCCTAGGTGCATGATCATCATAAATTTCATCAATCATCAGATTTTGATAGGTATACAAAGGCTTTCACAACGAAAGGAGGAACCCGTCTATCCGTTCAGGCGTAAGGAGAATGGAACTCGTCTATTTGTTCAGGCGTAAAGATAATGGAACCCGTCTATCTGTTTAGGTGTAAGGAGAATGGAACCCGCTTATCCGTTCAAGCATAAGGAGAATGGAACTCACTTATCCGTTCAAGCGTAGAGAGAATGGAACCCGTCTATCCATTTAAGCGTAAGGAGAATGGAACCCGCTTATCCGTTGAAGTGTGAGGAGATTGGAACCCACTTATCCATTTAAGCGTAAGTAGATTAGAACCCGGTTATGCGTTTAAGCTTAAGGAGAATGGAACTCGTCTATCCATTCAGGCGTAAGGAGAATGAAACCCGTTTATCTGTTTAGGCATAAGGAGAATGGAACCCGTCTATTTGTTCAGGCGTAAGAAGAATAAAACTCGCTTATTCATTCAAGCGTAAGGAGAATAGAACCCATCTATCCGTTCAAGCGTAAGGAGAATGTAACCCGCTTATCCGTTCAGGCGTAAGGAGAATGGAACTCGCTTATTCATTCAAGTGTAATGAGAATGGAACCCACCTATCCGTTCGAACACAAGGAGAATGGAACTGCCAGACTGATTGGTGGTCGACGAAAATTAGTTTCTTTCGTTCTTTGCTTCATCCCTATTTCACAGGAATAAGCAAAGAAGGGCAACTGTTGTCACTTAATTTTCACCTTCTTTTATTTATTTTATTTATTTACATAATTTATTTTATACTATTGTATACATATAATAATATGGCCTTATTAGATACAAAACCCAAAAAATATAATAATAATAATAAATAGGGTCCATTTTTATTAACTAAAAAACCCATGTACATAATAACCCATTTGGCCCAAAACAAATCCCAAGCTAACGCTTTTTTCCTTCTCCCATGTGCAGGATTAAACCTGGATCATTGGATCGAGGGTATGGATCTTGTAACGCCCCAGTTTTAGGGCTTAGCAATTTAGTGGGTTATTAGACGGTTTGGTGGACCAGAGTAGAGATTCGAGTCAGTTTCGGGATCTTATATTTTTGGTATTGGAAAAACTATGGAAAAATGTTTAAAAATCATTATTAATTATATATTTAATAATGGTGGAATCAATTTTGAAAAAAAATTAGTCTTGGAAGGTGGACATTTTGGTTAGTGACCAAAATGAAAGTTTTGAAAACTGTGATTTTCTAGTGACTAAAATGAAAAGGGTCAAATACTTAGAAACTTTAAGGATCTATTTTACCAATTTGTTTCTGAAGGTTTCTCCCTTAATTTATTTAATTTAAACATGTGCTTTAATTAATAATTAAAGTGGATTTTATTAAAAAGGTGGTTATTTTTTCTTAAACAAAAATCACGTCATTTTTCTCTCAACTTTTTCTCTCTATTCTCTCCGCAGCCAAACACTCAGATTTCATCAAATTTCCAGAGGTGAGGTGGTTTCTAACTTGATTTTATTATTCCAAATTGTTTTACAAAGATTGTTTATACAAAATCTCACATTAATCTTGTTATTTCTTAGCTTTTCACAAATCAATTGAGGGAGAAACTTCACAATAGGGGTAAGGTCTGAGATCTCCTCTATTGTATGGTTCTTTATTGAAATTTCCAAGCATTTGATCCTTGCTTTTGCATTTCTAATCTAATTTTGATGATTTTCTAATGATTTAATGAGATCTTTGGGGAAAATGTGTTGATTCGCGAATTGAATTTGATTTCCAGTATGTAATGGTGATTTGACTCATATTTTTGATGTTTGGCAATGTTGATAAGTGATTTTTATCAATGGAATTCCGAAACATAAGAGTCTCTATTTGTTTAGGTGTTAGTTTTGAGGTTTTGTGTTGAAATTATGGTTGTTAGGTTGCTGGAGGTGGTAGGTTGTCTTGGATCTGTTTTTAGATGTGTTTTGGTGTTGAAAATGATGCTAGGTTGATAGATGTTGGCTGGGTTGTGAATCAAAGTGCTCTGGTCTTGATTTCAGTTGTTGTGGATGGTTAATTGTGAGGGTGTTGTGGAAATCTAAGAAGGATTGTGTTTGTTGTGTTTAGAATGCATTATGATGCATTAATCCTCTGTTGTTGTGTCGTAAAAATAGGGGAGGTTGATCCGGAGGTGTTTGGAGAAGCGTATGAGACTTCAGATGCTTGTTTACGCATCGGCGAATCAAAGCTTCGCGTATCGGTGAGTCAAAACGTGGTTTAAAGCATTTTGATATGTTGGAACAGAGTTATGGAAGTTAAGGTAGAGCTTGAAACGCTTACCTAGACTCAGAAGTAAGTAAAGTGGTTTTACTCTCTCGATCGTTTTAATTTACATGTTACCTACTATTTAAGCATTTTTAAAGTACTTGAGATAATGGTTTTAAGCATATTTTGCTGAATGATGCACATGGTAAGTGATCCTTGTAAGTATAGTTTATACTTGTGTTTTAAAGAGAGGTTGTTGCTTTGGATAAATGGCATGGTTTAATGCTTGTTAAAAACAGTGAGGTAAATGTTGAAATGGTTAATTATATTGGCAAGTGATGTGGTTTTAAAATGGTTATCGGATATAGTTGGCCTTCCATAGGATTGAGTGCACTGTAAATAAGTCGCCTTGGATGTCGAGGGGTTTATATGGTGTACCAAATACTCTATCCAAGTACCCTAACTGTAGAGGGGTTAAACGGTACCGAATACTCCTGATAGTGGATTAAGCGTCTAACCAATGATTGGGGTGGATGTCCCCGTGGGTTGTTATTGTACCCGGTTGTTAATGTACCGCTGTAGCGATGTCTTTTTCTTTTTATCATCGCTAATTAAAAACGAGGATTTTTGAAGGGTGTGTTTGAAAGGTGTTTGTGGTTCTTTTGGATATAAAATATTTATTCCGTGGGGTTTACAAAAAAACCCTTATAAAAATGGAGTCGCCACCGGCCACTTAGGTAGGCCGGACACCATAAAACCAGAGATTCAAAAAGACAGGGTTCGGGAGTCGGTTACGGATGGGGAAGGATTAGCACCCCCACACCGCCCAAAAATTGGTACTTTAATAATTACCGCTTTATTAATATTGGATTTTCCGGATTAGAGTGACGATTATTTTAAATTTCGGTCATAATTGTGAATATATTTTAAGGGTCCCGTTATCCGAGAATAAACGCCCAACCACTATCACTACGCTTGATACTGGCCCCGTTTATGCTCGGATAAAAGGACTCCGCATTAACAAGTTATATCTTGATATGCAATCTTATTGGCAAAAATGTAAAACATGGCAAAATATTTAAATATAATAAATATTAACATACCAGAATACTAATTTAACATGAACGATATTTTAGACTAAAACATGTATATATGTACATATTATTCTAAATAATAGATAAAAACAACTATCATGTGTCAAAATAACAAGGCAGGAATAAGTATATATAGACGAACAAATATTTCAAAAAGACATGCATACTGATAATAAAACATATTTCAACATATACGGGTCCACATTTCGTACAAAAAGGTAAATACACTAACATGTAACCCTAAAAAACAAGAAAACACACACATATAAAAATACAAAATACGCCATATACGAATCAACTAAAACATAACATGCTTAATATGAATAACCGGATAAAAGACGCATGACTATTATAATCTTAATACACATAAATATGTAAACATAAAATACGAGTCATATACGAGGGACATAAAATAAAATAATAGAATACATCAACATATACGATTATAATACGAACAATAATATTTACAAAGAAAACAGGACTGAAATGAAAGAAAAACGAAAGTCAGTGGCAGAAGTTTAAGAACAATAATATGTAATTTAGGGACGAAATTGCGAAACAAACAAAACCTAAAAGGACCAGAATTGTAATTAGACCAAGGGGCAGACTCAAAGTGAAAAATCCAAAAACGCGAGATGGTTAAGGACGTAATTTTACCATTCAGAGACTGATTCAGTGTAATTTAGGGACGAAAATGTAACCTTTTGAAATATCAGGGGGACTGGGATTGTGATTATACCATGCGGCAAGACAAAAATGAAAATATTGAAAACGCGGTGGGATTAAGTGTGTAATTTACCCATTTAGCAAAATAATAATAACTATAAAAACCCCCCTTTTAGGCCGAAAACAAAATTTTGGTCATTCGTTCATTTTCTGGTTTTTCAGAGTTTTTTGTTCTTCGTTTTCTCTCGTCTGCTTCTTATAATACCCGAGAATCCGGGATCGGCCGCCACCGCCCGCTAACCGGCGCCGGCGAGCCTCCAAAATTCCCCAAAACAACCCCCTTTTCGTCCTCAATACGAATCCTAGGTTGGATTCAGAGGATATACCTCTATTCGCCCTAGATCTAGGAAATACGAACCAAAAAAAAGTTTTAAACCTCAAATATAACTACCAGGGGGCCTTCCCTTTCCTTGATTCACGGATCGACTTGTAAAAAAGCCGAAGGCTTATCACCGAGGAAGGGAAGACCCACAAGCAACGCCCAAAGACTACCCTCCTTTCTTGTTTCATTTTTTATTCTATTTCATATATGCATGTAAAGAAAAACAAGTGAGAGAAGTACCACTGGACTTGCTTTGCCTCTTTTTTGTATTTCTAAAAAAAGCTCAATACACTCTCTGTTTTTTGTTACCACCCTCCTTTTTTTTTCTTCCAATCCCCGTTACAAAAGTTCCTGTTTCATATATATTATTGCCCCTATTTTTTGGTTGCAAGTTGCATCTTCCTTTTTTCAGATCTGAATCGACACTTTGCTTGTTGTCTTTGGCATAATCAAACGTGGGGATCAAATATCGGCGCGGTGGTGGCGGTATGGACGTTCGCCGCCGCCGACGACGCATTTTCGGCCGTTAGATCAGATCCGATCTAACGGTCGAGATGGCTTGAAGAACGATCGGCCGGATGAAGCCTCGATTTGATGAGACGGCTTCAAATTCGCCACGTGGAGCTCCGCGATCGAGAGTCGAACGCTGCGTGGATCTTACGCGCGCGTGGGATATTAAAGCGTCCGCCCGTGGACCACACGCGCGCGGCACTCTCGAACGGTCCATACGTGTGGAACACGCACCGCGAGATATTTTTGACCTCGGTTGCATCGTGGCGTTGGATCGATCTTGATCCAACGCCCACGCTATCTACATTGTAATTAAAATGGGATTGATTTGGGCCAAACGGGCCTTGTAATTGAACTTGTAATTGGACTTGGACTTCATGTTTATTTGGGTTTAATATATATTTAATTTTCTCATTTTACCAGCCCAATAATTTTAATAATAATAATATAATTATAACAGCAATACATATACATGATATAAACCTATACTTATACAAGTATAACATATTGGCATATATACATATAATCCAGCCCATAATTACCATAACATCTATATATATTAATCAATACGCTCATACTCTAAATACACGCGACAACACATTCATCTAATACGTATACATACATAGATTATAATACACATGCACACACTTTATATATATTAGTAACACTCATGCAAACAATAAACATATAATATAATAAACATACATGCAACACTAATATGTATTTACAGGTAAAAAATGAGTGATTACAGTTGCCCCTCTTTGCTTGTTCTCATGGAATGGGAAACAAAGCAAAGATTCATAAGCACTCATTTTTATCAGACTTCCCTGTTTGTAGCTTTGGAAAAACGAGTTCTTTTGGACATCTCTGATCTTCCTTGGCTGAATCTTCAGGCTCGTAAGTTCTTCCTATATAGAGATTCATCACCTTCAGATCTTGGAGCTACAGGTTCTTCCTATATAGAACACTTCATTTCGAGACTGTAAAGCTTGGAGTCCTTCCTATATAGAACTCTTCGTCTTCAACGCTGGTTTCTCCTATATAAAACCTTTTGCACCGCTGATGGATTTTTCTGACTGGGAGTTCTTTTTGAGATTTTAGATTTAGGGTTCTCTCTCTATGGGACTTCCACCGGGCTTGAAAATGCAGGTTCCTTTTTTTTTTTTTTTACATTTTACCATTTTTTGGACCTACGCTACTAAGATCGCCGCATCATGCCCGAAGGACTTACTTTTAACACCATGCTCGAAAGACTTACTGATGGCCCGAAGGACTTAACATCGTGCCCGACTTACCGATAACCCAAAGGATTTAATATCTGGATCTGACGCCGACATGGCTGTTATTTTATGGGGACTCACGTTGATATGCTGCCACATCATGCCCGAAGGACTTACTGATAACCCGAAGGATTTAACACCACGCTCGAAAGACTTACTGATGGCCCGAAGGACTTAACATCGTGCCCGAAGGACTTACCGATGACCCGAAGGATTTAATATCTGGATCTGACGCCGACATGGCTGTTGTTTTTTATGGGGACTCACGCTGATATGCTGCCACATCATGCCCGGCGACTTACGATGACCCGAAGGATTTAACACCATGCTCGAAAGACTTACTGATGGCCCGAAGGACTTAACATCGTGCCCGAAGGACTTACCGATGACCCGAAGGATTTAATATCTAGATCTGACGCCGACATGGCTGTTGTTTTATGGGGACTCACGCTGATATGCTGCCACATCATGCCCGAAGGACTTACTGATGACCCGAAGGATTTAACACCACGCTCGAAAGACTTACTGATGGCCCGAAGGACTTAACATCGTGCCCGAAGGACTTACCGATGACCCGAAGGATTTAATATCTGGATCTGACACCGACATGGCTGTTGTTTTATGGGGACTCACTCGATATCTTTGCCACATCATGCCCGGCGGACTTACGATGACCCGAAGGATTTACCACCACGCTCGAAAGACTTACTGATGGCCCGAAGGACTTAACATCGTGCCCGAAGGACTTATCGATGACCCGAAGGATTTAATATCTAGATCTGACGCCGACATGGCTGTTGTTTTATGGGGACTCACGCTGATATGCTGCCACATCATGCCCGAAGGACTTACTGATGACCCGAAGGATTTAACACCATGCTCGAAAGACTTACTGATGGCCCGAAGGACTTAACATCGTGCCCGAAGGACTTACCGATGACCCGAAGGATTTAATATCTGGATCTGACGTCGACATGGCTGTTATTTTATGGGGACTCACGCTGATATGCTGCCACATCATGCCCGAAGGACTTACTAATGACCCGAAGGATTTAACACCACGCTCGAAAGACTTACTGATGGCCCGAAGGACTTAACATCGTGCCCGAAGGACTTACCGATGACCCGAAGGATTTAATATCTGGATCTGACGCCGACATGGATGTTGTTTTATGGGGACTCGCACTGATATGCTGCCACATCATGCCCGAAGGACTTACTGATGACCCGAATGATTTACCACCACGCACGAAAGACTTACTGATGGCCCGAAGGACTTAACATCGTGCCCGAAGGACTTACCAATGACCCGAAGGATTTAATATCTGGATCTGACGCCGACATGGCTGTTGTTTTATGGGGACTCACGCTGATATGCTGCCACATCATGCCCGAAGGACTTACTGATGACCCGAAGGATTTAATACCACGCTCGAAAGACTTACTGATGGCCCGAAGGACTTAACATCGCGCCCGAAGGACTTATCAATGACCCGAAGGATTTAATATCTGGATCTGACGCCGACATGGCTGTTGTTTAATGGACTTTGGTAAATTCTTTAATAATTCTTCAAATACCTATTTAGGAACAAGAAAAATTGACATGCCCCTATCTATATGATGCATGTAATGTTATGATTTCTTTCTCCTCTTTTTCTTTTTTCTTTGTTAATCTTACGTCCTGAAAAGTCATTCTTCTAATTTCTCTATTTCCTTTCCTTTTGCGATATGCTCAATTTTGATCTTTATTTCTGTCAAATTTGCTCAATGGGCATCTAATCTTGTTCTTTTACACGAGACCCGCCTTTCTTCTTCGGGGTTTCTGCCTGCTTCACCAACAAACGCTATATCATGCGTGTGCAGAGAATCTTACTATTCTTTCTTTTCTGCATTGCCCCATTCGATCGTGCTCGGCTATCTTCCAGTTCTTTTGACCCAACATTATGAGTATTTGTTAATTTCGTCATCGGGGTGAGCGAAATGCTTCTTAACCTTAATCTTCTTGTTGTCTCTTGACGGACACCATTCATCAATTTCTGTGCTTTAATCCTTTGGAGACTCACTGTTTACTTTTTACCGTTCCCACACTTTGTAAGCTCATACTTGTCATGTTTCGTCCTTCATTTTCTTGAACCAAACAAGGCATCGTGGCTGGAATTCACTTCTTGTCCTTGAGCTGTCTGACACATATACCTCTGTTATCATCTTCATTCTATGCATTGTGATGTCATTTCTGGTTAGGGGCTTCAATAGTATCCGCCTCCTTGTGTTTTGGATCTTACCCCTGAAGTAATACATGGAAATTTTTGTTGCTTTGACTTGTCAATTTGCTGATTAGTGTTCCACTGAAGGGTATCATTTAGATTAACATACAAGATTTTGAAAACACAAAGATAGGAGCTCGGATATCATGTGCAAGAGTGGCTTAGATTCAACCACTTGGTAATTTAAAGATGTGAAATCTTTCCTGGTGACTCGGTTCATCCTCATGATTACCGCGTTGCTGCAGAGTACTACTCTTTCTCAATTCTCATTATCTACTCCGCCCCCAAAAGGGTAGGCTTGTATAACCACTCGAGCGCAGAAATATTACTCTAGGAATAAAGTTCTGGGTGGTGCGAGTCTTAATTTTTCCATGATATCGCCTATTTTATTTTTCTCTTTTTTTTTTTTTTTGTTTGTTTTGTTTGTTTTTTCATTATTTGAGGAAATCAATTCGTCACAGTCCTTTGTCTTGAGGACAACGATGGAGCAAACAACACTGCCCCAAATTACTCGGCATAGTCACGATTTGAAAATATTACCATCACTCATGAAGCTAAGGTTTCTTGAATTGGATGATATATCTCCACCCTATCGCTTCAGCGGAGTGCCCCAAAATTTCCATACTCTTATCCGAACAAGCCTATTACCAGGTTTCGAACATAGGAGTACTTTTTATTATTATTTTCTCATTTTCATTTTCATTTCTTTTTCTTTTTTCTCTTCTCTTTTTTTTTCTTTCTTCTTTACTACCTAGAAGATTATGCCTAGAGTTTCAATTTCAAGCAACTCTACATGGTTGACATTTAGAGCTTTTTTATCCTTAAATATCATCGAAAGAGTAATAATCTCGCTTTGCTGACCAGAGTTCGGTGGGGAAGATCACACATCACGACATCTATCTAATGTCACCTCTTGCAATTGATATCCAGTGTCCTACAACGACGAGAAAATATCTATGTGCTTTCAAAAACATTATATGTTAAGCGAAATGTGTCCTTTATTGAAAACAAAAACCAGCAAACATGCCCCATCACAAAAGATCTTTGCCACATGGGGGCCACATAGAGTTGATCCCTTATATTACTTCAGGAAGGTATTTAATGTAGAGACATCTATAGCTTCTTCAGCACTATGTAGATTTGCTTCTCATCCTTGGTCTTCCACTGCTTGATCAGCTCTTGTGTCAGGGTTCCATCATTGACCAGCTTCATGATTTCCTCCAGTAAAGGTCTACATTTTCTGGTGGGATGCCCCGGTGCCCCCATATGGAATTCGCATGTGCTACTTGGGTCAAAACTATGGGCATACAGATCAGGTGCACTCTTCATCGGCCTAGGAACAAGATAGTGACCCTCTACCAGATGAGGCCAAATGTCTGAGATAGATGTTCCAAACACTTTCAAATTTGCGCTCGTCCGAGGGATTTTCCTTGATGACCCCAATTTGTCAGTCTGTCTCCTTCTTTTACAGCCACGCGAACCCTGGAGATGACACTCATTTACGTCTCCATCCTTATCTATCTTATCTTCGATTCGGTCCTTAGACTTAGACCCCAATTTTCCTTCTTTGACTATGTATTCTATCCTCTCTCAAATCGTCATGAAATCTTTGAATCTGTTTCTCGATTTCTCCAACATCACATCGAAGAAGGGAGAGGGAAGCGTTGCATGAAATAGGGGAGTCAACTCTTCTTCCGCTATAGGGGGCTGGACTTGGGTCGCCAGACATCGCCACCTTAATGCATATTCCCTGAAGCTTTCACTTGGTCTCATTTTCTCATTCTGAAGAAACTGTCGACAGGGTGCTAAATCTAAAGCATATTTGTATTGATCCAAGAAGGCATTAGCGAGGTCACCCCATGACCTAACTTGGTTTCTGTTCAAATGGTTATACCACACTGCTGTTGGTCCCGTCAGGCTATCATGGAAATGGTGGATCAACAATTCTTCGTTCTTCATGTATCCTTCCATTTTTCTACAAAACATGGTTAAGTGAATCTTGGGCAGCTGGTTCCGTCATATTGCGCAAAAATCGGGAACCTTGAAATCGGAGGAATGACCAAATCAGGGACTAGGCAGAGTTCCCTCGTATTGAAGACATTTATCTTCTCTTTCTTCTTAAGCTCTTTCTCGATTTTTTCTTCTAACTGGTCAAGCCTCGACTCTTCAATTCGTTCCATTTTTCGATTAATTCTGCCATCGAACTCCATGTATTAAATGATGAAGTGCCATGCGATGATAAAACAATGTAAAAAATGTGATGCAAATGCAATGCATGAATGCAATAAAGCATTGATTCCGCAAGTGATTTGTCCTTATAGAACATCTTTCATTCAGACCAAAAGGTTTCATTACATCCGGTATTAGGGTTTTACAGATAGCGGTGAGCCTTGGCACCTAATGTTTTGACCTCATTCAATTGTCCCGTCAGTTTTCCTTCGCGGTCCAATGCCGGATCCATATTCTGGCTTATTGGTGCTGCTGCATCGGCTAAATCTGCTACCTGTTGAGCTACTTGTCGGGCTTGAGTCGTAACCATCTTCATGTCCCGATCTTTCTCCCGTATTGTTTGCTCGGCCTTTTGTATCTTAACGGTCATTGCCCTAGCACGGATCTCACTGGTATGTAAAGCAGTCTCAAGCCTCACTATCTGCTCTCTGAGTGTTGCGTTTTCCATTTGGAAGGCTTGTGATTCATTCCTTTCCTGGTGCAGACTTGATTTTAGGATATCTTCCATGGTCAGACTGCTTTCCAACTCATTTTGGAGAAAGTCGCGTTGGCTCTCAGCTTCTTTCAGCTTTTTTGATAATGATCTGATTTTATTCTTACTATTCTTGCATTTCTGCTTCCAGCGTTTTGAACCGTTCTTTAGCTGAATCATACCATTGACCCACTCTTTCGCAGTGTCACCCAAACCGAAACTCTTGAATTCAAAGTGCAGTTTCTGGTACTCGTCTTGTACATTCTTTGATTTCATGCTAAGATTGTGCCTCTCATGCTCAAGCTGGTCGCGATTGTGTGCGAATTCATCTTCTGAGACACTTTTATTCTTAACTCCTAACTTTATCCCGCTTGAGTGACCCACTTCTGTGTTATCCGAACCTTGGGCTCGGTATTGACCTTTCTTTGACTTTGCCCCTCGGGCAACGGCTGGCTGGCTGAAGAATCGGGGTTGTCCGTCTTCAAAATCCAAAATTCCCATTCTGATAAGATCTCGAACTCTGTCCTTCAGGGTCCTACAATTTTCAGTGTGATGACTCGAATCGCCTATGTGATAGCTGCACCGGACACGCCTGTTGTAATCTTTCGGATAAGGAGGTTTTCTTGGTACATACTTCATTGGTATGATAAGGTTCCTTTCGACAAGCAACGGAAGTAACTCGGTGTATCTCATGGGTATAGGATAATGTCTTCTGATGTCATTAGATTCTCGAACTTCCCCTGGTTTTGCCTCTGTTCCCTGGGTATCTTCCCCATATATGCTATTTGTCTGCTTCTTGAGATTGATCACAAAGGGATTCGATTTGTCATATTTAACAGTGTTGTCTATTTTGGCATTCTGACCATTATGCTCCCTGATCAAATCTTTTCTGAATTCGACATGCTGCTTGTCTTTCATCATGGTATTCATCCGGTCCATCATCTTGGACATCTGCTTCTTTAGTTCTTGTATTTGTTTATCACTAGGATTGACACTGCTTACCGAATCTGTTTTGGTGTCCTTGAATGGTTCTTCTTCGGCTGTCCCCGGTCTAGTCTCGGGATGGAGTTTTGGGATTGGACCCTCTTCCTTCAGGTTAAAGAACCTTTGATCCATCATGAACAATCTTCTATTAAAAGAGAAATCACTCGGGAATCAATGCCCCTGTGTAATGCGAATGCAATGGTATGTAAAAACAAAGCAAAAGAACACAAGTCAGTACCGGACAAAAAATGATAAGTACATAATAAAAGGGCAAATTAAATGCGATAAGCAAACAAGACAATCCTATTTACATTCCATCTAAGACATCTATGTTATCCGCATGGCTCTAACAGGGTGGATTTCTATGTGTTCTCTACATGCAGTTTTGGTTCTAGGAGGTACCCGAATTGTCCTTGCTGTCCCCTACTAAGGGTAGCAAGGCCCCCGATCATCACCCATTATAGGCTCCTTTCAACCGGGTTCAATTCAGGGGGACCCATTCGCTTATGCCCGTACGAAGGAACGATATCCTTACGAAAGCATAAGGTACTCGAGCCCCGAAGGTACTTGCTAGGCCCATACGGGAGAACGATATCTCCACGAAAGCATTAGCGTTTTCCCCCCACTTAAAAAGACGGGTTTATATGCCATATTTTAAATACGTTAAAATAAACGCGCAATTATGACCGAATGTTAATTTAATAGTCACTTTAATCCGGAACTTCCAATATTAGTAAAGCGGTAATTATTTGAAAAAGCTCGACTCTCATTTGTTTTTGAAAAACAAAAAAGTCCCCAGCGGAGTCGCCATCTGTAGCGATGTCTTTTTCTTTTTATCATCGCTAATTAAAAACGAGGATTTTTGAAGGGTGTGTTTGAAAGGTGTTTGTGGTTCTTTTGGATATAAAATATTTATTCCGTGGGGTTTACAAAAAACCCTTATAAAAATGGAGTCGCCACCGGCCACTTAGGTAGGCCGGACACCATAAAACCAGAGATTCAAAAAGACAGGGTTCGGGAGTCGGTTACGGATGGGGAAGGATTAGCACCCCCACACCGCCCAAAAATTGGTACTTTAATAATTACCGCTTTATTAATATTGGATTTTCCGGATTAGAGTGACGATTATTTTAAATTTTGGTCATAATTGCGAATATATTTTAAGGGTCCCGTTATCCGAGAATAAACGCCCAACCACTATCACTACGCTTGATACTGGCCCCGTTTATGCTCGGATAAAAGGACTCTGCATTAACAAGTTATATCTTGATATGCAATCTTAGTGGCAAAAACGTAAAACATGGCAAAATATTTAAATATAATAAATATTAACATACCAGAATACTAATTTAACATGAACGATATTTTAGACTAAAACATGTATATATGTACATATTATTCTAAATAATAGATAAAAACAACTATCATGTGTCAAAATAACAAGGCAGGAATAAGTACATATAGATTTAACAAATATTTCAAAAAGACATGCATACTGATAATAAAACATATTTCAACATATACGGGTCCACATATCGTACAAAAAGGGTAAATACACTAACATGTAACCCTAAAAAACAAGAAAACACACACATATAAAAATACAAAATACGCCATATACGAATCAACTAAAACATAACATGCTTAATATGAATAACCGGATAAAAGACGCATGACTATTATAATCTTAATACACATAAATATGTAAACATAAAATACGAGTCATATACGAGGGACATAAAATAAAATAATAGAATACATCAACATATACGATTATAATACGAACAATAATATTTACAAAGAAAACAGGACTGAAATGAAAGAAAAACGAAAGTCAGTGGCAGAAGTTTAAGAACAATAATATGTAATTTAGGGACGAAATTGCGAAACAAACAAAACCTAAAAGGACCAGAATTGTAATTAGACAAAGGGGCAGACTCAAAGTGAAAAATCCAAAAACGCGGGATGGTTAAGGACGTAATTTTACCATTCAAAGACTGATTCAGTGTAATTTAGGGACGAAATTGTAACCTTTTGAAATATCAGGGGGACTGGGATTGTGATTATACCATGCGGCAAGACAAAAATGAAAATATTGAAAACGCGGTGGGATTAAGTGTGTAATTTACCCATTTAGCAAAATAATAATAACTATAAAAACCCCCCTTTTAGGCCGAAAACAAAATTTTGGTCATTCGTTCATTTTCTGGTTTTTCAGAGTTTTTTGTTCTTCGTTTTCTCTCGTCTGTTCTTATAATACCCAGAATCCGGCGGTCGGCCGTCGTGTTCTCCGCCGCCGCCGCCGCTAACCGGCGCCGGCGAGCCTCTAAAATTCCCCAAAACAACCCCCTTTTCGTCCTCAATACGAATCCTAGGTTGGATTCAGAGGATATACCTCTATTCGCCCTAGATCTAGGAAATACGAACCAAAAAAAAAGTTTTAAACCTCAAATATAACTACCAGGGGGCCTTCCCTTTCCTTCAGTTCACCAGATCTGACTTGTAAAAGCCGAAAGGCTTATCACTGAGGAAGGGAAGACCCACAAGCAACGCCGGTAAGACTACCCTCCTTTCTTGTTTCTTTTTTTTATTCTATTTCATATATGCATGTAAAGAAAAACAAGTGAGAGAAGTACCACTAGACTTGCTTTGCCTCTTTTTTGTATTTCTGAAAAAAGCTCAATACACTCTCTGTTTTTTGTTACCACCCTCCTTTTTTTTTTCTTCCAATCCCCGTTACAAAAGTTCCTGTTTCATATATATTATTGCCCCTGTTTTTTGGTTGCAAGTTGCATCTTCCTTTTTTCAGATCTGAACTGACACTTTGCTTGTTGTCTTTGGCATAATCTGAACGCGGGGACTGAATATCGGCGCGGTGGCGGTATGGACGTTCTGCCAGCGGCCAGACACGTTTTCGGCCGTTAGATCAGATCTGATCTAACGGTCGAGATGGCTTGAAGAACGATCGGCCTGGATGAAGCCTCGATTTGATGAGACGACTTCAGATTTCGCCACGTGGAGCTCCGCGATCGAGGAGTCGAACGCGCGTGGATCTTACGCGCGCGTGGGATATTAAAGCGTCCGCGCGTGGGCCACACGCGCGCGTGGCACTCGAACGGTCCATACGTGTGGAACACGCGCCTGGCATATATTTTTGACCTCGGTTGCATCGTGGCCGTTGGATCAGATCTTGATCCAACGGCCCACAGTTACCTGCACATTGTAATTAAATGAGATTCAGATTTGGGCCAAACGGGCCTTGTAATTGAACTTGTAATTGGACTTGGACTTCATGTTTATTTGGGTTTAATATATATTTAATTTTCTCATTTTACCAGCCCAATAATTTTAATAATAATAATATAATTATAACAGCAATACATATACATGATATAAACCTATACTTATACAAGTATAACATATTGGCATACATACATATAATCCAGCCCATAATTACCATAACATCTATATATATTAATCAATACGCTCATACTCTAAATACACGCGACAACACATTCATCTAATACGTATACATACATAGATTATAATACACATGCACACACTTTATATATATTAGTAACACTCATGCAAACAATAAACATATAATATAATAAACATACATGCAACACTAATATGTATTTACAGGTAAAAAATGAGTGATTACAACCGCGATTGTAATTGTATCGCTATTCAAGTTGATATGGCTTGAAGTGTTGGGTTAACACTTGTTGAATCCGTGTATCCGATGAACTCTTTTGTTAATGGACTTGTTACTGATCACTTGAAAGCCAATATGATTGTTAATGTATCATTGAAATGTCTTATGTTGTATAATGTGATTTATACATGTTTCTCCTTAACCTTTGCATTTGGTAGTAATGCATGGGAAGGCTTAAGTGGAGGGTTAGAAATGGGATTTGCTGTTGATTAATGATACATTTAGCATATGGTTTATTATTCTTGTTTTAATGATATAAAGTGCACGTTTTCAAAAGGGGCATGATGATGATGTTTTTAAAGGATGATGTTAAATAAATGGTTTTAAATGCATTGATGGTGGTTGTTCTTAGCATTCCTCACTAAGACTTGTGTGCTTACGCTCTTGTTGTCCATCAATGCAGATAATTGAGGTCTTGGAAGGCAGCAAGAAGCACGGGGATCTTGGCAAGACTTGTTTCCAAAGTATGTCTTGGTTTAGACTATAATGAATAAAGGCAATAGGGTACCTATTGTGTTTTGGGAGATGTTTTGTGTAACTCCCTGTTTGAGCATATTTCTTTAGTTGCCTTTGGGTTGTAAATGTCCTTTAAAGTTTGTTTTGATGCTGGTTTACCTTTTTGACATGTTGCTTGAATGGACATTAGGAAGCATGCCTATAGATTCCCATTTGATGCTTGATACTTGTTGTGCTGTAGGAATGAAGTAGCTAGTTGGCTTGTGATACGTATGGCATGTTGGTATGGTGTTATAAGCATGTTGAATGGTTTGAGAATGTTTTTGAGATGAAATACTAGCAAATTGTGGCATTATAGGTCCAAGCGTACCGATACGCGGGGGACCGTATCGGTACGGCTAGGCATTTTCTGGCTTGAGGGATCGGTACGCATAAGGGACCACCAGTACACCTAGGTGATTTTTGGCCTGGCGTATTGATACGGGTAATGGTGTATCGGTACACGTTCTATCCTCTGGAATTTCACTTTTTCAATCCAAACCCGTGTACCGATACCCATGTAACCGTACCGGTACGTATATTAAAAAGATTCAAAAGTTAGGTAAGTTCTTTATGGCGTATCGATACCTGCCGTGGTGTATCGGTAGGGGCATTTTATGCGTATCGGTACGATGACACTCATACCGATACCCGAGGCCGTTTCTGTAATGTTGTCTTGGTTGTGTTGCTTTCTTTTCATTCTAGTCCCTGAATCTTGTCCATGCGATTGTATGAGCTTGAATGATCAATTTGAGATGAATGATCAGAACCTGACTAATTAAAGATTGGTATATTAAAAGAGGCTTAAATCCTGCAAATTTCCTGTATTTGCAATTTGGTCCCTAAATTGCAAATATGATCAATTGGATGTCAAAATGATGTCCGATTGAGGTGGGGTTATACGTGAGTGATGCATGTACACGTAGGACTAATAATTGGCATCTAGACAAGATAAAGAAAAAAAAATGGACCGGGTTTTGTTGAATCTCTTCGGTTTGCTGCGGTAAACCTAATGTAGCTTCCTCGATTTGGTCTGGCGGCTAGACCGGGTCAAGAAGGTTACAGATCTAACGGTCCATATTAGATCATATGAAAGGAGGGGTGGTTTACCCACTCGCGTAGTCATGCGCCTGGCGCATGTAACTCACGCGCACGGCTCTCCTTCTTTCACCGAAGCCTCAACCGACTCCTCCTCGCGCTGGCGGCCACGGCCTTCGGCCATCCCAGAACCGACAACGAGTGTCGGTGATCGTCCCGCATTCACCAGTCCACGCTGCGACCCACGCTGCGCCATTGCTGCCTCTATAACTCCACGCGAAGCACCAGGCGCGATGCTACTCCCTCGTACAACCCCTTCACGCTGCCGCAGCACCATGCCGACAACCGCCTTGCCTCTGCCAGACCGCCTACAACCTCACCGCGTCGTCATCGCCTTCCTCTCCGCCTGCCCTACAACAAAACAAGAACAAAAGGGTTAGGGTTAGGGTTTGGTTCAAATATGGCAAAAAAAGGGAAAGAATCAAATCAGATTCGAATCAAATTAGCTCCAAATCGTATCTAAATATGCATTAAATGAAAAGGGAAAGAATCAACCCAATGTTTCCCAAAATTCAAATCAAATCAGCTCCAAAACGTATATGAATCTGCATTAAATGGAAAAGGGGAAAAATCACCCAAAATAGGGATTTATTTATTCTGAATTTTTAGGTCAAAAATTACCTACATAAAGGGTTGAAGTTTTTGTAAAAATGGAGGGTTTATTTCTAGAGATAGTTTTTTTTGGAGAATTGTGGAGTTTATTTTTTTGGAGAGTTGGAGAATTTATTTTTTTGGAAAGCTGGAGATTTTTTTAGAAAACTTTTCACAATTGAACTATTCAAGAGCTCGCTAAAAATATTCGAGTTTTGTACTTGGATTCGAAGTTGGAATAAAAGCTTGAAGCATTTTTGAGGTATTTATTTTATTATTCTTTTTATGTGTATTCTTTTATTTTGAATGGTTGTTGACCTTGTTCGAATTTTAAATTACCACCAGCATAACCCAGATTCAAGTGAAGGGATGGATGAAAATCGAAGATTGAAAAAAATCAAATTGGGATGTTTGATCTATCTTTCTCTGAAAGAAAATTTAAAATAGAGTTTTCAAAAGTTAATTTTTATATCTATGAATTTTAAAGCGAATCGGGTATTTACATTCATTAAATTCTCATTTTCCACTATTTTGTTTCATCGACCATCAAACTTTCAAACCTTTCAATTTAATCAATGTTTTCTTTTAGATCACCCATAATTTGTAGCTACGAGTTCTCCTCTAACGAGATAACAAAAGAAGCCCTAGAGAAGTTTGTAAACTCCCCTAATGATGTGAATATTACTGCGAACATCCAGGATAAGGAAGACTTGAGCAAAGTAATTAAGGACTGCCTCTTTGATATGAACACCATGATGGATCGAGACTGGTGGAAGTTGTCGCTGCAATAGAATAGCAAGAGGCCAGCCCTCTTGCTATGGTGGTATACAAAGAGCCATTCCATCTCCTTCCTATTGCAAGGGTGGTCGATGATGCCGAACCGGATAAACAACCTGAGGATGAGTCTAATGTTGCTCCTCAAAAAAGGAAAAGAAGCGCAAACGCTTCAAATCGAAGGACAAACAGAGAAAGAAGTGCAGAAAAGAGAAGAAAGGAAAAAAGAAGAAACATTATGCTACCTCATTTACGCCTGAGCCATGTCTGAGTTAGTTTCTAGATTATTATAGGCAAACATCTCATGTAGTTTTAATTTTCTATTGTTAAAAGTTTTGTCATTACATCTGCAAGATCATTGTAATTGCATTTAGTTTATTGTCTTTGCATTTTGTTGTTTGCATTCTGTTTTTGTATTGGGTACAATACAATCCTTAAGTTTAGGGGTATACATCTGGATTTGAAATGCACCCCTTTTCAATTTTTTTAGCAAATGAAAGGTTCACTTTGTGCTCTAAATATTTTCCTTGCATTCGATGCTTAAATCTTGAACCCCGTTAATTGTTAATGAGCTGGTTGGATACATGTGATGGAATGTTGCATTAGAATTTTGCATGAATAAATTTGTGTGCTTGAGTACTGGATGCCTAACATAATCCCTTAGATCTTTGATGAATTTTCCTAGTTCAGTTGCTATTATATTTGTTTATAGGTCATATTATGTATAAATAAAGATCACTCCAAAGTGGGTGCATAATGAAAGTAGCTTATGGGGGAACACTCCAATGTATACGTTAGAAAAATGAATCTAGCCAAAGGTTGTCGCTGCATGAGTGTGTGTCGAAGTAATGAAGTACTCCCTGGGGGTTTGTTGCACATCTTACTTATCAAGAAATCAGGGTGCATTCATGCAATGATATTCGTCGCTGCCTTTAAAAAAGAAAAAATTATATATATATTATATGCTTATATTATATGATTAAATAATGTTGTTTAGGTAGACAAAAGTTGTGATTTGAGACAAGATGCTATGTATTGTTGAAATTTCTAGTTTATTCATTCTTATGTCTGTGTTGTCGATGCAATCTTCTATCATGCAGATGTAATTGATGCATTTATGGTTGAGATGATTCATGTAGCTAGAATGTTCATAAACCAATGCTAAACCTTGTTACTTTTTAGTTCTCTTGAGGAAAAGCAAAAGATTAAGTTTGGGGTGTGTGATAGCTCTCTATATAGCATGTATTTCCTCTTTATTTATTGATTGATTTGTCCCAATAGCAGTGTCTCATGCTTTTATTTATGCATTTTAGTTTACTATTTACATTTTCTATAACTTTAGTCATCTCTACTCATTTTATGCTAAATTATGCCTTTCTATTGTTTTCTTGCTGTATTACTAATGTCACTACACGAGAACATTATTCATTGTAGTAAGACGCATCACTGTCGTTACCAGTTGTCTCAGTCTTTAAAGATAAGGATGATGATGCCAACTGTCCATTCTGTTATAACAGACTGTGCGTTATATTCTTTCATTAAATTCGCATGAAGGACATATGTCCTCCTTAGATCAACCTATAAAAAGAATATCTTGAGGAGAGAGAAGGGAGAGTACAATCCGGATGACCATTTTCTTTAACTTTTTTCTTGAAAGCTTCTCCCGTGGTAGCTTAAGCTAATTTATGGAGAACCGATTTCTTAGTGAGAAAGAGGACCAAGTGCTGAAGCAAGGGGGACGTGTATATTCATTTCGAATAAAGCTAGAATAGAGGTTCTGTTGTTTTTACATGTTTCCTTATAATCAAAAGATGATGGTTTACTATTTTATTTGTTTAATAACTACAGTTGTTTTGGATTTTGATATAGTCCTGCTTGGGCACCTATTCGTCATCATCCTTTCATCTCTAATCATAAGGATGAGAGAAGAGGGATAGTTTAAATTCCTTACACCTTTTTTACTTGTTTATGTTATATGTTTCATTCATGCCATACTAAGTTATAATATGATGCATAACATACCTTATCATGTCGTTAGCATACTTTATAACATGCATCTTATATTAGGGATTATGTTCAAGCACTTTAATCCTTATATTACATAAATTACATGAACGAATCTATAATCCACGTCTTTATATTAAGTTATGTTTGCATTGAATACATAATATATTCGTACCTAAGTTCATAGCTACAATTTACCTCATTTAAGTGTTTTTATGTTCTCTTTAGGTACAAGGCTTGGAAATGGAAGCTCGAGCACCTTGAGGACTTAAAGTGGTAGCTTTAGTAGCCCAAGGGCATCTCAAGGCATAAGGAGGTTAGCTAAGCACGGGAGCTGGAAGTAGCTAAATAGGAGCTAAGGACCAGGTAGTTGACCAATAGAGTGTAGCTATCTAGTGGGAGCTGGAGGGACACTAACCACCTAGCTTGGACCTACCTAGCTATAAGTCACATAGCTTGCTTCTATGAAGAGACACTTACCTTACCTATTCGGCCATGGAGGGAAACTATGTGCCTTTCCAACATTTGGTGCCAAATTGAACCACCACCATCACTATTCGGCTATGTTTAGAAGAGTCATAACCTTATGAAGGGATTTTTGTCCTTGTCAAGTCATTAGAAGGCCTTTTGGCCACCCCCTTTCATTTCCTATAAATAGATATTGTAATTTGCATTTGTAATCATCTCATACATTTTTATAAAATTACCTTTTGTGAGAAGTTTCGCTCTTCAAGTTCTTCATTGAACTTTATCGACTTATCAAGTACTTGTTCTTGTGGCGTCAATCTTTCTTTCCACCTTGATACTTTTGGTTCCTAGATCGCTATCTAGTGGGTTAAAGTCATTGTTACCACCCTCAATCGAGTTCTTATAAGTTATGGGGTTATGCTCTTTATAGCATAGTTTCTTCCTTGAATTCTTTTGAATACTATCTTCATTTTCCAGCCCCTTTCATCACCATACCCGAACATCCTTTACACCATTACCATCTTGCAAATTCACCTTTTTATTTCTCCATTTTTTGACCCATACTTTATCACCTTTACATCACCTACCTTTAAACTTTCTTTTTGAAGCCTATCTTACTTGCAGAAATACTTGCAGCCTTCCTAGATCCTACAGTCAAAGGGAGTCATCTTCTACAACAACCAACGAGAGTTAGGACGTGCTACATCATATGGTAATCAGAGCTTTTGGTGGAAGCAAGCAAGTGCTTACTTGCTAAGTCAATTTTTTGTGCGAGTAGATAAAAAAGAAAAGAAAAATCAAAATTCTTATTTATGTCAAAAAAGAATTCGAAAGATAAAAAAGAAAGAAAAGAAAGTTTTGAAAGCACAAGCAAAAAGGTGAAATCACAACAACAAGAAGTTCAACATTAAGCCTGAAGCCATTTTCTTCAAAGACTTTGATTGTTGATCACGGAAAGTTGTGAGTAACTTGATTAGTAAGTAACTCTTTTCTTATATTCTTTCTATTTCTAAGCCCACCTTTTCAATAAATATTTTGTTTCCTTTTCCTATACTAACCATTTCAGCCGACGCACAAGTATATCACTTGCCAAAGTCTTGAGTAAGTTCTCTAAATAACTATACGAAAAAGAAAGGAGTGGAAAAAGGCAATTTGAGAGTGTGAGATCAGAAGGGCTTTATAAAAGCCAATTAACATCCCGAGTACAAACACGAGTGTTGAGTGGAGTGCAATTTGAATTTCTTTGGAGTGAACCATGAGGTTTTGTGAGTGTTTGGTAAGGTTTTACTTTTTGTTTCTTTGTTATTTTTCTAATCATGTCTCAGAGGTCTGGAAATTCACTCCCGGAGAAAGGACACTCGAATCTTCAAATGCGAGCAATGTTGAGGGAAATACATAAATTGTTGAGGCAAGAGCTTGAACCCATACATGAAATAATGCATCTTCTAGAAGAATCACAAGGAAATAACCAAGGCCTTGGAAGGTAAAACCTACGCAGACATCAAGATGAGTAGTACGCAGACGATAACAAAGATAAAGAGGTTGAAGAAGCATCCCAAAGGATGGCTTCAAGAAATCAAGAAGGGCATGCCCAATTTGATGACAACCTCAGCAACATCTGAGTCACTATACCACAATTTCAACGGAAAACTGATATGGAGGCGTATCTTGATTGGGAAAGTAAAGTGGGCCATGTATTTGAGTGCCACAACTACTCTGAATAGAAAAGGATAAGATTGGCGGCCATGGAATTAATTGATTATGCATTAATTTGTGGAATCAATTAACGTTGTCCAGAAGAAGAAATAGAGAAAATCCAATCTCAACGTGGCATGATATGAAGAGAATTATGAGGAGAAGGTTCATCCCTACATATTACTACTAAGACTTTTTCCAAAAACTTCAAACTTTAAAGCAAGGCAATCAGAGTGTGGAAGACTACTACAAGGAGATGGAGGTTGCCATGATTCGTGCCAATATAGATGAAGATAGAGAGTGTAACCCCCTTGACTCGATCTAGCCACCAGTTCGAATCAAGGAAGCTACACTAGGTTTGCCGAAGAAAACCGGAGAGATACGTAAAACCCAGTCCATTTTTTTTCTTTTTATCTTAACTAGATGCCAATTATTAATCCTATATGTTCGTGCGGATAACATGTGTAACCCCATCTCAATCGGGCATCAATTTGACATCCAATTGATCATACTTACAAATTAGGGACCAAAACCCACTTTTGAGTTACCAACCTTAATTTAGTCAGGTTTCATACATATGTCTCAAATTACCACTCAAATCGATTATTTTATCACATACAATTGCATTGGCAAGATTCAGGGACTAAATTGCAAGAATGACAAAACTACTCGAAAGACATTTACAGAAAAGAGTTGTTCATACCGATATTGGTAAGCCCATATCGATACGGTTTAAAACACCTCGTTTTGGTACACTACCTTGTCATATCGATACACCTAAAGAAATTATCTACCTTTTAAAATGTTACAAACCGTACCGATATGACTGATTAGGTGTTTCGATACGGGTTCAGATTGAAATAGTGAATTCCAGTGGCTAAAACTCGTACCGAAACACCCAAACCCGTATCGGTACGCCTGGTCAAAATTGCCTAGGTGTATCGAAACACACAGTACCTATACCGATCCTACAAGCCTAAATTTGCCTAGCCGTATCGATACAGTCCCCCGCGTATCGATACGCCTAGGCCTGTAATGCCACATTTTGCTGGTTTTTCATACTAAAAGCATACTCTAATCAATCCGACATGCTTTAAACACAATACCAACATGCAAAACATATCACAAGCCAACTAGCAACATAACTTTAACAACACAACAAGGCTTCATGCTTCAAAAGGAAATCTATAGGCATGCTTCCTAACTTTGCATCCAAGCAACATACCAAAAGATAAACCAGCACCAAAATCAATCCTCAAAGGCCATTTACAACCCAAGAGCAACCAAAAAAATATGCTCAAATAGGGAGTTCAACATAACATCTCCCAAAACCAAAACAAGTAGCCCATTGCCCTTATTCATTATACTCTAGTCTTTAACATACTTTAGAAACAAGTCTTGCCAAGATCCCTTGCTTCGTGCTGCCTTCAGGACTTCAATTATCTGCATTGATGGACAATGAGAGCGTAAGCACTCTAGGCTTAGTGAGAAAAGCTCAGAACAAAACACCATCAATGCATTTAAAACCATTTACCCAACATCATCTTTTAAAACATCATGCCTTTTTTAAAATGTGCACTTTACAACAATAAAACCAGCATATCAAACCATAAGCTACATGTATCATTAATTAACAGCAAATCACATTGCTAACTTTCTACTTAAGCCTTCCCATGCATTACTACCAAATGCAAAGCTTAAGGAGAAACATGTATAAACCATATTATACAACATAAAACATTTCAATGATACATTAACAATTATATTGACTTTCAAGTGATCATTAGCAATACCAATAACAAAAGAGTTCATCGGATACACGGATTCAACAAGTGTTAACCCAACACTTTAAGCCATCTCAGTCGGAATGGCGATACAATCACAATCGCGGTACAATAACAACCGGGTACAATCTTAACCTACAGGGATACCAATCCCTCTTATCGGTTAGATGCTTAACCCACTAACGGGAGTATTCGGTACCATTAAACCCCTCTACTATTAGGGTACTTGGATGGAGTATTCGGTACACAATATAAACCCCTCAACATCTAAGGCGACTTATTTACAGTGCACTTAATCCGATGGCCGACCAACTATATCCGATAACAATTTTAAAGCCACATCACTTGCCAATATAATTAACCATTTTAGCATTTACCTCACTATTTTTAACAAGCATTAACCCATGCCATTTTTCCAAAACAACAACCATGCTTTAAAACACAAGTATAAACCATACTTACAAGGATCATTTACCATGTGCATCCTTTAGCATTACATGCTCAAAAACACTATATCAAATACTTTAAAACATGCTTAAAGAGTAGGTATAATGTAAATAAAAAAAGTGCATAAAACCATTTTCTACTAGCACGACCGAGAGAGTAAAATCACTCTACCTAAACTCCTAACAACCACCTTTAAAAGATTCCAAAGCTAGAATCCACGTTTTCACTCACTGATACGCGAAACTTCGATTCACCAATGCGAAATCAAGCATCCAAAGCCTCATATGCTTCTGCAATCACTTCCGGATCAACCTCCCCTATTTTTATCACAAAACAACAGAGGATTAATGAATCATAATGCATTCTAAACACAGCAACAACAATCCTTTTCGGATTTCCACAAAACCCCCACAATTAACCCTCCACAACAACCGAAAACATGACCAAAACACTTCAATTCACAACCCAACCAAAATATATCAACCTAGAATCATTTTCCACTTCAAAACACACCTAAAAACAGATCCAAAACAACCTACCACCTCCAGCAACCTTACAACCACAAAACCACAAAACTAGCAACCTAAACAAATAGAGATTCTTAAGTTTTGGGATTCCATTGATAAAAATCAGTTATCAACTTTATTAAACATCCAAAATATAAATCAAATCACCATTACTTACTGGAAATCAGATCTAATTCGTGAATCAACTCATTTTCCCTAAAGAACTCATTAAATCATTAGGAAATCATCAAAATCAGATTAGAAACACAAAAACAAGGATCAAATGCTTGGGAATTTTAGTAAAGAACCATACAATAGAGGAGATCTCGGATCTTACCCCTATTGTGAAGTTTCTCCCCCAATTGATTTGTGGAAAGCTAAGAAAACACAAGATTATTGTAAGATTTTGTGTAAACAATCTTTATAAAAAAATTTGAAACAATAAAATCAAATTAGAAACCACCTCACCTCTGGAAATTTGATGAAATCTAAGTGTTTGGTTTAGAAGAGAATGGAGAGGAAAAAGTTGAGAGAAAATGGCGTAATTTTTGTTTTAGAAAAGATAACAAATTTTTTAACAAAATCCTCTTTAGTTATTAATTAAAACACATGTTAAAATCAGTTAAATCAAGGGAGAAATCATCATAAACCAATGGGTAAAATAGCTCTTTAAAGATTCTAAGTATTTGACCCTTTTCATTTTAGTCACTAGAAAATCACAGTTTTCAAAACTTTCATTTTGGTCACTAACCAAAATGTCCATCTTCCAAAACTCATTTTTCAAAATTGATTCCACCATTATTAAATACATAATTAATAATGATTTTTAAGCATTTTCCCATAATTTTCCCACACCAAAAATATATGATCCCAAAACTGACTTAAATCTTTACTCTGGTCTACCACACCGTCTTATAACCCACTAAACCACTAAGCCCTAAAACCGGGAGTTGCAACTCTCCCCCCACTTAAGAAATTTCATCCCCAAAATTTACCTGGAGGAAACAGGTGCAGAAATTGTTTCACCATATTCGCCTTGCGTTCCCACGTGGCCTCCTTAACACCGTAGTGCTTCCACAACACCTTAACTAGCTCGACCATCTTCCCACGCAACACCTTACTATTGGTATCAAGAACCTCTATCGGTTCCTCATCATAATATAGATCCGATCTTAACTCAATTCTTCCACCGCATTACATGCGATGGATCTGACCTATATCTTCGCAACACCGAAACATGGAACACATCATGAATCTTTCCCAACTTCGGAGGTAACCTCAACCGATATGCAACATGACCCACACGCTCAACCGCCTCGTATGGACTAATGAACCTCGGGCTAGGCTTCCCTTTCCGCCCAAACCGTAACACATTCTTCCAGGGCGACACCTTCAAAGGATTTTTGGCGATCTGCAACTGCTTTTAAGCGCTCACATATTAACTTTACTTTTTCGGTTGTGCCTTTCAGAACGTTGGGCATAGATACAAACTTTCCCCCCGCTTCTGCCCAACACACAAGCGTTTGACATTTCCTACCATACAATGCCTTATAGGGTGCCATTTGTATGCTAGCATGATAGCTGTTATTGTAAGCAAACTCCACTAACGGCAACTGCTTCTCCCACGTACCCTGGTACTCAATAACACAACACCTCAACATATCCTCGAGAACCTGAATCACGCGCTTCGACTGACCATCTGTCTGAGGATGATACGGGGTACTAAAACTCAATCGGGTCCTCAAGGCACGATGCAAACTCACCCAAAATCTTGCAGTGAACCGCAGATCCCTATCCGAGACTATAGATTTTAGCACCCGTGCAAACGCACAATCTTAGAGATGTACAACTCAGCCAACTTGTCCAAGGTGTACGTAGTATGCACTAGCACAAAATGCGCACACTTCGTAAATCGATCCACAATCACCCAGATGGAGTCCTTTTTGGTCGGCGTCAAAGGTAGCCCATACACAAAAACTATGGTGATTCTTTCCTATTTTCATTCTAGTATCCTCAACAGTTGCAACAACCCGGAAGGAAACTTGTGCTTAGCATTTACCCGCTGACAAACCATACATCGAGTAACGAAATCAGCCACATCTTTCTTCAGCCCCACCTAATAGTACTCCTCCTTCAACCCCCGATACATTTTAGTACTACCGAGATGCATAGCAAAATTACCAGCGTATGCTTCAGTCAAAATAGTACGCCTCAACTCTTCATCTTCAGGCACCACTATTCGACCTTTGAAACACAACACCCCATCATCGTTGAAATAAAAATCTGTAGGATTTCCATCCCTGATATCTTCCACATGCGGTACCAAACCCCCATCATACGGTTGCTTCTCCTTGATCATCTGTGACAAGGACGGCTTCACTTGCAACTCAGCCAACAAACCCCCGTCATTCATTACGCTCAGCCGAGCAAAGATAGCTCTCAACTCCACCGCCGCTTTTCTACTAAAAGCATCTACCACAACATTGGCTTTTCTTGGGTGATACTCTATGGTCAGATCATAATCCTTAAGCAACTCCACCCATCTGCGTTGCCTAAGATTCAGCTCCTTCTGTAACATCAAATATTTCAAACTCTTATGATCTATATAAACTACATATTTCTCACCATAGAGATAATGCCTCCAGATTTTCAAGCCAAACACAACCGCTGCAAGCTCAAGATCATGAGTAGGGTAGTTACGCTCATGCACCTTTAACTGTCTAGATGCATACGCCACTACCTTACCCTCCTACATCAACACACAACCAAGCCTAACATATGACACATCACTATAAACAATGAACTCCTTCCCCGATTCTGGTTGAACCAAGATCGAAGCTCGTGTCAAGGCTTCCTTCAATCTTTCAAAAGCTCATTGTCTATCCTCTATCCACTCAAACTGAACATTCTTCTGTAGCAACTTTGTTAACGGAGCTGCCAAACTAGAAACCCTTCCACAAATCTTCGGTAGTAACCTGCCAAACCAAGGAAACTCCTAACCTCCGTCACTGACTTTGGCTCCTTCCAACTCATTACGGCTTCCACCTCATGCGGATCGACACAGATTCCTTCGGCTGACACAACATGCCCGAGAAACACAACTTTTCTGAGCCATAACTCACATTTTCTTAACTTAGCATAAAGTTGATTAGCCAATAGCGTCTAAAGCATAATTCTCAAATGTCTATCATGGTCCTCCTCGGTACGGGAATACACCAGGATATCATCGATAAACACAACCGTAAATTGATCTAAAAACTCATGAAACACACGGTTTATCATGTCCATAAAAGAAGCTGGAGCATTGGTCAAACCAAATGACATCACAAGAAACTCGTAATGCCAGTACCTCATACGGAAAGCTGTTTTGGGCATATCCACCTCTTTCACCCTCAACGGGTAGTACACTGACCTCAAGTCTATATTTGAAAACACCGAAGCTTCCTTGAACTGATCAAACAAGTCATCTATCTACGGTAAGGGATACTTGTTCTTTATGGTCAACTTATTCAGCTGTCAGTAATTTATACACATCCGCAGCGTACCATCTTTCTTTTTAGCAAACAACACTGACGCTCCCCACGGTGAGATATTGGGTCTAATGAACCCACGATCAAGCAATTCCTACAACTGCATCTTCAACTCCTTCAGAGCCATGCGGTACGGAGCTATCGATACCGGTACCGTACCCGCAAGACCTCAATGCCAAACTCTACCTGGCGATCAGGTGGCAACCTTGGTAACACTTCCGAAAAACACCTGAAAACTTACATACGGTGCGAACATCCTGGACCTTCAACTCCTTTAATCCAGGATTTATAATATAGGCTAAATAGGCCTGACATCCCAAATCCAACATTCGTCTTGCTTCCAAAGCTGAAATAACATTAAACAAAAATTTGGTATTCTCACCAATAACCACCACCTTATAATCATCCGACAACCTCAAGGATATTCGTTTGGTCTCAAAATCCACCACAGCCCGATGTTCGATTAGCCAATCCATCCCCAAAATTACGTCAAAACCATGGAATGGTAACTCCATCAAGTCTACAACAAACACATATCCCTAAACCATCAGCGGACACCTACGATACAACCTCCTAACCACTACTGTCTCCCCAAGAGAACTAGTCACTTTCACACCCACATTAAGAATTTCAACAGATATATCAAGCAACTCACTTAGGATGTATGAATGAGTAAAATCAGAATCAGCCAACGAATACAACAATGGAGACTGAAGGGTAAAAGTACCTATAATCATATCGGTGTCATTGCGACCCTCACGGAGCGCATACACCCTAGCCGGTCCACCTCCCTCAGGCTGAATAGCAACATTATGAGCCACAGTCCTCTGTCCCATATCTCGACGCTGAAACAATCCACGACCTCGCTGCAGAACAACAACAGGTGCAACACCCTGCCACTGGTGCAAGTGCCTGATCCTCCCTGTCCAAACGCGGGCAATTGTTGTGCATAATAAGTGCTACGTAATTGTGCAAGTATACACGTCGCAAGTTATAGTATAAAAGATATCGTCTCCATAGGGATTGGTGCTACTTCAAGAATCTAGTCTCTTGCACTGTAAAAAGTAAAAACACAAATAAAAGATTATAGAAGTTTAACTAATCTAGAAAGCAAATAAGTAAAAGAAAAGATGAATTCAATAGAGAGAGAAAGGCTAGGTTATCATGAGTTGAGGTGTGATAGCCGATTGGATCGTCTTGGTAAAAGAGTGCACGGGCAACTTAGTTGCCGTGGCAACTTGCACGACGGGGTTGCCTTGGCAACTAATTGATGGTTGCCTGGGCGACTAGTTGGGCAACTACTTGGGCGTCTGGGCAACAACTTCAAGGTTCGGCAGAGCGTTCTTCAATGGTTTCTTCTTATCCCTAAGTCGAAACTCTAGCTACTTGTGCATGCCTTGATAATACATCCCTGCGTGAATCAAGGGTGAACAACAACCAATCTTGCGCTCCTCTTAGCCGTTGAAATCCTTAACTTATTCCTAAGCCGGATTAATCTTCACCGTCATTGGATTGAATAAAGATCATATTCATTCGTTTCTTGAATATAACTCTCCCGATATTAGATAAATGGATGAAATCACGAGATCCTCTCCCAATTCACTCGCAAACAATAATAAGAACCAAGAATGAATAAACCTTGAAATAGAAAATTGCAGACTCTTATTACCTAAACAAAAACCAATAGTTTCTCACAACCACAAAACACAATAACCATAGCCAAGTAAATTTAGTTCATGGCTAGGTTCCAAAGAAACACAAGATAATCAATCCCTAGCATGAACCCAATCGAACAAGCAAGAAAAGCTGAAGCTTGTCGAAAATTCCCCTTTTGCTTCCTCTCTTGATCTTGTCGAAATTCCCTCTTGCTCTCTCTATTCATCTTGTCGAAATCTCCTTGATATTTATAGGGCTAGGCCAAAGTCCTTCTTTGAGGAGGAGTCTGAGTTGGAATTAAATTATCTTTAAAGAATATAATTCTTTATTATAATTTTATTCCTATTAGAACTTCTCCTATCTTCTTGGAATTTAATTCTTCTTTAATCTCTGCATGGCAATCAAATTCCTTTGGGCTTGGGCCTTGCTCCACGTCATCTTGGGCTTGTATAGTCATTAATTTCGACATCCCTATTGCATTTTCTCTTTGTCGACAATTGCCATGGCAACTGGCATGACGTCTCCTTCATGCATTGCCCTGGCAACTAGCTCGGTATATCCTTCATGCATTGCCCTGGCAACTAGCTCGGCATTGCTTTGGCAAGTGATCTTGCACATACACACACAAAGCACACCAAAACAAAATCTTTTCCACAAAAACTACCAAGTTATGTAATCAAGCTCAACGATTGAAGGAAACATGGATTAATGCATGAATGGCTAACTATGCAACTAATATGAGCCTAAGTCTAACAATAATATGAGTAAAAAGGGTAAGAAAATAGTACTTTTGAACACTTATCACACCCCCAAACTCGAACTATTGCTTGTCCTCAAGCAATGCAAACTCATAATTACCTGCCAAGACTTCAATTTTCACAAACTTAGCTTTGAACTTGATTTCAATTCTCTGAACCGGGGCACAAAGTATGATTATAATTTTATTTTTTGGAAAACTGAGGAGTTACTCGGAATCAAACTATAATGCTTGTGAGTGTGTGCGGAGTTGTGTGCAAGTTGATTTTTCGGATCCTATGCAAACAATAGGTTTTCAAATTACTTTATTGGGTTCTTTTTAACATGTTTTAACTAGAGCCATTTTCGGGCACCTCTAGTGTTTTATTTTTAGTTTTCTTAAGTTAATTTAATCGACTAGAGCCGGTTTCGGGCACCTCTAGTTAAAATTTTTTTTTAACCTATACTAGAGCCAGTTTCGGGCACCTCTAGTGATCCTAAGTTTTAGCACATGCTAGAGCCAATTTCGGGCACCTCTAACATTCATCCAATTTTTATTCTAATCCCCCAATTTGTTAATTATCAACCTAAGTTTACTAGAATTCCTTAAATCAATCAAACCACAACAGTGTTTCATCAAATTTAGCATCATAGTAAAATTCTAAGTTTTTCCATGGTTATCCTAGAATAAAAATTCTATCAATTAAGTGCATTGGCAAAGTCATCATCGAATATTCATCAAATCTAAGCAATTCTTGTTCTAATTAAAGGCATGGCAAGCAATTTATGTATCCTAAATGTAATACTTAAGATTAATGTAACTAAACATGGTAATTTCTAATAACAATCCCCCCCAAACTCGAGTGAGGCATTGTCCTCAATGCATGCATAAAAATAACGAAAAATAAAATTAAAAATGCATACGAGGACTTACTCCGAGAGTTCGTCATCGTAGATGATTAGTTTCCTTCTAGTTGGCGTCTTGATTTTCTTGCTTGAACGCGATGGTTGTTTTCTTGTTGCTGGTGGTGGAATCGGTCCTCATACGGGGTTGTCCTCATCATCCTCTTCATCAATGTCAATGGCTTTTCGCTTGGAGGATTCAATTGGTGCGGTCTTTATTGGTTCAATGGAGGACTCGTCCGAATCTGAAAAATCAGAAAATGATTCCGTAGGAGTTGATTCGGGCATAGGTACTTTACCTTTGGCTTTTGCAGTGGTTGTCGGGGCATCGTCAGGGTTGGTTGCCGTGGCGTCAGCTTCCTTGGTTGCCGTGGCGACTGCTTCATTGGTTGCTGGGGCAAGAATCTCAGCGGGAAAGATTGGGAACGGCACACGATTGTCCGGGTACTTTTCTAGAATGACTTGGGTGATGGCATTGTTGTGCTCCTTCATGTACCGCATGAACATTAGTTGCCGATCTTCAATTTGCCTTAGGCGGCTTGCCAATGGGTGCAAAAGTGCTTCAAAGTGTTCCGGGATTAATGGCCGAGTTGCCCTGTCGTTAGGTGCTTGGGCATTAGGGATTGCCGCGGCGGCAGGGGTTGCCGTGGTAATTGGAGGCCTTGAAGAATCTCCCGGTGCTTCTCCCATTAGCTTCCGGATTAGTGCTTCATTCCAACCAGACTTGGGTAGGGCCTTTTCATCGGTGGACTCACTCGGGACATGCATCTCCTTGCAAAGATTAGAAATTAAGCAAGGGAAGAAAAGATAACCCTTATCTTTTGAGCTGCATACAAAAATCTCATCACAAATAAATTTTCCAATGTTAATGATGCGATTATGCAAAATAGAATGTATAAGCAAAAGACGTGGTATATCAACGGTAGTATTGTGTGTGGAGGGCATTAAAGAAGTTTTAACAAACTTATTCCATAGTTTTGCCTCGGGTTTAAGCCAAAGGCGATTTACCGTGCCCTTGTATTTACCGTCGTTCCAATGAGTTCCCGATTGAGTGAGTTCTTGAAGCACCTTGTCGAGTTGCTTGGGATTGATTTGGTCAACGAAGGCTTGATGCTCGTCCTTCTCAATGTAAAGTCCGTAAAAGGTGTTGATGCTTTTGGGACTTATAAGTATGGCCTTGTCACGAACAAAAACATAAGGATTATCCAAGTTAGGTGAGTGAGCATAGAATTCTCTTACCCATGAGATGTTATCCGGTTCCGGTTGATGGCAAAAGATTTGCCACTTTTGATGTGCAATCCTCTTGAAGATGAATGGTTCAAGGCCAAAATCTTGATGAGAGTTGGAGTATTCAAAGCCTTGTTCTTCATGAATCTTCCGGCTTTCAAACTTGGATTGAAATCTTTCTTGAACCGCCGGTGTAGCAAACTTCTTGTATATTGGTTCTTTGGAGGAACTTGGATGAACTAAAAGTTTAATCTTGGATGCCATGTATGATCTTAGTTGTGAGTAAAAACAAAGAAAAGAAAAGAAACTAAAAAGTTGCAAGATATAAAGTAGGAATAGGTTAAGGGTGATGGGTTTTATAGAAAAGATAGGTGGTTGGGATTGGGGGAAATCGAAAAAGGGTTTAGGGTTTGGTAGGAATTTTCGACAAAGGGGTTTTGGTTAGGATGAATTGGAGGCTTTATATAAGCCTTAGATTCAGCCCATTAGTTTCCTTGTTGAAGATGTTTTCCTACTTGGTTTAGAATTCCTTCTTTATCTTGAACTTCCTTTCCTACAATTCAAAAACAAATCAAATAAGGATTAAAATTAAAGATAAACTAATAAAGAAAATAAATAAAGATGTGTAATAGGATTCTTAAACTTGAATAAAAAAAAATCTATCCTAAAACTACTAATAATCGAAAAAAAATAAAAAAAATCAGAAAAACTAAAATACTTAAATAGTCGAAAAAATAAAAATAAAAATAAAAATAAAAAATAAAAAAACAATAAAACTATAAAAAGGGAGAGCATGCTCATGCATCTCCTAAATTGACCACTTCCTTCTTACGTTCCACATGAGCACCATTGTAGTGCTTCAATCTTTGTCCATTAACTTTGAATTCATGGTTGTCAGAGATGGACTTGATTATCACGGCACCATGAGAGAATGGTTTGACGACTTCAAATGGTCCTGACCATCTTGATTTCAGCTTTCCCGGGAAAATTTTTAGCCGAGAATTGAATAGGAGAACTAGTTGCCCTGGCGTGAATTGCCGTGGCAATAGTTTCTTGTCGTGCCATCGCTTTGTTTTCTCCTTGTAGATTCGTGCATTGTTATAGGCGAGTGCACGAAATTCTTCTATCTCATTGAGATCCATCAAGCGCTTTTGTCTGGCACTTTCCCAATCCATATTCACGATCTTGATTGCCCAGTACGCCTTATGCTCGATTTCCACCGGTAGATGACATGTTTTACCATAGACAAGTCGGAAGGGGGACATACCTAAGGGTGTTTTGAATGCAGTGCGATATGCCCAAAGTGCGTCATCTAGTCTTAATGACCAATCCTTCCTTGAGGGATTTACAACATTCTCGAGTATTCCCTTCAACTCCCGGTTGGAAATTTCTGCTTGCCCGTTGGTTTGTGGGTGATATGCCGTGGCGATCTTGTGTGATATGCCGAAGCGTTGCAACATCTTGGCAATTAGTCTGTTGTCAAAATGCTTGCCCCCGTCACTGATAATTGCTCTCGGCATCCCAAACCGTGTAAATATGTTTTTCTGCAGGAATCGTTGCACGGTCTTGGAATCGTCGTTGGGAACTGCAGCTGCCTCTACCCATTTAGACACATAGTCGACGGCGAGTAAGATGTAGAGGTTGCCGAATGAAGATGGGAAAGGTCCCATAAAATCGATCCCCCATACATCGAACAGTTCCACCTCGATGATGTTCTGGAGTGGCATCTCATGTCGTCTAGAGATATTGCCCGTCCTCTGGCAACGATCACATTGCTTGTAAAAGTCTTGGGCATCTTTGTACAATGTTGGCCAATACAAACCGGATTGCAAGACTTTGGCCGCGGTACGAGTTCCTCCAAAATGTCCTCCATAGGGTGAAGAATGGCATTGCCGGAGTACATTTTGTTGCTCTTCTTCAGGGACACATCGGCGTATAACCTGATCTGCACATTGTTTAAACAAAAGAGGCTCATCCCAAAAGTAATGCTTAGCATCATGGCGGAACCGCTTCTTCCCTTGGTGAGTAATGCCATAAGGAAAAATACCACAAACAAGGAAGTTAACTAAATCCGCGTACCAGGGTATTGCCGAGGAATGTGCCGCCGTGGCGACTGCTCCCAAGATTGCCGAGGCGTGCATGTCAAAGACTGCTGCGGCGTCGAGAGTTGCCGAGGCGTTGAGGGTTGCCGGGGCAACTAGAATTTGTTCATCCGGGAATGCATCGCATATCTCTAGATCCGCGTCCTCCTCCCTATTGCGTTCCAAACGTGATAAGTGATCGGCCACTTGATTTTCTGTTCCTTTCCTGTCCTTAATTTCAATATCAAATTCTTGTAAAAGTAATATCCAACGAATCAAACGAGGTTTAGCATCCTTTTTAGCAAATAAGTATTTGATTGCCGAATGGTCCGTATGAACAATTACCTTTGTACCAAATAAATAGGATCGAAACTTGTCAAATGCGAAAACTACAGCTAGTAACTCTTTCTCCATTGTTGTGTAATTCACTTGAGCACCATTAAGAGTTTTACTAGTGTAGTATATCACATGGAAGGTCTTACCTGTGCGTTGGCCTAGGACTGCTCCTACCGCGAAATCACTTACATCACACATGAGCTCAAAAGGTAGCGTCCAATCCGGTGGAACGACAATGGGTGCCGAGGCAAGCTTTTTCTTTAGGGTTTCGAATGCTTGAGTGCAAGAATCATCAAAATCGAAGACTTTATCCTGTTCAAGCAGATTACACAAAGGTTTAGTGATTTTAGAAAAATTATGAATGAACCTCCTGTAAAAACCGGCATGTCCGAGAAAACTTCGAATTCCTTTAACCGGATTTGGTGGGGGTAATCTCTCGATCACGCCCACCTTGGCTTTGTCTACTTCAATTCCCTTGGATGAAATCTTGTGGCTGAGCACTATTCCTTCATCTACCATAAAGTGGCATTTCTCCCAATTGAGGACTAAATCCGTTTCTTCGCATCTTGCCAACACCCTCTCTAAATTGCCGAGACAGCCGTCGAAGTCATTACCAAAAACTGAAAAATCATCCATGAAGATCTCAAGGAAGTCTTCGACCATGTCTGAAAAGAGTGCCATCATGCATCTTTGGAAGGTTGTCGGGGCGTTACACAATCCGAACGGCATCCTTCGGAAGGCATAAGTACCGTATGGGCATGTGAAGGTTGTCTTTTCTTGATCTTCTGGTGCTATGGCAATCTGATTGTAACCTGAATAACCATCAAGAAAACAATAAAAGGGTTTACCTGCAAGACGGTCAAGCATTTGATCAATAAAGGGTAATGGGAAGTGATCTTTCCTAGTGGCTTTGTTTAGCTTTCGATAGTCCATACAAACCCTCCAACCGGTCACAGTCCTGGTTGGGATAAGTTCATTATTTTCATTGCTTACCACTGTTATACCTCCCTTTTTCGGTACACATTGTACCGGGCTTACCCACGTACTATCGGAGATAGGGTATATAATGCCGGCGTCAACCCACTTGATGATTTCTTTCATTACAACCCCTTTCATGGCATGATTCAGTCTCCTCTGGGCCTCAATTGAAGGTTTGTGATCATCTTCCAACAAGATCTTGTGCATGCACACCGCGGGGCTAATTCCCTTCAGGTCGGCAATTGTCCACCCTATTGCCTTTTTGTGTAGCTTCAACATCTTGATCAGCTTCTTTTCCTGCTCAGGCTGTAAATTAGAAGAAATAATTATAGGCAAAGTATTATCGGTCCCTAAGTATACATATTTTAGTTGCTCTGGCAATTGTTTTAACTCAAGAATTGGTGGTTGTTCAATAGAGGGTTTTTCGAGCTTACCTTCCTTACCTGAGTAGTCCAGTGGTTCAAAGTATGTACCTGGTCGATTGACTAGCCAATTTGCCACTTCTGGTTGTTCCTCATCGACCGGTTCTTCATACTCCTCATGTTTCTCTTGGTTGGCAATGTAGTTGCCGAGGCAACTAAATTCCTCATCGAAGTTAAACTCTGCCGTGGCATGAAGTAGTTGGCATTCTTCTAGATCATCGGCATGCCTTAGTGTTTGGAACACGTTTAGTTTGACCTGCTGGTCATTCACCCTCATTGTGAGTTCTCCCTTTTCAACATCAATCAAGGTTCTCCCTGTCGCTAGGAATGGTCTCCTGAGAATGATAGGTGCATGCTCATCTGCTTCACAATCCAAAACAATAAAGTCAGCGGGAAAAATAAATTTATCAACTTTTACCAGTATGTCCTAGATTTTTCCCTCTGGATGCACATAGGATCTGTCGGCTAGCTGCAGCATGACTGTTGTAGGTCTTGCCTTCCCAATTCCTAGTTTCTGGAAAACCGATTTAGGCATCAAGTTTATGCTATCCCCTAGGTCGCATAGTGCTTTCCCGATATAGTGATTTCTAATAGAACAGGGTATTGTGAAACTTCCGGGATCCTTCAACTTGGGTGGCATACGATTGTGCAACATTGCCATGCATCCCTCTGTCGCGGCAACTGTTTCAAACTCTCCTAGCCTTGTTCTTTTGGACACAATGTCTTTAAGGAACTTGGCATAGTTTGGCATTTGTTCAATTGCTTCCACCAGTGGCAAGTTGACGTGGACTTGCTTTAGGATATCAAGAAACTTCTTGAATTGGTATTCTTGCTTTTGTCGCTTCAACCTTTGTGGGAATGGTGGTGGAAGTTGGATATCTTCGATCCTTTCATTGGTTTGAAATCTGATTGACGGCATTGCCGGGACATCTGGAGTTGCCGAGGCATTATCAACCGGGGTTGCCGAGGCATACTTATCGCAAGTTGCCGAGGCGTCTTTATCGTCGGTTGCCGAGGCATGCTTATTGCCTGTTGCCGCGGCAATTCCTGGTTCGGCATCTGAGGCTTTGCCGCTAGGTTCGTCTTGATCTTTTTGTGGATTTTTGTTTGACGAGCGGGTTTGAACCTCTCTAAGTGGTTGGCCACTTCTAGTGGTGATCGCCTTACATTGCTCATGGCCAGTTCCTCTCGCGACTTCAGTATCGCTAGGTAAACCTCCTTGTGGTCTAGTATTCAGATTTTGAGCAAACTGTCCGACTTGATTTTCCAATGATTTGATTGCCGCCTCTTGATTTTGCAATCTCATCTCGGTCCTGTTAATAAAAGCATCAGTTCTTTTTATGAAATTACTATTTTCATCCATATAAGATTCAGTTTTCATCATAAAAGCATTTAGAGAATTTTCCAAAGAACTAGATGTTGTCGGTTGTTGCTGCGGCATCTGTTGCCGTGGCATATTCTGCTGGAATCCCAATGCTTGTGCATTCTGATTGTTCTGGTTTAGAGCATTGTTGGGATTACTCCATGAAAAATTCGGGTGCTTCTTCCAAGCTGGATTGTATGTATTGGACATCATGTTGTTGCTCCGATTGTAATTCCCCACATAGAAGCTGGATTCCGGATTCTGCATACATTCAGAAGAATTATGGTTATCACCACATAACTCACAAAAAGAATCCATTACCTTGACTTCATGTGTGTTGTTTGGTTTTTGCATGTTATGGACCATCTTGGTTAAAGCGGCCAATTGTGCCGAAATTGAATCTGATGATCCTAGTTCATGTATTGTGGCTTGGCGTCTAACTCCTCCTCTTCTAGTAGATGGGAATTGATAGTCATTCTTGGCCAGCCTGTTTAAGATTTGCATTGCTTCCTCCGACGACTTATCTAGGAGTATGCCGTTTGCCGAGGCGTCTAGCATCATCCTTGTTGGTGTATTCACGGCGTTGTAAAACATTGTTACTTGAGTCCACACCGGGAATCCGTGTAAAGGGCATTTGTGTAGAAGTTCTCTATATCGCTCCCAAGCCTCGTACATGGATTCATCATCTGCCTGCCGAAAAGAAGTAATGTCGTTACGAAGCTTATCAGTCAAATTTGTAGGATTAAATCTAGCAAGGAAATCATGACAAAGATCAGTCCAAGATGCTATGGATTCGGCAGGAATGCTATTCAACCATGCTTTCGCCCTATCCCTCAGTGAATAGGGGAATAATCTTAATCGTAGGACATCGGGGGTGACTCCGTGTATCTTGAACGAGTTGCAAATCTTGAGGAAAGATTTCAGATGTTGTCGTGCATCTTCAGTTGCTGAGCCGCCAAATTGACCTATTGTGTTGATCATATTAAACATTACCAGTTTCAACTCAAAGTGGTCGGCTTCAATTTCAGGTGCGACAACTCCTGGGTTAAGTCCATCAAGATCTTCTTCACGATAGTCTCGAATAGTTCTGTTTCGTGCAAGAATCACTCCTCCTCCTGCTCGAACATCTTGATTCATATTGCCGTCTTGATTTGCCATTGCTTCTCTTATCCTTCGTCCAAGTCTTTGTAAGGTTCGTTCGATTTCTAGATCAAAGGGATATTCTGGTGAAGTCGGTCTCGCCCTGGTCATATACCAATGCAAAACCAAAGCTTGTTAGCCCTTTGAATTTTAAACAAGAAAATAAAAACAAAGTCGCTATTACCAATCCCCGGCAACGGCGCCAAAAAGTTGATGCGCGTAATAAGTGCTACGCAATTGTGCAAGTATACACGTCGCAAGTTATAGTATAAAAGATATCGTCTCCACAGGGATTGGTGCTACTTCAAGAATCTAGTCTCTTGCACTGTAAAAAGTAAAAACACAAATAAAAGATTATAGAAGTTTAACTAATCTAGAAAGCAAATAAGTAAAAGAAAAGATGAATTCAATTGAGAGAGATAGTCTAGGTTATCGTGAGTTGAGGTGTGATAGCCGATTGGATCGTCTTGGTAAAAGAGTGCACGGGCAACTCAGTTGCCTTGGCAACTTGCACGACGGGGTTGCCTTGGCAACTAATTGATGGTTGCCTGGACGACAAGGTTCGGCGGAGCGTTCTTCAATGGTTTCTTCTTATCCCTAAGTCAAAACTCTAGCTACTTGTGCATGCCTTGATAATACATCCCTGCGTGAATCAAGGGTGAACAACAACCAATCTTGCGCTCCTCTTAGTCGTTGAAATCCTTAACTTATTCCTAAGCCGGATTAATCTTCACCATCATTGGATTGAATAAAGATCATATTCATTCGTTTCTTGAATCTAACTCTCCCGATATTAGATAAATGGATGAAATCACGAGATCCTCTCCCAATTCACTCGCAAACAATAATAAGAACCAAGAATGAATAAACCTTGAAATAGAAAAGTGCAAACTCTTATTACCTAAACAAAAACCAATAGTTTCTCACAACCACAAAACACAATAACCATAGCCAAGTAAATTTAGTTCATGGCTAGGTTCCAAAGAAACACAAGATAATCAATCCCTAGCATGAACCCAATCGAACAAGGAAGAAAAGCTGAAGCTTGTCGAAAATTCCCCTTTTGCTTCCTCCCTTGATCTTGTCGAAATTCCCTCTTGCTCTCTCTATTCATCTTGTCGAAATCTCCTTGATATTTATAGGGCTAGGCCAAAGTCCTTCTTTGAGGAGGAGTTTGAGTTGGAATTAAATTATCTTTAAAGAATATAATTCTTTATTATAATTTTATTCCTATTAGAACTTCTCCTATCTTCTTGGAATTTAATTCTTCTTTAATCTCTGCATGGCAATCAAATTCCTTTGGGCTTGGGCCTTGCTCCACGTCACCTTGGGCTTGTATAGTCATTAATTTCGACATCCCTATTGCATTTTCTCTTTGTCGACAATTGCCATGGCAACTGGCTCGGCGTCTCCTTCATGCATTGCCCTGGCAACTAGCTCGGCATATCCTTCATGCATTGCCCTGGCAACTAGCTCGGCATTGCTTTGGCAAGTGATCCTGCACATACACACACAAAGCACACCAAAGCAGCATCTTTTCCACAAAAACTACCAAGTTATGTAATCAAGCTCAACGATTGAAGGAAACATGGATTAATGCATGAATGGCTAACTATGCAACTAATATGAGCCTAAGTCTAACAATAATATGAGTAAAAAGGGTAAGAAAATAGTACTTTTGAACACTTATCAGCAATCTCGCCTCAAATGATCTCGGGACCCACAAACTCAACATGTGCTAAACGGTGCTCTAGCCTGGGCTCCCTACCCTTGGACTCCATGTCAAACCGCACCTCCACCATACCTCGACTCTAGGTAAAACCTCCTGTTACGGTGTCTCTTGGCATGACTAGCACTATAACCCGAATCAACAACTCTCTTACCCGAGCTAGAACCTCGTAATCTCGAAGCCAAACCCAAATTCTACTCCATATCCTTGGCTCACGAAACCAACACGTTAAAATTGGTATAATCAGCAGCAAGCATGTATGTCTTAACATCCTGCACAAGCCCATAATAGAAACGATCACATAGAGGTCGCTCGTCAGGAACCAACTCAGGTGACTACCGACTCAACCTCACTAACTGTACCTCGTACTCCGCAACAGACATACTGCCCTACACCAATGCCATAAACTCATGTTTCTTCTCGTCCTGATATCGGACTCCCAAAAACTTCTTCCGAAAAACCTCATAGAAGAACTCCCAAGTCACATCCTCGATCGCCATACTCGATATTGTGGTAGTCCACCATGTATAGGCATCACCCTACAACAGGGAAACAACACAACCCAGCTTACGAGCATCGGTGCACCCCATTTGACTCAAAATCCTCTCAGTACTGGCCAACCAACCCTCAGAAGTCTCAGACGACAAATTTCCGAACTCAACTCTGCCCAAGCTACGAAGACGCTCAAGTGGAAAACCTTGCCCATCAACCAGTGGTGCTGGCACATGAACACTCGCAACTACTGTCTGAAATGCACCGGTTATGGCCTGTATCAATGGTACTATATCACCCATCACTGACCCAGCCAGCGCAGGTGGTACTTGCTCCACTCCATTAGGTGGATTAGGTGGGGGTGGTAGCAACCCTCCAGGAGGTACAGCTTCTCCTTCATCATCCTGCCCAATGGCAGCAGCAGTCGCGCTAGATCGTAACTCTCTCCTCGCTCCCATCGTGCTAAAATATATCTAGGGCATGAAAATCATTTTAAAACAAAACAGTCAGGCCAGCCTCAAACAAGGATCCAAGAATTTCATCTCAAAAATCAATTTTCAAGACTACAATAATAAGGCAATGGGTACCCCCAATTTCCCCCCAACATGGCATAATGTAGTCAACATGCATATATTAATCACCGTGCATAGCAACTAGCGTACATATAACAATCACCGTACAAATCAAACAACAGAGCATAACTCACGGCAACAACACAACAACCTCCAAAACAAATGAAACATGGCTCTGATACCACCAAATGTAACCCCCTTGACCCGGTCTAGGCACTAGTCTAAATCAAGGAAGCTACACTAGGTTTGCCGAAGCAAACCAGAGAGATACGTAAAACCCGGTCCATTTTTTTCTTTTTATCTTATCTAGATGCCAATTATTAATCATATATGTTCGTGCAGATAACATGTGTAACCCCGTCTCAATCGGGCATCAATTTGACATCAATTGATCATACTTACAAATTAGGGACCAAAATCCACTTTTGAGTTACCAACCTTAATTTAGTTAGGTTTCATGTATATGTCTCACATTACCACTCAAACCGATTATTTTATCACATACAAATGCATTGGCAAGATTCAGGGACTAAATTGCAAGAATGAGAAAACTACTTGAAAGACATTTACAGAAAATTAGTGGTCCGTACTGATATAGGTAAGCCCGTACCGATACGCCTAACGGAATTACCTAACTTTTGAAATGTTACAAATACATATCATGATAGAAAACATATTAGAGATGATAAGATTAATAAACAAATATTAAACAACCACCAATAATTAATCTAAACACATGCTAACAACATATAGAAACATATGAACATAAAAAATATATAAAAACATGTAAGAACAAAAATAAATGAAAGGATTACTAATAAAACATCATTTCTATTAGATTATAAAAAAGATTATGCCACAAACATACATAAAAAGGATACCCAAACCTAAATATAGTAGAGAGATCTCTCTTTTTTTTCTCAATTTGTGATGTCTTCAAAATAACATGAAAGTCCCCTTTTCTTAATTTTGCCGGGAGCTCCAAAAATAATTGAGGGTGAATGTCGACTCTCTCTATTTTTTCAATTTGTTGTGTGGTTATTTGGATTAGGGGAATGGAAATAAGGATGGGGGATGCCTGCCATGAGAATGGGTGAGGCGTGGGAGAGGTACATAGGGCATGGGGTGGCATGGTGCAAGTATGGGAAGGGTGTTTGCTTGGCAGGGTAAGGGCGGCATGCCCTTTTTTTTTTTTGCTATTTGTTTTTTTTATTTTAAATTTGGTTTAAATAGGGTAAGTGATTCGAATATAATTTAGGGCCCGGACAAAAAAATGGGTATTACAGCTGCCCCTCTTTGCTCATTGCTGTGTAACAGAAATAGACCAAAGACAAAAAGAATAACCATTTATGTCCGGTCTGGCTGAACTTCTCCTCTTTTGGTGCGTGTCTTCTTTCTTCGGTAGATCTTCTTTCTCTTTGGCGCATGTCTTCTTTCTAGACTTGACAAATATACCTTATCACTCCTAGAGGAAGCAAGATCTTCAAAACGGGTTGAGGAAGCAAAATGGGAGCAACTCACTACATTATTGATGATGATGTGATTCCTAAGAAAACTTGACCCAAATACATCACCGCCGAAGAGGCAGGGTTCGCAAAATTTGATCCAGCTGCAACACTGACAAAGCGATAGGATCGAAAGGTTGTTCATTTTGTGTGATCACGCTACGACTCCGACGAAGAGGCATGATCAAAATTTGGCAAATTTGGTTCAGCTACAACACTGACGAAGAGGCAGTATTAGGAAATTGAAAACTTCTCTCTTATTTTTTTGCTTTTTTTTAAATTTTCTCTCTTTTTTTTTCTAAATTCTTCTCTTTTTTTCCTTTTTCCTTTTCTTCTTCTTTTTCTTCTTTTTTTTTTTTTAGATACAACATTGATAAAACTTGAAAGTTGGTAAATTTTGACCAAGCTACAACACTGACAAATAGGCATGGTCTAAAGTTAGTAATGTTAATCCAGCTACGACACCGATGAAGAGGCAGGATCAAAAGTTAATGAATTTGGTCTGGCTACAACACCGATGAAGAGGCAAGACCGAACGTTAGTGAATTTGGTTCAGCTACAACACCAACGAAGAGGCATAACCTAAAGTTATATTTGACCAAGCTACAACACCGAAGAAGAGGCAAGGTTTGAAGATTTGATCCAGCTACAACTCTGACGAAGAGGCAGGATAAGAGTTTTTTTTAGATCAAGCTACGACTCTGATGAAGAGGCATGATCGGAATTTGGAAAATTTGGTTCAGCTACATCACCGACGAAGAGGCAGAACCAAAAGTTATATTTGACTAGGCTACAACATCGACGAAGAGGCACGATCTGAATATTTGATCCGGCTACAACTCTGACGAAGAGACATGATCAAAATTTGGCAAATTTGGTTCAGCTACATCACCGACGAAGAGACTGAACCAAAAGTTATATTTGTTGGATCTATCCACACCATCAATGGAGATATAAGATTGAATTTTAGCATTAGGACTCTACTGGACCATCAACGGAGAAGCAGAATCGGATGACATCAATTTGAACACGGCCACCATCAACGGAGGGACATGATCAGATAACACTTAAAAAATTTTGGTCTTCTTCTTTTTTTTTGACTTTTTCTAATTTTCTTTTCTTTTCCTTTTTTGAATTTCTTTTTTTAGTTCTGCTTTTTTTTTTACTTTTTTTATTATTTTTTAATTTTTTCTTTTTTTGCTATAAGTACAAGGAAAAGAGTGGTCTAGCTGCAACAGCATTGAAGAAACAAGACCTGAATAGGATTTACTCTGCTACACCATTGACGAAAGACTAGACTAGCAAAATATGAGATCCACTACACCACTGACGGAGAGATAGGATCTGGATAGAAAATTTGATCTACAGCACCACTGACGGAGGCAAGATCCAGATAGGTTTGATATGTTACACCACTGACGGAGAGACTAGATCAGCAAAATATGGGATCCACTACACCACCGATGGAGAGATAGGATCTGGATGAAAATTTTGATTATTGATAGCGAGACTATGTTTGGAAAAATTTACTCTGCTTCCCTATCGTTAAAGGGTAAGATCTGGAATGAGTTATCTTTGTTGCCAAGAGTGAGGATCTAGAAAATATTGGCGTCTGCTATACCGTCGTCAGAGAAATCAAATCCTACAAAAAAATATTTATTAGTAAATTGTTCACAAAATTTGTCACTAGTACCTTTTATTTAGATGTTTCAGCATCTCCTTTGTGTTTGGCCTCCTCAAAGACTAAGGTTGGCCATCTTAATTTCCCATATGTTGAGGATGTTAAATCTCTTCTTCGAATCTATTTGTAAGTAAAAATGCATGTATGAATTTTATGCATGTGTCTATGGTGACTTCGGTGTATGCACTTAACCTAAATGTGTGACGTATGGAAAAATAGTTCAATGCAAGATGAATGCAACTAAATGCATGAATGTGATATGATTTCCTTTCTTTTTGCCCCCAAAAAGATGCCCCTAACTCTTCACTGGTCCTGTCAGGCTCTTCATCTTTTGCATGTGACAATACTCCAACCTCTTCTTGGGTTCGATCACCTTTCTTTGAATCTTTCATTTAGGTGCATGCCCCAACATTTTTTTCTTTCTATGTCATCGTCTGAAACTGCTTTTGAAACTTTAGGGTGATATCATTTATGCATTTTGGATGTTTAAGACTCAGATATGAACAAAATATATTTGCATTGTAACTTGTAGTTTTGATCCCTTAGAAAATATTCTCACTACTATCGTACTTAAGTCAGTGAGATTGGTTTACAAAAAGCATTACTCTGAAAGTGATAAAAACTATAGGGGACCTACTATGGTCAAGACAATGCAATATTTACGTTGGATAAACATGGTCCAGTTCAAAAAACCTTCGACACATCCCTAATTGGCATCTTCGTGCTTCGGTAAAGGGTCTTTTTTGTAGCTGTTCCCGCCGAGTCGTCAAAGCTTACCACCCCAAGCTTAATAAAATTTTCCACCAACTTTTTGAAGCCAAACCAGTTTTCAATTGTGTGGCCAACTTGTCCCGCGTGATAATCGTGTTTTGCATTTGCATCATACCATTTCGGGAAAGGAGGTTGTATTGGATCTCAGTAAAAAGGTGCCACCATATGGATGTTGTACAACTGTTTGTACAATTCTCCATAAGAAACTGGTAATGGACTAAACTCTATCTTTTCAGTACTCTTCCTCTGACAAGAATCTGGGCTCGAGTAACCGTGAGCACTTGGCATGGCCTTAGGTTTCACAACTGTGATAGGCTTAGAATAATTGGCATTATAAACTCCCGAAGAGTTTACTTCATGATCATTCTTTGCATGGTAGGGCTTTTTGTGGGATGAACCTCCATCGTCGATTTTACCAGTCTTGACAGCATTCTTAATGAGCTCACCGGATAACACGAGTTTGGTAAAGTTGGTAGTCGTATTACCTATCAAGTGACCCAAGATCAGACCCTCAAAGTTTGGACAAATGTGACCACCGTCTCTCTTTCACTGAGAGGGGTTGAACTTGAGCCGCCTCATCTCTCCAACGTTGGGCATACTGTCTGAAGCTTTCATTTGACTTTTGTTTCATGTGTTGTAGGGTCCAACTGTCTGGCACCATGTCACTAACATGTCGGTACTGCTCTAGGAAAGCTTTGGCCAAGTCTTTCCATGACTTAATCTGATGTCGGCTCAATTGATTATACCAAATGGCAACAGATCCTGATAGACTATCCTGAAAATAATGAATTAACATCTTGTCATCTCGGCCATATCCTGTCATCCTCTGACAGAACATAGTGAGGTGAGAGCGAGGGCAGCTGGTTCTGTCATACTTTTCGAACTCTGTGATCTTAAATTTTGGGGGTAACACCAAATCTGGGACAAGGCTGAGTTCACTGGCCTGAAATCTATTGAAGATATCCTCTACCTCCATAGCTTGCATATTTTCCTTGAGTCGTTTGCAAAGCTCCTCAATCTCTTTCGATGGCTCAAATCTTGATTTGTTAGATTCAATCAATTGGTCCATCTCGTAGACAAAATTTTCAGCCTGATTGCCCCCAACTTAGCTTCTGATGTGGCGGGCAAATTTGCTAGGGATAGGGGCGCTGGCTTGAAGTGGTTGAGTTTTTCCATAGAATTACCACTCGAGGGTTTGTTTTCTTTTAGCTTGAGTAGGGGTGAACCCTAGAGGATATATAAGATCTTCATTTTCTTCCTCGGGACCTGCCCCAGGGTTGATAGCAGAGGTCTCTCCTTGTTCAGGAAACTTGCATATGTGCCAATTTCACCAATATGTCTTGCTGAGATCTTGCAAACTGATCCCTTATCTCTTGCTGAGCCTTGGCTAACTGGTCCTCTAATTTTTGGGTTAAATCTGCCTGCAAAGCCTTCTGGTTCTACTCAATCCTATCCACTCTGTCTTTATTTGCCATCTTTGTCTTACTTCTTGTTCTGTATGGATGTTAAATCGATTGATCTTTCATCTTTCCCAGTATTGTTGTCACAGGGAATCCCAAGGATCAGTCTCAAAATGAATGCGTGTAAGAAACAAAGTATATGTCCTATATGCGAATGCACCAATGCAAAAATCAAAATATCATGATATGTGATGTAATGAATGCCAAAATGACTAGGTATAATGTCATGCAATGCTAATGCAACAAAAGTATGTTTAAAGTAAAAATAAAATAAAACAAAAAAAGAAATGAGTTAGCACCGAATAAATTCAATAGATACATATATGAAAAGCAAAGTAGATAAGGCAACAAACAGAGCAATCCTATTTATCCCATCTAAAACACCTAAGTTATTCGCATGGCTTGACGTTTTGTTTAATGCATTGAAAAATAGTAAGTAAATGATTTTGTAAATGATATATATTGGCCATGTCACAAGGTGAGAAAACAATCGGATATAGTTGGCATGCCATAGGATTAAAAGTGCACTATAAAATATGAACAAAATCGATTGTGGCCATGGTCCTTGAGGTATGGCGGTTTACCTAGGTCACTCAGACTGTTGGGACATCATTTAGGGCATGCGGTTTAACTAGGCAACCCAAATTGATGGTGATCTTATGGTTTAACTATGCAAGGTCGGTACTCTTGCGGTTTAACTAGGCAAGGGTGAAATCTCACAATTTAACTAGGCGAGGGTGTCAAATCTTGCGGTTTAATTAGGCAAGGTTTGGGGTATCATACGGTTTAACTAGGCATGGTATGAGAGATCTGTGTATCTGATATGTGTATAGGATAGAGGTTGTCTATGCGGGTCACTATAAATGCCAATATATGTGAAAGTTCATGTGATTGAACCCTTTTCATAATGCTTTGGGATTTAAGCATGGTTTGTTTTAATGCTTTGGGAATATACGCATGGTTTGGTAAAAATGCTTTGGGACTTAAGCATGAATGGTAAATGATGTTATATAAAGGTTATTGTGTTTTTATTCGGTTGGAATCATGGAAAATGCTTAGGTTGTAAGCATGTTTTGAGAAAATCAAACATGTGGTACTTAAATGGTTTTAATGCATCATTTTTATGAGCATCCTCACTAAGCATGTGTGATTACGCTCTCTTTTCCTAATGAAGTAGAGCATTAAAGTTCAGGGCAGCAAAGGCAAGGTCTGCAAGGATCCAAGAGATAACCACTTTTGAGTACGAACTCGGTTTATGATTTCGGTTAATAAGGCAATGTGTTTGCCAAGGTTTTGGGAGTTGTAATCTTGTTTTCTTATGGTTTTTTAGTATATTTCTATGTTGGATTTTGAGGGTGGTTGGTGTTGCTAAGTTTGATGTTAATACTTGTTGAAGTTGTGGATGTATAGTAGCTTAGGTATGCATCTGGAGTTTATTTGATGGTTGCATTGTTGCGATAGTTCGAGCAACTTTATTGTGCTATGTGGATTGTGTTGTGAGGATGCATATGCTGAGAATGGTTAAATTATGTTCTTTGGGGTTGCTGGAAAAGTGTCATTAGGAAGCATGCCTTTAGAATAGCATTGGATGTATGAAAGCCAATTGGTTACTGAGCTTATGATGTTTAGGTTGATATTGCATCTAAGTAGTGTTGTATAAAGGTTTATGGAAAAGTGTAGTGGTTTTGTTCTGAAATATGCATGTTAAACCAGCCAATTGCGACCATTTAGGTCCTGGCCTATTGGTACGTGTGTTCACGTACTGGCACGAGTAGCCATTTTAGGCTTGTGGTACCGGTACGCAGGCTAGGCATTGCAATATGAGAGTGCATATTTAGAGTAGTGTACCGATACACGGGTTTTTATATCGGTACGGGAAGGCTGAGCTTGGCTTGGGGGATTGGTATACGGGTTTGATGATCGGTACGGGCCTTTGGTTTTGGTAAGGTGTACCGGTATACAGCATCGTACCGATACGAAAGTTGGCTACTGGAATTTTTGGAATTCGATATGGAAAGGACGTACCGATACTCGAACGGGCGTATCGATACCTGTGGCAGTTAAGTTAGTTAATGGCCTAAATGAAGTTCTATTTTCTTGCATTTTAGTCCCTGAATGTTGTGGAAGCAATTGAATGGGTTTGGATGATCGTATTGGGCTAATTTTTGGCATGTAAGCATGGAATTTGTTTAATTAAGGGTTGGTAACATAAAATTTGGTAAAGTCCATGTATTTAGTTAAAATTGCATTTTGGTCCCTAAATGGTGTTATGGCCAATCGGATATCGCTACGATGTCCAATTGAGAGGGGTTCTCAGCTATAAACAGTATGATCATGCAGGAAAGCGTTAATGCATCTAGACAAGATAAAAAGAAAAAATGGGCTTGTTTTAGGTTTAATCTTTCCGATTTACTTAGGTAAACCCAATGTAGTTGTCTTGGTTTGGCCTTGTGACTAAGCCGGGTCAAGGAGGTTACATTTGTTGGTATCAAAGACAGGTGTACAAAATGTTGGGATGTTGTTGTTTGTGTAGTTGATGTTGTTTAAATTGCACGGTGATTGTGTATATGTTCGGTGATTGTTTAATGTTCTGTTGGGGTATGATTGGGGACACATTACCTATTACCGAGGATTTTAAATGCGTTTTCAAGTTGACTTAGATCCTTTGCCTGATGCTAGCCTAACTCTAATGTGTTTTGTTGTTTTTGTTATCATGGCTCGACGTGAGACACGATCTATTGCTAATACTATTAGGGTTGGGCAAAATAGTGAGACAAAAGAGAATCTCCCTCGTGTTTTACCTCCTCCTCCTCCCGTGGTTCCTCCAGTTGATGTTGGGGCGGGTGAAGCATCCCAAGTTCATCAAGTGCCAGTATATGGTGATTTGACTCTGTTAGTACAAGCGATAACGGGAGCTTTTCATACAGCAATGGTCATAGTGCAGGCGCAGGCACCGGCACCTGATATGGTGGCAAATCAAGGTTTACCCTTGGAGTGTTTGAGGAGTTTGAGAGGTGTGGAGTTTCAAGGTTTAATCCCTGAGGCAGCTAAAGGTTGGCTGGAAAAGACGGTCTACATAATGGATGAGATGGGATACAATGAGGAGTGTAAGCTGGGTTGCAATGTGTCTCTACTGCATGGGGATACATACCATTGGTGGGTGACCACTATTGCTGGTGTTCCTGAGGTGAATGTTACTTTGGAGTTCTTTCGAAGAGCTTTCAAGAAGAAGTACCTTGGTGCTCAGTACTTGGATATGAAGAAGTGCGAGTTTATGTCGCTATCCCAGGGAAGCATGTCTGTTACTGAATACGAGGTGAAGTTTGTTCGGTTGAGTCAATATGCTCCGGAGTTGGTTCCAGATGACCAGTAGATATGTGATAGGTTCCGTTATGGTCTTGTAAAGGACATTAAGACGTACCTCCTAGCCGCAGATTACACAGATTTTGATGTGTTGGTCAACCGGGCCAAGGATATTGAGCAGTCCTTAGGTGCACTAGTTCAGGCTGCAGGTAGGAACTTGGGTAAAAGAGTGGCGGACTCTAGCTATTCTTGGAGGCAGAATAGGAGATAAGAGGCATAAGCCAGATCACAGGCGTGGTGGTGGAGTTGGCCAGGGTATTCAGGGAGCTCGTGTTACACTAAAGTGTGAGCAATGCAATAGGCGCCACGTAGGTATGTGCTTGGGTAGTACTTGAGCCTATTGGATCTATGGATCATCTGATCACTTGAAGCGTGATTGTTCTCGAGCTATGAGGGATGTACCAACACAGGTTACTGCACCTGCTAGGGGCTGGGGCCGTGGCAGGGTAACTTTTAGAGGTGTGAGGATGTTTAAAGGGGTATGGCTCATGTTATAGTGGTGAGACTTGAAGGTGGTGGACTGGCTCAGGTCTTTGCTCACTGTGAGGGTCGTAATGACACAGATATGATTGCAAGTACTTTTACTTTACAATCCTTGTCATTTTTATCTTTGATTGATTCGGGGTCTATGCATTCATATATCTTGAGTGAGCATGCATCTGTGCTGAATGTTTCTGTTGAGATCTTAGATGTTGGCTTCTTAGTCACAAGTACCTTTGGGGAGACGGTTACTACAAGAAGGTTGTGCCAGTGTTGTCCTTTGGTGGTGCAAGGATATGAGTTTGCCGCAGATCTGATGGAGATGCCATTCCATGGATTTGATGTCATTTTGGGTATGGATTGGCTGAGTGAGCACAGAGCAGTTGTGGATTGTAAATTTAAGAGGATTTCTTTGAGGTTGGCTGACGATTGTGCAGTGGTGGTGGTTGGCGAGAATGTTAAGTTTCTATCAATGTGGTTTTGGCCGTTAGGACAGAGAAGATGGTGTTTGATGGTTGTCAAGCTTATTTGGCTATTGTGATGAATCTGGAAGCCAAGGGTGTTCGAGTGCGGGACATTTGGACTGTTTGTGACTTTCTTGAGTTTTTTCCTGAGGAGTTGTTGGGCTTACCTTCGGATAGGGAGGTGGAGTTTCGTATTGAGACATACGAGGGTACAACACCGGTATCTATTGCTCCTTGTAGGATGGCACTAAAATAATTGAAGGAGTTGAAGTCATAGCTTTAGGAGTTGTTGGACTATAGGTTTATTCTACTGAGTATTTATCCTTGGGGTGGGCATATTCTCATTGTGAAAAAGAAGGATGGTACGATGCGTATGTGCATTGATTATCATCAGTTGAATAAGTTGACGGCAAAGAACATGTACTCGTTGCCACGAATTGATGATTTGTCTATCAGTTTCGTAGAGCAACGGTGTTTTTTGAGGTAGATTTAAGATCGGGGTATTACTAGTTGAAGGTTAAGGATGTGGATGTGTATAAGACCGTATTTCGTACAAGGTATGGACGTTATGATTTTCTGGTTATGCCTTTTGGTTTGACAAATGCCCCGGTTGCGTTTATGGACATGATGAATAGAGTGTTCTATGAGTATCTTGATCAGTTTGTAGTGGTGTTCATAGATGATATTCTCGTGTACTCTCGTACCGAGGAAAAGCACGTTCGGCATTTGCAGATAGTGTTGCAAGTGTTGAAGGATAATCAGTTGTACGTTAAGTTGAGCAAGTGCGAGTTTTGGCTTAAGGAAGTGACATTCCTTGGTCATGTGGTTTTCGCGGAGGGTATTCGCGTTGATCCACAGAAGATTGAGGCTATTCTCAATTGGAAGCCACCTAAGTATGTATTGGAGGTGCGTAGTTTTCTTCGGTTGGCTGGTTATTATCGTTGTTTCATTGAAGGGTTCTAGTATTGCAACATCGTTGACCAAGTTGTTGCAGAAGAATGTTCCTTATGTGTGGACTGAGAAGCAGCAACATAGTTTTAAGAAGTTGAAGGAAATTTTGACACATGCTCTTGTGTTGATTCAGCCTGAATTTGGGAAGGAATTTGTGGTATATAGTGATGCGTCGTATGTTGGCGTGGGTTGTGTGCTGATGCAAGATAGGAAGGTCATGGCATTTGCATCGAGGCAGTTGAAAGTTCATGAGCACAATTATCCAACTCATGATTTGGAGCTTACGGTTGTGGTTTTTTGCTTTGAAAATTTGGCGGCATTACCTCTATGTTGAGAAGTGCGTGCTTTTTACGGATCACAAGAGCTTGAAGTATTTGATGTCCCAATGTAGCGGTGGATGCTTTAAGTCGTAAGGTTGCGATTGAGATCCGAGCTATGTTTGCAAGGTGGAGTATGACGCGGGAGGGCAGTTTGCTGGCTGAATTGCAAGTTAAGCCTACGTTATCACAAGTGGATAAAGCTAAGCAACCGTATGATGACTCGTTGCTTGAGCATGTTAAGAATATAGTAGATGGTAATTCGACGAATTTCCATTTTGATGATGATGGAGTTTTCTGTTTCAAGGGTCAAATAGTGGTGCTAGATGATCTGGAGTTGAGGCACACTATCTTAACGGAGGCACACTCTAGTCCTTTTGCTATGTATCCTGGTAGTGTTAAAATGTATCGTGATTTGAAAGATGTATACTTCTGGGTTGGGTTGAAAAAGGACGTGGCTGAGTGTGTGTCCAAGTGTATGGTATGCTAGCGGGTCAAGGCTGAACATCAATTTCCATCTGAGTTGTTGCAACCGCTGAAAATTTTAGAGTGGAAATGGGAGAGAATAACTATGGATTTTGTAACAGTGTTGTCGTTGACACCAGCTAATAAAGATTGTGTTTGGGTGAATGTTGACCGATTCACAAAGTGTGCACATTGCTTGCCAATACATACAACGTATACCTTGGACAAGTTGGCAGATTTCTATATAGCAGAGATTGTGCGCTTGCATGGTTACCTAAATCCATCATTTTGGATAGGGATCTGAGGTTTATGACAAGGTTTTGGAGGAGTTTGCACCAAGCCTTAGGTCCGAGGTTGAGTTTTAGTACTACGTATCATCCTCAGTCGGATGGGCAGTCTGAGTGGGTTATCCAGGTTTTGGAGGATATGTTGAGATGCTATATTATAGAGTTCCAATGAACTTGGGAGAGGCATTTGCCTGTAGTTGAATTTGCTTACAACAATAGCTATCAGGAGAGTATACAAATGGCACCTTATGAGGCGTTATATGCCCGAAGATGTCGTACGCCCTTATGTTGGGCTGAGGTGGGGGAAAAGCATGTTACCCTACCGGATGTGTTGAAAGACACGGATGAGAAGGTTAAGCTTTTATGCGACCGGTTGAAAGCAGTTGCGGATGGGTAGAAATCATACACAGATTTGAAGCGTAAGGAGATTGAATATGCGGTGGGCGATCGCGTATTCTTGAAGGTATCACCGTGGAAAAAGGTGATGAGATTCAGACGTAAGGGTAAGCTTAGTCCGAGGTTCATTGGACCATACGATGATTGAGCGTGTGGGTCCTGTGGTATATCGATTGAGGTTGCCTCCCAAGGTGGAGAAAATTCACAATGTGTTCCATGTTTCGATGTTGAGGAGATATTGGTCAGATCCATCACATGTTACGCCGGTGGAGGATGTGGAGTTGAGGCCGGATCCAACGTTCGATAAGGAACCTGTAGAGATAATTGATACCAGTAAGAAAGTTCTATGTGGTAAGATGATAGAGCTTGTGAAAGTCTTGTGGTGACACTGAGGTGTTGAGGAAGTTACTTGGGAAAGCAAGGCAGATATGAAGGAGCAATTTTTGCATCTGTTTCCTCTAGGTAATTTCGAGGACGAAATTTCTTAAGTGGGGGAGAGTTGAAACACCTTGATTTTGGGCCTAGCGGTTTTGACGTTTATTAGACGGCTTGGTGGACTAGGTTAGAGATTCGAGTTGGATTCGGGATCGTATATTTTTCGGTAAGAAAAATATGGAAAATAGTTAAAAATCATCTTTTAATGTGTATTGATTTTTGGAGTAATCAATTTTGGAAAATGGAAAATGGAAATATGATATTTTGGGTTAGTGACTAAAATGCGATTTTTTAAAACTATTTTTTTAGTGACTAAAATCAAAAGGGTCAAATCCTTAGAATCCTTAAGGAGCTAATCTACCAAGTGTTTGCTGGTGGTTTCTCCCTTCAATTAAATCATTTTAATCATGTGTTTTAAAAGGTTGTTAAAAAAGATTAAATATCTAAAGTTAATTATTAGTTTCTAAAAGAATTTCACGTAACATTTACCTAAAATTTTTCTCTCAACTTCTTTTCCTCCAAAACTCAGAATTTTATCAAAATCTAGAGGTAAAAAACTCATTTCACTCAGATTATTGATTTAGTTTGTTCCTTTAACTCTGTTTTGCAAAATCTCATTGAAATCTTGTATTTTCTTAGCTTTTAACTAGCCAATTGAGGGAGAAATCACATAACAAGGGTAAGGTCCGTGATCTCCTCTATTAAATGGTTATTTATTGATATTCCCAAGTATTGGACCCTTGATTTGTACGTTGTAATGTGGTTTTAATGTTTTATCCATGTTTAACTGGGTTATTTTGGAAATTTTGATGAGGCATGGTGATTTTCGAAGTGGATTTGATTTCAAGCAATGGAGATGGATTTAATATATGTTTTTGATGTATTTTGATGTTGATAAGTTGTTTTTATCAATAGAATCCCGAAACTCTTGAATCTCTAGTTAATTAGGTTGTTAGAATTGAGTCTTTGTGGTGATATTCGAGTTTAATCTTTGTTGGATGTAAAAGGATGTTAGGAAAGGGTTTTTGGATGTTATTAGATGTTGATTGATGGCTTGAATTGTTATTTTATGGCTGGGTTAAGTTTTAAAAATGTTTGATGATGATTTCGGTATGTTTCAGATGGTTTTTGAGTGGGCAACTTGGGAGTTGCGGGAGATTGTTGTTAGGCAATGGTTTGAATGCATTTTAATGCATTTATCCTCTGGTTTTATGTGTTTAAAATAGAGGATAATCAAAGCGACGAAGCTTGACATTGTATGGTTCTTTCCGGGAGCTCGTTTCGCGTTAGCAAGGAAGACGAAGCATATTGGTGAGTGGATACTAGTTTTAAATGCTTTAGAAAAGTTTGTAAAGGTTGTTGGGAGTTTAGGGTAAGCGTGAGACACTTACCCAATCTTGGAAGTAAGTTTCCTTAGTTTGCTCTTGAATATCGGCTTAGTTATAAGCATGTTGTTTGAATGTTTTGGTGATAAACATGGTATGATTTACTTACTGGTAATGCATTATTTTGAGTACATATGCAGGGGTTTTTAAAGTACATTAAATGCTATTGAGCATTGGTTTTTATTCCGGTTGGGAATGGTGTTATTGCATTGGCAATGAGATTTGCATATGTGGTGTTTTATGAAATGCATTGAAAAATAGTAAGTAAACGATTTTGTAAATGATATATATTGGCTATGTGACAAGGTGAGAAAACAATTGGATATAGTTGGCGTGCCATAGGATTAAAAGTGCACTATAAAATATGAACAAAATCAATCGTGGCCATGGTCCTTGAGGTATGGCGGTTTAACTAGGCCACTCAGACTGTTGGGACATCATTTGGGGCATGTGGCTTAACTAGGCAACCCAAATTGATAGTGATCTTGCAGTTTAACTAGGCAAGGTCGGTACTCTAGCGGTGTAACTAGGCAAGGGTGAAATCTCGCAGTTTAACTAGGTGAGGGTGTCAAATATTGTAGTTTAACTAGGCAAGGTTTGGGGCATCATGCGGTTTAACTATGCATGGTATAAGAGATTTGTGTATTCGATATGTGTATAGGATAGAGGTTGTCTATCCGGGTCACTATAAATGCCAACATATGTGAAAGTTCATGTGGTTGAATCTTTTTCATAATGCTTTGGGATTTAAGCATGGTTTGTTATAATGCTTTGGGAATATAAGCATGGTTTGGTAAAAATGCTTTGGGGATTAAGCATGAATTGTATATGATGTTATATAAAGGTTATTGTGTTTTGATTTGTCTGGAATCATGGAAAAAAGCTTAGGTTGTAAGCATGTTTTGAGAAAAGCAGACATGTGGTACTTAAATGGTTTTAATACATCATTGTTATGAGCATCCTCTCTAAGCATGTGTGCTTATGCTCTCTTTTCCTAATGATGCAAAGCATTAAAGTTCGGGGCTGCAAAGGCAAGGTTTGCAAGGATCCAAGAGATAAACTACTTTTGAGTACGAACTCGGTTTATGATTTCGGTTAATAAGGCAATGTGTTCACCAAGGTTTTAGGAGTTGTAATCCTATTTTCTTATGGTTTTTGAGTATATTTTCTATGCTGGATTTTGAGGGTGGTTGGTGTTGCTAAGTTTGATGTTAATACTTGTTGAAGTTGTGGATGTATAGTGGCTTAGGTATACATCTAGAGTTTCTTTGATGGTTGCCTTGTTGTGATGATTCGAGCAAGTTTATTGTGCTATGTGGATTGTGTTGTGAGGATGCATATGTTGTGAATGGTTAAATTGTGTTCTTTGGGGTTGTTGGCAAAATGTCTTTTGGAAACATGCCTTTAGAATAGCATTGGATGTATGAAAGCGAATTGGCTGATGAGCTTATGATGTTTAGGTTGATATTGCATCTAGGTAGTGTTGTATGAAGGTTTTATGGCAAAGTGCATTGGTTTTGTTCTGAAATAAGCATGTTAAACCAGCCAATTGTGACCATTCAGGTCAAGGTGTATCGGTATGCATGTTCACGTACTGGTATGGGTAGCCATTTCAGGCTTGTGGTACCGATACGCAAGCTAGGCATTGCGATACAAGAGTGCATCTTTAGAGTAGCGTACCGATACACGGGTTTGTGTATCGGTATGGGAATGATGAGTTTGGCTTGGGGGATTGGTACACGGGTTTGAGGATCGGTACGGGCCTTTAGTTTTGGTAAGGCGTACAGGTACGCAGGGTCGTACCGGTACAAAAATTGGCTATTAGAATTTTTGGAATTCTATATGGAAAGGGCGTACCGATACTCGAATGGCCGTACCAATACCTGTGGCACTTAAGTTAGTTAATGGCCTAAATGAAGTTCTATTTTCTTGCATTTTAGTCCCTGAATGTTGTGGAAGCAATTGAATGGGTTTGGGTGATCGTATTGGGCTAATTTTTGGCATGTAAGTATGGAATATGTTTAATTAAGGGTTGGTCACATAAAATTTGGTAAAGTCCCTGTATTTAGTTAAAATTGCATTTTGGTCCCTAAATGGTGTTATGGCCAATCGGATATCGCTGCGATGTCCAATTGAAAGGGGTGTTCACCTATAAATAGTATGATTATGTAGGAAAGCGTTAATGCATCTAGACAAGATAAAAAGAAAAAAATGGGCGTGTTTTAGGTTTAATCTTTCTGGTTTACTTCGGTAAACCTAATGTAGCTGTCTCGGTTCAGTCTTGCGACTAGGCTAGGTCGAGGGGGTTATACGCTTAGACTTGTAATGTCCCAAATTGTTGTCTAAACATTCTTTAATGATAACCAAAATTCTCTAACATGCCTCAAACACTTATACAAGATTACTAGGATACATTTCTAACCAAAACAACACAGAACCAACAAAATTAAATGGCATTCATACACCCCAAGATATTCTATAGGCATGCTTCCTAATGTCACTCTACCAACAACGAAAAACTCACATTAGGCACTTTTAAGGTATACTCATCATGCTCATACATCTAAAGCATCAAAACAAACTTGCTTGAATCATCAAAACATGGCAACCATCAAAGGTTAACTAGATGCACTCCTATGCAACCACCTAATCTCAAATATAATCAAAGATCATCAACCAACATATCAGCATCAAATCAGCCTTACAATCCAGCACATAACATGCTTAAAAACAATGGGAAAACAGAATTACAGAACCCAAAAATATGGCGAACACGTTATCTTATTAACCGAAAACATAAACTAAATTCATACTCAAAGTAGTCCTTGTCATGGATCGATTTAAACCTTGCCTTTGCAGCCCCAAACTTCAATGCTTTGCATCATTAGGAAAAAGAGAGCGTAAGCACATATGCTTAGTGAGGATGCTCATGAAACAATGATGCAATTAAAACCATTTGAAAACCAAACCACTTGTTCCCAAAAACATGCTTCACAACCCAAAGCATTTTTCCTAGTCTCCAACTGAGACATGCATAGCAATCCTTATGTAACATCATGTACAAATTCCATGCTTAGATCCCAAAGCATTAAACCATAAACCATGCTTAAATCCCAAAGCATTATATCATAGACCATGCTTAAATCCCAAAGCATTAAAATAGGTTCAACACATGAACTTTCACATGTATTGGCATTTATAGTGACCTTGGATAGACTACCCTCTATCCATACATATCGGATACACAGATCTCTCATACCATGCCTAGTTAAACCGCACGATATCCCAAACCTTGCCTAGTTAAATCGTAAGATTTTACGACCTCGCCTAGTTAAACCATGAGTTTTACCACCCTTTCCTAGTTAAACTTCAAGTTTACCGACCTCGACCCGGCCTAGTCGCAAGACTGAACCGAGCAAGCTACATTAGGTTTACCAATGTAAATTGAGAAGATGAAACCAAAATGTGACCATTTTTTTCTTTTATCTTTTCTAGATGCATTATTACTTTCCTACATATACATACTATTCACATGTGAGAACCCATCTCAATCGGACATCGAAACGATATCCAATTGGACACAAATGCAATTTAGGGACTAAATTGCAATTTCAGCAATATATAGTGACTTTTCCCAATTTTAAGTTACCAACCTTTAATTAAATATATTTCATGCTTACATGTCAAAAATCAGCTCAATACGATCAATCATGCTCATTCAATTGATAAAACAAGACCCAAGGACTAAAATGAAAGAAACCCAAAACAGCCTTTCCATGGCATTAACAGAATTAACTGCCTATGTATTGATATGCTAAGTCACGTATCGATACGGTATTGCAACTTGTTTCGGTGCACCAAGCACCGTACCAGCACGCCACCTCGAATACAAGAATCCCATTTAATTTCTTTAAACACTGTACTGATATGGTCATCCAGTGTTTCGGTACGTGGGCTCGTTCCAAAAGGTGAGATTTCAGTAGCAATAAAGCGTATCGAAATGCCTACACCCGTACTAAAACACCCAACCCAAAATTGCCTAGCCATACTGATACGGTCCCCCGCATTTCTGTATGCCCGGGCCTGTAATGTCAAATTTAGCTAGTTTCTCACTCGAATCTAAATGCATTTGGGTCCTAGCAACTTGCATAAATGCATACAAACATCCATAACTATAAACTCACATCTATGCTAAAATTAAACAACCAAATCAATCTCAAGTTACCAAAGGATCACTCTAAAGGCATGCTTCCTAAACCATTTTTCCAAACATACCAAAATACACAAATAGGCCAATCTCAGCATAAGCATCATAACAACACAACCCACACAACATAATAAACTTGCTCAAACCATCACAACATGTCGATCATCAAGGAGGCTCTAGATGCATACCTAAACAACCAATCATCCACAACTATAAGCAAGGATTAACATCAAGCTTAGCAACATCAAACCATCCCCAAAATCCAACATAGAAACATACTTAAAATCCATAAGGAAATAGAATTATAACTCCCAAAAACCATGGTGAACACTTTGACTTATTAACCGAAATATAAACCGAGTTCATACTCAAATTTGTAAATGTCCTTGGATCACTTAGCCTTGCCTCTTGCTGCCCCTAAACCTTAATGCTCTGCATCATTAGGAAAAAGAGAGCGTAAGCACACTTGCTTAGTGAGGATGATCATACAACAATGATGCATTAAAACCATTTGAAAACCATATGCTTGTTTTCCAAAAACATGCTTACAACCAAAGCATTTTTCCATGATTCCAACAGAATCAAAGCATAATAACCGTTATGCAACATCATGTACGTTCCATGCTTAAATCATAAACCATTCTTAAATCCCAAAGCATTAAAATAGGTTCAAAACTAGAACTTTCTCATATACTGGCATTTATAGTGATCGGATAGACTACCTCTATCCTATACATATCGGATACACGGATCTTTCATACCATGACTAGTTAAACCGCATGATATCCCAAATCTTGCATAGTTAAACCGCAAGATTTGACATCTTCGCCTAGTTAAACTGTGAGATTCCACCCTTGCCTAGTTAAACCGTAAGTGTACTGACCTTGCTAGTTAAACCGCAAGATCACCATCAATAAGGTCCCCAACAGTCCGAGTGGCCTTGTTAAACCTCTAAACCTGAAGGTCCCATGGCCACGATCGATTTTGTTCATATTTTACAGTGCACTTTTAATTCTATGGCATGCCAACTATATCCGATTGCTTTCTCACCATGTCACATAGCCAATATACCATTTACTTACTGCTTTACAATGCATTAAACAAAACATCACCTATGCAAATCTCATTGCCAATGCAATAACACCATTCCCAACCAGAATGAAAACCAATGCTCATTAGCATTTAATATACTTTTAAAACCCTGTATATGTACACAAAATCATGCATTTCCAGCAAGTAAATCATAACATGTTTATCACCAAAACATGCAAACAACATGTTTATATCCAAGCTGATATTCAAGAGCAAAATAAGGGAAACTTACTTTCGAGCTTAGGTAAGTGTCTCGCGCTTACCCTAAACTTCAAACAACCTTTACAAACCTTTGTAAATCATTTAAAACGAGTTTCCACTCACCGATACGCTTCGCTTTCCTTGTCAACACGATACAAGCTCCCAGCAAGTGTTGCACGTAATAAGTGCTACGCAATTGTGCAAGTATACACGTCGCAAGTAATAACGTGATACAAGTATCGAGAATCGTCTTTACAGGGATTGGTTTGGGCCACTTTGCTTTAGTTATCGCACTGTAAAAGTAAAAACAATTGATTGTAGGAGTTGATTTTAACGAGTAAAGTAAAAGAAATAAACTAAAAGAATAGATGAAAGCAAAAGAGAGAATAGGCCAGGTTATCGTGAGTTGAGGTGTGATAGCTGATTGGATCGTCTTGGTGATTGAGTAGAAGCCGGATTGCTAGGGCAATTCTGTTATGATTGCCTAGTCGATTGCCAGGGTAATTTGGTTGCAATTGCCTGGTTGATTGCCAAGGCAATTCTACCGTGTTGCCTGGTCGGTTGCTAGGGCAATTCACCCTCGTTGTTTGATCAGATTGCCTGGGCAATGCTCCCGCGATTGCCTGGGCAATTAAGGATGGGTCCATTGCCTGGGCAATTGAGCATTCACTTCCAAAGTTCGGTGAAGCGTTCTTCAGTGGTTTCTTCTTATCCCTAAGTCGAAACTCTAGCTATTTGTGCGTGTCTTGATAATACATCCCTGCATGAATCAAGGGTGAACAACGACCAATCTTGTGATCCTTTTAGCCGTTGAAATCCTAAACTTATTCCTAAGCCGGATTAGTCTTCACCATCAATTGATTGAATAAATACCATGCTCATTCGTTTCTTGAATCTAACTCTCCCGATATTAGATAAATATATGAAGTTACGAGATCCTCTCCCAATTCACTCGCAAACAAGATTGAGAACCAAGAATGAGCAAACTTTGAAAATTGAATTGCAACTCAAAACCCTAAACAAAATCCAATTGTTTTTCACAACAACAAAACACAATAACCCCAACCAATCAAGTTAGTTCATGGTTGGGTTCAAAAGATATACAAAGAATAATCCCCAAATCATGAATCTAATGGAAGCAAAGAAGAAGAAGAAGAAATAGACCAGCCCTCTTTGGAAAACCTCTCAATCAAACTCTCCCTCCAAGCTTTCTCCCTTTTCGAAATCTCCCACTTCTTCCCTTTTGAAGGTTGTCGAAATTTCTCTCCTCTCTTCTTGCCCTTTGGAGTTGATGGCTTGCTCTTTAATTTATAGGGCTATGTCAAAGTCTGTTTTGAGGAGGAAGTTAAGTTGGAATTAAATTAGCTTTAAAGAATATAATTCTTTATTATATTTAAATTCATTCTAGAACTTCTTCTATCTTCTTGGGATTTAATTTCTCTTTAGCCACTTCATGGAAATCAAACTCCTTCAAGATTTAGCTTTGCTCCACGTCATCTTGCGCTTATCTAGTCATCAATTTCGACTACCATATCATCGTATTCTTTGTTGAAAATTGCCTTGGCAACTAGCTCGGCATCTCCTTCATGCACTGCCCTGGCAACTGGTTCCATCCTTGTTTAGGCAAGTGATTCTGCACACACACAAAAGCACACCAAGCAGCATCTTTTTCCACAAAAATCACCAAGTTATGTAATCAAGCTCAACGGTGGAAAGAAACATGAATTAATGCATGAATGAATAATTATGCAACTAATATGAGCCTAAGTCTAACAATAATATGAGTAAAAAGGGTAATAAAAATAGTACTTTTGAACACTTATCACACCCCCAAACTCGAACTATTGCTTGTCCTCAAGCAATGCAAACTAACAATTACTTACCAAGAGTTTAATCATCAAAGACATGCTTCAAACTTGAATTCAAACCTCAGAACCGTGGCGCAAAGTATGATCTCCTTTTAATTTTTCGAATAGGACAAAAATTACCCAGAATCGAACTATAATGCTTGTGACAATGTGTGTGCGTAGTTGTGTACAAGTTGATTTTCAAGATTCTATGCGAACAATAGGCTTTTATCAATCTAATTACCGGGGCATTTATTTTTATTTTCACTAGAGCCAATTTCGGGCACCTCTAGCAAAGTAAGTAATTTCTCATTTTATTTTAGTCGACTAGAGCCAATTTCGGGCACCTCTAGCGATTCTTTAATGTGCATTAACTACTAGAGCCAGTTTCGGGCACCTCTAGCAAGAAAGTGCATTTACTACTAGAGCTAGTTTTGGGCACCTCAAGCAAGAAATTAACTTTAATTTTCAATTTTTAAATTTACCCAAATTTTAAGTAACCTAAGTTCACTAAGTTTCTTTCAATCAACAAGCCACAACCGTGTAAAAAAATTCAGCATCATAGTAAAATTCTAAGTTCTTTTCATGCAATCATAAAATTAAAGGTTCTTTCAATTAAGTGCAGTGGCAAAAAATAATCATTGGATATTCAACAAGTCTTAAGCAATTAAATCCAATTAAAGGCATGGCAAGTAACATATGCAACCTATATGTGATTGCTAAAGATGAATGCAACTAAACTTGAAACTAACTAGAAACCAACACCCCCCAAACTTGAGAGAAGCATTGTCCTCAATGCATGTAAAAGTGAAACAAAATTTAAAAGAAACTAAATAAAATGAGTTTGGCGGAGAGGTCCTCACCTCGAGTGATAAGTTTTCTTCATACCATTTGATTGATTAATATTTCGGTTGGTGGTTGAATGCTTGTGGCTGGTACCGAGTGAATAGCATTGCTTTGATTTGATCCATGTTTGTCGATCCAGGTTCACTTGCCTGGGCATCAGTAGTTTATGTTGTCGTAGCAACTGCTGAGGTACTTGCAGGGGAATCCTCTGTTGCGGTTGCCGTAGCAAGTAGTCGGCAATGAATTTCCTCAGCATTGTGGTTGTGAGTCTTTTTGTGGAAAAGGAAAGAAAAAAAAAGAAAACCTGGAAACTAAAGATAATGAAGAAAAATAAAATAAAATATCTCCTAAAAATAAAAATGAAAAGAAAAAGAAGAAGAAGAAGAAAATTTTGAAAGGAGAACATGCTCATGCATCTCCTAAGGTGACCACTTATTTGTTACGTTCCACTGGGCACCATTGTAGTGCTTCAATCTTTGTCTGTTAACTTTGAATTCATGTTCATCAGTGATGGACTTGATTATCACGGAACCATGGGAGAATGGTTTGACAACTTTGAATGGTCCCGACCATCTTGATTTCAGATTTCCCGGGAAAAGTTTTAGCCGAGAATTGAATAAGAGAACTAGTTGTCCTGGCATAAATTGCCGTGGAAATACTTTCTTGTTATGTCATTGCTTTATTTTCTCCTTGTAGATTCGTGCATTATTATAGGCGAGTGCACGGAATTCTTCTATCTCGTTGAGGTCCAACAAACACTTTTGTCCGAAACTTTCCCAATCCATATTCATGGTCTTGATTGCCCAATATGCCTTGTGTTCGATTTCCACCGGTGATGGCATGTTTTGCCATACACAAGTCTAAAGGGGGCATACCTAAGGGTGTTTTGAATGCAGTGCAATATACCCAAAGTGCGTTATCCAGTCTTACTGACCAATATTTCCTAGAGGGATTTACAACTTTCTCGAGTATACCCTTCAATTCTCGGTTGGAAATTTCTGCTTGCCCATTGGTTTGTGGGTGATATGCCACGACAATCTTGTGAGATACACCAAAGCGTTGTAACATCTTGGCGATGAATTTGTTGTCGAAGTGCTTGCCTTCATCACTGATAATTGCTCTCGGTATCCCGAACCGTTCAATATGGTTTTCTGTAAGAATTGTTGCATGATCTTAGAATCGTTGGTGAGAATTGTAGCTGCCTCAACCCATTTAGACACGTAGTTGACGAAAAGTAGAATGTAGAGGTTGCTGAATGAAGATGAGAAAGGTACCATAAAATCAAACCCTCATACATCGAACAATTCCACCTCGATGATGTTTTGGAGCTGCATCTCATGTCGTCTAGAGATATTGCCCGTCCTCTGGCAACGATCACATTGCTTGTAAAACTCTTGGGCATCTTTGTACAGTGTTGGCCAATACAAACCGGATTGCAAAACTTTGGTCGCGGTACATGTTCCTCAAAAATGTCCTCCATAGGGTGAAGAATGGCATTGCCAAGGTACATTCTGCTGCTCCTCTTCAGGGACACATTAGCGTATAACCTGATCTGCATATTGTTTAAACAAAAAAAGGCTCGTCCAAAAAGTAATGCTTAGCATCATGGCAGAACCACTTCTTTCCTTGGTGAGTAAGGCCATAAGGTAAAATACCACAAACAAGGAAATTAACTAAATCTGCGTTCCAGGGTATTGCCGAGGCATGTGTTGCTGTGGCAACTACTTCCATGGTTGCCAAGGCGTGCGCGTCTAGAGTTGCCGCGGCATGCGCGTCAAGGGTTGCCAAGGCATGCGCGTCAAGGGTTGTCGAGGCGTGCGTATCAGTGATTGCCACGGCGTACACGTCTGGAGTTACCGAGGCGTGATCGTCAAGAGTTGATGCGGCGTCGAGGGTTACTAAGGCATGCGTATCTATGGTTGCCGAGGCGTCTAATAGTTGCTCATCCGGGAATGCATTGCATATCTCTAAATCTGCATCCTCCTCCCTATTGCATTCTAAGCGTGATAAGTGATCGGCCACTTGATTTTCTTTTCCTTTCCTGTGCGTTGGCTTAGGACTGCTCCTACCGTGAAATCACATGCATCACACATGAGCTCAAAAGGTAGTGTCCAATCTAGTGGAACGACAATGGGTACCGAGGTAGGCTTTTCCTTTAGGGTTTTGAATGCTTAGGCGCAAGAATCATCAAAATTGAAGACTTTATCTTGGAGGGGGTAGTCTCTCGATCACGTCCACCTTGGCTTTGTCTACTTTAATTCCCTTGGATGAAATTTTGTGGCCGAGCACTATTCCTTCATCTACCATAAGATGGCACTTCTCCCAATTAAGGACTAAACCGTTTCTTCGTATCTTGCCAACACCTTTTATAAATTGTCGAGGCAACTGTCGAAGTCATTACCAAAAATGGAAAAATCATCCATGAAGATCTCAAGGAAGTCTTCGACCATGTTTGAAAAGAGTGCCATCATGCATCTTCTAATGTTACTGCATATCTGAAAAACTAGAGGATAGTCATTTCTGATACTTCTTATAGCCCATCCGTACCCTCCATCTAGTGATAATATTGCCCAAAAAGAATTGGGCCAATGTGCTCGCATCTACTCCCTTTTCCGTTTCCATGGTGGAGGTGTCTTTCTTCTTTGTTCGCTTGTAGTCCATGTATACTCTCCACCTTGCTACTATTCCTGAAGGCATAAATATATTAGTAGAAAAAGTTATATCAACACCCAACCATTTAATTACCTCATTCTTGTCGGGCTCCATCATGGTTGGATGTAGCCTTCGTTGTCATGACAATTGCTGCTCTAGCCAATTGTCGTGGCAATCAGTTGCAAAAAATTGATGTAAGTCAAGGGAGGAACCAATTTTCTGAAAAGCTTTACAAATCCAAACACCTTTTTCTTTTGGCCTCTCAAACATCTCCATCAGTAGAGATTTTGATGGCTTTAAATCTACCAACACCGGTTCCTCAAGACATACCTGCAATGGACGAGGTGAGTTTTTAAAGAATTCGAAAGGTTCAACCATTACCTGCTCATATTCCATTGGCAAAGTATTATCATATCGTTGATCTTGCATGTGGTCATGCAATTGCCGTGGCAACTGTAGATGAGAGCAATCTACAAATTCCTGCTTCAACATCAACGTTGTAACCTTCTGGGCATCAGGTTCCTCTGAATTTGTTGTAGTATTGTTGTTTTCAACTTCACTGAGTGTTGTCGCGTCATTGCTCTGTTCAAGCTCCTCAACCATTGCCGAGGCAATTTGTTGCTCAGGCTCATCATGTGTTGGGCAGTCTTCCTCATCAACATACTCTCGACTTTGAGGTTTTAGTTGTTCCTTAAACATCGAAGAGCTTCCCTTGCATTGTTCCTTGTCCTCTTGCCTTGGGACTTCAGTATCCCTAGGAATTAATTGTTGGTGCATGTTATCCATGACATATGTGGATCTCCTCAATTGATCTTCTGAATCCCCCTTGCTTGCATCCCACTGAGCTATCCTCGTATCCATGGATTTTGATAGCTCTTCGAATCTCTTCAATTGATCCGTCAAGTCTAGCCAATGAAGCTAGCAACGTTTCCTCCAAAGAATTGGAATGCTCTTGAAAAGGACTACATTGCCATGACATGTCTGTTGCTGCGGCAAAATTGTTATGGTAAAAAACAGTTTGAGCTTTTTGACCATACCATGAAGAATTTTGCTGTTGGTTCCCTCTATGTCCTCCATGTAGTCATATGCACCGAAAATGTGAGGGCAATTTTCAAACACATGATGTTCTCCACACATAGCACAAGATTTTTCCATGCTATAAGCTCTTTGGGCTTTTCTCGGTTGGTATAGGTAATAATCAAAGGGTGCAAGAAACTCTTGATTGGATTGATTCATATCTTCCAACATCAACTCTCGAATAGATCGAATTTTATTTCTCGACATGTTGATGTCCCTTAACTTGTAGCGCACCTATTCTTTTTTGATAAAACAAACAAAAAGAAAAGTTAGCAAAACTAGGAAAAAATTCAATAACAAAAACAACTAACACCAAATGCCAATCCCCGGCAATGACGCCAAAAACTTGTTGCGCGTAATAAGTGCTACGCAATTATGCAAGTATACATGTTGCGAGTAATAAATTGATACGAGTATCGAGTATCGTCTCCACAGGGATTGGTTTGGGCCATTTTGCTTTAGTTATCGCACTGTAAAAGTAAAACCACAATTGATAGTAGGAGTTCATTTTAACGAGTAAAGTAAAAGCAATAAACTAAAAGAATAGATGAAAGCAAAAGAGAGAATAGACCAGGTTATCGTGAGTTGAGGTGTGATAGCCGATTGGATCGTCTTGGTGATTGAGTAGCAGCCGGATTGCTAGGGCAATTCTGTTATGATTGCCTAGTCGATTGCCAGGGCAATTTTGTTGCAATTGCCTGGTTGATTGCCAGGGCAATTCTGCCGTGTTGCCAGGGAAATTCCCCCTCGTTGTCTGATCAGATTGCCTGGGTAATGCTCCCGCGATTTCCTGGGCAATGAGCATTCATTTCCAAATTTCGGCGTTCTTCAATGGTTTCTTCTTATCCCTAAGTAAAAACTCAAGCTATTTGAGCATGCCTTGATAATACATCCCTGCGTGAACCAAGGGTGAACAACAACCAATCTTGTGCTCCTTTTAGCCGTTGAAATCCTTAACTTATTCCTAAGCCGGATTAGTCTTCACCATAAATTGATTGAATAAAGACCATGCTCATTCGTTTCTTGAATCTAACTCTCCCGATATTAGATAAATAGATGAAGTTACGAGATCCTCTCCCAATTCACTCACAAACAAGATTAAGAACCAAGAATGAACAAACTTTGCAAATTGAATTGCAACTAAAAAACCTAAACAAAATCGAATTGTTTTTCACAACGAAACACAATAACCCCAACCAATCAAGTTAGTTCATGGTTGGGTTTAAAATAGTACTTTTGAACACTTATGAACAAGCAACAAACAATGTCCCTATTTTAAACACATAAAACTAGAGGATAAATGCATCATTATGCATTAAAACCACTGCCTGAAAGAAAAACCCCGCAACTCTCAGGTTGCCCACTTAGAAACCATCCGAAACAAACCGAAATCATCATCAAACGTTTCTGAAACTTAACCCATCCATAAAACAATGATTCCACCCATCAATTAACATCCAAAAACCCTTTCCCGACATCCTTTTACTTCCAGCAAAGATTAAACTCGAAAATCATCACAAAAACTCAAATCTAACAACCTAAACAATTAGAGATCCAAGAGTTTCAGGATTATATTGGTAAAAACAACTTATCAACATCATAATACATCCAAAATATGTATTAAATCAATCTTAAACAATGGAAATCAAATCTACTTTGAAAATTACCTTGTTACATCAATTTTACCAAATTTACTCAATCAAACATTGATAAATCATTAAAATAAGTTTACAATCAATAAATCAAAGATAAAATATATGGGAATTTCAGTAAAGAACCATACAATAGAGGAGATCATGGACCTTACCCATATTGTGAGATTTATCCCTCAATTAGTTTGATAAAAGCTAAGAAAATACAATATTTAGATGAGATTTTGTAAAAACAATATTAATTAATCAATTACAAATCATAAATACAAGTTAAAGACTTTTCACCTCTGGATTTTGATGAAAACTTGAGTGTTTGGCTGAGAAGAGAGTGAAGAGAAAAGTTGAGAAAAAAGTTACATGAATTTTCTTTAAAAAGCTTAACTAACTTTTTAACTAAAATCCCAATTTAATTAACATTAAAACACAGGTTAAAATATATTTAATTAAGGGAGAAATCATAAAAAAAACTTGGTAAAATAGCTCCCTAAAGATTCTAAGAATTTGACCCTTTTCATTTTAGTCACTTTTAAAAGCAGTTTTCAAAACTTGCATTTTGGTTACCAGCCAAAATGTCTGATTTCGAAAACTTATTTTCCAAAATTGATTTCACCATTATCCTTAATATAATTAATAATGATTTTAGAATATTTTTCCTCAATTTTATCACATTCAAAAACATTTAAACCAATTTAATCTAAAACCGACTCGAAACACTAATACCGGTCCACCGGACCTTCGAACCAACCCTTAAAACATCTAAGCCCAAAATCGGGGTGTTACAGATCTCTCATACCATGCCTAGTTAAGCCGTATGATATCCCAAACCTTGCCTAGTTAAACCGCAAGTGTACCTACCTTTCCTAGTTACACCGCAAGATCACTATCAATTTGGGTTGCATAGTTAAACCGCAGGCCCCAAATGAGGTCCCAACAGTCCTAGTGGCCTAGTTAAACCACCATACCTCAAGGACCCATGGCCACGATTGATTTTGTTCATATTTTATAGTGCACTTTAATCCTATGGCATGCCAACTATATTCGATTGTTTTCTCATCTTGTCACACAACCAATATATTATTTATAAAACCGTTTACTTACTTTTTTACAATGCATTACACAAAAATCACCACATATGCAAATCATAGTGTCAAAGCAATAATACCATTCCCGACTGGAATGAAAACCAATGCTCACTAGCATTTCTTATACTTTTAAACCCCTGCATATGTACTTAAAATCATGCACTTCCAGTAAGTAAATCAAACCATGTTTAACACCAAAACATGAAAATAACATGCTCTTATCCAAACCGATATTCAAGAGCTAAATAAGGAAACCTTACTTCTGAGCTTAGGTAAGTGTTTCAAACTTATCTTAAACTCCCAACAACCTTTATTAAACCTCTTAAAGGCATTTAAACCAGTTTCCACTCATCGATACACCTCGCTTTGCTCGCCAAAGCGAATCGAGCTCCTAGCAAGCAACAAACAACGTCAAGCTTCGTTGCCTTGATTATCCTCTGTTTTAATCACATAAAACTAGAGGGAAATTGCATCATTATGCATTCAAACCATTGCCAACAAGCAATTACCCGCAACTCTTAAGTTGCCCACTCAAAAACCATCTGAAACATATCGAAAACATCCCCAAACACTTCTAAAAATCAACCCAGCCATAATAAAATGATTCAACCCATTAAACACCATCAATTAGCATCTAAAAACCCTTTCCCAACATCCTTTTACTTCCATAAATGATTAAACTCGACTATGACCCCAAAAACCCTTGATTAGCAACCTTAAACATTAAAGGTTCAACTTGTTTCAGATTACAATGTTTAAACCAATTTATTAACTCAATTAAACATCAAAATCATGATCTAATATGATCAAAATCCCAGCAAAATAGAACAAGTACGAAGATCCACAAATTTCATCAATCAAAACAATTTTCCTCAATTAAACTATCAAAACACATTATAAAACAATTGTAAAGAGTCAACACATAGGAATTTCAGTAAAGAACCTTTCATTAGAGGAGGAGAACGAACCTTGCCTCTAATGGATGCTTTCTCCCTTAATTGGATGATTTACATGAGAAAACAAAGTTAAAACAATAAGGTTTTGGTAAACTAACAACAAAGAATCATTTACAAATAAAATATTTAAGAAAAGAAAGGTTTCCTTGAATATTTAGAAGAAGAAATTGATGTTTGGCTAGAGAGATTTTGAGAAAAAATATTTTAAGAAAGTTAGTTACGTGATTTTTGTTTTAAAGCTTTTATTTACAAATTAATTCTCCCCAACCTATTTATATTTTCTAAAACACTTTAAAAATAGCCAATTAAGGGATAATGTCTGATATTAGACTTTTAGGGCAATTAGCTCCTTAAAGATTCAAAATTTTGACTCTTTAAAAAACAGCCACCAAAAACAGTTTTCATTTTGCTACTAGTCCAAAATGTCTGATTTCCAAAACTCGTTTTCCAAAATTGACTTTACCATAATCATTAATATATTTAACAATGATTTTAGAATATTTTTCCAGAATTTGATCACCTTAAAAAAATATTTAATCCGATTTAATCCCGAAACTGACTCGAATCTCTAATACCGGTCCACCGACCCTTAAAACACCTAAGCCCAAAACCGGGGTGTTACAATTCTCCCCCACTTAAGAAATTTTGTCCTCAAAATTTACCTGGAGGAAACAAATGAGGAAATTGCTCCAACATGTCTGCCTTGCTTTCCCACGTGGCTTCCTCGACACCATGGTGTCGCCACAAGACCTTAACAAGCTCAATCCTCTTGCCACAAAGAACTTTTCTGTTGGAATCAAGGATGTCCACCGGTTCCTTATCATGGGATAAATCCAGCCTCAACTCAATATGCTCCACCGACATAACATGCGAGGGATCTGACCAATACCTCCTCAACATAGATACATGGAACACATCATGCATTTTCTCCAACTCGGGAGGCAACCTCGATCGATAAGCCACATGACCAACACGCTCAACAACCTCATATGGTCCAATAAACCTCGGACTAAGCTTACCCTTATGTCCGAATTGCATCACCTTTTTCTATGGTGACACTTTCAAGAATACACGATCACCCACTGCATATTCAATTTCCTTACGCTTCAAATCTGCGTATGATTTATGCCGATCTGCAACCGCTTTCAAGTGATCACACACAAGATTTACCTTCTCATCCGTGTCTTTCAACACATACGGTAAGAAAATATTCTTTTCCCCTACCTCAGCCCAATACAAAGGCATACGACACCTCTGGCCATACAATGGCTCATACGGTTCCATCTGTATACTCGCTTGGTAACTATTGTTATACGCAAACTCAACCAAGGGTAAATGCTTTACACAAGTTCCTTGGAACTCAATAATGCTGCATCTCAGCATATCCTAGATAACCCGCTCAGATTGTCCATCCGACTGAGGATGAAACGTGGTGCTAAAATTCAACCTCGTACCCAAAGCCTGATGCAAACTCACCCAAAACCTCACTATAAACCTCAGATCTCTATCTAAAACAATGGACTTAGGTACCCCGTGCAAACGTACGTTCTCAGAAATGTACAAATCTGCCAACTTGTCCAAGGTGTACGTCATATGCACTAGCAGAAAATGTGCACACTTCGTAAAATAATCTACAGTCACCCAAATGGAATCCTTTTTTGCCGGTGTCAAAGGTAACTCTGACACAAAATCCATGGTGATTCTCTCCCACTTATATTCCGAAATTCTCAACACTTGCAACAACGCGGATGGAAACTGATGTTCAGCCTTGACCCGCTGACACACCATGCACATAGAAACAAACTCAGCCACATATTTTTTAAAACTGACCCAATAGTATACCTCTTTCATTCCACGATACATATTAACACTACCGGGATGCATAGCAAAAGGACTAGAATGTGCCTCCATCAAAATAGTGTGCCTCAACTCTGGATTATCTGGCACCAGTATTTGACCTTTGAAACACAAAACTTCATCATCATTAAAATGAAAATTCATCGGATTACCCTCCGATATATCCTTAACATGCTCAACCAAGGAATCATCAAACGGTTGCTTAGCTTTAAACATCTGTGACAATGCAGGATTAACTTGCAGCTCAGCCAACAATCCACTTTCCCGTGTCACACTCAACCTAGCAAACATAGCCCTAAGCTCCACCGCAACCTTACGACTCAACGTATCTGTAACCATATTAGCTTTTCCAAGATGATAATTGATCGTCTTGTCATAATCCTTAAGCAACTCCAACCATCTACGTTGCCTAAGATTCAAATCCTTTTGAGACATCAAATACTTCAAACTCTTATTGTCTGTAAAAATAACACACTTCTCACAATAAAGGTAATGTCTCCAGATTTTCAGGGTGAACACCACAGCCGCAAGCTCCAAATCATGAGTTGGATAATTACGCTCATGAACTTTTAGCTGTCTCGATGCATAGGCCACAATCTTACCATCTTGCATTAGCACACAACCCAAACCAACGTAGGATGCATCACTATAAACCACAAACTCCTTCCCAGATTCAGGTTGAATTAACGTAGGAGCATGTGTCAAAACTTCCTTCAACTTCTCAAAACTATGATGTTGCTTCTCCATCCACATATAATGAACATTCTTCTGTAACAACTTCGTCAACGATGCTGCAATACTAGAAAACCCATCTCCAAAGCGACGATAATAACCAGCCAGCCCAAGAAAACTGTGAACCTACGAAACAGATTTAGGTTGCTTCCAATTGAGAATAGCCTCATTTTTTTGGATCAACATGAATACCCTCCGCAGAAAGCACATGACCAAGGAACATCACTTTCTTAAGCCAAAACTCACACTTGCTCATCTTGGCATACAACTGGTTATCTTTCAAAACTTGCAACACAATCCGTAAATACCGATCATGATCTTCCTCGGTACGAGAGTACACGAGAATATCATATATAAACACCACCGCGAATTGATCAAGATATTCATGGAACACCCTATTCATCATATCCATAAACGCAACCGGGGCATTTTTTAAACCAAAAGGTATGATCAAAAACTCATAATGCCTGTACATCGTATGAAATGTGGTTTTATGCACATCCTCGTCCTTAACCTTCAACTGGTAATATCCTGATCTCAAATCAATCTTAGAGAATACGAAGTCATCAATCCGTGGCAAAAGATACTTGTTCCTCACTATTAGCTTATTCAATTTCCGGTAATCAATGCACATACGCATTATACCATCCTTCTTTTTCACAAAGAGAACCGGAGCATCCAAGGTGAAACACTCAGTCGTACAAACCCATGATCCAACAACTCCTGAAATTGTGACTTCAACTCCTTCAATTCCTTTGGTGCCATCCTATAAGGAGCAATGGACACCGGCGCCTTACCCGCGTACGTCTCAATACCAAATTCTACCACCCTATCCAGCAGTAAACCCGGTAACTCTTCAGGAAAATCTTTCAGAAAATCACTAACAGTTTGAATGTCTTGCATCCGAACACCCTTAACTTCAGGATTCATCATGATAGCCAAGTAAGCTTGGCAACCTCCTTGCATCATTCTTTCCGCTTGAGCAGCCGATACAACATTGGATAAGAATTTCACATTCTCACCAACAACCACAACTTCATAATCATCGGCTGACCTCAAAGAAAACCTTTTGGATTCACAATCCACAATTGCCTTGTGCTCGCTCAACCAATCCATACCCAAAATAACATGAAAACCATAGAATGACAACTCCATCAGATCCGCGGCATACTCATGACCTTGCACAACTAGAGGACATCGCCTATACAACCTTCTAGTAGTAACCGTCTTACCAAAGGAACTAGTTACTAACACGCTAGCATCAAGGATCTCAACAGGAATATTCAACAAAGATGCATGTTCACTCAAGATATAAGAATGAGTAGACCCCAGATCAATCAAAGATAACAATGACAAGGATTGCAAAGTGAAGGTACATGTGATCACATCCGTGTCATTACAACCCTCGCGATGAGCATAGATTCAAGCTGGTCCACCATTCTCTGATCGTACCACAACTGCATGAGCTACAACTCTCTGACCATCCTCACGCACCTAAAAATTACCCCGCCACGGCCTCAGCCCCTAGCAGATGCAGTAGCATGTACCGACGCATCCCTCGCAGCACAAGGACAATCACGCTTCAAGTGATCAGAATACCCACAAATCCAACAAACTCTGGCATTACCCTAGCACATACCCGTGTGGCGCCTACCACATTGCTCACACTCCGCTATAACACGAGCTCCTTGGACACCTTGGCCACCACTACCACCACGCCTATGATCCAGCTTATGCCTCTTGTCCCAAAACCTCTTATTTTGCCTCCCAGAATAAGTAGAATCGACTACTCTCATACCCAAGGTTGCATTCATAGCCTGAAACTGATGTACCAAGGATTGCTCAATATCCTTGGTCTGGTTGACCAATACAACAAAATCTCTGTAATCCGCATCCAGGAGATAAGTCTTAATATCTTTCACCAGACCATAGTGAAACCTATTGCATCTCTTCTGATCATCGGGAACCAACTTCGAAGTATACTGACTTAGGTGAACAAACTTCACCTCATACTCGACAACAAACATGCCACCCTACAATAGCGACATAAACTCGCGCTTCTTCGCATCCAAATACTGTGCGCCAAGATACTTTCTATTGAATGCTCTCTGAAAAGAACTCCCAAGTCACATCTGCCTTGGGTACACCCGCAACTGTGGTTACCCACCAATGATATGCATCAGCCTGCAACAGTGACACAGTGCAACCTAACTTGCGCTCTTCATTACAACCCATCTGGCTCAGAATACATATTGTCTTTTCCAGCCATCCCTTGGTTGCCTCAAGACTAAAACCCTAAAATTCCTTACCTCCCAAACTTTGAAGACGCTCTAAGGGTAATGTAACCCCCTCGACTCAGCCTGGTCACAAGACTGAACTGAGCGAGCTGCATTAGGTTTGCTGAAGTAAATCGAGAAGATAAAACCCGAAACATGTCCATTTTTATATTGTCTATATGCATAATTATTATCCTACATGTACATACCGATCTCTTGTGAAAACCCAACTTGATCGGGCATCGAATTGACATCTAATCAATTACATTGACAAATTAGGGACCCACTTGCAAATTTAGGACACTGCAGGGACTTAGCTTACTTTTGTGTTACCAATCTTTAATTAAGTAGGTTTCATGCATACATGTCAAAAATAAGCCAAAAAGGTCATCCAAACTCATTCAATTGCACCCACAACATTCAGGGACTAAAACGCAAGAAAATAAAACTTTAGAAGATTCCAAATAAAACAACTTAACTGCCACCATATCGGTAAGGCAAAGGTGTTTCGATACGCCTTTGTTAATTTGAAACCCCAAAATTCCAATAGCCATAACTCGTTCCGATACGCCCCCTACCTATTGAAAATCCCTTCATGAAAACACTGTATCGAAACACTAGCCAAAGTAGCCTAAGCCTATACCGAAGCAGTTTCCTACTTACCGGTATGCTAAGCCTGAAATGGCTTACTTGTACTGAAATAAGGACACCCGTACCAGTACGCCTAGATCTATAATGTCCCAAATTGTTGTCTAAACACATTTTGATGATATCCAAAACACTCAAACATGCTTCAAACACTTATAAAACATTGCTAAGATACGTTACTAACCAAAGTAACACAGTTTCAATAATCGTTCATGGCATTGATAATACTCAAGACATTCTATAGGCATGCATCCTAGTATCATTCCACCAAGCAACCAAAACTTCTATTTGGTGCATTTAAGGCATTCTCAACATGCTTGCACACTTCTATCATCATACCAAACTTGCTTGAAACATCAAACCACGGCAACAAAATAAATCCAACTAGATGCATACTCTAGCACTTAGCTAGCAACGACATAGGCATGATTCACCCCAACTCAACAACATCAAACAACCATAAAATCCAGCACATCACATGCTTAAAACCCATGGAAAATAGAAATACAAATCCCCAAAATATGGCGAACACATTGCGTTATTCACCGGAATCAGATTTCATAATCAAACTAATTTTTGTCCTTGGATCACTTTGACCTTGCCCTTCCAGCCCTAAACTTTAGTGCTCTGCATCATTAAGGAAAAGAGAGCGTAAACACACTTGCTTTGTGAGGATGCTCATAAAACAATGATGCATTATAACCTTGAAAACTGAACACTTGTTTTCAAACCATGCTTACAATCAAAGCAAGTTCCAATGATTCCAATTTAAACATGCATATCGACCATATGCAAACATTATAATTCACATGCTTAAATTCCGAAAGCATTTTATACAAACCCATGCTTAAGTTCCAAAGCATTATATACATAACCATGCTTAAAGTCCAAACATTATAAAATGAGTTCAATACTTGAATTTTTATATAGATGACCCTGGATAGACGACCTCTATCCTTAATTAGCCGACCGCTAATCTTTAGGTAACCGACTATAAACCTTACATTTCGGATACATGGATCCCCCATGATAGTCGACCACTACCATGACCCATACCATGTCGACCGCAAGATCAACATCAACAAGGGGAACCGACCGCTCAATCCAAGTGACAACATTATAATTTGAGTAGCCGACCGCTTTCCTCAAGGACTCTTATCCACGATCGATTTTTAACATATTATAGTACACTTCATCCTATGGCATGCCAACTATATCTGAATGTTATCTCATCATGTCACATAGCCAATATATCATTTATAAAACCATTTACCCACTGTTTTACTGTGCATTATACAAAATCACCATATATGCAAATCATATTGCCAAATCAACAGCACCATTCCCGACCAGAATGAAATCAAATGCTCACTAGCATTTCTTTTGCTTTTGAACCCCTACATATGCATTCAAAACCATGCATTTACAGCAAATACTTCAAACCATGTTTACGACCTAACCATGAATTACGTATGCTCATATTTGAACCGATATTAAAGAGTAAAAGAGGGAAAACTTACTTTCGAGCTTAGGCAAGTGTTTCAAACTTAACTTAAACTCCCAATAACCTTTATTAACACTTCTTTAAAGGTGTTTAAACCAGTATCCACTCACCGATACTCCTCGTTTTGCCCGCCAACGCAAATCAAGCTTTCGGTAGGCCACAATCAATGTCAAGCTTCGTCACTTTGATTATCCCCAATTTTAACCATGTAAAACCAGAGGGAAAATGTATCATTATGCATTCAAACCATTGCCTACAAGAAATTACTCGTAACTCTCAAGTTGCCCACTCAAAACTTATCTGAAACATACCGAAATCATCGTCAAACACTTTTGAAACTTAACCTAGCCTTATTATAACGATTCAATCCCGCAAACCTCATCAATTAACACCTAAAACCCTTCCCCAACATCCTTTTACTTCCAGCAAAGATTAAACACAACTATCACCCCAAAACCCTTAATTAACCACCTTAAACATTAGAGATTCAACTTGTTTCGCGATTGAAAACTTAAAACCAGGTTATTAACTCAATTAAACATCAAAATCATGATCTAATCTGATAAAAATCCCAACAAAATAGAACAAGTACGAAGATCCATAAATCTCATCAATCAAAACACAATTAAACCAATTTTATTTAATTAAACTATCAAAACACATTAGAAAACAATTGTAAAGGATCAAGAACTTGGGAATTTCAGTAAAGAGTCTTTCATTAGAGGAGAAGAACGAATCTTTACCTCCAATGTTGATTTATCCCCTTAATTGCTTAATAAAACATGACAATCCAGAGAATAACAATAAGTATTTGATGAAAAAGCATTAGGAAATCAAATGGAAATCAAAACCATTTATTTTTACCTGAAAAAATTGAAATTGGAAAGATGTTTGGCTGGAGATAAATTGAGATAAAGAAGTTGCAAAGTTTGTTACGTGGATTTTGTTAAAAGTCTAAAATGTGATTTATTAATTCTATCCACTTTTAAAGCCTTTTAAAACCACTTTAAAATTAGTTAATTAAAGGAAGAAATTTGTTAAAAATATATAGGATATTTAGCTCCTTAAACATTCAAAGTTTTGATCCTTTTCAAAACAGTTTTCAAAGTTTGCATTTTGGTCACTAATCCAAAATGTCCAATTTCCAAATATCATTTTCCAAAATTGATTTTTCCACAATCATCATTATATTAAATAATGATTTTACCACATTTTTTCATATTTTTATCACCTTTAAAAATATCCAAACCAATTAAATCTCGAAACTAACTAGAATCAGCCACTCTCTTGTCCCCGAACCTCTTATTATGCCTCCCAGAATAACTGGAATTGTCCAATCTCTTACCAAAGATCGCACCCACAGCCTGGACTGATGAACGCAAGGACTGCTCAATATCCTAGGCCCGATTAACCAACACATCAAAATTTGTGTAATCTGCGGCCAGGAGATATGTCTTAATATCATTCACAAGACCATAACGGAATCTATCACATCTTTGGTGATCATCAGGAACTAGCTCTGAGGCATACTAACTCAGGCGGACAAACTTCACCTCATACTCGGCAACAGACATGCCTCCCTAAGATAGCGACATAAACTTCCACTTTTTCATATCCAAATACTGGGTGCCAAGGTACTTCCTCTTGAAAGCACTCTAAAAGAACTCCCAAGTCACATCCTCCTTGAGAATGCCAACAATTTTGGTCACCCACCAATGATATGCATCACCCTACAACAGTGACACAATGCAACCCAACTTGCACTCCTTATTACAACCTATCTAGATCAGAATGCATATTGTTTTCTCCAGCCAACCCTCGGCTGCCTCAGGACTCAAACCCTAAACTTCCTCACCTCAAAAACTTCTAAGATGCTCCAAGGGTAAACCTTAATTAGCCACCACAGCAGGTGCCGGTGCTTGCGCTTGCACTCTAGCCATCACTGCCCAAAATGCTCTCGTCATCGCTTGGATTAATGGATTCAAATCACCTAAAACTGGCACTATGGGAGCCCGGGGTACACCACCCACCCCAACATCGATAGGAGGAACCAATGGAGGAGGAGGAGGTAAAACATTAGGGGATTCCCTTCCTCAATGTTATTCTTCTCAACTCCTACATTATTAGCCATCGAACATGTCTTACGTCGAACCATGCTAACAAAAGCATCAAAACACATTGAAGTTAGGCTAGCATTAGGCAAAGGATCCAAGACAACCTTATAAAATATTTTAAAACCTCAGTAATAGGCAATGTGTTCCCAATTCATACCCTAACATGATATTAAGCAATCACCGAACATATACACAATCATCGTGCAAATCAAACACTGCCAAAATCAAAAAACAACATCCCAACATTTTGAAACATGGCTTTGATACCAACAAATGTAACCTCTTCGACCCATCCTAGTCACAAGATCAGACCGAGCGAGCTATAGTAGGTTTACCGAAGTAAAATGAGAAGATAAAACCTAAAACATGTCCATTTTTTATCTTTTCTAGATGCATAATTATTATCCTACATGTATATACTGATCTCTGGTGTAAACCCAACTCGATCGGGCGTCGAATTGACATCCAATCGATCACATTGACAAATTAGGGACCAACTTGCAAATTCAAGAAACTGTATGGACTTAGCTTACTTTTATGTTACCAATCTTTAATTAAGTAGGTTTTCATGCTTACATGTCAAAATCAAGCCAAAAAGGTCATCTAAACTCATTCAATTGCATCGACAACATTGAGGGACTAAAACGCAAGAAAATAAAACTTTAGAAGATTCCAAATAAACCAACTTAACTACCACCGTACTAGTATGGCAAGGGTGTTTCGATACGCCTTCGTTAATTTGAAACCCAGAATTCTAGTAGCCATAACTCGTTCTGATATGCCCTTGCGTATCGGAACCCCTTCATGAAAACACTATACTGTATCGAAACGCCTCCCCGAGTACTGAAACACTGGCCAAAGTAGCCTAAACCCATACCAAAATAGTTTCCCGCGTTCTGGTATGCTAAGCCTGAAATGGCTTTCCCGTTCTGAAATAGGGACACCCGTACCGGTACGCCTGGACTTGTAATGTCCCAAATTAATGTCTAAACACATTTTGATGGTATCGAAAACACTCAAACATGCTTCAAACACTTATAAAACTTTGCTAAGATACATTACTAACCAAAGAGTCACATTTCCAACAATCATTCATGGCATTGATATTACTCAAGACATTTTATAGGCATGCATCCTAGTATCATTCCACTAAGCAACCAAAACTTTCATTTGGTGCATTTAAGGCATTCTCAACATGCTTGAACACTTATATCATGTAATACCCCAATTTTGGGTCTAGCAGTTTTGAGCCTTATTAGACGGTCTGCTGGATCGTGTTAGAGATTCGAGTCAGATTTTGGACCGTATATTTTTTGGTAAGATAAAAATATGGAAAATGGTTAAAAATCATATTTTAATATATGATTAATATTGGTGAAATCAATTTTGGAAAAATAAGGTTTGGAGGTGTGACATTTTGGCTAGTAACAAAAATACAATTTTTGAAAACTGGTTTTAAAGGTGACTAAAACGAAATGGATCAAATTCTTAAAATCCTTAAGGAGCTATTTTACCAAGTTTTTTGTGGTGATTTCTCCCTTCAATTAAATCATTTTATCATGTTTTTTAAAGGATAATAAAAAGAGATTTTAGATATTAAAGTTAGTTATTTGGTTTTAATGAAATTGACGTAACTTTTCTCTCAACTTTTCTCTCCATTTCTTTTCTGCCAAACACTCAAGTTTTCATAAAAAACTAGAGGCGAGAGATCAATTTTACTTAGATTCTTGATATACAATTGATTATATAACTTTGATTTACAAAACCTCATTGAAATCTTGTGTTTTCCTAGCTTTAAACAAGCCAATTGAGGGAGAAATCACACAATAGGGGTAAGGTCTGTGATCTCCTCTATTGAATGGTTCCTTATTGATATTCCCAAGTGTTTAATCCCTGATTTATAGTTTATAATATGATTTTGTGTTTTTATATTGAATTAATTGATTTAATTGGGTGAAATTGATGAAAAATTCCACTGTTGAGGATTGATTTTAAACATGTTTTGGATGTATTATGATGTTGTTAAGTTGATTTTAACAATGGAATCCCGAAACTCTTGAATCTCTTTAGGTTGTTAGATTGGTGTTTTGTGAAGTTATGGTGGTTGTTTAGTTGCTGGAGGTGTTTGGATGAAATAATCCTGTTTTTAAGTGTTAATTGATGATATTGAAGGTATCTATTGTTAGATTGTGGCTGGTTTGTGTTGGAAAGGATTGGATGATGTTTTGAGTTGTTGCGGTTGGGTAACTGTGAGAAGATCGTGGAAGTCCGTGTGGATTTGTTGTTGCAGTGTTTTGAATGCATTGAGATGCATTAATCCTCTATTGTAAAGTGGTTAAAACAGGGGAGATGGATCCGAAAGTGATCGGTGAAACTTTGGAGGCTTTGGACGCTTATTTTCACATCGACAAATCAAGGTTTCGCGTATCGGTGAGTGAGAACATGGATTCCAGCTTTAGAATGTTTTAAAGGTGGTTTATGGGAGTTTAAAATTAGCTTGATACGCTGGTTTAAACTTGAAAGTAAGTAAATGTGGGTTTTCTCTCTTGGTCGTGCTAGATTGAAATGTTTTATGCACTTGTTTTGGATTACATGTTACCTACTATTTAAGCATGTTTTAAAGTATTTAAGGTACTGTTTTGAGCATGAGATGCTAAAGGATGCACATGGTAAGTGATCCTTGTAAGTATATGATTTATACTTATGGTTTAAAGCATGGTTGTTGCTTTGGAACATGGTTTGGTTTTATGATTGTTAAAAATAGTGAGGTAAATGGTTAATTATATTGGCAAGTGATGTAGTTTTAAATTTGTTATTTGATATAGTGGGTCGGCCATAGGATTGACAGGGCACTGTAATAAGTCACCTTGGATGTTGAAGGGTTTTATAAGGTGTACCTAATACTCCATCCAAGTACCCTAATGGTCAAGGGGTTATATAGTACCATAAACTCCCATTAGTGGGTTATACATCTACCGATGAGTGGTGTTGAGGGCTTTATGTGGTGTACCGAATGCTCCACCACAGGTGTCACAATGGTGGAGGGGTTTATGTGTAATGAAAACTCCAGTGTGTGAACCTTGTGTTACTAGTGAGAAAGTATGTAGTGTTGGGTAAACACTTGTTGAATCCATGGATCCGATGAACTATTTTGGTAAAGGAACTTGGTTAATGATCACTTGTGAGCCAATATAATTGTTGATGTATCATTGTAAAGTTTATGTTGTATATGTAATTTATACATGTTTATTTTTTAAGCTTTGCATATGGTGGTTATGCATGGGAAGGCTTAAATTGAGGTTTAGCAATGGAACTTGTTGTTGGTTAATGATACATGTTGTACGTTTACTCTTTAAGCTTTTCATATGGTTGTTATGGATGGGAAGGCTTAAATTGAGGTTTAGCAATGGAATTTGTTGTTGGTAATGATACATATTGCATATGGTTTAATATGCTGGCTTCTAAAGATGAAAAGTGCATGGTTTTCAAGGCATGATGTTTCAATGGCAATGTTTTAAATGTTGTTTAAAGAATGATTGAAATGAGATTTCAATGTGTTGCTGAGAAATGGTTTTAAATGCATTGATGGTGTTTTGTTTTTGAGCATTCCTCACTAAGCCTACTGTAATATCCCAATTTTTGGCTAGTGACCAAAATGTAAAATTTGAAAGTTTTATGGCTGAAGTATAAACTTTGGAAAAGTTTAGGGACCAATTTGTAATTTTCAATAGTTGTGTATTTTAACCACGTAAATGAATAGTTTACCCCCAAGAATGACGTTTTTGTGTTACTCAAATTTTTGGTATAGAATTTGAGTTATTGGCTATAAAGCGATAAAGTTCGAAAAAATATTCGGATAATCAACTAGAGCTAACATTTCAGAGATGGTTCCATGAACCTTAGAACAGACATAAAATATTATTTTATGGGTATTTGTATGTTAAAAAGGTCAAAAAATTTAAATCGATTGAAATGACATGGAATGGCAATTTTGTGAATAAGTTGACCGGTAAAGGGCATTTTGGTCATTTCACTCAATAGGGACATGGAATGAATTTTGAGAATTATTTTATGGATGAATAGTGGCTGATTAGAATCCAACTAAGTTTAGTTGGAATGTTACAAAATGGAAAATTAGAAATATAAATCTAGTTGGAGGGTAATTTTGGAAAGTGGAATTTATTGAATTAAAAATTCATTTTTAATTATACAAGTTGCTTATATATATGAAATATGAAGGTTTATCAATGAAATTTCATCTCCAAAACCGTGGACAAAGAGGAGGAAGAAGAGAGAAATTTTCCAAGCTCAATTTAAGCCCCAAATCTCGGTTTTAAGGTAATCTTCCGAACTACAAAGTTGTTCATCTCTTCGATCTCCATATATTGATGTAAATTATTCATGGATTTCATGCATGATTGATGAGACTTGATATGAGAGAGAAATTAGGATTTATGTTCAAATTGGGGGTTTTATGATTTCATGAATCTATGTTCAATTTTATGTTGAAATCAAGCAAGAATGATGTTGGATTTATGTTTTTGAGTTGTGATTTAAACCCTAAACAATTCAGCAACCTTGAAGAAGATTAGGGTTTATGGATCCAACCTTAAATTAGGGTTTATGATGATGAGATAGTAATCTTGCAAGCATGATTTGTTGTTTGGAATCAAAACCATAAATTTAAACCCTAAAGGACTAATTCAACAATGTGTTAAAGTTAGGGGTTCAATTCTGATTTTTAGAATTTGAAATGTATTTATGTTTTTAATGATGTTAGAGACATAAAAATGAAGTTAAAATGCTAAACCGACGATTAATCGCTTTAGTGACCATTTTGACAATTTGTCAAACTTGAATGGTCTATTCGGTAAAAAGGATATGTAGAAGGAGTAAATATGATTTTTAGTTAAAATGATGGAATTAAGGTAGTAATGTTGATTTGAGTTTTTAATCAAATGAAGGTCAGAAAAATTACAGAACAGTTTATGCCTGGACAGCTTTGTGAAGTGAATATAAGGAATTTTCATAATTTTTGTAGATTTTATTAATTTATGTGGCTTATACCTTTATAACCATTATCGAATCTAGTTTATGTGGTAGAAAGGAAATTGAGATCCAGTATGTATTCTGCCCTGTATAACTAAATCTTTGAAGGTAGCGCAAGGTGTCCGAAAATGGAATTTGAAGCATTTTGAATTTAAATGTTAGATAGCAAGCTCATAAGAATTATTGGAAGTTCAAATTGGTCACTAAGGGCCATAATGAGTTTTTGAACAGTGCATGGAAGAAAGGAAAAATATTTGGAAATTTTATATTTGAATGATTATATTAAACAACATGTTTAAGGTATTGTTAGATTTGAATCTAACAAATATTTTATTTTATTCATGTGATTAATGAAGACTTGTCTTCATACATTGATGTTTCATACAGTGATGAGTGGCCAAGGTGAGTGCAATTGCATACATATCATGACACATTGATGTTTCATACATCATTGGGATGGCTTGCGATGAGCCTACCCAAATTTTATTGTCATTATATTTATGTCATAGAGCATATGATTGACATATTTTAAATATGTCAAAAGTTGAATATAAATGCATAAAGAACTAGTTATATATGATGTTATATTATGAATGTTATTTTGGGTATGAACTGCCCAATGTTAAATTATGTTGGTATACGTTGCCATGGATGGAATAAATATGGAATATATGGCCAAGTATGTTAATGAGGGACAGGGTATAGTTGGCATGCGATAGAGTCTAACAGCATGTTGCATACTCGATTTAGCACAATAATGTATATAAAATACTGTTATTGTATATGGGTAGCACTACCTTATGTGCGGTTTTGACTCGTGTACCCAGGGTCCTCATAGGCTTATATTTGGGCTATGGTTTATGGTTAATAAATGATAAACATGTGAATAAGCTTATGAGCCTTTGGAATAAATGGCAAGTATACTGGTAAGAAATTTATATACAATTTACATCATGTTAATATATGAATAACATTATGGATTTACATGTCTAGTGATCATGATGCATTTATGCATATAAGGCATATTATGACAAATAACAAGCATGAAAGTCTTATGACATTAGCATGTAGTAAATCATTACTAATGCAATGTGAAAGTTGATGCTTTGGCATATATATCATATAAACATAGCCATGAAGTTGAATAAAGTTTAAATTATTGTTGTTACTTCCTTTATTGCCTCACTATGTTCGTACTAAACGTGTGTTTGATTGTGCACACGTATGTAAATTAAGATGAGAGTGAGAAGAGCATTGCATCAATATTGGAAAGCTCAACAGGTAATAATAGTATTGACATCCTAATTGAGGTTTGATTATTATAGTGGCATGTATACTTGCTAAACCTATTTGAGTTATGATTGACCTTTAAAGCTCGTTATGGTTTTAAGATAATTGGCGTTTCTGGAAAGATTCAAAGTTAAGAGTAACCTCAAGTGATGAGTTGCATGCTAAGATAATTGAGAGCATGAATGTTTTATGATAGTCAATTGTTACCTATAAGAATATATAACATTTGAAGACATTTGGGAATTGAATTAGGATGAATTAGAAATATGAAAATGCAAGAATGTGCATTTTGGGACAGGGTGTACCAGTACTTAAGATTTGGGTTCAAAATTATCAAAACTTGAATTTTGTTTCAAATATCATTAATATTTAAGGATAGTAAAGTTGTGACATTCCTGATTCATATTCGTTGTATGGATACAAAAAGGGATGTTACATTTATTGGTATCGGAGCTACATGCTTAGCCGGTTCTGGAGTTAAACGAAGTATGGTAAAGGTTAAAAATGTATACATGCCACTAGGATGTCAGAATTACTAATGATTTTACTTGTTTGAATGGATGTAATTACTTACTTCATTATGATAATAATGTTAAATTCAAATGCGTGAGGGTAAAAGAATCGTGTCAGGTGTTTAGGCAAGTGGATCAATAAGAGGTTCACGAGCATGATAAGGTTAATGATAATATTCTACCCTCAACTTAGCATGGTGCAGAGGCACCAGAGTAACATAATATGCATGTTTTGGATTAAGAGCTTTTCTTCCAGACATTAGATGTGATCATGAATCAGCCTGCTTAGGCACCCATTGCAAAAGAATTGAGAGTTCTGGCACACTAGATTTTCAGAGAGATATTAATGGAGATTCTATGATTGTTAATCTATGGTTTAATGATATAAAAGTTATGTTGAAGTAACTTTGTATTGATGATCAGAGGAGTCTCAAAGAAAAAGTATTATCTCATCTAAAAGGATTAGGCCCGTATTTGATAAAGTAATGTTACTGTACATACTCAAAAGTCTATTAACTAGAAGTTCTTTCTTTGAGTGTTCCATAACAAAGTTTATCCTAGAGATGCAACGAAGTTTCTTGCATATTAATTAGGGTAATTTGATTATTTACGGGTATGCATGCAAGTTTAATAAACTGAGCTGATTTGCTTCTAAACTGCTTTCTACAGGCAAAAAGAGAGCCCATTATGACAACTCATAGAGGGCATGAGGTCAGGTACAAAGAAGTACTGACAGCCCTATGTATTTCAAAATACTATGAAGCAATAAATTATACCGAATGCAATGCAAAGGGTTTAGAATGAGAAAATATCTAAATAGAGATCACAGCTTGTAAATAGAAATAGTGAATAATTATTTATTTCAGCAAAGATATCAAACTGAATTTATTACATAGTTCTGCTAAGAGATCGGGACAAGGAAAATTAGGAACTCTCTGACATTTATAATTAATGTTGGAGATTCAAGAAAACCACAAAACCAATCATGTGAGTGTTGTGATAATTTGCATGCATGAGCATGCAGAGTTTTTATTGGAATTTGTTACCAATGTGAAAAATTATTTAACTTATTCCTCTCCATTCTCTCATCAACCAAACACTCAGATTTCATCAAATTTCCAGAGGTGAGGTGGTTTTTAACTTGATTTTATTGTTTTAAATTGTTTTATAAACATTGATTACACAAAATCTTACAATAATATTGTGTTTTCTTAGTTTTTCGCAAATCAATTGAGGGAGAAACTTCATAATAGGGGTAACGTCCGGGATCTCCTCTATTGTATGGTTATTTATTGAAATTCCCAAGCATTTGATCCTTGTTTTTGTGTTTCTAATCTGATTTTGATGATTTTCTAATGATTTAATGAGTTCTTGGGGGAAAATGAGTTGATTCGCAAATTGGATATGATTTTCAGTAAGTAATGGTGATTTGAGTTATATTTTTGATGTTTAATAATATTGATAAGCGATTTTATCAAGGGAATCTTGAAACTTACGAATCTCTATTTGTTTAGGTTGTTAGTTTTGAAGTTTTGTGGTGTTCTTGTGGTTGTAAGGTTGCTGGAGGTAGTAGCTTGTTTTGGATCTGATTTTAGATGTGTTTTGATGTTGGAAATGATGCTAGGTTGTTAGATGTTGGCTGGGTTGTGAATCGAAGTGTTTTGGTTATGTTTTCGGTTGTTATAGAGGGTTAATTGTGAGGGTTTTGTGGAAATCCGAGAAGGAATGTGTTTGATGTGTTTAGAATGCATTATGATGAATTAATCCTCTGTTGTTATGTGGTAAAAACAGGGGAGGTTGATTCGGAAGTGATTAGAGAAGTGTAAGAGGCTTCGGATGCTTGGTTTTGCGTCAGCGAATCGAAGTTTCAATTATCGGTGAGTGAAAACGTGGTTTAAAGCATTTTGATGTTTTGGGAACAGAGTTTGGGAGTTAAGGTAGAGCTTGAAATGCTTACCTAGACTCAGAAGTAAGTATAAAGTGGTTTACTCTCTCGGTCGTGCTATTGTTTGACGATTTTATGCACTTGTTTTAATTACAAGTTACCTACTGTTTAAGCATGTTTTAAAGTATTTGATATACTGTTTTTAAGAACGAAATGCTGAAGGATGCTCATGGTAAGTGATCCATGTAAGTAAGGTTTATACTTGTGTTTAAAGCATGATTGTTGCTTTGGAAATGGTATGGTTTAATGCTTGTTAAAACAGCGAGGTAAATGTTGAAATGGTTAATTATATTGGCAAGTGATGTGGTTTTGAAATTGTTATCGGATATAGTTACCGGCCATAGGATTGAGTGCACTGTAAATAAGTTACCTTGGATGTCGAGGAGTTTGTATTGTGTACCGAATACTCCATCCAAGTACCCTAACGATAGAGGGGTTTAACGGTACCGAATACTCTTGTTAGTGGGTTAAGCATCTAACCGATGAGAGGGATTGGTATCCCTGTGGGTTGAGACTATACCCGATTGTTATTGTACCACGATTGTGATTGTATCGCTATTCCGGTTGAGATGGCTTGAAGTGTTGGGTTAACACTTGTTGAATCCGTGTATCCGATGAACTCTTTTGATATTAGACTAGTTAAATGATCACTTGAAAGCCACTATAATTGTTAATGTATCATTGAAATGATTTATGTTGTATAATGTGATTTATACATGTTTCTCCTTAAGCTTTGTATTTGGTAATAATGCATGGGAAGGCTTAAGTAGAGGGTTAGCAATATGACTTGTTGTTGGTTAATGATACATGTAGCATATGGTTTAGTATGTTGGTTTTTAATGATGTAAAGTGCATGTTTTCAAAGAGGCATGATGATGATGTTTTAAAGGATGGTCTTAAGTGTATGGTTTTAAATGCATTAATGGTGTTAGTTTTTGAGCATTCCTCACTAAGCCTAGTGTGCTTACGCTCTCATTGTTCATCAATGCAGATAATTGAAGTTCCGAAAGGCAGCAAGGGGATCTTAGCAAGACTTGTTTCTAAAGTATGTTAAAGACTAGACTATAATGAATAAGGGCAATATGGTATTTGTTTCGGTTTTGGGAGATTTTATGTTGAACTCCCTGTTTGAGCATGTTTCTTTGGTTGCTTTTGGGTTGTAAATGGCCTTTAAGGATTGATTTTGGTGCTGGTTTATCTTTTGGTATGTTGCTTGACTGCAAAGTTAGGAAGCATGCCTATAGATTTCCTTTCGAAGCATGAAGCCTTGTTGTGCTGTTAAAGTAGTGTTGCTGGTTGGCATGTGATATGTTTTGCGCATGTTCATACTGTGTTTAAAGCATTTTGGGTTGATTAGAGTATGATTTTAGGATGAAAAACCTGCAAAATATGACATTATAGGCCTATGTGTATCGATATGCGGGGGACCGTATCGATACGGATAGGCAAAATCAGGCTTGTGGGATCGGTACAGGTACTGTGCGTTTCGATACACCTAGGCAATTTTGGCCAGGTGTACCGATACATGTATGGGTGTTTCGGTACGAGTTTTAGCCTCTGGAATTCACTTTTACAACTCGAGCCCGTGTATCGAAACACCTAAGGAGTCGTACCGGTACAATATGCAACATTTCAAAAGTTAGGTAATTCCGTTAGGCATATCGAAATGACAAGATGGTGTATCGAAACGTAGTATTTTAAACCGTATCAATACGGGCTTACCTGTATCGGTACGGACAACTAATTTTCGGTAAATGTCTCTCGAGTAGTTTTGTCCTTCTTCCAATTTAGTCCCTAAATCTTGCCAATGCAATTATAGGTGATAAAATGATTGGTTTGAGCTAAAATTTGAGACGTATGCATGAAACCTGACTAAATTAAGGTTGGTAACTTAAAATGTGGGTTTTTGTCCTATAACGTGTCAAATTACCATTTGGTCCCTAAATTGTATGTTTGGTCAATTATATGTCAAACTGATGCCCGATTGATTTGGGGTTACACTTGTTATCTGCATGAACATATATATGTAATAATTGGCATTTAGATAAGATAAAAAGGAAAGAAAATGGACCGGGTTTTAGGTATCTTTCTGGTTTGCTTTGGCAAAACTAATGTAGCTTTCTCGATTCGAACTGCAACTAGACCGGGTCAAGGGGGTTACATTTGGTGGTATCAGAGCCAGATTTGGTTCGTTGGGAGGTGGTTCTGTTGTTGCCATGGCTTATGCTTTGTTGTTTGATTTGTACGGTGATTGTTATATGTATGCTGGTTGATATGCACGGTGATTGATAAATGTATGTTGGTTGTAAATGCCATGCTGGGGAATGTTGGGGGTACCCATTGCCTTATTATTATAGTCTGGAAAGTTTTGATTTTTGAAATGGAAAGTCTTGGATCCTTGCTTGAGGCTGGCCTGACTATTTTGTTTTGAAATGATTCTCATGCCCTAGATATATTTTAGCATGATGGGACCGAGGAGAGAGTTACGATCTAGCACGGTTGCTGTTGCCGTTTGGCAGGATGATGAAGGAGAAGTTGTACCTCCTAGAGGGTTGCCACCGCCCCCTCCTAATCCACCTGAGAGTGTGGAGCAAGTACCACATGTGCCAGCTAGGCCAGGGGTGGGTGACATGGCACCATTGATACAGGCCATGACCGGTGCGTTCCAAGTAGCAATTGCGGGTGCTCGTGTGGCAGCACCACCGGTTGATGGGCAAGGTTTGCCGCTTGAGCGTCTTTGTAGCTTGGGTGGAGTTGAGTTCCAAGGTTTGTTGCCTGAGGCTTCTGAGGGTTGGTTGGCCAGTACCGAGAGGATATTGGGCCAGATAGGGTGCACCGATGCACATAAGTTAGGTTGTGTTGTTTCCCTACTGCAGGGTGATGCCTATACGTGCTGGACTACCACGATATCCGGTATGGCAATGGATGATGTGACCTAGGAGTTCTTTTTGTGAAGTATTCTGGAAGAAATTTTTAAGAGTACAATATCAGGACGAGAAGAAACATGAGTTTATGGCATTGGTACAGGGCAATATGTCTGTTGCGGAGTACGATGTGTAGTTATTGAGGTTGAGTCGATATGCACCTGAGTTGGTTCCTAAAGAGTGTACTCTATATGATCATTTTTGTTATGGGCTTGTGCAGGATGTTAATCACCACCTCAAAGCGAAAACAACATTAGACAAAAACTTGGAATTCTCGCCAACAACCACCACTTCATAATCATCCGACAACCTTAAGGATATTTGTTTGGTCTCAAAATCCACCACTGCCCGATGTTCAGTTAACCAATCCATACCGAAAATCACATCAAAATCATGGAATGGTAACTCCATCAAATCCACGGCGAACACAAGTCCATGAACCATCAGTAGACACCTACGATACAACCTCTTAACAACTACTAGCTCCCCAAGATAACTAGTCACTCTAACACCCACATTAAGAATTTCAGCAGACATATCAAGCAACTCAGCATGCTCGCTCAAGATATATGAATGAGTAGAACCAGAATCAACCAACGAATACAATGATAGAGACTGAAGGGTAAAAGTACCTGCAATCATATCGGTGTCATTGTGACCCTCACGGTGCGCATACACCCTAGCTCGTCCACATCTCGACACTGAAACGGTCTGTAGCCATAGCCACAACCTTGCTGCGGAGCAACAACAAGTGCAGCACCCTGCCAACCTTGAACCAGCAACGGGCAATCACGCCTCTGATGGTCGTCTAACCCACAACTCGAACAAGCATTAGCCACTACAGATGCAGGCGCCTGACCCTCCCTGGCCAAACGCGGGCAATCTCGCCTCAAATGATCTCGGGATCCACATACCCAACAAGTGCTAAACGGTGCTCTAGCCTGGGCTCCCTACCCATGGACTCCACGTCCAACCGCACCTCCACCATGCCTTAGCTCCAGGGGCGAAACCTCCTATCACGGTGTCTCTTGGCCTGACCACCGCTATAACCCGAATCAACAGCTCTATTACTCGAGCTAGAACATCGCGATCTAGAAACCAATCCCAAATTCTGCTCCACATCCTTGGTATTGTGTTTAAAGCATGTTGGGTTGATTAGAGTATGATTTTTGAATGTAAAACATTTAAAATATGACATTATAGGCCCAGGCGTATCGATATGCGGGGGACCGTATCGATACAGCTAGGCGAAATTAGGCTTGTGGGATCGGTATAGGTACTTTGCATTTCGATATGCCTAGGCAATTTTGGTTAGGAGTACCGATACAAGTATCATCATTTTTGTACAAGTTTTAGCCTCAGAATTCACTTTTACAACTTGAACCCGTGTGTCGAAACACCTAAGGAGTTGTATCGTACGGTATGCAACATTTCAAAAGCTAGGTAATTCCGTTAGGCGTATCGAAACGACAAGGTGGTGTATCAAAACGTAGTACTTTAAACTGTATCGATATGGGCTTACCTGTATTGGTACAAACAGCTAATTTTTGGTAAATGTCTCTTGAGTAGTTTTGTCCTTCTTGCAATTTAGTCCTTGAATCTTGCCAATGCAATTATAGGTGATAAAATTATTGGTTTGAGCTGAAATTTGAGACATATGCATGAAACCTGACTAAATTAAAGTTGGTAACTTAAAATGTGGATTTTTGTCATATAACGTGTCAAATTGCAATTTGGTCCATAAATTGTAAGTTTGGTCAATTGGATGTCAAACTGATGCTCGGTTGATTTGGGGTTACACTTGTTATCTGTATGAACATATATGTGTAATAATTGGCATTTAGATAAGATAAAAAGGAAAAAAATGGACCGGGTTTTAGATATCTCTCTGGTTTACTTCAGCAAACCTAATGTAGCTTCCTCGATTTGGACTATCAGCTAGACCGGGTCAAGGGGGTTAAAAGAAATCACACAATAGGGGTAAGGCCCGTGATCTCCTATATTGAATGGTTCTTTATTGATATTCCCAAGTATTTGATCCTTGATTTATGGTTTATAATCTGATTTTGTGTTTTTATATTGAATTAATTGATTTAATTGGGTAAAATTGATGAAATAGCGAAATATCTTAATTGGAACTGTTTTCCAGTGATGTGGATTGATTTTAAACATATTATGGTTGCTGGAGGTGCTAAAATTGAATCTCTAATTGTTTAGGTTGTTAAAATTATGTTTTTTTGGAGTTGTGGTGGTATTTTGGTTGCTGGAGGTGTTAGGTTGTTTTGATTATGTTTTAGATGTTATTTGATGATAAAAGTGGTGTTAGATTGATATGTTGTGGGTGGGTTGTTTTTGGAAAGGATTAGATGGTGTTTTCGGTTGTTGTGATTGGGTAATTGTGAGGTGAATGTGTGAATCCGTGAGGATATGTTGTTGCAGTGTTTTAAATGCATGGAGATGCATTAATCCTCTATTTTAATGTGGTTAAAATAGGGGAGATGGATTCAGAAGTGATCGAGGAAGCTTTTGAGGCTTCAGACGCTTTTTTCGTGTCGGCAAATCGAGGTTTCGCGTATAAGTGAGTGAGAACATGCATTCCAACTTTGGAATGTTTTAAAAGTGGTTTATGGGAGTTTAAATTAAGCTTGAAATGCTAGTTTAAACTCGAAAGTAAGTATAAAGTGGTTTTTTCTCTCGGTCGTGCTAGTTTGAAATAGTTTTATGCACTTGTTTCAATTTACATGTTACCTACTATTTAAGCATGCTTTAAAGTATTTTGATATACTATTTTTAAGCATGAAATGCTGAAGGATGCACAAGGTAGGTGATCCTTGTAAGTATGTGGTTTATACTTGTGTTTAAAGCATGTGATGTTGCTTTGGAAAAAATGGTTTGGTGAATGCTTGTTAAAACAGTGAGGTAAATGGAAAATGGTTAATTATATTGGCAAGTGACATGGTTTTAAAATTGTCATCGGATATAGTCGGCAAGCCATAGGATTGAGTGCACTGTAAATAAGTCGCCTTGGATGTTGAGGGGTTTATATTGTGTACCGAATACTCCATCCAAGTACCCTAATGGTAAAGGGGTTTAACGGTATCGAATACTCCCATTAGTGGGTTAGGCATCTAACCGATAAGAGGGATTGGTATCCATGTGGGTTGAGAGTGTACCTGGTTGTTATTGTTCCCAGTTGTTAATGTACCACAATTGTAATTGTATTGCTATTCAGGTTGAGATGGCTTGAAGTGTTGGGTTAACACTTGTTGAATCCCTGTATCCGATGAACTCTTTTGTTAATGGACTTGTTTAATGATCACTTGTAAGCCAATATAATTGTTAATGTATCATTCAAAGGTTTATGTTATATAATGTGATTTATACATGTTTACTCTTTAAGCTTTGTATATGATGTTATGCATGGGAAGGCTTAAATTGAGGTTAGCAATGGGATTTGTTGTTGGTTAATGATACATGTTGCATATTGTTAAATATGCTGGTTTTGAAAGTGTTAAAGTGCATGGTTTTAAAGGCAAGATGTATCATATGATGATAAATATGGTTTGAAATGGGAATTTCATAGTGTTGATGGAAAATGGTTTTAAAAACATTGATGGTGTGTTGTTTTTAGCACTCCTCACTATGCTGAGTGTCCTTACACTCCATATGTCAATCAATGCAGAGAACTAAAGGTTTGGGAGGCAGCGTGAAGCAAGAGATCTCAACAAGACTTGGTAATCAAATTATGTTTTGGGAATTAGACTATAAGTAATAAGGGCAATGGGGTTTCTGTTGATGTTTTGGGAGATGGTTGTTAAACTCTCTATTCGAGCAAGTTTGTTTAGTTGCTCTTGAATTGAAAAAGGCCATTATAAAGTGTTTTTGGTGATGGTTTGGAGTTTCATGCGTTACTCGATTGGTTTCTAGGAAGCATGCCTATAGATTTTCATTTGATGCAAGATTCCATGAATCAATGTTGAATCTGTGATGCGTTGATGTGGTTCGATCCTTGAATATGTTGGATATATGTTTGAAGCATGTATGGGTGTTTCAAAAATCATAAATGGATGAAAAACCAATTAAAATTCTTATTACAGGCCCAGAGGTTTCGAAACCTGGCCCCTGGTTTCGAAACATGTAGGCTAAAATTGGCTTTGGGGTACGGTACTCGGGGAGTCGTACCGGTACGTGTTTTAAGTTTTGGAGGCCTGGTTTCGAAATCTGTAAGGGTGTTTTTGAAATCTCTAATATAATTTGGCCCCGTATTGATCCATAAACCTGTGTACCGAAACCAAGGACCGTTATCTCAGTTATATGTTCGATTTAAGCTTTGAAATCTTGCAGTTTGGTCCTTAGATGTTGTGTATGCAATTGAATGAGTTTGGATAGTTGTTTTAAGCTGAAATTTGACATGTATGCATGAAACATGAGTAATTGAGGATTGGTAAATCAAAATTTAGCTAAGTAATTATTGTTTTGTAGATTTACAATTTGGTCCCTAAATGTTTGAATGATAAATTGAGGGTGTTGGAGTGCGTGTGTTTGCACCAGCAGTTGGGAAAATGAGGCTGCCGTTGGAATATTTCTGTAGTTTGGGAGGAGTTGAGTGCCGCGGGTTGTCACCGAGGCATCCGAGGTATGGATGGCCAGTGTTGTTCAGGTTTTGGATTAAATGGGGTGTATTGGCGCTCGTAAGTTGGGATGTGTTGAATCCCTATTGCAAGGTGATGTTTTTAGTTGGTGGACAACTGTATCTGCAGGTGTGGAACCCAATGATGTAGATTGGGAGTTTTTCCATACTATTTTTAAGAAGTATATGGGGTTTAGATACTTGGATGAAAAGAGACGAGAGTTCATGGTTGGGATCAAGGTCACGCATTTGTGGTCGAGTTAGGATAAAAATTGTTTGGTTGAGCCAATATGCTCTTGAACTGGTTTTGGGTAGGGAAGTGCCGTTGTGACCGAATCAGATGTGAGTTGGTACAAGATGTTAGGGTGTACATGTTGGCTTCCGATTACACCATTTTTAACGTGTTGGTACACGGACGAAGTGCATTGAGCAGAACCTAGGTTTATCAATTTCGTGTGGGAGGTTTTGGCTCTGGAAAGAGAGTTGCAAAATCTAGTTTCAGCTTTGTTCAATTAAAAGGAATTGTGATAAAAGATATTGCCCTGAGTTGAGGCGAGGTGATGATGGTGCTGGGTGAGGACCGCGGGGTTAGAGTATCTAGACTAAAACAGTATTTAATACACGTTGAGTATGTGGATTGTGTGATCTTATGAGGTGGGATTACTTGCGTTTGTTATGTGGAGTGTAAACTCCTATGCTTGTCGTTGATAACGTTTGTGGGAGTTGTGGTTTGAATGATCATCTCGTAAGTGTTGGTCGCGGGAATACAGGTGGCTAGTTCTTCCGGTGAGACGGTTGTTGCGAGAAGGATGTTTGGAAATAATCATTGATGCTTTAAGATCTTGAGGTTACGGTTGTTTTGTTGGAGTTGCCGCTCTACAAATTTTGATGTAATCCTAGGTTTGGATAAGTGGTTGGAACACAAAGCAGTGGTTGATTTTGAATCCTTGCGAGTTGCCTTAAAACTTGCTAATAGTTACAAGGTGGTAATCACGAGCGTGAATGCTAAATTCTTGTTAAATGTTATTTTGGCAACGGAAGTGAGTTGTTTGATGGATTTTGGTTGCAAGGCATCCCTAGCCTATGTTATGAATCCAGGGTCATAAGAAGTGTGAGCTTAGGATAGCCATGTGGTATGTGAATTTCTGGGTGTTTCCGAGGGAATGGCCGAGTTTTCTATTGGATTGGGCGATTGTGTTTGGCATTGAGTTGTATGAAAACACAGCTCCGATGTCTATTTCTCTTTGTACATGGCTCGAGGGAGTAGAAGAGGTTAAAGATGCAACTTTAGGAGTTACGTGATAAAAGGTATATCATGCTTAGTGTTTCATCGGGGGTTGCGCTAGTGTCATTGTGAAAAAGGAGGATAGCATGATGTGAATGTGCTTTGGGTTCAAGGTAGCTGAACAAGTTGATGTTTTGTTGATCAGTTCGGGGGTGCTTCAGTGGTTGTAAGTATGAGCTGAGGTCCGGGTGGTATCTGTGTAGGTAAAGGATGTGGTTGTGTTTAGATTGCCTTTTGTAAGTGGGACGGCGATGTGAGTTCTTGGTGATGTAGTTTGGTTTGATCGATGCATAGGTTGCGTTCATAGTTTTGTTGAATCGGGTAGTCTGAGTTTTTGGGGTAGTTGGTTGTTATGTTTATTGATGGTCTTTTTTTCTGTGTGCAGAAGCACCAAGAAGGGCTTTGATCGATAAGTATAGTTGGTTTAGTAGATTTTTGGGGAGAGGTGAATGTTGCTCTTTGTTTGGAATGTGTGAGTTATGGGTATGTTGCTAAGAATTATGGTTATGAGGATGTTATTAGTAAGTGTGAATGGATAAATATGCACAGTGCAAAAACACTTATATATACATGTAAATATGTCAGAACATGCATACATTCGGGCATAACATTTGAGGTTTTGCATACATACACATAGACATCTATGAGGGCATATAAGTGATCATGCATACATATGTTCACACTTACGAATGACTAATCGGAAATCAATGGTGTGATGGTATAAGTAAGGTAGCGTATGAAGGTGGTTTTGGTGTTATGGTTCTTGGGAGTTTTGCTGGTGCTAGTTTTTAAGTAACCAAAGTTAGAGTTGGCAGGTTGTGGGTTTGCTAGATCCAGTTCTTAGCATCGAGGTTTGTTGAGGTTGTAGTGAAGTTGTGGCTTATGCATCTAGATAGTTAAAGGTGCACGAACACTTTGTCCTATGCATGATGTGAAGTGATAAGTGTTCAAAAGTACTATTTTTCTTACCCTTTTTACTCATATTATTGTTAGACTTGGGCCCATATTAGTTGCATAATTAGCCATTCATGCATTAATCCATGTTTCCTTCCATCGTTGAGCTTGATTACATAACTTGGTAGTTTTTGTGGGAAAAGATGTTGCTTTGGTGTGTTTTGTGTGTATGTGCAGGATCACTTGCCAAAGCAAGGCTAGAGCTAGTTGCCAGGGCAGTACATGAAGGAGATGCCGAGCTAGTTGCCAGGGTAGTGCATGAAGGAGACGCTGAGCCAGTTGCCAGGGCAATTGTCGACAAGAAAAAAGGTGATATGGTAGTCGAAATTGATGACTAGACAAGCCCAAGATGACGTGGAGCAAATCCCAATCCCCAAGGAATTTGATTTCCATGAAGAGATTAAAGAAGAATTAAATTCCAAGAAGATAGGAGAAGTTCTAGTAGGAATATAATTATAATAAAGAATTATATTCTTTAAAGATAATTTAATTCCAACTTAACTTCCCCCTCAAAGAAGGACTTTAACCTAGCCCCATAAATAAGAGGGAGATTTCGACAATCCGAAGTGAGAAGAGAGGGGAATTTCGAAAACTCTAAGGAGGGCAAGAGGAGAGAAATTTCGACAAGCATCTAGGGCAAGGAGGATTTCGACAAGCCTCCTTCTTCATCTTTTTCTTTCTTGTTAGATTGGGTTCATGCTAGGGATTATTTATCTTGTGTTTCTTTGGAACCTAGCCATGAACTAAATCTATTTGGCTATGGTTATTGTGTTTTGTGGTTGTGAGAAACTATTGGATTTTGTTTAGGTAATAAGAGTTTGCACTTTTCTATTCAAGGTTTATTCATTCTTGGTTCTTATTCTTGTTTGCGAGTGAATTGGGAGAGGATCTCGTAACTTCATCTATTTATCTAATATCGGGAGAGTTAGATTCAAGAAATGAATGAATATGATATTTATTCAATCTATTGATGGTGAAGATTAATCCGGCTTAGGAATAAGTTAAGGATTTCAACGGCTAAGAGGAGCGCAAGATTGGTTGTTGTTCACCCTTGATTCACGTAGGGATGTATTCTCAAGGCATGCACATGTAGCTAGAGTTTCGACTTAGGGATAAGAAGAAACCATTAAAGAACGCTCTGCCGAACCTTGAAGGTTGCTGCCAAGACGCCCAAGTAGTTGCCCAAGCACCATCGATTAGTTGCCAAGGCAACCCCGTTGTGCAAGTTGCCACGACAACTGAGTTGCCCGTGCACTCTTTTACCAAGACAATCCAATCGGCTATCACACCTCAACTCACGATAACCTGGCCTATCTCTCTCATTTGATCTCATCTATTCTTTTACTTTATTGCTTTCTAGATTAGTTATTAGTTAAACTCCTATAATCCTTTATTTGTGTTTTTACTGTTTACAGTGCAAGAGACTAGATTCTTGAAGTGGCACCAATCCCTATGGAGACGATATCTTTTATACTATAACTTGCAACGTGTATACTTGCACAATTGCGTAGCACTTATTACGCGCAACAAGATTTTGGCGCCGTTGCCGGGGATTGGCAATAGCGACTTTGTTTTTATTTTCTTGCACTTTCTTTTTACTTTTCTTGTTTAAGATTCAAAGGGCTAACAAACTTTGGTTTTGCATTGGTATATGACCAGGGCAAGACCGATTTCACTAGAATATCCCTTTGATCTAGAAATCGAACGAACCTTACAAAGACTTAGACGAAGGATAAGAGTAGCAATGGCTAATCAAGACAGCAATATGAATCAAGATGTTCCAGCAGGAGGAGGAGTGATTCTTGCACGAAACAGAACTATTCGAGACTATCTTGAAGAAGATCTTGATGGACTTAATCCAGGAGTTGTCGCACCCGAAATTGAAGCCGACCACTTTGAGTTAAAACCGGTAATGTTTAATATGATCAACACAATTGGTCAATTTGGCGGCTCAGCAACTGAAGATGCACGACAACATCTGAAATCTTTCCTCGAGATTTGCAACTCGTTCAAAATACACGGAGTCACCCCGATGCCTTACGATTAAGATTATTCCCTTATTCACTGAGGGATAGGGCGAAAGCATGGCTGAATAGTATTCCTGCCGGATCAATAGCATCTTGGACCGATCTTTGTCGTGATTTCCTTACTCGGTTTAATCCTATAAATTTGACTAATAAGCTTCGTAACGACATTTCTTCTTTTCCGCAGGCAGATGATGAATCCATGTACGAGGCTTGGGAGCGATATAGAGAACTTCTACACAAATGCCCCCTACACGGATTCCCAGTGTGGACTCAAGTAACAATGTTTTACAATGCCGTGAATACACCAACAAGGATGATGCTAGATGCCTCGGCAAACGGCATACTCCTAGATAAGTCACCGGAGGAAGCAATGCAAATTCTAAACAGGCTGGCCAAGAATGATTATCAATTTCCCTCTACTAGAAGAGGAGGAGTTAGACACCAAGCCACAATACATGAACTAGGATAATCATATTCAATTTCGGCACAATTGGCCACTTTAACCAAGATGGTCCAGAACATGCAAAAACCAAACAACACACGTGAGGTCAAGGTAATGGATTCTTTTTGTGAGTTATGTGGTGATAACCATGATTCTTCTGAATGTATGCAGAATCTGGAATCCAGCTTTTATGTGGGGAATTACAATCGGAACAACAATCTGATGTCCAATACATACAATCCAGCTTGGAAGAAGCACCCTAATTTTTCATGGAGTAATCCCAACAATTCTCTAAACCAAAACAATCAGAATGCACAAGCATCGGGATTCTAGCAGAATATGCCACGGCAACAGTTGCCGCAGCAACAACTGACAACATCTAGTTCTTTGGAAAATTTTCTAAATGCTTTTATGATGAAAATTGAATCTTATATGGCTGAGAATAGTAACTTCATAAAAAGAATTGATGCTTTTATTAACAGGACCGAGATGAGATTGCAAAACCAATAGGCGGCAATCAATTCATTGGAAAATCAAGTCGGACAGTTTGCTCAAAATCTGAATACTAGACCGCAAGGAGGTTTACCTAGCGATACTGAAGTCGCAAGAGGAACTGGCCATGAGCAATGTAAGGCAATCACCACTAGAAGTGACCAACAACTTAGAGAGGCTCAAACCCGCTCATCAAACAAAACTCCACAAAAAGATCAAGACGAACCTAGCGGCAAAGCCTCAAATGCTGAACCAGGAATTGCCGCGGTAACCGGTAATAAGCATGCCTCGGCAACTTGCGATAAGCATGCCTCGGCAACCTCAGTTGATAATGCCTCGGCAACCACAGTTATCCTGGCAATGCCGTCAATCAGGTTTCAAACCAATTAAAGGATCGAAGATATCCGACTTCCACCACCATTCCCACAAAGGTTGAAGCGACAAAAGCAAGAATACCAATTCAAGAAGTTTTCTTGATATCCTAAAGCAAGTCCACATCAACTTGCCATTGGTGGAAGCAATTGAACAAATGGCAAACTTTGCAAAGTTTCTTAAAGACATTGTGTCCAAGAGAACAAGGCTAGGAGAGTTTGAAACAGTTGCCACAACAGAGGGATGCATGGCAATGTTGCACAATCGTATGCCACCTAAGTTGAAGGATCCCGGAAGTTTCACAATACCTGTTATATTGGAAATCACTATATCAGGGAAAGCATTATGCGACCTTGGGGCTAGCATAAACTTGATGCCTAAATCGGTTTTCGAAAACTAGGAATCGGGAAGGCAAGACCTACAACAGTTATGTTGCAAAAAGATCCTATGTGCATCCGAGGGAAAAATCGAGGACATCTTGGTAAAAGTTGATAAATTTATTTTCCGACTTTATTGTTTTGGATTGTGAAGTAGATGAGCATACACCCATCATTCTCGGGAGACCATTCCTAGCAACAGGAGAACCTTGATCGATGTTGAAAAGGAGAACTCACAATGAGGGTGAATGACCAGCAAATTAAACTAAATGTGTTCCAAACACTAAGGCATGCGATGATCGAAAGAATGCCAACTTCTTCATGCACGGCGAGTTTAACTTCATGAGGAATTTAGTTGCCGGGCAACTACATTGCCGATCAAGAGGAACACGAGGAGTATGAAGAACCGGTCGATGAGGAACAATAAGAAGAGGCAAATTGGCTAGTCAATGGACCATGTACATACTTTGAACCACTTTGGATTACTCGGGTAAGGAAGGTAAACTTGAAAAACCCTCTATTGAACAACCACCCATTCTTGAGTTGAAACAATTGCGGAGCAACTAAAATATGCATACTTAGGAACCGATAATACATTGCCTGTAATTATTTCTTCTAAGTTACAGACTGAGAAAAAAGAACCTGATCAAGATGTTGAAGCCACACAAAAAGGCAATAGGGTGGACAATTGCCGACTTGAAGGGAATTAGCCCGACAGTGTGTATGCACAAGATTTTGTTGGAAGATGATCACAAACCTTCAATTGAGGCCTAGAGGAGACTGAATCATGCCATGAAAGGGGTTGTAATGAAGAAATCATCAAGTGGCTTTGACGCCGGCATTATATACCCTATCTCTGATAGTACATGGGTAAGTCTGGTACAATGTGTACCGAAAAAGGGAGGTATAACGGTGGTAAGTAATGAAAACAATGAACTCATTCCAACCAGGACTGTGACCGGTTGGAGGGTTTGTATGGATTATCGAAAGCTAAACAAGGCCACTAGGAAAGATCAGTTCCCATTACCCTTTATTGATCAAATGCTTGACCGTCTTGCAAGTAAACCCTTTTATTGTTTTCTTGATAGTTATTCAGGTTACAATCAAATTGCCATAGCACCAGAAGATCAAGAAAAGACAACCTTCACATGCCCATACGGTACTTATACCTTCCAAAGGATGCCGTTCAGATTGTGTAACGCCCCGGCAACCTTCCAAAGATGCATGATGGCGCTCTTTTCAGACATGGTCGAAGACTTCCTTGAGATCTTCATGAATGATTTTTTTGTTTTTGGTAATGACTTCGACAGTTGTCTCGGTAATTTAGAGAGGGTGTTGGCAAGATGTGAAGAAACTGATTTAGTCCTCAATTGGGAGAAATGTCATTTTATGGTAGATGAAAGAATAGTGCTCGGCCACAAGATTTCATCCAAGGGAATTGAAGTAGACAAAGCCAAGGTGGACGTGATCGAGAGATTACCCCCACCAAGTTCGGTTAAAGGAATTTGAAGTTTTCTTGGACATGCAAGTTTTTACAGTAGGTTCATTCATAATTTTTCTAAAATCACTAAACCCTTGTGCAATTTTCTTGAACAGGATAAAGTCTAAGATTTTGATGATTCTTGCACCCAAGCATTCGAAACCCTAAAGGAAAAGCTTGCCTCGGCACCCATTGTCGTTCCACCAGATTGGACGCTAGCTTTTGAGCTCATGTGTGATGCAAGTGATTTCGCGGTAGGAGCAGTCCTAGGCCAACGCACAGGTAAGACCTTCCATGTGATATACTACGCTAGTAAAACTCTTAATAGTGCTCAAGTGAATTACACAACAACGGAGAAAGAGTTACTAGCTGTAGTTTTCGCATTTGACAAGTTTTGATCCTATTTGATTGGTACAAAGGTAATTGTTCATACAGACCATTCGACAATCAAATATCTATTTGCTAAAAAGGATGACAAACCTCGTTTGATTCGTTGGATATTACTTTTACAAGAGAATTTGATATTGAAATTAAGGACAAGAAAGGAACAGAAAATCAAGTGGCCGATCACTTATCACGTTTAGAATGCAATAGGGAGGAGGACACGGATCTGGAGATATGCGATGCATTCCCGGATGAACAAATTTTAGTTACCTCGACAATCATGGATGCACATGCCTCAGCAACCCTTGACGTCTCGGCAACCATGGATGCGCACACCTTGGCAACCCTCGACGCCTCGACAACTTTTGACGCCGCAGCAGCCTTTAACGCGCACACCTCGGCAATTTTGGGAGCATTCGCCACGGCAGCACATACCTCGGCAATACTCTGGTACTCGGATTTAGTTAATTTCCTTGTTTGTGATATTTTACCTTATGGCATTACTTACCAAGGGAAGAAGCGGTTCCGCCATGATGCTAAGCATTACTTTTTGGGACGAGCCTCTTTTATTTAAACAATGTGCAGATCAGGTTATACACCGATGTGTCCCTAAAGAAGAGCAACAAAATGTACTCTAGCAATGCCATTCTTCACCCTATGGAGGACATTTTGGAGGAACTCGTACTGCAGTCAAAGTTTTGCAATCCGGTTTGTATTGGCCAACATTGTACAAAGATGCCCAAGACTTTTACAAGCAATGTGATCGTTGCCAGAGGACGGGCAATATCTCTAGACGACATGAGATGCCGCTTTAAAACATCATTGAGGTGGAATTGTTCGATGTATGGGGGATCGATTTTATGGGACCTTTCCCATCTTCATTTGGCAACCTCTACATTCTACTTACTGTCGACTACGTGTATAAATGGGTTGAGGCAGCTGCAGTTCCCAACAACGATTCCAAGACCGTGCAACGATTCTTGCAGAAAAACATATTTACACGGTTTGGGATGTCGAGAGCAATTATCAGTGACGAAGTCAAGCATTTTGACAACAGACTAATTGCCAAGATGTTGCAACGCTTTGGTACATCACACAAGATCGCCACGGCATATAACCCACAAACCAACGGGCAAGCAGAAATTTCCAATCGGGAATTGAAGGTATATTCGAGAAAGTTGTAAATCCCTCTAGGAAGGATTGGTCATTAAGACTAGATGACGCACTTTGGGCACATCGCACTGCATTCAAAACACCCTTAGGTATGTCTCCCTTCCGAATTGTCTATGGCAAAACATGCCATCTACCGGTGGCAATCGAACACAAGGCATACTGGGCAATCAAGACCATGAATATGGATTGGGAAAGTGCCGGACAAAAGCGTTTGTTGGACCTCAATGAGATAGAAGAATTCCGTGCACTCGCCTATAACAATGCATGAATCTATAAGGAGAAAACAAAGCGATGGCATGACAAGAAACTATTGCTGCGGTAATTTATGCCAGGGCAACTAGTTCTCTTATTCAATTCTCGGCTAAAACTTTTCCCAAGAAAGCTGAAATCAAGATGGTCTAGACCATTCGAAGTCGTCAAACCATTCTCCCATGGTGTTGTGATAATCAAGTCCACCTCTGACAACCATGAACTCGAAGTTAATGGACAAAGATTAAAGCAATACAATGGTGCCCATGTGGAACGTAACAAAGAAGTGGTCAACTTAGGAGATGCATGAGCATGCTCTCCTTTCAATATTTTCTTTTTCTTTTTATTTTCATTTTTATTTTTAGGAGATACTTTATTTTTCTTCATTACCTTTAGTTTCCAGGTTTTCTTTGTTTTCTTTTCCACAACAAGACTCACAACCACTACTTGCCATGGTAATCACAACAGAGGAAGCCCCGGTAACCAACCCTAAAGATGCCACGGCAACCAAAGCTAAAAGACATCCCGACAACCACTGCAAAAGCCAAAGGTAAAGCACCTATGCCCGAATCAACTCCTACAAAATTATTGTCTGATTTTTCAGATTCAGACGAGTCCTCCATTGCACCAACAAAGACCGTACCAATTGAATCCTCCAAGAGAAAAGCCAATGACATTGATGAAGAGGACGATAAGGACAACCCCGTATGAGGATCGATTCCACCACCGGCAACAAGAAAAAACCATCACGTTCAAGCAAGAGAATCAAGACACCGACCAAAAGGAAACTAATCATTTACGATGACGAACTCTAGGAGTAAGTCCTCGTATGCATTTTATTTTTCGTTACTTTTATTTTTCTTTAATGCATGCATTGAAGACAATGCCTCACTCGAGTTTGGGGGGATTGTTATTAGTAGTTACCATGTTTAGTTACATTCATCTTAAATATTACATTTAGGATACATAAACTGCTTGCCATGCCTTTAATTGGAACAAGAATTGCTTAGATTTGATGAATATCCGATGATGACTTTGCCAATGCACTTAATTGATAGAATTTTTATTCTAGGATAACCATGGAAAAACTTAGAATTTTACTATGATGCTAATTTTGATGAAACACTATTGTGGTTTGATTGATTTAAGGAATTCTAGTGAACTTAGGTTGATAATTAACAAATTGGGGGATTAGAATAAAAATTGGATGAATGCTAGAGGTGTTCGAAATTGGCTCTAGCATGTGCTAAAAAAATTAATCACTAGAGGTGCCCGAAACTGGCTCTAGTATGTGCTAAAAAATTGATAGAATTTTTTTCTAGAGGTGCCCGAAACCGGCTCTAGTCAAATAAAACTAAAAACAAAACACTAGAAGTGACCAAAACTGGCTTAGTTAAAACATGTTAAAAAGAACCCAATGAAGTAATTTGAAAACCTCTTGTTTGCATAGAATCCGAAAAATCAACTTGCACACAACTCCGCACACACTCACAAGCATTATAGTTTGATTTCGAGTAACTCCTAAGTTTTTCGAAAAATAAAAAGCCAATCATACTTTGTGCCCCGGTTTAGAGAATTAAAATCAAGTTCAAAACTAAGTTTGTGAAAATTGAAGTCTTGGCAGGTAATTATGAGTTTGTATTGCTTGAGGACAAGCAATAGTTCGAGTTTGGGGGTGTGATAAGTGTTCAAAAGTACTATTTTTTTTACACTTTTTACTCATATTATTGTTAGACTTGGGCCCATATTAGTTGCATAATTAGCCATTCATGCATTAATCCATGTTTCCTTCCATCGTTGAGCTTGATTACATAACTTGGTAGTTTTTGTGGGAAAAAATGCTGCTTTGGTGTGTTTTGTGTGTATGTGCAGGATCACTTGCCAAAGCAAGGCTAGAGCTAGTTGCCAGGGCAATACATGAAGGAGATGCCGAGCTAGTTGCCAGGGCAATGCATGAAGGAGACGCCGAGCTAGTTGCCAGGGCAATTGTCGACAAGAGCAAAGGTGATATGGTAGTCAAAATTGATGACTAGAGAAGCCCAAGATGACGTGGAGCAAAGCCCAATCCTAAAGGAATTTGATTTCCATGAATAGATTAAAGAAGAATTCATTTCCAAGAAGATAGGAGATGTTCTAGTAGGAATATAATTATAATAAAGAATTATATTCTTTAAAGATAATTTAGTTCCAACTTAACTTCCTCCTCAAAGAAGGACTTTGACCTAGCCCTAGAAATAAGAGGGAGATTTTGACAATCTGAAAGGAGAAGAAAGGGGAATTTCGACAACTCCAAGGAGGGCAAGAGGAGAGAATTTTCGACAAGCATCTAGGGCAAGGAGGATTTTGACAAGCCTCCTTCTTCATCTTTTTCTTTCTTGTTCGATTGGGTTCATGCTAGGGATTATTTATCTTGTGTTTCTTTGGAACCTAGCCATGAACTAAATCTATTTGGCTATGGTTATTGTGTTTTGTGGTTGTGAGAAACTATTGGATTTTGTTTAGGTAATAAGAGTTTGCACTTTTCTATTCAAGGTTTATTTATTCTTGGTTCTTATTCTTGTTTGCGAGTGAATTGGGAGAGGATCTCGTAACTTCATCTATTTATCTAATATCGGGAGAGTTAGATTCAAGAAACGAATGAATATGATCTTTATTCAATCTATTGATGGTGAAGATTAATTCGGCTTAGGAATAAGTTAAGGATTTCAACGGCTAAGAGGAACGCAAGATTGGTTGTTGTTCACCCTTGATTCACATAGGGATGTATTTTCATGGCATGCACAAGTAGCTAGAGTTTTGACTTAGGGATAAGAAGAAACCATTGAAGAACGCTCTACCGAACCTTGAAGGTTGCTGCCCAGACACCCAAGTAGTTGCCCAGGCAACCATTGATTAGTTGCAAATGCAACCCCATTGTGCAAGTTGCCACGACAATTGAGTTGCATGTGCACTCTTTTACCAAGACGATCCAATCGGCTATCACACCTCAACTCACGATAACCTTGCCTATCTCTCTCATTTGATCTTATCTATTCTTTTACTTTATTGCTTTCTAGATTAGTTATTAGTTAAACTCCTATAATCCTTTATTTGTGTTTTTACTTTTTACAGTGCAAGAGACTAGATTCTTGAAGTGGCACCAATCCCTGTGGAGACGATATCTTTTATACTATAACTTGCAACGTGTATACTTGCACAATTGCGTAGCACTTATTACGCGCAACATGAAGCTTGACACGTTGGTGGTTGTTTAAATGTTTTAGAGACATCAATTCTATGATGAAGTGTGTGTTGTGTACACGGATCGCGTGTGGTTAAAAAATGAAAAGATTGATGTTTTGAGTTTTTGATAACCTGGATGGCTGGAGTTGTTTAGGAGTTATAGTTTGGTGGTTTAATATCGTTCGAGCTAAGCTTATAGCTGATGCTTGGGTTGTGAGAGTTACGGCGAAGTTGAGGATATTTTTTACGTGGTTGGGTGTGATGCTTGATGTCAAGTTACAAGTGAATTCATTCAGGCCACAATTGATTAGAGAAAGGTAACGGTGTGATTATGCATCAATATCACATATTCAGGTTATTGGGAAGAGGAAATCTGGTGGATTTTCACGTTAAAGGTTATAGGGTGTTGTGTTTTAAAGATCGGAAGGTGGTGTCCCTTGATGTTGAGTTGAGGTGTATGGCTTGATGGAGGCGCATGCCAGTTCATGCGAAATGCATTTCGGTAATGCCAAGGTATATTGAGGTTTGAAAAGGGTTTGCTCTTAGGTTGGTTTAAAGGGAGATATGGTTGATTTTGTTGTTCGATGCATGGTAAGTCAGCGAGTGAAAGCTGAGCATCGGTTTTCTTCCAGGTTGTTGTAACCGTTGAGGATACCATAATGGAAATGGAAAAGAATCAGTAGGGATTTTGTGTCTGGGTTGCCTTTGGCACCGACCGAAAGGATTCCATTTGGGTGGTTGTTGATTGAGTTGCGAAGTGTGTGCACTTTCGTGGCTATGCTTGTGATGTATGTTTTGGAATATGTGGCAGATTTGTATATTGCCGTGTTAGTGCATTTGCACTGTGTGCCTGAGTTTATAGTTCTGGATGAAGATTTGTGGGTTACAGTGAGGTTCTGAGGGTGTTGCTTGAGCTTAAGTGTATGTACTTCATATCTATCCCGGTTGGATGACGGGTTAGAGCATGGAATTTCAGTTTTGAAAGATGAGTTGGGTTGTATATCACAGAGCTTCCGGGAAAGTGTGAAAGGAACAAGCCTTTGGTAGAGTTTGCTTTAATGGCAGCTATCAGGCAAGTATATAGGTGGCATCGTATGGGGCATTGTGCGGTTGGAGGAGTCGTACGCCCGTGTGTTGGGCTAAAATTAGGGAAAAGTATATTCCCATGTCTGATGTGTGGAAAGGCACTAGTGAGAAGGTGAAGTTGTTATGTAGGCGTTTGAGAGCAGTTTTGGATCGTCAGAAATTCTACGCGAATTTGAGGCGTAGTGATTTAAAGTGTGTTGTGATGGTCAGATGATCATGATGGTATCGCCTTGGAAGAAGGTGATACGTTTTGAGGACCATACAATTTTTTTGAGTGTGTGGGTCCTATTACTTATTGTTGAGGCTATCTTCTGTGTTGGAGTGGTTCCTTGATGTGTTTTATGTGATGATGTTGTGAAGGTATCGATTGGATTCCTTGCATGTTGTGCCGGTGTAAGGCATTGTGTTGAGATCTGAGTTATCTTGTGTGAAGGACCTGGTGGAGATCCTTGTTGCCAACGGTAGAGTTCTGAGTGGTATATTGGTTGGCCTTGTTAAGTTGTTGCGGAGACACCGCAGTGTTAGGAAGCCGCATGCGAATGTAAGTCGGAGATGTTGGAGCAGTTTCTGCTTTTGTTTCTTATGGGTAAATGTCGGAATGAAATTTCTTAAGTGGGGGAGAGTTGTAACGCCCTAGTTTTGGGCCTAGCGGTTTTGAGGTTTATTAGACGGTCTGGTGGACCGGGTTAGAGATTCCAGTCGGATTCGGGACCGTATATTTTTGGTGAGATAAAAATATGGAAAATGGTTAAAAATCATGTTTTATATATGATTAATATTCGTGGAGTCAATTTTGGAAAATGAGATTTGGAGGTATGACATTTTGGCTAGTGACCGAAATGCAATTTTTGAAAACTATTTTTAAGTGACTAAAATGAAAAGGGTCAAATTCTTAGAATCCTTAAGGAGCTATTTTACCAAGTTTTTTCTGGTGATTTATCCCTTCAATTAAATCATTTTAACATGTGTTTTAAAAGTTAATTAAAAGGGTTTTAGATATTAAAGTTAGTTATTTGCTTTTAAACAAATTTGATGTAACTTTTCTCTCCATTTCTTTTCTACCAAAACACTCAAGTTTTCATCAAAAACCAGAGGTAGGGGATCCTTTTTACTTAGATTCTTGATCTACAATTGATTATTTGACTTTGATCTACAAAACCTCGTTGAAATCTTGTGTTTTCCTAGCTTTAACCAAGCCAATTGAGGGAGAAATCACACAATAGGTGTAAGGTCCGTGATCTCCTCTATTGAATGGTTCTTTATTGATATTCCCAAATATTTGATCTTTGATTTATGGTTTATAATCTGATTTTGTGTTTTTATGTTGAATTAATTGATTTAATTGGGTAAAATTGATGAAATAGCGAAAGATCCGAATTAGATCTGTTTCCAGTGATGTAGATTGATTTTAAACATATTATGGATGTATAATAATGTTTGTAAGTCATTTTTAACAATGGAATCCCGAAACTCTTGAATCTCTAATGGTTTAGGTTGTTAGAATTGTGTTTTTGTGGAGTTGTGGTGGCTGTTTGGTTGCTAGAAGTGTTAGGTTGTTTTGATTCTATTTTTAGATGTTATTTGATGATAAAAGTGGTGTTAGATTGATAGGTTGTGGTCGAGTTGTGTTTGGAAAGGATTAGATAGTGTTTTCGGTTGTTCTGATTGGGTAATTGTGAGGTGAATGTATGAATCTGTGAGGATCTGTTGTTGCAGTGTTTTAATGCATAGAGATGCATTAATCCTTTGTTGTAATGTGATTAAAATAGAGGAGATGGATTCGGAAGTGATCGGGGAAGCTTTGGAGGCTTTGAACTCTTGTTTTCGCGTCAGCAAATCGAGATTTCGAGTATCGGTGAGTGAGAGTGTGGATTCCAACTTTGGAATGTTTTAAAAGAGGTTTATGGGAGTTTAAACTAAGCTTGAAACGCTAGTTTAAACTCGGAAGTAAGTATAAAGTGGTTTTCTCTCTCGGTCGTGCTAGTTTGAAATGGTTTTATGCATTTCTTTCCATTTACATGTTACCAACTGTTTAAGCATGTTTTAAAGTATTTGATATACTGTTTTTAATCATGAAATGCTGAAGGATGCACATGGTAAGTTATCCTTGTAATTATGTGGTTTATACTTATCTTTAAAGCATGTGATGTTGCTTTGGAAAAATGGTTTGGTGAATGCTTGTTAAAACAATGAGGTAAATGGAAAATGGTTAATTATATTGGCAAGTGATGTGGTTTTAAAATTGTTATCGGATATAGTTGGTCGGCCATTGGATTGAGTGCACTGTAAATAAGTCACATTGGATGTTGAGGGGTTTATATTGTGTATCGAATCTCCATCCAAGTACCCTAACGGTAGAGGGGTTTAACGGTACCGAATACACCCGTTAGTGGGTTAAGCATCTAACCGATGAGAGGGATTGGTATCCCTGTGGGTTGAGAGTGTACCCGATTGTTATTGCACCCGGTTGTTAATGTACCACGATTGTGATTGTATCGCTATTCCGGTTGAGATGGCTTGAAGTGTTGGGTTACCACTTGTTGAATACGTGTATCCGACGAACTCTTTTATTAATGGACTTGTTTAATGATCACTTGTAAGCCAATATAATTGTTAATGTATCATTGAAAGGTTTATGTTGTATAATGTGATTTACACATGTTTGCTCTTTAAGCTTTGCATATGGTGTTATGCATGGGAAGGCTTAAATTGAGGTTAGCAATGGGATTTGCTGTTGGTTAATGATTCATGTTGCATATTGTTAAATATGCTGGTTTTGAAAGTGTTAAAGTGTATGGTTTTAAAGGCATGATGTATCATATGATGATAAATATGGTTTGAAACTGGAATTTCATAGTGTTGATTGAAAATGGTTTTAAATGCATTGATGGTGTGTTGTTTTTGAGCACTCCTCACTAAGCCTAGTGTGCTTACGCTTCCTTTGTCCATCAATGCAAAGAACTAAAGGTTTGTGAGGCAGCGGGAAGCAAGGGATCTCAACAAGACTTGGTAATCAAAGTATGTTTTTGGAATTAGACTATAAGTAATAAGGGTAATAGGGTTTCTGTTGATGTTTCGGGAGATGGTTGTTAAACTCTCTGTTCGAGCAAGTTTGTTTAGTTGCTCTTGAATTGAAAATGGCCATTATAAAGTGTTTTTGGTGGTGGTTTGGAGTTTCATGCGTTGCTCGATTGGTTTCTAGGAAGCGTGCCTATAGATTTTCATTGGATGCAAGATGCCATGAATCGATGTTGAATCTGTGATGCTTTGATGTGGTTCGATTCTTGAATATGTTGGATATATGTTTGAAGCATGTATGAGTGTTTCAGAAATCATAAATGGATTAAAAACCAGTTAAAATTCTCATTCCAGGCCCATAGGTTTCTAAACCTGGCCCCTGGTTTCGAAACCTGTAGGCCAAAATTGGCTATGGGGTGCAGTACGCGGGGAGTCGTACAGGTACGTGTTTTAAGTTCTGGAGGCCTGGTTTCGAAAACTGTAGGGATGGTTTCAAAACCTCTAATATAATTTGGCTCCGTATCGATCCGGAAACCCGTGTACCAAAACCAAGGACCGTTATTTCAGTTATATGTTCGATTTAAGCTTGGAAATCTTGCAGTTTGGTCCCTAGATGTTGTGTATGCAATTGAATGAGTTTGGATGGTTGTTTTAAGCTGAAATTTGACATGTATGCATGAAACATGGCTAATTAAGGATTGGTAAATCAAATTTTAGGTAAGTCCTTATAGTTTTGCAGATATACAATTTGGTTCCTAAATGTTTGAATGATAAATTGAGGGTGCTGCGGTGATCTAATTGCGATGAAATTTCATGAGCTTGCATGAAATGAACTTAATTGTTGATTGTAAAGTTAATTTATTAATTGGACCCTTAAACTTGTGGGAATTACATTTTGGTCCCTATTTTGTAATAGTGTTCAATTGGATGTCAATTCGATGCCCGATTGAGTTGAGTTTACACTTATGATCAGTATGTACATGTAGGTTAATAGTTATGCCTCTAGATAAGATAAAAGAAAAAAATGGTCGTGTTTTGAGTTTTATCTTCACGGTTTACCTCGATAAACCTAATGTAGCTTGCTCGTTTCGGTCTTGCGACTAGGCCGGGTTGAGGGGGTTACAGACATTTTTTAGTGCCTCCTATTCAAGAATAGACTATACTTCCCTAGAATTCAACTCTTTTTCCTTCAACCGATATTACATGTCTAAGGAAAATTACTCCTAATAACCAAAATTCATATTTAGAAAATCTTACATAAAGCTGCATATCTCTTAATGTTTGTAATACCACTAAAAAATGGTAATTATGTTTAGCTTCTATCTTTAAGTATGCCAGAATATTGTCCATGAAGACTACTACTACAAACTGGTCTAAGTAGTATTGGAATACTCTATTCATCAAATCCATGAATACATCATGGGCATTTGTAAGTCCAAATGGCATTACTGGGAATTTGTAATGTCCACAAAGAGCCCTGAATGCTGTCTTTGATACATCTTCGTCTTTGACCTTGAGTTGATAATAACCCGATCGAAGATCTATCTTTGACAACACTGTTGCACCTCTAAGTTGATCAAATACATCTTAAATCCTTGGTAGTGGATACTTGTTCTTAATAGTTACTTTATTCAACTACCGGTAATCTATACATAATTGTAGAGAACCCCTCTTTCTTCTCTACAAATAATACCGGAGTGCCCCATGGTGATACACTCGGTCAAGTGTAATCCCAGTCTACCAGTTCTTCCAATTGAGCTTTCAACTTTCTTAGCTCAATTGACACCATCCTATATGGTGCTATCGATATCGGTTCAATTCTAAGATAGACATCAATCCCAAACTTACCTCTCTATCCGAAGGTAATCCTAATAATTGATCTGAAAAACATTTGAAATTTTCCCACAATCAGGTATCTTTAATCTTCTTGGGTGACATTTGTATAATCACCACATAAATTAAAAAAATGCCTTACATCCATTTACTTAACCTCTGAGCTATTGTCGTAGAAATCACTGACTATAATCATTCAGTTCTTTCTTTCACATCAGGTTCTTGAAGCACTAACCTCTTTTTTTTTACACATCACTTCTGCATCAAATGTAGATAGCCAATTCATTCCAAGGATAACTTCAAATTCATGAAATCAAAGTTCCATTAAAGTCACTGGGAATTTAATCCATTGAATTACTAATGGACATTTCTTATATATTCTAGTCACCCATACCTATGTCCAAATGGATTACTAAAAATCACATCACTGGAAATAGTTTCCTTAAAAATCTTTCTTTGTGTCATAATCTTAGTACTAATGTATGATTGAGTCAAATCCGGATCAATTAAAGTAAATACAGGCTCTCTCCATAGACTTTGCTTTATTTAAAGAATTCTGATAAACATATAAACTTATACCTAACAACATCTCTTTATTAAACTAATCGCCCATATATTTGGTTTTATACACTTTTTAAAAGAATTTCCAAATCACTTTCTTAACATGTACTAACTCCGTGGCATTAGACTACTAAATACGAACGTGTTCCCTTAGCAGGATACACCTTCTTCTAACTTCTTAGCATATATGCAGTTTAATTCCTCTATAGCATGACTTTAACATCTTTATGCCACAAACTGGCAATTATTGGACCACTTTCTCCATTAAATTTAGGAGCTCCTAACTTTTAAGCTCCTTAACAATCGACATCCTTACTGGTGCATGTACCAGGCTGATGCAGTCACAAGGGTCTTAATTCTATCAACCACAACCTTTAAAGCGCATACTAAGGTTTCATATTTTTGTGCTAGAGTTCTCTGCTATATAAGTGCCTCTACCGAGGTAAGAGCCAGAGATGGAACATTCTGTATTTCATTACTTCTACTTTGGACCTCCTTTTGGTCTCAACTATCAGATGTCTAACACAGTCCAACAATACTTGACATTACTTATTTCTACTATAACTTATTCATGTTATTGAGGAGCATAATCAAGTTACACAACAGTACGTCAGTAACAGGCATCCTAGGGGCATGTATTTAACATCAAATCATATTAAACTTGGTTTAGCCTCCAGAATCGCCTAAACCTTTGCTCTGATACCAATAAATGTAACACCCTTAATGTATACTCGTAGACCGAATATACATTAAAGATGTTATGAAATTATTGGAAGAAATCTTGACTTGTAAAGTTTTTTATATCAAAATTTTAATTTTTAGTTTAACCCTTTCTTGATTTTAAATTTTTTTATGCGATTAGGTCTAAACAACATTTTAACCATACCATAGATTTTGCTATTGTTAACAATTCATTTTTCTAAACTTATTCATCCATAAAAGCATATAATTACATTGTAAACTTATGCTGTAGATAGTTCAACTTTAAAATATTTACATGCCCACTAGTCTATCAAATTATGGTAAAGACGTACTTACTGAACTTATTGTAGTAACTTGATTTTTCCCCAAGTTTCTGCTCCTCCTTGATAGACGATTTCCAAGAAACCTACGTGTGACATAAGACACAAACTAAGTACGAACATAGTGAGGCAATTAAACTTATTAATTTACACATGAAATGATGTTTAAAATACTTCATATAAGAATGCATTTCATATTTATCTACAACAAGGCAAGTATATCACAATGTACATGTTTCATGTATTATAACTATCATATAATTCATGTTAATATGGTATAACATATTCTCTGCCATGGACATGCTTTTATCCTAAAACATTTCCATAACAACATAACATAATGATCATGATTATCATGTATCTCATATTTCATAAATTTCATATATCATTTTTACAATTTTCATCATATATCTTACTTTCTTAATATCATGTATCATCTCATGGTCATGCTTACATAATGTAATCATTTGTATAGCATGTAAACCAAGTATCATCATCATCATCATCATGTATGCCATGTAATATCATTTCATATAAGTCATGTAGCATCTATCATATACTTCATGTATCATATATCATATAAATCATGTATCATCAATATCATATATCATCACTATCATGTGATTCGTGTATCATATATCGTGTAACGTCTCTATCATGTATCATGTAATATCTCTGTCATCAATCATGTTACAATATAATGTTTCATGTATTGTCATGCAGTCATTTGCATGTTCATGATCTATCATATAACCATCTTATATTATTATTAACGTGTCTGGCTAGAGGCCCATGGAAACCCTGTAGCCTATCTACACCGTAGTGCCATGTAGAGTACGTGCTCGAGAGGACGCTCTTTGCTCCTTATATAAACACCTCGTTAGTGCATTTTGCACTATGGGTTTAGATCCCCAGGGTGTATCTTGTTTCATTTTAATATTGTTTCATTTAATCTTGTCATTATCCATATTTCATGTATGCATAATGCATCATCATTTATGTAAACAATCATTCGTACCTGGTATTCCATCAATCTTGCCATGTCGAGCAATGTATCATATCACATATTATAGAGAAAGGCAATGCCAATTTCAACATAATGCAAACATATAGAAATGTACTCACCTTGGCCATTTATTAATATGCCTCACTAAGCTTTATTGATCCTTTCCTTTATAGTACCTCGGACCTTCTTTTGATTCGGATCAAACTTCATTTATCACATGAATATAAATAAACATTTATTAGATTCACTTCTAACAATATTTCAATTAATCTATTAATCATTCAACATAAAAATTTTCCATAAATTTATTTTCTTCCTTATACTATTCACAAACTCATTTTTTGTCCCTAATGACCATTTTGATCTTCAAATAATTCCTCCAATCTTGTTAACCAACATTAGACAAATTGTCTCAATTTCCATTTTCTGTCAACTTACACTACCATCAAAGATTTACTTCTACAGGGCAGAATACATACTGAATCTTGATCTCCTTTATTTCGTAGAAACTAGATTCAATAAGGGTTCTAACGGTATAAGTCACATAATTTAGTAAAATCTACAAAAATTATGAAAATTCATCGAACTCCCTTTTACAGGGTTGTCCTGACAAAAACTGTTCTGTAATTTTTCTGACCTTCATTCGATTAAAAATTAATATCTTTTAACTCGGAACTCGAAATCAGTTTTTGTTTATTGGAAACGAAACTAGATTCGATAGGTTTTTCAACCATATAAACTAATTAACCCAGATTCAATTTGTACGATTTATGGCAAATTTTCAAAGTCGAATTCCAGTATTGAATTTCGAAACATACTGCGATTCTATTTTCTAACCTCTCATCAGTTAAAAATTCATACCTTTCGATATATGAATCGAAATCATTCACCGCTTGTTTTAAACGGTACTACACGAATAAATCTTTACATCGATATAAAATTCACCATCTAACAATTTTTGTAGAATTTATGGTGAATTTTCAAACTTACTGCCAAATCCAATTTTCATACACAACTTCCATAAATAACTTCAAACTTTATACAAATTTCTCCTTACTTTGCTATTTGTCAATTTGGTCCCCTTACTTGGTTCAAACCACTAATGTATCACTTTTTTCATCAAATAATTATTCAAAAATAATTCCCTCTATTTTTTCGTTCTTTCTGAAATAGTAACTAAAAATGCAAAGATAAGAATTCAAGCTTCTTAACTTTGAAAATTAGTCCTCAAATCAACATTACTACTTGAATTCTATTATTTCAACTAAAATCAGATTTAGTCCTTCTCTAAAACCTCATTTTCGAATTGTTCACTTAAGTTTGACAATTTGTCAAAATGGTCGCTAACTCGATTTAACATCGGTTTTGCATCCTAACTTCAATTTCACATCTCCAACATCAATAATAACATAAATACACTAAAAAATCATAAAAATTAAGATTAGTCCTTTAACTTTCAGAATTGCCGAAAGAGTCCTTATACCTTTAATTTAGGGTTTTGCTTCCAAATAACAATTTCAAGCTTACTAGATCATTTATCCAACATCACAAGCCCTAAATCAAACTTGAATCCATAAACCCTAATCATCTTCATACAAAATAAAATATGTAGGTTTTAAATCCCAACTCAAAAACATGATTTTATCATCATAACAACTTAATTTCAACTTAAATTTCAACATAGAATCATAAAATCTCAAAACCCCCAATTTAGTGCATAAACCCTAATTTCTTTCTCATCAAAATTATCATCAATCAAGCATGTATTCCGTAAATTATTTAAATCAAAAGATAGAGCTTGAAGAGTATAACAACTTTGTAGTTCGAAAGATTACCTAAAAATTGAGTTTCGGGGCTTGAATCGAACTTGGAAAATTTTTCTCCACTTTTCTTTCTTTCGCCCCCTCATATTTCAAAATTTGAGGATAAAGAATGGTCTTCATCTTTTTTTTTCATCCAATTTGGCCACTTGTCTTGTATAAATGAATTTTAAATTCATTTAAATTATGAAATTACTAAAATGCCCTTTTAATCCAATGGTTGAGATTGATTTTATCATCAATCAAGGGCCAAGATTAAATCTCCCATTTCCTCTTTCCAAAATTTCCCTTATAACTTTTTAAATATTTCAAAATTGCTATTGGGGCTAAATGACCAATTTGCCCTCTAACTAGTTTTTATATACTAGTTTGCCATTCTTGTAAAAAATCAACTAAGTCTAGTTGGAATCCATCCAACTATAATAGAATATTCATAAATTAGTTTTTTATAAATTTCCCATGGCTTTTGGATCAGTCTCTAAATTTTCAGTTCAATCCAATTTCCCGATATTCGTAAAATACTTCTAATACGATTTTACCTTTCCCGAACTATCGGATTTATTCCAAAAATTCTATATTTCCATATTAGAGAAATAAACATTATCATCTCATAAAAACTTCCTTTCTTCAGGACTTAGACTGAAATTTTTTTAACTCGGTCTATTATCCCGATAATTATCAAAAATCTTCATAGAATAAAATTTATCTTAGAAATCCTTTATCGATAATTCATTCGAAAATTCTTTACTCTTACCGAGTCTAAAATATCGATTAGAAACACTTTTATGGGACCTTCCTGAAGGTCACCCATCATTGTATTTCTCTAGCCTTAGCAACTTAAGAATTTTATTCAATCCAAATTCGGTACTTTTTTCTGCATCTTAATTCTTAAAACCAATATCAAGGTACCTATTTCGATCTGATTCACTCTTATACTTAATAAAATTACTTGTTGGGGAAATTTAAACTTTAGTCCCCAATCTTTTCCAAAGTTTATACTTTAACCCTTTAAACTTTCAAAATTTACAATTTAGTCACTAGCCAAATTTTGAGATATTACAAAAACCGTGGAGAAAGAGGAGAAAGAAGAAGGAAAATTTCCAAGCTCGATTTAAGCCCCAAATCTCAATTTTAAGGTAATCTTCCGAACTACAAAGTTGTTAATCTATTCGATCTCTATCTATTGGTGTAAAATGTACATGGATTTCATGCTTGATCGATGAGACTTTATGAGAGAAAAATTAGGGTTTATGTTTAAATTGGGGGTTTTATGATTTTATGAATCTATGTTTGATTTTATGCTGAAATCAAGCAAGAATGATGTTGGATTTGTGTTTTTGAGTTTTGATTTAAACCCTAAACAATTTAGCAACCTTGAAGAAGATTAGGGTTTAGGGATCCAACCTTAAATTAGGGTTTATGATGTTGAGTTAGTAATCTTGCAAGCTTGATTTGTTGTTTTGAATCAAAACCCTAAAGGACTAATTCAGCAAAGTGTTAAAGTTAGAGGTTCAATTATGTTTTTTAGAATTTGAAATGTATTTATGTTATTAATGATGTTAGAGACATGAAAATGAAGTTATAATGCTAAACCGACGATTAAACGCTTTAGTGACCATTTTGACAATTTGTTAAACTTGAATGGTCTATTCAGTAAAAAGGATGTGTAGAAGGAGTAAATCTGATTTCTAGTTAAAATGATGAAATTAAGGTAGTAATGTTGATTTGAGGACTAATTTGCAAAGTTAAGAAGCTTGAATCCTTGTATTGGAAATTTGGTGACCATTTTAACAAATCAAGAAAAACTAGAGGAGTAAAGCTTTAAGCTTATTATGATGAAGGTTGTAAAGAGAACATATGAATACAAGCTTTATTCTATCCATTCGAAGTAAAGTGATGGGACTAAATTGACAAGTAGAGAAATAAGGAGAAGTTGGTGTTAATTAGAAGTTATTCATGGAAAGTTATGTTTCCAGCAAAAATGTTTAGATGATGAATTTTATATCGTTGTAAAGATTTGTTGTCTAGTTTCGTTTCCAGCAAACAGAAATTGATTTCGAATTCTTAGTTAAAAGATATGAATTTTTAATCGAATGAAGGTCAGAAAAATTACAGAATAGTTTCTGTCAGGAAATCTTTGTGACGTGAATGTAAGGAATTTTCATAATTTGTTGTAGATTTTATTAACTTATGTGGCTTATACCTTTAGAACCGTCATCGAATCTAGTTTATGCGGTAGAAAGGAATTTGAGATCTAGTATGTAATCTGCCCTGTATAAGTAAATCTTTGAAGGTAGCGCAAGGTGTCAGAAAATGGAATTTGAAGCATTTTGTATTTAAATGTTTGTTAGCAAGCTCAGAAGAATTATTGGAAGTTCAAATTGGTCACTAAGGACCATAATAGTTTTTGAACAGTGCAAGGAAGAAAGGAAAAATATTTGGAAATTTTATATTCGAATGATTATATTTTACAACATTTTAAGGTATTGCTAGATTTGAATCTAACAAATAATTTATTTTATTCATGTGATTAATGAAGATAAGTCTGAATCAAAGAAGGTTCGAGGTTCTATGAAAGAAAGGATCGAACTAGGACTTAGTGAGGCATTGTGTTAAGTGGCCAAGGTGAGTGCAATTGCATACATATCATGACACATTGGTATTTTATACATCAGTGGGATGGCTTGCGATGAGCCTACCCAAATTTTATTCATTATATTTATGTCATAGAGCATATGATTGACATATTTTAAATATTTCAAAAGTTGAATATAAATGTATAGATCACTAGTTATATATGATATTATATTATGAATGTTATTTCGGGTATGAATTGCCCAATGTTAAATTATGTTGATATACATTGCCATGGATGGAATAAATATGGAATATATGCCCAAGTATGTTAATGAAGGATAGGGTATAGTTGGCATGCCATATAGTCCAGCATCACGTTGCATACTCGGTTTAGCACTATAGTGTATATAAAAGACACTTACTGTATATGGTTAGCACAACCTTATATGCGGTTTTGACTCGTGTACCCATGGTCCTCATAGGCTTATATTTGGGCTATGGTTTATGGTTAATAAATGATAAACAAGTGAATAAGCTTATGAGCTTTTGGAATAAATGACAAGTATATTGGTAAGAAATTTATATGTGATTTATATCATGTTAATATATGAATAACATGATGGATTTACATGTCTAGTGATCATGATGCATTTATGCATATAAGGTATATTATGACAAATAAACATGCATGAAAGTGTCATGACATTAGCATGTAGTAAATCATTACTAATGCAATGTGATAGTTGATGCTTTGGCATATATATCATGTTATATAAACATAGCCACGAAGTCAAATAAAAGTTTAAATTATTGTTGTTAATTCCTTTATTGCCTCACTAAGTTCGTACTTAGCGTGAGTTTGATTGAGCACACGTAGGTAAATCAAGATGAGAGTGAGAAGAGCATTGCATCAATATTGGAAAGCTCAACAAATGACATCCTAATTGAGGTTTGATTATTATAGTGGCATGTATACTTGCTAAACCTATTTGAGTTGTGATTGGCCTTTAAAGTTCGCTATGGTTTCAAGATAATTGGCATTTCTGGAATGATTCAAAGTTAAGAGTAACCTCAAGTAATGAGTTGCATGCTAAGATAATTGAGAGCATGTATGTTTTATGATAGTCAATTGTTCCTTATAAGCATACATAACATTTGAAGACATTTGGGAATTGAATTAGGATGAATTAGAAATATGAAAAATACAAGAATGTCCATTTTGGGACAGGGTGTACCAGTACTCAAGATTTGGGTTCAAAATTATCAAAACTTGAATTTTGTTTCAAATATCATTAATATTTAAGGATAGTAAAGTTGTCATATTCTTGATTCGTGTTCGCCATATGGATACGAAAAGGGGTGTTACACCTATTGTGCTTACGCTCTCTTTGTCCATCAATGCAGAGGATTAAAGTTTTGGAAGGCAGTGAGAAGCAAGGGATCTTGAAAGACTTGGTAACGAAAGTATGTTTTTGGATTAGGCTATAAGTAATAAGGGCAATGGGGTTTCCGTTGTTATTCGGGAGATGTTTTGTTAAACTCCCTATTTGAGCAAGTTTGTTTGGTTGCTCTTGAGTTGTAAATGGGCTTTATGGTTTATTTTTGGTGATGGTATGAAGTTTGGTGTTTTGCTTGAATGGTTTTCAAGGAAGCATGCCTATAGTTTTACATTTGATGCAAGATGCCATGAATTGATGTTAAATTTGTGATACTTGGCTGTAATTTGTTCCCTATTTATGTTGGATGTATGTTAGGAACATGTTAGGATGTTTTGGTACGGTTGAATATATGATACACTAGCTAAACATAACATTACAAGCCCAGGCGTACCGATACGCGGGGGACCATATCGGTACAGCTAGGTAAAAATAAGCTTGGCATTTCGATACGGGCTTTAGTGTACCGGTATGGACTTATGCTACTGGAAATTGCTTTTTGGAAATATAACCCGCGTACCAAAACACCTCCATACCGTATCGGTACGGGTGTTAAGAAAATTTAAATTGAACCATGTTCCAACTAGGTGTATCGAAACAGTATACGGCATATCAAAATAGGGTAGTTTTATGTGAGACACCGTATCGATACGGTTTTCTGTGTATCGATACGGTTGTCTGTTAATTCAGTTAATGTCATGGAAGTAAAGTTTTGTTTTCTTTCATTTTGGTCCCTGAATCTTATGGATGCAATTAGATGAGTATGGATGATCATTTTGAGCTGATTTTGACATGTAAGCATGAAATATATTTAATTAAAGGTTGGTAACTAAATATTGGGAAAAGTCCATGCATATTGCTGAAATTGCAATTTGGTCCCTAAATTGCGTTTGTGTCCAATTGGATATCGATTCTATGTCCAATTGAGATGAGTTCTCACCTATGAATAGTATGTACATATAGGAAAGTAATAATGCGTCTAGAAAAGATAAAAGAAAAAATGGACGTGTTTTAGGTTTCATCTTCCCAGTTTACTTCGGTAAACCTAATGTGGCTTGCTCAGTTCGGTCTTGTGACTAGGCTGGGTCAAGGGGTTACATTTGGTGGTATCAGAGACAAGTTTGTGATAATTGGGAGTTGGTATGATTTATGTGATGTTATTGTGAGTTGAACACTGTTGTCTGCTATGCATGGTGATTGTAAAATGCACGTTGATTGCTTTATGCCATGTTGAGGGAAAATTTGGGAAACACAATGCCTTATTATTATAGTTTGAAATGTTATAATTTTGAAATGAAAGTCTTGGATCCTTGCTTGAAGCTGACTTGATTATCTTTGTTTTGAAATGATTATTATGCCTTAGAAAATGTGTTATGTTACGGTTGAGAGGAGAAATAAGAACTAGCGTGATGCTGTTGCCTTTGGGCAGTGAGTTGATGAGAGTGTTGTGTCTCCTAGGGGTTTGTCACCCTAAAGCAAGTACCACATGTGCCGGTTGGGCCAGTGTTGGGTGACATGATGTCTCGATATAGGTGATGTTTTGAGCTTTTAAGTTGTTGTTGCTGGAGTGCATGTGTTTGCACCGACGGTTGGGAAAACGAGGTTGTCGTTGGAATATCCCTATAGATTGAGAGGAGTTGAGTACCGTGGGTTTTACTCAAGGCATCTGAGATAGGGATGGCCAATGTTATCTATGTTTGGACCAAATGGGGTACATTGGTACCCGTAAGTTGGGATGTGTTGAATCTCTGTTGCAAGTGGATGTTTTTAGTTGGTGGACAATTGTATCTGCGGGCATGAAACCCAATGATATGGATTAGGAGTCTTTCCATGCTATCTTTTATAAGAAGCATATGAGGTTAGATACTTGGATGACAAGAAACGAGAGTTCATGGCTTGGGTTCAAGGTTGCATGTGTTTGGCCGAGTTAGGGTGAAATTTGTTCGATTGAGCCGGTATGCTCCTGAACGGGTACTGGTAGAGAGGTATCAATGTGATCGGTTCTGTTATGAATTGGTACATGATGTTAAGGTGTATATGTTGGCTTTCGACTACACCATTATCAACATGTTGGTACACGGGTGAAGTATATCGAGCAAAACTTGGGTTTATTTGCTTCGCGTGGGAGGTTCTGGCTTTGGCAAGAGAATTACGAATTCTAGTTTCGGTAATGTTCAGTTTAAAAGGAATTGTGATAAAAGATGTCACCTTGAGTAGAGGCGAGGTGATAATAGTGCTGGGTGAGTACCGTGGGGTCAGAGTATCTAGACTAGAATAGTATTTAATGCATATTGGGTGTATGTGGATCGTGTGATCTCATGAGGCAGGATTATCCATATTTGATATGTAGAGTGTAAACCCTTGTGCTTGTTGTTATTGATGGTTGTGAGAATTATGGTCTGAACAATCGTCTCGCAGGTGATAGTTGTGAGAATGCAGAAACTGGTTTTCCTGGTGAGACGATTATTGCTGAAAGTATGTTTGAAAATGCCCTTTGGTGGTTTAAATCCTGAGGTTACGGTTGATTTGTTGGAGTTGTTGCTCTACGATTTTTTATTTAAATCTGGGTATGGATAGTGGCTGGTACAGGGATCTGTGGTTGGTTTTTGATACTAGCGAGTTACCTTGAACTTGCTAACGATTACAAGGTGGTAATCACAGGCGAGAATGTTAAATTCTTGTCTAGTGCTGTTTTGACGCTAGAGGTAAGTCATTTGATGAATCCTTGGTTATAAGGCATTCTTAACCTATGTTACGAATCTGGGCTCAAAGGAAGTACATGCTCAAGATATTCGTACAGTATGTGAGTTCCTGGGTGTTTTCGAGGGAATGGCTGAGTTTGAATCAGATTGAGAGGTCTAGATTGATGTTAAGTTGTATGAAAATGCAGCTCCAGTGTCTTTTGCTTCCTGTGCTTGGCTCGAGGGAGTTGCTTGACCAAGGGGTTATTAGGCTTAATGTTTTGTCGGGAGTTGCATCGGAGTTTTTGTAGGAAAAGGAGGATGGCATGATGCAAATGTGCATGGGGCTTTGGTAGTTGAATAAGTTGATGTTCTGTTGATCTTTTTAGAGGTGCTTTGGTAGCTTGTACGATTGTTTTCAGTCCGAGTTTTATCTGTTGAAGGTAAATGATGTGTTTGTGTTTAGATTTGCCTTTTATAAGGGGGTGCGGCAGTATGCTTTTTTGGTTATGCCATTTGGGGTTGACCAATGCATGGGTTGCGTTCATAGTTATGATGAGTCGGGTAGCCCTTGAGTTTTTGGATCAGTTGGTTGTGGTGCTTACTGTTGGTGTTTCCGTGTACAAAAGCACCGAAAAGGGTTTGATTGATAAGTATGGTTGGTTTAGTGGATTTTTGGGGAGAAGTGAATGTTTCTCTTTGTTTGGGAAGTATGAGTTTTGGGTATGTTGCTAAGAATTCTGGTTCTGAGAATGTTATTAGTATGTGTGAGCAGATAAAATGCACAGTGCAAAAACACTTATATGTATATGTAAATATGTTAGTACATGCATACATTTGGGCATGACATTAGATGTTTTGCATACATATAAATAGACATCTATGAGGGCATATAAGTAATCATGCATACATATGTTCACACTTACGGGTGACTTATTGGAAATCAATGGAGTGATGGTGTAAGTAAGGTAGCGCATGAAGGTGGTTTTGGTGATATGGTTCTTGGGAATTTGGCTTGTGTTAGTTTTTGAGCGACCAAAGTTAGAATTGGTAGTTTGTAGTTTTGCAAGTGAAGTTGTGGCTTATGCATCTAGATGGTTAAAGGTGCACGAGCGCTTTTGTCCTACGCATGATGTGAAGCTTGCCTTGATGCTGGCTATTTAAATGTTCTAGAGACACCAATTCTATGATGAGAAGTGTGTCGTGTTCACCGATCATGTGTGGTCAAGAAAAAAATGAATGATGATTTGAGTTTTTGACAACTTGGATGGTTGGAGTTGTTTAAGAGTTATAGTTTGATGGTTGAATATTGCCCGAGCTAAGGTTATAGCTAATGCTTTGTTTATAAGGGTTGCGGTGAAGTTGAGTATGTTATTTATGTGGTTGGGTATGATGCGTGATGAAGGCTTGATGGCCGAGTTGCAAGTGAAGCCATCCTGGTCATAATTGAGTAGAGGAAGGTAACTGTGTGATGATGCTTTAGTGTCACATGTCCAGGTTACTAGGGGAGGAAATCTGATGGATTTTCACGTTAATAGTGGTAGGATGTTGAGTTTAAAAGATCGAAAAGTGGTGTCTCTTGATGTTGAGTTGAGGTGTTTGGTTTTGATGGAGGCGCATGCCAGTTCTTGTGATATGCATTCTGGTAACACCAAGATATATCAAGGTTTGGAAAGAGATTGTTGTTGGGTTGGTCTAAAGGAAGATATGGTTGATTTTGTTGTTCGATGCATGGTATGTCAGCGAGTGAAAGATGAGCACCAGTTTTCTTTCGGATTGTTGATTGAGTTGCGAAGTGTGCGCACCTTTGTGGCTATGCTTGCGATATATGTTTTGGAATAAGTGGCATATTTGTATATTGTTGGGTTAATGCGTTTGCACAGTGTGCCTGAGTCATAGTTTTGGACGGAGATCTGTGGGTTACAGTGAGGTTTTGGGGGTGTCGCTTGAGCTTGAGTGTATGTGCTTCATATCTTTCCCAGTTGGATGCAGGTTGGAGCATGGAATTCAGGTTTTGAAAGATAAGTTGGGTTGTGTATCATAGAGTTCAAGGGAAAGTGTGAAAAGCAAATGCCTTTGGTAGAGTTTGCTTTAATGGAAGTTATCAGGGAAGTATGCAAGTGGCACCGCATGAGGCGTTTTGTGGTTGGAGGTGTTGTATACTCGTGTGGTGGGATGGAATTAGGGAAAAGTACATTCCCATGATTGATGTGTTGAAAGGCACCAGTGAGAAGGTGAAGTTGTTATGTGAGCACTTGAGAGTAGCTTCGAATCGTCATAAATTCTACGCGAATTTGAATCATAGTGTTTTAGAGTATGTTGTTGATGGTCGGATGATCATGATGGTATCGCCTCGGAAAAAGGTGATGCGTTTTGGGCGGAAAAAGGAAGCTTAGCCGAGGTTTTGTGGACCATACGAATTTTTTGAGCATGTGGGCCCTGTTGCTTGTTGTTGAGGTTATCTCATGTGTTGGAAGGGTTCCATGATGTGTTTCATGTGATGATGTTGCGAAGGTATCGGTTGGATTCCTCGAATGTTGTGCTGGTGGAAGGCATTGTGTTGGGATCAGATTTATCTTGTAATAAGGATCCAGTGGAGATCCTTGATGCCAGCGGCAGGGTTCAGCGTGGTAAGATGTTTGGGCTTGTTAAGGTGTTGTGGAGATACCGCAGTGTTGAGAAGTCACATGTGAATATAAGTTAGAGATGTTGGAGCAGTTTCTACTTTTGTTTTCTCTGGGTAAATTTTGGGGACAAAATTTCTTAAGTGGGGGAGAGTTGTAACACCTCAGTTTTGGGCCTAGCAGTTTTGAGGCTTATTTGACGGTCTGGTGGACCAGGTTAAAGATTCAAGTTAGATTCGGGACCGTATATTTTTTGGTAAGATAAAAATATGGGGAAATGGTTAAAAATCATATTTTAATATATGATTAATATTGGTGAAATCAATTTTGGAAAATAAGGATTGGAGGTGTGACATTTTGGCTAGTGACCAAAATGCAATTTTTGAAAACTGGTTTTAAAGGTGACTAAAATGAAAAGGATCAAATTCTTAGAATCCTTAAGGAGCTATTTTACCAAGTTTTTCTGGTGATTTCTCCCTTCAATTAAATCATTTTAACATGTGTTTTAAAGGATAATAAAAAGAGATTTTAGATATTAAAGTTAGTTATTTGGTTCTAATGAAAATTGACGTAACATTTCTCACAACTTTTCTCTCCACTTTTGTTCTGCCAAACACTCAAGTTTTCATTAAAAACTAGAGGTGAGAGATTAATTTTACTTAGATTCTTGATCTACAACTGATTATTTAACTTTGATTTACAAAACCTCGTTGAAATCTTGTGTTTTCCTAGCTTTAAATAAGCCGATTGAGAGAGAAATCACACAATAGGGGTAAGGTCTGTGATCTCCTCTATTGAACGGTTCGTTTGATCCTTGATTTATAGTTTATAATCTGATTTTGTGTTTTTATATTGAATTAATTGATTTAATTGAGTGAAATTAATGAAAAAGATAAAGTTTCGAATTGGATATGTTTTCCAGTGTTGAGGATTGATTTTGAGCATGTTTTGGATGTATTATGATGTTGTTAAGTTGATTTTAACAATAGAATCCTGAAACTCTTGAATCTCTAATTGTTTAGGTTGTTAGATTGGTGTTTTGTGAAGTTATAGTGGTTGCTTAGTTGCTGGAGGTGTTTGGATGAAATAATCCCGTTTTTAAGTGTTAATTGCTGATATTGAAGGTAGCTATTGTTAGATTGTGGCTGGGTTGTGTTTGGAAAGAATTGGATGATGTTTTCGGTTGTTGTGGTTGGGTAATTGTGAGAAGATTGTAAAAGTCCGTGTGGATTTGTTGTTACAGTGTTTTGAATGCATTGAGATGCATTAATCCTCTGTTGTAATGTGGTTAAAACAGGGGAGATGAATCCGGAAGTGATTGTGAAGCTTTGGAGGCTTCAGACGCTTATTTTTGCGTCAACAAATTGAGGTTTCGCGTATCAGTGAATAAGAACGTGGATTCTAGCTTTAGAATGTTTTAAAGGTGGTTTATGGGAGTTTAAACTCGGAAGTAAGTAAATATGGGTTTTCTCTCTCGGTCGTGTTAGATTGAAATGGTTTTATGCACTTGTTTTGGATTACATGTTACCTACTGTTTAAGCATGTTTTAAAGTATTTGAGATACTGTTTTTGAGCATGAGATGCTAAAGGATGCACATGGTAAGTGATCGTTCTAAGTATATGATTTATACTTGTGGTTTAAAGCATGGTTGTTGCTTTGGAAAATGGTTTGGTTTTTATGCTTGTTAGAAATAATGAGGTAAATGGTAAATGGTTAATTATATTGGCAAGTGATGTGGGTTTAAAATTGTTATCGAATATAGTTGGCCGGCCATAAGATTGATAGCAAACTATAATAAGTCGCCTTGGATGTTGAGGGGTTTTATAAGGTGTATTGAATACTCCATCAAAGTACCCTAACGGTCGAGGGGTTATATAGTACCGTAAACTCCCGTTAGTGGGTTATACATCTACCAATGAGTGGTGTTGAGGGGTTTATGTGTTGTACCGAATACTCCACCACAAGTGTCACAATGGTGTAGCGATCCTTTCTTTTTTTTTTGGTGAGATTTCGATAAAAAAGGTTTCAAGGTGTTTGGAGGTCTTTCGGGTATTAAAAATATTTTCTATGGGGTTTTAGAAAAAAAACCGTATTTTATTTTGAAACTGGAGTCGCCACCGGCCACTAAGTTAGGCCGGGCACCATAAAACCAGAGATTTTTAAAAATGTTGGGTTCAGGAGTCGATTACGGATGGAGAAGGATTAGCACCCCCACACCGCCCAAAATTGGTACTTTAATAATTACCGCTTTATTACTATTAAACTTCTCGGATGTAAGTGGCAATTAAATTAAGATTCGATCATAAGTGTGAGTAAATTTTAAGGGCCCCATTTCCACGAATAAACTGATAAACCACCATCACTGCGCTTGATACTGGTCACGTTTACGCTCGGATAAAAGGGCACCGCATTGAATTAATATTCCGTTATGCAATCATAACAAATATATCACATCAAAGACAAATAGAATTTAACACGGCATTATATTAACAAGACATATTAAAATAAACACAATGACATAAAAAACATAAACACCAAAATGTTAAACTAAAAAAACCTAAACATGATAAATCTATATAAACATGATGACAAAACATACATTCACATTGACATGGTATTAAAAACATAAAAACATGAATATCACAATATTAAACAAGGGTAATAAAAAGCATGAACATGAATTACATGACATATCGTAATAATAAAACGCAAAGCATAAAAATAAACATGGAAAAAGAAGAAAAACATGCTTCCAAAATTAAATTAACTAGCTATAACATGCTTAAACACATATATAAAATAAAAAAGCCCACAAATGCAACATATGCATGGCATATATTTGTGATATGATACTAAATTAACAAAACACCACCACCACAATATTACACTTAAACTTTATCATGTGAGACAAATTACATGCATTCATGTTATAAACAAATCACGATATTAACATATAACAAATCTATCACCCATTTCTAACATGTAACGTAAAATGCAAAATGAATGTAAAAACATGCTACAAAATTTACATACGCCATGGACAAACTTTTCGCTTATTATTTTTTTACTCATGCATGCAAAGAAAAAAGGAGAAATGGATTACCCTATGAACTCGAAAAGTTTTTCCTGGGAACGTTCTTTTTTTATTTATGGAAAATTTGTTGTTGTGTTCTTCTATTCATTCGGATCTGGTAAAAACAGAGTACAAAAAAATGGTCCCTCTCATTACATATATGATGCCTTTTGATTTGTTGTTTTTGGTAGAGATAGGTGATAAGTGTTCAAAAGTACTATTTTTCTTACCGTTTTTACTCATATTATTGTTAGACTTAGGCCCATATTAATTGCATAATTAGCCATTCATGCATTAATCCATGTTTCCTTCCATCGTTGAGCTTGATTACATAACTTGGTAGTTTTTGTGGGAAAAGATGTTGCTTTGGTGTGTTTTGTGTGTATGTGCAGGATCATTTGCCAAAGCAGGGCTAGAGCTAGTTGCCAGGGCAATGCATGAAGGAGACGCCGAGCTAGTTGCCAGGGCAATGCATGAAGGAGACGCCGAGTCAGTTGCCATGGCAATTGTCTACAAGAGCAAAGGTGATATGGTAGTCGAAATTGATGACTAGGCAAGCCCAAGATGACGTGGAGCAAAGCCCAAACCCAAAGGAATTTGATTTCCATGCAGAGATTAAAGAAGAATTAAATTCCAAGAAGATAGGAGAAGTTCTAGTAGGAATATAATTATAATAAAGAATTATATTCTTTAAAGATAATTTAATTTCAACTTAACTTCCTCCTCAAAGAAGGACTTTGGCCTAGCCCTATAAATAAGATGGAGATTTCGACAATCAAGAGAAAGCAAGAGAGGGGAATTTCGACAAGTCCAAGGAGGGCAAGAGGATAGAATTTTCGACAAGCATTTAGGGCAAGGAGGAATTCGACAAGCCTCCTTCTTCATCTTTTCTTTCTTGTTCGATTGGGTTCATGCTAGGGATTATTTATCTTATGTTTCTTTGGAACCTAGCCATGAACTAAATCTATTTGGCTATGGTTATTGTGTTTTGTGGTTGTGAGAAACTATTGGTTTTTGTTTAGGTAATAAGAGTTTGCACTTTTCTATTCAAGGTTTATTCATTCTTGGTTCTTATTCTTGTTTGCGAGTGAATTGGGAGAGGATCTCGTGATTTCATCTATTTATCTAATATTTGGAGAGTTGGATTCAAGAAACGAATGAATATGATCTTTATTCAATCTATTGATGGTGAAGATTAATCCGGCTTAGGAATAAGTCAAGGATTTCAACGGCTAAGAGCAGCGCAAGATTGGTTGTTGTTCACCTTTGATTCACGCAGGGATGTATTATCAAGGCATGCACAAGTAGCTAGAGTTTCAACTTAGGGATAAGAAGAAACCATTGAAGAACGCTCTGCCGAACCTTGAAGATTGCTGCCCAGACGCCCAAGTAGTTGCCCAGGAAACCATCGATTAGTTGCCAAGGCAACCCCGTTGTGCAAGTTGCCAAGGCAACTAAGTTGCCCGTGCACTCTCTTACCAAGACGATCCAATCGGCTATCACACCTCAACTCATGATAACCTGGCCTATCTCTCTCTCATTTGATCTCATATTTTCTTTTACTTTATTGCTTTCAAGTTTAGTTATTAGTTAAACTCCTATAATCCTTTATTTGTGTTTTTACTTTTTACAGTGTAAGAGACTAGATTCTTGAAGTGGCACCAATCCCTATGGAGACGATATCTTTTATACTATAACTTGCGATGTGTATACTTGCACATTTGCGTAGCACTTATTACGCGCAACAAGTTTTTGGCGCCGTTGCCGAGGATTGGCAATAGCGAATTTGTTTTTATTTTCTTGCACTTTCTTTTTTTTTCTTGTTTAAAATTCAAAGGGCTAACAAACTTTGGTTTTGCATTGGTATATGACCAGGGCAAGACCGACTTCACCAGAATATCCCTTTGATCCAGAAATCGAACGAACCTTACAAAGACTTAGACGAAGGATAAGAGTAGCAATGGCTAATCAAGACGGCAATATGAATCAAGATGTTCTAGTAGGAGGAGGAGTGATTCTTGCACGAAACAGAACTATTCGAGACTATCTTGAAGAAGATGTTGATGGACTTAATCCAGGAGTTGTCGCACCTGAAATTGAAGCCGACCACTTTGAGTTGAAACCGGTAATGTTTAATATGATCAACACAATTGGTCAATTCGGCAGCTCAGCAACTGAAGATGCACGACAACATCTGAAATCTTTCCTCAAGATTTGCAACTCGTTCAAAATACACGAAGTCACCCCCGATGTCTTACGATTAAGATTATTCCCCTATTTACTGAGGGATAGGGCGAAAGCATGGTTGAATAGCATTCCTGCCGGATCAATAGCATCTTGGACCGATCTTTGTCATGATTTCCTTGCTCGATTTAATCCTACAAATTTGACTGATAAGCTTCGTAACGACATTACTTCTTTTCGACAGGCAGATGATGAATCCATGTACGAGGCTTGGGAGCGATATAGAGAACTTTTACACAAATGCCCCTACACGGATTCCCAGTGTAGGCTCAAGTAAAAATGTTTTACAACGCCGTGAATACACCAACAAGGATGATGCTAGATGCCTCGGCAAACGGCATACTCCTAGATAAGTCGCAGGAGGAAGCAATGCAAATTTTAAACAGGCTGGCCAACAATGATTATCAATTCCCATCTACTAGAAGAGGAGGAGTTAGACGCCAAGCCACAATACATGAACTAGGATCATTAGATTCAATTTCGGCACAATTAGCCACTTTAACGAAGATGGTCCAGAACATGCAAAAACCAAACAATACACATGAAGTCAAGGTAATGGATTCTTTTTGTGAGTTATGTTGTGATAACCATAATTCTTCTGAATGTATGCAGAATCCGGAATCCAGCTTCTATGTGGGGAATTACAATCGGAACAACAATGTGATGTCCAATACATACAATCCAGCTTGGAAGAAGCACACAAATTTTTCATGGAGTAATCCCAACAATACTCTAAACCAGAACAATCAGAATGCACAAGCATCGGGATTCCAGCAGAATATGCAACGGCAATAGTTGTCGCAGCAACAACCGACAACATCTAGTTCTTTGGAAAATTCTCTAAATGCTTTTATGATGAAAACTGAATCTTATATGGCTGAGAATAGTAACTTCATAAAAAAGAACTTATGCTTTTATTAACAGGACCGAGATGAGATTGCAAAACCAAGAGGCGGCAATCAAATCATTGGAAAATCAAGTCGGACAGTTTGCTCAAAATCTGAATACTAGACCGCAAGGAGGTTTACCTAGCGGTACTGAAGTCGCAAGAGGAACTGGCCATGGGCAATGTAAGGCGATCACCACTAGAAGTGGCCAACAACTTAGAGAGGCTCAAACCCTCTCATCAAACAAAACTCCACAAAAAGATCACGATGAACCTAGCGGCAAAGCCTCAAATACTGAACCAGGAATTGCCTCGGCAACAGACAATAAGCTTGCCTCGGCAATCGACGATAAAGACGCCTCGACAACTTGTAAAAAGCATGCCTCGGCAACCCCAGTTGATAACGCCTCGGCAACTCCAGTTGTCCCGACAATACTGTCAATTAGGTTTCAAACTAATGAAAGGATCGAAGATATCCGACTTCCACCACCTTTCCCACAAAGGTTGAAGTGACAAAAGCAAGAATACCAATTCAAGAAGTTTCTTGATATCCTAAAGCAAGTCCACATCAACTTGTCATTGGTGGAAGAAATTGAACAAATGCCAAACTATGCCAAGTTTCTTAAAAACATTGTGTCCAAGAGAACAAGGGTAGGAGAGTTTGAAACAATTGCCGCAATAGAGGGATGCATGGCAATGTTGCACAATCGTATGCCACCCAAGTTGAAGGATCCCAGAAGTTTCACAATACCCTGTTCTATTGGAAATCACTATGTCGGGAAAGCATTATGCGACCTTGGGGCTAGCATAAACTTGATGCCTAAATTGGTTTTCCAGAAACTAGGAATCGGGAAGGCAAGACCTACAACAGTTATGTTGCAGCTAGCCGACATATCCTATGTGCATCCAGATGGAAAAATCGAGGACATACTGGTAAAAGTTGATAAATTTATTTTCCCGCTGACTTTATTGTTTTGGATTGTGAAGCAGATGAGCATGCACCTATCATTCTCGGGAGACCATTCCTTGCAACAGGGAGAACCTTGATCGATGTTGAAAAGGGAGAACTCACAATGAGGGTGAATGACCAGCAAGTTAAGCTAAATGTGTTCCAAACACTAAGGCATGCCGATGATCCAGAAGAATGCCAACTTCTTCATGCCACAATAGAGTTTAACTTCGACGAGGAATTTAGTTGCCTCGTCAACTACACTGCTGATCAAGAGGAACCTGAGGAGTATGAAGAACCGGTCGATGAAGAACAACAAGAAGAGGCAAATTGGCTAGACAATCGACCAGGTACATACTTTGAACCACTGGATTACTCAGGTAAGGAAGGTAAGCTCGAAAAACCATTTATTGAACAACCACCGATTCTTGAGTTGAAACAATTGCCAGAGCAACTAAAATATGCATACTTAGGAACCAATAATACATTGCCTGTAATTATTTCTTCTAAGTTACAGCCTGAGCAGGAAAAGAAGCTGATCAAGATGTTGAAGCTACACAAAAGGGCAATAGGGTGGACAATTGCCGACTTAAAGGGAATTAGCCCGACAGTGTGCATGCACAAGATTTTGTTGGAAGATGATCACAAACCTTCAATTGAGGCCCAGAGGAGACTGAATCATGCCATGAAAGGGGTTGTAATGAAAGAAATCATCAAGTGGCTTGACGCCAGCATTATATATCCTATCTTTGATAGTACATGGGTAAGTCTGGTACAATGCGTACCAAAAAAGGGAGGTATAACGGTGGTAAGTAATGAAAACAATGATCTCATTCCAACCAAGACTGTGACCGGTTGGAGGGTTTGTATGGATTATCGAAAGCTAAACAAAGCCACTAGGAAAGATCACTTCCCATTACCCTTTATTGATCGAATGCTTGACCGTCTTGCAGGTAAACCCTTTTATTGTTTTCTTGATGGTTATTCAGGTTACAATCAAATTTCCATAGCACCAGAAGATCAAGAAAAGACAACCTTCGCATGCCCATACGGTACTTATGCCTTTTGAAGGATGTCGTTCGGATAGTTTAACGCCCCGGCAACCTTCCAAAGATGCATGATGGTGTTGGCAATTTAGAGAGGGTGTTGGCAAGATGTGAAGAAACTGATTTAGTCCTCAATTGGGAGAAATGCCATTTTATGGTAGATGAAGGAATAGTGCTCGGCCACAAGATTTCATCCAAGGGAATTGAAGTGGATAAAGCCAAGGTGGACGTGATCGAGAGATTACCCCCACCAAGTTCGGTTAAAGGAATTCGAAGCTTTCTTAGACATGCAGGTTTTTACAAGAGGTTCATTCATAATTTTTCTAAAATCACTAAACCCTTGTGTATTCTGCTTGAACAGGATAAAGTCTTCGATTTTGATGATTCTTGCACCCAAGCATTCGAAACCCTAAAGAAAAAGCTTGCCTCGACACCCATTGTCGTTCCACCAGATTGGACGCTACCTTTTGAGCTCATGTGTGATGCAAGTGATTTCGCGGTAGGAGCAGTCCTAGGCCAACGCACAGGTAAGACCTTCCATGTGATATACTACGCTAGTAAAAGTCTTAATAGTGCTCAAGTGAATTACACAACAACGGAGAAAGAGTTACTAGCTGTAGTTTTCGCATTTGACAAGTTCTAATCCTATTTGATTGGTACAAAGGTAATTGTTCATGCGGACCATTCGGCAATCAAATATCTATTTGCTAAAAAGCATGCCAAACCTCGTTTGATTCGTTGGATAATACTTTTACAAGATTTTGATATTGAAATTAAGGATAGGAAAGGAACAGAAAATCGAGTGGCCGATCACTTATAACGTTTGGAACGTAATAGGGAGGAGGATGCGGATCTAGAGATATGCGATGCATTCCCGAATGAACAACTTTTAGTTGCCTCGGCAACCATGGACGCGCATGCCTCGACGCCTCAGCAACCCTCGATGCCGCAGCAGCCTTTGACGCGCACGCCTCGGCAATTTTGGGAGCAGTCGCCACGACAGCACATGCCTTGGCAATACCCTGGTACGCGGATTTAGTTAATTTCCTTATTTGTGGTATTTTACCTTATGGCATTACTCACCAAGGGAAGAAGCGGTTCCACCATGATGCTAAGCATTACTTTTGGGATGAGCCTCTTTTGTTTAAACAATGTGCAGATTAGGTTATACGCCGATGTGTCCCTAAAGAAGAGCAACAAAATGTACTCCGGCAATGCCATTCTTCACCCTATGGAGGACATTTTGGAGGAACTCATACCGCGGCCGAAGTTTTGCAATCCGGTTTGTATTGGCCAACATTGTACAAAGATGCCCAAGACTTTTACAAGCAATGTGATCGTTGCAAGAGGACGGGCAATATCTCTAGACGACATGAGATGCCGCTCCAGAGCATCATCGAGGTGGAATTGTTCGATGTATGGGGGATCGATTTTATGGGACCTTTCCCATCTTCATTCGACAACCTCTACATCTTACTTGCCGATGACTACGTGTCTAAATGGGTTGAGGCAGCTGCAGTTCCCAACAACGATTCTTGCAAAAAAACATATTTAGACGGTTTGGGATGCCGAGGGCAATTATCAGTGACGAAGGCTAGCATTTTGGCAACAGACTAATTGCCAAGATGTTGCAACGCTTCGGCATATCACACAAGATTGCCACGGCATATCACCCACAAACCAACGGGCAAGCAGAAATTTCCAACCGGGAATTGAAGGATATACTCGAAAAAGTTGTAAATCCCTCTAGGAAGGATTGGTCATTAAGACTAGATGACGCACTTTGGGCATATCGCACTGCATTCAAAACACCTTTAGGTATGTCCCCCTTCCGACTTGTCTATGGCAAAACATGCCATTTACCGGTGAAAATCGAGCACAAGGCATACTGGGCAATCAAGACCGTGAATATGGATTGGGAAAGTGTCGGACAAAAGCGTTTGTTGGAACTCAATGAGATAGAAGAATTTCGTGTACTCGCCTATAACAATGCACGAATCTACAAGGAGAAAACAAAGCGATGGCATGACAAGAAACTATTGCCACGGCAATTCACGCCAGGGCAACTAGTTCTCCTATTCAATTCTCGGCTAAAACTTTTCCCAGGAAAGCTGAAATGAAGATGGTCGGGACCATTCGAAGTCGTCAAACCATTCTCCCATGGTGCTGTGATAATCAAGTCCATCTCTGACAACCATGAATTCAAAGTTAATGGACAAAGATTGAAGCACTACAATGGTGCCCATGTGGAACGTAACAAGGAAGTGGTCAACTTAGGAGATGCATGAGCATGCTCTCCCTTTGATATTTTTATTTTTATTTATTTATTTCTCTTTTATTATTTTTATTTTTCGATTATTATTTTTTATTTTTTTTTTTTTCAAATTTTTATTATTTATTATTTCTGATTATTATTAATTTTTTAGGATAGATTTTATTTTTTTTAAGTCAAAAATCCCTTTATACATCTTTATTTATTTTCTTTTATCTTTAATCCTTATTTGACTTGTTTTTGAATTGTAGGAAAAAAAAGTTCAAGATAAAGAGGAATTTTAATCCAAGTAGGAAAACATCTTCAACAAGGAAACAAATGGGCTGAATCTAAGGCTTATATAAAGTCACCCTAATCACAACCCCTTGTCGTCAACTTCTCCCTCACCCTAAACCCTTCTTCGCTTTCCCCTAATCCCACCCACCTATCTTTTCTATAAAACCCATCACCCTTAACCTATTCCTACTTTCTATCTTGCAACTTTTTAGTTTCTTTTCTTTTCTTTGTTTTTACAAAACTCACAACCAAGATCATCCATGGCATCCAAGATTAAATTTTTAGTTCATCCAAGTTCCTCCAAAGAACCAAGATACATGAAGTTTGCTACACCGGTGGTTCAAGAAAGATTTCACTCCAAGTTTGAAAGCCGGAAGATTCATGAAGAACAAGGCTTTGAATACTCCAACTCTCATCAAGATTTCGGCCTTGAACCATTCATCTTCGAGAGGATTGCACATCAAAAGTGGCAAATCTTTTGCCATCAACCAGAACCGGGTAACATCTCATGGGCCATACTCATAAGTCCCGAAAACGTCAACACCTTTTACGGGCTTTACATTGAGAAGGACGAGCATCAAGCCTTCGTTGATTAAATCACTCCCAAGCAACTCGACAAGGTGCTTCAAGAACTTACTCAAACGGGAACTCATTGGAACGACGGTAAATACAAGGGCACGGTAAATCGCCTTTGGCTTAAACCCGAGGCAAAACTATGGAATAAGTTTGTTAAAACTTCTTTAATGCCCAACACACACAATACTACCGTTGATATACCACGTCTTTTGCTCATACATTCTATTTTGCATAATCGCATCATTAACTTTGGAAAAATTATTTGTGATGAGATTTTTGTATGTAGCTCAAAAGATAAGGGTTCTCTTTTCTTCCCTTGCTTAATTTCTAATCTTTGCAATGAGATGCATGTCCCAAGTGATCCCACCGATGAAAAGGCCCTACCCAAGTCCGGTTGGAATCAAGCACTAATCCGAAAGCTAATGGGAGAGGCACCGGGAAATTTTTCAAGGCCTTCAATTGCCACGGCAACTCCTGCCGCCCCGGGAATCCATAATGCCCAAGCACCTAACGCCCGGGCAACTAGGCCATCAAACCCGGGACACCTTGAAGCACTATTGCAACCATTGGTGAGCCACCTAAGGCAAATTGAAGACCGGCAACTAATGTTCATGCAGTACATGAAGGAGCACAACAATGCCATCACCCAAGTCATCCTAGAAAAGTACCCGGACAGTCGCATGCCGTTCCCAATCTTTCCTACCGAAATCCTTGCCCCGGCAACCAATGAAGAAGATGCCGCGGCAACTTACATCGTGCCTGCACAAGCTGATGCCACGACAACCAACCTTGAAGATGCCACGGCAACCAAAGCTAAAGCCATCCCGGCAACCACTGCAAAAGCCAAAGGTAAAGCACCTATGCCCGAATCAACTCTTACAGAATCATTTTCTGATTTTTCAGATTCGGACGAGTCCTCCATTGCACCAACAAAGACCGCACCAATTGAATCCTCCAAGCGAAAAGCCAATGACATTGATGAAGAGGACGATGAGGACAACCCCGTACGAGGATCGATTCCACCACCGGCAGCAAGAAAACAACCATCGCGTTCAAGCAAGAGAATCAAGACACCGACCAAAAGGAAACTAATCATCTACGATAACGAACTCTCGGAGTAAGTCCTCGTATGCATTTTATTTTTCGTTATTTTTATTTTTCTTTAATGCATGCATTGAGGACAATGCTCACTCGAGTTTGGGGGGGATTGTTATTAGTAGTTACCATGTTTAGTTCCATTCATCTTAAGTATTACATTTATGATACATAAATTGCTTGCCATGCCTTTATTTGGAACAAGAATTGCTTAGATTTGATGAATATTCGATGATGTCTTTACCAATGCACTTAATTGATAGAATTTTTATTCTAGGACAACCATGGAAAAACTTAGAATTTTACTATGATGCTAAATTTGATGAAACACTGTTGTGGTTTGATTGATTTAAGGAATTCTAGTGAACTTAGGTTGATAATTAACAAATTGGGGGATTAGAATAAAAATTGGATGAATGCTAGAGGTACCCGAAATTGGCTCTAGCATGTGCTAAAAAAATTTAAATCACTAGAGGTGCCCGAAAACTGGCTCTAGTATGTGTAAAAAAATTTGATAGCTAGAGGTGCCCAAAACCGACTCTAGTCGAATAAATTAACTTAATAAAACTAAAAACAAAACACTAGAGGTGCCCAAAACTGGCTCTAGTTAAAACATGATAAAAAGAACCCAATGAAGTAATTTGAGAACCTATTGTTTGCATAGAATCCGAAAAATCAACTTACACACAACTCCGCACACACTTACAAGCATTATAGTTTGATTCCGAGTAACTCCTCAGTTTTCCAAAAATAAAAAGCCAATCATACTTTGTGCCCCGGTTTAGAGAATTGAAATCAAGTTCAAAGCTAAGTTTGTGAAAGTTGAAGTCTTGGCAGGTAATTATGAGTTTGCATTGCTTGAGGACAAGCAATAGTTCGAGTTTGGGGATGTGATAAGTGTTCAAAAGTACTATTTTCTTACCCTTTTTACTCATGTTATTGTTAGACTTAGGCCCATATTAATTGCATAATTAGCCATTCATGCATTAATCCATGTTTCCTTCCATCGCTGAGCTTGATTACATAACTTGGTAGTTTTTGTGGGAAGAGATGTTGCTTTGGTGTGTTTTGTGTGTATGTGCAGGATCATTTGCCAAAGCAGGGCTAGAGCTAGTTGCCAGGGCAATGCATGAAGGAGACGCCGAGCTAGTTGCCAGGGCAATGCATGAAGGAGACGCCGAGTCAGTTGCCATGGCAATTGTCGACAAGAGCAAAGGTGTTATGGTAGTCGAAATTGATGACCAGGCAAGCCCAAGATGACGTGGAGCAAAGCCCAAACCCAAAGGAATTTGATTTCCATGCAAAGATTAAAGAAGAATTAAATTCCAAGAAGATAGGAGAAGTTCTAGTAGGAATATAATTATAATAAAGAATTATATTCTTTAAAGATAATTTAATTCCAACTTAACTTCCTCCTCAAAGAAGGACTTTGGCCTAGCCCTATAAATAAGATGGAGATTTCGACAATCAAGAGAGAGCAAGAGAGGGGAATTTCGACAAGTCCAATGAGGGCAAGATGAGAGAATTTTCGACAAGCATCTAGGGCAAGGAGGATTTCGACAAGCCTCCTTCTTCATCTTTTCTTTCTTGTTCGATTGGGTTCATGCTAGGGATTATTTATCTTATGTTTCTTTGGAACCTAGCCATGAACTAAATCTATTTGGCTATGGTTATTGTGTTTTGTGGTTGTGAGAAACTATTGGTTTTTGTTTAGGTAATAAGAGTTTGCATTTTCTATTCAAGGTTTATTCATTCTTGGTTCTTATTCTTGTTTGCGAGTGAATTGGTAGAGGATCTCGTGATTTCATCTCTTTATCTAATATCGGGAGAGTTAGATTCAAGAAACGAATGAATATGATCTTTATTCAATCAACTGATGGTGAAGATTAATCCGGCTTAGGAATAAGTTAAGGATTTCAACGGCTAAGATGAGCGCAAGATTGGTTGTTGTTCACTCTTGATTCACGCAAGGATGTATTATCAAGGCATGCACAAGTAGCTAGAGTTTCGACTTAGGGATAAGAAGAAACCATTGAAGAACGCTATGACGAACCTTGAAGATTGCTGCCCAGACGCCCATGTAGTTGCCCAGGCAACCATCGATTAGTTGCCAAGGCAACCCCGTTGTGCAAGTTGCCACAGCAATTGAGTTGCCCGTGCACTCTTTTACCAAGACGATCCAATCGGCTATCACACCTTAACTCACGATAACCTGGCTTATCTCTCTCTCATTTGATCTCATATTTTCTTTTACTTTATTACTTTCTAGGTTAGTTATTAGTTAAACTCCTATAATCCTTTATTTGTGTTTTTACTTTTTACAGTGCAAGAGACTAGATTCTTGAAGTGGCACCAATCCCTGTGGAGACGATATCTTTTATACTATAACTTGCGACGTGTATACTTGCACATTTGCGTAGCACTTATTACGCGCAAAAATAGGACATAAATTACATATTTTTGTCATTAGGTACTGACAAATATTTTTTGGTGTTTTTTCTGATGCATATGGCGCGGTGGTTGAGGGCCGGTGATGATCGGTATTGTGGTGGTGACCGTTCGGCCAAACGTGTCCATGGCCGTTGGATCAAATCTGATCCAATGGCTGAGATTTCATGAGAAATAGATGACCCTGATGCAATCTGGAAACTGGTGGGACTGCATGAGATGGTGACACATGGCGTGTGGCAACCGAGGAGTCTAATGCGTGGGATGCACGCGCGTGTGGGAAATGGATGGTCTCGAGCGTGTATCGCACGCGGCAACTGGAGGGGCATCTGCTTCAATCGTGACCGTTGGATCAAGATTTGATCCAACGGACACTTAATATTTGTAATTGGACTGGACATTTAATTATTTATTTGGGTTTTAATTAATTTATGGATTTTCATTAATTCAACTCCATACCAATAATAATAATAATAATAATAATAATAATATGACAATACATACATACATACATATGCACACACATATACGTATAACATACGGACACACATGCAAACATTAATATACGTAACACATTCCTAATTAATATAATATACAAACATACATGCATATATAATTATACACATAATTAACATAAATATCCACACATTACACATACACACAATGCACACATAAAAATGTAAATACACACATGATACATATACCATAGTTCTTATTATAAAGCGCATAATACATAATACATAATATATATATATGCACTATGCGTGCCTTCACATATCACACACATATATTACGTACATATTAATCACACGCATAACCACACATAATAATATCATATGTATATATGCAATAATAATATCTATTAATTATTAAACTGATATATTAACACAATATTTATAAACCAGATAAAAATGAGTGATTACAAATGGTGGAGGGGTTTATGTGTACTGAAAACTCCCGTGTGTGAACCTTTTGTTGCCGGTGAGAATGTATGAAGTGTTGGGTAAACACTTGTTGAATTCGTGTATTCGATGAACTATTTTGGTAAAAGAACTTGGTTAATGATCACTTGTGAGCCAATATAATATTTGATGTATCATTGGAAAGTTGATGTTGTATAATGTAAATTATATATGTTTACTCTTTAAGCATTGCATATGGTGGTTATGCATGGGAAGGCTTAAATTGAGGTTTAGCAATGGAACTTGCTGTCGGTTAATGATTCATGTTGTACGTTTACTCTTTAAGCTTTGCATATGGTTGTTATGCATGGGAATGCTTAAATTAAGGTCTAGCAATGGAATTTGCTGTTGGAAATGATACATGTTGCATATGGTTCAATATGCTAGTTTTTAAAGATGAAAAGTGCATGGTTTTCAAGGCATGATATTTCAATGGTATGTTTTAAATGATGTTTAAAGAATGATTGAAATTAGATTTCAATGTGTTGCTGAGAAATGGTTTTAAATGCATTGATGGTGTTTTGTTTTTTAGCATTCCTCACTAAGCCTAGTGTGTTTACACTCTCTTTGTCCATCAATGCAGAGGATTGAAGTTTTGGAAGGCAGCGGGAAGCAATGGATATTGAAAGACTTGGTAACCAAAGTATGCTTTTGGATTAGACTATAAGTAATAAGGCAATGGGGTTTCCGTTGTTATTTGGGATATGTTTAGTTGAACTCTCTATTTGAGCAAGTTTGTTTGGTTGCTCTTGGGTTGTAAATGGCCTTATGGTTTATTTTTGGTGATGGTATGAATTTTGGTGTTTGCTTGAATGATTTTCTAGGTAGCATGCGTATAGTTTTACATTTGATGCAAGATGCCATGAATTGATGTTAAATATGTGATACTTGGCTCTGATTTGTTCCTTGTTTATGTTGGATGTATGTTAGGAGCATGTTAGGATGTTTTGGTACGGTTCAATGTATGATAAACCAGCTGAAAATGACATTATAGGCCCAGGCGTACCGATACGCGGGGACCGTATCGGCACGGCTAGGCAAAGACAAGCTTGGCATTTTGATATGGGCTTTAGTGTACCAGTACGGACTTATGCTACTAGAAACTGCTTTTTGGAAATATAACACGCGTACCAAAACACCTTCATACTGTATCGGTACGGGTGTTAAGAAAATTTAAACTGAACCTTGTTCCAGCTAGGTGTATCGAAATGGTATACGGTGTATCGAAACGTGGCAGTTTCATGTGAGACACCTTATCGATACGGTTTCCCGCATATCAATAGGGTTGTCTGCTAATTCAGTTAATGTCATAGAAGTGAAGTTTTGTTTTCTTTCCTTTTGGTTCCTGGATCTTGCGGATGCAATTAGATGAGTAAGGATGATCGTTTTGACCTGATTTTTGACATGTAAGCATGAAATATATTTAATTAAAGGTTGGTAACTAAAAATTGGGAGAAGCCATGTATATTGCTAAAATTGCAATTTGGTCCCTAAATTGCGTTTGTGTCTAATTGGATATGGATTCGATGCCCAATTGAGATGAGTTCTCACCTATGAACAGTATATAAATGTAGGAAAGTAATAATGCATCTAGACAAGATAAAAGAAAAAAAATGGACGTGTTTTAGGTTACATTTTCCCGATTTACTTCGGTAAACCTAATGTGGCTTGCTCGGTACAGTCTTGCGACTAGGCCGGGTCGAGGGGGTTACATATCATCATACCAAACTTGCTTGAAACATCAAACCATGGCAACAAAATAAATCCAACTAGATGCTTACTCTAGCACTTAGCTAGCAACAACATAGGCATGATTCACCCAAACTCAAGAACATCAAACAACCATAAAATCCAGCACATCACATGCTTAAAACCCATTGTAAAATAGAAATACAAATCCCTAAAATATGATGAACACATTACCTTATTAACCATAATCATAAACCGAGTTCATACTTAAACTAATTCTTTTCCTTGGATCACTTTGGCCTTGCTCTTGCAGCCCCGAACTTTAGTGCTCTGCATCATTAAAGACAAGAGAGGGTAAGCACACTTGCTTCGTTAGGATGCTCCTAAAACAATGATGCATTATAACCCTTGAAAACTAAACACTTGTTTTCAAACCATGCTTACGACCAAAGCAAGTTCCAATGATTTCAATTCAAACATGCATATCGACCATATGCAAACATTATAATTCATATGCTTAAATTCCCAAAGCATTTTATACAAACCCATGCTTAAGTTCCAAAGCATTATATATATAACCATGCTTACAGTCCAAAGCATTTAAAATGAGTTCAACACTTGAATTTTCATGTATTGGCATTTATAGTGACCCCGGATAGACGACCTCTATCCTTAATTAGCCGACCGCTAATCTTTAGGTAACCAACCGTTAACCTTACATTTTGGATACACGAATCCCCCATGATAGTCGACCACTACCATGACCCATACCATGCCGACCACATGATATAACACCCTCGCCGACCACAAGATCAACAAGGGGAACTGACTGCTCAACCCAAGTTACAACATTATAATCCGAGTAGCTGACTGCTTTCCTCAATGACTTTTATCCACGATCGATTTTTAACATATTATAGTACACTTCATCCTATGACATGCCAACTATATCCGAATGTTATCTCATCATGTTACATAGCCAATATATCATTTATAAACCCATTTACCCACTATTTTACAGTGCATTATACAAAATCACCACATATGCAAATAATATTGCCAATCAATAACACCATTCCCGACTGGAATGAAATCTAATGCTCACTAGCATTTCTTTTTCTTTTAAACCCCTGCATATGTATTCAAAACATGCATTTCCAGCAAGTACATCAAACCATGTTTACGACCTAAACATGAATCACGCATGCTCATATCTGAACCAATATTAAAGAGCAAAAGAGGGAAAACTTACTTTTGAGCTTAGGCAAGTGTTTCAAACTTAACCTAAACTCCAAACAACCTTTATTAACCCTTTTTAAAGGTGTTTAAACCAGTATCCACTCACCGATACGCCTCATTTTGCCTGCCAACATGAATCAAGCTTCCGGTAAGCCACAATCAACGTCAAGCTTCGTCACTTTGATTATCCCCTATTTTAAACACATAAAACCAGAGGAAAATGCATCGTTATGCATTCAAACCATTGCCAATAAGCAATTACCCGCAACTCTCAAGTTGCCCACTCAAAACTTAACCAAAACATATCGAAATCATCATCAAACACTTCTGAAACTTAACTCAGCCTTATTATAACGATTCAATCCAACAAACCTCGTCAATTAACACCTACAAACCCTTCCCCAACATCCTTTTACTTCCAGCAAAGATTAAACACAACTATCACCCCAAAAACCCTTAATTAACCACCTTAAACATTAGAGATTCAACTTGTTTCGGGATTGCAAACTTAAAACCAAGTTATTAACTCAATTAAACATCAAAATCGTGATATAATATGATCAAAATCCCAGCAAAATAGAACAAGTACGAAGATCCATAAATCTCATCAATCAAAACACAATTAAACCAATTTTCTTTAATTAAACTATCAAAATACATTAGAAAACAATTGTAAGGGCTCAAAAACTTGAGAATTTCAGTAAAGAACCTTTCATTAGAGGAGAAAATGAATCCTTACCTCCAATGCTGATTTCTCCCCTTATTTCTTAATAAAACAGGGAAATCAAGAGAATAACAATAAGTATTTGACGAAAAAGCATTAGGAAATCAAATTGAAATCAAAACCTTTGATTTTTATCTGAAGAAATTGAAATTGGAAAGATGTTTGGATGGAGAGAAATTGAGAGAAAGAAGTTGCAAAGTTTGTTACGTGAATTTTGTTAAAAGTCTAAAATGGGATTTATTAATTCTCTCAACTTTTAAAGCCTTTTAAAACCACTTTAAAATCGGTTAACTAAAAGGAGAAATCTGTTAAAAATATCTAGGATATTTAGCTCTTTAAGGATTCAAAGTTTTGATCCTTTTCAAAACAGTCACTAAAAACAGTTTTCAAAATTTGCAGTTTGGTCACTTGTCGAAAATGTCCAATTTCAAAATCTCATTTTCCAAAATTGATTTTACCACAATCATCATTATATTAAATAATGATTTTACCACATTTTTCAATATTTTTATATCTTTTAAAAATATCCAAACCGATTAAATCCCAAAACTAACTCGAACCTTTAATACAGGTCCACCGAACCTTCGAACTAACCCTCAAAACATCCAAGCCCAAACCTGGGGTATTACAGGTAAACCTTGACTAGCCACCAAAGCAGGTGCCGATATTACACTTGCACTACAGTTATCGCTGCCTGAAACTTTCCCGTCATCGCTTGGATTAACGGAGTCAAATCACCCCAACCTCAACAGGAGGAGCCTAGGGTACACCACCCACCCCAACCTCAACAGGAGGAGCCAACGGAGTAGGAGGAGGTAAAACATTAGGGGGATTCCCTTCCTCAATGTTATTTTTCCCAACTCTGGCATTAATAGCCATCGAACGCATCTCACATCGAGCCATGCTAACAAAAGCATCAAAACACATTAAGTTAGGCTAGCATTAGGCAAAGGATCCAAGACAACCTTATGAAACATTTTAAAACCTCGGTAATAGGCAATGTGTTCCCAATCCATACCCTAACTTGATATTAAACAATCACCGAACATATACCAATCACCGTGCAATTCAAACATCATCAATTAATCAAACAACAACATCTCAACCTTTCAAAACCTGGCTCTGATACCAACAAATGCAACCCCCTCGACCCGGCCTAGATGCCCGATCGAACCGAGAGAACTACATTAGGTTTGTCGAAGCAAACTGGAGAAAGATTACGAAAACTGGTCCTTTTTTTTCTTTTTATCTTGTCTAAATGCATATTATTAATCCTATGTATACATACTTGCAGCGTGTGAATTTACAAAGAAACCGGACCACGAAAAAACAACCAATTGCATAACTTACATTTTAGGGACTAAAATGCAAATATGATAAAATAAAGGACCAAAACTAAAATCAAAGCTACCAATCATCAATTAGTCCAATTACATGCTTACATGTCAAATTTTAGGTCAAAATAATAATCCAATCTCATACAATTGCATTTACAAAATTTAGGGACCAAAATGAAAGAAACAGAAACTTCTAAATATCCCAATAAATGAAATAACTACAGCCTGTATCGGTACGCGTGTAGGTGTTTTGGTACGCCTTAATAATTTCCAAAACTCAGATTCTAGTAGCTAAAACTCGTACTGAAACACTTGCTCGCGTATCAAAAACGCCTAGCCAAAATGCTTGAGCCCGTATCGAAACACTTGCTCGAGTATCGAAACACTATGCCTAAAAAGGCTTGTCTATATCGAAACACCCTCCCGTGTATCAAAACGCTATGCCTAAAATGGCCTAGCCATACTGGTATGGGGACACCTATTTCGATACGACTGGACTTGTAATGTCTCAAATTGATGTCTAAACATTCTTTAATGATAACCAAAACGCTCTAACATGCCTCAAACACTTATACAACATTACTAGGATACATTCCTAACCAAAACAACACAGAACCAACAACATTACATGGCATTCATACACCCCACCAAGATATTCTATAGGCATGTTTCCTAATGTCATTCTACCAACATCCAAAACACGGATTAGGCACTTTTAAGGCATACTCATCATGCTCACACATCTAAAACATCAAAACAAACTTGCTTAAATCATCAAAACATGGCAACCATCAAAGGTTAACTAGATGCACTCCTATGCAACCACCTAGTCTCAACTATAAGCAAAGATCATCAACCAACATATCAACATCAAATCAGCCTTGCAATCCAACACATAACATGCTTAAAAACCATGGGATAACAGAATTACAAAACCCCAAAATATGGCGAACACATTGCCTTATTAACTGGAAACATAAACCGAGTTCATACTCAAAGTAGTCCTTGTCTTGGATCGCTTTAAACCTTGCCTTTGCAGCCCCAAACTTCAATGCTCTGCATCATTAGGAAAAAGAGAGCGAAAGTACACATGCTTAGTGAGGATGCTCATGAAACAATGATGCAATTAAAACCATTTGAAAACCAAACCACTTGTTCCCAAAAACATGTTTAACAACCCAATGCATTTTTCCTAGTCTCCAACCGAGACATGCATAGCAATCCTTATGCAGCATCATATACAAATTCCATGCTTAGATCCCAAAGCATTAAACCATAAACCATGCTTAAATCCCAAAGCATTATATCATAAACGACAAGTGTTCAAAAGTACTATTTTTCTTACCCTTTTTACTCATATTATTGTTAGACTTAGGCTCACACTAGTTGCATAATTAGCCATTCATGCATTAATTCATGATTCCTTCCATCGTTGAGCTTGATTACATAACTTGGTAGTTTTTGTGGGAAAAGATGATGCTTTGGTGTGTTTTGTGTGTATATGCAGGATCACTTGCCAAAGCAAGGCGAGAGCTAGTTGCCAGGGCAATACATGAAGGATATGCCGAACTAGTTGCCAGGGCAATGCATGAAGGAGACGCCGAGCCAGTTGGCATGGCAATTGTCGACAAGAGCAAAGGTGATATGGTAGTCGAAATTGATGACTATACAAGCCAAAGATGACGTGGAGCAAAGTTCAAACCCAAAGGAATTTGATTGCCATGCAGAGATTAAAGAAGAATTAAATTCCAAGAACATAGGAGAAGTTCTAGTAGGAATACAATTATAATAAAGAATTATACTCTTTAAAGAAAATTTCATTCCAACTTAACTTCTTCCTCAAAGAAGGACTTTGGCCTAGCCCTATACATAAGATGGAGATTTCGACAATCAAGAGAGAGGAAGAGAGGGGAATTTCGACAAGTCCAATGAGGGCGAGGAGAGAATTTTCGACAAGCATCTAGGGCAAGGAGGATTTCGACAAGCCTCCTTCTTTATCTTTTTCTTTCTTGTTCGTTTGGGTTCATGCTAGGGATTAATTATCTTGTGTTTCTTTGGAACCTAGCCATGAACTAAATCTATTTGGCTATGGTTATTGTGTTTTGTGGTTGTGAGAACTATAGGATTTTGTTTAGGTAATAAGAGTTTGCACTTTTCTATTTCAAGGTTTATTCATTCTTGGTTCTTATTCTTGTTTGCGAGTAAATTGGGAGAGGATCTCGTAACTTCATATATTTATCTAATATCGGGAGAGTTAGATTCAAGAAACCAATGAATATGATCTTTATTCAATCTATTGATGGTGAAGATTAATCCGGCTTAGGAATAAGTTAAGGATTTCAACGGCTAAGAGGAGCGCAAGATTGGTTGTTGTTCACCCTTGATTCACGCAGGGATGTATTATCAAGGCATGCACAAGTAGCTAGAGTTTCGACTTAGGGATAAGAAGAAACCATTGAAGAATGATCTGCCGAACCTTGAAGGTTGCTGCCCAGACGCCCAAGTAGTTGCCCAACTAGTTGCCCAGGCAACCATCGATTAGTTGCCAAGGCAACCCCGTTGTGCAAGTTGCCACGGCAACTGAGTTGCCCGTGCACTCTTTTACCAAGACGATCCAATCGGCTATCACACCTCAACTCACGATAACCTGGCCTATCTCTCTCTCATTTGATCTCATCTTTTCTTTTACTTTATTGCTTTCTAGTTTAGTTATTAGTTAAACTCCTATAATCCTTTATTTGTGTTTTTACTTTTCACAGTGCAAGAGACTAGATTCTTGAAGTGGCACCGATCCCTGTGGAGGCGATATCTTTTATACTATAACTTGCAACGTGTATACTTGCACAATTGCGTAGCACTTATTATGCGTAACAAGTTTTTAGCGCCGTTGCCGGGGATTGGCAATAGCGACTTTGTTTTAATTTTCTTGCACTTTCTTTTTACTTTTCTTGTTTAATATTCAAAGGGCTAACAAACTTTGGTTTTGCATTGGCATATGACCAGGGCGAGACTGATTACACCAGAATATCCCTTTGATCCAGAAATCGAACGAACCTTACAAAGACTTAGACGAAGGATAAGAGTAGCAATTGCTAATCAAGACGGAGATATGAATCAAGATGTTCGAGCAGGAGGAGGAGTGATTCTTGCACGAAACAGAACTATTCGAGACTATCTTGAAGAAGATCTTGATGGACTTAACCCAGGAGTTGTCACACTTGAAATTGAAGCCGACCACGTTGAGTTGAAACCGGTAATGTTTAATATGATCAACACAATAGGTCAATTTTGTGGCTCAGCAACTAAAGATGCACGACAACATCTAAAATCTTTCTTCGAGATTTGCAACTCGTTCAAAATACACGGAGTCACCCCCGATGTCTTACGATTAAGATTATTCCCCTATTCACTGAGGGATAGGGCGAAAGCATGGTTGAATAGTATTCCTGCCGGATCAATAGCATCTTGGACCGATCTTTGTCGTGATTTCCTTGCTCGGTTTAATCCTACAAATTTGGCTGATAAGCTTCGTAACGACATTACTTCTTTTCGGCAGGTAGATGATGAATCCATGTATGAGGCTTGGGAGCGATATAGAGAACTTCTACACAAATGCCCCTACACAGATTCCTAATGTGGACTCAAGTAACAATGTTTTACAACGCCGTGAATACACCAACAAGGATGATGCTGGATGCCTCGGCAAACGGCATACTCCTAGATAAGTCGCCGGAGGAAGTAATGCAAATTTTAAACAGGCTGGCCAAGAATGATTATCAATTTCCATCTACTAGAAGAGGAGGAGATAGACGCCAAGCCACAATACGTGAACTAGGATCATCAGATTCAATTTCGGCACAATTGGCCACTTTAACCAAGATGGTCCAGAACCTGCAAAAACCAAACAACACACATGAAGTCAAGGTAATGGATTCTTTTTGTGAGTTATGTGGTGATAACCATAATTCTTCTGAATGTATGCAGAATCCAGAATCCAGCTTCTATGTGGGGAATTACAATCGGAACAACAATGTGATGTCCAATGCATACAATCCAGCTTGGAAGAAGCACCCAAATTTTTCATGGAGCAATCCCAACAATGCTCTAAACCAGAACAATCAGAATGCACAAGCATTAGGATTCCAGCAGAATATGCCACGGCAACAGTTGCCGCAGCAACAACCGACAACATCTAGTTCTTTGGAAAATTCTCTAAATGCTTTTATGATGAAAACTAAATCTTATATGGCTGAGAATAGTAACTTCATAAAAAGAACTGATGCTTTTATTAATAGGACCGAGATGAGATTGCAAAACCAAGAGGCGGCAATCAAATCATTGGAAAATCAAGTCGGACAGTTGGCTCAAAATCTGAATACTAGACCGCAATGAGGTTTACCTAGCGATACTGAAGTCGCAAGAGGAACTGGCCATGAACAATGTAAGGCAATCACCACTAGAAGTGGCCAACAACTTAGAGAGGCTCAAACCCGCTCATCAAACAAATCTCCACAAAACGATCAAGACAAACCTAGCAACAAAGCCTTAGATGCTGAACCAAGAATTGTCGCGGCAACCGGCAATAAGCATGCCTCGGCAACCGACGATAAAGACGCCTCGGCAACTTGCGATAAGCATGCCTCGGCAACCCCAGTTGATAACGCCTCGGCAACTCCAGTTGTCCCGGCAATGTTGTCAATCTGGTTTCAAACTAATGAAATGATCAAAGATATCTGACTTCCACCACCATTCCCACAAAGGTTGAAGCAAAAAAGCAAGAATACCAATTCAAGAAGTTTCTTGATATCCTAAAGCAAGTCCACATCAACTTGCCATTAGTGGAAGCAATTGAATAAATGTCGAACTATGCCAAGTTTCTTAAAGACATTGTGTCCAAGAGAACAAGGCTAAGAGAGTTTGAAACAGTTGTCGCAACAAAGGGATACATGGCAATGTTGCACAATCATATGCCACCCAAGTTGAAGGATCCCGGAAGTTTCACAATACCCTATTCCATTGGAAACCACTATGTCGGGAAAGCACTATGCGACCTTAGGGCTAGCATAAACTTGATGCCTAAATCGGTTTTCCAGAAACTAGGAATCGGGAAGGCAAGACCTACAACAGTTATGCTACAGCTAGCCGACAGATCCTATTTGCATCCAGAGGGAAAAATCGAGGACATACTGGTAAAACTCGATAAATTTATTTTTCCTGCTGACTTTATTGTCTTGGATTGTGAAGCAAATGAGCATGCACCCATCATTCTCGGGAGACCATTCCTAGCAACAGGGAGAACCTTGATCGATGTTGAAAAGGGAGAACTCACAATGAGGGTGAATTCCCAGCAAGTTAAACTAAATGTGTTCCAAACACTAAGGCATGCCGATGACCCAGAAGAATGCCAACTTCTTCATGCCACGGCAGAGTTTAACTTCGAGGAGGAATTTAGTTGCCTCGGCAACTACATTGCCGATCAGGAGGAACCTAAGGAGTATGAAGAACCGGTCGATAAAGAACAACAAGAAGAGGCAAATTGGCTAGTCAATCGACCAGGTACATAGTTTGAACCACTGGATTACTCAGGTAAGGAAGGTAAGCTCGAAAAACCCTATATTGAACAACCACCGATTCTTGAGTTGAAACAATTGCCAGAGCAACTAAAATATGCATACTTAGGAACCAATAATACATTGCCTATAATTATTTCTTCTAAGCAACAGCCTGAGCAGGAAAAGAAGCTGATCAAGATGTTGAAGCTATATAAAAAGGCAATAGGGTGGACAATTGCCGACTTGAAGGGAATTAGCTCGGTAGTGTGCATGCACAAGATTCTGTTGGAAGATGATCACAAACCTTCAATTGAGGCCCAGAGGAGACTGAATCATGCCATGAAAGGGGTTGTAATGAAAGAAATCATCAAGTGGCTTGACGCCGGCATTATATATCCTATCTCTAATAGTACATGTGTAAGTCCGGTACAATGCGTACCGAAAAAGGGAGGTATAACGGTGGTAAGTAATGAAAATAATGAACTCATTCCAACCAGGACTGTGACCAGTTAGAGGGTTTGTATGGACTATCCAAAGCTAAACAAAGCCACTAGGAAAGATCACTTCCCATTACCCTTTATTGATCAAATGCTTGATCGTCTTGTAGGTAAACCCTTTTATTGTTTTCTTGATGGTTATTCAGGTTACAATCAAATTGCCATAGCACCAGAAGATCAAGAAAAGACAACTTTCACATGCCCATACGGTACTTATGCCTTCCGAAGAATGTCGTTCGGATTGTGTAATGCCCCGGCAACCTTCCAAAGATGCATGATGGCACTCTTTTTTGACATGGTCGAAGACTTCCTTGAGATCTTCATGGATGATTTTTCTATTTTTGGTAATGACTTCAACAGCTGTCTCGGCAATTTAGAGAAGGTGTTGGCAAGATGTGAAGCAACTGATTAAGTCCTCAATTGGGAGAAATGCCATTTTATGGTAGATGAAGGAATAGTGCTCAGCCACAAGATTTCATCCAAGGGAATTGAAGTATACAAAGCCAAGGTGGACGTGATCGAGAGATTACCCCCACCAAGTTCGGTTAAAGGAATTCGAAGCTTTCTTGGACATGCAGGTTTTTACAGGAGGTTCATTCATAATTTTTCTAAAATCACTAAACCCTTGTGCAATTTGCTTGAACAGGATAAAGTCTTCAATTTTGATGATTCTTGCACCCAAGCATTCGAAACCCTAAAGGAAAAGCTTGCCTCGACACCCATTGTCGTTCCACCAGATTGGACGCTACCTTTTGAACTCATGTGTGATGCAAGTGATTTCGCGGTAGGAGCAGTCCTAGGCCAACGCACAGGTAAGACCTTCCATGTGATATACTATGCTAGTAAAACTCTTAATAGTGCTAAAGTGAATTACACAACAACGGAGAAAGAGTTACAAGCTGTAGTTTTCGCATTTGACAAGTTCCGATCCTATTTGATTGGTACAAAGGTAACTGTTCATACGAACCATTCGACAATCAAATATCTATTTGCTAAAAAGGATGCTAAACCTTATTTGATTCGTTGGATATTACTTTTACAAGAATTTGATATTGAAATTAAGGACAGGAAAGGAACAGAAAATCAAGTGGCCGACCACTTATCACGTTTAGAACGGAACATGAAGGAATACGCGGATCTAGAGATATGCGATGCATTCCCGGATGAACAAATTTTAGTTGCCTCGGCAACCATGGATGCACACACCTCGGCAACTCTAGATGCTGCAGCAGCCTTTGACATGCACGCCTCGGCAATTCTTGGAGCAGTCACCACGACAGCACATGCCTCGGCAATACCCTGGTACGCAGATTTAGTTAATTTCCTTGTTTGTGGTATTTTACCTTATGGCATTACTCACCAAGGGAAGAAGCGGTTCCGCCATGATGCTAAGCATTACTTTTGGGACGAGCCTCTTTTGTTTAAACAATGTGCAGATCAGGTTATACGCCGATGTGTCCTTGAAGAAGAGCAACAGAATGTACTCCGGTAATGCCATTCTTCACCCTATGGAGGACATTTTGGAGGAACTCGTACTGCGGCCAAAGTTTTGCAATCCGGTTTGTATTGGCCAACATTGTACAAAGATGCCCAAGACTTTTACAAGCAATGTGATCGTTGCCAGAGGACGGGCAATATCTCTAGACGACATGAGATGCCGCTCCAGAACATTATCGAGGTGGAATTGTTCGATGTATGGGGCATCGATTTTATGGGACCTTTCCCATCATCAATCAGCAACCTCTACATTCTACTTGCCGTCAACTACGTGTCTAAATGGGTTGAGGCAGCTGCAGTTCCCAACAACGATTCCAAGACCGTGCAACTATTCCTGCAGAAAAACATATTTACACGGTTTGGGATGCCGAGAGCAATTATTAGTGACGAAGGCAAGCATTTTGACAACAGACTAATTGCCAAGATGTTGCAACGCTTCGGCATATCACACAAGATCGCCACGGCATATCACCCACAAACCAACGGGCAAGCAGAAATTTCCAACCGGTAATTGAAGGGTATACTCGAGAAAGTTGTAAATCCCTCTAGGAAGGATTGGTCATTAAGACTATATGACGCACTTTGGGCATATCGCACTGCATTCAAAACACCCTTAGGTATGTCCCCCTTCTGACTTGTCTATGGCAACACATGCCATCTACCGGTGGAAATCGAACACAAGGCATACTGGGCAATCAAGACCGTGAATATGGATTGGGAAAGTGCCGGACAAAAGCGTTTTTTGGACCTCAATGAGATAGAAGAATTCCGTGCACTCGCCTATAACAATGCACGAATCTACAAGGAGAAAACAAAGCGATGGCATGACAAAAAACTATTGCCGCGACAATTCACGCCAGGGCAACTAGTTCTCTTATTCAATTATCGGCTAAAACTTTTCCCGGGAAAGCTGAAATCAAGATGGTCGGGACCATTCGAAGTCGTCAAACCATTCTCCCATGGTGCTGTGATAATCAAGTCCATCTCTGACAACCATGAATTCAAAGTTAATGGACAAAGATTGAAGCACTATAATGGTGCCCATGTGGAACGTAACAAAGAAGTGGTCAACTTAGGAGATGCATGAGCAAGCTCTCCATTTGATATTTTATTATTATTTTTTTTATTTTTTTTATTTTCTTATTTTATGTTTTTTTATTTATTTTCGATTAATTTTTTTTTTCGAACTATAATTTTTTTTATTTTTTTACTATTTCTGATTATTATATATATATATATATATATATTTTAGGATAGATTTTTTTTAGAACCCCTTTATACATCTTTATTTATTTTCTTTTATTAGTTTAATTTTAATCCTTATTTGATTTGTCTTTGAATTGTAGGAAAAAAGTTCAAGATAAAGAGGAATTCTAATCCAAGAAGGAAAACAACTTCAACAAGGAAACTAATGGGCTGAATCTAAGGCTTATATAAAGCCTCCAATTTACCCTAATCACAACCCCTTGTCGTCAACTTCTCCCTCACCCTAAACCCTTTTTCGTTTTCCCCTAATCCCACCCACCTATCTTTTCTATAAAACCCATCACCCTTAACCTATTCCTACTTTCTATCTTGCAACTTTTTAGTTTCTTTTCTTTGTTTTTACAAAACTCACAACCAAGATCATCCATGGCATCCAATATTAAATTTTTAGTTCTTCCAAAGAACCAAGATACAAGAAGTTTGCTACACCGGTGGTTCAAGAAAGATTTCAATCCAAGTTTGAAAGCCGGAAGATTCATGAAGAACAAGGCTTTGAATACTCCAACTCTCATTAAGATTTCGGCCTTGAACCATTCATCTTCGAGAGGATTGCACATCAAAAGTGGCAAATCTTTTGCCATCAACCGGAATCGGGTAACATCTCATGGGTAAGAGAATTCTATGCTCACTCACCTAACCCGGATAATCCTTATGTTTTTGTTCGTGACAAGGCCATACTCATAAGTCCCGAAAACGTCAACACCTTTTACGGGCTTTACATTGAGAAGGACGAGGATCAAGCCTTTGTTGATCAAATCACTCCCATGCAACTCGACAAGGTGCTTCAAGAACTCACTCAACCGGGAATTCATTGGAACGGTGGTAAATACAAGGGCACGGTAAATCGCCTTCGGCTTAAACCCGAGGCAAAACTATGGAATAAGTTTGTTAAAACTTCTTTAATGCCCACCACACACAATACTACCGTTGATATACCACGTCTTTTGCTCATACATTCTATTTTGCATAATCGAATCATTAACATTGGAAAAATTATTTGTGATGAGATTTTTGTATGCAGCTCAAAAGATAAGGGTTCTCTTTTCTTCCCTTGCTTAATTTCAAATCTTTGCAAGGAGATGCATGTCCCAAGTGAGTCCACCGATGAAAAGGCCCTACCCAAGTTTGGTTGGAATTAAGCACTAATCTGAAAGCTAATGGGAGAGGCACCGGGAGATTCTTCAAGGCCTCCAATTGCCACGGCAACTCCTGCCGCCTCGCCAATCCAAAATGCCCAAGCACCTAACGCCCGGGCAACTCGGTCATCAACCCCGGGACACCTTGAAGCATTTTTGCACCCATTTGCAAGCCACCTAAGGCAAATTGAAGACCGGCAACTAATGTTCATGCGGTACATGAAGGAGCACAACAATGCCATCACCCAAGTTATCCTAGAAAAGTACTCGGACAATCGCGTGCCATTCCAATCTTTCCCGTCTAGATCCTTGCCCCGGCAACCAATGAAACAGTCGCCACGGCAACCGCAAAAGACGCCACGACAACCAACCCTGAAGATGCCACGGCAACCAAAGCTAAAGACATCCCGGCAACCACTGTAAAAGCCAAAGGTAAAGCACTTATGCCTGAATCAACTCCTACGGAATTATTTTCTGATTTTTCAGATTCGGACGAGTCCTCAATTGCACCAACAAAGACCGCACCAATTGAATCCTCCAAGCGAAAAGCCAATGACACTGATGAAGAGGACGATGAGGACAACCCCGTACAAGGATCGATTCCACCACTGGCAACAAGAAAACAACCATCGCGTTCAAGCAAGAGAATCAAGACACCGACCAAAAGGAAACTAATCATCTATGATGATTAACTCTCAGAGTAAATCCTCGTTTGCATTTTATTTTTCGTTATTCTTATTTTTCTTTAATGCACGCATTGAGGACAATGCCTCACTCGAGTTTGGGGGGGATTGTTATTAGTAGTTACCATGTTTAGTTACATTCATCTTAAGTATTACATTTAGGATACATAAATTGCTTGCCATGCCTTTAATTGGAACAAGAATTGCTTAGATTTGATGAATATCCGATGATGACTTTGCCAATGCACTTAATTGATAGAATTTTTATTCTAGGATAACCATGGAAAAACTTAGAATTTATCTATGATTCTAATTTTGATGAAACACTGTTGTGGTTTGATTGATTTAAGGAATTCTAGTGAACTTAGGTTGATAATTAACAAATTGGGGGATTAGAATAAAAATTGGATGAATGCTAGAGGTGCCCGAAATTGGCTCTAGCATGTGCTAAAAATTTATCACTAGAGGTGCCCAAAACTAGCTCTAGTATGTGTTAAAAAATTTTGATAGCTAGAGGTGCCCGAAACAGGCTCTAGTCGAATAAAACTAAAAACAAAACACTAGAGGTGCCCAAAACTGGCTATAGTTAAAACATGTTAAAAAGAACCCAATGAAGTAATTTGAAAACCTATTGTTTGCATAGAATCCGAAAAATCAACTTGCACACAACTCCGCACACACTCACAAGCATTATAGTTTGATTCCGAGTAACTCCTAAGTTTTTCGAAAAATAAAAAGCCAATCATACTTTGTGCCCTGGTTCAGAGAATTGAAATCAAGTTCAAAGCTAAGTTTATGAAAATTGAAGTCTTGGCAGGTAATTATGAGTTTGCATTGCTTGAGGACAAGCAATAGTTCGAGTTTGGGGGTGTGATAAGTGTTCAAAAGTACTATTTTTCTTACCCTTTTTACTCATATTATTGTTAGACTTAGGCTCATATTAGTTGCATAATTAGCCATTCATGCATTAATTCATGATTCCTTCCATCGTTGAGCTTGATTACATATCTTGGTAGTTTTTGTGGGAAAAATGTTGCTTTGGTGTGTTTTGTGTGTATATGCAGGATCACTTGCCAGGGCAATGCATGAAGGAGACGCCGAGCCAGTTGCCATGGCAATTGTCGACAAGAGCAAAGGTGATATGGTAGTCGAAATTGATGACTATACAATCCCAAGATGACGTGGAGCAAAGCCCAAACCCAAAGGAATTTGATTGCCATGCAGAGATTAAAGAAGAATTAAATTCCAAGAAGATAGGAGAAGTTCTAGTAGGAATACAATTATAATAAAGAATTATATTCTTTAAAGATAATTTAATTCCAATTTAACTTCCTCCTCAAAGAAGGACTTTGGCCTAGCCCTATACATAAGATGGAGATTTCGACAATCAAGAGAGAGGAAGAAAGGGGAATTTCAGCAAGTCCAAGGAGGGCAAGAGGAGAGAATTTTCGACAAGCATCTAGGGCAAGGAGGATTTTGACAAGCCTCCTTCTTTATTTTTTTCTTTCTTGTTCTATTGGGTTCATGATAGGGATTAATTATCTTGTGTTTCTTTGGAACCTAGCCATGAACTAAATCTATTTGGCTATGGTTATTGTGTTTTGTGGTTGTGAGAAACTATTGGATTTTGTTTAGGTAATAAGAGTTTCAACTTTTCTATTTCAAGGTTTATTCATTCTTGGTTCTTATTCTTGTTTGCGAGTGAATTGGGAGAGGATCTCGTAACTTCATCTATTTATCTAATATCGGGAGAGTTAGATTCAAGAAACGAATGAATATGATCTTTATTCAATCTATTGATGTTGAAGATTAATCCGGCTTAGGAATAAGTTAAGGATTTAAACGGCTAAGAGGAGCGCAAGATTGGTTGTTGTTCACCCTTGATTCACGCAGGGATGTATTATCAAGGCATGCACAAGTAGCTAGAGTTTCGACTTAGGGATAAGAAGAAACCATTGAAGAACGCTCTGCCGAACCTTGAAGGTTGCTGCCTAGACGCCCAAGTTGTTGCCCATCTAGTTGCCCAGGCAACCATCGATTAGTTGCCAAGGCAACCCCGTTGTGCAAGTTGCCACGACAACTGAGTTGCCCGTGCACTCTTTTACCAAGACGATCCAATCGGCTATCACACCTCAACTCACGATAACCTGGCCTATCTCTCTCTCATTTGATCTCATCTTTTCTTTTACTTTATTGCTTTCTAGTTTAGTTATTAGTTAAACTCCTATAATACTTTGTTTGTGTTTTTACTTTTCACAGTGCAAGAGACTAGATTCTTGAAGTGGCACCAATCCTTGTGGAGACGATATCTTTTATACTATAACTTGCAACGTGTATACTTGCACAATTGCGTAGCACTTATTACGCGCAACAATAAACCATGCTTAAATCCAAAAGCATTAAAATTGGTTCAACACATGAACTTTCACATATATTGGCATTTATAGTGACCCCTGATAGACTACCCTCTATCCATACATATCAGATACGTGAATCTCTTGTACCATGCCTAGTTAAATCGCATGATATCCCAAACTTTGCCTAGTTAAACCACAAGATTTGACGACCTCGCCTAGTTAAACCGCGAGTTTTACCACCCTTGCCTAGTTAAACTGCAAGTGTACCAACCTTGCCTAGTTACACCGCAAGATCACCATCAATTTGGGTTGCCTAGTTAAACCACATGCCCCAAATAAGGTCCCAACAGTCCGAGTGGCCTAGTTAAACTGCCATACCTCAAGGACCCATGACCACGATCGATTTTGTTCATATTTTATAGTTCACTTTAATCCTATGGCATGCTAACTATATCTGATTGTTTGCTCATCTTGTCACATAGCCAATATATCATTTATAAAACCATTTACTTACTATTTTACAATGCATTACACAAAAATCACCAGATATGCAAATCACATGGCCAAAGTAATAATACCATTCCCTGCCAGAATGAAAACCAATGCTCACTAGCATTTCTTTTACTTTTAAATCCTGCATATGTACTTAAAATCATGCACTTTCAGTAAGTAAAACAAACCATGTTTAACACCAAAACATGAAAACAACATGCTCATATCCAAACCGATATTCAAGAGCAAAATAAGGGAAACTTACTTCCGAGCTTAGGTAAGTGTTTCAAACTTATCCTAAACTCCCAACAACCTTTATTAAACCTTTTAAAGGCGTTTAAACTAGTTTCCACTCGCTGATACACCTCACTTTGTTCGCCAACGCGAATCGAGCTCCCGACAAGTAACAAACAACGTCAAGCTTCGTTGCCTTGATTGTCCCCTATTTTAATCACATAAAACCAGAGGACAAATGCATCATTATGCATTCAAACCATTGCCAACAAGCAATTACCCGCGACACTTAAGTTGCTCACTCAAAAACAATCCGAAACATATCGAAAAAATCCCCCAACACTTCAGAAACTTAATCCAACCATAATAAAATGATTCAACCCATTAATCACCATCAATTAACATCTAAAAACCCTTCCCAACATCCTTTTACTTCCAACAATGATTAAACTCAACTATCACCCCAAAACCCCTTGATTAACAACCTTAAACATTAGAGATTCAACTTGATTCGGGATTACAATGTTAAAACCAAGTTATTAACTCAATTAAACATCAAAATCATGATCTAGTCTGATCAAAATCTGAGCAAAATAGAACAAGTACGAAGATCCACAAATTTCATCAATAAAAACACAATTAAACCATTTTCCCTCAATTAAACTATCAAAACACATTATAAAAACAACTGCAAAGAATCAACAACTTAGGAATTTTAGTAAATAACCTTTCATTAGAGGAGGAGAACGTACCTTACCTCTAATGGATGCTTTTGCCTTAATTGGATGATTTACATGAGAAAACAAAGTTAAAACAATAAGGTTTTGGTAAACTAACAACAAAGAATCATTTACAAACAAAATATTTAATAAAATAAAGGTTAATTCAAGATTTAGAAGAAGAAGAAATTGATGTTTGGCTGGAGAGATTTTGAGAGAAAATATTTTGAGAAAGTTAGTTACGTGATTTTTGTTTTAAAGCTTTTAATTACAAATTATTTCTCCCCAACCTATTTATATTTTCTAAAACACTTTAAAAATAGCAATTAAGGGATAAAGTCTGATATTAGACTTTTAGGGCAATTAGCTCCTTAAAAATTCAAAGTTTTGACTCTTTACAAAATAGCCACCAAAAATAGTTTTCAAAGTTTTCATTTTGGTCACTATTCCAAAATGTCCGATTTCCAAAACTCGTTTTCCAAAATTGACTTTACCATAATCATTAATATATTTAATAATTATTTTAGAATATTTTTCTACAATTTTATCACCTTCAAAAATATTTAATATGATTTAATCTCAAAACTGACTCGAATCTCTAATACCGGTCCACCGACCCTTAAAACATCTAAGCCCAAAACTGGGGTGTTACATAGTGGATGCTGGAGTGTGAGCTAAGGATCTGGAGGGACACTAACCACCTAGCTTAAACCTACCTAGCTACAAGTCACATAACTAGCTTCCATGAAGAGACACTTACCTTACCTATTCGGCCATGAAGGGAAACTATGTGCCTTTCCAACATTTGGCACCAAATTGAACCACCACCATCACTATTCGGATATGTTTAGTAGTGTCATGACCTTATGAAGGGATTTTTCCCCTTGTTGAATCATTAGAAGGCCTTTTGGCCACCCCTTTCATTTCCTATAAATATATATTATAATTTGCATTTGTAATTATATCATACATTTTTATAAAATTACCTTTTGTGAGAATTTTCTCTCTTCAAGTTCTTCATCGAAATTTATCAACTTATTAGGTACTTGTACTTGAGGCGTCAACCTATCTTTCCACATTGATACTTTTGGTTCCTAGATCGCTATCTAGTGGGTCAAAGTCCTTGTTACCACCCTCAATCGAGTTCTTATAAGGTATGGGGTTATGCTCTTTATAGCATAGTTTCTTCCTTGAATTCTTATAACGCCCCAGTTTTGGCCCTGGGATTTTTTCTAGTGGTTTAGACAGTTCGGTGGATCGGGATTGGAGATTCAAGTCAAATTCAGGATTAGAAATTCAGAATAAATAATTTTGGTGTGAGAAAAATATGGGAAAATATCTAAAAATCATTATTTAATATATGGATAATTTTTGTAAAGTCAATTTTGGAAAATGGATTTTGGAAATTGCACAGTTTGGCTAGTGACCAAAATATAAAGATTAACTATTTTTAGTGACTATTTTAAAAAAGGGTCAAAACTTAGAATCTTTAAGGAGCTATTTTATCAAACTTTAATATCAGATATTTCCTTTCAATTAGGATTATTTTAAAAGTGTTTTAAGTGGGTAATTAAAAGGGAATTAACTAAAAAGTAGTTATTTTCTTAAAACTAAAAAGTTACGTAACTTTTCTCTCAAAATTCTTCAGCCAATCACTCACCTTTTTCATCCAAAATCTGAGTAACACTCTTGATTTCTTAAGTTTTAGTTTCTTTAATTTTGTTTTGCAAAACCTTATTTAATTTCTTTGTTTTCAAGATCTAAAACATCCAATTGAGGGGGAAATCACTCATTAGAGGTAAGGTTCGTTCTTCTCCTCTAATGAATGGTTCTTTACTGAAATTCCCAAGTATTTGATACTTGTTTACTGTTTTCTAATGAGTTAATTGTGAAAATTGCTTAAATCAAAGTTTAATTGATAAGAACAAGAGATTTCCATTTTGGATCTATTTTGATGAGTTATAATCATAATTTTGATGTTTTATAATGTTGATAAGTGGTTTTGATATTGGAATCCCAAAACTATACGAATCTCTAATTTTCCAGGTTGATAATGATGTGTTTTTTGAGGAGTTGTGGTGGCTAATTGAATGTTGGGGATGTGTGGATATTTGAGAAGTGTTTTAGGTGGTCAGTTAATGTTAATTGAAATGTTGAAATGTTCGATTGTGGCTGGGTAAAGTTTGGAAGAGGTTTGTTGTTAGTTTTGGGAGTTGTAGAGTAGTTTTGGGTAAGAGATGTTGAGGTTTAGTGTTGCTGATATGTTGATTGCATTTTGATGCAATGTACCTCTGCTTTTGTGTGATTAAAAGCAGGGGAGTCTGATCCTCAAGCTTGAACGTGAGTTTTGGAAGCTTTAGAGGCGTGATTATTGCATCGGCAAGCGAGGCGTTGCTAGTCGGTGAGTGGAAACGTGTTTTCCACTTTACAAAGGTTTGGAAGTTGTGTTTGAGAGTTTAGATCGAGTTTGAAATGCTAGTATAGGCTCAGAAATAAGTAAAGTATGAATTCTCTCTCGAACTCAGTTTTGGCGATAGTTTGATGCACTTGTTTTACATATTTTGATTACTCACTGTTGATGCATTTATTGAGCACGGTCTAATGCAGGAAATTGGTTTCGAAATGATGATAATGCATTTGGGAGTAATGCACGATTTGTTAATGTTTATAAACATTGTTTAATGCAAAGGTTGATGCATTGGTATAATGGTTTTTGTTGATGCATATGAAAACAATGAGTTGATGATGTTAAAATGAATTATATTGGCAAGTGATGTTATGAAATGGTTTGAAAATGAAATCGGATATAGTTGGCCGGCCATAGGATTGATAGTGCACTATAAAAAGGTGCCTTGGATGTTGAGGGGTTTATATGGTATACCGAATACTCCATCCAAGTACCCTAACGACAGAGGGGTTGTACGGTACCGTAAACTCCAACTAGTGGATTAAACATCGTACCGATGAGTGGTGTTGAGGGGCTTACGTGTACCGAATACTCCATCACGGGTATCAAAATGGTGGAGGGGTTTATATGTGTAACACCCCTTCTCGGCCTGGTAGAGAACCGGGTCTGAGTGTGTTATTGGTGAACAAACGGTGATCAGTGCAATCAGTATTCGATAATTTAATGTTGTCATATTTTACAATAATGCGATAGCAATACAATAATTTTGATAACTCAGTATGAAGCTATGTTGATCAACTCCAGACCAATTTTAAACTTTTACAATTTTTCGGGACTAATCTTTAATTTTAGTATTTTAGATGTCCTTTTCTGAAATTAACCTTACTATAGTGAAATCCAACATATAGTCAATGATCATAACAATTTTTGTAACACCCCTTTCTCGTATCCATCACTGAATACGAGTTAGAGATGTCACAGACACTTGTACAATTGTTCTTATTTCAAAATCGATAAAATTTTGTTTATTTAAAATATAAATAATTTACCATTTTCTAAAAGAATATTTATTCGCGTACAATTTAAAACTAATATTTTTAAGTTAAATTCAAACCTAGATTTAGGCAACAACTAGGCAGTTCATTTCTAAATCATGTGACTAATAAAACTACTTAAAATCTGCCTAATCTACAAATCATTTAGATAGTAAATAAAATACGATTAAACTATCTCATTTCTAACCACATACATATCAGAGCAGCCAAAACATTAATAAATATACATGCCAACTAGTAATATCAAAAGATAACATCAAAGATGTCATATTGATACTGATTTTCGGCTCTCCAGAATATGATGATGTCCTCTTCTCTCCTTACTCCTTGTGCTCCTTAATATCTACGCGTGAAACAATCACACGCTAAGTATATACTTGTGAGGCAATGCAAAATAATTAAACATTTCTTTGCAAAGTAATAATGGAAATAAATAGAGTGCAATATAACTATCATAAAGGATTTGAAAATTATAAAGACTGACTTATCAAACCTATTCCCTTTTTTCGTAACTTGTAAAAAAAAATCTCAATATTCATATATATGTACAATACATGTTATATCAATACGATCCATTGTACTTTCAATTTCAATATAGCCTAATGTACTATGGATGAGAATACATGGTATGCGAGTTAATGATAAGTACGCACATGTGCTAACATCAACCAATTTGTTATGCCATAATAAAACAATATATCCATGTATCAATGTCAATGTATCAATGTAAACACTACCGTAACTTAACGACATCAATAATAACGATAGGTCATAGTTGTAGAACACAACTCACTGTATCACCGCCGTAACTTAACAACAGTATTAACCGATATATCATAGCTGTAAAACACAGCTCACTCTATCATTACTGTAATTTGAAAGTAATATTATATCGATATACTCCACCTCTTTGGCATGCCAATATACCAAGACTCTCAATAATCATACAATAGGCTTTTTGAACAATTCACTATTATTAACCTTTCATTCACTTCGATAATATCAATGGATCGAAATCAATAATTTAACATATAAAAATATGCACAGGGTAGTTCACACCCGAAATCATTCACAAAACCATCCAAAACCATTTAATATAAATCAAATCCTTTTCTTTCAACATTTGAGGTTGACTTATCACAAGTCTTCCTCGTATCATAATTAAAATAAATAAGATTGCACTCACCTTTGCCTCACTAAAAAGCTGTACTATTACTTCCAACCTTACTCTTGAATTTTATCTTTATCAGCAGTCTTGCTTGTATCCTGATTACGATCTACACAACATTTCAAAAGCACATACCATTCAAAGTACATGTTAGTATCATACTAACATTGATACGTATTAGGAATAATATTTCCTAATAATTCTTTAACTTTACAAAATATTCATTTTAATCCTAAAGACTCTTTTTAAACTTCCAACCAACATTTTCAAGTCCAAACCTTACATTTCTCATTCTTTACACTTGAGGACTCAAACTTTAAAAATTTACACACTAGTCCGTGAATTTGCTGAAATTTCAAATTGGTCCCCAAAGTTAACATAACTTCAAAATCAACCTTCTAGTCACTTTAACTTAATTTTCCAACACAATACACTTCAAAAACAAGCTTAACAACCAATCCCCTAAACTTCCCAAATTTACAACTTAATCCTCAACACTTTATAAACATCCACATTAGTCCAAATAACTTTCTAAAGCTTACAAAATCATCCTTACACTATTTATAACCTTAGGAAAATTTTCCATAATTTTCCCAATATTTTCTACCATAGCCGAATACCAAAGGTCATTTTGACCAAACTTTACATTTTGATTCAAGCATGAATTTAACCTCAAAACAACATATTCAAGCTTCTAACATCATTCTCACTTTAAATAAAAATTTTGCAAGAGTTTCCCCTAATTTTTCCATTTTCCCAAATTCAACCTACATCATAATTCACGGAATTTTCACTATTTGCAAGCTTGAAACAACATCACAACATCATATTTAATCAAAAGAATCCATAAAACATGAAAATCCAATTTGTTCTTCATAAACCCTAATCCTCAAACTCAACATATAGACATGAAGACTACTAAAAAATTATACCAAATGAAAGAGAATTCAATGGAGATTAATTCTCTATTTCATGTCTTAAACCAAAAACAATCGAAAAATGCTAAAAATTGAATCAAAAAAATTTCCTTACCTTGCTATGGTGTTTCGAAATTGGAGGAAGAAGATAGGAGAAATTCTAGCTTTTTCTTCATTAAATTAACATGACAAATGACATTTTATTCTTAAAAACCAAAATAAAAATCTCCACCAATAGTGTAATGACCAATTTTCCCATTAGTTATAACCAATAGGATCACAACTCTTGTCTTATTTTATCCAAAATAATCAATTTAACATAAAAAGTGAGGGCAAAATGACCAAAATGCCATTAATGAATCTTGGTATTTTCAAAAATGCCATTATCCCCTATTTACTCAAATACTGTATAGAATCGAATCAAAACGATCCCAAAACTCAACACCATCTTCTTTTAGTCTATCTAAGACTCCCATAAAATTTTCATAATTTTCCGAGTTCGAATAGCCATCTGAACTAATTCCCGAAACTTATTCCTGTTATAGCTTTTTATGCAAATCCCATACCAAAAATCTGATTCCCACCAAAAATCTTATACCGAGATAAACCATTCATTTTTTCCAGAAAAATAATTATTGGGAAAATTACCATGTTGGTCCCCTAAACTTTTCCCAACTTTTCACTTTTGTCAACAAACTTTGATTTTTTCCGTTTTAGTCACTAAACTAAAAAATACCAACTTTTAAATCTTTGCAATTTAGTCACTAACCAAAAATTGGGGTATTACAATTTTCATGTTAATCGGAGTTCATTTACCCAATCAATTACTATACCGGTATGGGTTGACCAAGTTGAACCGTTTTAATACGCCCTAAAGACCGTATCGATGCATTTAATTTTCTAGAGTCCAGTGCTGACTTTTCGTATCGATACGCCCTTTGATGTATCGATACTCCATGTTGACCGATGTTGACTATGTCCAAATATACAAACATGTATCGATACGCCCTGCACTAAAATGATAGATTTGTTATGGTTTTTAATCGATTTGGCCTATCAAACAATGTCCAAATGCAATGATATTTTACCAGCAAATTAATATCAACATAATCTACTAGTATGTCAAATTTCATGATCTTATGAGTCCATTTACTATGATTTCACCTTTTTAAGCCAAGTAAGCAAGTTTGTATCACTTTTAGCCAATTCTATAAAGTCATTTTAGGCATTTAAAACATACTCAAACCATACATGTCATACATGCATCAAAAGGACATTAAGGAACTTAAACAACCACTATACCACCATCCTAGGAGTGTATAGAGTAGGTATATATTACATTAGCCTTTGGTGACTTGTCGTAACCTTGCCAAAATTCTCGATCTCTGAATCAACTTTACTTAACTTGAAAATACATTAGGCGTACTTTGCCTAGTGAGGCAGTCATAAACAATATCAATAATCAATATTCATTTAAATGCATGTTTCATCAAGAATCAATGGCAACATGTCAATGTTCAACAACAATGCATCTATATCCAATTTCAATGTATCAATGTTCAATATCAATAAATCTTTTAGTTTGACATTAGCCCTTGGATCGATTCAACATAGTGGATATGCGGATTCCTATGCCTCGCCAAGTCAATAATGGTCTAGTTCCTCTACCTCGCCAATTGACCAACACAACATCCTTCCACCTCGCCAATGTAAAGGCCGTAGCCCTAGGACCGTAGTCCACCCGTACCAATAAGCTCATAAATCCTATGGCATGCCAACTGTATCCAATGTCCACTCGAATCCAAGGTCTGGTAATTTAAGCCAATATTCAATACACTATCAATATCAATAAGTTCAATGATCTGATAGCAATAAATTTTGACCCTTAGGTCCACTTCAATGATCCGGTGAGTCTAATAACAATATTAATAGCAATATTTCAATAATCAATGTCCAATGACCAATTACAATAACAATGATTTTTCCAATGCTATGCCAATACTCAATGTTCAATGTTTCAATGACAATGTTGATGCTCAATGATTCAATGAAAATATTCAATATTCAATGACAATGATTGATACTCGATGTTTCAATAATTCAATAAGGAAGCTTACGAAGTTTATCATTACACCCTCCAAAGGGTTCGATGCAATAACCTAACTATCAAGGTTAGAAATAATATATCCAATAGAAATGAAACTGGGAAAGGTACTTAGCCTACTCCTGAGACTCTGAATACACTCACCTCAAAATCTGAAGCTACTACGGCACTGGGATGACAATCCCCTTGCAATTAGTGCCTTCGAGGGAGATGATGGCCCTTCCTCCAACACTTGAGCAAGGCATAAGTTAGGGGAAATAGTTAGAATCGAAACTATTGATTAAAAATCGATATTTAAGCTTATTAAAGCTTGTAGACAATATTATTCTCATGGATTAAAGCTTCCAACTCATGGGTATAGCCTTAACTTTCAAGACTTTAATCTTGAAATTAACCTTCAAGGATCAATGGAATCAATAAATTGATTGGGGCATTAACCTCACCAATCCAAGAGTTTTAACTTGATGTAGAGAAATCAAAGAAAGCTTGAGCAACCAAGGGAGGTGCTTGCTTGAGCTTGGTGAAGAAGATGGAAATGGCGGTGCTTAATTAGCTTTGGTGGGAAAAGATGAAGAAAGAAGGAAACTTAAAGTCTCAATTTTTTCTTCAATATCTATTCCTTTTCTTTTCTATATTTCCTTATTTAGCCTTGTGGTTTTTACCCCTCATATTGGTTGCCTCCCAAGCAACCAATCAATTGGTTTCCTAGCTTGGGAGGAAACCTTTTAATAATCAACAATAATTTCAACCTTTTTCCCAATTCAAGTTGTCATCTTTTATGACAATAGTCCACCATTTTCATGTGAACTAAACCAGACAAGGAGGTGACTCACACCTTTAATTGGGATAATTGTAACACCCCGGTTTTGGGCTTAGCGGTTTTGAGGTTTATTAGATGGTCTGGTGGACCGAGTTAAAGATTCGAGTCAGATTCGGGACCATATATTTTTCATTAAGATAAAAATATGGAAATTAGTTAAAAATCATATTTTAATATATACTGGTTTTTGGTGGAATCAATTTTAGAAAAAAGGAATTTGGAAATATGACATTTTGGGTTAGTGACCAAAATGCAATTTTTTGAAAACTATTTAAAAGTGACTAAAATCAAAAGGGTCAAATCCTTAGAATCCTTAAGGAGATAAGTACCAAGTGTTTGCTGGTGGTTTCTCCCTTCAATTAAAACATTTTAAACATGTGTTTTAAATGGGTGTTAATAAGGATTAAATATCTAAAGTTAGTTATTAGCTTTTAAAAGAAATTCACGTAACTTTTTCTAAACCTTTTTTCTCAACCTCTTTTCTTCCAAACACTCAGAATTTCATCAAAATCCAGAGGTAAGAAACTATTTTCACTAAGATTATTGGTTTTAATTTGATTCTTTAATTTTGTTTTGCAAAATCTCATTGAATCTTATGTTTTCTTAGCTTTAAACAAGCCAACTGAGGGAGAAATCACATAACATGGGTAGGGTCCGTGATCTCCTCTGTTAAATGGTTCTTTATTGATATTCCCAAGTATTTGATCCTTGATTTATAAGTTGTAATGTGATTTTAATGTTTTATCCATGTTTAAGTGAGTTATTTTGGAAATATTGATGAAACATGGTGATTTTCGAAGTGGATCTGATTTCCAGTATTTGAGATTGATTTAATATATGTTTTAGACGTGTTTTGATGTTGATAAGTTGTTTTTATCAATAGAATCCCTAAACTCTTGAATCTCTAATTATTTAGGTTGCTAGTTTTGAGTTATTATGGTGATAATCGAGTTTAATCTTTGCTGGAGATAAAGGGATGTTAGGAAAGGGTTTTTGGATGTAATTAGATGTTGGTTGATGTCTTGAATTGTTGTTTTATGGCTGGGTTAATTTTCAAAAACGTTTGATGTTGATTTCGGCATGTTTTAGATGGTTTTTGAGTGGGTAACTTGGGAGTTGCGGGAGATTGCTGTTAGGCAATGGTTTGAATGCATTTTAATGCATTTATCCTCTAGTTTTATGTGTTGAAATTAAGGGATAGTCAAGGTGGCGAAGCCTGACGTTGTTTGGTGGCTTGCCGAGAGCTTGATTCGCGTTGGCAAGGAAGGCGAGGCGTATCGGTGAGTGGAAACTGGTTTTAAATGCTTTACAAAGGTTTGTAAAGTATGTTTGGAGTTTAGGGTAAACGTGAGACATTTACCTAAGCTCAAAAGTAAGTTTCCCTTATTTTACTCTTGAATATCGGCTTAGATATGAGCATATTGTTTGCATGTTTTGATGATAAACATGGTATGATTTACTTACTGGTAATGCACGATTTTGAGTACATATGCAGGGGTATGAAAGTAAATTAAATGCTGTTGAGCATTGGGTTTCATTCCGGTTGGGAATGGTATTATTGCATTGGCAATGAGATTGGCATATGTAGTGTTATATGAAATGCATTGTAAAATAGTAAGTAAATGGTTTTGTAAATGATATATTGGCTATGTGACAAGGAGAGAAAACAATCGGATATAGTTGGCATGCCACAGGATTAAAAGTGCACTATAAAATACGAACAAAATTGATCGTGGCCATGGGTCCTTGAGGTGTGGCAGTGTAACAAGGCTACCCAGACTGTTGGGAACCTCATTTGGGGATTTGCGGTTTAACTAGGCAACCCAAATTGATGGTGATCTTACAGATTAACTAGGAAAGGTCGGTATACTTGTTGTTTAACTAGACAAGGGTGAGATCTCGCGGTTTAACTAGGAGAGGGTGTAAAATCTTACGGTTTAACTAGGCAAGGTTTGGGATATCATGCGGTTTAACTAGGCATGGTATGAGAGATCCGTGTATCCGATATGTGTATAGGATAGAGGTAGTCTATCTGGGTCACTGTAAATGCCAATATATGAGAAAGTTCATGTGTTGAACCTTGTTTTTAATGTTTTGGGATTTAAGCATGGTTTGCTTAAAATGCTTTGGGAATTAAGCATGGATTGTATATGATGTTAAATGTTTATTATTATGTTTTGATTCGGTTGGAATCATGGGAAAATGCTTAGGTTGTAAGCATGTTTTGGGAAAAGCAAGCATGTGGTTTTTAAATGGTTTTAGCGCATCATTGATTATGAGCATCCTCACTAAGCATGTGTGCTTACTCTCCCATTTTCCTAATGATGCAGAGCATTAAAGTTTGGGGGAGCAAAGGCAAGGTTTGCAAGGATCCAAGAGATAAACTACTTTTAATTATGAACTCAATTTATATTTATGGTTTATAAGGCAATGTGTTTGCCGAGGTTTTTGGGAGTTGTAAATCCGTTGCATTGTGGTTTCTTAGAATGGTTCTATGTTGGTTTTTGACGATGGTTATATGTCGTTTAGCTTGATGTTATTACTTGCCTATGGTTGAGGTTGAATGGATGTGTAGGTATTCATCTAGAGTTTCCTTGTGGATTGCTATGTCGTGCTGGTTTGACCAAGTTTAGTATGCTATGTTAAGTGTGTTGGCATGATGCTTATGCTAAGAATGGCCTAATTGTGCATTTTGGTATGTTTAGCAAGATGGTCTAGGAAGCATGCCTCTAGAGTGGTCCTTTGGAAGCTTGATGTTGTTTTGCTTGCCTAATCTTGGCATAAATGTTAGATTATGTATATTGAGGAGTTGATATGCATGTTTGAAAGTTGATAGGGGCCTATTGCATCTAGAATTGCGTGAAAAACTAGCTAATCTTGACATTATAGGCCCAGTTGTACCGATACGTGAGGGACTGTATAGGTACGGCTAGGCAATTTTGGGCAAGGCATTTCGGTATAGGCAGAGGTGTTTCGGTACAAACAAGCAAACAAGGCCAGAGTGTATCGATATGAGCAGGGGCATTTCGGTACGCCTAGTGGCCACTGGAATTTTACTTTTTGGAGACGAGGTCGCGTACCGAAACACTAAGGGACCGTATTAGTACGATGTGAAATGATTTTAAATCGTATTTTAAACTCAAAGTAGCGTACCGATACGGGCCTTACCATATTGAAATAATGTATTCACAACCGTATCGATACGGATGTCGTTAAATCTGTTAATGTCATGGAAGACCAGTTCTATTTTCTTTCGTTTCAGTCCTTGAATCTTGTTTTGTCAATTATTTGAGCATGGATGATCGTCTGAAGCTGATATTTGACATATAAGCATAAAATGAACCTAATTAAAGGTTGGTAACTTAAAAAGTTGAAAAGTCCTTTTATATTACTATATTTACATTTTGGTCCCTAAATTGTATTGTGGCCAATTGGATATCGTTACGATGCCCGATTGAGATGAGTTCTCACCTATGAACGATATGGTCAGGTAGGAAAGCATTAATGCATCTAGACAAAGTAAAAGGAAAAAAGGGACGTGTTTTAGGTTTAATCTTCCTGATTTACTTTGGTAAACCTAATGTAGCTTGTACGGACCGGTCTTGTGACTAGGCCGGGTCGAGGGGGTTACATTTGTTGGTATTAGAGCCAGGTTTGTGAAAAGTTGGGATGTTGTTGTTTGATTAGCTGATATTGTTTGAACTGCACGGTGATTGTGTATATGTTCGGTGTTTGTTTAATGTTCTGTTGGGGTATGTTGGGAACACATTGCCTATTACCGAGGATTTTAAATGCGTTTTAAAGTTAACTTGGATCCTTTGCCAGACGCTAGCCTAACTCTAATATGTTTTGATGCTTTTGTTAGCATGGCTCCACGTGAGACAGATCTATGGCTATACTACCGGGGTTGGGCAGAATTTTGAGACAGAAGAGAATCTCCCTCATGTTTTACCTTCTCCTCCTCCAGTGCTTCCTCTAGTTAACGTTTGGTGGGTGAAGCAACCTAGCTTCACCAAGTGCCAGTATATGGTGATTTGACTCCGTTAGTTCAGGCGATAACGGGAGCGTTCCAAGCAGTGATGGCTGGAGTGCAGGCACAGCACCGACACCGACACCTGCTATGGTGGCAAATCAAGGTTTACCCTTTGAGCATTTGAGGAGTTTAGGAGGTGAGGAATTACAAGGTTTGAGCCCTGAGGCAGCTGAAGGTTGGCTGTAAAAGAAGGTTCGCATCATGTATCAGATGGGATGTAACGAGGAGCGCAAGTTGGGTTGCACTATATCTCTACAACAGGGGGATGCATACCATTGGTGGGTGACCACAATTACTGGCGTTCCTGAGGCGGACGTTACTTGGGAGTTCTTTCGGAGAGCTTTCAAGAGGAAGTATCTTGGTACCTAGTATTTGGATATGAAGAAGTGAAGTTTATATCACTATCTTAGAGAGGCATGTCTGTTACTGAATATGAGGTGAAGTTTGTCCAGCTGAGTCACTATGCTTCTAAATTGGTTACAGATGACCAGCAGAGATGTGATAGGTTTCGTTATGGTCTTGTTAAGGATATTAAGACGTACCTCATGGCTGCAGATTACACGGATTTCAATGTGTTGTTCAATCGGGCCAAGGATATCGAGCAGTCCTTGGGTGCACCAGTTCAGGCCGCATGTGTGAACTTGGATAAAAGAGTGGCGGACTCTAGCTATTCTGGGAGGCAGAATATGAGGTCCAGGGATAAGAGGCATAAGCTAGATCACAGGCATGGTGGTGGAGTTGGTTAAGGTGTTTAGGGAGCTCATGTTACACTAGAGTGTGAGCGATGCAGTAGGCGTCACGCGAGTATGTGTTGGGGTAATGTGGGAGATTGTTGGATTTGTGGTTCATCTGATCACTTGAAGTGTGATTGTCCTCAGGCTATGAGAGATGTACTTGCACAGGTTGCTGCACCTGCTAGGGACTGAGAACATGGCAGAGGCAATTTTTAGAGAGGCGATGATGGTCATAGGGGTATGGCTCATGTTGCAGTGGTGAGACCTGAAAGGTAGTGGACCGGCTCAGGTATTTGCTCACTGTGAGGGTCGTAATGACACGGATGTGATCGTAGGTACTTTCGCTTTGCAATCTTTGCCATTGTTATCTTTGATTGATTCAGGGTCTACGCATTCATATATCTTGAGTGAACATGCATCTCTGCTGAATGTTCCTGTTGAGATTTTAGATATTGGTATGTTGGTCACATATTCTTTTGGGGAGACAGTTACAAAAAGAAGGTTGTATCGGCATTGTCCTTTGGCAGTGCAAGGCTATGAGTTTGCTGCAGATATGATAGAATTGCCATTCCATGGTTTTGATATCATTTTGGGTATAGATTGGTTGAGAGAGCACAGAGCAATTGTGGATTGTGAATCCAAGAGGATTTTCTTGAGGTTGGCCGGTGATTATGAGGTTGTGGTGGTTGGCAAGAATGTTAAGTTTCTATCCAATGTGGTTTTGGCTGTTAGAGCGGAGAAGATGATGTTTGATGGCTGCCAAACTTATTTGGCTATTGTTATGAATTTGAAAGATAATGGTTTTCGAGTGCAAGACATTCAGATTGTTTACGACTTTTCTGAGGTTTTTTCTGAGGAGTTGCCAGGTTTACCTCCAGATAGAGAGGTGAAGTTTTGTATCGAGACATACGAGGGTACAACACCGGTGTCCATTGCTCCTTATAGGATGGCACTGAAAGAATTGAAGGAGTTGAAGTCACAGCTTCAGGAGTTGTTGGACCATGGGTTCATCTGACCAAGTGTTTCTCCGCGAGGTGCTCTTGTTCTTTTCGTGAAAAAAAGGATGGTACGATGCTTATGTCCATTGATTATCGTCAGCTGAACAAGTTGACGGTAAAGAACAGGTACCCGTTGCCTCAGATTGATGACTTTTTCAATCAATTTCGTCGAGCAGCGGTATTTTCAAAGATAGATTTAAGGTCGGGGTATTACCAATTGAAGGTTAGGGATGTAGAAGTGCATAAGACCTCGTTCCTACGAGCTATGGTCATTATGAGTTTCTGGTCATGCCTTTCGGCTTAACAAATGCCCCGGCTGAGCATGTTCATGGTGGTGTTCATAAATGATATTCTCGTGTACTCCCAGACCGAGGATGAGCATGTTCGCTATTTGCGGATAGTGTTGCAAGTGTTGAAGGATAATTAGTTGTGCGCTAAGTTGAGCAAGTGCAAGTTTTGGCTAAAGGAAATGGCTTTCCTTGGTCATATGGTTTCCTCGGAGGGTATTCGCGTTTATCCGCAGAAGATTGAGGCTATTCTCAATTGAAAACCACCTAAGTCTGTGGCGGAGGTGCATAGTTTTCTTGGGTTGGCTGGTTATTATCGCTGTTTTGTTGGTGGGTTTTCGAGTATTGCAACACTATGGGCCAAGTTGTTACAAAATAATGTTCCTTATGTGTGGACAAAGAAGTAGCAGTATAGTTTTCAGAAGTTGAAGGAAGTTCTGACACATGCTCCTGTGCTGATTCAGCTTAAATATAGGAAGGAGTTTGTGGTTTATAGTGATGCGTCGTATGTTGGATTGGGTTGTGTGCTGATGCAGGATGGGAAGGTTGTGGCCTTTGCATCAAGGTAGATGAAAGTTCATGAGCGCAATTATCCAACTCATGATCTGGAGCTTGCGGCTGTGGTTTTTGCTTTGAAAATTTGACGACATTACCTCTATGGTGAGAAGTGCGTGATCTTTACAGATCACAAGAGCTTGAAGTATTTGATGTCCCAAAAAGATTTTAATCTTAGGCAACATAGGTGGTTAGATTTGCTTAAGGATTACGACTTGACCATTGAGTATCATCCTAGTAAAGCCAATGTAGTGGCGGATGCATTAAGTCGTAAGGTTGCGGTTGAGCTTAGAGCTATGTTTACAAGGTTGAGTGTGACGCAGGAGGGCAGTTTGCTGGCTGAATTACAAGTTAAGCCTACGTTATCACAGTTTATTAAAGCTAAGCAACTGTACGATGATTCATTGGTTGAGCATGTTAAGGATATAGCAGAGGATAATCCGACAAATTTTCATTTTGAGGATGATGGAGTTTTGTGTTTCAAGGGTCGAATAGTGGTGTCGGATGATCAGGAGTTGAGGCACACTATCTTGACGGAGGCACACTCTAGTCCTTTTTCTATGCATCCTGGTAGTGTTAAGATGTATCGTGATTTGAAGGAGACGTACTACTAGGTTGGGTTGAAAAAGGATGTGGCTGAGTTTGTTTCCAAGTGCATGGTATGTCAGCGGGTTAAGGCTGAACATCAATTTCCATTCGGTTTGTTGCAACCGCTAAAAATTTTGGAGTGGAAAAGGGAGAGAATCACCATGGACTTTGTAACAGGTTTGTCATTGACACTGGCTAAAAAAGATTCTGTTTGGGTGATTGTTGACCGGTTCACAAAGTGTGCATATTTCCTGCTAGTGCATGCAACGTACACCTTGGACAAGTTGGCAGATTTGTATATAGCAAAGATTGTGTACTTGCATGGTGTACCTAAATCCATTGTTTTGGATAGGGATCCAAGATTTATGGCAAGGTTTTGGAGGAGTTTGCACTAGGCCTTGGGTTCGAGGTTGAGTTTTAGCACTGTATATCATCCTCAGTCGGATGGGCAGTCTGAACGGGTTATCCAGGTTTTGGAGGATATGCTGAGATGTTGTATTATCGAGTTTCAAGGAACCTGGGAGAAGCATTTGCCTTTAGTTGAGTTTGCTTACGACAACAGTTATCAGGCGAGTATATAGATGGCACCTTATGATGTGTTATATGGCCGAAGATGTCGTACGCCCTTATGTTAGGCTAAGGTGGGGAAAAAGCATGTTACCTACCGGATGTGTTAAAAGACATAGATGAGAAGGTTAAGCTTGTGTGTGACTGGTTGAAAGAGGCTGCGGATCGGCAGAAATCTTACGCAGATTTAAAGCGCAAGGAGGTTGAGTATGCGGTGGGCGATCACGTATTCTTGAAAATGTCACTATGGAAAAAGGTGATGAGATTTGGATGTAAGTGCAAGATTAGTCCGAGGTTCATTGGACCATACGAGGTTATTGAGCTTGTAGGTCCTATGGCATACCGGTTGAGGTTGCCTCCCGAGTTGGAGAAAATTGATAATGTGTTCCATGTATCGATGTTGAGGAGATATCGATCAGATCCATCGCATGTTATGTCGGTGAAGGATGTGGAGTTGAGGCTGAATCTATCCTTTGATGAGGAACCCGTAGAGATCCTCAATACCCGCAAGAAAGTTCTACGTGGTAAGATGATAGAGCTCGTGAAAGTCTTGTGACGACGCCGAGGTGTTGAGGAAACTACTTGGGAAGGCAAGGCAGATATGAAAGAGCAATTCCCGTATTTGTTTCCTCTAGGCAATTTTGGGGACGAAAATTTTTAAGTGGGGGAGAGTTGTAACACCCCGATTTTGGGCTTAGCGGTTTTGAGGTTTATTAGACGGTCTGGTGGACCGGTTAGAGATTCGAGTCAGATTCGGGACCGTATATTTTTTAGTAAGATACAAATATGAAAAACTAGTTAAAAATCATCTTTCAATATATATTGGTTTTTGGTGGATTCAATTTTAGAAAAAGGAATTTGGAAATATGACATTTTGGGTTAGTGACCAAAATGCGATTTTTTGAAAACCGTTTTAAAGTGACTAAAATCAAAAGGGTCAAATCCTTAGAATCCTTAAGGAGCTAATGTTATATCCCAAAATAAGACTTAGAAGTATGTTACCAAATTGTTAATAGCTCAATTTGATTTAAAGATACCTTTAAATAAATTTATTATTAAATAATAAATTGGACCTATTAATAAGCTTATATAGTTTGCGAGCTAAATTAAAAAGGACTTGTAATACCCAAAATATGTCTCGAAAGTATGTTACTAATTCAAGTGTGACTTATATTGATTTAGTATCCATTGACTAGAAATGAATGAAATGAGTTAGGGATCAAATTGGAATAAAGAAGAAATAGATGATCAATTGTAGAGGGGGTTAAATGGAATGACATGCAAAACTTGGAGATTGCATGCTAAAGACAAATGAGTCAAAGGATGTGCTTACATGGAAAGTAAATTAGGTAGGCAAGTGGTGGGGAAATCTCGGTCAAGGGAACCATGTGTGTTATATCATTGTTTCCCTATAGTGAACCGAATGAGGAGGGAGAGAAATAAAAACCACCATAGATTGATTTTGAGTGAGAGATAGGATCACCATTTGGGGGGTTTTTGCTTTCGAAGAGAGGGGAAATAAAGGTATAAATTCTTACTCCTACATAAAATGTTTAAAGACTTGGGTTTCCATTATAATTTTTCTTAAGGATTATCTTGTAGTTAGAAATGTGTGAAGTAGATTTACTTAATAATAATTCAAGCTATGCAATTCGAGTGCGCTTGTTTTGATTTGTCATGTTATTATGTAAATTGCTTAAGGAATTGATTGGGGCTGTTTTGGAATCATTAGGGATTAATGAATTGAATAATTATTGGACTGTTTTGAGTGTAAATTTGTACCTATATGAAAACATGGGTTGTTTAGAGTACATTGAATAATTGTTGGACCATTATTAGATTATGTAGTTGAGTTGGAATTTGAATCTAGTTACATTGTTGTTAATACAAATTGGGGACTGTTTTGTGTATATAAAACACCTCAAGGACTGTTTTAAAAGGATATGGAATTATAAAGGATTGTTTCGATGTATATACTGAAGAGAGAACTTGCAACTAAGGCTGTTGCGAATGTATATATGAATCTATACGGATTGATTTGAGAAATTAAATCAGGGGCTAAGTTTAAAATGGACTGTGCTGATGTATACTAGAATGTGTTATAATGTTGGGACAATTTTGAATCGAGATAAATGTGCAATGGACTATTTTTGAGTAAAAGAAGATCTACATAAATCTAAACTATTTTTGCATTATATGAACTTTAGAGAACTATTTTTGGAATACATGTAAAGGAATGCCGAATTGTTGTGGTTTACATTGTAACCCCCTCGACCTGGTCTAGACGCCCAACCGAACCAAGAAGGCTAAATTAGGTTTGCCGTAGCAAACCGAATAGATACAACAAAATCCAGTCCATTTTTTCATTTATCATGTCTTGATGCTTAATTCATATCCTACTTGATCATGCTGACAGAAGATGAAACCCAACTCAATTGGGCATCGATTTGACATCCAATTGGTTTCACATGCAATTTAGGGACCAAATTGCAATTCCAAAACATTACAAGATTAAAGCTCACTTTTAAGGTTACCCAACCTTCATTAGTCAGGATTCAATTATACATGTCAAATTTTAGCTTAATTTGTTCATTCAAAAGCATTTAATTGTATAAACAAAGCTGATGGACTAAAATACAAAAGCCAAAATTGTACTACAGTGACATTAACAGCTTTGGCTGTTGTTCGTACCGATACGGTGTGAAATGCCCTATTTCGATACACCTCCATGACATACCGATATAGTATGAAACGCCCCGTTTCAATACGCCTCCATGCCGTACTGATACGGTATGAAACACTCCGTTTCGATACACCTCCATATCGTACTGATACGCCCAACTAACTTACCGAACTTTTGAAATTGTTTTGTGGACCGTACCGATACGGATAGTGGTGTTTCGGTACGCGGGACTTGGTTGAAAAAGTAGATTCCAGTGGCAGAAACCCGTACCGGAACACCCTCTCTTGTACCAGTACGCTAGGCCAAAATAGCCTGGGTGTATCAGAACAACTAGCACCCGTATCGAAACCTTGTGCCTGGAAATACCTAGCCGTACCGATATGATCCCATGCATATCGGTACGCCTGGACCTGTAATGTCACTTTTTGCTGATTTTTCATCCAAATAACACACTCAAATCACCCCAACAAGTTTAATACATAACACCAGCATAATAGGCATACCACAAGCATCCAAGCTTCATAAACTTAGCATCCTAGCATGGCATCTTTGCATCAAATAAAAAGCTAGAGGTATGCATCCTAGTTTTCATCCAAGTAATAATCCAAAATGTAGACCAACACCAAAATACCAACATTAAAGGCCTTTTACAACTCAAGAGCAATCAAGCAACATGTAACACCCTTAACGTATACTCATAGACCGATTATACATTAAAGATATTACGGAGTCGTTTAAAGAAATCCTGGCTTATAATAATAATTTCTTTTTATACATATAAATCTTGTCTTTATTAAACTAACCTTTTTCTCGATTTTCTTGAAATCATAACTTATGTACAGTTGGGTAATTTCGACCCTAAATTAGTTTGTAAAACATATTAGTCAGTTATTAAAAAGATAATGCAATTCGGGGTGAAAAATAGGTTCATGGCCTAGGCCCTTTCTTGATTTTAAAATCCTTATGCGATTACCGATAAATAAAATTTAAACTGATTAAACACGATTTACTACCTATTTAAGCTTACCGATTATTCATATTAACAAAGTAAGCTTCATTTTTACTTTAGCTTATTCTTTCATATTACTAATACCTTATCTTGCGTTATCCATATATGATTCATCATTAAAAATGATCAATTATCTATCGTTTAATGTAATTTAATGTATCATATACTACCAGCAGATAAATAATTACATGCCCACGAGAGATTATCATAAGCTAGAATATCTTACTGATGTTTTGCAGATTAAATCTTGATCATTATGCTAAACTCCTCTTCAAGTACTCCACCTTAACCTAAGTGTGAATCAAACATACGCTAAGTTTTCACTTAGTGAGGCAATAAACAAATTTAATAATAATTTAAACTTATTAAACTTTATGGCTACATTTATATAGCATGATATATGTCAATGCATTAACTTTTATGTTGCATTAGTGATAACTTACTATATGCTAATATCATAATATTTTCTTGTTTGTTCATTTATCATAATATGTCATTTATACCTCAATGCATGAACATATATATATATATATATATATATATATATATATCATGTTACAAGCTAATGAATGTGCTTGTTCTATTCCTTTAACATCATATCACTACTTACCATTAATGTTAAACTTTTAAGTTTAACTTACTTACCATCTTTATGCCTAATAACATAAGTTACCTCACATGTACTAACATATATCAAACTTTTTCCTTTGTCATATAACCTGTACAAATCAACATCTCATATACATATGTTAGGCATGGTAAGCCAAATCAATATACTCAATAAATCTCTTTTTTTTCCATTTGAATCCTATTAAGATCATTTATATCAATTCTTTATACCTTTAGCCCAAGAATTGTATGTATAAAGTGAAACTGAAGTATGCGAGATCGGTACTCCCAGAGTACTAGTCACTGAAGTGACGATAAACATATAGACACATAAAGTGCCGGTAACATATAGACACATAAGTGTCGATATCATATAGACACATAAGTGCTGGTATCATATAGACACATGAGTGATAGACACATAAGTGTCGGCATCATATAGATCCGAAGATCGGTGTGTAGCTACACGTAGTCCTTGACTGCTAGACCTCTAATGACATGCCACTATACTGTAACTCTCTATAATATAATTTTATGTATAGAGAGAAACTTAAATATGCAAGGTCGGTACTCCTTGAGTACTAGTCACCGAAGTGACAATAACTTGTAGACACGTAAAATGCCGAAAACATATAGACACATAAAGTGCCGATAAACATATAGATCCGAACATCGGTGTGTAGCTACACGCAGTCCTTGACTGCTAGACCTCTAATGGCATGCCACTATACTGTAACTCTCTATTATAGACTTGGGCAATAAATCCATATCAATAACTTGTAAATTATCATTTTGTAGATGATTCATATATCACCATTATTCAATAATAACTTGCCATAATAAGATATAATAGGGCAATTCATACTCCATCATGTACTAACCTTTTTTCTTTGCTTGTAAAACATCATATAACTTATACAAAAACCATGTTATCATTTCAATAAAATCAAGTAAATAAAATTCTTAAAAGTCTACTAAAATGCATTTCAAAACATATAAATGCACTCACCTGGGCCATTTATTAGCTTGCCTCACTAAGCTCTATTCGATCCTTTCTTTCATAGTACCTCGAACCCTCTTTTGATTCGGATCAAACTTCATTAATTACATGAATGTAAACAACAAATTGTTATATTCAAATCTAACAATTTCTCAAACATGCTACCAAATCTAATCATTCGAATATACAAAATTTCCAAAATTTCCTTCTTTCCTTGACTTGTTCGAAAACTCATTATGGTCCTTAGTGACCAATTTGAACTTCCATTAACCCCTTTCAAGATTACTAATTAACCTTAGATACAAAATATATCAATTCTCATTTAATGGCATATTGCACTACCTTCAAAGAAATATTTCTATAAAATAATTTACAACTCGGAATTTGACTCAGTTTATTTTGAAATAAACGAGATTCAATAAGATTTTCTCCCATATAAGTTAATAGTCATAATTCAACTTGTACGATTTATGGCGAATTTTCAAAGTCAATTACAGAGCTGGAATTCAGAACAGACTGGTGCTCTGCTTTCTGACCTTTTGTCACTTAAAAATTCATATCTTTTGACTCGGAACTCGAAATCAGTTTCTGTTTGTTGGAAAAGAAACTATACGAACAAGTCTTTACGTTGGTATAAAATTCACCATCTAACCATCTTTGTAGAATTTATGGTGAATTTTCAAACTTACTGCCATAATCCAGTTTTCTACACAGCTTCCATAAATAAACTTCAAGTTTTTATACTTACTTATATACTTTTCAATTTAGTCCAATTGCTTGCTTTAAACCACCAACTCATCACCTTCTTCACCAAATAATTATTCAAAATAATTCTCCCTTATTTTTCATTCTTTGACAAAATAGTCACTAAAATGCAAAGATAAGGATTCAAGCTTCTTAACTTTGCAAATTAGTCCTCAATTCAACATTACTACCATAACTCCATCATTACAGCTAAAAATCAGATTTATCCCCCATACAAAACTTCATTTTTGATTTGGTCACTTAACTTTGACAATTTGTCAAAATGGTCACTAATTCAATTCAACATTAATTTAACATTCTAGCTTCAATTTCATGTCTCTAACATCATTAATAACAAAAAAACACACCAGAATCATAAAAATCAGATTTGATTCTCTAACTTTTAAACTTGCCAAAATGGTCCCTATAGCTTTAACTTAGGGTTTTGCTTCCAAATAACAATTCAAGCTTACTAAATAATTAATTCAACATTACAAACCCTAAATTAAACTTGAATCCATAAACCCTAATCATCTTCATAATAATCAAAACATGTAGAACTTAAAACCCAACTAAATATCATGATTTTAACATCATACTAGCTTGATTTTAACTTGGATTCAACATGAAATCATAAAATCACAAAGATCCCAATTTAGTCCATAAACCCTAATTTCTTCTCATACAAAATTCTCATCAATCAATCATGTTTTCCATGAATTATTTACATCAAAATATAGAGCTTGAGGAGTAGAACAACTTTGTAGTTTAGGAGATTACCTAAAAATCGAGTTTCGGGGCTTGAATCGAGCTTGGAAAAAATTTTCTCTTTCTTTCCCTAACTCTCACGTTTTTGGCTGGAAATTTGTTCATCTTTTCACCATTATTTTAGACATATAACTATTAAATGAATATTAAATTCATTTAATAGTGAAATTACAATTTTGCCCTTTTTATCTAATGGTTGAGATTAATTTTATCACCAATCAAGGGCCAAGATTTAATCTTCCATTTCCTCTTTCCAAAATTGCCTTTATAACTTTTTAAATATTTCAAAATTGTCATTGGGGCCAAATGACCAATTTTCCCTCCAACTAGTTTTTATTTACTAGTTTGCCATTCTTGTAAAAATTCAACTAAGTCTAGTTGGAATCCAACCAACTATAATAAAATATTCATAAATAGTATTTTATGACTTTTTCATGGCTTTTGGACCAGTCTCTTATTTTCCATTAGATCCGATATACTGATATTCATTAAATACTTCTATTGTGATTTTATCTTTTCTGAGCTATTGGATTTATTCCGAAAATTCTATATTTCCATATTTGGGAAATCACACTACAATCTCATAAAAATTTCCTTTCCCAAGGACTTAGACTGAATTTTCCTAACTCAGTCTATTATTCTGATAATTATCGAAAATCTTTATAGAAAAAAATTTCTCTTAGAAATCCTTTATCGATAATCCATACAAATATTCTGTACTCTTACTGAGTCCAAAATATCGATCAGAAACACTTTTATGGGACCTTCCCGGAGGTCATCCATCCTAATATTTCCCTGGCCTGAGCACGCTTAACAATTTTATTCGATCCAAATTCAGTACCTTCTACTGTATCTTAATTCTTAAAATCGATATCAAAACACTTATTTCGATCCGATTCACTTTCATACATAATAGAATTACTTATTGGGAAATTTACACTTTAGTCCCCAAACTTTTCCAAAGTTTATACTTTAACCCAAAAACTTTCAAAATTTACAATTTAGTCACTAGCCAAAATTTGGGATATTACACAACATGCTCAAACAAGGAGTTCAACAAACATCTCCCAAAACCAAAACAAGTACCCCGTTGCCTTTATTCTTATAGTCTAGTCCAACATACTTTGTCAACAAAGTCTTGCTAGGATCCTCTTGCTTATTGCTGCCTTCCAATACCTCAGTTATCTGCATTGATGGACAATGAGAGCGTAAGCACACTACGCTTAGTGAGGAGTGCTCAAATACATTACACCGTCAATGTAATTAAAACCATTGTTCAATATCACATTGGAAATCCCTTTTTAAATCATGCTTTTCATCATATAAAACATCATGCCTTAAAAACCATGCACTTAACACTTTCAAAACCATCATATTAAACCATATGGTACATGTATTATTAACCAGTAGCAAATATCATTGCTAACCTCAATTCAAGCCTTCCAATGCATAACAACCATATGCAAAGCTTAAAGAGTAAACATGTATAAATAACATTATACAACATAAACCTTTCAATGATACATTAACAATTATATTGGCTTACAAGTGATCATTAAACAAGTCCAATACCAAAAGAGTTCATCAGATACACATATTCAATAAGTGTTCAACCAACACTTCAAGTCATCTCAACCGGAATAGCGATACAATAACAATCGCGGTATATTACCAACCGGGTACTTACACAACCCTTGGGGACACCAACCCCTTTCATCAATTAGATGCTTAATCCACTAATGGGAGTTTTCGGTACTGTTTAACCCTTCTATCGTTAGGGTACTCAGATGGAATTTTCGGTATACGGATCTAAGCCCCTCAACATCCAAGGCGACTTATTGTAGTACACTCAATCCTATGGCTGGCCAACTATATCCGATAACAATTTTAAAACCACATCACTTGCCAATATAATTAACCATTTAACATTTACCTCAATGTTTTAAACAAGCATTAACCAAAACACTTTTCCAATGCAACTATCATGCTTTAAACCACAAGTATAAACCACACTTACAAGGATCGCTTACCATGTGGATCCTTCAGCAAAACATGCTTAAAAACAATATATCGAAAACTTTAAAATATGCTTAACAATAGGTAACATGTAATCAAAACAAGTGCATAAAATCATTTCAACTTAGCACGAACGAGGGAGAAAATCCATTTTACTTACTTCCGAGTTTAAACTAGTGTATCAAGCTAAGCTTAAACTTCCATAAACCACCTTTAAAATATTCCAAAGCCGAAATCAACGTTCTCACTCACCAATACGTGAAACCTCGATTTGTCGACGTGAAATCAAGTGTCCGAAGCCTCCAACGCTTCACCAATCACATTCGGTTCAACTTCCCCTGCTTTGACCACAACACAACAGAGGATTAATACATCTCAATGCACTCAAGACACTGTATTAGCAAATCCTTTCGGATTTCCACAATCTTCACAAGATTACCCATCCACAACAATCGGAATCATCATCAAAACCTTCTCAAACACAACCCAGCCACAACCTAACAATCTAACACCACTTTTATCAACAATAAACACCTAAAAACATAATCAAAACATCCTAACACCCCCTGCATTCACACAGTCACAAAAACACCCCAAAACAGAAATATAGTAACCTAAACAATTAGAGATTCAAGAGTTTTGGGATTCCATTGACAACAACAACTTATCAACATTATAAAACATCCACAATATGAATTAAATTATCCTTAATTACCAGAAAACATATTCAATCCGTGAATCAACTTATTTCCCCCCAGTTAACTCAATTAATCATTAAAAAATCATTAAAATCATATTAGAAACATAAAATCAAGGATCAAATGCTTGGGAATTTTAGTAAAGAACCATAAAATAGAGGAGATCTCGTACCATACCCCTATTGTGAAGTTTCTCCCTCAATTGATTTGTGAAAAGCTAAGAAAACACATGGTTATTGTAAGATTTTGTGTAAACAATCTTTACAAAACAATTTGAAAGAATAAAATCAAGTTAGAAACCACATTACCTCTAGAAATTTGGTGAAAACCTAAGTGTTTGGCTGAGGAGAGAATGGAGAGAAAAGAAATGACGTGATTTTGGTTTTGGAAATGGATAACTAACTTTCAACAAAAATCCTTTTTAATTAATAATTAAAACACATGTTAAATATCTTCAATTAAGGGAGAAACCATCAGAAACCAATTGGTAAAATAGCTCCTTAAAGATTCTAAGAATTTGACACGTTTCATTTTAGTCACTAGAAAATCGTAGTTTTCAGAACTTGCATTTTGGTCACTAGCCAAAATGTCTGACTTCCAAAACTCATTTTCCAAAATTGATTCCACTAAAAATCATTATATATTAAAAGATGTTTTTTAACTTATTTTTCTATATTTTTATCTCACCGAAAAATATACTATCACGAATATGACTCCAATCTCTAACCTAGTCCACCAGACCGTCTAATAACCCCCAAAACTCTAGGCCCAAAAATCAAGGCATTACAAATCTCCCTCACTTAAGAAATTTCGTCCCGAAATTTACCTGGAGGAAACAAGTGCAGAAACTGTTTCAACATATTGGACTTGCGCTCCCGCGTGGCCTCCACAACACCTTAACAAGCTCTATTGTCTTGCCACACAGCACCTTACTGATGGTATCAAGAATCTCTATCGGTTCTTCATCATAAGATAGGTCTGGTCTCAACTCAATTTCCTCCACCGGCATAACATGCGATGGATCCGACCTATAGCTCAACACCGAAACGTGGAACACATCATTAATCTTTCCCAACTCTGGAGGTAACTGATAAGTGTTCAAAAGTACTATTTTTATTACCCTTTTTACTCATATTATTGTTAGACTTAGGCTCATATTAGTTGCATAGTTAGCCATTCATGCATTAATCCATGTTTCCTTCCATCGTTGAGCTTGATTACATAACTTGGTAGTTTTTGTGGAAAAGATGCTACTTTGGTGTGCTTTGTGTGTGTATGTGCAGGATCACTTGCCAAAGCAATGCCGAGCTAGTTGCCAGGGCAATGCATGAAGGATATGCCGAGCTAGTTGCCAGGGCAATGCATGAAGGAGACGCCGAGCCAGTTGCCATGGCAATTGTCGACAAAGAGAAAATGCAATAGGGATGTCGAAATTAATGACTTTACAAGCCCAAGATGACATGGAGCAAGGCCCAAGCCCAAAAGAATTTGATTTCCATGCAGAGATTAAAGAAGAATTAAATTCCAAGAAGATAGGAGAAGTTCTAATAGGAATAAAATTATAATAAAGAATTATATTCTTTAAAGATAATTTAATTCCAACTCAAACTCCTCCTCAAAGAAGGACTTTGGCCTAGCCCTATAAATAGCAAGGAGATTTCGACAACTTAGAGGGAGAGCATTAGGGCAAATTTCGACATGACCAAGAGAGGAAGCAAGGGGAATTTTTGACAAGCTTCATCCTTTTCTTTCTTGTTCGGTTGGGTTCATGCTAGGGATTGTTTATCTTGTGTTTCTTTGGAACCTAGCCATGAACTAAATCTACTTGGCTATGGTTATTGTGTTTTGTGGTTGTGAGAAACTATTGGTTTTTGTTTAGGTAATAAGAGTTTGCACTTTTCTTTTTCAAGGTTTATTCATTCTTGGTTCTTATTCTTGTTTGCGAGTGAATTGGGAGAGGATCTCGTGATTTCATCCATTTATCTAATATCGGGAGAGTTAGATTCAAGAAACGAATGAATATGATCTTTATTCAATCCAATGATGGTGAAGATTAATCCGGCTTAGGAATAAGTTAAGGATTTCAACAGCTAAGAGGAGCGTAAGATTGGTTGTTGTTCACCCTTGATTCACGCAGGGATGTATTATCAAGGCATGTACAAGTAGCTAGAGTTTCGACTTAGGGATAAGAAGAAACCATTGAAGAACGCTCTGCTGAACCTTGAAGGTTGCTGTCCAGACGCCCAAGTAGTTGCCCAACTAGTTGCCCAGGCAACCATCGATTAGTTGCCAAGGCAACCCCGTTGTGCAAGTTGCCACGGCAACTGAGTTGCCCGTGCACTCTTTTACCAAGACGATCCAATCGGCTATCACACCTCAACTCACGATAACCTGGCCTATCTCTCTCAATTGAATTCATCTTTTCTTTTACTTATTTGCTTTCTAGATTAGTTAAACTTCTATAATCTTTTATTTGTGTTTTTATTTTTACAAAGGCAAGAGACTAGATTCTTGAAGTAGCACCAATCCACTGTGGAGACGATATCTTTTATACTATAACTTGCGCGTGTATACTTGCATATTTGCGTAGCACTTATTACAGCGCAACAAGTTTTTGGCGCCATTGCGGGGATTGGCAATAGCGACTTTGTTTTTACTTTCTTGCACTTTCTTTTTACTTTTCTTGTTTAAAATTCAAAGGGCTAACAAACTTTGGTTTTGCATTGGTATATGACCAGTATGACCGACTTCACCAAAATATCCCTGATCCGTAAATCGAACGAACCTTACAAAGACTTAGACGAAGGATAAGAGAAGCAATGGCAAATCAAGACGGCAATATGAATCAAGATGTTCGAGCGGGAGGAGGAGTGATTCTTGCACTTGCAAATGAACTATTCAAGATTATCTTGAAGAAGATCTTGATAGACTTAACCCAAGAGTTGTCGCACCTGCAATTGAATTGAAGCCGACCACTTTGAGTTGAAACCGATAATGTTTAATATGATCAACACAATAGGTCAATTTGGCGGCTCAAAGAATCAAGATGCACGACAACATCTGAAATCTTTCCTCGAGATTTGCAACTCGTTCAAGATACACGAGTCACCCCGATGTCCTACGATTAAGATTATTCCCTATTCACCGAGGATAGGGCGAAAGCATGGTTGAATAGCATTCCTGCCGGATCCATAGCATCTTGGACTGATCTTTGTCGTCATTTCCTTGCTAGATTTAATCCTACAAATCTGACTGATAAGCTTCGTAACGACATTACTTCTTTTCGGCAGGCAGATGATGAATCCATGTACGAGGCTTGGGAGCGATATAGAGAACTTCTACACAAATGCCCTCTACACGGATTCCCGGTGTGGACTCAAGTAACGATGTTTTACAATGCCGTGAATACACCAACAAGGATGATGCTATATGCCTCGGCAAACGGCATACTCCTAGATAAGTCGTCGGAGAAAGCAATGCAAATTTTAAATAGGCTGGCCAAGAATGACTATCAATTCCCATCTACTAGAAGAGGAGGAGTTAGACGCCAAGCCACAATACACATGAAGTCAAGGTAGTGGATTTTTTTTGTGAGTTATGTGGTGATAACCATAATTCTTCTGAATGTATGCAGAATCCGGAATCCAGCTTCTATGTGGGGAATTACAATCGAGCAATCTTGGGAGCGAACCTGCCATGTTGAAAAAATTCGCGCATGCCTCGGCAATACCCTGTACGCTGGATTTAGTTAATTTCCTTGTTTGTGGTATTTTACCTTATGACATTACTCACCAAGGGAAGAAGCGGTTCCGCCATGATGCTAAGCATTACTTTTGGGACGAGCCTCTTTTGCTTAAACAATGTGCGGATCGGGTTATATCATCGCCGATGTGTCCTCAAGAAGAGCAACAGAATGTACTCCGGCAATGCCATTCTTCACCCTATGGAGGACATTTTGGAGGAACTCGTACCGCGACCAAAGTTTTGCAATCCGGGTTGTATTGGCCAACATTGTACAAAGATGCCCAAGACTTTTACAAGCAATGTGATTGTTGCCAGAGGACGGGCAATATCTCTAGACGACATGAGATGCCACTCCAGAACATCATCGAGGTGGAACTGTTCGATGTATGCGGGATCGATTTTATGGGACCTTTCCCATCTTCATTCGGCAACCTCTACATTCTACTTGCCGTCAACTACGTGTCTAAATGGGTAGAGGCAGTTGCAGTTCCCAACAACGATTCCAAGACCGTGCAACGATTCCTGCAGAAAACATATTTACATGGTTTGGGATGCCGAGAGTAATTATCAGCGACAAAGGCAAGCATTTTGACAACAGACTAATTGCCAAGATGTTGCAACGCTTCGGCATATCACACAAGATCACCACGGCATGTCACCCACAAACCAACGGGCAAGCAGAAATTTCCAACCGGGAATTGAAGGGTATACTCGAGAAAGTCGTAAATCCCTCAAGGAAGGATTGGTCATTAAGACTAGATGACGCACTTTGGGCATATCGCACTGCATTCAAAACACCCTTAGGTATGTCCCTCTTCCGACTTGTCTATGGTAAAACATGTCATCTACCGGTGGAAATCGAGCACAAAGCATACTGGGCAATCAAGACCGTGAATATGGATTGGGAAAGTGCCGGACAAAAGCTCTTGATGGATCTCAATGAGATAGAAGAATTTCGTGCACTCGCCTATAACAATGCACGAATCTACAAGGAGAAAACAAAGCGATGGCACGACAAGAAACTATTGCCACGACAATTCACGCCAGGGCAACTAGTTCTCCTATTCAATTCTCGGCTAAAACTTTTCCCGGGAAAGCTAAAATCAAGATGGTCGGGACCATTCGAAGTCGTCAAACCATTCTCCCATGGTGCTGTGATAATCAAGTCCATCTCTGACAACCATGAATTCAAAGTTAACGGACAAAGATTGAAGCACTACAATGGTGCTCATGTGGAACGTAACAAGGAAGTGGTCAACTTAGGAGATGCACGAGCATGCTCTCCCTTTTGATATTTTTTTTTATTTATTTTTTTTTATTATTTAATTATTTTAATTTTTTTCCGATTTTTTTTATTTTTCTGATTATTAGTAGTTTTAGGATAGATTTTTTTTTATTCAAGTTTAAGAATCCTATTACACATCTTTATTTATTTTCTTTATTAGTTTATCTTTAATTTTAATCCTTATTTGATTTGTCTTTGAATTGTAGGAAAAGAAGTTCAAGATAAAGAAGGAATTCTAAACCAAGTAGGAAAACATCTTCAACAAGGAAACTAATGGGCTGAATCTAAGGCTTATATAAAGCCTCCAATTTATCCTAACCAAAACCCCCTTTTCGAAAACTTCTACCAAACCCTAACCCTTTTTTCATTTTCCCCTAATCCCACCCACCTATCTTTTCTATAAAACCCATCACCCTTAACCTATTCCTACTTTATATCTTACAACTTTTTAGTTTCTTTTCTTTTCTTTTCTTTATTTTTACTCACAACCAAGATCATCCATGGCATCCAAGATTAAACTTTTAGTTCATCCAAAGAACCAAGATACAAGAAGTTTGCTACACCGGTAGTTCAAGAAAGATTTCAATCTAAGTTTGAAAGTCGGAAGATTCATGAAGAACAAGGCTTTGAATACTCCAACTCTCATCAAGATTTCGGCCTTGAACCATTCATCTTCAAGAGGATTGCACATCAAAAGTGGCAAATCTTTTTCCATCAACCGGAACCGGGTAACATCTCATGGGTAAGAGAATTCTATGCTCACTCACCTAACCCGGATAATCCTTATGTTTTTGTTTGTGACAAGGCCATACTTATAAGTCCCGAAAGCATCAACACCTTTTACGGACTTTACATTGAGAAGGACGAGCATCAAGCCTTTGTTGACCAAATCAATCCCAAGCAACTCGACAAGGTGCTTCAAGAACTCACTCAGCCGGGAACTCATTGGAACGACGGTAAATACAAGGGCACGGTAAATCACCTTCGGCTTAAACCCGAGGCAAAACTATGGAATAAGTTTGTTAAAACTTCTTTAATGCCCTCCACACACAATACTACCGTTGATATACCACGTCTTTTGCTCATACATTCTATTTTGCATAATCGCATCATTAACATTGGAAAAATTATTTGTGATGAGATTTTTGTATGCAGCTCAAAAGATAAGGGTTCTCTTTTCTTCCCTTGCTTAATTTCTAATCTTTGCAAGGAGATGCATGTCCCGAATGAGTCCACCGATGAAAAGGCCCTACCCAAGTATGGTTGGAATCAAGCACTAATCCGAAAGCTAATGGGAGAGGCACCGGGAGATTCTTCAAGGCCTTCAATTGCCACGACAACTCCTGCCGCCGCAGCAATCCCTAATGCCCAAGCACCTAACGCCAGGGCAACTCAGCCATTAATCTCGGGACACTTTGAAGCACTTTTTCACCCATTGGCAAGCCACCTAAGGCAAATTGAAGATCGACAACTAATGTTCATGCGGTACATGAAGGAGCACAACAATGCCATCACCCAAGTCATCCTAGAAAAGTACCCGGACAATCGTGTGCCGTTCCCAATCTTTCCCGCCGAGATCCTTGCCCCGGCAACCAATGAAGCAGTCGCCACGACAACCAACCCTAAAGATGCCATGGCAACCAAAGCTAAAGACATCCTTGCAACCACTAAAAAAGCCAAAGGTAAAGCACCTATGCCCGAATCAACTCCTACGGAATCATTTTCTGATTTTTCAGATTCGGACGAGTCCTTCATTGAACCAATAAAGACCGCACCAATTGAATCCTCCAAGCGAAAAGCCATTGACATTGATGAAGAGGACGTTGAGGACAACCCTGTACGAGGATCGATTCCACCACCGGCAATAAGAAAACAACCATCGCGTTCAAGCAAGAGAATCAAGACACCGACTAGAAGGAAACTAATCATCTACGATGATGAACTCTCGGAGTAAGTCCTCGTATGCATTTTTATTTTTATTTTTATTTTTATTTTTTCTTTTTTTTTCTTTTCTCTTTTTTTTCTTTTTTTTTTGTTATTTTTATGCATGCATTGAGGACAATGCCTCACTCGAGTTTGGGGGGGATTGTTATTACCATGTTTAGTTTCATTCATTTTAAAGTATTACATTTAGGATACATAAATTGCTTGCCATGCCTTTAATTGAAGCAATAATTGCTTAGATTTGATGAATATTCGATGATGACTTTGCCAATGCACTTAATTGATAGAATTTTTATTCTAGGATAACCATGGAAAAACTTAGAATTTTACTATGATGCTAAAATTGATGAAACACTGTTGTGGTTTGATTGATTTAAGGAATTCTAGTGAACTTAGGTTGATAATTAACAAATTGGGGGATTAGAATAAAAATTGGATGAATGCTAGAGGTGCCCGAAATTGGCTCTAGCATGTGCTAAAAAAATTTCACTAGAGGTGCCCGAAGCTGGCTCTAGGATGTGTTAAAAAAAATTTAACTAGAGGTGCCCGAAACCGGCTCTAGTCGATTAAATTAACTTAAGAAAACTAAAAACAAAACACTAGAGGTGCCCGAAATTGGCTCTAGTTAAAACATGTTAAAAAGAACCCAATGAAGTAATTTGAAAACCTATTGTTTGCATAGAATCCGAAAAATCAACTTGCACACAACTCCGCACACACTCACAAGCATTATAGTTTGATTCCGAGTAATTCCTCAGTTTTCTGAAAAATAAAAAGCCAATCATACTTTGTGCCCCGGTTCAGAGAATTGAAATCAGGTTCAAAGCTGAGTTTATGAAAATTGAAGTCTTGGCAGGTAATTATGAGTTTGCATTGCTTGAGGACAAGCAATACTTCGAGTTTGGGGGTGTGATAAGTGTTCAAAAGTACTATTTTTCTTACCCTTTTTACTCATATTATTGTTAGACTTAGGCTCATATTAGTTGCATAGTTAGCCATTCATGCATTAATCCATGTTTCCTTCCATCGTTGAGCTTGATTACATAACTTGGTAGTTTTTGTGGAAAAGATGCTGCATTGGTGTGCTTTGTTTGTGTATGTGCAGGATCACTTGCCAAAGCAATGTCGAGCTAGTTGCCAGGGCAATGCATGAAAGATATGCCAAGCTAGTTACCAGGGCAATGCATGAAGGAGACGCCGAGCCAGTTGCCATGGCAATTGTCGACAAAGAGAAAATGCAATAGGGATGTCGAAATTAATGACTTTACAAGCCCAAGATGACATGGAGCAAGGCCCAAGCCCAAAGGAATTTGATTGCCATGCAGAGATTACAGAAGAATTAAATTCCAAGAAGATAGGAGAAGTTCTAATAGGAATAAAACTATAATAAAGAATTATATTCTTTAAAGATAATTTAAATCCAACTCAAACTCCTCCTCAAAGAAGGACTTTGGCCTAGCTCTATAAATAGCAAGGAGATTTCGACAACTTAGAGGGAGAGCATTAGGGCAAATTTCGACAAGACCAAGAGAGGAAGCAAGGGGAATTTTCGACAAGCTTCATCATTTTCTTTCTTGTTCGGTTGGGTTCATGCTAGGGATTGTTTATCTTGTGTTTCTTTGGAACCTAGCCATGAACTAAATCTACTTGGCTATGGTTATTGTGTTTTGTGGTTGTGAGAAACTATTGGTTTTTGTTTAGGTAATAAGAGATTGAACTTTTCTTTTTCAAGGTTTATTCATTCTTGGTTCTTATTCTTGTTTGCGAGTGAATTGGGAGAGGATCTCGTGATTTCATCCATTTATCTAATATCGGGAGAGTTAGATTCAAGAAACGAATGAATATGATATTTATTCAATCCAATGATGGTGAAGATTAATCCGGCTTAGGAATAAGTTAAGGATTTCAACGGCTAAGAGGAGCGCAAGATTGGTTGTTGTTCTCCCTTGATTCACGCAGGGATGTATTATCAAGGCATGCACAAGTAGCTAGAGTTTCGACTTAGGGATAAGAAGAAACCATTGAAGAACGCTCTGCCGAACCTTGAAGGTTGCTGTCCAGACGCCCAAGTAGTTGCCCAGGCAACCATCGATTAGTTGCCAAGGCAACCCCATTGTGCAAGTTGCCACGGCAACTGAGTTGCCCGTGCACTCTTTTACCAAGACGATCCAATCGGCAATCACACCTCAACTCACGATAACCTGGCCTATCTCTCTCAATTGAATTCATCTTTTCTCTTAGTTATTTTCTTTCTAGATTAGTTAAACTTCTATAATCTTTTATTTGTGTTTTTATTTTTACAGTGCAAGAGACTAGATTCTTGAAGTAGCACCAATCCCTGTGGAGACGATATCTTTTATACTATAACTTGCGACGTGTATACTTGCACATTTGCGTAGCACTTATTACGCGCAACAGTAACCTTAAGCGGTACACAACAAGACCCACACGTTCAACAACCTCGTATGCTCCAATAAATCTCGGGCTAAGCTTCCCTTTTCGCCCAAAAATGCAGCACCTTTTTCCAAGGCGACACCTTCAAAAACATTCGTCACCCACACCGTACTTATGATGATCTATAGCTACTTTTAAGCGCTCACATATCAACTTTACCTTTTCGGTTGTGCCTTTTAAAATATTGGGCATCGACACAAACTTTTCCCCTGCTTCTGCCCAACACACGGGCATACGACATTTCCCGCCATACAACGCCTCATAAAGTGCCATTTGTATGCTAGCATGATAGCTATTACTGTAAGCAAACTCCACCAATGGAAACTGGTTCTCCTACGTTCCCTAGTACTCAAAAACACAACACCTCAGCATATCCTCGAAAACCTGAATCACGCACTCCGACTGACAATTCAATTGAGGATGATACGAGGTACTAAAACTCAATCGGGTTCCCAAACCACGATGAAAACTCACCCAAAACCTTGCGGTGAACCGCGAATCTGTATCCGAAACTATGGATTTGGGCACCCCATGCAACCGCACAATCTCTGAGATGAACAATTCAGCCAACCTATCCAAGGTATACGTAGTATGCACTGGCACAAAATCTTTTTGGTCGGCGTCAAAGGCAGCCCAGACACAAAATCCATGGTGATTCTTTCCCACTTCTATTCCAGTATTCTCAACGGCTACAACAACCCTGAAGGAAAATGATGCTCAGTCTTTACCCGCTGACAAACCATACATCGTGCAACGAAATTAGCCACATCCTTATTCAGTCTGACCCAATAGTACTATTCTTTCAACCCTCGATACATTTTAGTACTACTGGGATGCATAGGAAAAGGACTAGCGTGAGCCTCAGTCAAAATAGTATGCCTCAACTCTTCGTCTTCAGCACCACTATTCGACCTTTGAAACACAACACCCCATCATCACTAAAATGGAAATCCGTAGGATTACCATCCCTGATATCTTCCACATGAGGTACCAAACTCCCATCATACAGTTGCTTCTCCTTAATCATCTATGACAAGGACGGCTTCACCTGCAACTCAGCCAACAAACCCCCGTCATTCGTCTTACTCAACTGAGCAAACACGACTCTCAACTCTATAGCCACTTTTCTACTCAAAACATCCACCACAACATTGGCTTTCCCCGAATGATACTCAATGGCCAGATCATAATCTTTCAACAACTCCAACCACCTATGCTGTCTTAGGTTCAACTCTTTTTGAGACAATAAATGCTTCAAACTCTAATGATCCGTGAAAACCACACATTTCTCACCATAGAGGTAATACCTCCAAACTTTCAAGGCAAACACCATTGCGACAAGCTCAAGATTGTGAGTAGGGTAGTTTCGTTCATGCACCTTCAACTGCCTAGATGCATACGCCACTACCTTACCCTCCTGCATCAACACGCAACCAAGCCCAACATACGACGCATCACTATAAACAACGAACTCCTTTCCCGATTCTAGTTGAACCAAGACTGGAGCTCGCATCAAGGCTTCCTTCAACCTTTCAAAAGCTCGCTGCCTAACTTTCATCCACTCAAACCGAACATTCTTATGTAGCAACTTAGTCAATGGATCCGCCAAACTAGAGAACCCTTCCACAAACCTTCGGTAGTAACCCACTGTTGCGCGTAATAAGTGCTACACAATTATGCAAGTATACACGTCGCAAGTTATAGTATAAAATATATCGTCTCCACAGAGATTGGTGCCACTTCAAGAATCTAATCTCTTGCACTGTAAAAAGTAAAAGAAAACACAAGTAGAAGATTATAGGAGTTTAAACTAATAACTAAACTAGAAAGCAATAAAGTAAAAGAATATATGAGATGAAGTGAGAGAGATAGGTCAGGTTATCGTGAGTTGAGGTGTGATAGCCGATTGGATCGTCTTGGTAAAAGAGTGCAAGGGCAACTCAGTTGTCGTGGCAACTTGCACAGCGGGGTTGCCTTGGCAACTAATCGATGGTTGCCTGGTGACTAGTTGGGCAACTACTTAGCCGTATGGTTAGCAACTTCAAGGTTCGACAGAGCCTATCGTCAGTTGCCGAGGCATGCTTATCGCCGGTTGCCGAGACATGCTTATCGTTGGTTGCCGAGGCATACTTATTGCCGGTTGCCGCGGCAATTCTTGGTTCAGCATCTGAGGCTTTGCCGCTGGGTTCGTCTTGATATTTTTGTGGAGTTTTGTTTGATGAACGGGCTTGTGCCTCTTTAAGTTGTTGGCCACTTCTAGTGTTGATCGCCTTACATTGCTCATGGCCAATTCCTCTTGCGACTTCAGTATCGCTATATAAACCTCCTTGCGGTCTAGTATTCAGGTTTTGAGCAAATTGTTCGACTTGATTTTCTGATGATTTGATTGCCGCCTCTTGGTTTTGCAATCTCATCTCGGTCCTGTTAATAAAAGCACCAGTTCTTTTTATGAAGTTACTATTCTCAGTCATATAAGATTCAGTTTTCAACATAAAAGCATTGAAAGAATTTTGCAAAGAACTAAATGTTGTCGGTTGTTGCTACAGCAACTGTTGCCGTGGCATATTCTATTGGAATCCTGATACTTTTGCATTCTGATTGTTATGGTTTAGAGCATTGTTGGGATTACTCCGTGTATTTTGAACGAGTTGCAAATCTCAAGGAAATATTTAAGATGTTATCGTGCATCTTCAGTTACTGAGCCACCAAATTGACCAATTGTGTTGATCATATTAAACATCACTGTTTCAACTGGCTTCAATTTCAGGTGCGACAACTCCTGGATTAAGTCTATCAAGATCTTCTTCAATATAGTCACGAATAGTTTTGTTTCGTGCAAGAATCACTCCTCCTCCTCCTGGAACATCTTGATTCATATTTCCGTCTTGATTAGCCATTGCTACTCTTAACCTTCGTCTAACTCTTTGTAAGGTTCGTTCGATTTCTGGATCAAAAGGATATTCTGGTGTAATCGGTCTCGCCCCGGTCATATACCAATGCAAAACCAAAGTTTGTTAGCCCTTTGAATTTTAAACAAGAAAAATAAAAAGTGCAAGAAAATAAAAACAAAGTCGCTATTGCCAATCCCCGGCAATGGCGCCAAAAAACTTGTTGCGCGTAATAAGTGCTACGCAATTGTGCAAGTATACATGTCGCAAGTTATAGTATAAAAGGTATCGCCTCCACAGGGATTGGTGCCACTTCAAGAATCTAATCTCTTCAACTCTAAAAAGTAAAAGAAAACACAAGTAGAATATTATAGGAGTTTAAACTAATAACTAAAATAGAAAGCAATAAAGTAAAAGAATAGATGAGATCAAGTGAGAGAGATAGGCCAGGTTATCGTGAGTTGAGGTGTGATAGCCGATTGAATCATCTTGGTAAAAGAGTGCAAGGGCAACTCAGTTGTCGTGGCAACTTGCACAACGAGGTTGCCTTGGCAACTAATCGATGGTTGCCTGGGCGACTAGTTGGGCAACTACTTGGGCATCTGGGCAGCAACTTCAAGGTTCGGAAGAGCGTTCTTCAATGGTTTATCCTTATCCCTTAGTCGAAACTCTAGCTACTTGTACATGACTTGATAGTACATCCCTGCGTGAGTCAAGGGTGAACAACAACCAATCTTGCGCTCTTCTTAGCCGTTGAAATCCTTATCTTATTCCTAAGTCGGATTAATCTTCGCCATCACTAAATTGAATAATGATCATATTAATTCCTTTCTTGAATCTAACTCTCACGATATTAGATAAATAGATGAAGTTACGAGATCCCCTCCCAATTCAGTCGCAAACAAGAATAAGAACCAAGAATGAATAAAGCTTGAATAGAAAAGTGCAAACTCTTATTACCTAAACAAAATCCAATTGTTTCTCACAACCACAAAACACAATAACCTTAGCCAAATAGATTTAGCTCATGGCTAGGTTCCAAAGAAACACAAGATAAAGAATTCCTAGCATGAACCTAATTTAACAAGAAAGAAAAAAGACAAAGAATGGATGAAGCCTTCTTGTCGAGATTTCCCCCTTGAAGCTTGTCGAAAATTCTCTCATCTCTCCCCCTTGGAGTTGTCAAAATTCCTTTCCTCTCTCTCCCTTGGAGTTGTCGAAATTCCTCTCCTCTCTCTCCCTTGGAGTTGACGGCTTGGTGATCTATTTATAGGGCTAGGTCAAAGTCCTTCTTTGAGGAGGAAGTTAAGTTGGAATTAAATTATCTTTAAAGAATATAATTCTTTATTATAATTATATTCCTTCTAGAACTTCTCCTATCTTATTGGGATATAATTCTTCTTTAATCTCTTCATAGAAATCAAACTCCTTTGGGATGTAGCTTTGCTCCACGTCAACTTGGGCTTTTCTAGTCATCAATTTCGACTACCATATCACCTTATTCTTTGTCAACAATTGCCTTGGCAACTGGCTCGGCATCTCCTTCATGCATTGCCCTGGCAACTAGCTCGACATCTCCTTCATGCATTGCCCTATCAACTAGCTCAGCATCTCCTTCATGCAATGCCCTGGCAACTAGCTCTAGCCTTGCTTTGGCAAGTGATTCTGCACATACACACAAAACACACCAAAGCAGCATATTTTCCCACAAAAACAACCAAGTTATGCAATCAAGCTCAACGATGGAAGGAAACATGGATTAATGCATGAATGACTAATTATGCAACTAATATGAGCCTAAGTCTAACAATAATATGAGTAAAAATGGTAAGAAAAATAGTACTTTTGAACACTTATCACCTGCCAAAACAACGAAACTCCTAACCTTCAACACAGACTTTGGTGCCTTCCAACTCGTTATAGCCCCAACCTTATGTGGATCGACATGAATTCCTTCGACCGACACAACATGCCTGAGAAATACGACTTCCCTAAGCCAGAACTCACATTTACTTAACTTGGCATACAACTGATTCTCCATCAACTTCTAAAGCACAATCTATAAATGGCTATCATGATCCTCCTCAGTATGAGAGTATATGAGGATATGATCGATAAACACAACCACAAACTGGTCTAGAAACTCATGGAACACATGGTTCATCATGTCCATAAAAGTAGCTGGTGCATTGGTCAGACCAAAAGGCATCACCAAAAACTCATAATTCCCATACCTCGTACGGAAGGCTGTCTTGGGCACATCCACCTCATTCACCTTCAATTGGTAATACCCCAACTTCAAATCTATCTTGGAAAACACCGAGGCACCCCTGAACTGATCAAACATATCATCTATTCAAGGTAAGGGATACTTGTTCTTTATCGTCAACTTATTCAGTTGTCGATAGTCTATACACATCCGTATGTACCATCCTTCTTCTTTACAAACAACATTGGTGCACCCCACGGTGATATAGTAGGTTTAATAAAACCCCTATCTAGCAACTCCTGCAACAACATCTTCAACTCCTTCGGGGCCATGCAATACGGTGTAATCGATACTGGTACTATACTCGCAAAGACCTCGATGCTAAACTCAATCTCTCGATCTGGTGGCAACCCTGGCAACTCTTACAGGAAAACAACCAGAAACTCACATACGGTGCGAACATCCTGCACCCTCAACCCCTTTGATCTAGGATACATAACATAGGCCAGTAAAGCCTAACATCCCGAATCCAACATTCGACTTGCTTCCAAAGCTGAAACAACATTAGATCAAAACTTGGCACTCTCACCAACAACCACTACCTCATAATCATCCGACAACCTCAAAGATATTAGTTTGGTCTCAAACTCCACCACAGCGCTGATGTTCGGTCAACCAATCCATACCCAAAATCACATCAAAACCATGTAATGACAACTCCATCAAATCCACGGCAAACTCATGTCCTTGAACCATCAGCGGACACCTACGATACAACCTCCTAACCACGACTGTCTCCCCAAGAGAACTAGTCACTATAACACCCACATTAAGAATTTCAATAGATATATCAAGCAACTCAGTATGCTCACTCAAAATGTATGATTGAGTAGAATCGAAATCAACCAATGAATACAACGACAATGACTATAGGGTAAAAGTAACTGCAATCACATCGGTGTAATTGCGACCCTCACGGTATGCATACACACTAGCTCGTCCACCTCCCTCAGGCTGGATAGCAACGGTATGAGCCACAGTCCTCTGTCCATCATCTCGACGCTAAAACGGTCCGCGGCCACGGCCATGACCTCCCTGCGGAGCAACAACATGTGCAACACCCTACCCACCTCAGGCCAACAACGGACAATCACGCCTCTGATGGTCACCCAACCCACAACTCCAGCAAGCACTAGCCACAACAGGCGCAGGTGCCTGACCCTCACTGGCCAGATGCGGGCAATATTGCCTCATATGATCACGAGATCCACAAACCCAACATGTGTTAAACAGAGCTCTATCCTAGCCACCCTACTCCTAGACACCACGTCCAATAGCACCTCCGCTATGCCTCGATTCCAGATGGAACCTCCTGTCACGGTGTCTCTTAGCCTAACCACCGTTATAACCCAAATTAGCAGCTCTCTTACCCGAGCTAGAACTTCGCGATCCATAAGCAAAACCCAAATTTTGCTCTACATCCTTGGCTCACGAAACCAGCACATCAAAATCGGTATAATCAGCAGCAAGCATGAATGTCTTAACATCTTGCACAAGCCCATAGCAGAATCGATCACATCGCATACCCTCATCAGGAACCAACTCAGGTGCATACTGACTCAACCTCACGAACTGCACCTCAGACTCCACAACAGACATAATGCCCTGTATAAGAGCCATAAACTCGCGCTTCCTATCATCCTGATATCGGACCCCCAAAAACTTCTTCCAAAAAGCTTCATAGAAGAACTCCCAAGTCACATCATCATTCGCCATACCAGATATCGTGGTAGTCCACCATGAATAAGCATCACCCTACAGCAGGGAAATAGCACATCCCAGCTTACTGACATCGGTACACCCCATCTGGCCCAGTATCCTCTTAGTACTGGCTAACCAGCCCTCAGAAGCTTCAGGAGATAACCCTCAGAACTTGCAAGTAAGGCTATTGCGAATGTATATATATGAATCTATATGGATTGATTTGAGAAATTAAATTAGGTGCTAAGTTTAAAACGTACTGTGTTGATGTATATTAGAATGTGTGATAATGTTGGGATAATTTTGAATCGAGATAAATGTGCAATGGACTATTTTTGAGTAAAAGAAGATGTACATATGTGAAATCTAAACTATTTTTTCATTATATGAACTTTAGAGAACTATTTTTGGAGTACATGTAAAGGAATGCTGAATTGTTTTCGTACACATTGTAACCCCCTCGACCCGGTCTAGACGCCCAACCGAACCAAAAAGGCTACATTGGCAAACCGAAGAGATACAACGAAGCCTAGTCCATTTTTTTATTTTATCTTATTTAGATGCATAATTCATATCATACATGATCATGCTGACAGAAGATGAAACCCAACTCAATCAGGCATCGATTTGACATCCAAATGGTTTCACATGCAATTTAGGGACAAAATTGCAATTCCAAAAAATTACAAGATTAAAGCTCACTTTTAAGGTTACCCAGCCTTCATTAGTCAGGATTCAGTTATACATGTCAAATTTCAGCTCAATTCGTTCATTCAAGCGCATTTAATTGCATAAACAAAGCTGATGGACTAAAATACAAAGGCCAAAATATACTACAGTGACATTAACAGCTTTGGCTGTTGTCCGTACCGATACGGTTTCAACCGTACCAATACGGTGTGAAATGCCTTGTCTCGATACACTTCCATGTTGTACCGATACAGTATGAAACGCCTTTCAATACACCTCCATGTTGTACTAATACGGTATGGAACGCCCCGTTTCGATACACCTCCATCTCGTACCGATACGCCCAACTAACTTACCAAACTTTTGAAATTGCTTTGTGGACTGTACCGATACAAATAGTGTTGTTTCGGTACGCGAGACTTGGTTGAAAAAGTAGATTCTAGTGGCAAAAACCTGTACCGGAACACCCCAACCCGTACCGGTACGCTAGGCCAAAATGTAACACCCTTAACGTATACTCGTAGATCCGAATATACATTAAAGATGCTACGGAGTCGTTTAAAGAAATCCTGACTTATAATAATAATTTCCTTTTATACATATAATTCTTGTCTTTTTTAAACTAACATTTTTCACGATTTTCTTGAAATCATAACTTATGTGCAGTTGGCTAATTTTGACCCTGAATTAGTTTGTAAAACATATTAGTCAGTTATTAAAACGATAATGCAATTCGAGGTGAAAAATAGGCTCATGGCCTAGGCCATTTCTTGATTTTAAAATCCTTATGCGATTACCGATAAATAAAATTTAAACTGATTAAACACGATTTACTACCTTTTTAAGCTTACCGATTATTCATATTAACAAAGTAAACATCATTTCTACTTTAGTTTATTCTTTCATATTACTAATACCTTGTCTTGCTTTATCCATATATGATTCATCATTAAAACTGATCAATTATCTATCGTTTAATCTAATTTAATGCATCATGTACTACCAGCAGATAAATAATTACATGCCCACTATAGATTATCATATGCTAGAATATCTTACTGATGTTTTGCAGATTGAAGCTTGATCGGTATGCTCAACTCCTCTTCAAGTACTCCACCTTAACCTACGTGTGAATCAAACATACGCTAAGTTTTCACTTAGCGAGGCAATAAACAAATTTAATAATAATTTAAAATTATTAAACTTTATGGCTACATTTATATAGCATAATATATGCCAATGAATTAACTTTTATGTTGCATTAGTGATAACTTACTATATGCTAATATCATAATATTTTCTTGTTTGTTCATTTATCATAATATGTCATTTATACCTCAATGCATGAACATATATATATATATATATATATATATATATATCATGTTACAAGCTAATGAATGTGCTTGTTCTATTCCTTTAACAACATATCACTGCTTACCATTAATGTTAAACTTTTAAGTTTAACTTACTTACAATTTTTATGCCTAATAACATATGTTATCTCACATGTACTAACATATATCAAAATTTTTCCTCTATCATATAACCTGTAAAAATCAACATCTCATATACATATGTTAAGCATGGTAAGCCAAATCAATATACTCAAAAACTATCTTGTTTTCCATTTGAATCCTATTAAGATCATTTATATCAATTCTTTATACCTTTAGCCCAAGAATTTTATGTATAGAGTGAATCGGGAAGTATGCGAAATCGGTACTCCCAGAGTACTAGTCACCGAAGCGACGATAAACATATAAACACATAAAGTGCCGGTAACATATAGACACATAAGTGTCGATATCATATAGACACATAAGTGTTGGTATCATATAAACACATGCGTGTCGATATCATATAGACACATAAGTGTCAGCATCATATAGATCCGAAGATCGGTGTGTAGCTACACGCAGTCCTTGACTGCTAGACCTCTAATGACATGCCACTATACTGTAACTCTCTATAATATAATTTTATGTATAGAGAGAAACTTAAGTATGCAAGGTCGGTATTCCTTGAGTACTAGTCACCGAAGTGACAATAACTTGTAGACACGTAAAGTGCCGAAAACATATAGACACATAAAGTGCCAATAAGCATATAGATCCGAAGATCGGTGTGTAGCTACACGCAGCCCTTGACTGCTAGACCTCTAATGACTTGCCACTATACTGTAACTCCTTATTATAGACTTGGGCAATAAATCCATATCAATAACTTGTAAATTATCATTTTGTAGATGATTCATATATCACCATTATTCAATAATAACTTGCCATAATAAAATATAATAGGGAAATTCATACACTATCATGTACTAACCTTTTTCCTTTGCTTGTAAAACATCATATAACTTATACAAAAACCATGTTATCATTTCAATAAAATCAAGTAAATAAAATTCTTAAAAGTCTACTAAAAATATTTCAAAACATATAAATGCACTCACCTGGGCCATTTATTAGCTTGCCTCACTAAGCTCTATTCGATCCTTTCTTTCATAGTACCTCGAACCCTCTTTTGATTCGGATCAAACTTCATTAATTACATGAATGTAGACCACAAATTGTTAGATTCAAATCTAACAATTTCTCAAAAGTGCTACCAAATCTAATCATTCGAATATACGGAATTTCCAAAATTTCCTTCTTTTCTTGACTTGTTCGAAAACTCATTATGGTCCTTAGTGACCAATTTGAACTTCCATTAACCCCTTTCAAGCTAACCTTAGATACAAAATATATCAATTCTCATTTTCTAGCAGGTTGCACTACCTTCAAAGAAATATTTCTTTAAAATAATTTACAACTCGAAATTCGACTCCGTTTATTTTGAAATAAACTAGATTCAATAAGCTTTTCACATATATAAATTAATAGTCCGAATTCAGCTTGTACGATTTATGGTGAATTTTCAAAATCAATTACAGAGCTGGAAATTGGAACAGACTGGTGCTCTACTTTCTGACCTTTCGTCACTTAAAAATTCATATCTTTTAACTCGGAACTCGAAATCAGTTTCCGTTTGTTGGAAACGAAACTAGACGCACAAATCTTTACATCGATATAAAACTCACCATCTAACCATTTTGTAGAATTTAAGGTGAATTTTTAAACTTACTGCCATAATCCAGTTTTATACACAGCTTCCATAAATAAACTTCAAATTTTTATGCTTACTCCTCTACTTTTCAATTTAGTCCAATTGCTTGCTTTAAACCACCAACTCATCACCTTCTTCACCAAATAATTATTCAAAATAATTCTCCCTTTTTTTCATTCTTTGACAAAATAGTCACTAAAATGCAAAGATAAGGATTCAAGCTTCTTAACTTTGCAAATTAGTCCTCAATTCAACATTGCTAGCTTAACTCCATCCTTACAGCTAAAAATCAGATTTAGCCCCCATACAAAACTTCATTTTTTGATTTGGTCACTTAACTTTGACAATTTGTCAAAATGGTCACTAATTCAATTCAACATCAATTTAACATTCTAACTTCAATTTCACGTCTCTAACATCATTAATAACAAAAATACACACCAGAATCATAAAAATCAGATTTGGTCCTCTAACTTTTAACCTTGTCAAAATGGTCCCTATACCTTTAAGTTAGGGTTTTGCTTCCAAATAACAATTCAAGCTTACTAGATCATTAATTCAACATTACAAACCCTAAATTAAACTTGAATCCATAAACCCTAATCATCTTCATAATAATCAAAACATGTAGAACTTAAATCCCAACTCAATATCATGATTTTAACATCATACTAGCTTGATTTTAACTTGAATTCAACATGAAATCATAAAATCTCAAAACTCCCAATTTAGTCCATAAACCCTAATTTATTCTCATATAAAATTCTCATCAATCAAGCATGTTTTCCATGAATTATTTACACCAAAAGATAGAGCTTGATGAGTAGAACAACTTTGTAGTTGAGGAGATTACCTGAAAATCGAGTTTTGGGGCTTGAATCGAGCTTGGAAAAATTTTTCTCTTTCATTCCCTAACTCACACATTTTTGGCTGGAATCTTTTCACAATTATTTTACACAAATAACTATTAAATGAATATTAAATTCATTTAATAGTGAAATTACAATTTTGCCCTTTTTATCCAATGGTTGAGATTGATTTTATCATCAATTAAGGGCCAAGATTTAACCTTTCATTTCCTCTTTCAAAATTGCCTTTATAACTTTTTAAATATTTCAAAATTGTCATTGGGGCCAAATGACCAATTTGCCCTCCAACTAGTTTTTATTTACTAGTTTGCCATTCTTGTAAAAATTCAACTAAGTCTAGTTGGAATCCAACCAACTATAATAAAATATTTATAAAATAGTATTTTATGACTTTTCCATGGCTTTTGGATTAGTCTCTTATTTTTTCATTCGATTTGATACACCGATATTCATTAAATACTTCTACTGCGATTTTACCTTTTCCGAGCTCTCGGATTTATTCCAAAAATTCTATATTTCCATATTCGGGAAATCGACACTACCATCTCATAAAAATTTCCTTTCTCAAGGACTTAGACTGAATTTTCTTAACTAAGTCTATTATTCTGATAATTATCGAAATTCTTTATAGAATAAAATTTCTCTTAGAAACCCTTTATCGATAATCCATACGAATATTCTCTACTCTTACTGAGTCCAAAATATCGATCAGAAACACTTTTATGGGACCTTCCCAGAGGTCACCCATCCTAATATTTCCCTGGCCTGAGCACACTTAACAATTTTATTCGATCCAAATTCAATACCTTTTACTGCATCTTAATTCTTAAAACCGACATCAAGGTACTTATTTTGATCCTATTCACTTTCATACTGAATAAAATTACTTATTGGGGAAATTTACACTTTAGTCCCAAAACTTTTCTAAAGTTTATACTTTAACCCAAAAACTTTCAAAATTTACAATTTAGTCACTGGCCAAAATTTGAGATAATACACAACATGCTCAAACAGGGAGTTCAACAAACATCTCCCAAAACCAAAACAAGTACCCCATTGCCTTTATTCTTATAGTCTAGTCCAACATACTTTGTTAACCAAGTCTGGCTAGGATCCCCTTGGTTCTTGCTGCCTTCCAAGACCTCAATTATCTGCATTGATGGACAATGAGAGCGTAAGCACACTAGGCTTAGTGAGGAGTGCTCAAATACATTACACCATCAATGCAATTAAAACCATTGTTCAATATCACATTGGAAATCCCTTTTTAAATCATGCTTTTCATCATATAAAACATCATGCCTTAAAAACCATGCACTTAACACTTTCAAAACCAGCATATTAAACCATGTGCTACATGTATCATTAACCAGCAGCAAATCCCATTGCTAACCTCAATTCAAGCCTTCCAATGCATAACAACCATATGCAAAGCTTAAAGAGTAAACATGTATAAATCACATTATACAACATAAACCTTTCAATGATACATTAACAATTATATTGGCTTACAAGTGATCATTAAACAAGTCCAATACCAAAAGAGTTCATCGGATACATGGATTCAACAAGTGTTCAACCAACACTTCAAGCCATATTAACCGAAATAGCGATACAATAACAATCGCGGTATATTACCAACCGGGTACTTACACAACCCTTGGGGAACCAACCCCTTTCATGGATTAGACGCTTAATCCACTAACGAGAGTTTTCGGTACTATTTAACCCCTCTACCGTTAGGGTACTCGGATGGAGTTTTCGATACACATATCTAAACCCCTCAACATCCAAAGTGACTTATTATAGTACACTCAATTCTATGGCTGGCCAACTATATCCGATAACAATTTTAAAACCACATCACTTGCCAATATAATTAACCATTTAACATTTACCTCACTATTTTAAACAAGCATTAACCAAAACACTTTTCCAAAGCAACAATCATGCTTTAAACCACAAGTATAAACCATACTTACAAGGATCACTTACCATGTGCATCCTTCAGCAAAACATGCTTAAAAACAGTATATCGAAAACTTTAAAACATGCTTAACAATAGGTAACATGTAATCAAAACAAGTGCATAAAATCATTTCAACTTAGCAAGAACGAGGGGGAAAATCCATTTTACTTAATTCTAAGTTTAAACCAGCGTATCAAGCTAAGTTTAAACTCCCATAAACCACCTTTAAAATATTCCAAAGCCGGAATCCATGTTCTCACTCACCAATACGCGAAAACTCGATTCACCGACGTGAAATCAAGTGTCCGAAGCCTCCAACGCTTCACCAATCACTTCCAGTTCAACTTTCCCTGCTTTGACCACAACACAACAGAGGATTAATATATCTCAATGCATTCAAGACACTGCATTAGCAAATCCTTTCGGATTTCCACAATCCTCACAAGATTACCCATCCACAACAACTGAAATCATCATCAAAACCTTCTCAAACACAACCCAGCCACAACCTAACAATCTAACACCACTTTTATCAACAAACAACACCTAAAAACGGAATCAAAACAACCTAACACCCCCTACATGCAGGCAGTCACCAAAACACAAATATAGCAACCTAAACAATTAGAGATTCAAGAGTTTTGGGATCCCATTGACAACAATAGCTTATCAACATTATAAAACATCCACAATATGAATTAAACCATCCTTAATTACCAAAAAACATATTCAATCCGTGAATCAACTTATTTCCCCCAATTAACTTAATTAATCATTGAAAAATCATTAAAATCATATTAGAAACATAAAATCAAGGATCAAATGCTTGGGAATTTCAATAAAGAACCATACAATACAAGAGATCTCGGACCTTACCCCCATTGTGAAGTTTCTCCCTCGATTGATTTGTGAAAAGCTAAGAAAACATAAGATTATTGTAAGATTTTGTGTAAACAATCTTTATAAAACAATTTGAAACAATAAAATCAAGTTAGAAACCACCTTACCTCTATAAATTTGGTGAAAACCTGAGTGTTTGGCTGAGGAGAGAATGGAAAGAAAATAAATGACGTGATTTTGGCTTTGGAAATGGATAACTAACTTTTAACTATCTTCAATTAAAGGAGAAACCATCAAAAACCAATTGGTAAAATAGCTCCTTAAAGAGTCATTAGAAAATCGCAGTTTTCAAAACTTGCATTTTGGTCACTAGTCAAAATGTCCAACTTCCAAAATTCATTTTCCAAAATTGATTCCACCAAAAATCATTATATATTAAAACTTGGTTTTTAACTATTTTTCTGTATTTTTATCTCACCAAAAAATATATTGCCCGGAATCTGACTCGAATCTCTAACCCAGTCCACCGAACCGTCTAATAACCCCCAAAACTTCTAGGTCCAAAAATCGAGGCATTACAACTCTCCCCCACTTAAGAAATTTCATCCGCGAAATTTACCTGGAGGAAACAAGTGCGAAAACTGTTTCAACATATCCGACTTGCGCTCCCACGTGGCCTCCACAACACCTTAACAAGCTCTACTGTCTTGACACACAACACCTTACTGCTAGTATCAAGAATATCTATCGGTTCTTCATCCTAAGATAGGTTTGCTCTCAACTCAATTTCCTCCACCAGCATAACATGCGATGGATCCGACCTATACCTCAACACTAAAACGTGGAACACATCATGAATCTTTCCCAACTCCAGAGGTAACCTTAAGTGGTACGCAATAGGACCCACACGCTTAACAACCTCGTATGGTCCAATGAATCTCGGGCTAAGCTTCCCTTTTCGCCCAAAATGCAGCACCTTTTTCCAAAGCGACACCTTCAAAAATACTCGATCACCCACAGCATACTCTATATCCCTACGCTTTAAATCCACATAGGACTTCTGATGATCTGTAGCTGCTTTTAAGCGCTCACATATCAACTTTACCTTTTCGGTTGTGCCTTGTAAAACATTGGGCATTGACACAAACTTTTCCCCCGCTTCTGCCCAACACACGGGCGTACGACATTTCCTACCATACAATGCCTCATAAGGTTCCATCGGTATGCTAGCATGATAGCTATTATTGTAAGCAAACTCCACCAACGGCAACTGCTTCTCCCACGTTCCCTGGTACTCAATAACACAACACCTCAGCATATCCTCAAAAACCTGAATCACGCGCTCCGACTGACCATCCGACTGAGGATGATACGAGGTACTGAAACTCAATCGGGTTCCCAAAGCACGATGCAAACTCACCCAAAACCTTGCGGTGAACCGTGGATCCCTATCCGAAACTATGGATTCGGGTGCCCCATGCAACCATACAATCTCTGAGATGAATAATTCAGCCAACCTGTCCAAGGTATACGTAGTATGTACTGGCACAAATTGCGCACACTTTGTGAACTGATCAACAATCACCCAAATGGAATCCTTTTTGGTCAGCGTCAAAGGCAGCCCAGACACAAAATCCATGCTGATTCTTTCCCACTTCTATTCCAGTATTCTCAACGGCTACAACAACCCTGAAGGAAACTGATGCTCAACCTTTACTCGCTAACAAACCATACACCGTGAAACGAAATTAGCCACATCCTTCTTCAGTCTAACCCAATAGTACTCTTCCTTCAACCCTCTATATATTTTAGTACTACCAGGATGCATAGCAAAAGGACTAGCGTGTGCCTCAGTCAAAATAGTATGCCTCAACTCTTCGTCTTCAGGCACCACTATTCGACCTTTGAAACACAACACCCCATCATCACTAAAATGAAAATCTGTAGGATTCCCATCCCTGATATCTTCCATATGAGGTACCAAACTCCCATCATACAATTGCTTCTCTTTAATCATCTATGAAAAGGATGGCTTCACCTACAACTCAGACAACAAACCCCCGTCATTCGTCACACTCAACCAAGCAAACATGGCTCTCAACTCTACAACCGTTTTTATGCTCAAAGCATCCACCACAACATTGGCTTTCTCCAAATGATACTCAATGGTCAAATCATAATCTTTCAACATCTCCAACCACCTACGATGTCTTAGGTTCAACTCTTTTTGAGACAATAAATACTTCAAACTCTTATGATCCATGAAAACCACACATTTCTCACCATAGAGGTAATGCCTCCAAACTTTCAAGACTAACACCACCGCGGCAACCTCAAGATCGTTAGTATGGTAGTTTCGTTCATGCACCTTCAACTGCCTAGATGCATACGCCACTATGTTACCCTCTTGTATCAACACGCAACCAAGCCCAACATACGGCGCATCACTATAAACAACAAACTCCTTTCCCGATTTTTGTTGAACCAAGACTAGAGCTCACGTCAAGGCTTCCTTCAACCTTTCAAAAGCTCGCTATCTAACTTTCGTCAACTCAAACCGAACATTCTTCTGTAGCAACTTAGTCAACGGAGCCGCCAAACTAGAGAACCCTTCCACAAACCTTCGGTAGTAACCTGCCAAACCAAGGAAACTCCTAACCTCCGACACAGACTTCGGCGCCTTCCAACTCGTTATAGCCTCAACCTTATATGGATCGACACGAATTCCTTCGACCGACACAACATGCCTGAGAAATACGACTTCCCTAAGTCAGAACTCACATTTACTTAACTTGGCATAAACTGATTCTCCATCAACTTATGAAGCATAATCCGTAAATGGCTATCATGATCCTCCTCGGTACGAGAGTACACGAGGATATGATCGATAAACACAACCAGAAACTGGTCCAGAAACTCATAGAACACACGGTTCATCATGTCCATAAAAGAAGTCGGTGCATTGGTCAGACCAAAAGGCATCACCAAAAACTCATAATGCCCGTACCTCGTACGGTAGGTGATAAGTGTTCAAAAGTACTATTTTTCTTACCCTTTTAATCATATTATTGTTAGACTTAGGCTCATATTAGTTGCATAATTAGCCATTCATGCATTAATCCATGTTTTCTTCCATCTTTGAGCTTGATTACATAACTTGGTAGTTTTTGTGGGAAAAGATGCTGCTTTGGTGTGTTTTGTGTGTATGTACAGGATCACTTGCCAAAGCAAGGCTAGAGCTAGTTTCCAGGGCAATACATGAAGGAGATGCCGAGCTAGTTGCTAGGGCAATGCATGAAGGAGACGCCGAGCCAGTTGCCAGGGCAATTATCGACAAAGAACAAGGTGATATGGTAGTTGAAATTGATGACTAGACAAGCCAAGATGACGTGAAGCAAAGCTAAATCCGAAAGGAATTTGATTTCCATGAAGAGATTAAAGAAGAATTAAATTCCAAGAAGATAGGAGAAGTTCTAGAAGGAATATAATTATAATAAAGAATTATATTCTTTAAAGATAATTTAATTCCAACTTAACTTCCACCTCAAAGAAGGACTTTGACCTAGCCCTATAAATTAGAGGCCATATCGTCAACTTGAGGGAGAGAGCAGGAAGAGAGAATTTTCGACAAGCATCTAGGGCAAGGAGGATTTCGACAAGCTTCATCCTTCATCTTGTTCTTTCTTTTTCAATTAGGTTCATGCTAGGGATTATTTATCTTGTGTTTCTTTGGAACCTAGCCATGAACTAAATCTATCTGGCTATGGTTATTGTGTTTTGTGGTTGTGAGAAACTTCTGGATTTTGTTTAGGTAATAAGAGTTTGCACTTTTCTATTCAAGGTTTATTCATTCTTGGTTCTTATTATTTTTTGCGAGTGAATTGGGAGAGGATCTCGTAACTTCATCTATTTATCTAATATCGGGAGAGTTAGATTCAAGAAACGAATGAATATGATCTTTATTCAATCTATTGATGGTGAAGATTAATCCGGCTTAGGAATAAGTTAAGGATTTCAACGGCTAAGAGGAGCACAAGATTGGTTGTTGTTCACCCTTGATTCACGCACGGATGTATTATCAAGGCATGCACAAGTAGCTAGAGTTTCGACTTAGGGATAAGAAGAAACCATTGAAGAACGCTCTGCCGAACCTTGAAGGTTGCTGCCCAGATGCCCAAGTAGTTGCCCAACTAGTCGCCCAGGTAACCGTCAATTAGTTGCCAAGGCAACCCCATTGTGCAAGTTGCCACGACAACTGAGTTGCCCGTGCACTCTTTTACCAAGACGATCCAACCGGCTATGACACCTCAACTCACGATAACCTAGCCTATCTCTCTCATTTGTTCTCATTTATTCTTTTACTTTATTGCCTTATAGTTTAGTTATTAGTTAAACTCCTATAATCCTTTATTTGTGTTTTTACTTTTTACAGTGCAAGAGACTAGATTCTTGAAGTGGCACCAATCCCTATGGAGACGATATCTTTTATACTATAACTTGCAACGTGTATACTTGCACAATTGCGTAGCACTTATTGCGCGCAACAAGTTTTTGGCGCCGTTGCCGGGGATTGGGAATAGCGACTTTGTTTTTATTTTCTTGCACTTGCTTTTTACTTTTCTTGTTTAAGATTCAATGGGCTAACAAACTTTGGTTTTGCATTGGTATATGACCAGTGCGAGACCGATTACATCATAAAATCCCTTTGATCCAGAAATCGGACGAACCTTACAAAGACTTAGACGAAGGATAAGAGTAGCAATGGCTAATCAAGACGGCAATATAAATCAAGATGTTCCAGCAGGAGGAGGAGTGATTCTTGCACGAAACAGAACTATTCGAGACTATCTTGAAGAAGATCTTGATGGACTTAATTCAGGAGTTGTCGCACTTGAAATTGAAGCCGACCACTTTGAGTTGAAACCGGTAATATTTAATATGATCAACGCAATTGGTCAATTTGGCGGCTCGGCAACTAAAGATGTAAGGCAACATCTTGAATCTTTCTTCGAGATTTGCAACTCGTTCAAAATACATGGAGTCACCCCCGATGTCTTACGATTAAGATTATTCCCCTATTCATTGGGGGATAGGGCGAAAGCATGGTTGAATAGCATTCTTGCCGGATCAATAGCATCTTGGACAGATCTTTGTTGTGATTTCCTTGCTCGGTTTAATCCTACAAATTTGACCGATAAGCTTCGTAACGACATTACTTCTTTTCGGCAGGCAGATGATGAATCAATGTACGAGACTTGGGAGCGATATAGAGAACTTCTACACAAATGCCCCTACACGGATTCCCGGTGTGGACTCAAGTAACAATGTTTTACAATGCCGTGAATACACCAACAAGGATGATGCTAGATGCCTCGGCAAATGGAATACTCCTAGATAAGTCACCAGAGGAAGCAATGCAAATTCTAAACAGGCTGGCCAAGAATGATTATCAATTCCCCTCTACTAGAAGAGGAGGAGTTAGACGCCAAGCCATAATACATGAACTAGGATCATCTGACTCAATTTTGGCACAATTGGCCACTTTAACCAAGATGGTCCAAAACATACAAAAACCAAACAAAACACATGAGGTCAAGGTAATGGATTCTTTTTGTGAGTTATGTGGTGATAACCATGGTTCTCCTGAATGTATGCAGAATCCAGAATCCAGCTTCTATATGGGGAATTACAATCGGAACAACAATGTGATGTCCAATACATACAATCCAGCTTGGAAGAAGCACCCAAATTTTTCATGGAGTAATCCCAACAATGCTCTAAACCAGAACAATCAGAATGCACAAGCATCGAGATTCCAGTAGAATATGCCACGGCAACAGTTACCGTAACAACAACCGACAACATCTAGTTATTTGGAAAATTCTCTAAATGCTTTTATGATGAAAACTGAATCTTATATGGCTGAGAATAGTAACTTCATAAAAAGAACTGATGATTTTATTAACAGGACCGAGATGAGATTGCAAAACCAAAAGGCGGCAATCAAATCATTGGAAAATCAAGTCGGACAGTTTGCTCAAAATTTGAATACTAGACCACAAGGAGGTTTACCTAGCGATACTAAAGTCGCAAGAGGAACTGGCCATGAGCAATGTAATTCGATCACCACTAGAAGTGGCCAACAACTTAGAGAGGTTCAAGCCCGCTCATCAAACAAAACTCCACAAAAAGATCAAGACGAACCTAGCGGCAAAGCCTCAGATGCTGAACCAAAAATTGCCGTGGCAACCTGCAATAAGCATGCCTCGACAACCGACGATAAGGATGCTTCGACAACTTGTGATAAGCATGCCTCAACAACCTCAATTGATAATGCCTCGGCAACTCTAGTTGTCCCGGCAATGCCTCAGCAACCTCAATTGATAATGCGCATCCAAGGTTGCCGAGGCGTCGAGGGTTGCCGAGGCATGTGCGTCCATGGTCGCTGAGGCAAATAAAAGTTGTTCATCCGAGAATGCATCACATATCTCTAGATCCGCGTCCTCCTCCCTATTGCGTTCCAAACGTGATAAGTGATCGGCCACTTGATTTTCTGTTCCTTTCATGTCTTTAATTTCAATATCAAATTCTTGTAAAAGTAATATCCAACGAATCAAACGAGGTTTGGCATCCTTTTTAGCAAATAGATATTTGATTGCCAAATGGTCCGTATGAACAATTACCTTTGTACCAATCAAATAGGATCAGAACTTGTCAAATGCAAAAACTACAGCTAGTAACTCTTTCTCTGTTGTTGTGTAATTCACTTGAGCACTATTAAGAGTTTTACTAGCGTAGTATATCACATGGAAGGTCTTACCTGTGCGTTGGCCTAGGACTGCTCCTACTACAAAATCACTTGCATCACACATGAGCTCAAAAGGTAGCGTCCAATCTGGTGGAACGATAATGGGTGCCGAGGCAAGCTTTTTCTTTAGGGTTTCGAATGCTTGGGTGAAAGAATCATCAAAATTGAAAACTTTATCCTCTTCAAGCAGATTGCACAAGGGTTTAGTGATTTTAGAAAAATTATGAATGAACCTCCTGTAAAAACCTGCATGTCCGAGAATACTTCGAATTCCTTTAACCGAACTTGGTGGGGGTAATCTCTCGATCACGTCCACCTTGGCTTTGCCTACTTCAATTCCCTTGGATGAAATCTTGTGGCTGAGCACTATTTCTTCATCTACCATAAAATGGCATTTCTCCCAATTGAGTACTAAATCAGTTTCTTCACATCTTGCCAACACCCTCTCTAAATTGCCGAGACAACTGTCAAAGTCACTACCAAAAATAGAAAAATCATCCATGAAGATCTCAAGGAAGTATTTGACCATGTCTGGAAAGAGTGCCATCATGCATCTTTGGAAGGTTGCCGGGGCGTTACACAATCCGAACGACATCCTTCGGAAAGCATAAGTACCGTATGGGCATGTGAAGGTTGTCTTTTCTTGATCTTCTGGTGCTATGGCAATTTGATTGTAACCTGAATAACCATCAAGAAAATAATAAAAGGGTTTACCTGCAAGACGGTCAAGCATTTGATCAATAAAGGGTAATGGGAAGTGATCTTTCCTAGTGGCTTTGTTTAGCTTTCGATAATCCATACAAACCCTCCAATCGGTCACAGTCCTGGTTGGAATGAGTTTATTGTTTTCATTACTTACCACCGTTATACCTCCCTTTTTCGGTACACATTGTACCGGACTTACCCATGTACTATCAGAGATAGGGTATATAATGCCAGCGTCAAGCCACTTGATGATTTCTTTCATTACAACCCCTTTCATGGCATGATTCAGTCTCCTCTAAGCCTCAATTGAAGGTTTGTGATCATCTTCCAACAAAATCTTGTGTATGCACACTGTCGGGCTAATTCCCTTCAAGTCGGCAATTGTCCACCCTATTGCCTTTTTGTGTAGCTTCAACCTTTTGATCATCTTCTTTTCCTGCTCAGGCTATAACTTAGAAGAAATAATTACAGGCAATGTATTATCGGTTCCTAAGTATGCATATTTTAGTTGCTTTGGCAATTGTTTCAACTCAAGAATCGGTAGTTGTTCAATAGAGGGTTTTTCGAGCTTACCTTCCTTACCTGAGTAATCCAGTGGTTCAAAGTATGTACCTGGTCGATTGACTAGCCAATTTGCCTCTTCTTGTTGTTCCTCATCGACCGGTTCTTCATACTCCTCAGGTTTCTCTTGATCGGCAATGTAGTTACCGAGGCAACTAAATTCCTCGTCGAAGTTAAACTCTGCTGTGGCATGAAGAAGTTGGCATTCTTCTGGATCATCGGCATGCCTTAGTGTTTGGAACATATTTAGTTTAACTTGCTGGTCATTCACCCTCATTGTGAGTTCTCCATTTTCAACATCGATCAAGGTTCTCCATTTTCAACCTGATATTAGATAAATGGATGAAATCACGAGATCCTCTCCCAATTCACTCGCAAGCAATAATAAGAACCAAGAATGAATAAACCTTGAAATAGAAAAGTGCAAACTCTTATTACCTAAACAAAAACCAATAGTTTCTCACAACCACAAAACACAATAACCATAGCCAAGTAAATTTAGTTCATGGCTAGGTTCCAAAGAAACACAAGATAAACAATCCCTAGCATGAACCCAATCGAACAAGGAAGAAAAGTGAGCTTGTCGAAAATTCCCCTTTTCTTCCTCTTTTGGTCTTGTCGAAATTCCCTCTTGCTCTCTCTATTCAAGTTGTCGAAATCTCCTTGCTATTTATAGGGCTAGGCCAAAGTCCTTCTTTGAGGAGGAGTTTGAGTTGGAATTAAATTATCTTTAAAGAATATAATTCTTTATTATAATTTTATTCGTATTAGAACTTCTCCTATCTTCTTGGAATTTAATTCTTCTTTAATCTCTTCATGGCAATCAAATTCCTTTGGGCTTGGGCCTTGCTCCATGTCATCTTGGGCTTGTAAAGTTATTAATTTCGACATCCCTATTGCATTTTGTCTTTGTCGACAAATGCCATGGCAACTGGCTCGGCGTCTCCTTCATGCATTGCCCTGGCAACTAGCTCGGCATTGCTTTGGCAAGTGATCCTGCACATACACACACAAAGCACACCAAAGCAGCATCTTTTCCACAAAAACTACCAAGTTATGTAATCAAGCTCAACGATGGAAGGAAACATGGATTAATGCATGAATAGCTAATTATGCAACTAATATGAGCCTAAGTCTAACAATAATATGAGTAAAAAGGGTAAGAAAAATAGTACTTTTGAACACTTATCACACCCCCAAACTCGAACTATTGCTTGTCCTCAAGCAATGCAAACTCATAATTACCTGCCAAGACTTCAATTTTCACAAACTTAGCTTTGAACTTGATTTCAATTCTCTGAACCGGGGCACAAAGTATGATTATAATTTTATTTTTCAGAAAACTGAGGAGTTACTCGGAATCAAACTATAATGCTTGTGAGTGTGTGCGGAGTTGTGTGCAAGTTGATTTTTCGGATCCTATGCAAACAATAGGTTTTCAAATTACTTTATTGGGTTCTTTTTAACATGTTTTAACTAGAGCCATTTTCGGGCACCTCTAGTGTTTTATTTTTAGTTTTCTTAAGTTAATTTAATCGACTAGAGCCGGTTTCGGGCACCTCTAGTTAAAAAATTTTTTTAACCTATACTAGAGCCAGTTTCGGGCACCTCTAGTGATCCTAAGTTTTAGCACATGCTAGAGCCAATTTCGAGCACCTCTAACATTCATCCAATTTTTATTCTAATCCCCCAATTTGTTAATTATCAACCTAAGTTTACTAGAATTCCTTAAATCAATCAAACCACAACAGTGTTTCATCAAATTTAGCATCATAGTAAAATTCTAAGTTTTTCCATGGTTATCCTAGAATAAAAATTCTATCAATTAAGTGCATTGGCAAAGTCATCATCGAATATTCATCAAATCTAAGCAATTCTTGTTCTAATTAAAGGCATGGCAAGCAATTTATGTATCCTAAATGTAATACTTAAGATTAATGTAACTAAACATGGTAATTACTAATAACAATCCCCCCCAAACTCGAGTGAGGCATTGTCCTCAATGCATGCATAAAAATAACGAAAAATAAAAATAAAAATGCATACGAGGACTTACTCCGAGATGGTTGTTTTCTTCTAGTTGGCGTCTTGATTTTCTTGCTTGAACGCGATGGTTGTTTTCTTGTTGCCGGTGGTGGAATCGATCCTCGTATGGGGTTGTCCTCATCATCCTCTTCATCAATGTCAATGGCTTTTCGCTTGGAGGATTCAATTGGTGCGGTCTTTATTGGTTTAATGGAGGACTCGTCCGAATCTGAAAAATCAGAAAATGATTCCGTAAGAGTTGATTCGGGCATAGGTGCTTTACCTTTGGCTTTTGCAGTGGTTGCCGGGGCATCGTCAGGGTTGGTTGCTGTGGCGTCAACTTTCTTGGTTGCCGTGGCGACTGCTTTATTGGTTGCCGGGGCAAGAATCTCGGCGGGAAAGATTGGGAACGGCACACGATTGTCCGGGTACTTTTCTAGGATGACTTGGGTGATGGCATTGTTGTGCTCCTTCATGTACCGCATGAACATTAGTTGCCGATCTTCAATTTGCCTTATGCGGCTTGCCAATGGGTGCAAAAGTGCTTCAAAGTGTCCCGGGATTAATGGCCGAGTTGCCTTGGCGTTAGGTGCTTGGGCATTAGGGATTTCCGCGGCGGCAGGGGTTGCCGTGGCAATTGGAGGCCTTGAAGAATCTCCCGGTGCCTCTCCCATTAGCTTCCGGATTAGTGTTATATTCTAACCAGACTTGGGTAGGGCCTTTTCATCAGTGGACTCACTCGGGACATGCATCTCCTTGCAAAGATTAGAAATTAAGCAAGGGAAGAAAAGATAACCCTTATCTTTTGAGCTGCATACAAAAATCTCATCACAAATAATTTTTCCAATGTTAATGATGCGATTATGCAAAATAGAATGTATGAGCAAAAGACGTGGTATATCAACGGTAGTATTGTGTGTAGAGGGCATTAAAGAAGTTTTAACAAACTTATTCCATAGTTTTGCCTTGGGTTTAAGCCGAAGGTGATTTACCGTGCCCTTGTATTTACCGTCGTTCCAATGAGTTCCCGGTTGAGTGAGTTCTTGAAGCACCTTGTCGAGTTGCTTGGGATTGATTTGGTCAACGAAGGCTTGATGCTCGTCCTTCTCGATGTAAAGTCCGTAAAAGGTGTTGATGCTTTCGGGACTTATAAGTATGGCCTTGTCACGAACAAAAACATAAGGATTATCCGGGTTAGGTGAGTGAGCATAGAATTCTCTTACCCATGAGATGTTACCCGGTTCCGGTTGATGGCAAAAGATTTGCCACTTTTGATGTGCAATCCTCTTGAAGATGAATGGTTCAAGGCCGAAATCTTGATGAGAGTTGGAGTATTCAAAGCCTTGTTCTTCATGAATCTTCCGGCTTTCAAACTTTGATTGAAATCTTTCTTGAACCGCCGGTGTAGCAAACTTCTTGTATCTTGGTTCTTTGGAGGAACTTGGATGAACTAAAAGTTTAATCTTGGATGCCATGTATGATCTTGGTTGTGAGTAAAAACAAAGAAAAGAAAATAAAAGAAAAGAAACTAAAAAGTTGCAAGATATAAAGTAGGAATAGGTTAAGGGTGATGGGTTTTATAGAAAAGATAGGTGGTTGGGTTTGGGGGAAATCGAAAAAGGGTTTAGGGTTTGGTAGTAGAATTTTTAGACAAAGGGGTTTTGGTTAGGATGAATTGGAGGCTTTATATAAGCCTTAGATTCAGCCCATTAGTTTCCTTGTTGAAGATGTTTTCCTACTTGGTTTAGAATTCCTTCTTTATCTTGAACTTCCTTTCCTACAATTCAAAAACAAATCAAATAAGGATTAAAATTAAAGATAAACTAATAAAGAAAATAAATAAAGATGTGTAATAGGATTCTTAAACTTGAATAAAAAAAATCTATCCTAAAACTACTAATAATCGAAAAAAATAAAATAAAAAAAAATCGGAAAAAATAAAATACTTAAATAGTCGAAAAAATAAAAATAACAATCAAACTATAAAAAGGGAGAGCATGCTCATGCATCTCCTAAATTGACCACTTCCTTGTTACGTTCCACATGGGCACCATTGTAGTGCTTCAATCTTTGTCCATTAACTTTGAATTCATGGTTGTCAGAGATGGACTTGATTATCACGACACCATGAAAGAATGGTTTGACGACTTCAAATGGTCCTGACCATCTTGATTTCAGCTTTCCCGGGAAAACTTTTAGCCGAGAATTGAATAGGAGAACTAGTTGCCCTGGCGTGAACTGCCGTGGCAATAGTTTCTTGTCATGCCATCGCTTTGTTTTCTCTTTGTAGATTCGTGCATTGTTTTAGGCTAGTGCATGAAATTCTTCTATCTCATTGAGACCCATCAAGCGCTTTTGTCCGGCACTTTCCCAATCCATATTCACGGTCTTGATTGCCCAGTACGCCTTGTGCTTGATTTCCACCGGTAGATGACATGTTTTACCATAGACAAGCCGAAAGGGGGACATACCTAATGGTGTTTTGAATGCAGTGCGATATGCCCAAAGTACGTCATCTAGTCTTAATGACCGATCCTTTCCTGAGGGATTTACAACTTTCTCGAGTATTCCCTTCAACTCCCGGTTGGAAATTTTTGCTTGCCCGTTGGTTTGTGGGTGATATGCCGTGGCGATCTTGTGTGATATGCGTTGCGTTGCAACATCTTGGCAATTAGTCCTTTGTCAAAATACTTGCCCCCACACGATAATTGCTCTCGGCATCCCAAACCGTAAATATGTTTTTCTGCAGAAATCGTTGCACGGTCTTGGAATCGTCGTTGGGAACTGCAGCTGCCTCTACCCATTTAGACACATAGTCGACGGCGAGTAAGATGTAGAGGTTGCCGAATGAAGATGGGAAAGGTCCCATAAAATCGATCCCCATACATCAAACAGTTCCACCTCGATGATGTTCTCGAGTGGCATCTCATGTCGTCTAGAGATATTGCCCGTCCTCCGCAAACGATCACATTGCTTGTAAAAGTCTTGGGCATCTTTGTACAATGTTGGCCAATACAAACCGGATTGCAAGACTTTGGCATGCGATGCGAGTTCCTCCAAAATGTCCTCCATAGGGTGAAGAATGGCATTGCCGGAGTACATTCTGTTGCTCTTCTTCGAGGACACATCGGCGTATAACCCGATCTGCCATTGTTTAAACAAAAGAGGCTCGTCCCAAAAGTAATGCTTAGCATCATGGTGGAACCGCTTCTTCCCTTGGTGAGTAATGCCATAAGGAAAAATACCACAAACAAGGAAGTTAACTAAATCCGCGTACCAGGGTATTGCCTAGGCATGTGCCGCCGTGGCGACTGCTCCCAAGATTGCCGAGGCGTGCGCGTCAAAGACTGCTGCGGCGTCGAGAGTTGCCGAGGCGTGTGCATCCATGGTTGCCGAGGCGTCATGGGTTGCCGAGGCATCTAGGGTTGCTGAGGCGTCGAGGGTTGCCGAGGCGTTGAGGGTTGCCGAGGTAATTAGAATTTGTTCATCCGGGAATGCATCGCATATCTCTTGATCCGCATCCTCCTCCCTATTGCGTTCCAAACGTGATAAGTGATCGGCCACTTGATTTTCTGTTCCTTTCCTGTCCTTAATTTCAATATCAAATTCTTGTAAAAGTAATATCCAACGAATCAAACGAGGTTTAGCATCCTTTTTAGAAAATAAGTATTTGATTGCCGAATGGTCCGTATGAATGATTACCTTTGTACCAATTAAATAGGATCGGAACTTGTCAAATGCGAAAACTACAGCTAGTAACTCTTTCTCCGTTGTTGTGTAATTCACTTGAGCACCATTAAGAGTTTTACTAGCGTAGTATATCACATGGAAGGTCTTACCTGTGCGTTGGCCTAGGACTACTCCTACCGCGAAATCACTTGCATCACACATGAGCTCAAAAGGTAGCGTCCAATCTGGTGGAACGACAATGGGTGCTGAGGCAAGCTTTTTCTTTAGGGTTTCGAATGCTTGAGTGCAAGAATCATCAAAATCGAAGACTTTATCCTGTTTAAGCAGATTACACAAAGGTTTAGTAATTTTAGAAAAATTATGAATGAACCTCCTGTAAAAACCTGCATGTCCGAGAAAACTTCGAATTCCTTTAACCGAATTTGGTAGGGGTAATCTCTCGATCACGTCCACCTTGGCTTTGTCTACTTCAAATCCCTTGGATGAAATCTTGTGGCCGAGCACTATTCCTTCATCTACCATAAAGTGGCATTTCTCCCAATTGAGGACTAAATCCGTTTCTTCACATCTTGCTAACACCCTCTCTAAATTGTCGAGACAGCCGTCGAGGTCATTACCAAAAACTAAAAAATCATCCATGAAGATCTCAAGGAAGTCTTCGACCATGTCTGAAAAGAGCGCCATCATGCATCTTTGGAAGGTTGTCGGGGCGTTACACAATCCGAACGGTATCCTTCGGAAGGCATAAGTACCGTATGGGCATGTGAAGGTTGTCTTTTCTTGATCTTCTGGTGCTATGGCAATCTGATTGTAACCTGAATAACCATCAAGAAAACAATAAAAGGGTTTACCTGCAAGACGGTCAAGCATTTGATCAATAAAGGGTAATGGGAAGTGATCTTTCCTAGTGGCTTTGTTTAGCTTTCGATAGTCCATACAAACCCTCCAACCGGTCACAGTCCTGGTTGGGATAAGTTCATTATTTTCATTGCTTACAACTGTTATACCTCCCTTTTTCGGTACACATTGTACCGGACTCACCCACGTACTATCGGAGATAGGGTATATAATGTCGGCGTCAAGCCACTTGATGATTTCTTTCATTACAACCCCTTTCATGGCATGATTCAGTCTCCTCTGGGCCTCAATTGAAGGTTTGTGATCATCTTCCAACAAGATCTTGTGCATGCCCACCGCCGGGCTAATTCCCTTCAAGTTGGCAATTGTCCACCCTATTGCCTTTTTGTGTAGCTTCAACATCTTGATTAGCTTCTTTTCCTGCTCAGGCTGTAACTTAGAAGAAATAATTACAGGCAATGTATTATCGGTTCCTAAGTATACATATTTTAGTTGCTCTGGCAATTATTTCAACTCAAGAATTGGTGGATGTTCAATAGAGGGTTTTTCGAGTTTACCTTCTTTACCTGAGTAATCCAGTAGTTCAAAGTATGTACCTGGTCGGTTGACTAGCCAATTTGCCTCTTCTTGTTGTTCCTCATCGACCGGTTCTTCATACTCCTCATGTTCCTCTTGGTCGGCAATGTAGTTGCCGAGGCAACTAAATTCCTCATCGAAGTTAAACTCTGTCGTGGCATGAAGTAGTTGGCATTCTTCTGGATCATCGGCATGCCTTAGTGTTTGGAACACGTTTTGTTTGACCTGCTGGTCATTCACCCTCATTGTGAGTTCTCCCTTTTCAACATCAATCAAGGTTCTCCTTGTCCCTAGGAATGGTCTCCCGAGAATGATAGGTGCATGCTCATCTGCTTCACAATCCAAAACAATAAAGTCAGCGGGAAAAATAAATTTATCAACTTTTACCAGTATGTCCTCGATTTTTCCCTCTGGATGCACATAGGATCTGTCGGCTAGCTGCAGCATGACTGTTGTAGGTCTTGCCTTCCCGATTCCTAGTTTCTGGAAAACCGATTTAGGCATCAAGTTTATGCTAGCCCCAAGGTCGCATAATGCTTTCCTGACATAGCGATTTCCAATAGAACAGGGTATTGTGAAACTTCTGGGATCCTTCAACTTGGGTGGCATACGATTGTGCAACATTGCCATGCATCCCTCTGTTGCGGCAACTGTTTCAAACTCTCCTAGCCTTGTTCTCTTGGATACAATGTCTTTAAGAAACTTGGCATAGTTTGGCATTTGTTCAATTGCTTCCACCAATGGCAAGTTGATGTGGACTTGCTTTAGGATATCAAGAAACTTCTTGAATTGGTATTCTTGCTTTTGTCGCTTCAACCTTTGTGGGAATGGTGGTGAAAGTCAGATATCTTCGATCCTTTCATTGGTTTGAAACCTGATTGACGGCATTGCGGGGACAACTGGGGTTGTCGAGGCATGCTTATCGCAAGTTGCTGAGGCATCTTTATCGTCGGTTGCTGAGGCATGCTTATTACCGGTTGTCGCGGCAATTCCTGGTTCAGCATCTGAGGCTTTGCTGCTAGGTTCGTCTTGATCTTTTTGTGGAGTTTTGTTTGATGAGCGGGTTTGAGCCTCTCTAAGTTGTTGGCCACTTCTAGTGGTGATTGCCTTACATTGCTCATGGCCAGTTCCTCTTGCGACTTCAGTATTGCTAGGTAAACCTCCTTGCGGTCTAGTATTCAGATTTTGAGCAAACTGTCCGACTTGATTTTCCAATGATTTGATTGCCGCCTCTTGGTTTTGCAATCTCATCTCGGTCCTGTTAATAAAAGCATCAGTTTTTTTTATGAAGTTACTATTCCCAGCCATATAAGATTCAGTTTTCATCATAAAAGCATTTAGAGAATTTTCCAAAGAACTGGATGTTGTCGGTTGTTGCTGCGGTAACTGTTGCCGTGGCATATTCTGCTGGAATCCCGATGCTTGTCCATTCTGATTGTTCTGGTTTAGAGCATTGTTGGGATTACTCCATGAAAAATTTGGGTGCTTCTTCCAAGCTGGATTGTATGTATTGGACATCACATTGTTGTTCCGATTATAATTCCCTACATAGAAACTAGATTCTGGATTCTTGACCTCATGTGTGTTGTTTGGTTTTTGCATGTTCTAGACCATCTTGGTTAAAGTGGCCAATTATGCCGAAATTGAATATGATGATCCTAGTTCATGTATTGTGGCTTGGCGTCTAACTCCTCCTCTTCTAGTAGAGGGGAATTGATAATCATTCTTGGCCAGCCTGTTTAAAATTTGCATTGCTTCCTCTGGCGACTTATCTAGGAGTATGCCGTTTGCCGAGGCATCTAGCATCATCCTTGTTGGTGTATTCACGGCGTTTTAAAACATTGTTACTTGAGTCCACACCGGGAATCTGTGTAGGGGGCATTTGTGTAGAAGTTCTCTATATCGCTCACAAGCCTCGTACATGGATTCATCATCTGCCTGCCGAAAAGAAGTAATGTCGTTACGAAGCTTATCAGTCAAATTTGTAGGATTAAATCGAGCAAGGAAATCACGACAAAGATCGGTCCAAGATGCTATTGATCCGGCAGGAATGCTATCCAACCATGCTTTCGCCCTATCCCTCAGTGAATAGGGGAATAATCTTAATCGTAAGACATCGGGGGTGACTCCGTGTATTTTGAACGAGTTGCAAATCTCGAGGAAAGATTTAAGATGTTGTCGTGCATCTTCAGCTGCTGAGCCGCCAAATTGACCAATTGTGTTAATCATATTAAACATTGTCGGTTTCAACTCAAAGTGGTCGGCTTCAATTTCAGGTGCGACAACTCCTGGATTAGTCCATCAAGATCTTCTTCAAGATAGTCTCGAATAGTTCTGTTTCGTGCAAGAATCACTCCTCCTCCTGCTGAAACATCTTGATTCATATTGACGTCTTGATTAGCCATTGCTACTCTTATCCTTCGTCTAAGTCTTTGTAAGGTTCGTTCGATTTCTGGATCAAAGGGATATTCTGGTGAAGTCGGTCTCGCCCTGGTCATATACCACTGCGAAACCAAAGTTTGTTAGCCCCTTTGAACCTTAAACAAGAAAAGTAAAAAGAAAGTGCAAGAAAATAAAAACAAAGTCGCTATTGCCAATCCCCGATAACGGCGCCAAAAACTTGTTGCGTATAATAAATGCTACAAAATTGTGCAAGTATACACGTTGCAAGTTCTAGTATAAAACATATCGTCTCCACAAGGATTGGTGCCACTTCAATAATCTAGTCTCTTGCACTGTAAAAAGTAAAAACACAAATAAAGGATTATAGGAGTTTAACTAATAACTAAACTATAAAGCAATAAAGTAAAAGAAAAGATGAGATGAGATCAAATGAGAGAGAGATAGGTCAGGTTATCATGAGTTGAGGTGTGATAGCCGATTGGATCGTCTTGGTAAAAGAGTGCAGGGGCAACTCAGTTGCCGTGGCAACTTGCACAACGGGGTTGCCTTGGCAACTAATCGATGGTTGCCTCGGCAACTACTTGGGCGTCTGGGAAGCAATCTTCAAAGTTCGGCAGAGCGTTCTTCAATGGTTTCTTCTTATCCCTAAGTCGAAACTCTAGCTACTTATGCATGCCTTGCTAATACATCCCTGCGTGAATCAAGGGTGAACAACAACCAATCTTGCGCTCCTCTTAGCCGTTGAAATCCTTGACTTATTCCTAAGCCGGATTAATCTTCACCATCAATAGATTGAATAAATATCATATTCATTTGTTTCTTGAATCTAACTCTCCCGATATTAGATAAATAGATGAAATCACGAGATCCTCTCCCAATTCACTCGCAAACAAGAATAAGAACCAAGAATGAATAAACCTTGAATAGAAAAGTGCAAACTCTTATTACCTAAACAAAAACCAATAGTTTCTCACAACCACAAAACACAATAACCATAGCCAAATAGATTTAGTTCATGGCTAGGTTTCAAAGAAACACAAGATAAATAATCCCTAGCATGAACTCAATCGAACAAGAAAGAAAATGATGAAGGAGGCTTCTCGAAATCCTCCTTGCCCTAGATGCTTGTCGAAAATTCTCTCCTCTTGCCCTCCTTAGAGTTGTCGAAATTTCCCTCTCTTTGCTCTATATGGATTGTCGAAATCTCCCTCTTATTTATAGGGCTAGGTCAAAGTCCTTCTTTGAGGAGGAAGTTAAGTTGGAATTAAATTATCTTTAAAGAATATAATTCTTTTATTATAATTATATTCCTACTAGAACTTCTCCTATATTCTTGGAATTTAATTCTTCTTTAATCTCTTCATGGAAATCAAATTCCTTTGGGATTGGGCTTTGCTCCACGTCATCTTGGGCTTGTCTAGTCATCAATTTCGACTACCATATCACCTTTGCTCTTGTCAACAATTGCCCTGGCAACTGGCTCGGCGTCTCCTTCATGTATTGCCTTGGCAACTAGCTCGGCATATCCTTTATGCATTGCCCTGGCAACTAGCTCTAGCCTTGCTTTGGCAAGTGATCCTGCATATACACACAAAACACACCAAAGCAACATCTTTTCCCACAAAAACTACCAAGTTATGTAATCAAGCTCAACGATGGAAGGAAACATGGATTAATGCATGAATGGCTAATTATGCAACTAATATGAGCCTAAGTCTAACAATAATATGAGTAAAAATGGTAAGGAAAATAGTACTTTTGAACACTTATCAGTATACAGGCTTATTACGGGTGCTAAGCACTTCGGAGTAAATTCATAAGAACTCAATAAGGGATATATTGTATACTCCGGTAAGTATACAGAAGCACTTCGGTGTTAAGCACTCCCGGTAGAGTGCAAATAATATACATACACAAGAAAGGTTGGCTATGGAGGGATGACTCGTGTACATAGAATATCTTAATTCAATACCTTGGGCTAAGTAAACTGAATGGAAATAAAAAAAATATAATGATAAGCTTGAAAGCTTGCAGACAGCGTTGGAAAAAGGTATTGGTAAGCATTGAAAGCTTACGGATGGAAATGGCACCAATATTGGTATGATCTAATCTTATCACTTTGATATACATATATGCTATTACATATTTAATTATGTTAATGAGCATGTAATGGTAAGGTGATCATATGCATTATTAATAATTAATAATTAATATTATGATTGATATTATGACAATTGCACTTAAATTTAAATTGTTGCCTCACTAATTAAATACTTAGCGTGTAACTGTACTAAGTAAATACTTAGCGTGTAACTGTTTTACATGTAGGAAAGAAGAAATGGTTGGAGTAAGGAGTATATGACATCATCAATCAATAACAGGTACATCAGTATTAGTAAGATATCTTTTGATATTGTTTGATATTTACTAGTTGGCATGTATATTAAAAGGGTATGCCTGCTCTGATAGAATTTGTATTTTATTTGGTATCTGGATGAATTTTCAATCAGGCAGTTTTATTAATTATATCAAGACAAATTAAATTGATAAGTTGCTGCCTAAAAATAAATTCGATTTGAAGATGAAAATATTATTTTTAAACTTTATGCCAATAACTAGATTTGTAAATAAAAACTAAATACATTGTAACATTTTTAAAGAAAAAAATTTTTACCGAGTTACAAATGTAGAGGGTTTTACAAATGTTTTTGTGATATCTTTGACTCGTATTCAGCTATGAATACGGGAAAGGGGTATCACAGATACAATGAAACCCAGTCCATTTTTTATCTTGTCTAGATGCTTAATTAATATCCTACATGATCATGCTGACAAAAGATGAAACCTAACTCAATCGGGCATCGATTTGACATCCAATTGGTTTCACATGCAATTTAGGGACCAAATTGCAATTCCAAAAAATTGCAAGATTAAAGCTCACTTTTAAGGTTACCCAGCCTTCATTAGTCAGGATTTAGTTATACATGTCAAATTTCAGCTCAATCCGTTCATTCAGGTGCATTTAATTGCATAAACAAACCTCGTGGACTAAAATACAAAGGACAAAATCGTGCTACAGTGACATTAACAGTTTTGGCTGTTGTCTGTACCGATACAGTTGCAATTGTACTGATACGGTGTGAAACGCCCCATTTCGATAAACCTCTATGTCATACCGATACGGTATGAAATGCCCCGTTTTGGTACACCTCTATGTCGTACAGATACAGTATGAAACGCCCATTCCGATACTCCTCTATGTCGTACCGATACACCCAACTAACTTACCAAACTTTTGCAATTGCTTTGTGGACTATACCGATACGGATAGTGGTGTTTCGGTACGCGGGACTTGGTTGAAAAAGTAGATTCTAGTGGCAGAAACCCGTACCGGAACACCCCTTCATGTGCCGGTACTCTAGGCCAAAATAGCTTTGGTGTACCAGAATGACTAGCACCCGTATCGAAACCTTGTGCCTGGAAATACCCAGCCGTACCGATACGATCCCATGGGATCGTATCGGTACACCTGGACCTGTAATGTCACTTTTTGCTGATTTTTCATCCAAATAACACACTCAAATCACCTCAACAAGTTTAATACTTAACACCAGCATTCTTGGCATACCACAAGCATCCAAGCTTCATAAACTTAGCATCGTAGCATGGCATCTTTGCATCAAATGAAAAGCTAGAGGCATGCATCCTAGTTTTAATCCAAGCAATAATCCAAAATGTAGACCAACACCAAAATACCGACATTAAAGGCCTTTTACAACTCATGAGCAATCAAGCAATATGCTCAAATAGGGAGTTCAACAAACATCTTCCAAAACCAAAACAAGTACCCTATTGCCTTTATTCTTATAGTCTAGTCCAACATACTTTGTTAACCAAGTCTTGCTAGGATCCCCTTGCTTCTTGCTGCCTTCCAAGACCTCAATTATCTTCATTGATGGACAATAAGAGCGTAAGCACACTAGGCTTAGTGAGGAGTGCTCAAATACAGTCACCATCAATGCAGTTAAAACCATTGTTCAATACCACATTGGAAATCCCTTTTTAAATCATGATTTTCATCATATAAAACATCATGCCTTAAAAACCATGCACTTAACACTTTCAAAACTAGCATATTAAACCATATGCTACATGTATCATTAACCATCAGCAAATCCCATTGCTAACCTCAATTCAAGCCTTCCCATGCATAACAACCATATGCAAATCTTAAAGAGTAAACATGTATAAATCGCATTATACAACATAAACCTTTCAATGATACATTAAAAATTATATTGGCTTACAAGTGATCATTAAACAAGTCCAATACCATAAGAGTTCATCGGATACACAGATTTAACAAGTGTTCAACCAACACTTCAAGCCATCTCAACCGGAATAGCGATACAATAACAATCGTAGTACATTACCAACTGGTACTTACACAACCCTTGGGGACACCAACCCCTTTCATCGGTTAGATGCTTAATCCACTAACGAGAGTTTTTGGTACTATTTAACCCCTCTACCATTAGGGTACTCGGGTGGAGCTTTTGGTACACGGATCTAAACCGCTCAACATCCAAGGCGTCTTATTATAGTGCACTCAATCCTATTGCCAGCCAACTATATCCCATAACAATTTTAAAACCACATCACTTGCCAATATAGTTAACCATTTAACATTTACCTCACTGTTTTAAACAAGCATTAACCAAAACACTTTTCCAAAGCAACAATCATGCTTTAAACCACAAGTATAAACCATACTTACAAGGATCACTTACCATGTGCATCCTTCAGCAAAACATGCTTACAAATAGTATATCGAAAACTTTAAAACATGCTTAACAGTAGGTAACATGTAATCAAAACAAGTGCATAAAATCATTCTAACTTAGCACGACCAAGGGAGAAAATCCATTTTACTTACTTCCGAGTTTAAACCAGCGTATGAAGCTAAGTTTAAACTCCGATAAACTACCTTTAAAACATTCTAAAGCCGGAATCCACGTTCTCACTCACCAATACGCAAAATCTGCTTTGACCACAACACAATAGAGGATTAATGGATCTCAATGCATTCAAGACACTGCATTAACAAATCCTTTCGGATTTCCACAATCCTTACAAGATTACCCATCTACAACAACCGAAATTGTCATCAAAACCTTCTCAAACACAACCCAGCCACAACCTAACAATCTAACACCACTTTTATCAACAATCAGCACCTAAAACTAGAATAAAAACAACCTAACACCCCCTGCATTCACGCAGTCACCAAAACACCTCAAGAACACAAATCTAGCAGCCTAAACAATTAGAGATTCAAGAGTTTCGGGATTCCATTGACAACAACAACTTATCAACATTATAAAAAATCCACAATATGAATTAAATCTTTCTTAATTATCGAAAACAAATTCAATCCGTGAATCAACTCATTTCCCTCCAATTAACTCAATTAATCATTGAAAAATAATAAAATCATATTAGAAGCTCAAAATCAAGGATCAAATGCTTGGGAATTTCAATAAAGAACCATACAATAGAGGAGATCTCGAACCTTACCCCTATTGTGAAGTTTACACAAGATTATTGTAAGATTTTGTGTAAAAAATCTTTATAAAACAATTTTAAACAATAAAATCAAGTTAGAAACCACCTCACCTTTGGAAATTTGGTGAAAACCTGAGTGTTTGGCTGAGGAGAGAATGGAGAGAAAAGAAATGACGTGATTTTAGTTTTGGAAATGGATAACTAACTTTTAACAAAAATCCTTTTTAATTAATAATTAAAACACATGTTAAAATATCTTCAATTAAAGGAGAAAACCACCAGAAACCAATTGGTAAAATAGCTCCTTAAATATTCTAAGAATTTGACCCTTTTCATTTTAGTCACTAGAAAATTGCAGTTTTCAAAACTTGCATTTTGGTCACTAGCCAAAATGTCTGACTTCCAAAACTCATTTTCCAAAATTGATTCCACCAAAAATATTATATATTAAAAGATGCTTTTTAACTATTTTTCCATATTTTTATCTCACCAAAAATATATTGTCCCGAATCCGACTCGAATCTCTAACCCGATCCACCGGACCATTTAATAACCCCCAAAACTTCTAAGCCCAAAAATTGGGGCGTTATACACATATATAGGTAAACATGAAATTGGGACTGTCTTGAGCAATTATAAATACATAAGAATTGTTTTGAATATATATATATATTTATGAACTTATGAAAATTTGACTATTTTGTGTATTCATAAGCATATTTTGGACCGATTTGAGTGTGAATATCTACATAGAGGATTGTTTTGGTCTATATATATAAATATATAAGCTGAATTGTATGTACATATGTATATAAGTGTGCAGTTGATGTTGTAAACCCCGCCTCAATTATTTGTTGATGAGCAATGTTATGTTTAGATTTTATCAATGTTGTCACATATTTATTGTATCTATCATGGAAGGTTGAATGAAGCTTTTGTCATTAAACTGAGTCAGGTTGGACAGTTAATTATGATTAACTAGTAGCTAAAGTTTGGAAATCATATAAGTTATTCACTGAAAGAAAGGTATTAAATGAAAAACTAGTTTGTTATTAAAGAATACAATATAAAATAGTTATATGTATACTGAACATATATATAATTTGTGAATCTACGAAGAATGCAGAATTAATGTGTAGTATGCAGTTTAAATAACCAGCAGCGTATTAACATGATATAGAGTTGTGAATAGGTTTTGTGATTGTTGATTTCTAATTCTTAAAATGAATGTCTTCTGAGGTATTTACATAGTAATGGGAGGTGTCTTCGGATATGAAGCTTGTAGAAGGAAATCAATTAAGGCTAGCTAAGATTAGTTGGATAGGATATTCCATAACTTCAGGATATTAGGTGAGTGTAGTTACATTTTCTCTGATGACACGGAGTCATTCCAATCTTTATTTCTATGTGTTTAACGTATGTATTGTTCATGTTCTAAATGCATAATATCATTTTGCATAAGGCTCACATAGAGCTCTTTGAGATGGGTACATACATGGCATGGCATGGCATATTTAACAAGTTCATTGATTATAATTGCAATATTTGTGTACTTTTCCTTGCTATGCTATATTCTATAATGAAAGGTAGTGCTAACCGTGATTAAAACTTAAATGTTAATCTATCAAAAACATGTTATAAAATACCAAGTTGTAAAGGAATAATTCTTAATGTTGTAAATCTTTGAAATCCTAAGTTCTCTGGAACTAATAAGCTCATATGTGCCATAAGAATTAAGGTAAGAAATAACTGAGTTCGCTTGGGACATAAGATGCTCTCCTAACTTAAAAGTAATAAAAGTTTAAGTTGCTTAAACAATGGAAGACCTTGGACATTTTGGGCATGGTGCAAACATATATATATAATTCGGGACTAAGGTCCATGAGCTACGACTCAAGGGTGATGACCCTAAATATGTGATATATTGGCGACAGTAGGAGGTAACGAGGGAGAATATAAGGAGATTGGCGATAGTTGGTTGGATAGATGAGAAGTTAGGATTGTTATGTTCCGACACTAGCCATTGCTATGTGCTTTGAGCTATGTGTACATCAGACCAACATGGTCAAATTCAGATCAATGCTACTCATGTCCAAATATGATCCAAGGAAAATATTCTAAAAGGTATGAGCTCAGATATTAAGCTTCGAAAAGGAAATTCTAATAAGAAATCTTATGAATTCAGATAAGCTCTATTCTTGATAAGTTCTAACAAGAACTTCAAAAGCTCTGATAAGAACTTCAACAAGCCTTTCTAAGGCAACAATAAGTCAAGATATGAATTTTAATAATTTCAAAATGGAAATTTGGAGGAACTTAGCTTAATCTTTGAAAGAATTTCGGTTACAACTTGAGAGAATGGGAACTTTGATAAAGCTTCTTGTAAACAAGCTTTGCTTAATATTAAGATTAATACATAAGTATCTTTTGCTAATTTATACTTATATTCCTTGATTACTCTTATTATCATTGGCATTATGTTTGATTGTTCTACCTCACTTAGGCTATATCAGCCTAATGCATTCATTGTCATACATTTTCAGGATCTGGATATCATTGATTATGATCATGCTTGAAGATTTCAGGTCATTGTTTAAAGTTCCAAGTATATTGAACTTCTTTAGTTGAACTCCTTAGATGGTGGCATAGTAAATGTATAGAAGCATATAGATAATCATTGATATCAGAGCTAGAGTTTAGTCGGTTCGGGACTAAACTAAAATTTATTATATGTATGCATCTTGCATATGCCACCTAGGAGTTCAAAATTTCAATTAGTATTTGTGACTTGCAACTAACATGATCTATTTCATCCATTTGAATATCATAATTCCTTAAAAATATTCTGAATAATGAAAGATAAGAAATATCTTTTCTGTGTTGTAATAACTTTGAATAAAAATGATAGACTCAACATTTGGTCCAAGAGAAATTCGAGGATGAATTTCTTTTAAGGGGGGAGGAATTGTAATATCACAAAATAAGACTTAGAAGTATATTACCAAATGGTTAATAGCTCAATTTGATTTAAAGATACCTTTAAATAAATATATTATTAATAAGCTTATATAGTTTGCGAGCTAAATTAAAAAGGACCTGTAATACCCAAAATATGTCTCGAAAGTATGTTACTAATTCAAGTGTGACTTATATTGACTTAGTTTCCCATTGATTAGAAAAGAATGAAATGAGTTAGGGATCAAATTGGAACAAAGAATAAATAGATGATCAATTGTAGAGGGGATTAAATGGAATGACATGCAAAACTTGGAGATTGCATGCTAAAGTCAAATGAGTCAAAGGATGTGCTTACATGGCAAGTAAATTAGGTACGCAAATGGTGGGGAAATCTCGGCCAAGAGAGCCATATGTGTTATATCATTCTTTCCCTATAGTGAACCGAAGGAGGAGAGAGAGAAATAAAAACCACCATAGCTTAATTTTGAGAGAGATAGGATCACCATTTGGGGGGTGTTTGCTTTCGAAGAGAGGGAGAATAAAGGTATAAATTCTTACTCCTACATAAAACGTTTAAAGACTTGGGTTTCCATTATAATTTTTCTTAAGGATTATCTTGTAGTTAGAAATGTGAGAAGTAGATTTACTTAATAAGAATTCAAGCTATGCAATTCGAGTGCTCTTGTTTTGATTTGTCATGTTATTATGTAAACTGCTTAAAGAATTGATTGGGGCTGTTTTGGAATCATTAGGGATTAATGAATTGAATAATTATTGGACTATTTTGAGTGTAAATTTGTACCTAGATGAAAACATGGGTTGTTTAGAGTACATTGAATAATTGTTGGGCCATTATTAGATTATGTAGTTGAGCTGGAATTTGAATCTAGTTACATTGTTGTTAATACAAATGGGGGACTGTTTTGTGTATATAAAACACCTCAAGGACTGTTTTAAAAGGATATGGAATTATAAAGGACTGTTTCGATGTATATACTTAAGAAAGAACTTGCAACTAAGGCTGTTGCGAATGTATATATATGAATCTATACGGATTGATTTGAGAAATTAAATCAGGGACTAAGTTTAAAACGGACTGTGCTGATGTATATTAGAATGTGTGATAATGTTGGGGCAATTTTCAATCGAGATAAATGTGCAATAGACTGTTTTTGAGTAAAAGAAGATGTACATATGTGAAATCTAAACTGTTTTTGCATTATATGAACTTTAGATAACTGTTTTGGAATACATGTAAAAGGAATGCTGAATTGTTTTGGTACACATATATAGGTAAACATGAAATTGGGACTGTCTTGAGCAATTATAAATACATAAGAATTGTTTTGAATATATATATATGTATATATTTATGAACTTATGAAAATTTGACTATTTTTTGTATTCATAAGCATATTTTGGACCGACTTGAGTGTGAATATCTACGTAGAGGATTGTTTTGGTATATATACATATAAATATATAAGCTGATTTGTATGTACATATGTATAAGTGTGCAATTGACGTTATAAACCCCGCCTCAATTATTTGTTGATGAGCAATGTTATGTTTAGATTTTATCAATGTTGTCATATTTTTATTGTATCTATCATGGAAGGTTGAATGAAGCTTTTGTCATTAAAATGAGTCAGGTTGGACAGTTAATTACGATTAACTTGTAGCTAAAGTTTGGAAACCATATAAGTTATTCATTGAAAGAAAGATATTAAATGAAAAGCTAGTTTGCTATTAAAGAATGCAGTATAAAATAGTTATATGTATACTGAACATTTATATAATTTGTGAATCTACGGAGAATGCGGAATTAATGTGTAGTATGCAGTTTAAATAACCAGAAGCGTATTAAAATGATATAGAGTTGTGAATAGGTCTTGTGATTATTGATTTCTAATTCTTAGAGTGAATGTCTTCTGAGGTATTTACATAGTAATGGGAGGTGTCTGCGGATATGAAGCTTGTAGAAGGAAATCAATTAAGGCTAGCAAAGATTAATGGGATACGATATTTCGTAACTTCGGGATATCAGGTGAGTGTAGTTACATTTTCTTGGATGACACGGAGTCATTAGGATCTTTATTTCTATGTGTTTAATGTATGTATTGTTCATGTTCTAAATGCATAATATCATTTTGCATAAGGCTCACATGGAGCTCTTTGAGATGGGTACATACATGGCATGGCATATTTAACAAGTTCATTGATTATAATTGCAATATTTGTGTACTTTTCCTTGCTATGCTATATTCTATAATGAAAGGTAGTGCTAACAGTGATTAAAACTTAAATGTTAATCTATCAAAAACTTGTTATAAAATACCAAGTTGTAAAGGAATAATTCTTAATGTTGTAAAACTTTGAAATCCTAAGTTCTCTGGAACTAATAAGCTCATATGTGCCATAACAATTAAGGTAAGAAATAAGTGAGTTCAGTTGTGACGTAAGATACTCTCCTAACTTCAAAGTAATAAAAGTTTAAGTTGCCTAAACAATGGAAGACCTTGGACATTTTGGGTATAGTGTAAAGATATATATATAATTTGGGACTACGGTCTATGAGCTACGGCTCAAGGGTGATGACCCTAAACATGTGATATATTGGCGACAGTAGGAGGTAACAGGGGAGAAGATAAGGAGATTGGCGACAGTTGGTTGGATAAATGAGAAGTTAGGATTGTTATTTTCCGACACTAGCCATTGCTATGTGCTTTGAGCTATGTGTACATTAGACCACTATGGTCAAATTCAGATCAATGCTACTCATGTCTAAATATGATCCAAGGTAAATATTCTAAAAGATACGAACTCAGATATTAAGCTTCGGAAAGGAAATTTTGATAAGAAATCTTATGAATTCAGATAAGCTCTGTTCTTGATAAGTTCTAACAATAACTTCAAAAGCTCTGATAATAACTTCAATAAGCCTTTCTAAGGCAACAATAAGTCAAGATATGAATTTTAATAAGTTCGAAAAATGAAATTTGGAGGAACCTAGCTTAATCTTTGAAAGAATTTCAGTTACGACTTGAGAGAATAAGAACTTTGATAAAGTTTCTAGTAAACAAGCTTTGCTTAATATTAAGATTAAGACATAAGTATCTTTTGCTAATTTATACTTATATTCCTTGATTACTCATATTATCATTGGCATTATGTTTGATTGTTCTACCTCACTTAGGCTATATCAGCCTAATGCATTCATTGTCATACATTTTCAGGATCTGGATATCTTTGATTATGATCGTGCTTGAAGATTTCAAGTCATTGTTTAAAGTTCCAAGTATATTGGACTTCTTTAGTTGAACTCCTTAGATGGTGGCATAGTAAATGTGTAGAAGCATATAGATAATCATTGATATAACATAGCATTGATCATTGTAAAGTTTGAATGGCTTATGTATCCCTTAAAACTGTTTATATAATTATTGTTGGTTGATCACTTTGATTAATTAACTAGTAAATATCATGATAGTATGTATGCTCAAGCTAAGTGGATGGAATGAGGTTAAAATGTAAGAATATGCAAACTAAATAGAATGTTTAAGTATGTTCTTGCAATAAGTTGTATATTAAATAAGATTTATCCATTGAGCCTCTTGAAAATCCTCTGAAAAAAGTAATATGTTTGTAAATATCTTAGTATATGTGTGTTCTTTTGTTTTGCTATATATATATATATATAGGCTTGGTTGAATCATATTCATGTATACATGTACATGTTAGTTCGATTAATTGATGCTCTATTAGGCAAGTATTCTATGTTGCGCTATACCAAATTAATACCTTAATTAATAAGTAAAACATGTTTAGGTGTATAGAATTATTTCGATTACTTGTAAAGATTTAATCACTTGTTTAATAGGTCTTGATCATTCCAAATCCTTAATGTAAGTTTGTTCTCGTTTGTTGATGTATAATCTTTGTAAAATGGAAATATTACCCGGATCTCAACATGTTGTTTAAAACTTGAATTATAATTGGTTATAGAAAGGTAGCTATATTAAGAAAATGGATATTCTAGTGGGATATATGATGAAAGTAAAGAAGAAATCAAGCAAAGGTTATTGAATTTCTAATCATTATAATCTTGCCTTATCGTTTTGAAGCACATCTCATTAAAGGCATAAAATCTTGAAAACCTATAAATTTCATCTATGTTTGGCTTATGAAAATGAATGAGATATAAAAGATAATTCTTTTCTATTCAAACAATAACTCGGTTCAAAACATAAATTAATTGAATCATAGGTTAAGATTGTTCCAAAGAGAAATTAGGTTAATTGATCTTGGTTTAATTTGAAAGTTTTTAATTGTTGGTTATATGGTTCCGAAATTATCTTTTTGTGACATCTTCAATTCTGGTTTTTTTCTAAACTGGTTTGAGGGCGTTACAGCTAATCTAACAAGTGCTTGCTGGTGGTTTCTCTCTTCAATTAAAACATTTTAAACATGTGTGTTTAAAAGGGTGTTAATAAGGATTAAATATCTAAAGTTAGTTATTAGCTTTTAAAAGATATTCACGTAACTTTTTCCTAAACCTTTTCTCTCAACCTCTTTTCTTCCAAACACTCAAAATTTCATCAAAATCTAGAGGTAAGAAACTCTTTTCACTCAGATTATTGATTTTAATTTGATTCTTTAACTTTGTTTTGCAAAATCTTATATTTTCTTAGCTTTAAACAAGCCAATTGAGGGAGAAATCACATAACAGGGTAAGGTCTGTGATCTCCTCTATTAAATGGTTCTTTATTGATATTCTCAAGTATTTGATCCTTGATTTATAAGTTGTAATGTGATTTTAATGTTTTATCCATGTTTAAGTGAGTTATTTTGGAAATATTGATGAAACATGGTGATTTTCGAAGTGGATCTAATTTCCAGTATTTGAGATTGATTTAATATATGTTTTGGATGTGCTTTGATGTGGATAAGTTGTTTTTATCAATAGAATCCTGAAACTCTTGAATCTCTAATTATTTAGGTTGCTAGTTTTGAGTTATTGTGGTGATAATTGAGTTTAATCATTGCTGGAGATAAAAGGATGTTAGGAAAGGGTTTTCGGATATTATTAGATGTTGATTGATGGCTTGAATTGTTGTTTTACGGCTGGGTTAAGTTTCAAAAACGTTTGATGTTGATTTCGGTATGTTTCATATGGTTTTCGAGTGGGCAACTTGGGAGTTGCGGGAGATTGCTTTTAGGCAATGGTTTGAATGCATTTTAATGCATTTATCCTCTGGTTTTATGTGTTGAAAATAGGGGATAGTCAAGGTGACGAAGCTTGACGTTGTTTGGTGGCTTGCCGGGAGCTTGATTCAAGTTGGCAGGGAAGGCGAGGAGTATCGGTAAGTGGAAACTGATTTTAAATGCTTTACAAAGGTTTGTAAAGTTGTTTGGAGTTTAAGGTAAGCATGAGACGCTTACCTAAGCTCAGAAGTAAGTTTCCCTTATTTTGCTCTAGAATATCGGCTTAGATATGAGCATGTTGTTTGCATGTTTTGATGATAAACATGGTATGATTTACTTACTGGTAATGCACGATTTTGAGTACATATGCAGGGGTTTGAAAGTAGATTAAATGCTATTGAGCATTGGGTTTCATTCCGATTGGGAAATGGTATTATTGCATTAGCAATGAGATTGGCATATGTGGTGTTATATGAAATGCATTGTAAAATAGTAAGTAAATAGTTTTGTAAATGATATATTGGCTATGTGACAAGGTGAGAAAACAATCAGATATAGTTGGCATGCCATAGGATTAAAAGTGCACTATAAAATATGAACAAAATCGATCGTGGCCATGGGTCCTTGAGACAGGGCGGTGTAACAAGGCCATATGGACTATTGGGAACCTCATTTGGGGATTTGCGGTTTAACTAGGCAACCCAAATTGATGGTGATCTTGCAGATTAACTAGGCAAGGGTGAGATCTAGCGGGTTAACTAGGCGAGGGTGTCAAATCTTGCGGTTTAACTAGGCAAGGTTTGGGATATCATGCGGTTTAACTAGGCATCTAAATGCCAATATATGAGAAAGTTCATGTGTTGAACCTTGTTTGTAATGTTTGGGGATGTAATCATGGTTTCTTTAAAATGTTTTGGAAATTAAGCATGGATTGTATATGATGTTAGATGTTGATTATTATGTTTTGATTCGGTTGGAATCATGGCGAAATGCTTAGGTTGTAAGCATGCTTTGGGAAAAGCAAGCATGTGGTTTTAAAAAGTTTTAGTCCATCATTGATTATGAGCATCCTCACTAAGCATGTGTGATTACGCTCTCCTTTTCCTAATGATGCAGAGCATTAAAGTTCGGGGAAGCAAAGGCAAGGTTTGCAAGGATCCAAGAGATAAACTACTTTTGAGTATGAACTCCTCGACTGCTAAGCCCCATGTGTCACGATCTGGAGCCGTTTCATCGATCGAGGTTTCATCTGGGCCGTTCGTCCTTCAAGCCAGCCTGACCGTTAGATCAGATCTGATCCAACGGCCGAGAACACCTCTGGCCGAAGATAGAACCCCCCACACCGCCACCATGCCGGTCTCTGGGTTCATCAGGGATGGTCGAAAGAGAAAATGAGAGGTGTGGCTTGTTATAAAAACTGAAAATGAAACGAAATGGGAAAAGTTTGAGTCCGGCCAAAAAAAAGGGTTTTTATAAGCGTTGTTATTTCGTGAAATGGGGAAATTACGTAATAAATCCCCCCGCGTTTTCAATATTTTTGTTTGTGTCTCGCCGCAGGGGATATTTACAATTCTGGTCCCCCTTGTATTTCAAAATCTTGCAATCCAGTCCCTAAATTACATCGAATCCATTTTTAAATGTTAAAATTACCCCTTTAACCATCCCGCGTTTTTGGATTTTTCACTTCGGGTTTGCCCATTGGTCTAATTACAGTTTCAGTCCTTTCAAGTTCGGTCCTGTTTTCATTTTCATCCTTAAATTGCATATTATTGTCCTTTAATTTCTGCCACTAATGTTTATTTCTTTTCATTCCAGTCCTGTTTCCATGTAAATATTTATGTTCGTATTATAATCGTGTATGTTGATGTAGCCTTTTGCCTTATTATATATCCCTCGTATATGCCTTGTATTTTTATGTTTACATGTATATGTGTGTTAAGTTTATGATGGTTATGTATCTTTATGTATTTGTTCGGTTATTCGTATTACGCATATTATGTTCTAGTTGGCTCGTACACAACATGTTTTGTATTTTTGGATGTATTGTATGTTCTCTTGGCCTTTAGGTTACGTGTTAGTGTATTTTCTTTTTATGTATAATATATTGCCTTATATGTGTTGAAATGTGTTTTATTTCTAATATGTATGTCTTCTTAAAATATATGTTTTTGTCCACACACGTATTTATTCATGCCTTGTTATTGTGACATGTTAAATTTGTTTTTATCTACCATTAAGATTGATATGTATATATGTATGTTTTTTAGTTACGTATTTTATTTTACGTTAGATTAGTATTCTGTTATGTGAATATTTACTGTCTTTAAATTATTTGCCATGTTTTATATTTTGCTCATTAAGGTTGCATAATAATATATAAATTGTCAATGCGGTGCCCTTTTATCCGAGCGTAAACGGGGCCAGTATCAGGCGTAGTGGTAGTGGTTGGGCGTTTATTCTCGGATAACGGGGCCCTTAAAATTTATTCGTAATTATGACCGAATTTTAAACTAATCGTCACTTTAATTTAGAAAATCTAATATTAATAAAGCGATAATTATTAAAGTACCAATTTTGGGCGGCATGGGGGTGCTAATCCTTCCCCATCCGTAACCGAATCCCGAACCCAACAGTCTTTAAATCTCTGGTTTTATGGTGTCCGGCCTACCTAAGTGGCCGGTGGCGACTCCAATTTTTAATAAAATGCGGTTTTTTAAAAAAAACCCCACGGAATAAACGTTTTATATCCGAAAAATCACAAACACTTCGAAAAATCGTATTTTTTTTAGCGAGAAAAAGACATCGCTACAGATGGCGACTCCGCTGGGGACGTTTTTGTTTTTTAAAAAAACAAATGAGAGTCAAGCTTTTTAAGTAATTACCGCTTTACTAATATTGGAAATTTCGGGTTAAAGTGGCTATTAAATTAACCTTCGGTTATAATTGTGCGTTTATTTTAACGCATTTAAAATATGGCATATAAAACCGTTTTTTTAAGTGGGGGGAAAACGCTAATGCTTTTGTGGAGATATCGTTCTCCCGTATGGGCCTAGCAAGTACCTTCGGGGCTCGAGTACCTTATGCTTTCGTAAGGATATCGTTCCTTCGTACGGGCATAAGCGAATGGGTCCCCCTGAATTGAACCCAGTTGAAAGGAGCCTATAATGGGTGATGATCGGGGGCCTTGCTACTCTTAGTAGAGGACAGCAAGGACAATTCGGGTACCTCCTAGAACCAAGACTGCATGTAGAGAATACATAGAAACCTACCCATTTAGAGCCATGCGAATAACCTTAGGTTTTAGACGGGATAAATAGGGTTGTTTTGTGTGTTTATTCTGTTTAATTTTGTCCTTTTATTTATATATTTATTAATTTTTTCTGGTACTGACTTGTTTTATTTTCGCTTTTGTTTTTTTCATACATCATACATTTGCATCACATAAAGGTACTGGATCAAATGGTTTGCCCGATCAGAAAGTCTTTCACCATGGAAAAAGGTGTCTTAGGAAAGAAGAGCTTAATTTGTCAGTCAGACATTGGTCAGAGGTCAACCAGAAAACCCAAGGGGACAGTTCACCGAACAAACGCGTAATAGCAAGGTACACCTATGTGAGTCTCCAACAGAACAACTTATGGGATCTTCAAAGCATTTGGGAAAGATGGGACCGAAGACTACAAGACTTGTTCTGCGATAGTTATGGCGACATTGCACAGCTGTTATATGTTCGGGTTAACCAGCCCCTGCTCCGAGCTATAGTCCAGTTCTGGAATCCAACTTTTTGCTGCTTCACCTTCAATGGGCAGGACATGATGCCTACAGTAGAAGAATACACTGCTTTACTTAACCAGAAGAACATTCAGGAAGATTGGATCTACGCGAAGCCTTCGAGGAATCAGAATTACACTGCGAAGCTCAAAACCTTGCGGGAATGAGTAACGATTGGGTTAATGGCCTGCTTCAGATCCGAGGAGACAATACAGTTTTTGCATGGGACAGTATTCGGGACATCATACCGACACATCCAGACGAGGCAAAGAAAATGGACCTATTCGCCTTAGGAATATATGGCTTGGTGATCTTTCCAAGAGTACTCGGGAACATTGACATAGCCATTCTGGACTTGTTTGAGCGGGTAAAACGGAAAGCAAACCCAGTACCAGCAATCTTGGTCTAGACTTTCATTTCCTTAAATGCTAGCCGGAAACATGAAGAAGGACGTTTTCGAGGATGCGCATAGCTATTACAGGTATGGATTCAGAGTCACATGTGGAAGACACCGATGAGGGTCCTGCCGGGGATATCCTTCCAAGGATTTTCGCCTTTACGGGAGTACTTAGCAAAGGAACGGCGAGAGGATTTGAAAACAAAAATGTGGACTAGTTTCTTCAGGAACATTCAAGACGAAGACATAGCATGGAGGGTCCCATGGCTCGGTAAAGTTAATTATTTTCTATACAATTGTGGTGATTTCAATTGGCTGATGATGTTGGGATTGCACGGAGGGATCGCCTGTGCTCCGCTTTTAGTGTCTCGACAGTTCGGATCACGACAGTTCATTCCCAATACCGCCGGGTGAAGCCAAACTGAATTTCTTTTCAAAGGGGAGTTCAAAGGAAAAATTCAGACCATCATGAGGGCCTGGGACCATTGTTACCGGATCAGGGTGGAAGGAGATACCGAGCACATGACTACCCAGACTACGATCTTTGGAGACGTTTGAGGGTTAATAATATGATTCCTGAATCTATAGTGTCACTCGAGGAGCTTACAAGGGTGGTACCGTCTGAAACTGACATCTTAAGGAATGAACTCGAAGAAATTAAAAAGAAAATGGACATCCAACAGACTCAACATGCGAGCGAGCTCTATAAGGCAAGCTTAGTGGTTGACGAGCGGGACGGGAACATTAGGCAGTTGAAGAAATTAAATGCAGATTTGAGCGACAAGAATGCTCTTTATCAAAAAGATGCCCTTCTACTACAAGCAAAAATACAGAAGGCCGGCCGGAGTCAATTCATAGCCGTGGAAAGAGAAAGAATGAACGGTATCCGTTTGGTGGAAGAAGAACTAGAAATCAGCAAGAGAGCGATCGAGAAAGAGATAGAAAGTTGCCGGTTGGCTATGGAGGAAGAAAAACGGTCCTCCAAGAAGGCCATTGATCAAGAAAAGGAAAGATTCAAGCAAGAAATCAACAAGGGAAAACAAGCTGTCCATCATGAGAGAGAAAGCGTCGCCGTATGGAAAAGAAAGTCCATGAGTAGCCGGAATAGACTGTTAGAGATGCAAAAATTGTATGATGACACTATTCAAAGTCTGGAGCAAAGCCAAAGTCACAATGGCGAATTAAAAGGAAAGGTGGCGGAAGTTGAACACTCCCTTCGAATGTACTGCCAGAGAAATGGTTTCACTGAGCTACAAGAAAGAGAGCGCGAAGTGGGCGTGTTACGAGCACGAATTAAGTCCCTCGAAGCAACTGTTGAGGATTACAAGGAAAGAATTAGTGTGTTCGAGGAGGCTGTAGCCGGAGGGGACACCTATTGGCAAAAGAGATTGCGTGACGCTGCCTGGATGGTACAGGATAGGGACCAATATTACGCAAACCTGATGGTGGACATACAGCGAGTCGCCAGGCATGTGAATGATTTGGCCATCGAGGCTGAAACGCTCCGACCTTTCATAGTCCCAGAAATAGAAGAAGCTCCCAGGTTCAACAAGTTGCTCCAAGCAATTGGAAGATTAGGAGATAGAGCTAGAGCTTATCTATAGGACTCTGTGTTGTAATTAGATCTTTTGTATTAGGAATCTTTATTTTGTAATACGAACTCTGTTGTAATTTAGACCCTTTAATTCCCGTGGAAATAGTTCAAAAGGGTGATTACCAGCGGAATCAGTACCTTATCTGCATACATTCTTGCATTGCATCATGACATTCGCATCATTATACATGCATTTATTTTCTTGCAACCATATTAACATTATGAATGTTGTGACGTTGTGTGTAGTTAACCCACAATCATTCATCACCCATACCTTACCCGGTTACAAAGCAAGCTCATGGAAGACATGATAATCAGTCTAGAAAAAGGGCAAAAAGAGCTCGAGACAAGGCTTAAAGAGGCCCAAAGAAGCCTCAGTGATCAGATTGCTCAGTCACAAGCATCGATAGTATCCGACATAACCGTATTGTTGGCTAAAAGCCTTGGAAAAAGAGTGGAAGGAGAAACCGTTCAAGAACCAGAGGGTACCCCAGCTCACTACAAGGTTCAACCAACTGCACCAAACCCGGCTAGAAATGTGTATATCGACCCTGCAGGAATGTCATCTAGTTTTCAAATAAGGGTACTTGAAACTCAACCCCTCGACACTAAAGCACTCTATGAAGAAGAGGTGCCGGACCTGAACATGGTTGAAAGGATCAGGACCGAGGTAGAGAAAAAGTGGGAGGAGAGGTTTCGTCTCATGGAGGAAAAATTTAAAACGTTAAAATCTATGGAAGAATCAGGAAATGACGCTAGTGACTTAAGTCTGGTGTCCGATCTTGTCATACCGTCAAAATTTAAAATGTTAGAGTTCGACAAATACGATGGAACCACGTGTCCTTCCGCATACATAACAATGTACTGTCGAAAGATGGCGGCCTATCTTAAGGATGAAAGGCTACTGATCCATTGTTTCCAAGACAGCCTAACTGGAGCGGCGTTACGGTGGTACACCAAGTTGAGCAAGGCAAATGTTAAGACATGGAAGGATCTGTCAAGAGCATTTACTAAGCAATATAAGCATGTAACAGATATGACCCCCAGTAGAATTATGTTGGAAAATATGGGGCAGAAGTCCAACGAATGTCTACGGAAATACGCACAAAGGTGGCGAGAAGTGGCCGCCCAAATTCAGCCACCGCTCTCGGAACATGAAATTACGCCGTTATTTGTTAATACTCTGAAAGGGGCACTTTTTGATCGCCTCATTAATAATACAACGCAGTGCTTTGCTGACTTAATCAGGACTGGGGAGTCCCTTGAATTGGCAATTAAGAGTGGTAGAATTGATGGCGGGGAAGGGTCTCGGAAATATAGCAAGAGAAATGAAGTAGACGCCACCAACACTTATACCACCCCGAAGAACTTCACAGTCTCACAGCCACAAGCACCTGTGGGAAAAACACAAAACTCGAATCAAAGAGAGGAGAGAATCTCCAGAAAAGAGAAAGAGAGAAGAACTTTAACTCCCCTACCTGTTTCGTACTTAGAACTTTATTCCCAGTTGTATGAAGCAGACCTGGTCCGTCCATACATCGTTACTCCTGTCAATCCGCCCTTCCCTTCTTGGTATAATCCGAACGCACATTGCGACTATCACGGCGGTACCCCTGGACATCCCACTGAGAACTGCCTTGCCTTCAAAAAACTTGTACAGAATTTAATCGATTCTGGGATATTGAAGTTTGAAGAACCAAGTGTAGCTAATAACCCACTGCCTAATCATGGGAACAGAGGAGTAAATGTTATTGAAGAATACTTTACCAGGAGGATTAAGGATGATGTGTCAGAAATCAAATCTCCTTTACGGTGGGTATTTCAACAGTTATGCATGGCCCGTGTGATCGACAAAGGCATGATAACAAGGCAGAAGGGATGTGGAGTGTATTACGAATTCCACCAGACTGAAGGACATGATATCCAAGAATGCAATGAGTTCAAGAGATTGGTACAACAATTAATGAATGAAAAACAAATAGAATTCTTCGAGGAGCCCATGGGGAAGAAGGGGTCGGATGTACACATGACGGATAGCCCCAAATCTAAATATGGGAAGGATAGACCTTTTATCATCTCTCCTAGGCCAGGGAATGCAGGTGCCTCCCAAGGAGAAACCAGGAAGATAAGTCCCAGGATCATCATTTCAGCACCATCCCCATTCCCATTCAAGGATATGCGGCAAACCCCCTGGAATTATGCCGTAAATGTGACCACGCCAGAAAAACTCGAACATGGTCAGGTAAAAGAGCCTACGCTGAAAAACCAACAAAGATAGAGCGATGTAAACGCTGGTGAGGCCGACCATTTCACAAGGAGCGGCAGATGTTATTCCTCTGAGGCTTTGAAAGTAGCTGAAAAAGATAAGGGGAACAATACAGTAGTTAGCCCCACGCAGATATTTGGATAAGAACCTCCCCTAAAGACGAATGAGCCGGTAACTGAGGCTCAAGCCAAAGAATTTCTGAAGTTCTTGAGACATAGCGAGTACAACGTAGTGGAACAACTACGAAAGCAACCGGCCAGGATCACAGTACTAGAATTACTCTTGAGTTCAGAAAAGCACCGGGAGACGCTATTAAAAGTACTAAATCAAACTTTTGTGGCCCAGGATATTTCTGTGACAAATCTGGACAGGATAGTGGGGCATATCACTGCCTATAATCATATAACGTTCAGTGATGATGAGATCCCTGAGGGAGGAATGGGGTCTACCAAAGCCCTTAACATCACAACCCACTGTAAAGGGTATGTAGTACCTGGCGTACTGATTGACAACGGGTCAGCATTGAACGTCTTACCAATGGTGACCCTGCAAAAACTACCAATAGATGGTTCTCACCTAAAGCCCTGCCACAATTCGGTAAGAGCCTTTGATGGTACGCAAAGAGAAACAATGGGGAAAATTAAGGTGCCCCTATTGATCGGACCGACTGAATATGTGATCGATTTTGTGGTGATGGACATAAAACCATCTTACAGCTGCTTATTGGGAAGACCATGGATCCACTCCGCATGAGTTGTCCCCTCATCGTTGCATCAAAAATTAAAATTTGTAGTCGAAGGTAAATTGGTCACAGTAGAGGCTGAGCAGGAAATTGTTGCTTCTGTGACATCAGACGCCCCCTACATTCAAAATGATGAAGATGCTGCAGAATGCTCGTTCCGAGCATTAGAACTAGTGAATGCCATGTTTGTTTCGGAGGGAAGTCGGATCCCCTACCCCAGGTTATCTAATTGTACCAAGATGACCGTCGCAGAAACTTTAGGCCGAGGAGCCAAAGTAGGAAAGGGACAGGGGAAGAAATTACAAGGAAACCTAAGAGCCAAGAATATGATAACCAAGAAGGATCGTTTTGGGCTGGGTTACCAACCAAGTGTCCAATAGAGAAAAGAGGAATACAAAAGAAAGGAAGAGCAAAGAAAAGCCAGATCTAAAGGAGAAGACATTCCGTGGAGACCAATGTCCTTTCCTAACTTAAAAACCAATTTTGTCTCCGGAGGATTCTACCAGCCAGGTCAAGAGGTTGAAGAGGCAATGAAGGAAAGTAACGTACTCAACCAGGAGGAAATACTCAATGAATCATTTGAAGGGATGTACATCAACATGATAGCTGGAAAAGACCGAGGCAGCAAAATGTTGACCAACATCCGCCCCTGTCGTCCCGGGGAAACACTCGATAACTGGAGCCGCATTGATCTACCTGTAGTTTTTAGGAATAGATCAGAGTAATGCTCCGAATCAACCTTTTGTTTTTGCCCGTAAGCAATGGGGATCTCTTGTATGGGGCACCTATGTTAACTTTTTGATTGAAATGAAAATATCCCCACTTTCCTAAAATGACCAAAGTTTCATTTATTTCATTCATGCATTCTTCATGTCCATTCCCTTCATATAAAGCCGTCTCCTTCCCAATACAATTCATTCTCATTTAATGCAGGTCGCTCATGATTGACGATATGAATGATACCGGATCCAATCCTGGAGTGAATTTTGAATGCCCTGAGGTCTCAGAGGGAATTGAGGAAGGATATGATGAGATGGATTGTGAGGTCCCAGAAGAGTTAAAGAGAATGGTGGCCAATGAAGAAAGGCAGATCATGCCCCACCAAGAAGAAACATAAGTTGTAAACTTGGGGACTGAAGAAGAGAGAAAAGAAATAAAAGTAGGAACGACGATTTCCTCAAAAACCAAGCACGAACTGATAACCCTACTTCAGGAATTCAAGGATGTTTTCGCCTGGACTTATCAAGATATGCCAGGGTTGAATACCGATATAGTGGTGCACAAATTGCCGACAAAATCGGAATGCAAACCAATACAGCAAAAACATCGGAGAATGAGACCAGATATGTTGTTAAAGATCCGAGAGGAAGTAAAAAAATAGTTTGACGATGGGTTCTTGGAGGTAGCCAAATACCCCGAATGGGTTGCAAACATTGTACCGGTACCAAAGAAAGACAGGAAAGTTCGTATGTGTGTTGATTATAGAGATCTAAACCGAGCCAGCCCTAAAGACAACTTTCCCTTACCGCATATTGACACGCTAGTTGACAACACTGTAGGACATTCATGGTTTTCATTCATGGACGGCTTCTCAGGGTACAATCAGATAAAGATGGACTCTAACGACATGCAGAAAACTACGTTCATAACCATGTGGGGCACTTTTTGTTATCGGGTGATGTCGTTTGGGCTAAAGAACGCAGGGGCAACATACCAAAGAGCAATGGTGACTCTTTTCCATGACATGATGCACAAAGAAATAGAAGTATATGTGGACGACATGATTGCCAAATCACGAACAGAGGGAGAACACCTACAGAACTTGAGAAAACTATTCCAAAGACTACGAAAGTACCAGCTGAGGCTCAATCCTGCCAAGTGTACCTTCGCCTTTATTTCTGGAAAACTCATAGGATTCGTGGTAAGCCGAAGAGGGATTGAGATCGATCCAGATAAAGTGAAAGCCATCCAAGATCTCTCACCACCCCACACTCAGAAGGAAGTTCGCGGTTTCCTGGGGAGGTTGAATTATATCTCTCGTTTCATTTCCCAATTAACCGACCGATGTGACCCGGTCTTCAGACTTCTTAGAAAGAATAATCCTGGTGTGTGGGATGAAGAATGTCAAAGAGCCCTAGAAAAGATCAAAAAGTACTTGACAAATGCTCCCATTTTAGTCGCACCAGTACCAGATCGACCATTAATTCTCTACCTGACAGTTTTTGAGAATTCAATGGGATGCGTATTGGGGCAACACGATGAGTCAAGAAAAAGAGAGCAAGCCATCTGTTACCTAAGCAGGAAATTCAATGATTGCGAAACGCGGTACTCACTAGTGCAGAAGCTATGTTGTGCTCTAGTTTGGGCTACCAAGCGGCTTAGACAGTATATGTTGTACCATACTACTTGGTTGATATCCAAGCTAGACCCATTGAAGTTCTTAATGGAAGCGGCATCACTAACGGGAAGGATGGCCTGATGGCAGATGCTCTTGTCCGAATTCGATATTGTATACGTTAACCAGAAAGCCGTAAAGGGGAGTGCCATAGCAGATTTCCTAGCTAGTCGTGCTTCGGACGACTATGAGGCATTGAACTTTAATTTCCCAGACAAAGACTTGATGTGCAATGCAACCGAGGAAGAGGTTTCAGATGATAAATCATGGAAGCTTTACTTCGATGGAGCCTCTAACGCCCTCGGACATGGGATAGGAGCAGTGCTGATTTCTCCTGAGGACGTCTATTATCCTTTCACCAGCAGATTGGAATTCTTCTATACTAACAATATAGCTGAATACGAAGCTTGCGTTATGGGACTGAACTCAGCTATTGAGAGAAAGGTTAAGGAACTCCGAGTATTCGGAGATTCATCCTTAGTAATTTACCAATTGCGCGGGGAATGGGAAACCAGGGACCCGAAGTTGGTCAAATATTATGAATTGATTCAAGAGCTCACCAAAGAGTTCGAAAGGGTCAGCTTCAATTACCTACCCCGAGAAGAAAATCAGATGGCAGACGCCTTGGCAACCTTGGTGTCCATGTTTAAAACAAACACCGGGGTAGAAATGAAGCCCATTAAGATACAGACGTTTGAAAGGCCTGCTCATTGTTGTAATGTACAGGAAGAGATTGATGGAAACCCATGGTACTATGACATCTTGCAATATGTCAAGCTTCGAAAGTATCCAGAAGGGGCAAATGACAATGACAGAAAGACACTCAGAAAAATGGCAACAAGATATGTCCTAGATGGGGAGATCCTATATAGGAGAAGTCATGATCAGACATTGCTGAGATGTGTGGATGCCCGGGAGGCGAAGGAGATTTTAGCCGAAGTACATGACGGGCTCTGTGGAACGCACGCCAACGAGCTGTCTATAGCCCGAAAAATTATGAGATATGGTTATTTCTGGTTGACCATAGAGGGAGATTGCATTGATTACGCCAGGAAATGCCACAAATGCCAAATCTACGCTGACAAAATTCACGCACCCCCATCGCCTTTACACACCATGAATTCTCCGTGGCCTTTCGCGGCGTGGGGCATGGACGTCATCGGGCAGATCTATCCAAAAGCTTCCAATGGACACCGTTTCATTTTGGTCACCATAGACTATTTCACTAAATGGGTAGAGGCAGCGTCTTACGCCAACATCACAAGGACTACAGTATGTAAGTTCTTAAAGAAGGAGATTATTTGTCGATACGGATTGCCAGAAAGGGTCATCACCGATAACGCTTCCAATCTGAATAACAAAATGATAACGGACATGTGCACTCAATTCAAGATAACACACCATAATTCCACAGTCTATCGCCCTAAAATGAATGGAGCAGTGGAAGCAGCAAACAAGGACATAAAGAAGATCATCGCAAAGATGACGGATACCTATAGGGATTGGCATGAGAAGTTGCCGTTTGCCCTTTTCGCCTATAGGACGTCCGTTCGCACATCAACGGGGGCAACACCCTACTCCTTGGTGTATGGTACCGAAGCAGTACTCCCCATCGAGGTAGAGATCCCGTCTCTCTGGGTCTTAAATGAAGTAAAATTGGAAGAAGCCGAATGGGTGCAGGCCAGACTCGACCAGCTAAATCTCATTGATGAAAAGAGACTAAAGGCCATTTGTCATGGTCAGATGTACCAAAAGCGGATGATGCAGGCATACAACAAAAAGGTGCGCCCAAGAAGATTCAAAGAAAGGGATATGGTGCTCAAGAAAATCCTCCCGATCCAGAAAGATTCTCGAGGAAAGTGGATGCCCAACTGGGAAGGGCCGTACGTGGTAAAAAAGGCCTTATCAGGAAGAGCCCTAATCCTAACAAAAATGGATGGAGACGAGCTGAAGAACCCTGTAAATTCTGATGCTGTTAAGAAATACTATCTTTGAAAAAGAAAAAAAACAAAAATGGAGAGCTCAGGGCAAAAACTCGAAATAGGGCGTCTTGAAGCAGAGGGAGGACCCGAGTTGAAAACCCGTAAAGGGCGGCTCGGGTAAATTGAAAAACTGAATATCTGAAGAGAAGGGTATCCCCATGAACACCGCTAAGAGGAAGCCTCAGGAAAAAAAATTCTATGCCGGTTGACAGGATCATGTATCATTCATATCGAAGATAATGAGGGATCCTGTATTTCATACTTAACTTTTCTTCTTTCTCATGTGTGTCATACCTCTTTTAAGATATCCCAAGCCCTTAATCGTAATAAAATCGTGTTTTTGAACATCCATTCCTTACCTTCTTGTTAATTTCAGGCAAATAAGTTAACATAGGCTTATGATAAAACAAGAGATTTATGAGCATTACTGTGATCTAACCTTAAAAATGCAGATGATTAAAGAAAATGATGTTAACTTCGCCCTCTAGCTCCCTACATAACAGCTGTTGATAGGGAAGGCAGAAAGCTTCAAACAACCGGATAGGATGACCAATGGCGTACGTCCTGTCTATTCAAGGAAAGCATGCGAGATAACAAGAGAGATCTCTTGGGTGAAAACCAGAAGCCCCCCCAAAAAAAAACTCTCTAAAGCGAAAACCCGAAAGGGCACTTTAGAATTCCAAGTCGTAAAGGGAGAAAAAGAAAGGTTGGAATGGTTGAACCTGACAGTGAAGTGGGGTATCGACGCCCGTGAAAAAGGAGAAAGTGAACAACGAGATCGAATAAGGACCAAAACAAGCTCACCAAGATATTGACACTCATGCATCATGAATAGCCAGACATCACTAGGATTAGGAGAATGTCAATTCATTTGTCATAGCATTTTTTTTTATCTTAGACAGGTATCTGTGGATTCAAAGAGACATCGATGGCCATCGTGGTGTGAATCCCAAATGTGAAGACAGTGGTTCTACATACAAAAGGCATATGTTTCCAAGCGCCTACAGAGAGAGGTTCTATATAGGAAGAATCCTCCGCTTCGAGGCTTCAGAAGTTGAAAGTTTTGTATAGGAAGGACTTGCAGCTCCAGGGTGAAGACTAGCAGTTCTATATAGGAAGAACTCCCAGTTGAAGGAATTCACCCATGACACACAAGGTTATATAGGAAATCTTGTTGTGTTTGAAAGCGAAGAGTCTTATATAGGAAAGGCTCTGAGCTTCAATGTCTTAGAGTAAAAGATTCTATATAGGAAGAATCCGTAGCTCCAAGATTTCAGGAGCCAAAAGTTCTATATAGGAAGGACCGACGGCTCCAGGGTGAAGACTAGCAGTTCTATATAGGAAGAACTCTCAGTCGAAGGAATTCACCCATGATACACAAGGTTTTATATAGGGAAAACCTGTTGTGTCGATAGCGAAGAGTTCTATATAGGAAGGGCTTGAGCTTTATTGTCTTAGAGTGAAAGGTTCTATATAGGAAGAACCTGTAGCTATGAGATTTTAGATGCCAAAAGTTCTATATAGGAAGGACTGACGGCTCCAGGGTTTGAAGACTAGCAGTTCTATATAGGAGGAACTCCCAGTCGGAAGAATCCATCAGCGACGCAAAAGGTTTTATATAGGAGAAACTAGCGTTGAAGGTGAAGAGTTCTATATAGGAAGGACTCCAAGGTTTACTGTCTCGAAGTGAAAAGTTCTATATAGGAGGGACTCATAACTCGAGGCTTCAGAGCGAAGGGTTCTATATAGGAAGAGCCTGTAGCTCCAAGATCGGAAGGTGACGAAGCTCTATATAGGAAGAACTTATGAGCCTGAAGATCCCGCTAAGGAAGAGCAGAGAGTTCCAGAAGAACACGTGTTTCCAAAGCTACAAACAGGGAAGTCTGATAAAAATGAGTGCTTATGAATCTTTGCTTTGTTCCCATTCCACGAGAACAAGCAAAAAGGTGCAACTGTAATCACTCATTTTTATTTGGTCTGTAAATACATATTAGTATAAGTATTAGTATATTAGTGTTGCATGTATACATTGTATTATGTTATGCTATAAGTTTATTATGTGCATGATTGTTATTAATATATGTAAAGTGTGTGCATGTATATTATAAACTATGTATGTATACGTATTAAATACAGTGTATGTGTGTCGCGCATGTATCTATATTTAGTACGAGCGTATTTGTTTTTACGGATAATGTGTATAGATGTTATGTTAATTATGTGTATGATTATATATGTATATATACTAGTATGTTATATTAATTAATGTTTGCATAGGTACATATGTATGTATTATCGTATGTATATTATTATTACTAATTGTTGTTATAACTATATTTATATTATTGGGCTAATATAAAATGAAATCCAAAAACATGTTGAACCCAAATGAATAAATTGCCAGTCCAAGTCCATTACAAGTCTAAAGTCCAATATTATTACAAGGCCCGGTTGGCCCAAACCCAAGACCCTATTTAAATCTAATTATTTTTGTGCAGATAACTATGGGCCGTTGGATCAAGATCTGATCCAACGGCCACGATCAAGCAGGGACAAAATATCTAGCCGGCCGCGTGCACTACACGTCTGGACGATTCGAGTGCCACGCGCGCGTGCGGTCCACGCGCGGACTCTTCGATATCCCACGCGTGCGTGAGCCCCACGTGTCACGATCTGGAGCCGTTTCATCGATCGAGGTTTCATCTGGGCCGTTCGTCCTTCAAGCCAGCCCAACTGTTAGATCAGATCTGATCCAACGGCCGAGAACACCTCTGGCCAAAGACAGAACCCCCCACACCGCCACCATGCTTCCACCATGCCGGTCTCCAACCACCGCGTTCAGACACATCAGAACACAAGAAAAGAAAGATTATGTCAGTATCAGTCCAGATCTGAAAATAGATATTATATTACTTGTACCAAACCAAAAGACAGTCATATATGTACGAAAAAAACAATTTATAAGGCAGCCAAGTTGTAATCGAAAAGAAATACAAAAACAAAACCCAGGCCGAATATGGTGAACTGAAAGGAGTGGGAGGCCCTTTTTGGTTTCGTTTTGGGTTGAATACAATAAAGGGGTTTTTTTATTTCGTATTTCTTGGATCTAGGATGAATAGAGGCTTTTTCTCCGAATCCAAGTTCGGATTTGTGTCGAGGGTAAGGCAAGGTTCATTTTGGTGTGTTTTTAGGGCTCGCCGGCGCCGGCTAGCGGCGGCCGGCGGCAGAGAAGACGGCGGTCGGCCGCCGGTTACTGGGTTCATCAAGGATGGTCGAGAGAGAAAATGAGAGGTGTGCCTTGTTATAAAAACTGAAAATGAAACGAAATGGGAAAAGTTTGAGTCCGGCCAAAAAAAGGGTTTTTATAAGCGTTGTTATTTCGTTAAATGGGGAAATTACGTAATAAATCCCCCGCGTTTTCAATATTTTTGTTTGTGTCTCGCCGTAGGGGATATTTACAACTCTGGTCCCCCTTGTATTTCAAAATCTTGCAATCCAGTCCCTAAATTACATCGAATCCGTTTATAAATGGTAAAATTACCCCTTCAACCATCCCGCGTTTTTGGATTTTTCACTTCGGGTCTGCCCCTTGGTCTAATTACAGTTTTAGTCCTTTCAAGTTCGGTCCTGTTTGCATTTTCGTCCTTAAATTGCATATTATTGTCCTTTAATTTCTGCCACTGATGTTTATTTCTTTTCATTTCAGTCCTGTTTCCATGTAAATATTTATGTTCGTATTATAATCGTGTATGCAGATGTAGCCTTTTGCCTTATTATATATCCCTCGTATATGCCTTGTATTTTTATGTTTACATGTATATGTGTGTTAAGTTTATGATGGTTATGTATCTTTATGTATTTGTTCGGTTATTCGTATTACGCATATTATGTTCTAGTTGGCTCGTACACAACATGTTTTGTATGTATTGTATGTTCTCTTGGCCTTTAGGTTATATGTTAGTGTATTTTCTTTTTATGTATAATATATTGCCCATATGTGTTGAAATGTGTTTTATTTCTAATATGTATGTCTTCCTAAAATATATGTTTTTGTCCACACACATATTTATTCATGCCTTGTTATTGTATATATGTTAAATTTGTTTTTATCTACAATTAAGATTGATATGTATATATGTATGTTTTTTAGTTACGTATTTTATTTTACGTTAGATTAGTATTCTGTTATGTGAATATTTACTGTCTTTAAATTATTTGCCATGTTTTATATTTTGCTCATTAAGGTTGCATAATGATATATAAATTGTCAATGCGGTGCCCTTTTATCCGAGCGAAAACGGGGCCAGTATCAGGCGTAGTGATAGTGGTTGGGCGTTTACTCTCGGATAACGGGGCCCTTAAAATTTATTCGCAATTATGACCGAATTTTAAACTAATCGTCACTTTAATTTGGAAAATCTAATATTAATAAAGCGGTAATTATTAAAGTACCAATTTTGGACGGTGTGGAGGTGCTAATCCTTCCCCATCCGTAACCGACTCCCGAGCCCAACAGTCTTTAAATCTCTGGTTTTATGGTGTCCGGCCTACCTAAGTGGCCGGTGGCGACTCCAATTTTTAATAAAATGCGGTTTAAAAAAAAACCCACGAAATAAACGTTTTATATCCGAAAAATCACAAACACTTCGAAAAATCGTATTTTTTTTAGCTAGAAAAAGACATCGCTACAGCACAGACAAGCAAACAAGGCCATAGTGTATTGATACGAGTAGGGGAGTTTCGGTATGCCTAGTGGTCACTAGAATTTTATTTTTTGGAGATGAGGTCGCGTACCGAAGCACCATGGGACTGTATCGGTATGATGTGAAATGATTTTAAAGTGTATTTTAAACTCGAAGTAGCGTATCGGTATGGCCCTCACTGTATCAAAACACGTGTTCACAAAAGTATCGATCCGAGTCTTAGTGTATCGATACAGATGTCGTTAAATTTGTTAATGTCATGGAAGACCAGTTCTGTATTCTTTCGGTTCAGTCCCTGAATCTTGATTTGTCAATTATTTGAGCATGGATGATCGTCTGAAGCTGATATTTGACATATAAGCATGAAATGAACCTAATTAAAGGTTGGTAACTTAAAAAGTGGAAAAGTCCTTTTATATTACTAAATTTATGTTTTGGTCCCTAAATTGTGTCGTGGCCAATTGGATATTGTTACAATGCCCGATTGAGATGAGCGCTCACCTATGAACGGTATGGTCAGGTAGGAAAGCGTTAATGCATCTAGACAAAGTAAAAGAAAAAAAAAGGGACGTGTTTTAGGTTTAATCTTCTTGATTTACTTCGGTAAATCTAATGTAGCTTGCTCGGACTGGTCTTTCGACTAGGCCAGGTTGAGGGGGTTACAATAATGACTAGGGTAGTCCCTCAATTTTATGAAGTTTGCACTTTTACCCCCTAAACTTTTAATTTCACAATTTAGTCACTAAATGACTTTTAATTCTTTCAAAAAGGTCCAAGATCAGTAATTAAGCTCAATTGAAGTTCATTACAATATAATTGGGCACAAAGTTGGAATCAGTACAGGGATTGGATCATTTTGATACAAAATTTATGATCACCAGAACCTAATTCTGACTAGACCAATTTTTAGGGTGTTACAACTCTCTCTCTTACGAAAAATTCGTCCTCAAATTTTCACCCGAACTGAAGAGATGAGGGTACTGCTTTTTCATCGACTCTTATGGTTCCCAGGTTGCTTCTGCCACTGAATGGCTCCTCCAGAGTACTTTGACTAAAGGCATGGATTTATTATGAAGCCTCTACACTTCTCTAGCCGGAATTTGAACTGGTTCTTCTTCGTAGGTCAAATCCGGTTGGATCTGCACAGATTTTGGTTCGACGATGTGCGAATGGTCAGATCGATATTTTTGAAGCATGGACACATGGAAGACATCATGAATCCTGCTTAATTCTAAGGACAATGCCAACTGGTATGCAACCAGACAAACTTTTTCAATAACCTCAAAGGGTCCAATAAATCAGGGACTTAGTTTCCCCTTCTTACCAAACCTTGAAATCTTCTTCCACCGTGATACTTTGAGGAAGGCTTTTTCACCAACCTTGTATTGGATATCCCTTCTTTTAAGGTTAGCATAGACCTTTTATTGGTCAAAGGATGCCTTTAAGCATTTATGGATGATGGTAACCCGTTCCATGATTTCTCGAAGTAGGTCAGGGCCCACTATCTTGCCTTCGCCGAGTTTAGAACAACATAGTGGAGTTCTGCAACGTCTGCCATACAACGCCTCATAAGGTGCCATTTCGATGGAAGCTTGATAGCTATTGTTGTAGGCATAATCGATAAGAGGTAGGGATTTCTCCCAAGATCCACCAAAGTCAATAATACATGCTCGAAGCATGTCTTCCATAATCTATAATGGAGGATTTCAATAACAATGCTTGTTTTCTATGATTCGATAGAAGGATTTTTCGATACTTATCTGGATTACCCTTTCTGACTGGCCGTCAGACTAAGGGTGGAACGCAGTACTAAGGTTAACTCTGGTACCCAAAGCTCCCTGCAATGATTCCTAGAATCGATAAACAAAATGGGGGTAATGATCGGAGATAATAGACTTTGGTACTCTGTGAAGTCTCACAACTTCCTTGATGTACAAGTCAGCTAGCTTTGGAAGACCGTAGTCCATTCTAACCGGTAAGAAGTGTGCTGACTTGGTGAAACGGTCCATAATGACCCATATAGCATCATGTTTGGTGGGAGTCAAAGGCATGCCACTGACAAAGTCCATGGTGATCTTCTCCCACTTCCACTGCGGTAAGTCAATAGGTTGCAATAAGCCAGTAGAAACACGATGCTCAGCCTTGATACGCTAGCACATAAGGCACTTAGAAACAAAATCAACTATGGCTTGTTTCATGCCTGGCCACCAATAGAGTTCCCAAAGATCTTTGTACATCTTAACCAAACCCGGGTGTACAAAGAAGGAGCTTGAATGGGCTTCCTTTAGCATGTTAATTCGAAAAGGTTCGTCGTTGGGTATGCAAACCTGATTAAGATAGCACAAAAGACCTTCAGGATTAATTCTGAAGTCAGATTCATTCCCACTTTGTAGTTTGGAAACAAGAGACTGTAATTGATGATCATAATCTTGCAAGGTTTTAATTCTCGATACAATAGTAGACTGGACCTGGAGTTCAGCTACTAGGCAACGATGTTTCTGAAGTCGTAAATGAGCATTGATAGCACTAGGGGCTAAAAAAACACGGATTATTCAATGATTTTGATACAATGGATATATAAAGTTCAATGGTCATTGACGGTACTTACCAGGCTGAAGTTTGCGACCGAGTGCATCAACTACAACGTTAGCCTTGCCCAGATGATAATCAATAACAATATCATAGTCTTTGAGGAGTTCCATCCATATCCATTGTCGAAGATTCAAATCCTTCTAAGGAACATGTATTTGAGACTCTTGTGATCGGGAAAGAGATAATTCCTCCAAAATTTTAGTGCAAAGACAACTACAACCAATTCTAGATCATGGGTAGGATAGTTCATTTCATGTGTCTTATGTTGTCGGGATGCATAAGCTATGACCTTTCCCTCTTGCATAAGGACACATCCTAACCTGAGACGTGAAACATCACTATAAACTGTGTAGTCCTTGCTAGACTCGGGTTGGGTTAGGACGAGTGCATAAGTCAATACTTGCTTCAACTAGTCAAAGCTTCTTTGTTGATCCACGGTACAAAGGAAATGAGTGTCTTTTCTCAATAACTTTCTTAGTGGAGCTGTTATCATGGAAAATCCTTTAACGAAACTTCTATAATAGCCAGCTAGACCAAAGAAACTTCTTACTTCTCTAATGTTCTTCGGTGGCTTCCAATCTAGGATAGCTTGGGTTTTCTTTGGATCTACTTGAATGCCCAAAGCTGATATAATGTGCCCAAGAAAGGCAACTTCAGTGAGCCAGAACTCACACTTGGAGAACTTAGCAAACAACTGTTTATCCCGCAGGGTCTGCAACACAATTCGAAGGTGGTTTTGATGTTCTGTAACATTCTTGGAATAGATCAATATGTCAACGCTGAACACCAGCACAAATTTATCCAGATAGGGTCTAAAAACCTGGTTCATCAAATCCATAAAGGCTGTCGGTGCATCGGTTAGCCCAAATGGCATTACCAAGAATTCATAGTGTCCTTACCTAGTATGAAAGGGAGTTTTAGGTACATCACATTCTTTAACTCTCATTTGATAGTACCCTGACCTTAGATTGATCTTGGAAAATGTAGAGACATCTTTAAGCTTATCGAACAGGTCATCAGTTCTCGGTAGAGGATACTTGTTCTTGATGGTCACTTTGTTTAATTACCGATAGTCAATACACAACCTTATAGATCCATCTTTTTTCTTCACGAAGAGGACCACAGCTCCCCAAGGTGAAGAACTCGGTTGAATGAAACCCTTGTCAAGCAGGTCTTGAATTTGAGCCTTTAACTCTTTAAGCTCAACTGAAGCCATATGGTAAGGTGCAATGGAAACTAGGGCCGTTCTAGGTTGCACTTCGATGACGAATTCCACCTCACGGGTTAGAGGTAAACCTATAATTTCATCAGGAAAAACATTAGGGAATTCAAACACATTATCGATATTGAGTAGCTGAAGTTCATCCTTGGTTTCCGAGGTTAATGCATACAATGATTGGTTTCTCAAACTCATCAGGTTGACGCTCGCCTTACCAAGGCCTTGAAGGTACAGTTTTTTCTTGGCACAATCCACCCAAGATTGATATTCACTGAGCCAATCTAGTCTGAGTATAACATCGAACTCATGAATCAGTAATGCCAATAGGTTGGCCGGAAAAGGAATCCATTAGATCATTAAGGGACAATTCTTACAGACAAGGCTTATGGTGACACAATCCCCCAAAGGATTGGTTACTATAATTGTAATACCCCAGTTTTGGACCTAGGAGATTTGGAGGTGGTTTAGTCAGTCTGGTAGACCGGGATTAGAGATTCGAGTTGGATTTGAGATTTAAAATAAGTTAAATATTTTGATGGGAGATAAAAATATGGAAAAATAGTCTAAAATCATTATTAATTATATAAATGATTTTGGGGAAAACAATCTTGGAAAATGAAATTCGAAAATATGACATTTTGATTTAGTGACCAAAATGTTAAGTTTGCAAAACTGTTTTTAGTGACTATTTTGTAAATGGATCAAAACCTTGAATCTTTAAGGATCTACTTGTCCTAAAGGTTTTCATTAGATTTCTCCCTTCTATTAACTATTTTAAATGACTTTTTAAGAGCTATAAATACTTTGGGCTAATTAATTAATCATAATTAGCTTTTATTCAAAATTCACGTAACAAACTTTGTAACTTCTTTCTCTCAAATTATCTCCAACCAAACACATTTCCAACTTCAATTTCCTTAGGTAAAAATTAAGATTCCAGAGACTTTTTGATTTCTAAATGATTTCCTAATGCTTTTACATCAAATACTTATCTATCTTGATTTTTATGTTTTACCAAGCAATTAAGGGAGAAATCACCATTGGAGGTAAGGATTCATTCTTCTCCTCTAAAGAAAGGTTCTTTATTGAAATTCCTAAGTTCTTGATCCATTTTATTTGATTTTCATTGGGTTTTAAGTAATTAAACTTGGATTTATGGTTTAATTGGTGATTTATGATAGGAATCGAGGAAATTCGTAGTTGATCTGTTTTTGCTGAGTTAAGGATTGATTTAAAACTTGATTTTTGGTGTTCAATATGCTAATGAAGTGTGTTTTAATGATAGAATCCTGAAGTCAAGAGAATCTCTAATTTGTTAGATTAATAGTTATGAGATTTTGAGGTGTTGTGATTGGTTATTGTTTGCTGGAGGTATAAGGTTGTTTTGAGATTGTTATTAGATGTTCTTTGAAGGTTGAGATTCATAATTGTTGTCAGGGTTGAGGTTTTTGATGAATCAATAATGTTTTCTGTTGATATAATATGGTGTTGTGGAGGATCATAGTTGGATAAATGTTACTTTTTTATTGTTATGAGTTTGAATGCATTGTAATGCATTGGATCCTCTATTGTGACGTGTTTGAAATAGGGGAAATTAATCTAGAAGTGAACCTTGGTGTTGAGGAGTTCCCAGAAGCTTGATTCGGCATTGGCAAGGGAGGCGTTGCTTTTTTGGTGAGTGAAACGGATAAGAATGGCTTTTCAAAGGTTTGAAAAGGTTTAATTAGAGTCTAGACTAGGCTTGATATACTGGTCTAGGACTCGGAATTAAGTAAAGTGGTTTTTCTCTCTCAACTTCGATTGGCAAATGATTTATGAAATGCACTTGTTTAATGATTGGTTACCTCCTGTTTTATGCATAAAATGAGCATGGTTTAATACTGGAAATTGATATGAAATGATGTTAGATGCATTTGGAAAGTAATGCATGGTTTTAAAGAATGTTTATGAACATGGCTTATGCATGGTTTAATGCATGATGAAATGATTTGAATGATGCATAAGAAAACGGTGACGTATGTTTATAAAAATGGATTATATTGGCAAGTGATGGATTGAAAATGATATGGAAATGTTATCGGATATAATTGGCCGGCCATTGGATTTAAAGTACACTATAATAAGTCGCTCGTGGTTGTAGAGGTAGTAAGAGAGGTACTTACTCTAATCATGTGAACCCCAATGTTGTTGAGGTAACACTTAGATGGCTTTTACTCCAGCCATGGGCTGTAGAGGTTGTTTCATCGAGTGAGTTCACTCCACGTTAGAGGATGAGCCTTGGTAGTGTTGAGGTGGTGCATGTGTTGCACAACTCCATGCCATTGAGCTGTAAGAGATTGGGAAATCTCTTGGGAAATCTGTGTATCTGATGTTAAAGATGATTTATGGAAATGATGTATATGGTAATGGATCACTTGAAAGCCAATATAATGTTTTAAATGTATCATGTTGATGGGTTGGTTTGTATAATGTGATTTATACATGTTTTTACTCCTTAAGCTTTGCATATGGGATGTTATGCATGGGAAGGATTAAGTAGAGGGAATTGCATATGGGGTTACGCTATGGAATCCATGATACATGTTGCAAATGGTTTAATATGCTGGTCTTGGAATGTTTAAGTGCATGTTTTGAAAGAATGGCTTGATGGTTTTGAAATGGTTTTAAATTGCATTGGATGATGTTTGCGTTTTGAGCGCTCCCCACTAAGCAATGATTTCTTATGCTCTTTTTTATCATCAATGCAGATTAATTGAGTACAAGGGGACCTAGCAAGCAGGGAAAAGAGTTCCAAGACTTGAGTTACCAAAGTATGTTTGAGTTTTAAAGTAGTAATAAAGGCAATGTGGCTTAAATGTTGTTGGAAGGTTTGAGTGCTTAACTCTAACGTTTGAGCAAGTTTATATAGCTGTTTTGGACGTGTAATAAGATTGGTTTGCTGGATTTTGAATATGGTATATGTTTTGGTACTTTTGGTAATGTGGTTTTAGGAAGCATGCCTATAGTTTACCTGTAAAGCATGTTTGCCATGAGTTGATGATGGATTTGTGTTACTATGGTTAGGATCGATCCTTGGTAATGTTGTATGAATGTTTAAAGCATGTTTAAGTGTTTTGGAATCCATAAATGTATGTTAAACCAACAAATTAGAACTTTACAGGCCAGGGAGTACTGATACGCGTGAGACCGTATCAATATAGGTTAATGATTTTAGGCATAGTGTATTGATACGCGTAAGACCGTATCGATACGGGTCGGTGTTTTCAGGCATAGCGTATTGACAAGCATAAGACTGTATCGATACGAGTCAGTGTTTTCAGGTATAACGTATTGATACGTGTGAGACCGTATCGATACAAGTTGGTGTTTCCAGGCATGGCGTATTGATACTGTAATGCCCCGGTTTTAGGGCTTAGCGGTTTGATGGTTTATTAGACGGTCTAGTGGATCAAAGTAGATATTCGAGTCGATTTCGGGATCGTATATTTTTGGTATTGGAAAAATTATGGAAAAATGCTTAAAATCATTATCAATTATGTATTTAATAATGGTGGAATCAATTTTGAAAAATGAGTTTTGGAAGATAGACATTTAGGTTAGTGACCAAAATGAAAGTTTTGAAAATTGTGATTTTCTAGTGACTAAAACAAAAAGGGTCAAATACTTAGAATCTTTAAGAAGCTATTTTAGCAATTGATTTCGGATGATTTCTCCCTTGATTTAACATATTTTAACATGTGATTTAATTAATAATTATAGTGGATTTTGTTAAAAAGTTAGTTATCTTTTCTAAAACAAAAATTACGTCATTTTCTCTCAATTTTTTCCTCTCCATTCTCTCCTCAGCCAAACACTCAGGTTTCATCAAATTTCCAGAAGCGAGGTGGCTTTTAACTTGATTTTATTGTTTTAAATTGTTTTATAAAGATTCATTACACAAAATCTTACATTAATCTTGTGTTTTCTTAGCTTTTCACAAATCAATCGAGGGAGAAACTTCACAATAGGGGTAAGGTCCGAGATCTCCTCTATTGTATGGTTATTTATTGAAATTACCAAGCATTTGATCCTTGTTTTTGTGTTTCTAATCTGATTTGATGATTTTACAATGTTTAATTGAGTTATTTGGGAAAATGAGTTGATTTGCGAATTGGATCTGATTTCCAGTAAGTAAGGTTGCTTTGATTCTCGAAACTTAAGAATCACAATAGGAGTATCTTATTTTGGATCTATTTTTAGATGTGTTTTGATGTTCGAAATGATGGTAGATTGATAGATGTTGGCTGGGTTGTGATTCGAAGTGTTTTGGTTATGTTTTCAGTTGTTGTGGAGGGTTTTTTGTGAGGATTTTGTGGAAATCTGAGAAAGATTGTGTTGCTGCGTTTAGAATGCATTATGATGCATTAATCCTATATTGTTGTGCGGTAAAAACTGGGGAGGTTGATCCGAAAGTGATTGGAGAAGCGTAGGAGGCTTCAGATGCTTGTTTTCGCATCGGCGAATCGAAGTTTTGAGTATCGATGAGTGAAAATATGGTTTAAAGCATTTTGATGTTTTGATAATAGAGTTTGGGAGTTAAGGTAGAGCTTGAAACGCTTACCTAGACTCGGAAGTAAGTATAAAGTGGATTTATTCTCTCGGTCCTGCTAGTTTGAAATGGTTTTATGAACTTGTTTTAATTACATGTTACTTACTGCTTAAGCATGTTTTAAAGTAGTTGATATACTATTTTTAAGCATGAAATACTCAAGGATGCACATGGTAAGTGATCCTTGTAAGTATGGTTTATACTTGTGTTTTAAAGCATGGTTGTTGCTTTGGAAATGGCATGGTTTAATGCTTGTTAAAACAGTGAGGTAAATGTTAATTGGTTAATTATATTGGCAAGTGATGTCGTTTTAAAATTGTTATCGAATATAGTTCGCCGGTCATAGGATTGAGTGCACTGTAAATAAGTCGCCTTGGATGTTGAGGGGTTTATATTGTGTACTGAATACTCCATCCAAATACCCTAATGGTAGAGGGGTTTAATGGTACTGAATACTCCCGCTAGTGGGTTAAGCATCTAACTGATGAGAGGGATTGGTATCCCTGTGGGTTGAGATTGTACCAGTTGTTATTATACCGCGATTGTGATTATATCGCTATTCCGGTTGAGATGTCTTGAAGTGTTGGGTTAACACTTGTTGAATATGTGTATCTGATGAACTCTTTTGTTATTGGACTTGTTAAATGACCACTTGAATGCCAGTATAATTGTTAATGTATCATTAAAATGCTTTATGTTGTATAATGTGATTTATACATGTTTATCCTTAAGCTTTGAATTTGGTAATAATGCATAGGAAGGCTTAAGTAGAGGGTTAGCAATGTGACTTGCTATTGGTTAATGATACATGTAGCATATGGATTAGTATGCTAGGTTTTAATGATGTAAAGTGCATGTTTTCAAATAGGCATGATGATGATGTTTTAAAGGATGGTTTTAAGTGTATGATTTTAAATGCATTGATGGTGTTTGTTTTTTAGCATTCCTCGCTAAGCCTAGTGTGCTTATACTCTCATTGTCCATCAATACAAGTAATTGAAGTTCCGGAAGGCAGCAAAAAGCAAGGGGATCTTGGCAAGACCTGTTTCTAAAGTATGTTAAAGACTAAATTATAATGAATAAGGGCAATGTGGTATTTGCTGTGTATTGAGAGATGTTTTGTGAAACTCCCTATTTGAGCATGTTCTTTAGTTGCTCTTGGGTTGTAAATGGCCTTTAGGGTTTGTTTTTGGTGCTCGTTTACCTTTTGATATGTTGGTTGGATGCAAAGTTAGGAAGCATGCCTATAGATTTCCTTTTGAAGCATGAAGCCTTGTTGTGTTTTTGAAATTGTGTTGCTAGTTGGCTTGAGTTATGTTTTACATGTTGGTATTGTGTTTAAAGCATGTTGCAGTGGTTTGAGTATGCTTATGGGATGAAAAATCAGCCAAATGTGACATTACAGGCCCAGGCGTATCGATATGCGGGGGATCGTATCGGTACGGCTAGGCAATTTCAAGCTTGTAGGATCGGTACGGGTCTGGTGTGTTTCGATATGCCTAAGAAAATTTGGCCTGGCGTGCCGATACGGGGATGGGTGTTGCGATACGAGTTTTAGCCACTAAAATTCACTTTTGTAACTCAAACCCGCGTATAGAAACACCTAAGGAACCGTATCGGTGCAGTTGTAAATATTTCAAAAGTTCGGTATTTCAGTTAGGTGTATCGAAAATGGTGTGTTTCAAACCGTATCGGTATGGGATTACCCGTTTCGATACGGATGGCCATTTTTCCTGTTAATGTCATTTTGGGCAGTTTTGCTTTCTTTGCTTTTTAGTCCCTAAATCTTGCCGATGCAATTATATGTGGTAGAATGATCAGATTGAGCTGAAATTTGAGATGAAGGTTTGGAATTTGTCTAATTAAAGATTGGTAACTTAAAAATGAGTTTTAATCCTGAAATTTTCTATATTTTCAATTTGGTCCCTAATTTGCAAATATGATTAATTGGATGTCAAATTGATGCCTGATTGAGTTGGGGTTGCACCTGATGTCTGTATGAACATGTAGGGTTAATAAATTGGCATCTAGATAAGATAAAAAGAAAAAAAATGGACTGAGTTTGGTTGAATCTCTTTAGTTTGCTACGACAAACCTAATGTAGCCTTCTTGGTTCGGTTGGGCGTCTAGGTCGGGTCAAGGGGGTTACATTTGGTGGTATTAGAGCCAGGTTTGGTTTGTTGGGAGGTGGATGTGTTGTTACTGTGAGTTATGCTATGTTGTTTGATTTGTATGGTGATTGTTGTATGTACGCTGGTTAATATGCACGGTGATTGATATATGAATGTTGATTATTGTATACTATGTTGGGGATGTTTTGGGGTACCCATTGCCTTATTATTATAGTCTGGAAAGTTTTGATTTTTGAAATGGAAAGTCTTGGATCCTTGCTTGAGGCTAGCCTGACTGTTTTTTTTTATGATTATCATGCCCTAGATATATTTTAGCACGATAGGACTGAGGAGGGAGTTGCGATCTAGTGCGATTGTTGCTGCCGCTGGGCAGGATGATGAAGGAGAAGTTGTACCTCCTGGAGGGTTGCCACCGCCCCCACCTAAGGGAGTGGAGCAAGTACCACATGTGCCAGCTAGGCCAGGGGTGCCTAACATGGCACCTTTGATACAGGCCATGACCGGTGCATTCCAAGCAGCAGTTGCCGGTGTTCGTGTGCCAGCACATCCGGTTGATGGGTAAGGTTTGTTGATTGAGCGTGTTTGTAGTTTAGGCAGAGTTGATTTTTGATGGTTGTCGCTTAAGGCTTTCGAGGGTTGGTTGGCCAATACTGAGAGGATACTGGGCCAGATGGGGTGCACCGATGCTTGTAAGATGGGTTGTGCAGTTTCCCTGCTACATGGTGGTGCTTATACATGGTGGACTACCACGATATCTGGTATGGTGACTGGTTATGCAACCTGGGAGTTCTTCTGTGAAGCATTCTGGAAGAAGTTTTTAGGAGTCCGATACTAGGACGAGAAAAAATGTGAGTTTATGGCTTTGGTGCAGGGCAGTATGTCTGTTGCGGAGTACGAGGTATAGTTCGTGAGGTTGAGTCGGTATGCACCTAAGTTGGTTCCTGACGAGCGTACTCGATGTGATCATTTTCGTTATGGGCTTGTGTAAGATGTTAAGACATACATTTTTGCTGCTGATTATACTGATTTTGGCGTGTTGGTTTGAATAGCCAAGGATTTGGATCAAAATTTGGGTTTGGTTTCTGGATCGCGAGGTTCTAGCTTGGGTAAGAGAGTTGTTGATTCTGGTTATAGCGGTGGTCAGGCCAAGAGACTCCGTGACAGGAGGTTTCACCCGGAGCTGAGGCATGGCGGAGGTGTTGTAAGACGTGAAGTCCAGGGGCAGGGAGCTCGGGCTAGAGCACCATTTAGCACTTGTTGGGTTTGTGGATCCCGAGATCATTTGAGGTGGGATTGCCCGCATTAGGCCAGGGAGGGTCGGGCACCTGCATTTGTGGTGGCTAATTCTTGTTAGAGTTGTGGGTCAGGCAACCATCAGAGGCGTGATTTCCCGTTGTTGGTTCGAGGTGGGCAGGGTGATGCACTGGTTGTTGCTCCGCAGCAAGGTCGTGTACCATTTCAGCGTTGAGATGTTTGACAAAGGACTGTGGCTCATACTGTTTCTATCTAGACTGAGGGAGGTGGACCAGCTAAGGTGTATGCTCACCGTGAGGGTCGCAATGACACTGATGTGATCGCAGGTACTTTTACCCTTCAGTCTCTATCGTTGTATTCGTTGGTTGATTATGGTTCTACTCATTCATACATCTTGAGTGAGCAGGATGAGTTGCTTGATTTGTCTGCTGAAATTCTTAATGTGGGTGTTAGAGTGATTAGTTATCTTGGGGAGACAGTAGTGGTTAGGAGGTTGTATCGTAGGTGTCCGATGATGGTTCTTGGACATGTGTTTACCATGGATTTGATGGAGTTACCATTCCATGGTTTTGATGTGATTTGGGTTATGGATTGGTTAACCAAACATTGGGTAATGGTGGATTTTGAGACCAAACGAATATTCTTGAGGTTGTCAGATGATTATGAGGTGGTGGTTGTTGGCGAGAATGCCAAGTTTTTTTCTAATGTTGTTTCGGCTTTGAAAGCAAGTCAAATGTTGGATTCGGGATGTTAGGCTTATTTGGCCTATGTTATGAATCCTGGATCAAAGGAGTTGAGGGTGCAGGATGTTCGTATCGTATGTGAGTTTTGAGGAATTACCAGGGTTGCCACCTGACCGTGAGGTAGAGTTTGGCATCGAGGTCCTTGTGGGTACGGTACCTATATCCATTGCTCCGTACCGTATGGCTCCAAAGGAGTTGAAGATGCAGTTGCAGAAGTTGCTTGATCGTGGGTTCATTAGACCTAGTATTTTACCGTGGGGAGCGCCGATGCTATTTGTTAAGAAGAAAGATGGTATGTTACGGATGACTATAGATTACCTGCAGCTGAATAAGTTGACAATAAAGAACAAGTATCCCTTACCACGGATAGATGACCTGTTTGATCTATTCAGGGGAACATCGGTGTTTTCCAAGATAGATTTGAGGTCGGGGTACTACCAGTTAAAGGTGAAAGAGGTGGATGTGCCCAAAATAGCCTTTCATACGAGGTACGGGCATTACGAGTTTCTTGTGATGTCGTTTGGTTTGACTAATGCTCCAGCTGCTTTTATGGACATGATGAACCATGTGTTTCATGAGTTTTTGGATCAGTATGTGGTTGTGTTCATCGATGATATCCTTGTGTACTCTCGTTAAGCAAATGTGAGTTCTGGCTCAAGGAAGTTGTGTTTCTTGGACATGTGGTGTCGGCCGAAGGGATCCGTGTTGATCCGCATAAGGTTGAGGCTGTTATGAGTTTGAAGGAGCCCAAGTCTGTGATGGAGGTTAGGAGTTTTCTTGGTTTGGCTAGTTACTATCGAAGGTTTGTGGAAGGGTTCTCTAGTTTGGAGGCTCCGTTAATAAGGTTGTTGTAGAAGAATGTTCGGTTTGAGTGGACAGAGGATAGACAGCGAGCTTTTGAAAGGTTGAAGGAAGCCTTGACGCAAGCTCCAGTCTTGGTTCAACCAGAATCGGGGAAGGAGTTCGTTGTGTATAGTGATGCGTCGTATGTTGGGCTTGGTTGTGTGTTGATGCAGGATGGTAAGGTGGTGGCGCATGCATCTAGGCTATTGAAGGTGCATGAGCGTAACTACCCTACTAATGATCTTGAGCTTGCAGCGGTTGTGTTTGCCTTGAAGATCTGGAGGCATTATCTTTATGGTGAGAAATGTATGGTTTATACTGATCATAAGACTTTGAAATATCTGAGGTCACAGAAATAGCTGAATCTTAGCCAACGTAGATGGTTGGAGTTGCTTAAGGATTATGATATGACCATTGAGTATCATCCGGGGAAAGCCAATGTTGTGGCGGATGCCTTGAGCAGAAAAGCAGATGTGGAGTTGAGAGCCATGTTTGCTCGGTTGAGTGTGACGAATGACGAAGGCATGTTGGCTGAGTTACAAGTGAAGTCGTCCTTGTCACTGATGATTAAGAAGAAACAACCGTATGATGGGAGTTTGGTATCTCACGTGGAAGATATCAGGGATGGAAATACTACGGATTTTTATTTCAGCGATGATGGGGTGTTGTGTTTCAAAGGTCGAATAGTGGTACCTGAGGATGAAGAGTTGAGGCGTACTATTTTGATTGAGGCGCATGCTAGTCCTTTTGCGATGCATCCTGGTAGTACTAAAATGTATCGGGGGTTGAAGGAGGAGTATTATTGGGTGGGGCTACATGGCTGATTTCGTTGCTCGGTGTATGGTTTGTCAGCGGGTAAAGGCTGAGCACCAATTACCTTCCGGGTTGTTGCAACTGTTGAGGATACTGGAATGGAAGTGGGAAAGAATCACCATGGATTTTGTGTCTGGGATACCTTTGACGCCGACCAAAAAGGATTCCATCTGGGTGATTGTGGATCGGTTTATGAAGTGTGTGCATTTTGTGCCTGTGCATACTACGTATACCTTGGAGAGGTTGGCTGAGTTGTACATCTCTGAGATAGTGCGTTTGTATGGGGTGCCCAAATCTATAGTTTCGAATAGGGATCAACGGTTCACCATAAGGTTTTGGGTGAGTTTGCATCGTGCCTTGGAGACTCGGTTGAGTTTTAGTACCTCGTATCATCCTCAGAAGGATGGTCAATCAGAGCGTGTGACTCAGGTTCTCAAGGATATGCTAAGATGCAATGTTATTGAGTTCTAGGGAACATGGGAGAAGTAGTTTCCGTTAGTGGAGTTTGCTTACAATAACAGTTATCAGGCCAACATACAAATGGCACCCTCTGAGGCGTTGTATGGAAAGAAATGTCGTATGCCCGTGTGTTGGGCAGTAGCGGGGGAAAAGTTTGTGTCTATGCCTCATGTTCTGAAAGGTACAACCGAAAAAGTAAAGTTGACATGTGAGCGCTTGAAAGCAGCCGTTGATCGCCAGAAATCCTTTGCGGATTTGAAGCGTAGGGATATAGAGTATGCTGTGGGTGATAAAGTGTTTTTGAAAGTGTCGCTTTGGAAAAAGGTGTTGCATTTTGGGCAGAAAGGGAAGCTTAGCCCGAGGTTCATCGGACCATACGAGGTTGTCGAGCGTGTGGGTCCTGTTGCGTACCAGTTGAGGTTACCTCCAGAGTTGTGAAGGATTCATGATGTGTTCCACATTTCGGTGTTGCGTAGGTATAGGTCGGATCCATCGCATGTCATGCCGATGGAAGAGATTCAGTTGAGATCGGATCTATCATACGATGAAGAACCAGTAGAGATTCTTGATACCAGCAGTAAGGTTCTACATGGTAAAATAGTCAACCTGTTTAAGATGTTTGTGGAAGCACCGTGGTGTTGAGGAGACCACGTGGGAGCGCAAGTCGGATATGGTGAAACAATTTCTGCACTTGTTTCCTCCATGTAAATTTCAAGGAAGAAATTTCTTAAGCGGGGGAGAGTTTTAACGCCCCGATTTTAGGGCTTAGCGGTTTGATTGTTTATTAGACGGTCTAGTGGATTGGAGTAGAGATTCGAGTTAGTTTCGGGATCGTATATTTTTGGTGTTGGAAAAAGTATGTAAAAAAGCTTAAAAACCATTATCAATTATGTATTTAATAATAGTGGAATCAATTTTGAAAAATGAGTTTTGGAAGATGAACATTTTGGTTAGTGACCAAAATGAAAGTTTTGAAAACTATGATTTTCTAGTGACTAAAACGAAAAGGGTCAATACTTAGAATCTTTAAGGAGCTATTTTACCAAATGGTTTTTGATGATTTCTCCCTTGATTTAACTGATTTTAACATGTGATTTAATTAATAATTAAAGTGGATTTTGTTAAAAAGTTAGTTATCTTTTCTAAAACAAAAATCAATGTAACCCCTTAACCCAGTCTAGCAGCTAGACCAAACCAAGGAAGCTACATTAGGTTTGCCGAAGCAAACTAGAGAGTTACATCGAAACTCGGTCCTTTTTTATCTTGTCTAGATGCCAATTATTAATCCTACGTGTACATGCAACACTCAGGTATAACCTCTACTCAGTTGGGCATCATTTTTACATCCAATTGATCACATTTGCAATTTAGGGACCAAATTGCAAATACATGAAATTTGCAGGATTAATCCACGTTTAGTATACCAATCTTTAATTAGTCAGGTTCTAATCATTCATCTCAAATTGATCATTCAAGCTCATACAATCACATGGATAAGTTTTGGGGACTAAAATGTAATGAAAGCAAAACTGCCAAGCTAATATTACAGAAATCGGCCTTGGGTATCGGTACGGGTGTCACCGTACCGATACGCATAAAATGTCCGTATCGAAACACCACGGCAAGTATCAAAACGCTATAACGAACTTACCTAACTTTTGAATCTTTTTAATATACGTACCGGTACGCTTACATGGGTATCGGTACACGGGTTTGGAATGAAAAAGTGAAATTCCAGAGGCTAGGACGTGTACCGATACACCAGGCCAAAAATCGCCTAGGCATACCGGTACTCCCTTACGCGTGCCAATATCTCAGGCCAAAAAATGCCTAGCTATACCGATACATCTCCCAAAACACAATAGGTACCCCATTGCCCTTATTCATTATAGTCTAAACCAAGACATACTTTGGAAACAAGTCTTGCCAAGATCCCCTTGCTTCTTGCTGCCTTCCAAGACCTCAATTATCTGCATTGATAAATAACAAGAGCGTAAGCACACAAGGCTTAGTGAGGAATGCTCAAAACAACCACCATCAATGCATTTAAAACCATTTATTTAACATCATCCTTTAAAAACATTATCATCATGCCCCTTTGTAAAACATGCACTTTATATCATTAAAACCAACATAATAAACCATATGCTACATGTATCATTAATCAACAGCAAATCCAATTGTTAACCCTCCACTTAAGGCTTCCCATGCATTACTACCAAATGCAAAGCTTAAGGAGAAACATATATAAATCACATTCTACAACATAAGACATTTCAATGATACATTAACAATTATATTGGCTTTCAAGTGATCAATAACAAGTCCATTAACAAAAGAGTTCATCGGATACACGGATTCAACAAGTGTTAACCCAACACTTCAAGCCATCTCAATCGGAATAGCAATACAATCACAATCGCGTTACAATAACAATCAGGTACAATAACAATCGGATACACTTTCAACCCACAGAGAAACCTATCCCTCTCATCGGTTAGATGCTTAACCCCACTAAAGGGAGTATTCGGTATCGTTAAACCCCTCTACCATTAGGGTACTTGGATGGAGTATTCGGTACACAATATAGACCCCCCAACATCCAAGGCGACTTATTTTACAGTGCACTCAATCCTATGGCCGACCAACTATATCCGATAACAATTTTAAAACCACATCACTTGCCAATATAATTAACCATTTTCCATTTACCTCACTATTTTAACAAGCATTCACCAAACCATTTTTCCAAAGCAACATTTCATGCTTTAAACACAAGTATAAACCACATACTTACAAGGATCACTTACCATGTGCATCATTTAGCATTTCATGCTTAAAAACAGTATATCAAATACTTTAAAACATGCTTAAACAGTAGGTAACATGTAAATTAAAAAAAGTGCATAAAACCATTTCAAACTAGCACGACCGCGAGAGTAAAACCACTTATACTTACATCTGAGTCTAGGTAAGCGTTTCAAGCTCTACCTTAACTCCAAACTCTGCTCTAAAAATAGTAAAATGCTTTAAACCACGTTTTCACTTACCGATATGCGAAACTTCGATTTGCCGATGCTCAAACAAGCATCCGAAGTCTCCTACGCTTCTCCAAACACCTCCGGATCAACCTCCCCTGTTTTTACCACACAACAATAGAGGATTAATGCATCACAATGCATTCTAAACACAACAAACACAATCCTTCTCGGATTTCCACAACACCCTCACAATTAACCCTCCACAACAACCGAAAACACCATCTAATCCTTTCCAAACACAACCCAGCCACAACTTGTCAATCTAACATCACTTTTATCATCAAATAACATCTAAAAATAGAATCAAAACAACCTAACACCTCCAGCAACCAAACAACCACCACAACTCCACAAAAACACAATTCTAACAACCTAAACAATTAGAGATTCAAGAGTTTCGAGATTCCATTGTTAAAAATGACATATCAACATTATTATACATCCATAATATGTTTAAAACCAATCTAAAATACTAGAAAATAGATCCAATTCGGATCTTTGGCTTTTTCATCAATTTTACCCAATTAAATCAGTTAATTCAATATAAAAACACAAAATAAGATTATAAACCATAAATCAAGGATCAAATACTTGGGAATATCAATAAAGAACCATTCAATAGAGGAGATCACGAACCTTACCCATATTGTGTGATTTCTCCCTCAATTGGCTTGTTTAAAGCTAGGAAAACACAAGATTTCAATGATGTTTTGTAAATCAAAGTCAAATAATCAATTGTAGATCAAGAATCTAAGTAGAAAGGATCCCTCACCTCTGGTTTTTGTTGAAAATTTGGGCGTTTGGCAGAAAAGAAGAGGAGAGAAAAGTTACGTCAATTTTCATTAAAACCAAATAACTAACTTCAATATCTAAATTCCCTTTTAATTAAATTTTAAAACACATGTTAAAATGATTTAATTGAAGGGAGAAATCGCCAGTAAAAACTTGGTAAACTAGCTCCTTAAGGATTCTAAGAATTTGACCCCTTTTCATTTTAGTCACTTTAAAAACAATTTTCAAACATTGCATTTTGGTCGCTAGCCAAAATGTCATACCTCCAAATCTCATTTTCCAAAATTGATTCCACCAATATTAATCACATATTAAAACATGATTTTTAACCATTTTCCATATTTTTATGCCGCCAAAAAATACACGGTCCCGAATCTTACTCGAATCTCTAACCTGGTCCACCAGACCGTCTAACAAACCTCAAAACTGCTAGGCCCAAAACTGGGGCATTACAACTACTCCCACTTAAGAAATTTCGTCCCCGAAATTTACCCGAAAGAAACAAAAGCAAAAACTGCTCCAACATCTTTGACTTACATTCGCACACGGCTTTCTAACACTGCGGTGTCTCCGCAACACCTTAACAAGGCCAACCAATGTACAACCTCTATCACTGACAAGAAGGATCTTCACCATGTCCTTCACACAAGATAACTCAGATCTCAACACAATGCCTTACACCGGTACAACATGCAAGGAATACAACCGATACCTTCGCAACATCATCACATGAAACACATCAAGGAACCCCTCCAACACAAGAGATAATCTCAACAATAAGCAACATGACCCACAAACTCAACAAAATCGTATGGTCCTCAAAACGCACCACGTTCTTCCAAGGCGATACCATCATGATCATCTGACCATCACAACACACTTTAAATCACTACGCCTCAGATTCGCGTAGAATTTCAGACGATCCAAAACTGCTCTCAAGTGCCCACATAACAACTTCACCTTCTCACTAGTGCATTTCCACACATCAGACATGGGAATATACTTTTCCCTAATTTCAGCCCTACACACGGCGTACAGCTCCTCCAACCGCACAACGCCCCTTACGGTGCCACCTGCATACTTGCCTGATAACTGTCATTAAAGCAAACTCTACCAAAGGCATGTTCCTTTCACACTTTCCCGGAAGTTCCGTGATATACAACCCAACTCATTTTTCAAAACCTGAATTCCATGCTCTAACCCGCCATCCAACCGGGATAGATATGAAGTTCATACACTTAAGCTCAAGCAACGCCCTCAAAACCTCACTGTAAACCATATATCTTCATCCAGAACTATGAACTCGGGCACACAATGCAAATGCACTAACCCGACAATAGACAAATATGCCACATATTCCAAAACATACATCACAAGCATAGCCACGAGAGTGCACACACTTTGCAACTCAATCAACAACCTCCCAAATAGAATCCTTTCGGTCGGTGCCAAAGGCAACCCAAACACAAAATCCCTAGTGATTTTTCCCTATTTCCATTCTGATATCCTCAATGGTTGCAACAACTTGAAAGAAACCCGATGCTCAGCTTCCACACGCCGACATACCATGCATCGAACAACAAAATCAACCATATCTCCCTTTAAACCAACCCAACAACAATCCATTTTCAAACCTCAATAAATCTTGGCATTACCGGAATGCATTTCGCAATAAATGGCATGCGCCTCCATTAAACCATACACTTCAACTCAACATCAAGGGACACCACCATCCGATCTTTAAAACACAACACCCTATAACCTTTAATGTGAAAATCCACCGAATTTCCTCCTCCCAATAACCTAAGCATGCGATACTGATGCATAATCACATCGTTACCTTCCTCTAATCAACTGTGGCCCGAATGAATTCACTTGTAACTTGACATCAAGTCTCCATCACGCATCACACCCAATCGCGTAAACAATATCCCCAACTTTACCGCAACTCTCACAACGCAAGCATCGGCTATAAACTTAGCTCGAACGATATTCAATCACCAAACTATAACTCCTAAACAACTCCAACCATCCAGGTTATAAAAAAAACTCAAACATCATTCTTTTCATTTTTTTAACCATGCTCGATCCGTGTACACAACACACTCCTCATCATATGATTGATGTCTCTAAAACATTTAAACATCCACCAACGTGGCAAGCTTCACATCACGCGTAGGACAGAAATGCTCGTGAACATTTAACTATCTAGATGCATAAGCCGCAACTTCACTTGCAACACTACAACCTCAACAAACCTTGATGCTAAGAACTGGATCTAGCAAATCCACAACCTGCCAACTCTAACTTTGGTCGCTTAAAAACTAGTATCAGCCAAACTCCCAAGAACCACAACACCAAAACCACCTTCATACGCTACCTTACTTATACCACACCATTGATTTCTAATTAGTCATCGTAAGTGTGAACATATGTGTGCATGGTCAATTATATGCCCTCATAGATGTCTATGTGTATGTATCCAAAACCTCTAATGTTATGCCCGAATGTAGGCATGTACTAACATATTTACATATACATATAAGTGTTTTTGCACTGTGCATGTTTATCCGTTCACACTTACTAATAACATCTTCAGAACCAGAACTGTTAGCAACATACCCAGAACTCACACCTCCCAAACCAAGAGCAACATTCACCTCTCCTAAAAAATATACTAAACCAACTATACTTATCGATCAAAGCCCTTCTTGGTGCTTTTGCACACAGAAAAAACCATTAATAAACACAACAACCAACTGCCCCAAAAACTCAATCTACCCGATTCAAAAAAACTATGAACACAACCTATGCATCGATCAAACCAAACGGTATCAATAAGAACTCACATCACCATCCCCCTTACCAAAGGTAAATCTAAACACAACCACGTCCTTTACCTACACAGATACCACCCGGACCTCAGCTCATACTTACAACCACTGAAGCACCCCCGAACTAATAAACAAAACATCAACTTGTTCAGCTATCTGGAACCCAAGCACATTGGCATCATGCTATCCTCATTTTTCACAATGACACCAGCACAACCCCCCGACAAAACACTAAGCCTGGTGAACCCTTTATCACGCAACTCTTAAAGTTGCGTCTTTACCCTCTTCAACTCCCTCAAGCCATGCACAAAGAGCAATAGACACCAGAGTTGTGTTTTCATACAACTTCAATGCCAATCTCAACCTCTCAATCCAATGGCAAACCCGGCCATTCCCTCAAAACACCTAGAAACTCACATACCGCATGACTATCCTGAGCTCCCACTTTCTATGAACCTGGATTCATAACAGAGGCTAGGGATGCCTTGCAACCAAAATCCATCAAACAACTCGCTTCCATTGCCAAAATAGCATTAGACAAGAATTTAACATTCTCGCCCGTGATTACCACCTTGTAACTATCAGCAAGTTTTAAGGCAGCTCGCTAGGATTCAAAATCAACCACTGCTCTGTGATCTAGCTACTTATCGAAACCCAGGATTACATCAAAAACTGTAGAGTGGCAACTCCAACAAAACAACAATAACCTCAAGATCTTAAAGCATCGATGATCATTTCGGACATTCTTCTCGCAACAACCGTCTCACCAGAAGAACTAGCCACTTGTATTCCCGCAACCAACACTTATGAGATGATAGTTCAAACCAAAGCTCCCACAAAGGTTATCAATGACAAGCACATAATTTTACACTCCATATAACAAATGCAGATAATCCTACCTCATGGGATCACACAATCCACATACTCAATGTGTATTAAATATTGTTTTAGTTTAGATACTCTAACCCCGTAGTCCTCACCCAGCACCATCATCACCTCGCCTTAACTCAGGGCGATATCTTTTATCATAATTCTTTTTAACTGAAAACAGCAGAAACTAGATTTTGCAACTCTCTTGCCAGAGCTAGAACCTCTCACACAAAACTGATAAACTTAGGTTCGACTCAATGCAGTTCGCCCGCGTACCAACACGTCAAAAATGGTGTAATCGAAAGCCAACATGTACACCCTAACATCCTGTACCAACTCACATCGAATTTGGTCACAATGAAACTTCCCTACCAAAACTAGTTCATGAGCATACCGGCTCAACCGAACAATATGTATCCTAACTCAACAATATACACGCGACCCTGATCCCAACCATGAACTCTGGTCTTTTTTTATCCAAGTATCTAAACCTTAAATATTTCTTCTTAAAAATAGCATGAAAAAAACTCCCAATCTACATCATTGGGTTCCACACCCGCAGATACAGTTGTCCACCAACTAAAAACATCACCTTGAAATAGTGATTCAACACATCCCAACTTACGGGCACCAATACACCCTATTTGATCCAAAACCTGAACAACACTAGCCATCCATGTATTGGATGGCTTGGATGACAACCCACGGTACTCAACTCCTCAAAAACTACAGAGATATTCCAATGGCAATCTCGTTTGCCCAATGGCTGGTGCAAACACACGCACTCTAGCAAAATAGCTTACAAGCTCAAAATGTCGCCTATAACAAAGCATCAAATCACCCAACTCTAGCTCAACCGACACAGGTGGTACATACTTCAAGGTGACAAACCCCTAGGAAACACAACACTTTTCTCAACTCACTGCCCAAAGGCAACAGTATCTCGCTAGATCTCATTTCTCCTATCGGTCGTAACAAAACACATTTTCTAAGGCATGATAATCATTTCAAAACAAAATTGAATCAGGCCAGCTTCAAGCAAGGATCCAAGACTTTTATTTCAAAACCATGCATTTTAGACTATAATAATAAGATAATGGGTACCCCCGAGCTTCCCCAACATGGCATAAAACATTCAGCATACATATATCAACCACCGAGCATAGCAATCAGCGTACCAATAACAATCACCGTGCAAATCAAGCAACAGGTATAACTCACAACAACACAACAACCTCCCAAACGAACCAAACCTATCTCTGATACCACCAAATGTAACCCCCTTAACCTGGTCTAGCCGCTAGACCAAACCAAGAAAGCTATATTAGGTTTGCCGAAGCAAACCGGAGAGTTACATCGAAACCCGATCCTTTTTTTCTTTTTATATTGTCTAGATGCTAATTATTAATCCTACGTGTACATGAAACACTAAAGTATAACCCCTACTCAGTTGGGCATCATTTTGACATCCAATTGATCACAATTGCAATTTAGGGACCAAATTGCAAATACAAGAAATTTACAGGATTTAAGACACTTTTAGTATGCCGATCTTTAATTAGTCAAGTTATGATCATTCATCTCAAATTTTAGATCATCCAAGCTCATACAATCACATGGACAAGTTTCGGGGACTAAAATGCAATGAAAACAAAACTGCCAAGCTAATATTATAGAAAACGGCCTCGGGTATCGGTACACATAAAATGCCCGTACTGATACACCACGGCAGGTATCGATACGCCATAACAAACTTACCTAACTTTTGAATCTTTTTAATATACGTACTGGTACGCTTACATGGGTATCGATATATGGGTTTGGATTAAAAAAAGTGAAATTCCATAGGCTAGAACGTGTACCGACACACCATTACCTGTATCGGTATGCCAGGCCAAAAATCACCTAGGCATACTGGTACTCCCTTACGGGTACCGATCTCTCAGGCCAGAAAATGCCTAGTCGTACCGATATAGTCCCCCGTGTATCGGTACGTCTGGACCTGTAATGCCATAATTTAGTGGTTTTTCATCTCAGAAACATTCTCAAACCATTCCAACATGCTTATAACACCATACCAACAGGCCATACATATCACAAGCCAACTAGCAACTTCATTCCTACAGCAACTAAAGAGCAACTAATGCCATTCAAGCAACATCTCAAAAAGGTAAACCAACATCAAAATAAACTTTAAAGGCCATTTACAACCCAAGAGCAACTAAAGAGATATGGTCAAACAGGGAGTTCCACAAGACATCTCCCAAACACAATAGGTACCCTATTTCCCTTATTCTTTATAGTCTAAACCAAAACATACTTTGGAAACAAGTCTTACCAAGATCCCCTTGCTTCTTGCTGCCTTCCAAGACTTCAATTATCTGTATTGATGTACAACAAGAGCGTAAGCACACAAGGCTTAGCGAGGAATGCTCAAAACAACCACCATCAATGCATTTAAAACCATTTATTTAACATCATCCTTTAAAAACATCATCATCATGCCCCTTTTTAAAACATGTACTTCATATCATTAAAACCAGCATAATAAACCATATGCTACATGTATCATTAATCAACAACAAATCCCATTGCTAACCCTCCACTTAAGCCTTCCCATGCATTACTACCAAATGCAAAGCTTTAGAAGAAACATGTATAAATCACATTATACAACATAAGACATTGCAATGATACATTGACAATTATATTGGCTTTCAAGTGATCAATAACAAGTCCATTAACAAAAGAGTTCATCGGATACACGGATTCAACAAGTGTTAACCCAACACTTCAAGCCATCTCAACCGGAATAGCGATACAATCACAATCGCAATATAATAACAATTAGGTACAATAACAACTGGGTACACATTCAACCCACAGAGAAACCCATCCCTCTCATCGGTTAGATGCTTAACCCCACTAACGGGAGTATTTGGTACCGTTAAACCCCTCTACCGTTAGGGTACTTGGATAGAGTATTTGGTACACAATATAAACCCCTCAACATCAAAGGTGACTTATTTTACAGTGCACTCAATCCTACGGTCGGCCAACTTTATTTGATAACAATTTTAAAACCACATCACTTGCCAGTATAATTAACCATTTTGCATTTACCTCATTGTTTAACAAGCATTCACCAAACCATCTTTCCAAAGCAACATTACATGCATTAAACACAAGTGTAAACCACATACTTACAAGGATCACTTACCATGTGCATCTTTTAGCATTTCATGCTTAAAAATAGTATATCAAATACTTTAAAACATGCTTAAACAGCAGGTAACATGTAAATTAAAACAAGTGCATAAGACCACTTTATACTTACTTTCGATTCTAGGTAAGCATTTCAAGCTCTACCTTAACTCCCAAACTCTGTTCTCAAAACAACAAAATGCTTTAAACCACGTTTTCACTCACCGATATGCGAAACTTCAATTCACTGATGTGCAAACAAGTATCTGAAGTCTCCTACGCTTCTCCAAACAGTCGTAGATCAACCTCCACTATTTTTACCTTACAAAAACAGAGGATTAATGCATCATAATACATTCTAAACACAGCAAACACAATCCTTCTCGAATTTCCACAACACCCTCACAATTAACCCTCCACAACAACCGAAAACACCATCTAATCCTTTCCAAACACAACCCAGCCACAACCTATCAATCTAACATCACTTTCATCATCAAATAACATCTAAAAATAGAATCCAAACAACCTAACACCTCCAGCAATCAAACAACCACCAAAACTCCACAAAAACACAATTCTAACAACCTAAACAATTGGAGATTCAAGAGTTTTGGGATTCCATTGTTAAAAACGACTTATCAATATTATTATACATCCATAATATGTTTAAAGCCAATCAAAATTACTGGAAAACATATCCAATTCGGATCTTTGGCTATTTCATCAATTTTACCCAATTAAATCAATTAATTCAATATAAAAACACAAAATAAGATTATAAACCATAAATCAAGGATCAAATACTTGAGAATATCAATAAAGAACCATTCAATAGAGGAGATCGCAGACCTTACCCCTATTGTGTGATTTCTCCCTCAATTGGCTTGTTTAAAGCTAGGAAAACACAAGATTTCAAGGAAGTTTTGTAAATCAAAGTCAAATAATCAATTGTAGATCAAGAATCTATGTAAAAAGGATCCCTCACCTCTGGTTTTTGATGAAAACTTGGGTGTTTGGCAGAAAAGAAGTGGAGAGAAAAGTTACGTCAATTTTCATTAAAACCAAATAACTAACTTTAATATCTAAAATCCCTTTTAATTAACTTTTAAAAAACATGTTAAAATGATTTAATTGAAGGGAGAAATCACCAGTAAAAACTTGGTAAATTAACTCCTTAAGGATTCTAAGAATTTGACCCCTTTTCATTTTAGTCACTTTAAAAATAGTTTTCAAACAATTCTTTTTGTCACTAGCAAAAATGTCATACCTCCAAATCTCATTTTACAAAATTGATTCCACCAATATTAATCATATATTAAAACATGATTTTTAACCATTTTCCATATTTTTATCCCACCAAAAAATACATGATCTCAAATCTGACTCAAATATCTAACCTAGTCTACCAGATCGTCTAACAAACCTCAAAACTGCTAGGCCCAAAATCGGAGTGTTACAATCATGTCATTTTCTCTCAACTTTTTCCTCTCCATTCTCTCCTCAGGCAAACACTCAAATTTCATCAAATTTCTAGAGGTGAGGTGGTTTTTAACTTGATTTTATTGTTTTAAATTGATCTATAAAGATTGATTACACAAAATCTTACATTAATCTTGTGTTTTCTTAGCTTTTCACAAATCAATTGAGGGAGAAACTTCACAATAGGGGTAAGGTCCAAGATCTCCTCTATTGTATGGTTCTTTATTGAAATTCCCTAGTATTTGATCCTTGTTTTTGTGTTTCTAATCTGACTTTGATGATTTTCCAATGTTTAATTGAGTTATTTGGGAAATGAGTTGATCCACGAATTGGATCTAATTTCCAGTAAGTAAGGTTGCTTTGATTCATGTTTTGGATGTTAATAATGTTGATAAGGGATTTTTATCAATGGAATCCCGAAACTTAAGAATCTCTATTAGTTTAGGTTGTTAGTTTTGAGGTTTTATGGTATTTTGTGGTTGTAAGGTTGCTGGAAGTAGTAGCTTGTTTTGGATCTATTTTTAGTTGTGTTTTGATGTTGGAAATGATGCTAGGTTGATATATGTTGGCTGGGTTGTGAATCGAAGTGTTTTGGTTATGTTTTCGGTTGTTGTGGATGGTTAATTGTGAGGATTTTGTGGAAATCTGAGAAGGATTGTGTTGTTGTGTTTAGAATGCATTATGATGCATTAATCCTCTTTTGTTGTGTGGTAAAAATAGGGGAGGTTGATCCGGAAGTGATTGGAGAAGCGTAGGAGGCTTCGAATGCTTGTTTTCGCGTCGGCAAATCGAAGTTTCGTTTATCGGTGAGTGAAAACATGGTTTAAAGCATTTTGATATTTTGAAAATAGAGTTTGGGAGTTAAGGTAGAGCTTGAAACGCTTACCTAGACTCTGAAGTAAGTATAAAGTGGATTTACTCTCTCGGTCGTGCTATTTTGAAATGGTTTTATGCACTTGTTTTAATTATATGTTACTTACTGTTTAAGCATGTTTTAAAGTAGTTGATATACTATTTTTAAGCATGAAATGCTGAAGGATGTACATGGTAAGTGATCCTTGTAAGCATGGTTTATACTTGTGTTTTAAAACATGGTTGTTGCTTTGGAAATGGCATGGTTTAATGGTTGTTAAAACAGTGAGGTAATTGTTAATTAGTTAATTATATTGGCAAGTGATATGGTTTTAAAATTGTTATCGGATATAGTTGGCCGGCCATAGGATTGAGTGCACTGTAAATAAGTCGCCTTGGATGTTGAGAGGTTTATATTGTGTACCGAATACTCCATCTAAGTACCCTAACGGTAGAGGGTTTTAACGGTACCGAATACTCCCGTTAGTGGGTTAAGCATCTAATTGATGAGAGGGATTGGTATCCCTGTGGGTTGAGATTGTAACCGGTTGTTATTGTACCGCAATTGTGATTTTATCGCTATTCCGGTTGAGATGGCTTGAAGTGTTAGGTTAACACTTGTTGAATCCGTGTATCCAATGAACTCTTTTGTTATTGGACTGGTTAAATGATCACTTGAAAGCCAATATAATTGTTAATGTATCATTGAAATGCTTTATGTTGAATAATGTGATTTATACATGTTTCTCCTTAAGCTTTGCATTTGGTAATAATGCATGGGAAGGCTTAAGTAGAGGGTTAGCAATGTGACTTGTTGTTGGTTAATGATACATGTAGCATATGGATTAGTATGCTGAGTTTTAATGATGTAAAGTGCATGTTTTCAAAGAGTCATGATGATGATGTTTTAAAGGATGGTTTTAAGTGTATGTTTTAAATGCATTGATAGTATTTGTTTTTTAGCATTCCTCACTAAGCCTAGTGTGCTTACACTCTCATTGTCCATCAATGCAGATAATTGAAGTTCTGGAAGGCAGCAAGAAGCAAGGGGATATTGGCAAGACTTGTTTCTAAAGTATGTTAAAGACTATACTATAATGAATAAGGGCAATGGGGTATTTGCTGTGTATTAGGAGATGTTTTATGAAACTCCCTATTTTAGAATGTTCTTTACTTGCTATTGGGTTGTAAATGGCATTTAGGGTTTGTTTTTGGTGCTAGTTTACCTTTTGATATGTTGGTTGGATGCAAAGTTAGGAAGCATGCCTATAGATTTCCTTTTGAAGCATGAAGACTTGTATTGTTGTTGAAATTGTGTTGCTAGTTGGCTTAAGTTATGTTTTACGTGTTGGTATTGTGTTTAAAGCATGTTGGAGTGGTTTGAGTATTCTTATGGGATGAAAAATCAGCCAAATGTGACATTAAAGGCCCATGCATACCGATACGCGAGGACCGTATCGGTACAGCTAGGCAATTTCAGGCTTGTGGGATCGATACGGGTCTGGTGCATTTCGATATGCCTAAGAAAAATTTTCCTGGCGTGCCGGCACGGGGATGGGCGTTTCAATACAAGTTTTAGCCACTAGAATTTACTTTTGTAACTCGAACCCGCGTATCGAAACACCTAAAGAACCGTATCGGTATGATTGTAAATATTTCAAAAGTTTGGTATTTCAGTTAGGCACATCGAAACAGCTTGGTGGTGTATCAAAACGGTGTGTTTCAAACCGTATCGGTACGGTCTTACCCGTTTCGATATGGATGGCCGTTTTACCTGTTAATGTCATTTTGGGCAGTTTTACTTTCTTTGCTTTTTAGTCCCTAAATCTTGCCGATGCAATTATATGTGGTAGAATGATCAGATTGAGTTGAAATTTGAGATGAAGGTTTGAAATATGTCTGATTAAAGATTGGTAACTTAAAAATGAGTTTTAATCCTAAAATTTTCTGTATTTGCAATTTGGTCCCTAATTTGCAAATGTGATCAATTGGATGTCAAATTGATGCCCGATTGAGTTGGGGCTGCACATGATGTCTGTATGAACATGTAGGGTTAATAAATGGGCATCTAGATAAGATTAAAAGAAAAAAATAGACCGGGTTTGGTTGAATCTCTTCAGTTTGCTAGGGCAAACATAATGTAGCCTTCTTGGTTAGGTTGGGTGTCTAGGCCGGGTCAAGGGGGTTACAGATACTTGAAGAAGTGTATCGATACGGGTTTAAAATAATGGAATTTGGAATTTAAAAAATGCATAGGTGTACCGATACACTTGTGATACGGGTAGCTGTTAATTCAGTTAAAGTGTGTTTTAATGGTTCTATTTTCTAACATTTTAGTCCCTGAATGTTGTACATGCATTTAAATGGTTTGAATGGTCGGTTTGAGCTGAGAATTGACATGCAAACATGTAATCTGATTAATTGAGGATTGGTAACCCTAATTTCTGTAATGGTCCTTTAATTTACTAGTTTTATGTTTTGGTCCCTAAATTGTATTGATGCAATTGGTTGTCTTTTCGAGGTCTATTTCCTTTGTAACTACACCCGCTCGCTTGGTTCAGTCGGGCATCTAGGCCAGATCGAAGGGGTTATATTTGGTGGTATCAAAGACAGGTTATGATTGTTAGAAGTTGGTTATGGTCGTTGGGTGTTGGTTTATGTTTGTTGGGAAGTTGTTTAACATGTATGATGATTGATTCATGTTGTTTAATATACACGATGATTGATTACATGTGATATGCCATGCTGGGGTATGATTTGGGACACATGCCCTATTACTACTGCTATGAAATGATTTTGAATCGAAATGGAAGTCTTGGATCCTTGCTTGCAGTCGACCTAATTATTTTGTTTTGGATGTATTATTATGCCCTAAATTCTCTATTTACGATGCCACTGAGGAGAGAATTACGTTTTAATGCAAATGCGGGGAGGCAAAATGACGAGAATAATGTTATGCCTATTGAGGGGTTGCCACCTCCTTCGCCGAATCCACCTACGGGTGTAGAATAATTACCACCTGTGCCAGCTAGGCAATGAGGGATATGATGCCTTTGAGACAGGTGATGATGGGAGCTTTTCAAGTTATGGTGGCTGAAGTGTATGTGCCTGTACCAACACCGATTACTGCTGTTAATCTAGGATTCCAGGTAGAGAGCTCAACGATGTGACGTGGGAATTTTTCCAAATTACTTTTAAGAAGTAGTATTTAGGAGTTAGATACCTGGATGAGAAGAAACGTGAGTTCATGGCATTGGTGCAAGGTGATATACCGATATCTGAGTATGAGATACAGTTTGAGACTGATTCAGTATGCTTCCGAGTTGGTGCCCAATGAGAGGCATCGTTGCGAGCGATTTTGTTATTGTTTGGTGTAAGAAGTTAAGACATATATGTTGGCTGCAGAGTATGTTGACTTTGATGTATTGGTTTTGAGAGCCAAGGATATTGAGCAGAGTTTGGGTTTGACATCTTATGCTGGAGGATATGGTTCTGGTAAGAGAGCTGCTGAGTACAGTGCTGGCGATGGCCAATTTAAGAGGTAACGTGATCGGAGATATCGACCTGAGCTTGGCAGAAAGGTTAGATATGGCAGAGTTTTAGAGGTGGGATACCAAATTGTGTTGAGTGTGGAGAAAGACATTCTAGGGTTTGTTGGAGATCAGACAAGGTTTGTTGGGGTTATGGATCTCAAGACCATGTTAGCCGTGATTGTCCTTAGGCAAGAAGAGTTGGTCCAGTTCCTGCACCGGTTGTATCTAATACTTGCTAGAGTTGTGGATCGACTGATCATGTGAGACGTGATTGTCCTATGCTAGTTAGAGGTGCACCTGTTGTAGTTAGGAGGTTATACCATAGGTGTCCTTTGATGGTGCAAGATCATGTGTTTGTCATGGATTTGATGAAAATGCCATTCCATGGTTTTAATGTAATTTTGGGGATGGACTGGTTGTTCGAGCATAGAGCAGTTGTGGATTTTGAAACCAAATAGATATTCTTGCATCTTGTCGATGATTATGAAGTTGTGGTGGTTGGAAAGAATTTAAAGTTCCTGTCTAATGTTGTTTAGGCTTTGGAAATAAGTCGAATGTTGGAACTTGGATGTGAGGTGTATTTGGCCTATGTTATGAATCCTGGATCTAAGGATGTACGTGTGCTGGACATCCGTATAGTTTGTGATTTTGCAAGAGTTTTTCCTAAAGAGTTATCAAGGTTGCCACTGGATAAGGAGGTGGAGTTTAAAATCGAGACGTATGTTGATACGGCTCTAGTGTCTATTACGCCTTATCGTATAGCACCTAAGGAATTGAAGGAGTTGAAGACGCAGCTTCAGGAGTTGCTCGATTGAGGGTCTATTAGACCTAGTGTTTCACCTTGGGGTGCGCCTGTGTTATTTGTGAAGAAGAAGGATGACACAATGAGAATGTGCATCGATTATTGGCAACTGAATAAGTTGATGATTTAGAACGAATATCCTTTGCCATGGATTTATGATTTGTTTGATCAATTCTGAGGTACATCGATATTTTCTAAGATTGATTTGAGATCCAGATATTATCAATTGAAGGTGAAGGATATGGATGTGCCAAATATTGCATTTCGTATGAGGTATGGGCATTACGAATTCTTGGTGATGCCATTTGGGTTGGCCAATGCACCGGCTTCATTTATGGATTTGATGAATCGAGTGTTTTGTGAGTTCTTGGATCAGTTTGTGGTGGTGTTTATTGATGATATTCTTGTGTACTTTCATACCGAGAAAGATCATGATGAGCATTGGCGGTTTGTGCTTCAGAGATTATTGGATAATAAGTTGTATTCCAAATTGAACAAATGTGAGTTTTGGTTGAAGAACGTGGTTTTCCTTGGACACATGGTGTCGGCTGAGGGAATTCGTGTAGATCCATAAAAGATTGTAGCTGTGGTGAATTGGAAGCCACATAAGTCAGTGACGGAGCTGCATAGATTTCTTGGGATGGCTAGATATTATTGTTGGTTTGTGGATGGTTTTTTAAAGATTGATGCTCCTTTGACCAAGTTGTTACAAAAGAATGTTCGCTTTAAGCATTTAGAGGATCGATAGTAAGCTTTTGGGAAGTCAAAGAAGCTTTGATGCAAGCTTCGATCTTGATTCAACCTAAGTCGGGAAAGGAGTTTGTGGTGTATAGTGATGCATCCTACGTTGGGTTGGGGTGTGTGTTGATGCAAAGTGGGAAAGTTGTGGCTTATGCATCTAGGCAATTAAAGGTGCACGAGTATAGCTATCCTACTCATGATCTTGAGTTGGCCCCAGTTGTGTTTGCATTGAAGATTTGGAGGCATTATCTTTACGGTGAGAAGTGTGTTGTGTACACGGATCACAAAAGTTTGAAGTATTTGATGTCATAGAATGAGTTGAATCTTAAGAAACGACGATGGATAGAGTTGCTTAAGGATTATGATTTGACCATTGAATGTCATTCGGGTAAAACGAATGTGGTAGCGGATGCTTTGAGTATAAAAGTTGTGGTTGAGTTGAGAGCTATGTTTGCTCTATTGAGTGTAACTCGTGATGGAGGCTTGTTAACTGAGTTGCAAGTGAAACCATCTTCGTCACAAATGATAAAGGAGAAGCAACCGTATGATGATGAGTTGGTACCTCATGTTAAGGATATCATAGATGGGAAACCATCGGATTTTCTTTTTAATGAGGGATATTGGTGCCTTGCAATAAGGAGTTGAGACGTACCATTTTGAGCGAGGCTCACACTATTCCTTTTGCTATGCATCCTGATAACACTAAGATTTATCAAGGATTGAAAGATGAGTATTATTGGGTTGGTTTAAGAAAGATGTGGCTAATTTTGTTGCCAAGTACATGGTATGTCAGCGTGTTAAGGCTGAGCATCAATTTCCTTCCGGGTTGTTGCAGCAGTTGAGGATACCAGAGTGGAAATGGGAGAGGATCACCATGGATTTTGTGTCGGGGTTACCTTTGACACTGACTAAAAAAGATTCCATTTGGGTGATTGTTGATCGATTTACGAAGTGTGCAATTTTTTTACCGGTGCATACGATGTATACTTTGGATATGTTGGTTGATCTTTATATTGCTGAGGTTGTGAGGTTGCATGGGGTGCCCAAGTCAATTGTGTCAGATAGAGATCCGAGGTTTACAACGAGGTTTTGGGAGTGCTTGCATCGAACTTTGGGTACTCGGTTGCATTTTGGCACTTCGTATCATCGTCAGACGGATGGATAGTCTGAACGTGTGATTCAGGTCTTAGAGGATAAGTTGAGGTGTTGCATTATTAAATTCCAAGGAACCTGGGAAAAGTAGTTGCCTTTTGTGGAATTCGCGTACAATAATTTCTATCAGGCGAGTATTTAGATGGCACCGTATGAGGCCTTGTATGGTAGGAGGTGTCGTACGCCTTTGTGTTGGGCTGAGGTTAGAAAAAAGTATATTTCTATGCTCCATGTTTTGAAAGATACTAATGAGAAAGTGAAGCTTATGTCTGATCGCTTGAAAGCGGCATCCAATCGATAGAAATCCTACGCAGATTTAAAGCGTAAAGAAGTTGAGTATGTTGTCAGTGACAAAGTGTTCGTGAAAGTTTCACCTTGGAAGAAGGTGATGCGCTTTTGGCGTAAAGTGAAGTTGAGTTCGAGGTTTATCGGGCCTTATAAGATTTTAGATCGTGATGGTCCTATGGCTTATCGGTTGAGGTTGCCTCTCGAGTTGAAAAAGATTCATGATGTGTTTTATGTTTCGATGTTGCGGAGGTATCGGTCTGATCATAACATGTTATGCGAATTGAGGATGCTGAGTTGAGGCTGAATTTGTCCTATGATGAGGAACCAATATAGATCCTTGATACCAGCAGTAAAGTTCTTCGTGGTAAGATGATAGAGCTTGTTTAGGTGTTGTGGCAACATCGAGAAGTTGAGGAGGCCACGTGAGAGAGTAAGTCGAATATGAAAGAGCAATTTCTGCATTTGTTTCCTCCAGGTAAATTTTGAGCATGAAATTTCTTAAGCGGGGGAAAGTTGTAATGCCACGGCTTTGGGCCTAGGAGTTTTGGAGTTGGTTTAGTCGGTATGGGGGACCGGGATTAGAGATATGAGTTTTAAGAGCTATAAATACTAGGGGAGAATTAATTAATTAATCATAATTAGCTTTTATTCAAAATTCACGTAACAAACTTTGTAACTTCTTTCTCTCAAATTCTCTCCAGCCAAACACATTTCCAACTTCAATTTATTTAGGTAAAAATCAAGATTTTAGAGAATTTTTTATTTCTAAATGATTTCCTAAAGCTTTTACATTAAATACTTATTATTTCTATCTTGATTTCATGTTTTACTAAGCAATTAAGGGAGAAATCACCATTGGAGGTAAGGATTTGCCCTTCTCCTCTAATGAAAGATTCTTTATTGAAATTCCTAAGTTCTTGATCCATTTTATATGGTTTTCATTGGGTTTTAATTAATTAAACTCGAATTTATGGTTTAATTGGTGATTTATGATAGGAATTGAGGAAATTCGTAGTTGATCTATTTTTGCTAAGTTAAGGATTGATTTACAACTTGATTTTGTTGTTTAATATGTTAATGAAGCGAGTTTTAATGATAGAATCCCGAAATCAAGAGAATCTCTAATTTGTTAGATTGATAGTTATGAGATTTTGAGGTGTTGTCATTGATTGTTGTTTGCTAGAGGTATAAGGTTGTTTTGAGATTGTTATTATATGTTATTTGATGTTTTTTAAAGGTTGAGATTCGTAGTTGTTGGCTGGGTTGAGGTTTTTGATGAATCAATGATGTTTTCGGTTGATAGAATATGATATTGTAGAGGATCATAGTTGGATAAATGTTATTTGTTGATTGCTATGAATTTGAATGCATTATAATGCATTGGATCCTTTGTTGTGATGTGTTTGAAACAGGGGAAATTAATCCGAAAGTGAACCTTGGTGTTGAGGAGTTGCCAGAAGCTTGATTTGGCATCGGCAAGGGAGGCGTTGCTTTGTCGGTGAGTGAAACGGATAAGAATGGCTTTTCAAAGGTTTGAAAAGGTTTAATGGGAGTCTAGACTAGGCTTGATACGCTGGTCTAAGACTTGGAAGTAAGTAAAGTGGTTTTTCTATCTCGACTTCGGTTGGCAAACAATTTATGAAATGCAGTTGTTTAATGATTGGTTACCTCCTGTTTTATGCATAAAATGAGCATGGTTTAATGCTGAAAATTGATATGAAATGATCTTGGATGCATTTGGAAAGTAATGCATGGTTTTAAAGAATGTTTATGAAAATGGCTTATGTATGGTTTAATGCATGATGAAATGATTTGAATGATGCATAAGAAAATAGTGAGGTATGTTTATAAAAGTGGATTATATTGGCAAGTGATGGATTAAAACTGATATGGAAATGTTATCGGATATAATTGGTCGGCCGTAGGATTTAAAGGGCACTATAATAAGTCGCTCGTGGTTGTAGAGGTAGTGCGAGAGGTACTTACTCCGATCATGTGAACCCCAATGTTGTTAAGGTAACAATTAGATGGCTTTTACTCCAGCCGTGGGCCTAGAGGTTGTTGCATCGAGTGAGTTCACTCCACGTTGGAGGATGAGCCTTGGTAGTGTTGAGGTGGTGCATGTGTTGCACAACTCCATGCCATTGAGCTGTAAGAGATTGGGAAATCTCTTGGGAAATTCATGTATCTGATTTTAAAGTTGATTTATGGAAATGATGTATATGGTAATGGATCACTTGAAAGCCAATATAATGTTTTAAATGTATCATGTTGACGGGTTGATTTGTATAATGTGATTTATACATGATTTTACTTCTTAAGCTTTGCTTATGGGATGTTATGCATGGTAAGGCTTAAGTAGAGGGAATTGCATATGGGATTATGCTGTGGAATCCATGATACATGTTGCGTATGGTTTAATATGTTGGTCTTGGAAAGTTTAAGTGCATGTTTTGAAAGAATGGCATGATGGTTTTGAAATGGTTTTAAATTGCATTGGATAATGTTTGTGTTTTGAGCACTCTTCACTAGGAAATGATTGCTTACGCTCTCATTTATCATCAATGTAGATTAATTGAGTACAAGGGGACCTAGCAAGCAAAGAAAGGAGTTCCAAGACTTGAGTTACCAAAGTATGTTTGAGTTTTAAAGTAGTAATAAAGACAATGTGACTTAAATATTGTTGGGAGGGTTTGAGTGCTTAACTCCCTGTTTGATCAAGTTTATATCGCTGTTTTGGACTTGTAATAAGCTTGGTTTGCAAGATTTTGCATATGGTATATGTTTTGGTACTTTTGGTAATGTGGTTTTAGGAAGCATGCCTGTAGTTTACCTTTAAAGCATGTTTGCCATGAGTTGATGATGGATTTGTGTTACTATGGTTAGGATCGATCCTTGGTAATGTTGTATGAATGTTAGAAGAATGTTTAAGTGTTTTGGATTCTATAAATGTATGTTAAACCATCAAATTTGAACTTTACAGGCCAGGGCGTATTGATACGCGTGAAACCGTATCAATAGAGTTAATGATTTTAGGCATAGTGTATTGATACACGTAAGACTGTATCGATACGGGTCAGTGTTTTCAGGCATAGCATATTAATACGCGTAAGAACGTATCGATATTGGTCAGAATTTTCTGGCATAGTGTATCGATACACGTGAGACCGTACCGATATAGGTTGGTGTTTCCAGGCATAACGTGTTGATACTCGAAGAAGTGTATCGATACGGGTTTGAACTACTAGAATCTGGAATTTTGGAAATGCAAAGGTGTACCAATACACTTGCCCGTGTATCGATGCGAGTAGCTGTTAATTCAGTTAAAGTGTGTTTTAAAGGTTCTTACATTTTAGTCCCTGAATGTAGTACATGCATTTAAATGGGTTTGAATTGTCAGTTTGAGCTAAGAATTGACATGCAAGCATGTAATCTAACTAATTGAGGATTGGTAACCCTAATTTCAGTAATGGTCCTTTAATTTACCAGTTTTATGTTTTGGTCCCCAAAATGTATTATATGCAATTGGTTGACTTTCTGAGGTCCATTTCCTTTGTAACTACACAAGCAGCAAGCATGATCACTTAGGATTAATAAAATAAAAGGGAAAAAATGGTCCAGTTTTTGTAATCTTTCTCTGGTTTGTTTTGGCAAACCTAATGTAGCTCGCTTGGATCGATCGGACGTCTAGGATGGGTCGATGAGGTTACAGTAATCTTAGATACTATGGGTTCAAAGGACATCTTATACTTCTTATCTAGCATTGAACTAATGAAAGAATGTGTGGAGCCAGGATTAATCAATGCATAAATAGAATGAGAGTACAACTCAAAGGTACTTGCAATGATGTCAGGATCCTCCTCCTCCTCTCGGCTCCTCACATGATACATCTAAGTAAGGGCCTTTGAATCCTGTCTGTTTGACTCCTTAGTTGAGCTACTAGGTCTCCTCGCAGCTCCCGATGAACCCTACTTTGATCCTTTACCTCGATAATATTGAGCAGGTGATGCTGTAGCGGTTGGTGTGGCGACATGCTTGTTGGTGTTCAATGGACATTATCGGATAAAATGGCCCTGTTCACCACAGAAATAGCAAGCTCCAGACTACTTGCGACATTGTCCCACAGGAGGCTTGTTCTGGCAATAATTGCATACTGGATGTGGTACGGCTCATCCCAAACCTCCAGAACTCTCAATTAAAGCAACCTTGGCAAACAACTAGGTCATCGTCTGTGACCTAACAATATTCTCGGATCAGGAAGGCTGAGAATAAATATTCTACTTCAGACCTCAATAATTTTCTTTCTTGTTAGGCTTTGGAGGACGAGAATCATCATATTGCATCTTCTCGGATCTACTAGATCCTCCAAACCTCTATGCTTTCTAAGCAGCTTCAGTGGCCTTGACTCGATTTACCAGGTCCTGAAAGTTAGTGATGCCCAGTGCTGTGAACATAGGATGCAACTCATCACTAAGCCCAACAATGAACATTCCGCACTTCTCTTTCTCCTTCATATATTCAGCTTGCTTGATGGGTCGTCCACCTTCCTTGAGATGGAGGAAGGTATTACGCCTCTCTGCGAGGTAGTACTCACTAATATATTTCTTGAGGAATTCTTGAAGAAAGAACTCCCAAGTTATAGTTTCTTCAGAGACCGTAAGAATAGTAGTCTCCTACCATTGGAGTGCCTCGTCTACCAACAACGCGAGGGCGCACACTAGCTTGTGTTCATCTAAACACTATAGCTGCTTGTTCAAGACTCGCAGCGTATAATCCAACCAGTATTCCGCAATCTCAGAATCGTCGGCATCATGCCCAGTAAAAGTGTAAACCCGATGCTGAGATAGCTTGTTAATAGGGGCTCGAACATATTGGATGACTGGTGCAGTAGGCTGCACAACCTGCTCGACTCTCATAGAGGTCATAAACTGTTTGAACATGTCAGCCATGCTCTGATAACATTAAGCTTGAACAGTCATTGCCTCCAGCTCAGGGTCTTATGCTGAAGGGTTTTGCTGTGCTGGAGGGTCTCCATCTCTAATCTCCTCACCGTGGGTAGAGGATCCAGTAACATGATCGTCTATACGAGCTTTATTAGAGTCAAACATCTATAAGAAAGAGATTGGATTAGTCGGCAAGTCACGGTATACAATAATAACTACTAGAATGCATAGTGCAATGCGATAATAGTACAATAAACAATAGTTTAGTCCTAGAATCGACTAAACTCTAGCTCTAACACGTATCGAAATGCCCTTAATAAAACCATTAGACCGTATCGAAATGCCTCCCTGAGTACCGAAACACTGGCCAGTTTTGTATTGGCTCGTACAGAAATAGCTGCCAGCATGCCAGGACGCTAAGCCTGGAATGGCTTACCCGTACCGAAATAGGGACACCTGTACCGGTACGCCTGGACCTGTAATGTCCCAAATTGCTGTTTAAACACACGTTGATGATATCCAAAACACTCCAACATGCTTCAAACTCTTAAACAACATTACTACGATACATTACCAACAAAAAACATCACAAATTCAACAACCACTCATGGCATTTATACTACTCAAGACTTTCTATAGGCATGCATCCTAATATCAATTCACCAAGCACCCAAAACTCACATTTGGTACATTTAAGGCATACTCCATATGCTTGCACATTTATAGCATCATACCAAACTTGCTTGAATCAACAAATTATGGCAATCAATCAAAATCAACTAGATGCACACTCTAGCACTTGGCTAGCAGCAACATAGGCAAGATTCACTCAAGGTCAACCAACATCCAACAAACCATAATATCCAGCACTACTCATGGAAAACAGAAATACAAATCCCCAACATATGGACATTGCCTTATTAACTGTAAACATAAACCGAGTTCATAGTCAAAATATTCTTTGTCTTAGGATCACTTTAGCCTTGCCTTTGCAGCCCCAAAACTTCAATGCTTTGCATCATCAGGAAAAAGAGAGCGTAATCACACATGCTTAGTGAGGATGCTCTTTAAAACAATGATGCATTAACCTTTGAAAACTAAACACTTGTTTTCAAACCATGCTTACGACCTAAGCAAGCTCCAATGATTCCAATTCTAACATGCATATCGACCATATGCAAAACATTGTAATCCACGTGCTTAAATTCCCGAAGCATTATATACAAACCATTCTTAAGTTCCAAAGCATTACATACAAAACCATGCTTAAATTCTAAAGCATTATAAAATAAGTTCAACACTTGAATTCTCATATATTGGCATTTATAGTGAACCCAGATACACGACCTCTATCCTTGATTAGCTTACCGCTAATCTTTAAGTAACCGACCGTTAACCTTACATTCAGATACACGGATCTCCCATGATAGTCCACCATTACAATGACCCATACCATGCCGACCGCATGATACAACACCCTTGCCGACCGCAACATCAACATCAACAAGGGGAACTGACCGCCAAACCCAAGTGACAACATTATAATCTGAGTAGCCGACCGCTTACCTCAAGGACTCTTAACCACAATCAATTTTTAACAAATTATAGTGACTTCATCCTATGACATGCCAACTATATCTAAATGTTTTCCCATTATGTCACATAGCCAATATATCATTTACAAAACCATTTACTCACTGTTTTACAATGCATTATACAAAACCACCACATATGCAATCACATTGCCAAAGAATATCACCATTCCCGACCAGAATGAAAACCAATGCTCACTAGCATTTCTTATACTTTTAAACCCTTGCATATGTACTTAAAATCATGCATTTCCAGTAAGTAAATCAAACCATGTTTACGACCAGAACATGAATTACACATGCTCATATCCAAACCGATATTAAAGAACAAAAGAGAGAAAACTTACTTCCGAGCTTAGTTAAGTGTTTCAAACTTAACCTAAACTCCCAACAACCTTTATTAAACCTTTTAAAGACGTTTAAACTAGTTTCCACTCACTGATACGATTCACTTTGCTCGCCAACGCGAATCAATCTTCTGGCAAGCCACAATCAACGTCAAGCTTTGTCGCTTTGATTATCCCCTATTTTAACCACATAAAACCAGAGGGCAAATGCATCATTATGCATTCCAACCATTGCCTACAAGCAATTACCCGCAACTCTCAAGTTGCCTACTCAAAACTTATTCGAAACATACTGAAATCATCATCAAACACTTATGAAACTTAACCCAACATTATTACAACGATTCAATCCATCAATCATCATCAATTAACGCTCAAAACCTGAATAATTCATCCAAATACTTCCAGCAACTACCCAGCGACTTCAACACCACAAAAACACAAATCTAACAACCTTAACAACTAGGGATTCAAGAGTTTCGGGATTCCATTGTTAAAATCAACTTAACAACAATATAGTACATCCAAAATATTTTTAAAAACAATCCTCAACACTGGGAAACAAATCCAATTCGGATCTTCCACTATTTCATCAATTTTACCCAATTAAATCAATTCATCATTATAGAAACAGAAAATTAGGTTGTAAATCATAAATCAAGGATGAAATACTTGGGAATATCAATAAAGAACCATCAATATTGCAGAAGAATGAACCTTACCTCTATTATGTGATTTCTCCCTCAATTGATTGTTTAAAGCTTGAAAAACACAAGAATTCAATAAGGTTTTGTAAATCAAAGATAAAGAATCAATTAAAAAATAAGAAATTAAGAAAACAAGTCTCTCACTTCTGTGATTTGATGAAATTAAGAGTGTTTGGCAGAAAAGAAGTGGAGAGAAAAGTTACGTCAACTTTCTGTAAAAGTGATAACTAACTTTAATATCTGAAATCCCTTTTAATTGTCTTTTAAAACACATGTTAAAAAGACTTAATTGAAGAGAGAAATCACCAACAAAAACTTGGAAAATTAGCTCCTTAAGGATTCTAAGAATTTGATCCTTTTCATTTTAGTCACCTTAAAAATAGTTTTAAAAATTACATTTTGGTCACTAACCAAAATGTCATCCTTCAAAAACCCATTTTCCAAAATTGATTTGACCAATATCATTAATGTATTAAATAATGATTTTAGCATATTTTTCCATAATTTTATCACCTTCAAAACCATTAAATTCTCGAAACTAACTCGAATCTCTAATACCGGTCCACCAGACCTTCGAACCAACCTTTAAAAATCTAGGCCCAAAATCAGCATGTTAAAACTCTCCCCCACTTAAGAAATTTTATCCTTGAAATTTAACTGGGGAAACAAATGCGGAAAATTTTCCAACATATCCACCTTGCTCTCCCAAGTGGCTTCCTCGACACCACAGTGTCGCCACAAGACCTTAACAAGCTCAATCGTCTGCCACAAAGAAACTTGCTGTTGGAATCAAGAATGTCCACCGATTCCTCATCAAACGACAAATCCGGCCTCAACTCAATATGCTCCACTAGCATAACATGCGAGGGATCCGACTGATACCTTCGCAACATGGATACATGGAACACATCATGTATTTTCTCCAATCCGGGAGGCAACCTCAACCAATAAGCCACAGGACCAACACGCTCAACCACCTCGTATGGTCCAATAAACCTCTGACTAAGCTTACCCTTACGTCCGAACCACATCACCTTCTTCCATGGTGACACTTTCAAGAACACACGATCGCCCACCACATATTCAATTTCCCTATGCTTCAAATTCGCATAAGATTTCTGCCGATCTGCAACCGTTTTCAAGCAATCATACACAAGCTTTACCTTTTCATCCTTTTCCTTCAGCACGTCCGGTAAGGAAATATGCTTTTCCCCTACCTTAGCCCAACACAAGCGCATATGACACTTCCGGCCATACAATGCCTCATACGGATAACTGTTGTTATATGCAAACTCAACCAAAGGTAAATGCTTCTCCCAGGTCCCTTGGAACTGAATAATGCAACATCTCAACATATCCTCCAAAATCTGGATAACCTGTTCATACTGACCATCCAACTGAGGATGATATGTGGTGCTGAAATTCAATCTCGTACCTAAAGTCTGGTGCAAACTCACCCAAAACAACGCTGTAAACCTCAGATCCCTATCCAAAGCAATAGACTTCGGTACCCCTACAAAAACACAATCTTAGTAAAATACAAATCTGCCAACTTGTCCAGCGTATACGTCGTATGCACTGGCAGAAAATATGCACACTTCGTAAACCGATGTACAATCACCCAAATGGAATCCTTTTTAGTCGGTGTCAAAGATAATCCCGACACAAAATCTATGGCGTTTCTATCCCATTTCCATTTCGAAATTCTCAACGGTTGTAACAACTTGGATGGAAACTAATGTTCAGCCTTGACCCGCTAACATACTATGCACATAGAAACAAACTCAGCCATATCCTTTTTCAAACCATCCCATTAATATGCTTCTTTTAACCCTCGAAAAATTTTCACACTACCAAGATGCATAGCAAAAGGACTAGAATGTGCCTCCGTCAAAATAGTGTGCCTCAACTCTGGATCTTTCAGCACCATTATTCGACCCTTGAAACACAAAACTCCATCATCATCAAAATGAAAATCCGTCAATTACCCTCCGATATGTCTCAACCAAGGATTCATCAAATGGTTGCTTAGCTTTAATAAACTGTGACATCGTAAGCTTAACTTGCATTTCAGCCAACAACCCACCTTCCCGCATCACATTCAACGTTGCGAACATAGCTCAAAGCTCAACCGCAACCTTACGACTCAACTGCAACCACATTGGCTTTACCAAGATGATACTCAATCGTCAAGTCATAATCCTTAAGCAACTCCAACCATCTGCGTTGCCTAAGGTTCAAATCTTTCTGAGACATCAAATACTTCAGACTTTTGTGGTTCGTGAAAACCACACACTTCTCTCTAAAGGTAATGTCTCCAGATTTTCAAGGCAAACACTACGGCCGCAAGCTCCAGATCATGAGTTGGATAGTTGTGCTCATGAACCTCAAGTTGCCTTGACACATAGGCCACAACCTTACCATCTTGCATCAGCACACAACCCAACCCAATGTAAGATGCATCACTATAAACCACAAACTCCTTCCTAGACTCAGGTTGAATCAACACATGAGCATGTGTCAAAACTTCCTTTAACTTCTCAAAAATAAGTTGCTACTTCTCTGTCCACACGTAAGGAACATTCTTTTGCAACAACTTCGTCAATGGTGCTGTGATACTAGAAAACCCATCAACAAAGGGGCGGTAATAACCAGCCAGCCCAAGAAAACTGTGAACCTTCGAAATAGATTTAGGTTGCTACCAATTGAGAATGGCCTCATTTTTTTGTGGATCAACACGAATACCCTCTGCGAAAACCACATGACCAAGGAACATCACCTTCTTAAGCCAAAACTCACACTTGCTAAACTTGGCGTACAACTGATTATCCTTTAAAACCTGAAACACAATCTGCAAATACCGATCATGTTCTTCCTTGATATGAGTACATGAGAATATCATCTATAAACACCGCCACAAACTGATCAAGATATTCATGGAACACCCTATTCATCATATCCATGAACACAGCCGGGGCATTTGTCAATCCAAAAGGCATGACCAAGAACTTATAATGGCTGTACCTCATACGAAATGGGATTTTATGCATATCCTCATTCTTAACCTTTAACTGACAATACCCCAATCTTAGAGAACACCGTTATCCTATGAAACTAATCAAACAAATCATCAATCCTTGGCAAAGGATACTTGTTCTTCACTGTTAGCTTGTTCAACTAACGGCAATCAATGCACATACGTATTGTACCATCCTTCTTTTTTCACAAAGAGAACCGGAGCACCCTAAGGCGAACTCTCGATCAAATGAACCCGTGATCTAACAACTCCTAAAGCTGTGACTTTAACTCCTTCAATTCCTTTGGTGCCATCCTATAAGGAGCAATGGACACCGGCACCGTACTCGCATACGTCTCGATACCAAACTTTACCTCCCTATCTGGCGATAGACCTAGTAACTCTTTTTGGGAAAACCAATAGAAAATCATAAACAACCAGAATGTCTTGCACCCAGACACCTTTAGCCTCATGATTCATCACAATTACCAAATAAGCTTAGCAATCTCTTTACATCATCTTTTTCGCCCGAGTAGCTGAGACAACATTGGACAAGAACTTCACATTCTTGCTAACCACCACAACTTCATAATCATCCGCTAACCTCAAAGAAATCCTTTTGGATTCAAAATCCACAACTACCTTGTGCTCACTCAACCAATCCATACCCAAGATGACATCAAAACCATGGAATGGTAACTTCATTAGATCTGCTGCAAACTCATGACCTTGTACAACCAAGGGACACCGCCTATACAACTTCCTAGTGGTAACCGTCTCACCAAAGGAACTAGTTACTAACATGTCAACATCAAGGATCTCAACATGAACATTCAACAAAGATGCATGTTCACTCAAGATGTATGAATGAGTAGACCCCAAATCTATCAAAAATAACAATGACAAGGATTGCAAAGTAAAGGCCCTTGTGATCACATCCGTGTCATTGCGACCCTCGCAATGAGCATAGATCCGAGATGGCTCACCATTCTCTAGTTGCACTATAGTAGCATGAGCTACCACTCTCTGATCATCCTCACGCCTTTGGAAATTACCCCTACCACAGCCTCGGCCCTTAGCAGGTATAACAACCTGAACTGGTGCATCTCTCAAACAACCCAAGGATAATCATGCTTCACGTGATCAAGAGATCCACAAATCCAATAGCTCAAGGTATTACCCTAGCATGCACTCGTGTGACGTCTACCATAGCGCTCATACTCAGCTACAAAACAAACTCATAGGTTACCCTGACCAGAACCACCATCACGTCTGTGATATGTCTTATGCCTCTTATCCCTGAACCTCCTATTCTGCCTCCCAAAATAGCTAGAATCGGCCACTCTCTTAGCCAAGCTCTCACTCGCAGCCTAGATTGATAAACTAAGGACTACTAATATCCTTAGTACGGTTAACCAACACATAAAAATCTGTAATCTGTAGTCAGGAGATAAGTCTTAATGTCCTTCACAAGCCCATACCAGAATCTATCACATCTCTGCTGATCATCAGGAACTAACTCCAGGGGTATACTGACTTAGGCGGACAAACTTCACCTTATATTCGGCAACCGACATGCCTCCCTAAGATAGCGACATAAAATCACACTTTTTCATATCCAAATATTGTGTGCCAACATACTTCCTCATGAAAGCTCTCCGAAAAAACTCCCAAGTTACATTCGCCTTGGGAATGCCAGCAATTGTGGTCACCAACCAATGATATGCATCACCCTGCAATAGTGACACGGTGCAACCCAACTTGCGTTCCTTAATACAACCTATCTGGTTCATAATGCGGATTGTCTTCTCTAGCCAACCCTTAGCTACCTCAGGACTCAAACCCTAAAATTCCTACCTCCCAAACTTCGAAGACGCCCCAATGGTAGACCTTGATTAGCCACCATAGTAGGTGTCGGTGCTTGCTCTTCAGTCATCGTTGCCTGAAACGCTCCTATCATCTCTTGGATTAACGGAGTCAAATCACCCAATACTAGCACAGGAGGAGCCTGGGGTACACCACCCACCCCAACATCGACATGAGGAACCAACATAGGAGGAGGAGGTAAAACATTAGGGGGATTCCTTTCCTCAACATTATTCTGCTCAACTTTCGCATCATTAGCCATCAAACGCGTCTCATGTCGAACCATGCTAACAAAGGCATCAAAACACATTAAATTCAGGCTAGCATTAGGTAAAGGATCCAAGACAACCTTATAAAACATTTTAAAACCTCGGTAATAGGCAAAGTGTTTCCAAATCATACCCCAACATGATATTAAACAATCACTGAACAAACACACAATCGCCGTGCATTTCACACATCACCAAATAATCAAACAACATCCCAATCTTTCAAAACCTGACTCTGATACCAACAAATGTAACCCCCTCGGCCCGACCTAAATGCCCGACCAAATCGAGAGAACTACATTAGGTTTGCCGAAGCAAACTGGAGAAAATTTCAAAAACCAGTCCATTTTTTTTCTTTTATCTTATCTAGATGCATATTATAAATCCTAAGTGTACCTACTTGCAGCGGGTGAAATTCCAAAGAAAACGGATCATGGAAAGGCCTTCAATTACGTAACATATATTTCAGGGACTAAATTATGAAACTGAAAATTTTAGGAACCAATACTGAAATTAAAGTTACCAATCCTCAATTAGTCCAATTCCATGATTACATGTCAAATTTCAAATCATTATGATAACCCAAACTCATACAATTGCATTCACAAAACTCAGGGACCAAAACGTAAGAAAATAGAACTTCATAATATACCAAATAACCAACTTAACGGCCACCGTACCGGTACTATAATACCCCAAGTTGTAGACAAGAACTTTGACACTAGTTCGAATGTAATTCAAATTTGTTTGAAATGCTATTAGAATGAATAATTAGAAATTTAAGACCAAATTGGAATAATAATGAAGTGGGTGGCTATTTTAGAAAGGACTAATCCAAAGGTGGTTATGAATTAGAAGTTTGCATGTTAAATTTCTCATGTTTCCAATGACCTAAACATTTGTCTAGCTAAGGGCAAGGCAACTTGTTAGTGGAGGGATGACTCACGTTTTGAATGAGGAGAGAAAAAGATAAATAAAACAAACTCATCAGCCATATCTTTCTTCTTCCTACACCACCAAAGCTAACCATAAAGGAGAGAGAAAGATTTAAGTGAATATCATGGAATTTTGGGTATGTTCGATCTTCTTAAGAAAGGGGTAATCTTAATTTCTTCTTGCTTTAGGGCCAAATTTTAGGATCATAGAGAATAAAATACTTGAATCACTTCCTTGTTAAAATGCATTCGGTGTTTGAAATGGAATTTGATATCTTTACTTGCTATTAAATCAAATTGGGGCTGTTTTAATGGACACACATGGTTATTAATATGTTTTTGAGATATTAAGTGGATACGTATGAGATAAGTTATACATGGCATAAGTTTATGTTTATAGTGGTGAATGATAAATTTATAGATTTTGATCGAAGTAGTCTTCATCTCTTGATAAATGCAGTGCAGTTTACTTGATAAATGTAGTATACAGTTTGCTTGAAGAATGCTATATGCAGTTTAGAATAAAAATGCATAATGCAGTTTGTATGATGTTTGAAGTATGTATGTATACAGTTTGTATGAGTGCAGTAAAAATAGTTTTGAACAAGTACAGTAACGTAGTTTTGCATATGCAGTTTTAATGAGTTAACATTGTGCAACTTGCAAAAAAAATTAAAGGATTGATTTGTGGTAAGATAGGGACTGTTGTAGTTTTATACATGTATAAGAAAGTAAAATGGATTATACTGAACATATATGAATAATTAGGGGTTGTTTTAACACATGTCTACATGTGTATACAAGTATAAAGGGTTGTTTTGATACATTTCTACATGTAAGTACATGTTATTTGGACGTTATGTTCGATTAAACAAATAACTTATTGTCATGGTTGAAGTTTTCTTTTGGACGAATTGAATGACTTGAAAGCTTGCTTACATGCCTTAGATATGGTGACCATATGTGTAAAAATAGGGCATGAAATGTAAATACATGAACTTGGGAACTATCTTAGACATGTATGAGAGTGAATATGAGTTAAATTAACATGTTAGAACTACCATCTAAGTGATTAGTGAAGCTAAAATCTAGTTTAGTGAAATCTGCCCAGAAAACTCTGTCCTGGGCAGTAGATTTGAAAATTCACTACAATTGGTAATGGTTGAATTAAAAGCTTTACTTTATATGGTTAGAAGCCTTAAAATTTATAGTTTCACATGCAACAAACGGAATTGAATTTTGAACTATAAAACAGATTTTAGAGATGAAACACTAGGGATTGTGCAAACTGTCCAGTATTGTAAATTGCCCACTCTTCAAGTTAAAAACTATATTAATTGGTAAAGAATAAAAATTTAAAGCCTATATGGTTAGAAATATAGTTAAATTAGCTTTCTAACGGTGTAAACGAATCGAAATTCTGACATTCGGAATGAAAGTTGTGCATGTTTAAGTAAAAAGTGCACAAGCTGCCTGGCAACAACAGTCTAGGTATTTTGGATAGTTTTGTAAACAGTTTGGACAATTTGGTTACTGCCCTGCTTCTACCCAAATTGGAATGTACATATGTAAGCATGATGTTTGATTATTGAACATGTGTATTGGGACAGTTTCAATGTATGGAAACAATTATAAAGTATGCTGCCTAAATGATGTCAAATGTATGGTAGAGTGTGTATGGAATCATGTATTGTTTAAATTGGTTACTGACTTTGAGTCTACGGTCTTGTGTTTAATGTTAGAGCAAGGAGAAAAACTTGTGCAGGAATAAAGGAGTCGCCAAGCTAGTGGCAAGCACAAAAGAGTTTGGATCCAAGACTAGCTAAGCTTGGAGTATTGTGAGTGTAGTTTTGGTAGGGTTAGGACTTAGGTTCTAACCAAACTCTACATGTCTATCTTCTTGATATTGATATGCCATGATAATGAGCTTAATTAAACTTGAATATGAATTCAAAAGGAAGATTGGACTAAGATAAAAATTGTGATTAAGTAATAGCATGGAAATGGATAAGTTCAAGTATTTACAAAGAAATGTGTAAACATTGTGTGATTCCATGCCTTGAATGATTCCATTCGAATTGCTTGCTTGAGTTACACTATGGATGTAAATGCTTGATTTCTTGTTCTTGATTCTGCCTATTTGAGTAGTGGCATGTATTTATTATAATGATACATGATGCTAGATCCTTGTATCATGAATGCAATTCACTCGAATGCTTACTTGATACCTAAGATGGTAATGTAAATACTTGCTTGAAAGATAAGTAATTGGTGATTGTAGAGCTAAGGCTCAACTAGCCTAAGGGCTAAGCTTGATCTTGAAATACTTGCTTGAATATAATCTTTGAACATGAATTGTCTTGCCTTGAACACGAAAGCATGGAACATAAGAAACAACAACAAGCTTTAAAGTATAAAATACACTCCAACTTTTAATAGGAGTTAAGATACTTAAGTTGCCTAAAATAGAAATCCTTGGATACAATGGTATGATTCATGGTATACTTGGGACTACGTTCCATGAGCCACGGCTCGGAAGGATGCCCAATTACATGAAATATGTTATTGGCGACAGTTGAAGGTAACAGGGGAATTGTATGGAGATTGGTGACAGTTGGTTGGATAGTGAGAAGTATAGGATTACATGTTTCCAATATTAGCCACTGTTATTTGCTTTGAGCTAAGTATATATTGGACCTTTATGGTCAAACACGGACCAATGTTATTCGTGACCAATTGTGATCCAAGGCAAACATGTTAAAAATATATTAACCTTATTGAGAAATAGAATAAGAAATTCAAAAGAAAATCTTGAATACTTGAATTATATCCTGAAATACTTAAATAACTTGACAAGAAATCTTGAACACTTTAATCACTTGACATGAATCCTTGAAATACTCGAATTGCTTGACATGTAATGCTTGATTCTTGACGTGAAACTCTTGAAATTATAATTTCCTATGCTTGGACCTTGTATTGTATGATTTGCTAGTTGGAATGGCTTATGGCCTCATTTGAGCTAATGTTTACTTGATTGGTTTGCTTGAATTGCTTGACATGCAAACTTGATTACTTGAACATATTACTTGACTTGTATACTCGAACTTCTTGTTACAAGGTTGTTACTTGAAAAAGATCTCGATCTTACTTGGATTAATGAGTGTTGCTGCCATGTACATCTTGTAAATGAAAATATGGACTTTCTTGGCATTGTGAATTATGTATATGTGTTATATGACTGAATTGGCTAAACTAAATGAAAATATGGACTGTTTTGGCATTGTGAATTATGTGTACGTGTTATATGACTGAATTGGCTAGACTAAATGAAAATATGGACTGTTTTGGCATTATGAATTATGTGTACATGTTATATGACTGAATTGGCTAGACTAAATGAAAATATGGACTGTTGGCATTGTGAATTATCTGTACGTGTTATATGACTGAAATAGCTAGATTAAATGAAAATATGGACTGTTTTGGCATTGTGAATTATGTGTACATGTTATATGACTAAATTGGCTAGACTAAATGAAAATGTGACTGTTTTGACGTTGTGAAATATGTGTACGTGTTATATGAATGAATTTGGCTAGATTAAATGAAAATATGGACTATTTTGGCATTGTGAATTATGTGTACGTGTTATATGGCTGAATTGGCTAGGTTATATGAAAATATGGACTGTTTTGGCATTGAGAATTATGTGTACATGTTATATAATTGATTTAGCTAGACTAAATGAAAATATGGATTGTTTTACATTGCAAGAATGTATAAACATGTATAATGGATAGCTAAGTAATAAGGCTTAAATTAAAGAAAATAAACAAGCAATAATTAAGGCTTAAGGCTGACATGCTACTTAAAATGTATACTTGTACACTTGATAAACTTGTCACATGAAATGCTACTCGAAATGGACTTATACTCTCACTTGAATCAATGTGTATAACTTGTGAACATATCTTGAGTGATAAGCTTGAAATAAATTGTGATTATGTTACTTGACTTGGAAATGTTGTGATTTGCTTAAACATGCTATTGATTGACTTGAAATGATTGAAGATTGAATTGTGATCTATGATTTTGCTTGTCATTCTATCTTGCTATTCGAATGATACTAGAAAATGTTTACTTGAAAATTACTCGATAAGCTCACCATGCTGCTTGATTTGCTTGACAAATTGGTTACTTAACATTTGCTTGCCTTGATATTTGATTGCCATAAGTATGATTATACATGAGTTCATGATTTTTTCTTGACTTGAAACGCTATAAACCTTAATAAGGCTACTTGACTAATGGAGACATGACATAATAATTGGTTAGAACTAGTACTACCTCACTAAGTACATATCGTACTTATCACTCTCGTTTCCTCTCTTCCCAAATCATAGGTTAGGTGCTTCAAGGTGAATTGCTTGATCCCGAAGTTAGATTTCTCGAGCTTGAAGAAAGACATAAGCAAAAGCATAAGTATGAATCCATACTTGTTTGTAATGCTTCTAGTGGTTGGTGGCACCTAGTCTTGTATATAGTAAGCTAGGACATGCATTATGTTACTCGAAAGTTGTATATATGAACTTGAGTTGGCCAATAATGTCACGAAGGCTTAAATGCTAAACTTGGAGTATGTAATGACATAATTCTCATGTGGATTAAATGGATTAAGTTGCGCATATGTTATGAGTTTGAATTGAGAATGTCCTAGTCAAGTATGCTAGTTGAATGCCTTCTATGAACATATAAATGCTTGAATAAATATTATAAATAATGCATGTATACATGAACTTGAATTGCCAAATAGATAAAGAATGAAACCATGCATGCTACTTGAAGTATGATACAAATAAATGCTCACATGAACTTGATTTGCTGTGAGTATATGGAAATTGAAATGAAATGAACACATTTTTGCCTAATGCTATACATGACATTAAGACTCGATGAATGAGGAAACTATTTTATGATATGCTAGAACTTGCTATTGTCGAATAGGAATGGATCAAATGTACATGCTTTGCTTGTTCACATACCTAAATAGTAGTTAACCTTGAATGAACAATTGAAGGTAACCAATCACATGAATGACCTATAATGTCTATGAAACATGATATGCTTGCTTGAGATATGTTCGATTTCATGTACATATGATCATGTTTAGTTAAACTTACATCAAATATTTACATGTCTTGAATGTAATGATATTGAGTTAAAATGAAACATGATAATCTAGGTATGCTAATTGAAAGCTTTATTTGATCGCATGAATGTAGATTTGAAAATGAATAATCTAGGTGGTAACCCTAAATGAATAATAAGATGGCCATGCTTGTATTCTTGATTGTGAATGCCTTTCTAGTTAAGAATTCCATTTGAATGCTACATATGCCTACATGACTAAGTAGTTATTAATCTTTGAATGTAACTTGAAAATGACTAATCAAGGGTTGGCATATAATGAACAAGAATGATAAACATATCTTGCTTGTATGATCAAATGTAATTGTCTAAGTTTTTTACTTGCTAATCACTCAACTCGCCTATTAGGGATGAGTTCTTGAAAAGTTTTAAATTATTTGTGTTTCCAGTTGAGATAATACCCGGTTATTATTGTACCGCGATTTTGATTGTATCGCTATTCCAGTTGAGATGGCTTGAAGTGTTGAGAGGACACTTGTTGAATCCGTGTATCCAATGAACTCTTTTGGTTAATGGAACTTGGTTAATGATCACTTGTAAGCCAATATAATTGTTAATGTATCATTGAGAGGTTTATGTAGTATAATGTGATTTATACATGTTTACTCTTTAATCTTTGCATATGGTTGCTATGCATGGGAAGACTTAAATTAAGGGTTAGCAATGGGATTTGCTGTTTGGTTAATGATACATGTTGCATATGGTTTAATATGCTGGTTTTTAAAGAAGTTAAGTGCATGGTTTTCAAGGCATGATAATGTTTTAAATGATGTTTAAAGGGTGATTGAAATGGGATTTCAATGTTTTGTTGAGAAATTGTTTTAATGCATTGATGGTGCATTGTTTTTGAGCACTCCTAACTAAGCCTAGTGTGCTTATGCTCTCTTTGTCCATCAATATAGAGAATTAAAGGCTTGGAAGGCAGCAGGAGGCAAGGGATCACAAAAAGACTTGGTATCAAAAGTATGCTTTCGAATTAGACTATAAGTAATAAGGGCAATGGGTGTTCCGTTGTTGTTTTGGGAGGTGTTTTGCTAAACTCCCTGTTTGAGCAAGTTTGTTTTGTTGCTCTTGGGTTGTAAAAGGCCATTTTGTATTGGTTGTGGTGATGGTTTGAGATTTCATGTTTTGCTTGCTTTGGTTTTTAGGATGCATGCCTTTAGATTTACAATTGAAGTATGTTGCTATGAATTGATGCTAAAACTAGGTTGTTTTGATGTGGTTTGACCTTTGAATATGTTGGAAGTATGCTGGAAGCATGTTAGGGTGTTTTGGTATGTTGAAAAGCATGTTAAACAAGCAAAAGAGGACATTACAGGTCAAGGTGTACCGGTACGGGTGACCTTGTTTTAGTACGAGTAGGCCATTTCAGGCTTAGCGTACCGGTACGCGGGCAACTATTTCGGTACGGGCCAAGGCAAATTTGGCCAGTGTTTTAGTACTCAGGGAGGTATTTCGATACAATGACTTTTTGTAGGGCGTTTCGATACGAATAGGCGTATCGAAATGGAAATTGGCTACTGGAATTCTTGAGGTTGGAACAATTAAGGCGTATCGAAACACATCTTGCTCGTACTGATACGGTGGCAGTTAAATTAGTTATTTGGAATATTATGAAGTTCTGGTTTCTTACGTTTTAGTCCCTGAATGTTGTGGATGCAATTGAATGAGTATGGATGATCCCTTTGAGTTGATTTTTGACGTGTAAGCATGAAACCTGTTTAATTAAAGGTTGGTAACATAAAAATGAACAAATTCCTTATAGTTTTCTAAAATTTCAATTTGGTCCCTAAATTGCAATCATGCTCAATTGGATGTCAATTCGATGCCCGATTGAGTTGAGTTTTCACTTGTGATCAGTATGTACATGTAGGATAATAATTGTGCATATAGAGAAGATAAAAGGAAAAAATGGTCGAGTTTTGGGTTTTATCTTCACGGTTTACTACTGTAAACCTAATATAGTTTGCTTGGTTCAGTATTGCGACTAGGCCGGATTGAGGGGTTACAGACTCCTAAGCTTTCGTGATAGAATCTGTGTACCTAATGACAAGTTACTTCAAGATGACAAACTTAAGGAGGCTCACCGTAGCCCTTTTTTTGTTCATCCGAGATCTGTAAAGATGTATAAGGATCCTTGGGAACTTTACTGGTGGCCAGGCATAAAGCAAGCTATTACGGAATATGTGTCTAAGTTTATTACGTGTGAGCGAGTTAATGATGAGCATCGTGTCCCCACTGGATTATTGCAACCTATTGAACTACCTTAATGGAAATGGGAAATAGTCACTATGGGCTTCGTTAGTGGGCTACCATTAACACCGGCCAAGCAACATACTATTTGGGTTATTGTAACACCCCGATTTTGGGCCTAGCAGATTTAAGGTTTATTAGACGGTCTGGTGGACCGGGTTAGAGATTCGAGTCGGATTTAGGACCATATATTTTTTTGGTAAGATAAAAATATGGAAAAATAGTTAAAAATCATCTTTTAATATATAATGATTTTTGATGGAATCAATTTTAGGAAAAGAAATTTGGAAATATGACATTTTAGGTTAGTGACCAAAATGAGATTTTTGGAAAACTATTTTTAAGTGACTAAAATCAAAAGGGTCAAATCCTTAGAATCCTTAAGGAGCTAATCTACCAAGTGTTTGCTGGTGGTTTCTCCCTTCAATTAAATCATTTTAAACATGTGTTTTAAAAGAGTTTTAATAAGGATTAAATATCTCAAGTTAGTTATTAGCTTTTAAAAGAAATTCACGTAACTTTTTCCTAAACCTTTTTCTATAAACTTCTTTTCTTCCAAACAATCAGAATTTCATCAAAATCTAGAGGTAATGAACTCTTTTCACTCAGATTATTGATTTTAATTTGTTCCTTTAACTTTGTTTTGCAAAATCTCATTTAAATCTTGTATTTTCTTAGCTTTAAACAAGCCAATTGAGGGAGAAATCACATAACAGGGGTAAGGTCCATGATCTCCTCTATTAAATGGTTCTTTATTGATATTCCCAAGTATTTGATCATTGATTTATAAGTTGTAATGTGGTTTTAATGTTTTATCCATGTTTAATTGAGTTATTTTGGAAACATTGATGAAACATGGTGATTTTCGAAGTGGATTTGATTTACAGTAATTGGGATTGATTTAATATAGGTTTTGGATGTGTTTTGATGTTGATAAGTATTTTTTATCAATAGAATCCTGAAACTCTTGAATCTCTTATTATTTAGGTTTCTAGTTTTGAGTTATTGTGGAGATAATCGAGTTTAATCTTTGTTTGAGGTAAAAAGATGTTAGGAAAGGGTTCTTGGCTGTTATTAGATGTTGGATGAAGGCTTGAATTGTTGTTTTATGGCTGGGTTAAGTGTCAGAAACGTTTGATGTTGATTTCGATATATTTTGGATGGTTTTTGAGTGGGCAACTTGGGATTTATGGGAGATTGCCGTTAGGCAATGGTTTGAGTGCATTTGAATGCATTTATCCTCTGGTTTTATGTGCTTAAAGTAGGGGATAATCAAGGCGACAAAGCTTGAAGTTGTTGGTTGCTTGTCAAAAGCTTGTTTCGCGTTGGCAAGGAAGGTGAGGTGTATCGGTGAGTGGAAACTGGTTTTAAATGCTTTACAAAGGTTTGTAAAGGTTATTGAGAGTTTAGGGTAAGCGTGGGACACTTACCTAAGCTCGAAAGTAAGTTTCCCTTATTTTGCCCTTGAATATCAACCTAGATATGAGCATGATGTTTGCATGTTTTGGTGATAAACGTGGTATGTTTTACTTACTGGTAATGCATGATTTTGAGTACATATGCAGGGGTTTAAAAGTATAATAAATGCTACTGAGCGTTGGTTTTCATTCCGGTTGGTAGTGATGTTGTTGCATTGGCAATGAGATTTGCATATGTGGTGTTTTATGAAATGCATTGTAAAACAGTAAGTAAATGGTTTTGTAAATGATATATTGGCCATGTGACAAGGTGAGAGAACAATCGGATATAGTTGGCATGCCATAGGATTAAAAGTGCACTATAAAATATAAACAAAATCAATCATGGCCATGGGTCCTTTAGGTATGGCGTTGCAACAAGGCCACTCGGACTGTTGGGGATCTCATTTGGGACTTGCAGATTAAATAGGAAACCAAAATTGATGGTGATCTTGTGGATTAACTAGGCAAGGTCGGTACCTTGCGGTGTAACTAGGCAAGGGTGAGATCTCACGGCTTAACTAGGCGAGGTATCAAAGCTTGCGGTTTAACTAGGCAAGGTTTGGGATATCATGCGGTTTAACTAGGAATGGTATGAGAGATCCGTGTATCCGATATGTGTATAGGATAGAGGTAGTCTATCCGGGTCACTATAAATGCCAATATATGGGAAAGTTCATGTGTTGAACCTTGTTTGTAATGCTTTGGGATTTAAGCATGGTTTGTTTAAATGTTTTGGGATTTAAGCAAGGATTTCATATCATGTTATATAAAGGTTATTATGTTTTGATTCGGTTGGAATCATGGGAAAATGCTTAGGTTGTAAGCATGTTTTGGGAAAAGCAAGCATGTGGGTTTTAAATGGTTTATAGTGCATTATTGTTTATGAGCATCCTCACTAAGCATGTGTGCTTACGCTCTCTTTTTCCTAATGATGCAGAGGATTAAAGTTCGAGGCAGCGAAGGCAAGGTTTGCAAGGATCCAAAAGATAAACTACTTTTGGGTATGAACTCGGTTTACGTTTCTAGTTAATAAGGCAATGTGTTCGCCATGGGTTTTGGGAGTTGTAATTCCGATCTCTTACGAATTTTAAGTATGTTTCTATGTTGTGCTTTGAGGATGGTTTGATGTTGCTAAGCTTAATGTTAATACTTGCTAGTAGCTGTGGATGAATGGTTGCATAAGTATGCATCTAGAGCTTCCTTGATGATTGCCTTGTTGTGATGGTTTGAGCAAGTTTATTATTCTGTATGGGTTGTGTTGTTATGATGCATATGCTGAGATTAGCCTATTTGCATATTTTGGGGTGTTTGGCAATGTGATTTTGGGAAGCATGCCTTTAGAATATCATGGGTTGTATGAATGCTAATTGGTTGCTGAAATTATGATGTTTAGGTGGTTGTTGCATCTTGGTAGTGCTGTATGAGACTGTGTGGCATGATGAAATGGTTTAGTTCTGATATAAGCATGTTAAACCAGTCATTTGTGACCATTCAGGTCCAGGCGTACCAGTACGCGTGTTCACGTATTAGTATGGGAAGCCATTTTAGGCTTGTGGTTCTGGTACGCGGGTTAGGCATATCAATACGCGAATGCTTTTTAAAAGAGAAGCGTATTGATACTCATGTTTGTGTATCGGTACGGGAAGGCTGAGTTTGGCATGGGGTTTCGGAACACGGGTTTGAGGATTGGTACGAGCCTTTGGTTTTGGTAAGGCGTATCGATATGCAGGGTCGTACCGGTACGGAAGTTGGCTACTGAAATTTTTAGAATTCGAAATGGAAAGGGCGTACCGATACTCAAGTGTGCGTACCGATACCCGAGGTAGTTAAGTTAGTTAATGGCTTTAGTGAAGTTCAGTTTTCTTTTATTTTGGTCCTTGATTGATGTAGGCTAATTGTGTGAGTTTAGAGAGTCTATTTGAGATAATTTTTGACATGTAAGCATGAAATATACTTAATTAAAGGCTGGTAACTTTAAAATTAGAAAAGTCCTTTCCAGATTGCTAAAATTATGTTTTGGTCCCTAATTCCTATTTGTGGCCAATTGGATATGCTTATGATGCCCAATTGAGATGAGTGCTCACCTATGAACAGTATTTAGATAAGATAAAAGAAAAAAATGGACGTGTCTTAGGTTTAATCTTTCCAATTTACTTCAGTAAACCTAATGTAGCCTGCTCGGTTTGGTCTTGCGACTAGGCTGGGTTGAGGGGGTTACATTTGTCGGTATCTGAGCTAGGTTTGCCGAAAGGTTGAGATGTTGTTGTTCGACTAGCTGATGTTGTTTGCATTGCACAGTGATTGTGTATATGTTCGGTGATTGTTTAATGTTCTGTTAGGGTATGAATTGGGAACACATTGCCTATTATCAAGGATTTTAAATGCGTTTTAAAGTTAACTTGGATCCTTTGCCTGACGCTAGCCTAACTTTAATGTGTTTTGGTGCTTTTGTTAGCATGGCTCGACGTGAGAGACGATCTATGGCTAATACTGTCGGGGTTGGGCATAACAATGAGACAGAAGAGAATCTCCATCATGTTTTACCTTCTCCTCCTCCAGTGGTTCCTCTAGTTGACGGTGGGGCGGGTGAAGCACCCCGGGTTCACCAAGTGCCTGTGTATGGTGATTTGACTCCGTTAGTTCAGGCGATAACAGAAGCTTTTCAGGCAGCGATGGCGGAAGTGCAAGCCCAGGCACCGACACCCATTGTGGTGGCAAATCAAGGTTTACCCTTGGAGAATTTGAGGAGTTTGGAAGGTGAGGAGTTTCAAGGTTTGATCCTTGAGGCAACTGAGGGTTGGCTGGAAAAGATAGTTTGCATCATGAATCAGATGGGATGTAATGATGAGCGAAAGTTGGGTTGCATTGTATCTCTGCTGCAGGGGATGCATATCATTGGTGGGTGACCACAATTACTGGCGTTCATGAGGCGAATGTTACTTGGGAGTTCTTTTGGAGAGCTTTCAAGAGGAAGTATCTTGGTACCTAGTATTTGGATATGAAGAAGCGCGAGTTTACGTCGTTATCTCAGGGAGACATGTCTTGCTGAATACGAGGTGAAGTTTGTCCTGTTGAGTCAGAATGCTCCGGAGTTGGTTCCAGATGACCAGCAAAGATGTGATAGGTTCCATTATGGTCTTGTAAAGGACATCAAGACGCATCTCTTGGCTGCATATTACACAAAATTTGATGTGTTGGTCATCGAGCTAGGGATATCGAGCAGTCCTTGGGTGCATTACTTCATGCTGCGGGTGAGAACTTGGGTAAAAGAGTGGCGGACTCTAGCTATTTTGGGAGACAGAATAGGAGGTTCAGGGATAAGATACATAAGCCAGATCACAAGTGTGGTGGTGGAGTTGGCCAAGGTGCTTAGGGAGCTTGGGTTATACCGGAGTGCAAGCGATGCGATAGGTGCCACACGGGTATGTGCTGGGTAATGTTGGAGCTTGTTGGATTTTTGGCTCATTTGATCACTTGAAGTATGATTGTCCTCGGGCTGTGAGAGATACACCAGTACAGGTTGCTGCACCTTCTAGGGGCTGAGGTCGTGGTAGGGGTAATTTTCAGAGGCAAGAGGATGGTCAGAGGGGTATCGCTCATACAGTAGCTGTGAGACCTGAAGGTGGTGGACCGTCTCTGTAACCCCCTTGACCCGGCCTAGACACCCAACCGAACCAAGAAGGCCACATTAGGTTGCCGTAGCAAACCAAAGAGATACAACAAAACTCGATCTATTTTTTTCCCTTTCTATCTTATCTAGATGCCAATTATTAACCCTACATGTTCATGCGGATCAAGTGCAATCCCAACCCAATCGGGCGTCAATTTGACATCCAATTGATCACATTTACAATTTAGGACCAAAATGCAAATACAAAAAATTTTAGGATTAAAGCTCACTTTTAAGTTACCAACATTTAATTTGACTGATTCCAAACTTTCATCTCAAGTTTCAGCTCAATCCGATCATTCTATCACATTCAATTGCATTAGCAAGATTTGGGGACTAAATTGTAAAGATGACAAGACTGCCCAAAGTGACGATATCAGAATTAACGGTCATCCGTACGGATACAGGAATACCCGTATCGATACAGATTGAAACACCCCATTTCGGTACACCTTCATGCCATATCGATACGCCCAACTGAAATACCAAACTTTTGAAAACCTTGATGATTGTACCGATACGGCTCTCCATGCGTTTCGATACACGGGATTGGGACGAAAAAGTTGATTTCCAGTAGCTGAGACCCGTATCAAAACACCCATTGCCCTACCGGAACGCTAAGACCAAAATGGCCTAGGCGTATTGAAACACCAACCCGCGTACCGATCCCTCAAGCCTCAAAATGCCTAGCCGTACCGATACGGTCCCTGGCGTATCGGTACGCCTGGACCTGTAATGTCACATTTTGCTGGTTTTTCATCCCAAAATCATGCTCTAACCACTCCAACATGCTTAAAACACAACACCAACATGCCAGACATATCTCAAGCCAACTAGCATCACAATTCTAACAACACAACAAGCCTTCATGTATCAAAAGGAAATCTACAGGCATGCTTCCTAACATGCATCCAACCAACATATCAAAAGATAAACCAACACCAAAATCAATCCTTAAAGGCTATATACAACCCATGAGCAACTAAAGAAACATGCTCAAATAGGGAGTTCCACAAAATATCTCCCAAAACACAACTAGTACCCCATTGCCCTTATTCATTATAGTCTAGTCTCTAACATACTTTGGAAACAAGTTTTGCCAAGATCCCCTTGCTTCTTGCTGCCTCCCAGGACTTTAATTCTCTGCATTGATGGACAAAGAGAGCGTAAGTACACATGGCTTAATGAGGAATATTCATATCAAAACACCATCAATGCATTTAAACCATTTTTTTACATCATCCTTTAAAACATCATGCCCTTTTAAAACATGCACTTTACATCATTAAAACCAGAATATTAAACCATATGCTACATGTATCATTAGTCAACAGTAAGTCACATTGCTAACCCTCTACTTAAGCCTTCCCATGCATTACTACCAAATGCAAAGCTCAAGGAGAAACATGTATAAATCACATTATACAACATAAAACATTTCAATGATACATTAACAATTATATTGGCTTACAAGTGATCATTAAACAAGCCCAATAACAAAAGGGTTCATCGGATACACATATTCAACAAGTGCTAACTCAACACTTCAAGCCATCTAAACCAAAATAGCGATACAATCACAATCGCGGTACAATAACAACCGGGTACACTTTCAACCCACGGGGACACCAACCCCTTTCATCGGTTAGATGCTTAACCCACTAACGAGAGATTTTGGTACTGTTTAACCCATCTACCGTTAGGGTACTTGGATAGAGTATTCGGTACGTCGTATAAACCCCTCAACATCCAAGGCGACTTATTTACAATGCACTCAATCCTATGGCCGACCAACTATATCCGATAACAATTTTAAAACCACATCACTTGCCAATATAATTAACCATTTTAACATTTACCTCATTGTTTTAAACAAGCATTAACCAAAACACTTTTCCAAAGAAACAACCTTGCTTTAAACCACAAGTATAAACCATACTTACAATGATCACTTACCATGTGCATCCTTCAGCAAAACATGCTCAAAAATAGTATATCAAACACTTTAAAACATGCTTAAACAGTAAGTACATGACCATTAAACCAAGTGCATAAAATAATTTGAATAAGCACGACCGAGAGAGTAAAACCACTTTATACTTACTTCTGAGTCTAGGTAAGCGTTTCAAGCTCTACCTTAACTCCCAAAACTCTGTTCCAAAACATCAAAATGCTTTAAACCACGTTTTCACTCACCAATATGCGAAACCTCGATTCGCCGATACGAAATCAAGTATTCGAAACCTCCAATGCTTATCCAATCACCTCCATATTAACCTCCCTTATTTTTACCACAAAACAACAAAGGATTAATGCATCATAATGCATTCTAAACACAGCAACTACAATCATTCTCGAATTTCCACAAAACCTTCACAATTAACCCTCAACAACAACCGAAAACATAACCAACACACTTCGATTCACAACCCAGCCAACATCTATCAATCTAACATCACTATCAACATAAAAGCACATCTAAAAACAGATCCAAATCAACCTACCACCTCCAGCAACCTTACAATCAAATAAACACCATAAAACCTAAAAACTAACAACCTAAACAAATAGAGATTCTTAAGTTTCGGGATTCCATTGATAAAAAAATCTTATAAACATTATTAAACATCCAAAATATAAATAAAAGCATCCTTAATTACAGGAAATTAGATCCAATCAATGAATTAACTCATTTCCCCCAAATAACTTAATTAAACATTAGAAAATCATCAAAAATCAGATTAGAAACACAAAAGCAAGGATCAAATGCTTGGGAATTTTAGTAAAGAACCATACAATAGAGGAGATCTCGGACCTTACCCCTATTGTGAAGTTTCTCCCTCCATTGATTTGTGCAAAGCTAAGAAAACATAAGATTTGAATGAGATTTTTCAAGACAAAGTTAAAATCAATCATCTGAGTGAAGAGAATCTTTCACCTCTGCATTTTGATGAAATTCTGATTGTTTGGCAGAAAAGAAGTTGAGAGAAAAGGTTTAGGAAAAAGTTACGTAAATTTTCTTTAAAAGCTAATAACTAACCTTTAAAACACATGTTTAAAATGATTTAATTGAAGGGAGAAACCACCAGAAAAAACTTGGTAATTTATCTCCTTAAGGATTCTAAGAATTTGACCCTTTTCATTTTAGTCACTTTAAAATAGTTTTCAAAAATCGCATTTTGGTCACCAACCAAAATGTCATATTTCCAAATTCCATTTTCCAAAATTTATTCCACCAAAAATCAATATATATTAAAAGATGATTTTCAACTATTTTCCACATTTTTACCTTGCTGAAAAGTATACGGTCCCAAAACTGACTCGAATCTATAGTTCGGTCCATCGGACCGTCTAATAAATCACCAAACCGCTAAGCCCTAAAATTGGGGCATTACAGGCTCAAGTCTTTGCTCACCATGAGGGTCGTAATGACACGGATGTGATCGCAGGTACTTTCACTTTGCAATCTTTGTCATTATTATCCTTAATTGATTCGGGGTCTACGCATTCATATATCTTGAATGAACATGTATCTATGTTGAATGTTCCTGTTGAAATCTTAGATGTTGGTATGCTTGTTACAAGTTCTTTTGGGGAGACAGTTACAACAAGAAGGTCGTATCGGCGTTGTCTTTTGCTGGTGCAAGGATATGAATTTGCCGCTGAATTGATGGAATTGCCATTCCATGGTTTTGATATCATTTTGGGTATGGATAAGGTGAGTGAGCATAGAGCAGTCGTGGATTGTCAATCCAAGAGGATTTTCTTGAGGTTGGCCGACAACTATGAAGTTGTGGTGGTTAGCGAGAGTGTTAAGTTTCCGTCCAATGTGGTTTCGACTGTTAGGCCAGAGAATATGATGTTTGATGGCTGCTAGGCTTATTTGGCTATTGTTATGAACCCGCAGCCAAGGGTGTTCGAGTGCAGGATATTCGGACCGTTTGTGATATTCCTGAGGTTTTTCCTGAGGAGTTGTCGAGTTTACCTTCGGATAGCGAGGGGGAGCTTCGTATTGAGACATATGAGGGCACAACACCAGTGTCCATTTGAAATCACTCATTTTTGATCGGGTTTTAGTGTTATTAGTATTATTTTAATGGTAGTGTTATTAATATAAAATTAATAAAAAGTCAAAAAAATAATAATATAAAAAAATTAAAAAAGCAAAAAAAATGGAAAATAGGTGGTTTTGGGATGACCACATCACCCTTAACCTACCCGAATTGCCTATATAAAGGCATGGGGGCAGGGGCAATTTTCACGCCCAAAAAACGCCAAATTGCCAAAAAATGGCCATAAAATGGCAATGCAATTGGCTCCCCAATTGGGAGCTAGGCCGGCCGCAAGGCTGGCCGGGTTGGGGGCCGTGCCCTCGGCCCCAGTTGGTTCGATTCAACATTCGATCGGGGTCCTATTTTGGATCCGATCTAGTTAATATTTTTGGAGAGGTCGTGGTAGATCTTAGTGGGTTTCAGTCGATGTTCGTCATTCGAGCTTCTAGTTAGGTATATTTTCTTCCCTTTTTATTTGTGTTGTAATTTTTATAATTTAATGAAGTATTAGTTATTTTAAAATTGTATTCTTATTTTTTAGTTTGTATGTTTATGTTTTAGATTAGTATTTAATATGTTTTAAATTTGTGTTTTATATTAATATTTTATTTATGTTAGATTCGTTTTTATTTATGTGTTAGATTAATATTTATTTGTGTTTTAAATTAATATTTATGAATGTTAGCATTTTATTTATGTTAAATTTGTTTTTATTTATAAGTAAGATTAATATTTATGTATGTATGTTTTAGATTAGTATTTTACATATGTTAGATTACTATTCTATTATGTTAATATTTATTTGTATTGTATTTAAATTATTTGCCATGTTTTACATTTTTCTCACTAAGTTTGCATAATGGAATATATAATGTCAATGCGGTGCCCTTTTATCCGAGTGTAAACAGGGCCAGTATCAGGCGTAGTGATGGTGGTTGGGCGTTTATTCTCGGATAATGGGGCCTTTAAAATCTACTCGCACTTATATTCAAATTTTAAATTGATCGTCACTTTAATCCGGAAAATCTAACATTAATAAAATGGTAATTATTAAAGTACCAATTTTGGGGCAGTGTGGGGGTGCTAATCCTTCCCCATCCGTAACCGACTCCCGAACCTAATAGTTTTCAAATCTCTGGTTTTATGGTGTCCGACCTACCTCAATGGCCGATTGCGACTCCCTTTCTTTAATTAAAATACGGTATTTTTAAAACCCCACGGAATAAATATTTTAATACCCGAAAAACCAGAAACACTTCGAAAACCTATTTTTTTAGCGAAAGGGGACATCGCTACAGATGGCGACTCTACTTGGGACAATTTTTTGTTTTTTAAAAACAAGAAGAGAGTCAAGCTTTTTAAAAATAATTACCGCTTTATTAATATTAGAAATTCCGGGTTAAAGTGACTATTAAATTAACATTCGATTATGATTGAGTGTTTATTTTAACGCATTTAAAATATGGCATATAAACCCATTTTCTAAGTGGGAGGAAAACGCTAATGCTTTCGTGGAGATCTCGTTCTCCCGTATGGGCCTAGCAAGTACCTTCGGGGCTCGAGTACCTTATGCTTTCGTAAGGATATCGTTCCTTCGTACGGGCATATGCGAATGGGTCCCCCTGAATTGAACCTGGTTGAAAGGAGCCTATAATGGGTGATGATCGGGGGCCTTGCTACTCTTAGTAGAGGACAACAAGGACAATTCAGGTACCTTCTAGCACCAACACTGTATGTAGAGAACATATAGAAACTCACCCCTTTAGAGCCATGCGGATAACCTTAGGTGTTTTAGACGAGATAAATAGGGTTTTGTTCTTTGTTTACCTTATTTAATTTTTCCTTTTATTTATGTATTATTATTTTTATCTGGCACTAACTTATTTTTTGTGTTTTATTTTTATTTTTATTTTTATTTTACACATACTTTTGTTGCAATATCATTGCATCCATATTATATAGAGGCATTGATTCAAGTGGTTTGCCCGATTAGAAAATCTTTCATCATGGAAAAAAGGTGTCTTAAGAAGGACGGCATCGATCTAGTCGTGCAACATTGGTCAGAGATTAATCAACATATCCGAGCTAACAATTTGCCAAGCATGCGTATAGTGCCAAAGTATACACACGAGACCCTGATGGTGGACATACAACGAGTTGCAATGCGTGAGAATGACTTAGCTACCGAAGTCGCGGCTCTCCGACCTTTCGTAACCCCGGACATGGAAGAAGCACCAAGGTTTATCAAGTTGCTCAGAGCTGTCGAGGAGCTAGGAGGTAGAGCTAGGGCTTACGTGTAGAACTTTGTTTTGTAATTAAGACATTTTGTAATATGGACCCTTTTTGTAATCTGGACCCTTTAATTCCCATGAAAGTCGTTCGAAAGGGTGATTACCAGCAGAATTAACACCTTTATTTGCATTCATGTTGCATATCATGACATGGTGTTGATTCAAGAACAGTTCATTAAAAGGCTTTCAAAATAGAAAAAGTCTGCTTTGCCAGAAACGATAATATTGCAATATCAAGTTAGGCCGAGCAAAGACCAATCGCGAAAGAAGACGGTACGCGAAAGAAGACGGTACGATAGTAAGGCACGTGCGACGCAAAAGATTCAGTCAGGGCCGCAGAACCCTAATTTTAAATCTTCACATTTGACCATTTTCTAAAAATCTCAAATTTTAATTTAACCCATTTAAAAAAATTGAAAATATTATTATTTTTCTTTGAATCTTTTTCCCTCATAAAACTTTCAGAATAATAATAATAACAAAAAGAAACCTAAAAGTTACATTTTTAAGTAAGTTAAAACTTTTTGATAATAAAAAGGGGGAATTTTTAAACCAAATGATCCTTGAAAATTTTAATTTAAACCCAAAAAAGTTTTAAAGTACTCCCCTATGATCGATAGAATCCATCCCTGTTTAGACGTACCCAGATCTACAGAAGAAAATATATTGTCTGATGTCCTTTTCATAAGCCACAAAAATAAAGATCATGACGTCACGAATCCATATAATAGAATAAGAGGAGAAGACGGAGTCATCCATCATCCTGAAGACGACATCGAGACGTGGAGCACAGGTTTTGCTTCCCGAAGTCAAGGTCTCCAGAATAAATTCAACTGTTGCTGTAATTCATTATTAATTTATTGCAAACATACATTTTCTCTATTGAAAGTTTTTCAAAGACTGTTCGAGAATCAACACCGCATTTGCATGCATTCTCGCATTTATAGGGTATTGATTCCCGAAGTGGTTTCTCAAATCTTAGAAATCGTTCATAATGGGCAAAGGGTCGTCTGGTCAGATATTAGAAGGCACGGATCCAGGGTTTTGTCCCAGAACAAGATCGGAGACAATAGAAGAGGAACCATCTGAAGACTTCAGGTCAGACAAGGTAAGGAGACACAATACTGGTATTGAACAAAGTAAAGTGCAAGAGTTGAAAGAAGCATAGGGAAGAAGTGATGAATCAGATGAATACTTTGACGGAAGGTAAGCGATCCATCAAACCGAAAGAATAATCGATTAAGGATCAGAATAGAGAGCGGGATAGTCAGAATTCTACCTCCAAGCCAGCCAAATACGACAAATTGAACCCTTTTGTGATCCGCATCAATAAACAGGCGGAAGGTATGTCTGAGTCAGGCTTTCAAAAAGTAGAGCTCGGTCCAAAAGAAACCCAAGAATCAAGTAATGAAAAGAAGTACATCTCGATTCCTGTGAGGTACACCGAACTACTCCTAATATTCATCGAGAAGAGCCTTATTACCTCGGTGAAGTCTCGAGCGAAGAGACCATCTTATCTGAGAGTTTACGACACACGTGCTAGAGGCAGTTACCATTTAGGAAGTTTGGGTCATGGTATTGAGGATTGCGGGGCCCTGAAGAACGAGTTCAAGATCTTATCGCGATGAGAATTTTAGGTTTCAAAGACGGAGTTCCCCAATTCTATAGTAAGCTAACAATCACCCGAGGGGCAAAGTCGAGGAAGAATCGATATCCAGGACAAAGTTTGAGTAATGCCGAAATGGGTCACTCAAGCTAGTTAAATTTGAAGATCGGAAATAGGGGCATCCCAGGAGAGGGATATTCTTTCGAGTTCAGCCCGCTCAGATAAGAGAGAGATAACTTGGATAAAATTGAATTTGTAGAATGATCACCAGAAGCTTTAATGAGTGTTTAAAAATATCAGATTGGGCCACCTTTAAAGAATAGATGAATGGTGTTGTCCAGTTGAAGGACGACTCAGAATATTGGAAGAAAAGAAACTAGTCAAGCGAGAATCAAGTCAGGCTGTTATCAGGTAAATTTGAGGGAATTGGGAATAGGTACGACAGTCTCCAGAGATGAGCTACAGAATAACTTAGCCATTAACAAGAGTTATGGAAACAAGTTTACGATAGAGCAATGACAATCCAACACTCTTCAGTTGTAAAAGACAACTTCCAAGCTACGAAAGACTAAGCAGAGGATAAATGAAGACCCTAAGAACGATATTACCCGAGCAGGTAAGACGGGTCAACAAGGTGGCAGGCTTAGTTAGAACATGGGCCAAGTGTTGGACCACGGAATCAAGCTGACGGAACTACTAGATGAAGTTAAGAAAGTAGGCACTGAAGCTTATTAGTAACTGTAAATATCTAATATCTGATATAATGAAACCTTTTGGCCTCAATTAACGTCCTTCTATGGGGATCACTTTTTGGAATCAATACTTTACTGCATTCATGTTTATATTTTAGGATGGCATTGCATTGCATTACATTGTACAGTCATGGCATATTTTACATATCATTATCATTACCTTGCATAAAATTTTTGGAGGTAATCCAAAGAACAATTATAATTTTATCGTGAATAAAAGAATTGAACATACTCAAAAATCAAGATTCGAGCAGTTAGAATATGGACTCGAGAGAAAAAAAGAAGTTTGATGCCTTTAATGCAAGAAAGCTCTGTTTGAACCCTGGTTTGGTCGTTCCTCCTGATTCCAAAGATTCCCAAATTTGCACATGATGACGGAATAAGATGCTCCAAGATTCACGTGACCATATTCTGCAAAAAATGGAGGGCTGCATTGAAAAATTACCGATCCACTACTTCCCCGACAGTCTAGCAGGACCTGCCGTGATATGATATGCTTTGGACCTAGCACCAAGTCGTCAGTATCTCCAGGGTACGATGATGAAACCTGATGAGAGTTTCAAGGAACGTGCTTTGAGATGGCGGAGGTTAGCCGCCCAAGTGTAGCCTCTCATTGCTGAAGAGGAAAGTGAATTCCATGTCTCAAGCCATCTTCTATAAGATGCCCGGGAAATTGATGGGCAAATGTGATGACTTTATAGAATACATGATCTAAGAAGAAAAATTGAGTCTTAATTCAACAAACCAGACATGCCTAGGAGCAGAAGGAAAGAAAGAGATAAATGGGTACCACTCTCAAGGTTCTGTAATCGTAAGAGAAGAAGACAAGCAGATTCCTCCGAATCACCGAAAAATTCCTCAAAGAAGTACATATTTATAGATATTCAGAGTATTCCATCTCGTACATATGGCCTCATCTGGTCAAGGGTTAGTACCTTACCTCAAGGATGATAAAGTTGATACAACGATGGAAAAAGAGGCAAGCCTACACTATAAAGGACCGGAATGAGTTAGTACTCGGGAGGCAGTCCGGAGGTCCCTATGGTTTTCCCATCAGTCAAAAAAATTCTCAATGCTTTGAAAAAAAAACTCTCAACATATATTTTTTAGAATTAAAAATCACATTTCCATTTAGAAATCATTTTTACATTCTTGATTCTTTAAACATTTTATTTTTATGGGGTAGTTTTCCCATATGCATATACATGCATTTTTGAATGGACATATGTATATATCATTTCTATACTAGGTCCTCAAATTTTGAATGCAACAGTACATTTGCTTCAGATCCAAAGATCAACTCTAAGTTGCATATATTTAGAAGAGATTGAGTGTTGTGGGGATACTGTAAATGTGAGAATCTGCTAGTTTACTTAGGCCAACAGAGGAACAAAGCGAGTGTTTAGACAATGGGCAGTTCCCATTTTAAGAATTTACCTTCTCAGGCACTTGTCGTTTAAGATCCTTGAAACGAAAGTTGACCCTAAACCTCTACCCCCTGAAGGCATTCTCAGGACATCTTTGAATTTGACAACGAATGATATTCTTTTTACTTTACCAGAATACAGAGATGAGTCCAGACAAATTGGATACGAAGATCAGAAAATCATCAGAAGAAAGTGGTTGAAAACAAGGATATGTCCAAACGGAAAACCAAAGAAAAGAAGAGAAATGGTAATCAGAAGCCCGAAGCAATCCAGACCGAGTAAATATCAGAAGAGCTGCAGAGAGACAAGTAACTTCGAGCAGAAGATATCATCAATACGCAGTATAGATACGTGTTGATTCGAGGATACATTTATAGACTCGAATAAGAAGAAAGAGATTCAAGGCTAAAAACCCAAAATGGGCAGTCTAAAACAAAAAGGAAAAAAGAAAACAAAACAAAACAAAAAAGAGAAGAAAAGAAAAAATAAAATAAAATAAAAAAGAAGAAAGAGAGAGAGAAAAAAAAAGAAGAAAATAAAAAGAAAAAAGAAAAAGAAAGAAAGAATATTGTATATGCTTCACACACAGATCAAACAATACAAGAACGAGACTTCAACTATGAGCAAGAGACACAAGGAATCCACATTTCAAGTAAATATCAGTTTTGAAAATTAGCATAGAAGTTTGAATTGAAGCCAAGTCAACCCGAAGATTGCCAATTTTGAAAAAGGAAATGACCTCTAGGGTGAAAACCCAAAAATAGGCAGTCTAGAGTGATCCTGAAAATGAAGAAAAAGAGTAGTCTGCCTGAGCCTGCTGGCATCAATATCCAACCAAAATACACTGATCTGAAGGTACAAAAGAATGAATTGACCTCTAGGGTGAAAACCTAAAAATAGGCAGTCTAGAGCGATCCAAGAGAAAAAGTGAAAAAGAAGAGAAAAAAAAAGAAAAGAAGAAAGAAAGAATAATATTTCATCTGGCGTGCCAATCACAAGAATTCCCATAAATGTATTCATAGTCCTTTATTCAAGAAATCTCAGTTTCGAGGAGTATTGAAGGATCAGACATTATTGAACAGAAAACGAACATCAGTATATAGCCAGAATACAAGGCAGCCTACAATAAAAAGAAAGGAAATGAACTCTAGGGTGAAAACACAAAAACGGGCAGTCTAGAGTGATCCAAAAAAGGGAAGGAATAATGGGCATATCCAAGTTACACAAGTACAGAAACACTGTTTCACTTAACCATAAACCAAAGGCCTACATTACAAGCCTGCAAAGACTATTCTGGTCATCCATAGATATCCAAGTTGAATGAGAATGCCTTCAGATTTCATTCCGCCTATAAGGGTTAACTTTGCTTCAAGGAACATCAAACTTTGAAGTGCTTGGTCGACACCCCAAATGAGGGAAGGATGGGGCATGGTGAGATAGTGAGATTAAGACAGCCACCTTAAACGGGGTAGAAACTAGGTAGGGTTGTTCCTCCCAAAAGCATATTAGACCAGAAGAAACTATACATTGGCATATATCTCCACAATGGTCAAGATCTTCTAAATATGCGCTTCATTAGAGTTGATCTCTGGCAACTTGAAGCATGTGCGCTACGGTGTTTGATATTTTAGGGGCAAACATGTTTTAAAAGGTTTGACATTTTCTGCCAAAGTTTTGATGTTTACCATTTCCCCCAAACATTAGTTTTTAAAATGTTTGGCAATATACTTCGAATTTTGTTTACCATTCTCCAAACATTATTTTAAAAAAATGTTTGGTCCTTAAAAAAGAAGAAGAAAAGAAAAAAGATGTTTACCATTTGTTCCAAACAATGTTTTCAAAATGTTTGGTATCCCCTCCAAGTTGTGATTTTCAAAATAACTGTTATCTTTTCAAACAATCATTGTTTTTTGAAATATACGCAAGTAAATTTCCGTTTGCATTATTTTAAAAATAAATGATGATGAGATTTAAAGCATAGGGACCGAGAGTTAGTTCCGTCGAAATGCTACGAGAAGATCAAGGATGAGCTCAGGGGATGGAAGCATTTTGGCTTACCCTGGTGACTAGAAATAGATCAAGGCTCTGTATGATGGGTCAGAAAATTCAAAACAGTGGAGCCCGTGGTTGAATGGGGCAACGCCAAGCGAAGAAGATGACAAGGGTTCTTATAAGAATAATATAAGAACCAGAAGATCATTTATGAAGACGAGTGATAACCCCGAAAACAAGAAAATCCTTCTGCACAAAAGGTTTAAAAGCATGTTCAAATGAGGATTTAAGAGCATACGGTGAAGAAGTAAAGAGATGAAGAAATCTGAGGAGCGACCTTTCAGGGTGTAAGACTTTAGAACGAAAAAGGGGCTGAAAGAATAAAGAAAAAGAGAAAGAAAGAGAGGAAGAAGAAAAAAGAAAAGAAAAAGAAAAAGAAAAAAATATGAAGAAATTGAAGGAAAAAGAAAAAAAAGAAGAAAAGAAAAAGAAAATAAGAAGAGAGAAAAAAGAAAAAGAAGAGAAAGAAAGCATTACTTTGCATGCATCGTATAGATAGGGGCATGTCAATTTTTGCTTGTTTTGGACAAGTACTTGAAGAATTATCAAAGAGTATTAAGAAGTGGATTTCATTAAAGAAAGAAAGTTTGGCAGCCATTTTCAGCGTGAGTCCCCAAATTTGAAGAAAGATCGGTAGCCATTTTCGGTGTCAAACCCCAAATTGAAGAAAAATTTTGGCAGCTATAGCGGCGTGAGTCCCTAAATTTGAAGAAAGTTTGGCAGCCATTTTCGGCGTGAGCCCCCAAATTTGAAGAAAGATCGATAGCCATTTTCGGCGTGAATCCCTAAATTGAAAAAAGATATCGGCAGCCATAGCGGCATGAGTCCCAGATGTTAGATCCTTCAGGTCATTGGTAAGTCCTTCGGGCACGATGTTAAGTCATTCGAGCCACTAGTAAGTCTTTCGAGCATGGTGATAAGTCCTTTGGGCCATTAGTAAGTCCTTTGGGCATGATGCGACAGTCTTAAGTGGCGTAAGTCCAAAGATATCAACAGCCTTGTTAAAAAAAATGAGATAGAAAAAATAAGAGAAGAAAAAAGGAAGAAAAAGAGAAAAAAAAGAGAGCAAAAAAAGGGGGGAAAAGAAAAAAGGAAAAAGAGAAAAAAAAATCGAAGATAAAGGTTCTATATAGGAAAGACCTATATTTTCAAGCTCCCGTAGCGAAAGGTTCTATGTAGGAAGAATCTGCCGCTCTGAGGCTTCAGGAGCTAAAAGTTTTATATAGGAAGGGTTTGCAGCTCCAAGGTGAAGACTAGCAGTCCTATATAGGAAGAACTCCCAGCCGAAGGAATTCACCCATGACACATAAGGTTTTATATAGGGAAAACCCGTTGTGTTGAAGGCAAATAGTCCTGTATAGGAATGGCTCTGAGCTTTACTGTCTTAGAGTGAAAGGTTCTATATAGGAAGAACCTGTAGCTTTGAGATTTCAGAAGCTAAAAGTTCTATATAGGAAGGATTGGCGGCTCCAGGTTTGAAGACTATCAGTTCTATACAGGAGGAACTCCCAATCAGAAGAACCCATCTGTGGCACAGAAGGTTTTATGTAGGAAAAACCTGTTGCGTTGAAGGCAAAGAATTCTATTTATGAAGGACTCCAAGCCTTACCGTCTCAGAGTGAAAAGTTCTATATAGGAGGGACTCATAACTTGAGGCTTCCCAATGAAGGGTTCCATATAGGAAGAGCCTATAGCTCCAAGATCGGAGGGGGAAGAAGTTATATAGGAAAAACTTACAAGCTTGAAGATTCAGCTAAGGAAGAGCGGAGGGTTCCAGAAGAACACGTGATTCCGAAGCCAAAGACAAGAAAGTAGGTCGAAAATGAGTGCTTTTGATCTCTACTTTGTCCTCGTTTCACAAGAACAAGCAAAGAGGGGCAACTGTAATCACTCATTTTTTACCGGGTTTTAGTGTTATTAGTATTATTTTAATGGTAGTATTATTAATATAAAATTAATAAAAAGTAAAAAAAAATAATAATATAAAAAAATTAAAAAGCAAAAAAAAAGGAAAATGGGTGGTTTTGGGATGACCACGTCACCCTTAACCCACCCCAATTGCCTATATAAAGGTATAGGGGCAGGGGAAATTTTCACGCCCAAAAAACGCCAAATTGCCAAAAAAAATGGCGATGAAATTGGCTCCCCAATTGGGAGCCTGGGTTGGGGCCAGTACCCTCGGCCCCAGTTGGTTCGATCCAACATTCGATCGGGGTCCTATTTTGGATCCGATCTAGTTAATATTTTTGGAGAGTCGTGGTAGATCCCAGTGGGGTTCAGTCGGGGTTCGTCATTCAAGCTTCTAGTTAGGTATATTTTCTTCCCTTTTTATTTGTGTTGTAATTTTTATAATTTAATGAAGTATTAGTTATTTTAAAATTGTATTCTTATTTTTTAGTTTGTATGTTTATATTTTAGATTAGTTTTTAATATGTTTTAAATTTGTGTTTTATATTAATATTTTATTTATGTTAGATTCGTTTTTATTTATGTGTTAGATTAATATTTATTTGTGTTTTAAATTAATATTTATGAATGTTAGCATTTTATTTATGTTAAATTTGTTTTTATTTATAAGTAAGATTAATATTTATGTATGCATGTTTTAGATTAGTATTTTACATATGTTAGATTAGTATTCTATTATGTTAATATTTATTTGTATTGTATTTAAATTATTTGCCATGTTTTACATTTTGCTCACTAAGTTTGCATAATGGAATATATAATGTCAATGCGGTGCCCTTTTATCCGAGCGTAAATGGGGCCAGTATCAGGCGTAGTGATGGTGGTTAGGCGTTTATTCTCGAATAATGGGGCCTTTAAAATCTACTCGCACTTATAATCAAATTTTAAATTGATCGTCACTTTAATCCGAAAAATCTAACATTAATAAAGCGGTAATTATTAAAGTACCAATTTTGGGCGGTGTGGGGGTGCTAATCCTTCCCCATCCGTAACCGACTCCCTTTCTTTAAATAAAATACGGTATTTTTAAAACCCCACGAAATAAATATTTTAATACCTGAAAAACAACAAACACTTCGAAAACCTATTTTTTTAGCGAAAGGGGACATCGCTACACCATTGTTCCTTATAGGATGGCACCGAAAGAGTTGAAGGAGTCGAAGTCACAGCTTCAAGAGTTCTTGGACCGTGGGTTCATTCGACCAAGTGTTCTCTGTGGGGTGCTCATGTTCTCTTCGTGAAAAAGAAGGATGGTACGATGCGTACGTGCATCGATTATCGTCAGTTGAATAAGTTGACAGTAAAGAACAGGTACTCGTTGCCACAAATTGATGACTTGTTCGATTAGTTTCATGAAGTAGCAGTGTTTTCCAAGATAGATTTAAGATCGGGGTATTACCAGTTGAAGGTTAAGGATGTGGATGTGCATAAGACTGCGTTCCGTACGAGGTATATGCATTATGAGTTTCTGGTCATGCCTTTTGATTTGAAAAATGACCCAGCTTTGTTTATGGATATGATGAATAGAGTGTTCCATGAGTATCTCGATCAGATAGTGGTGGTGTTCGTAGATGATATTCTCGTGTACTCCCGTACTGAGGAAAAGCACGTTCGGCATTTGTGGATGTGTTGCAAGTGTTGAAGGATAATCAGTTGTACGCTAAGTTGAGCAAGTGCGAGTTTTGGCTAAATGAGGTGGCATTCCTTGGTCATGTGGTTTCTGCGGAGGTTATTCGCATTGATTCACAGAAGGCTAAGTTTGGCATAGGGTTTTGGTACACAGGTTTGAGGATCGGTACGAGCCTTTGGTTTTGGTAAGGTGTATCAGTATGCAGGGTCGTACCAGTACGAAAGTTGGCTACTAGAATTTTTAGAATTCGACATGGAAAGGGTGTACCGATACTCAAGTGTGCGTACCGATACCCGAGGCAGTTAAGTTAGTTAATGGCTTTAGTGAAGTTCTATTTTCTTTCATTTTGGTCCTTGATTGATGTGGACTGAATTGTATGAGTTTGGAGGGTGTATTTGAGCTAATTTTTGATATGTAAGCATGAAATATATTTAATTAAAGGTTGGTAACTTTAAAATTAGAAAAGCCCTTCCATATTGCTAAAATTATGTTTTGGTCCCTAATTCGTGTTTGTAGCCAATTAGATATCGTTATGATGCCCGATTAAGATGAGTGCTCACTTATGAATAGTATGACCATGTAGGAAAGCATAAATGCATCTAGATAAGATAAAAGAGAAAAAAAGGACGTGTCTTAGGTTTAATCTTTTCAGTTTACTTTGGTAAACCTAATTAGCCTGCTCGGTTCGGTCTTGCGACTAGGCCGGGTCGAGGGGTTTACAATTATTGTAGACCGTTTCACCAAGTCAATTCAATTTTTACTCGTCATAATAGACTACGGTCTCCCTAAACTAGCTGATTGTACATCAAGTAAGTTATGCGGCTCCACGGAGTACCCAAGTCTATTATCTCAGATTGAGACCCCTAGTTTGCTTCTCGATTCTAGAGATCATTGCAAGGAGCTCTAGGCACCAGAGTTAATCTCAGTACTGCCTTTCACCTTTAATTTGATGGTCAGTCAAAAAAAGTAATTTATATTCTGAAAGACAAGCTTCGAGCATGTATCATTAATTTTAAAGGAACATGGGAGAAGTCCCTACCCTCATTGAATTTGCCTACAATAATAGCTACCAAGCATCCATCAAAATGGCAATGTATGAAGCATTGTATGGAAGAAAATGCAGAACATCGTTATATTGGTCTGAACTTGGTGAAGGCAAGATGTTGGGCCCTAACTTACTTCAGGAAACCGAAGAATGGTTTGCCATCATTCATGATCGTCTTAAGGCTACCTTTAACAAACAAAAGGCCTATGCTAATCTTAAGAGACGAGACATACAATATTGTGTGGGAAAAAAGCATTTCTTAAAGTGTCCCCATGGAAGAAAATTCTTTGCTTTGGCAAAAGGGGAAGTTGAGCCCCCGATTCAAAGAGACAATAGCATTTCTTGAGGTTATTGAAAGAGTTGGTCTCGTAGCTTATTGATTAGCGTTGCCTCAAGAATTAAGCAATATCTACGATGTGTTTCACTTATCGATGCTCTGTAAATATCATTTCGACCCATCACACCTCAGTAAGCCAGAATATGTTGAAGTTCAACCAAACTTGACCTATAAGGAAGAACCGATACAAATATTGGCACAGGAAGTCAAAAGGCTTCGTAACAAGAACATTCCTCTAGTTAAAGTACTTTGGAGGAGTCACAAGGTTGAAGAAGCTACATGGGAATCAGAAGAGACTATGAAGAGTCAGTACCCTCATCTATTCGGTTCAGGTAAAATTTGAGGACAAATTTTCCTTAAGGGGAGAATTGTAACACCCTAAAAATCGGCCTAGTCAGACTTAGATTCTGATAATCAAAAATTCAACATTAGAAAGTCAAATCACTGCATTGACCTTTGAACAAGTAGTCAAGTATCCAAGTATTAAACCCTAATTAAGCATTGTTATAAGTTAACAGCCATATTGAACCTAGTGAAACTTGTTTTAGTGACTAAATTGTGAAAATAGGAAGCTAGGGGGCAAAAGTATAGAGAATGAAAAGTTGAGGGACTAACCTTAAGATTAGCCTTCTCCTATCTTAATCACCACTTACGTGGGTTGTTTGGGTTAGCTTCCTTCAACTGAAGGAAAGCCTAGATATCAAAAGAAATTAAAAATAAAAAAAAGAGTAAAAGAAATGAAACTTATCAGTTATTGAAAAAGGGTAAGCACCTTAGTCATCATCTTCTTTCTCTAGCTATTAGAAATCAAGCACCTCCATTGTATTGAATTATTTTTCATCGAATCATTGATATTGCCATCGATATTGTTGAAACATTGATACATGATTATATTGAATCATTGGACAAGGCCATATTGATCATTGAACATTGTTATTGAATCATTGAAACATTGATATTGTTATTGTCATCAATATTGTTATTGTCATTGGCCTAATCACCGGAACTTGGATTCAAATAGAAATGGGCTACAAGTGGCATGCCATAAAATTCATGAGCTCATTGGTATAGAGTGGACTATGGTCCTTGGGCTAAGGCTCTATTTGGCGATGTTTGTGGGATGTGTGTGATATTGTTCCTATGGCGATGTTGGTGGGATTTTGACCACTCATTGATTTGGCGATGTTGGTTGGGTATTCGTGTTTCCATTATCTCATATCGATCCAAGGGTTAAAGTTGTTGAAATCATTGTTAAGCATGATTTGAGATGTTATTACATTGAAATACTAGCATTGATATTATTGGCATTCATTGTATTGTTCATAGCGCCGCTGTTGACTACCTCACTAGGCTAAATAAGCCTAATGCATCTCATTTCCATGCATTTCAGGCTAAAGTATATAATCTTTGAGTATCGAGAAAGAATCAAGTTTTGCAAGTCACACTACAAGGCTATGTAATGTCCCTTTTAACTATGAACTCCTAGAATGGTGGCATAGGCTCTAAGTAATCATAAATGGCCCATTTTGATATGTAGAACTGATAGTTATGCGTATGTTTAAGTTTAAGGTAAATGGACCCATGACTATAGTGAAAAGTTTGTAAAACATGCTTATTTGGCCTAAATGGGAAAACATGGTAAACGGATTCGATTAACCTTGAAATTTTGCATGTTAATAGATTGGGACTAAACAAGGTTACTGGTAAAGTTTCATGAAATTTGGACATGATTTGATAGGCTAAAATGGATAAAAACTAGATATAATTTGTCATTACAAACCCTCTCGTACTAATATGGGTGAAGGCGTACGGTACAAGTATGCATTTTTAGACCAGGTCAATGATGGTCAATAAGGCGTATCGTTACGATCTTGGTCGTATCAGTACTGATCTTCGACACTGGAATTTTACTGTAGTAGGGTATCGATACAGACATGTGGGTACCGATACACAATTTACCTCAATTTACGAATTAGGGCCCCAGTATCGGTATGGCTAAGCCAGTACTGATACCCATTTTTTTAGTTCGAAAGAAACATTATTGATAAATTTAAGGCGTATCAATACTGGTCTATGCATATCGGTACACATATTGGTCACTAGAATTTGGTAACATTCGAATCAGGCATGGCGTATCATTACAGCCTCTCGAGTATCAATACAAGTAAGTTAGTTAAAAGATATGGAACAAGTTCCCAAAAACCACATTATGGTCACTCAGTATCACGTGACTCAATTGATTAAGCTAAAGACCTCTGATTGGTATGCAGATTGACAGACAAGTTACATGGACATTGAATTACTTGTTGATAAGATTAATTTTAGACAAGGACCTAAGAATTATAGAATTTATAGATTAGTCCCTAAAGTAATATACCTTATAGAATGGTCCTCTAAACCAATCGTGGTTGTATATATTAGTTCATTGACATCAACGTATTAATTCTATATTGATATTCATTGCATTAAGACATTGAACATTGCTAAGTCACTAGAATTGCTGTACCGACTACTGTTATCATTCTCCAATAGCATCTCTGACCCGATTTCCTACTAGACCGAAGGAGGAGTTATAGATTATACATGCACAATCAACCAATTGATGCAAGTGGTAAGAAAACCTGGACTATGGTTTTTGAAGGTATGAAATCATATATTTAACTTGTGTCGATTATAGCTTTTTGAATATTTGTGTTTGGTCTCTTAATCATTTAATACTATTTGATAGGTGTTGCGCGTAATAAGTGCTACGCAATTGTGCAAGTATACACGTCGCAAGTTATAGTATAAAAGATATCGTCTTCACATAGATTGGTGCCACTTCAAGAATCTAATCTCTTGCATTGTAAAAAGTAAAAACACAAGCAAAATATCATGGGAGTTTAACGAAGAACTAAACTAGAAAGCAATAAAGTAAAAGAATAGATGAAACCAAATGAGAGAGAATAGGCCAGGTTATCGTGAGTTGAGGTGTGATAGCCGATTGGATCGTCTTGGTAAAAGAGTGCAAGGGCAACTCAGTTGTTGTGGCAACTTGCACAGCGAGGTTGCCTTGGCAACTAATCGATGGTTGCCTGGGTGACTAGCTGGGCATCTTCTTGGGCGTATGGGCAGCAACTTCAAGGTTCAGCGAAACGTTCTTCAATGGTTTCTTCTTATTCCTAAGTCGAAACTCCAACTACTTGTGCATGCCTTGATAATACATCCCTGCATGAATCAAGGGTGAACAACAACCAATCTTGCGCTCCTCTTAGCCGTTGAAATCCTTAACTTATTCCTAAGTCGGATTAATCTTCACCATCAATAGATTGAATAAAGATCATACTCATTCGTTTCTTGAATCTAACTCTTCCAATATTAGATAAATAGATGAAGTTACGAGTTCCTCTCCCAATTCACTCGCAAACAAGAATAAGAACCAAGAATGAATAAACCTTGAATAGAAAAGTGCAAACTCTTATTACCTAAACAAAATCCAATTGTTTCTCACAACCACAAAACACAATAACCTTAGCCAAATATATTTAGTTCATGGCTAGGTTCCAAAGAAAGACAAGATAAAGAAGTCCTAGCATAAACCTAATGGAACAAGGAAGAAAAAGATGAAGAATGGATAAAGCCTTGAAGTCGATATCTCCCCCTTGATCTTGTCAAAAATTCTCTCCTCTCTCTCCCCCTTGGAGTTGACGGCATGGCCTCTAATTTATAGGGCTAGGTCAAAGTCTTTCTTTGAGGAGGAAGTTAAGTTGGAATTAAATTATCTTTAAAGAATATAATTCTTTATTATATTTATATTCCTTCTAGAACTTCTCCTATCTTCTTGGGATTTAATTTCTCTTTATCCTCTCCATGGAAATCAAACTCTTTTGGGATTTAGATTTGCTCCACGTCATCTTGGACTTATCTAGTCATCAATTTCGACTACCATATCATCTTATTCTTTGTCAAAAATTGCCCTGGCAACTAGCTAGACATCTCATTCATGCATTGCCCTGGACAACTGGTTCTAGCCTTGCTTTGGCAAGTGATTCTGCACATACACACAAAACACACCAAAGCAGCATCTTTTCCCACAAAAATCACCAAGTTATATAATCAATCTCACCGATGGAAAGAAACATGAATTAACAACTTCGAATGGTCCCGACCATCTTGATTTCAGTTTTCCTGGGAAAAGTTTTAGCCGAGAATTGAATAAGACAACTAGTTGCCCTGGCATGAATTGCCGCATCAATAATCTCTTGTCATGCCATTGATTTGTTTTCTCCTAGTAGATTCGTGCATTGTTATAGTCGAGTGCACGGAATTTTTCTATCTCGTTGTGGTCCAACAAATTCTTTTTTCGGCACTTTCCCAATCCATATTCATGGTCTTGATTGCCCAATATGCCTTGTGTTCGATTTCTACCGGTAGATGGCATGTTTTGCTATAGACAAGTCGGAAAGGAGACATACCTAATGGTGTTTTGAATGCAGTGCGATATGCCCAAAGTGCGTCATATAGTCTTACTGACCAATCCTTCCTAGAGGGATTTACAACTTTCTCGAGTATACCCTTCAATTCCCAGTTGGAAATTTCTGCTTGCCCATTGGTTTGTGGGTGATATGCCGTGGTAATCTTGTGAGATACACCAAAGCATTGTAACATCTTGGCAATGAGTTTGTTGTCTAAGTGCTTGCCTTGATCACTGATAACTGCTCTCAGCATCCCAAACCGTGTAAATATATTTTTCTGCAAGAATCGTTGTACGGTCTTGGAATCGTTGTTAGGAACTGTAGCTGCCTCAACCCATTTAGACACATAGTCGACGGTAAGTAGAATGTAGAGGTTGCCGAATGAAGATGGGAAAGGTCCCATAAAATCAACCCCTCATACATCGAACAATTCCACCTCGATGATGTTTTGGAGCGGTATCTCATGTCGTCTAGAGATATTGCCCGTCCTCTGGCAACGATCACATTGCTTGTAAAATTCTTGGGCATCTTTGTACAGTGTTGGCCAATATAAACCAAATTGCAAAACTTTGGCCGCGGTACGTGTTCCTCCAAAATGTCCTCCATAGGGTAAAGAATGGCATTGCCGGAGTACATTCTGCTGCTCCTCTTCAGGGACACATCGGCGTATAACCCAATCTACACATTGTTTTAACAAAAGAGGCTCGTCCCAAAAGTAATGCTTAGCATCATGACAGAACCGCTTCTTCCCTTGGTGAGTAAGGCTATAAGGTAAAATACCACAAACAAGGAAATTAACTAACCAGGGTATTGCCGAGGCATGTGCTGCCATGGCGACTGCTCCTAAGATTGCCGAGGCATACGCATCCATGGTTGTTGAGGCATGCGTATCAGGAGCTGTTGCGGTGTCAAAGGTTACCGAGGCATGCGCATCCATGGTTGCTGAGGCGTTAGGGGTTGCCTAGGCATGCACATCCATGGTTGCCGAGGCGTGCGTGTCAAGAGCTACTGCGGCGTAAAGGGTTTTTGAGGGATGCGCATCCATGGTTGCCGAGGCGTGCATGTCAAGAGCTGCTGCGGCGTCGAGGGTTTTTGAGGCATGCACTCCCAAGATTACCGAGGCGTGTGCATCTAGAATTGTCGAGGCATACATATCCATGGTTGCTGAGGAGTGTGTATCAGTGGTTGCCGCGGCGTCGAGGGTTACCGAGGCATGCACATCCATGGTTGTCGAGGCAACTAAAAGTTGCTCATCCAGGAATGCACCGCATATCTCTAAATTCGTGTCCTCCTTCCTATTGCGTTCTAAGCGTGATAAGTGATCGGCCACTTAATTTTCTATTCCTTTCCTATCCTTAATTTCAATGTCAAACTCTTGTAAAAGTAATATCCAACGAATCAAACGAGGTTTGGCATCCTTTTTAGCAAATAGATACTTAATTGCCAAATGGTCCGTATGAACAATTACCTTTGTACCAATCAAATAGGATCGGAACTTGTCAAATGCGAAAACTACGGCTAGTAACTCTTTCTTCGTTGTTGTGTAATTCACTTGAGCACTATTAAGAGTTTTACTAGCATAGTATATCACATGAAAGGTCTTACCTGTGCGTTGGCCTAGGACTGCTCCTACCGCGAAATCTCTTGCATCACACATGAGCTCAAAAGGTAGCGTCCAATCTGGTGGAATGACAATGGGTGCCGAGGCAAGCTTTTCATTTAGGGTTTCAAATGCTTGGGTGCAAGAATCATCAAAATTGAAGACTTTATCCTGTTCAAGCAAATTGCACAAGGGTTTAGTAATTTTAGAAAAATTATGAATGAACCTCCTATAAAAACCTGCATGTCCAAGAAAGCTTCGGATTCCTTTAACCGGACTTGGTGGGGGTAATCTCTCGATCACGTCCACATTGGCTTTGTCTACTTCAATTCCCTTGGATGAAATCTTGTGGCCGAGCACTATTTCTTCATCTACTATAAAATGGCACTTCTCCTAATTAATGACTAAATCCGTTTCTTCACAGCTTGGCAACACCTTCTCTAAATTACCGAGGCAGCTATTGAAGTCATTACCAAAAACAGAAAAATCATCCATGAAGATCTCAAGGAAGTCTTCGACCATGTCAGAAAAGAGTGCCAGCATGCATCTTTGGAAGGTTGCCGGGGCGTTACACAATCCGAACGGCATCCTTCGGAAAGTATAAGTATCGTATGGCATGTGAAGGTTGGCTTTTCTTGATCTTCTGGTGCTATGGCAATTTGATTGTAACCTGAATAACCATCAAGAAAACAATAAAAGGGTTTACCTGCAAGACGGTCAAGCATTTGATCAATAAAGAGTAATGGGAAGTGATCTTTCCTAGTGGCTTTGTTTAGCTTTCGATAATCCATATAAACCCTCCAACCGGTCACAGTCCTGGTTGGAATGAGTTCATTGTTTTCATTACTTACCACCGTTATACCTCACTTTTTCGGTACATATTGTACCAGACTTACCCATGTACTATCAGAGATAGGGTATATAATGCCGGTGTCAAGCCACTTGATGATTTCTTTCATTACAACCCCTTTCATGGCATGATTCAGTCTCCTCTGGGCCTCAATCGAATGTTTGTGACCATCTTCCAACAAAATCTTGTGCATGCACACTGCCGGGCTAATTCCCTTTAAGTCAGCAATTGTCTACCCTATTGCCTTCTTGTGTAGCATCAACATTCTGATCAGCTTCTTTTCCTGCTCAGGCTGTAACTTAGAGGAAATAATTACAGGCAATGTTTTATCGGTTCCCAAATAAGCATATTTTAGTTGCTATGGCAACTGTTTCAACTCAAGAATCGGTGGTTGTTCAATAGAGGGCTTTTCGAGCTTACCTTCCTTACCTAAGCAATCCAGTGGTTCAAAGTATGTACCTGGTCGATTGACTAACCAATTTGCCTCTTCTTGTTGTTCCTCATCGATCGATTCTTCATACTCTTCAGGTTCCTCTTGATCGGCAACGTAGTTGCTGAGGCAACTAAATTCCTCGTCGAAGTTAAACTCTGTCGTGGCATGGAGAATTTGGCATTCTTCTGGATCATCGGCATGCCTTAGTGTTTGGAACACATTTAGTTTAACTTGCTGGTCATTCACCCTCATTGTGAGTTCTCCCTTTTCAACATCGATCAAGGTTCTCCTTGTTGCTAGGAAGGGTCTCCCGAGAATGATAGGTGCATATTCATCTGCTTCACAATCCAGAACAATAAAGTTAGTGGGAAAAATAAATTTATCAACTTTTACTAGTATGTCTTCGATTTTTCCCTCTGGATGCACATAGGATTTAGCGGCTAACTGTAGCATAACTGTTGTAGGTCTTGCCTTCCCGATTCCTAATTTATGGAAAACCGATTTAGGCATCAAGTTTATACTTGCTCCAATGTCGCATAGTGCTTTCCCGACATAGTGGTTTCCAATGGAACAGGGTATTGTGAAACTTCTGGGATCCTTCAGCTTGGGTGGCATGCGATTATGCAACATGGCCATGCATCCCTCTGTTGGGGCAACTGTTTCAAACTCTCATAGCCTTCTTCTCTTGGACACAATGTCTTTCAGAAACTTGGCATAGTTCAGCATTTGTTCAATCGCCTCAACCAATGGCAAGTTGATGTGGACTTGCTCTAAGATATCAAGAAACTTCTTGAATTGATATTCTTGCTTTTGTTGCTTTAACCTTTGTGGGAATGGTGGTGGAAGTTGGATATCTTCGATCCTTTCATTGGTTTGGAACCTGATTGATGGCATTGTTGGGGCAACTGGAGTTGCAAAGGCATTGTCAACTGGGGTTGCCGTGGTGTGCCTATCGTTGGTTGCCGAGGCATCCTTATCGCTGGTTGCCGAGGCATGCTTATCGTGGGTTGCCGAGGCATGCTTATTGCTGGTTGCCGCGGCAATTCTTGGTTCAACATCTGAGGCTTTGCCGCTGGGTTCGTCTTGATCTTTTTGTGGAGTTTTGTTTGATGAGCGGGCTTGAGCCTCTTTAAGTTGTTGGCCACTTCTAGTGGTGATCGCCTTACATTGCTCATGGCCAGTTCCTCTTGCGACTTTTAGTATCGCTAGGTTAACCTCCTTGCGGTCTAGTATTCAGGTTTTGAGCAAATTGTCTGACTTGATTTTCAATGATTTGATTGCCCCCTCTTGGTTTTGCAATCTCATCTTGGTCCTGTTAATAAAAGCATCAGTTCTTTTTATGAAGTTACTATCCTCAGCCATATAAGATTCAATTTTCAACATAAAAGCATTGAGAGAATTTTCCAAAGAACTAGATGTTGTCGGTTGTTGCTGCGGTAACTATTGACGTGACATATTCTGCTGGAATCCCGATGTTTGTGCATTCTAATTGTTTTGGTTTATAAAATTGTTGGGATTACTCCATGAAAAATCCGGGTGCTTCTTCCAAGCTGGATTGTATGCGTTGGACATCACTTTGTTGTTCCGGTTGTAATTCCCCACATAGAAGCTAGATTCTGGATTTTGCATACATTCAGAAGAATCATGGTTACCACCACATAACTCACAAAAGGAATCCATTACCTTGACCTCATGTGTGTTGTTTGGTTTCTGCATGTTATGGACCATCTTGGTTAAAGTGGCCAATTGTTCCAAAATTGAGTCTGATGATCCTAGTTCATGTATTGTGGCTTGGCGTCTAACATCAATTAACAACCTAATCACGTCCTTATATCTCCAGCAACATCACAACAACCAAATCGCACCAAAACCAACTATAAACAACCTAAAAACTAGCAATCCTTATTGTTTCAGGATTCCATTGATTAATCACTTTCAACATTAAAACACATCTAATTTAAGATGTAAATCACTTAAGTCCATCACCAAAACAGATCCAATTCATCTTCCACTAATTTTCCAAGAAAACCCAATTTAATTAACAAATAAAAGTTTAAATCACAATTCCACAATATAAATCAACAACAAAGGACCAAGAACTTGGAATTTCATTAAATAGGCTTTAATTAGAGGAAAGAAATGAAAATCACCTCTAATTGTTGATTTCTCCTTAATTGGCCAAGCTTTGATGAAATCCAAAGAGAATTTGCAAAGGTATTTGAAGAAATCAAAAAGAAAATCATTAAATATTGATTCCTAGAGATTTAGAAGAAGAAATCTCAGTTTGGTTGTTGAGAAAGTTGAGAGAAAAGATTTTGAGAAAAAATAGTTAAGTGAGAAAGTGCTTTTAGGAAATAAAGATTTTTTTAATTAAAACCTCATTTATCCAATTATTAAACCTTTTAAAATACTTTAAAAATAGCCTTAATTAAGAGAGAAATCTGTTGAAAAAAATGGTCAAATAGCTCCTTAAAAATTCTAAGTTTTGATCCTTTTTTGATTTAGTCACAAAAAATAGTTTTGAAAACTTTCAATTTAGTCACTAGATCAAAATGTCTAAAAATCATATTTAATTTCCTCAAATTGACTTCACCAATTTACTTAAAATATTAATTAAGTAATTTAGAGCATATTTCCATATTTTATTTAACCTCAAAAATCAAATTTAAATTTTATTTTCCCAAAACTATTTGAATTGCCTAAACTGGTTCTCTCAAACTTTCGGTCCAACCCGATTCACATCTAGGCCCGTTTTCAAGGCGTTACAACTCTCCCCCTCTTAAGAAATTTTGTCCTTGAAATTTACCTGGCAGAAAAAGATGAGGGAACTGCTTCAACATATCTTTTTGCTCTCCCATGTATCTTCTTCTACACTGCGGTGCTGCCACAACACCTTTACGAACTCTATGGTATTTCCGCGAAGAACTTTACTATTGCGGATCCACGCGAATACCCTCGGCCTAAACAACATGACCAAGGAAAACCACATGCTTGATCCAAAACTCACATTTACTTAACTTGGCATAAAGCTTGTTGTCCAACAAAACTTGCAACATAATTCGTAGATGTTGATCGTGATCTTACTCGGTACGAGAGTACACAAGAATTTCATCGATGAACACTACCACGAATTGGTCCAAGCATTCATGGAACACTCTATTCATCGTATCCATGAACGTTGTCGATGCATTTGTCAAACCAAATGGCATCACCAGGAACTCATAATGCCCATAGTGTGTGCGAAAAGCTGTCTTCGGCACATCCTTATCTTTTGCCTTCAACTAATAATACCCCGACCACAGATCAATTTTGGAAAACACAGTAGCACCTCGAAACTTGTCAAACAAATCAATAATCCTAGGCAAAGGATACTTGTTCTAGATCGTTAACTTCTTCAGTTGCCGATAATATGTGCACATTATCATCGTGCCATCCTTCTTTTTTCACAAAACATGGACGAATGAACCCACGATCCAACAACTTTTGCAACTGCATCTTCAACACATTCAACTCTTTCGGTGCCATACGATAAAGAGCAATGGACACTGGAGCCGTATTTTTCATGTCTCTATGCAAAACTCCACCTCCCTATCCGGTGGCAAACCAGGTAATTCATTCGAAAACACTCTTGGAAAGTCACAAACCATGCGAATATCCTAGGCACGCGCTTCCTTCATGTTCAGGTTCATAACATAGGTTAGGTATACTTGACCCCCCACATTCCAACAACTTCCGCGCTTTCAGTGCTGAAACCACATTTGACATGAACATGACATTTTCGCCCACAACTACAACTTCGTAATCCTCGGCAAGTTTCAAAGAAACCTACTTAGCCTCAAAATCCACTATAGCCTTGTGTTGAGACAACCAATCCATACCCAGAATCACGTCAAAACCATGAAATGATAATTCCATCAGATCAGCCTCAAACACCTATCCTTGAACCATCAAGAGACAACTCCTATACAACTTCCTACCACAATCGTCTCACCAAAAGAACTGGTTACCCGCATACCAATATCTAAAAGTCAACAGGTAAATCCAACAAACATACATGCTCGTGCAAAATGTAAGAATGCGTGGAACCGAAATCAATCAAAGATAACAAAGGTATTGACTGCAAGGTAAAGGTACCTTCGATCATGTCGGTATCATTCCTCCTAACATGGTGAGCAAAAACCCTCACCGGTCCACCATCCTCTGGCTGAATTGCTACGGTATGCGCTACCACTCACTGACCATCATCCCTACGCTGGAAATGTCCATGGCCGCGCCCGCGACGTCTTTGTGCTCCAACAACAGGTACATTAGCCTGACCCTCTCTGGCTAACTGCGGACAATCCCTACGAAGATGATGCCTTGATCCAAAACTCCAACAAGTGCCTGTAGCACCCAGCACTCTCCCATATGCCTCCGACCAAATCTCCTACACTCGAGAACTCCAGCATGAACATTCTGACCCTAAAATCCACGTCCAACACCAAATCTTCCACGCCTCTGATCCGGGCGGTACCTCCTATCTCTATGCCTCTTATAACGATCTCAGCCAGCATCAGACTTTGCACTCCTCTTACCAGAGGAAAACCCCCCAAAACGAACAGACAAAACCAAATTCTATTCTATGTCCTTAGCCCGCGACACCAGCACATGAAACTCTGTATAGTCATAGGCCAACATGTACACTTCACTTCCTTGATCAACCCAAAACAGAACCGATCACACCTCTCTCGCTTATCTAGAACCAACTTAGGAGAATATTTACTCAACCGAACAAACTGGATCTCATACTCGAAAATAGACATATTTTCTTACTTCAAAGCCATGAACTCTCTCTTCTTCGCATCCTTGTATCGAGTTCCCAAATACTTATTTTTAAAAGCCTTACAAAAGAATTCCTTTGTAACATTAGGGGTTTCATACCCGCGATTATAGTTGTCCACCAACTGTATGCATCATCCTGAAGCAACGATACGATACATCCCAGCTTACGTACGTCGGTACACTACATTTGGCCAAGGATCCTTTCGGTACTCGCAAACCATTCCTTGGCTGTTTCATAAACCAATCCTCTAAACTCAACACTTCACATACATACCTCAACCGGAGTAATGACACGCTTGCCCACCTTAATGGTTTAAACCGAAGTAACTGAACATTTACCCACCTCTATAGTTTGGATGTATTAATCCACCAGCAGGAGAAAACAGAACATTTACCCACCTCAACTGCTGTGGTTCTCTAGGTGGAGATTACGGACACTTTGACACCCCTCGACACATATGAAGCAACTTTTTATAGTGCATTTTCAATCCTATGACCAGTCAACTATATCCGATAACATTTTAAACACAACCACTTGCCAATATATTCAATAACCAACATTACCTCACGGTTTTACTTATGCATCAAATCATTCCAACATAAATACATTAAACGATGTATTTCCACAATCTCAAAACACTTGCATAAAGAATATGCTATTCTCAAAAGTTATCATCAAAGATATTTTTCATCATCTTTCAATTTCAAAAGTGCATAATACAGTGAGTAATAAAACCATAAACATGTGCATGAGATTTCATTTTTAAAATACCGAAAACGTGAGATAGCGCAACCAATACTTACTTCCAACCTTAGATAGGTGTGTCAAACCTTATCTAAACTCCCTCAACTCCTTTTTAAACCTTTTAACAGCAGTAAAATACTTTCTACTCACCAACAACCTGATCAAGCCTCCGCAATACCCGTGCCTTCTTCAATAGGTAAGGATTCAACTCTCCTACTTCACCCAACCAAAACATAGGATTAAGAACACATATCTGCATCAAAACCTTCCAGCATCCAACAAACTCAACAACACCTCACAAGAATCAATCAATCACCCTTCTAAAACAAACAAGAACACCACCAAACCTTGCTCAAACAAAGCCCAGCCAAGATCTAACGATTCTAACACATTACAAACATCAATTAACACCCAACAACAACCTAATCACTTTCTTATATCTCCAGCAACATCACAACAACCATATCGCAAAAAAACCAACTATAAACAACCTAAAAACTAGCAATCCTTATAGTTTCGGGATTCCATTGATTAATCACTCCTTTCAACATTAAAATAAATCTAATTTAAGATGTAAATCACTTAATTCCATCACCAAAACAGATCAAATTCATCTCCCATTAATATTCAAAAAAAAACCAAATTAATTAACAAATAAATGTTTAAATCACATTCCACAATATAAATCAACAACAAAGTATCAAGAACTTGGGAATTCCATCAAATAACCTTTAATTAGAGGAGAGAAACAAAAATCACCTATAATTGCTGATTTCTTCTTAATTGGCCAATCTTTGATGAAATCCATAGAGAATTTGCAAAGGTATTTGAAGAAGTCAAAAAGGAAATCATTAAAGATTCATTCCTGGAGATTTAGAAGTATAAATCTCAGTTTGGTTGATGGGAAAGTTAAGAGAAAATATTTTGAGAAAAGTAGTTACGTGAGAAAGTGTTTTTAGGAAATAAAGATCTTTTAATTAAAACCTCATTTATCCAATTACTAAACCTTTTAAAATGCTTTAAAAATAGCCTTAATTAAGAGTGAAATCTTTTGAAAAGGAATGGTCAAATAGCTCCATAAAGATTCTAAGTTTTGATCATTTTTCGATTTAGTCACCAAAAAACTGTTTTGAAAACTTTCAATTTAGTCACTAGACTCAAATGTCTAAAAATCAGATTTAATTCCCTCAAATAGACTTCACCAATTTACTTAAAATGTTAATTAAGTAATTTAGAGCATTTTTCTATATTTTATATTATCTCAAAAATCAATTTTAAATTTTATTGTCTCGAAACTATTCAAATTGCCTAAACCGGTTATCTCGAACCTTTTGTTCAACCCGATTCACATTTAGGCCATTTTTTAGGGTGTTACAAACTACATGTTCACGAGATGGCTGAACAAACTCTACGCCAACTAACTGCCTCTAAGATTGCGCAACAACCTTTGTGCATTAATTATCAAGACCTCACAGTACCCTTCGAACTTAAATTTGGACTAATTCATTTATTACCTACTTTTAGGTGACTCGAGAATGAAAATCCACACAATCATCTCAATTATGCTTGAGCATGAAGCCGCACAATATAACCACTAATCATATTAAGTTGCGAGGCTTCCCCTTTTCACTTGCGGACCATGCGAAGGACTAGTTATACTATTTACTGTCCAGATCGGTGGAGACATAGACTGATATGGCGAAGCTTTTCCTTGAAAAATACTTTCCAGCTTTGCAAGCCACCAATATCTGCAAGGAAATATACGGAGCACGTCAGCGGGATAATAAGACACTGCACGCACATTGAGAATAGTTCAAGCAGCTCTGTACGAGTTGTCAGCAACATAGGGTGTATGAGCAATTACTCATTGAGTATTTTGATGATGGTTTAACACCTATAGAGCGAACTGTAACCCCCTCGACCCGGCCTAGACACCCGACCGAATCGAGAGAACTACATTAGGTTTGCCAATGCAAACCAGAGAAAAATTTTGAAAACTGGTCCATTTTTTTATTTTATCTTATTTAGATACATATTATAAATATTAAGTGTACATACTTACAGCGGGTGAAATTCCAAAGAAAACAGATCATGGAAAGGCCTTCAATTGCAAAACATACGTTTTAGGGACTAAGTTGCAAAACTGATAATTTTAGGAACCAATACTGGAATTAAAGTTACCAATCCTCAATTAGTCCAATTCCATGCGTACATGCCAAAAACTAGGTCAAAAAGGTCATCAAAATTCATTCAATTGCATCCACAACATTCAGGGTCCAAAACGTAAGAAAACATAACTTTAGAATATACCAAATAACCAACTTAACTGCCACCGTACTAGTACGGACAAAGGATGTTTCGATACGCCATCATTATTTCAAAACCCCATAATTCCAGTAGCCAATTTTCGTTCTGATATGCTCCTGCGTATCAAAATGCCCTTCAAAAAATCATTAGACTGTATCAAAACGCCTCCCCGAGTATCGAAACACTGGCCAGTTTTGCCTTGGCCCATATCGAAATAGCTGCCGGTATACTGAGCTTGGAATGGCTTACTCGTACCGAAACAAGGACACCCGTACCAGTACGCCTGGATCCGTAATGTCCCAAATTGTTGTCTAAACACATTTTGATGATATCCAAAACACTCCAACATGCTTCAAACTCTTATCCAACATTACTAAGATACATTACCAACCAAAACATCACAAATTCAACAACCATTCGTGGCATTTATACTACTCAAGACTTTCTATAGGCATGCATCCTAATATCATTTCACCAAGCATCCAAAACTCACATTTGGTACATTTAAGGCATACTCCACATGTTTGCCCATTTATAGCATCATAACAAACTTTCTTGAATCATCGAACCATGGAAATCAATCAAAACCAACTAGATGCATACCCTAGCACTTGGCTAGCAACAACATAGGTAAGATTCACTCAAGCTCAACCATCATCAACAAACCCAAAAAAATCCAGCATTACTCATGCTTAAAACTCATGGAAAAACAGAAATACAAATCCCCAAAATATGGCAAATACAAAATCCAGTATTTGTCTTAGGATCATTTTAGCCTTGCCCTTGCAACCCCAAAACTTCAATGTTCTGCATCATTAGGAAAAAGAGAGCGTAAGCATACATGCTTAGTGAGGATGCTTTTAAAACAATGATGCATTATAACCCTTGAAAACTAATCACTTGTTTTCAAACCATGCTTACGACCTAAGCAAATTCCAATGATTCCAAATCAAAACATGAATATCGACCATATGCAAAACATTATAATCCATATGCTTAAATCCTCAAAGCATTATATACACTTGAATTTTCATATATTGGCATTTATAGTGACCCTGAATAGACGACCTCTATCCTTGATTAGCCGACTACTAATCATTAAGTAACCGACCGTTAACCTTACAATTCGGATACACGGATCTCCCATAATAGTCGACCACTACCATGACCCATAGCATGTCGATTGTATGATAGAACACCCTTGCCGACCACAAGATCAACATCAACAAGGGGAACCGACCGCTCAACCCAAGTGACCATATTATAATCCGAGTAGCCAACCGCTTACCTCAAGGACTCTTATCCACGAATGATTTTTAACATATTATAGTGCAGTCATCCTATGGCATGCCAACTATATCCGAATGTTTTCTCATCATGTCACATAGTCAATATATCATTTACAAAACCATTTACTCGCTGTTTTACAATGCATTATACAAAACCACCTCATATGCAATCACATTGCCAAAGTAATAACACCATTCCCGACTGGAATGAAAACCAATACTCACTAGCATTTTTTTACTTTTAAACCCTTTCATATGTACTTAAAATAATGTATTTCCAATAAGTAAATCAAACCATGTTTACGACCAAAACATGAATTACACATGCTCATATCCGAACAGATATCAAAGAGCAAAAGAGGGAAAACTTACTTCTGAGCTTAGGTAAGTGTTTCAAACTTAACCTAAAGTCCCAACAACCTTTATTAAACCCCTTAAAGGCGTTTAAACGAGTTTCCACTCATCGATACACTTCGTTTTGCTTGCCAATGCAAATCAAGCTTCCGGCAAGTCACAATTAACTTCAAGCTTCGTCGCTTTGATTATCCCCTGTTTTAACCACAAAAAACTAGAGGGCAAATGCATCAGTATGCATTCTAACCATTGCCTACAAGCAATTACCCTCAACTCTCAAGTTTCCACTCAAAACTTATCCGAAACATACCGAAATCATCATCAAACACTTCTGAAACTTAATCCAGCCTCATTACAACGATTCAATCCATGAAACATCATCAATTAACAACTAGAAACCCTTTTACAACATCCTTTTACTTCCAGCAAGGATTAAACACAAAAATCATCTCAAAAACCTTTAACTAACAACCTTGAATACTGTAGATTCAACTAGTTTCAGGATTACAATGTTAAATCCAAAATTTTAACATCAATAAACATCTAAATCATTATCTTATCTGATTAAGAACACAGCAAAATAGATCCACTTCGAAAATAAGCCAATTTCATCAATCAAAACACAATTAAACCAATTTTCCTTAATTAAACTATCAAAGCACATTAGAAAACAATTGTAAAGGATCAAGAACTTGGGAATTTTAGTAAAGAACCTTTCATTAGAGGAGAATAACAAATTCTTACCTCCAATGCTGATTTCTCCCCTCAATTGCTTAGTAAAACATGAAAATCAAGAGAACGACAATAAGTATTTGATGAAAAAGCATTAGGAAATCAAATGGAAATAAAAACCTTTGATTTTTACCTAAAGAAATTGAAGTTGGAAAGGTGTTTGGCTGGAGAGAAATTGAGAGAAAGAAGTTGCAAAGTTAGTTACGTGGATTTTGTTAAAAGTCTAAAATATGATTTATTAATTCTCTCCATTTTTAAAGCTTTTTAAAACCCATTTAAAATTAGTTAATAAAAGGGAGAAATCTGTTAAAAATATTTAGGATAATTATCTCCTTAAAGATTCAAAGTTTTGATCATTTCAAAACAGTCACTAAAAATAGTTTTCAAAGTTTGCATTTTGCTCACTAGTCTAAAATGTCCAATTTCCAAATCTCATTTTCCAAAATTGATTTTACCACACTCTTTATTATATTAAATAATGATTTTACTTCATTTTCCATATTTTATCACCTTTAAAAATATTTAATCTGATTTAATCCCGAAACTAACTCGAACCTCTAATATCGGTACAATAGAACGTCAAACCAACCCTCAAAACATCAAAGCCCAAAACTGAGGCGTTACAACTCTCCCCCTCTTAAGAAATTTTGTCCTAAAAATTTACCTGAAGGAAAAAAAATACGGAAATTGCTCCAACATGTCCGCCTTGCTCTCCTAAGTGGCTTCCTCGACACAACGGTGTCGCCACAAGACCTTAACAAGCTCAATCATCTTGCCTCGAAGAAATTTGTTGTTGGAATCAAGGATTTCCACTGGCTCCTTATCATAGGACAAATTCGGCCTCGACTCAATATGCTCCACCGGCATAACATGCAAGGGATCTGACCGATACCTCCGCAACATGGATACATGGAACACATAATGTATTTTCTCCAACTCGGGAAGCAACCTCAACCAATAAGCCACAGGACCAACACACTCAACAACCTCGTACAATCTAATAAACCTGGAACTTAGATTACCCTTACGTGTGAACCTCATCACCTTTTTCCATGGTGACACCTTCAAGAATACAAAATCACCCACCGTATATTCAATTTCCCTACGCTTCAAATCCGCGTAAGATTTCTGTCGATCCGTGTCCTTCAACATGTTCTTTAAGGAAATATGCTTTTCCCCTACCTCAACCCAACACAAGGGCGTACAACACTTTCGGCCATACAATGCTTCATACGGTGCCATTTGTATACTCGCTTGGTAATTGTTGTTATACTCAAACTCAACCAAAGGTAAATGGTTCTCCCAGGTTCCTTGAAACTCAATAATGCAACATCTCAACATATCCTCCAAGACCTGGATAACCTACTCAGACTGACCATCCGACTGAGGATGATACGATGTGCTAAAATTCAACCTTGTACCCAATGCCCGGTGCAGACTCACCCAAAACCTCACTATAAACCTCAGATCCCTATCCAAAAAAATAAACTTCGATACCCCGTGCAAATGCACGACCTCAACAATATACAAATCTGCCAACTTGTCCAGTGCATACGTTGTATGCACTGGCAGAAAATGTGCACACTTCGTAAACCGATCCACAATCACCCAAATGGAATCCCTTTTAGCTAGTGTCGAAGGTAATCCCATCAAAAAATCCATGGTGATTATTTCCCATTTCCATTTCGAAATTCTCAACGGTTGCAATAGCCCAGATGGAAACTGTTGTTCAGCATTGACCCACTCACATACCATGCACTTAGAAACAAACTCAACCATATCCTTTTTCAAACTAACCCAGTAGTATGCCTCCTTTAACCCTCGATACATTTTCACACTACCAAGATGCATAGTAAAAAGACTAGAATGTGCCTCCGTCAAAATAGTGTACCTTAACTCTGAATCTTCTGGCACCAGTATTCAAACCTTGAAACACAAAACTCCATCATCATCAAAATTAAAATCTGTCGGATTACCCTTCGATATGTCCTTAACTTGCAATTCAGCCAACAACCAAGGATTCATCAAACAATTGCTTAGCTTTAATCAACTGTGACATCATAGGCTTAACTTGCAATTCAGCCAACAACCCACCTTCCCGCGTCACACTCAACCTTGAGAACATAGCTCTAATCTCAATCGCAACCTTACGACTCAATGCATCCGCGACCACGTTGGCTTTACCAGGATGATACTCAATTGTCAAGTTGTAATCCTTAAGCAACTCCAACCATCTACGTTACCTTCGGTTCAAATCATTTTGAGACATCAAATACTTCAAACTCTTGTGACCCGTGAAAACCATTCACTTCTCTCTGTAAAGGTAATGTCTCCAAATTTTCAAGGCAAACACTACAGCCGCAATTTCCAAATCATGAGTTGGATAGTTGCGCTCATGAACCTTCAGTTTCCTCGATGCATAGGCCACAACTTTACCATCTTTCATCAGCACACAACCCAACCCAACGTAAGATGCATCACTATAAACCACAAACTTCTTTCCGGACTCAGGTTGAATCAACACAGGAGCATGTGTCAAAACTTCCTTTAACTTCTCAAAACTAAGATGTTGCTTCTCCGTTCACACGTAAGGAACATTCTTCTACAACAACTTTGTCAACGGTGTCGCGATACTAGAAAACCCATCAACAAAGCATCGGTAATAACCAGCTAGCCCAAGAAAACTATAAACCTCTAAAATAGATTTAGGTTGCTTCCAATTGAGAATAGCCTTAATTTTTTGTGGATCAACACGAATACCATCCGTGAAAACCACATGACCAAGGAACACCACTTCCTTAAGCCAAAACTCTCACTTTCTCAACTTGGCGTACAACTGTTTATCCTTTATAACCTGCAACACAATCCACAAATGTTGATCATGTTCTTTCTCGGTACGAGAGTACACGAGAATATCATCTATAAATGTAACACCCCTTACCTGGTTTAGGTGTAAACCGGCCAAGGAGTTTTAATCAAGCAAACAAGAATTCAAGCCATTTAAAAACTTTTAAAACTCATCCCTATTAGACGAGTTACTTGTCTAGCAAGAAACCACAACTAGCAACTTTAACAAGCAACAACAACATGAACATGCTTCTCAAACATTATAGGTGACCACTTTTGATTAACCAACTTCATCCTACAATCAAGGATGCTTACTACATTTTTATTTTAAGCAATTAAGCATGGCATTCGAACAATCATCTACATTAAGTCATATTCATTAGTAAATTCTCATGTCCAATATGCGTAGCTTTGTACTATTTCAAAACAATATTCAAACATGGTTTCGATGTCATACTCATGTCAAGTTAACCAATCATGATCTTCTAGCATTTTACATTCAAGACAAGGATGCATATAATGTTGGTTACTAAACGTGGTCGCATTTTCATTCATTCGAATCATATCACCATAAACATGCCTCCAAGCAAGCTTAACATTATCTAGAAAAACATGACTAACTTATCATGACCTTAATTACTTGAGCTAGAAACAACCTATCAACTAAAAGATCAATTTGAATAGGGCATTCAAGAGTTAAGCACATAGTATCCCATTGTTAAGCAGATTCGAATATAACTAGATCATGTAAATCAAGTACCATTTCCCCACATTCAACGTGTCAAGCATTAACGAACTAGTCTTTACAATCTTTTAAGATCAAGGTCATATATATATATATATACAACTTATAAACCAAGAAAAATGCATGATCTAGCTTAACTATGTACATATCTAGGTGCCACCAACTAGGAGTAATACAAAACAAGTATGGATTCATTCTTTAGCTCTTTCTTGTGTTTGCTTCGAGCTTAAGAAAATAGACTTCAGAATCATGTAACCTCTTCGAAGCACTTTTAACATGTAGTTTGGGAAGAAAGGAAACAAGAGTGATAAGTACAAAAGTACTTAGTGAGGTAGCAACTATTACTAACTAACATTCAAGATTTGTATCATTTAATCAAGTATAAACCTAGCTAGGGTTTGTAACATGTGAAGTCAAGTCTAGCTTAAGGTTTTGAGCATTTCAAGTCAAGCATGTAGTCATGTAATCATGTATAGCTATTACCATTTATGCATATCATTTCAAGCACAAGCACATACAATGAGAATATTAAGCTTAAACCATCTATATCATGTCATACTTCTATTACAATTCGAATAGCATATCAACAAGAGGATTGTTTTCAATTCAAGTTTAATCAAGTATCAAGTCAAGACAAGAAGCATGTTCAAGTATAACAATTCAAGTATTATATCAAGTAACATTTAAGCTTTATGCTATTTTTCTTTCTTGCTTAATTTACTTTAGATTAGGCCTTGGTACTTAGAGTGTTCGTCTTTATTAAAACATTCTATTAAATGCGTATATACATAAGCAAAACAGTCCATGGTGACTTTTAATTTGTTCAGATATGTCCATTGTACATGTTTACACACAATTACAAGTAGAACAGTCCATGGCATCATTACTCTAAAGATGATTTCATATCACGTACACACCTTTTAATCAATTGAGCTTACAAGTATACTCGACAATTATATAACATGTATTTACACTTAATAGACATGTCTAACAAGCATCAATTATCTACATAAGATGTCCACACAAGAGCATACATAAAGCATGTATTTGCACACAGCATACGGGTATACAATCACAAAGGCATTCAAATTATTGAATGTACATGTGCACGAGTCACTTTCAAAGCATGTTCATATATATATTTATAGGCAATCAAACATAAAATATGATAAACAGGGGTTTCTTGTCTCATAAGTGATTAAATTAATTCGGTAGTTTTGGAGTAATCCATGTGTTGACTCTAGAGTTGCTTTAGGAATCAAGTCAAATATCATTCGTGAACTAGTTACTTCAATAGCAACCAACCGAATAGCATAATCCAATTATTAGATCAAGTTTCATGAAATCAAGTAATTTTATTCAAGATTTGTAGCATCCGAATTGAGCATGAAATCATATAGCCATGTATCTAGACAATATTTGGTAATTATTCATACCATAATTCAAAAGCAACGAGCAAGAAATCTAGTATCAACCAAGTTGATCATGAAGTATTTCATTATCTCTTTCGAGTAGTATGATAAGTAATGGACATGGATCATAGTTCAAGTTTACATACTAAGTATCAAGTATTTTCAAGTAGCAAGCATTTCAAGTGGCAAGCACTTCAAGTGGCAAATCATACAATACAAGGTCCAAGCATAGGCAATTATCATTTCAAGAGTTTCATGCCAAGACTCAAGCATTACATGTCAAGCAATTCGAGTACTTCAAGGATTCATGTCAAGTGATTCAAGTATTCAAGATTTCTTGTCAAGTCATTTAAGTATTTCAAGATATAATTCAAGTATTCAAGATTTTCTTTTGAATTTCTTATTCAATTTCTCAATAAGGTTCATATCTTTTTAACATGTTTTCCTTGGATCGTAATTGGTCATGAATAACATTGGTCCATGTTTGACCATAAAGGTCCCAGAGATACTTATCTCAAAGCACATAGCAATGACTAATATCGGGAACATGTAATCCTATACTTCTCACTATCCAACCAACTGTCGCCAATCTCTGTACAACTCCCTTGTTACCTCCAACTGACGCCAATAACATATTACATGTAATGAGGCATACCCCTGAGCTGTGGCTCGTGGACTGTAGTCCCAAGTACACCATGCATCATACCATTGTATCCAAGAACTTCAATTGTAGACAATTTAAGTCTATTTAATCTTTAAGCTTTTATTAGAGAGGTATTCTTATACTTTAAAGCTTGTTGTTCTTATGTTTTATGCTATCATGCTCAAGTCGAGACAATTCATATTCGAGAATTACATTCAAGCAAGTTATAGCGATATCATGCTTAGCCCTTAGGCTAGTTGAGCCTTAGCTCTTCAATTTCGTTTCACGTTTTCATGTGTTTTATGCTCAAGGCAACATATTTCATGTTAAAGGATTATATTTAAGCAAGTATTTCAAGATCGAGCTTAGCCCTTAGGGTAGTTGAGCCTTAGCTCTTCAATTCAGAAGTTTACTTGTTACTCGCGTAAGCAATTCTAATCATATGCCATTTTTAAGCATCTAGTCATGTCTTTATATTCATGATTTATATCACTTTTACAAGTATTTATATCATGAGAGCAATTCTAAGCAAGAAAATCGAATGAATACATTCAAGACACGGAATCAAGCATTTCGAATAGGTCACGTTTCAAGTACAAGGATTCAAGCATTTCAAGTGACAAGCTTTTCAAATAGCAAGCATTTCAAACATTTCAAGTGACAAGCATTTCAAGCATTTCATGTAGTAGGCATTCGATTAAGTCAATCCAAGGCATGGATTCGTACATTTGTTTTCACTTTTCTTTCTACTTAATTTATCAATTTTCATGCTATCACTTAAACATAATTTTAATTTAGTTCCATCTTCCCTTTTTACTCATATTTAAGTTAAAATAAGTTCATTATCATGGCATATCAATAACAAGAAAATAGTCATGCATATTTGGTTAGGGCCTAAGTCCTAACCCTATTGTAAACTACACTCACAATACTCCAAGCTAGCTTATTTGTCTTGGATCCAATTTCCTTTGTGTTTGCTACTCGCTTGGTCACTCCTTTATTCCTCCACAAGGTTTACTCCTTGCTCTAACAATCCGTACAAGTGAACACATGTTAAACAAGGTACATTGAGTATGATAATTATCTATCTAAAGCAGTCCAATATATTTTCACAATTACTTATCATTGCAACAATGTTAACACATTATATGCATAAAACAGGCAGCACATTCATATACATATATTACTACTCATTGCGAACATTGTTTACATTTCAATTTGGGAAGAAACAAGGCAATAACTAAACTGTCCAAACTGTTTATAAAACAGTTTACAAAACTATCCTAAACACCTAGATTGCTGCTGTCAGGCAGCTTGTGCACTGTTTACTTAAACATGCATAACTTTCATTTCGTACGTCTGAATTTCAATTGGTTTATACCGTTATAAAGCTAAGTTAATTGTCTTTCTATACATATAGGCCTTGCATCTTATTTATTTGCCAATTAATACAGTTTTTAGCTTAAAGACAGACCAATTGTATCACTGGACAGTTTGCACTGTCCCTAGATTTTCATTTCTAAAATCCATTTTACAATCCAGAATTCCATTTCGTTTTTTTTTCTAATGAAAATAGACATATTAATGTTTCATTCATATAAATTTCAGCATTTAATTCAATTCATACAATTTATAGTGAATTTTCAAAGATGCTGCTCAGAACAGAGTTTTTTGGGCAATTTCACTAGGCTTGATTTTAGCTTCATTATTCACTTAGATGATACTTCTAACATGTTAATTCAACTTATATACATACTCATACAAGTCTAGGTCAGTTCAACTCACCTATCAATGTGATCAAAACAGAGCATTTTATGCAACCAAACATGTTTACACAGTCTTCAACTAGCAATGTGATCAAAACAGTTTCATTCCATGTTACATTCAAATCATAACAATTTAGTGCCTAAATTTCCAGCAACCATATACATTATTCTTAGCAATTTGATCACAACACTCAAAATTTCAAGAATCTTAGAGCTAACATCACTATAACATTCATAACAATCATCCTATTCAAATTAGGCATCAATAACATCAAAATTTCCAGATTCAAGCATTCTATTTCAACCATCCAAATCTATAACATGTGGGAATCAAGAATTATACTTTCTCCTAAGCTAATTTGATCAAGACTAAATCAAGAACATGAATTTGAAGATGATCCTATGAAGCTTTCTCTCAAACTCTCCCTCTCTCTCTATGAAGGTTCGGCCATGGCAAGTAACAAGATGCAGAAGATGATATTTCTTTTGCACAATTTTGATTCCAACTAGCCGGCCATTACATCTCCTCTTGCCACATGTGTGATAACCTTGCCACATGTATTCCACTATCTCATAATGGTTTAATTACACATGCAAGTTATTTTTTATTCTTGTTTCAACTTGGTCCTTTTAATTTGGCACTCTAACTTGTTGGCTATAACATTTTAGTCTTTTAGACATTAGCTATCTTTTCTTCCTTTTTATTTCAATTTGATCCTAGACTTAATTAGTCTAATAAGGGTAATTCTATAACAATTTAACTAGTACCAATTTGTAGTATACTCCTAAGACCATTTTTGGGATATTACAATTTGAATTGCATCAAATTAATGTCAAAGTTCTAGGCTGCACTTTGGGGTATTACAATAAACACCACCACGAACTGATCAAGATATTCATGGAACATCGTATTCATCATATCCATGAACGCAGTCGGGGCATTTGTCAAACCAAAAGGCATGACCAAGAACTCATAATGCCCGTACCTCATATGAAACGCGATTTTATGCGCATCCTCACCCTTAACCTTCAACTAATAATGCCCCGATCTTGGATCAATCTTAGATAACACCGCTGCCCCGTGAAACTGATCAAACAAATCATCAATCCTCGGCAAAGGATACTTGTTCTTCACTGTTAGCTTATTCAACTGACGGTAATCAATGCACATATGCATCGTACCATCCTTCTTTTTCACAAAGAGAACCGGAGCACCCCAAGGCGAAACACTCGGTCAGATGAACACATGGTCTAACAACTCCTGAAGCTGTGACTTTAACTTCTTCAATTCCTTCGGTGCCATCCTATAAGGAGCAATGGCAACCCCCTTGCATCATCTTTTTCAATTCCTGAAGCTATGACTTTAACTTTAACTTCTTCAATTCCTTCGGACAACCCAAATAAGCTTGGCAACCTCCTTGCATCATCTTTTCCGCCCGAGTAGCCGAGACAACATTGGACAAGAACTTCACATTCTCGCCAACCACCACAACTTCATAATCATTGGCTAACTTCAAAGAAATCCTTTTGGATTCACAATCCACAACTGCCTTGTGCTCACTCAACCAATCCATGGCAAACTCGTGACCTTGTAAAACCAAGGGAAACCACTTATACAACTTCCTAGTGGTAACTATCTCACAAAAGGAACTAGTTACTAACATCCCAACATCAAGGATCTCAACAGGAACATTAAACAAAGATGCATGTTCACTCAAGATGTATGAATGAGTAGACCCCGAATCTATCAAAGATAACAATGACAAGATTGCAAAGTAAAGGTACCTGCGGTGGCATACGTGTCATTGTGACCCTCACGATGAGCATAGATTTGAGCTGGCCCACCATTCTCCAGCCACACTGCATCAGCATGAGCTACCACTCGCTGACCATCCTCACGCCTCTGGAAATTACCCTTGCCACAACCTCGACCCCTAACAGGTGCAACAACCTAAACTGGTGCATCCCTCTAGCCCGAGGACAATCACGCTTCATGTGATTAGGAGACCCACAAATCCAATAGCCAAGGTACTTCCCCAACACACACCCATGTGACGTCTACCATAGCATTCACACTCAGCTATAAAATAAACTCTCGGGTTGCCCTGACCGACACCACCACAACGCCTCTAATATGGCTTATGCCTCTTATCCCTGAACCTCCTATTTTGCCTCCCAAAATAGCTAGAATCGGCCACTCTCTTACCCAAGCTCGCACCCGCGGCCTAGACTGATAAACCCAAGGACTGCTCAATATCCTTAGCACGGTTGACCAACACATCAAGATCTGCGTAATCCACAGCCAGGAGATAAGTCTTAATGTCTTTCACAATACTATATCGGAATCTATCACATCTCTGTTGATCATCAGGAACTAACTCTGAGGGATACTGACTCAAGAAGACAAGCTTCACCTTATATTCGACAACCAACATGCCTCTCTGAGAAAGCAACATAAACTCACAAATTTTCACATCCAAATACTGCGTGCCAAGATACTTCCTCTTGAAAGCTCTCCTAAAAAACTCCCAATTTACATCCGCCTCAGGAACGCCAACAATTGTGGTAACCCGCCAATGATATGCATCACCCTGCAACAGTGACACAATGCAACCCAACTTGCGCTCCTCATTACAACCCATCTGGTTCAGAATGCGGATTGTCTTTTCCAGCCACCCCTAGACTGCCTCAGGACTCAAAACTTGAAATTCCTCACCTCCCAAACTTTGAAGGCGCTCTAAGGGTAAACCTTGATTAGCCACCACAGTAGGTGTCAGTGTTTGCGCTTGCACCCCAGGCATCGCTCCCTTCATCGCTTGGATTAACGGAGTTAAATCACCCAATACTGGTACAGGAGGAGCCTGGGATATAGCACCCACCCCAACATCGACAGGAGGAACCAATGGAGGAGAAGGAGGTAAAACTTTAGGGGGATTCCCTTCCTCAACATTATTCTGCTCAACTCCCACATTATTAGCCATCGAACGCGTCTCACGTCAAATCATCTTAACAAAAGCATCAAAACACATTAAAGTCATGCTAGCATTAGGCAAATGATCCAAAACGACCTTATAAAACATTTCAAAACCTCGGTAATAGGCTATGTGTTCCCAAATCATACCCCAACATGACATTAAACAATCACTGAACAAACACACAATCACCGTGCAATTCAAACAACATCAGTTAATCAAACAACAACATCCCAACTTTTCGATACCTGGCTCTAATACCAATAAATGTAACCCCCTCGACCCATCCTCGACAATCGAACGAATCGAGAGAACTACATTAGGTTTCCCAAAGCAAACTGGAGAAAATTTTCAAAAATCAGTTAATTTTTTCTTTTATCTTATCTAGATACATATTATAAATCCTAAATGTACATACTTGCAGCGGGTGAAATTCCAAAGAAAATGGATCATGGAAAGGCCTTCAATTTTAGGAACCAATACTAAAATTAAAGTTACCAATCCTCAATTAGTCTAATTCCATGCTTACATGCCAAAAACCAAGTCAAAAGGTCATCCAAATTCATTCAATTGCATCCACAACATTTAGGGACCAAAATGTAAGAAAACAGAACTTCAAAATATACCAAGTAACCAACTTAACTGCCACCGTATTGGTACAGACAAGGGGTGTAACCCCTTGACCCGGCCTAGACGCCCAACCGAACCAAAAAGGCTACTTTAGGTTTGTCGTAGCAAACCAAAGATATAAAACCAAACCCGGTCCATTTTTTTCTTTTTATCTTATTTAGATGCCTATTTATTAACCCTACATGTTCATACAAACATCAAGTGCAACCCCAACTCAATCGGGCATCAATTTGACATCCAATTGATCATATTTGCAAATTAGGGACCAAATTGCAAATACAAAAAATTTAGGTTTAATACTCATTTTTTAAGTTACCAATCTTTAATTAGATAGATTCCAAACCTTCATCTAAAATTTTATCACAATCTGATCTTTCTACCACATATAATTGCATCAGCAAGATTTAGGGACTAAAAGCAAAGAAAGCAAAACTGCCCAAAATGACATTAACAGGAAAAACAACCATCCGTATCGAAACGGGTAAGCCCGTACCGATACGGTTTGAAACACACCGTTTTGATACACCACCAAGCTGTTTCGATACGCCTAACTAAAATACCGAACTTTTGAAATATTTACAACCATACCGATACGGTTCCTTAGGTGTTTCGATACGCGGGTTCGAGTTACAAAAGTGAATTCCAGTGGCTAAAACTCGTATCGAAACATCCATTCCCATACCAGTACGCCAGGCCAAATTTTCCTAGGCATATCGAAACACACCAGACCCGTACCGATCCCACAAGCCTAAAATTGCCTAGCTGTACCGATATGGTCCCCCGCGTACCGATACGCCTGGGCCTGTAATGTCACATTTGGTTAATTTTTCATCCCATAAGCATACTCAAACCACTCCAACATGCTTTAAACACAATACCAACATGTCAAACATATCTCATGCTAACTAACACCGCATATCTAACACCACCAAAAGGATTCATGCATCAAATAAGAAATCTATAGGCATGCTTTCTAAAATGCATCCAACCAACATATCAAATGGTAAACCAGCACCAAAAACTAACCTTAAAGGCCATTTACAACCCAAGAGCAACTAACGAAATATGCTCAAACAGGGAGTTTCACAAAACATCTCACAATACACAACAAGTACCCCATTGCCCTTATTCATTATAGTCTAGTCTCTAACATACTTTAGAAACAAGTCTTGCCATCCCCTTGCTTCTTGCTGCCTTCCAAGACCTCAATTATCTGCATTGATGGACAACGAGAGCGTAAGCACACGAGGCTTAGTAAAGAGTTCTCAAAAGCAAACACCATAAATGCATTTAAAACCATTTACTTAACATCATCCTTTAAAACATCATGCCCTTTTAAAACATGCACATTACATCATTAAAACCAGCATATTAAACCATATGCTACATGTATCATTAAACAACAGCAAGTTACATTGCTAACCCTCCACTTAAGCCTTCCCATGCATTACTTCCAAATGCAAAGCTTAAGGAGAAACATGTGTAAACCACATTATACAACATAAACATTTCAATGATACATTAACAATTATATTGGCTTTCAAGTGATCATTAGACAACTCCATTAACAAAAGAGTTCATCGGATACACGGATTCAACAAGTGTTAACCCAACACTTCAAGCCATCTCAACCGAAATAGCGATACAATCACAACTGCGATAAATTAACAACCGGGTACAATAACAACTGTGTACCATAACAACCCACGGGGACATCCACCTTAATCATTGGTTAGACGCTTAATCCACTAACAGGAGTATTCGGTACTATTTAACCCCTCTACCGTTAGGGTACTTGGACAGAGTATTTGGTACACCGTCCCTCAACATCCAAGGTGACTTATTTACAGTGCACTCAATCCTATGGCCAGCCAACTATATCCAATAACAATTTTAAAACCACATCACTTGCCAATATAATTAACCAAATAACATTTACCTCACTGTTTTAACAAGCAATAAACCATGCCATTTCCAAAGCAACAACCATGCTTTAAAACACAAGTATAAAACCATACTTACAAGGATCACTTACCATGTGCATCCTTCAGCATTACATGCTCAAAAACAGTATATCAAATACTTTAAAACATGCTTAAACAGTAGGTAGCATGTAAATTAAAACAAGTGCATAAAGCTCTTTCAAACTAGCACGTCCGAGAGAGAAATCCACTTTATACTTACTTCTGAGTCTAGGTAAGCATTTCAAGCTCCACCTTAACTCCCAAACTCTGTTCCTAATACATCAAAACGCTTTAAACTACGTTTTCACTCACCGATACGCGAAACCTCGATTTGCCGACGTGAAATCAAGAATCTGAAGCTTCCAACGCTTCTCCAATCACTTTTGGATCAACCTCCCCTATTTTTACCACAAAACAACAGTGGATTAATGCATCATAATGCATTCCAAACACAGCAACCACAATCCTTCTCGGATTTCAACAACACTTTCACAATTAACACTCCACAACAACCGAAAACATAACCAAAACACTTCGATTCACAACCCAGCCAACATCACTTTCAACATCAAAACACATCTAAAAATAGATTCAATACAACCTACCACCTTCAGCAACCTTACAACCAGATAAACACCACAAAACCTCAAAACTAACAACCTAAACAAATAGAGATTCTTAAGTTTCAGGATTCCATTGATAAAAATCACTTATAACGTTATTAAACATCCAAAATATGAATCAAGCAACCTTAGTGGAAATCAGATCCAATTCGCGAATCAACTCATTTTCCCCAAATAACTCAATTAAACATTGGAAAATCATCAAAATCATATTAGAAATACAAAAACAAGGATCAAATGCTTGGGAATTTCAATAAAGAACCATACAATAGAGGAGATCTTGGACCTTACCCCTATTGTAAAGTTTCTCCCACAATTGATTTGTGAAAAGCTAAGAAAACACAAGATTACTATAAGATTTTGTATAAACAATCTTTATAAAACAATTTGAAACAATAAAATCAAGTTAGAAACCACCTCACCACTGGAAATTTGATGAAATCTGAGCGTTTTTCTGAAGAGAGAATGAAGAGGAAAAAGTTGAGAGAAAATGACGTGATTTTTGTTTTAGAAAAGATAACTAACTTTTTTTAACAAAATCCACTTTAATTATTAATTAAATCACATGTTAAAATATGTTAAATTAAGGGACAAATCATCATAAACCAATTGGTAAGATAGCTCCTTAAAGATTCTTAGTATTTGACCCTTTTCATTTTAGTCACTAGAAAATCCCAGTTTTCAAAACTTTTGTTTTGGTCACTAACCAAAATGTCCATCTTCCAAAACCCATTTTTCAAAATCAATTCCACCATTATTAAATACATAATTAATATTGATTTTTAAGCATTTTTCCATAATTTTCCCACACCAAAAATATACGATCCCGAAAATGACTCGAATCTCTACTCCGGTCTACCGGACCGTCTAATAACCCACTAAACCGCTAGGCCAAAAAACTAGGGGCGTTACAAGGGGTGTTTCAATACGCCTTCATTGTTTCAAAACCCCAAAATTCCAGTAGCCAATTTCCATTCTGATACGCCCTCGCGTATCGAAACGCCCTTTATAAAACCATTAGACCATATCGAAACGCCTCCCTGAGTACTAAAACACTGGCCAGTTTTGCCTTGGCCCGTACCAAAATAGCTGCCTGCGTACCGGCATGCTAAGCTTGGAATGGCTTACTCGTACCAAAATATGGACACCCATACCGGTATGACTGGACTTATAATGTCCCAAATTGCTGTCTAAACACACTTTGATGATATCCAAAACACTCCAACATGCTTCAAACACGTATAAAACATTACTAAGATACATTACCAACATATACATCACAGATTCAACAACCACTCATGGCATTTATACTACTTAAGACATCCTATAGGCATGCTTCATAATATCAATTCACCAAGCATCCAAAACCCACATTTGGTACATTTATGGCATACTCCATATGTTTGCACATTTATAGCATCATACCAAACTTGCTTGAATCATCAAACCATGGAAAATGAAAACCAACTAGATGCATACCCTAGCACTTGGCTAGCAACAACATAGGTAAGATTCACTCAAGCTCAACCATCATCAACAAACCATAAAAATCCAGCATTACTCATGCTTAAAACTCATGGAAAAATAGAAATACAAATCCCCAAAATATGGTGAATATCATCATCAACAAACCATAAAAATCCAGCATCACTTTAGCCTTGCCTTTGCAGCCCCAAAACTTCAATGTTCTGCATCATTAGGAGAAAGTGAGCGTAAGCACACATGCTTAGTGAGGATGCTCTTAAAACAATGATGCATTATAACCCTTGAAAACTAATCACTTGTTTTCCAACCATGCTTAAAACCTAAGAAAATTCCAATGATTCCAAATCAAAACATGCATATCGACCATATGCAAAACATTATAATCCACATGCTTAAATCCTCAAACAATTATATACAAAATCATGCTTAAATTCCAAAACATTAAATACAAACCCATGCTTAAGTTCCGAAGCATTACCAAAATAAGTTCAACACTTGAATTTTCATATATTGGCATTTATAGTGACCACAGATAGACGACCTCTATCCTTGATTAGCCGACTGCTAATCTTTAAGTAACCGATCATTAACCTTACAACTCGGATACACGGATCTCCCATGATAGTCGACCACTACCATGACCCATAGCATGCCGACCGCATGATACAACACCCTTGCCGACCGCAAGATCAACATCAACAAGGGGAACCGACCGCTCAACCCAAGTGACCACATTATAATCAAAATAGTCGACCGCTTACCTCAATGACTCTTATCCACGATCGATTTTTAACATATTATAGTGCATTCATCCTATGGCATGCCAACTATAGCCGAATGTTTTCTCATCATGTCACATAGCCAATATATCATTTGCAAAACCATTTACTCACTGTTTTACAATGCATTATACAAAACCACCTCATATGCAATCACATTGCAAAAGCAATAACACCATTCCCAGCCAGAATGAAAACCAATGCTCGCTAGCATTTCTTTTACTTTTAAACCCCTGCATATGTACTTAAAATCATGCATTTCCGGTAAGTAAATCAAACCATGTTTACGACCAAAACATAAATTACACATGCTTATATCCGAACTGATATTAAAGAGCAAAAGAGGGAAAACTTACTTCTGAGCTTAGGTAAGTGTTTCAAACTTAACCTAAACTCCCAACAACCTTTATTAAACCTCTTAAAGGTGTTTAAACCAAGTTCCACTCACCGATACACTTTGCTTTGCTCGCCAACTCGAATCAAGTTTCTGGTAAGCGACAATCAACGTCAAGCTCTGTCGCTTTGATTATCCCATGTTTTAACCATATAAAACCAGAGGGAAAATGCATCATTATGCATTCCAATCATTGCCTACAAGCAATTACCCGCAACTCTCAAGTTGCCCACTAAAAACTTATCTAAAACATACCAAAATCATCATCAAACACTTCTGAAACTTAACCCAGTCTCATTACAATGATTCAATCCATCAAAAATCATCAATTAACAACTAGAAATCCTTTTACAACATCCTTTTACTTCCAGCAATGATTAAACACCAAAATTATCTCAAAAAACTTTAACTAATGACCTTAAATATTGGAGATTCAACTAGTTTCGGGATTACAATGTTAAATCCAAACTTTTAACATCAATAAACATCTAAATCATGATCTAATCTAATCAAGAACCCAGCAAAATAGATCCAATTAAAAAATAAGCCAATTTCATCAATCAAAACACAATTAAATCAACTTTCCTTAATTAAACTATCAAAACACATTGGAAAATAATTGTAAAGGATCAAGAACTTGGGAATTTCGGTAAAAAATCTTTCATTAGAGGATAAGAACGAATCCTTACCTCAAATGCCGATTTCTCCCCTTAATTGCTTAGTAAAACATGAAAATCAAGAGAATATCAATAAGTATTTGATGAAAAATCATTAGGAAATCAAATGGAAGTCAAAACCTTTGATTTTTACCTGAAGAAATCGAAGTTGGAAAGGTGTTTGGCTGGAGAGAAATTGAGAGAAAGATGTTGCAAAGTTTGTTACGTGAATTTTGTTAAAAGTCTAAAATATGATTTATTAATTCTCTCCACTTTTAAAGCCTTTTAAAACCCATTTAAAATTAGTTAATTAAAGGGAGAAATATGTTAAAAATATTTAGGATAATTATCTCCTTAAAGATTCAAAGTTTTGATCCGCTTCAAAATAGTCACTAAAAACAGTTTACAAAGTTTGCATTTTGGTCACTAGTCCAAAATGTCAATTTTCCAAATCTCATTTTCCAAAATTGATTTTACGGAAATCATTATTATATTAAATAATGATTTACCACATTTTCCATATTTTTATCACGTTTAAAAATATTTAATCCGATTTAATCCCGAAACTAACTCGAACCTCTAATACCGGTCCACTAGACCCTCAAACCAACCCTCAAAACATCCAAGCCCAAAATTGAGGTGTTACACGAAGAATGATGGACACTACAAGCGGAGGAGCCATAGTGAACAAAACCCCCACCCAAGCCAAGGAACTAATCAATATCATGGCCGCGAACTCTCCACAATTCGGCCCACTACAAGACACCGTCTCTCGACGTGTGAATGAGGTAAATGTCTCTTCCCATGAAGATATGTTTACAAAACTGACCTCTCTCGTAGAATGATTAGCTACAGGTAATACACAAATGGCAAGGGCATGTGGAATTTGCACAAGCCTTCAACATACAACAGATGCGTGCCCAAAACTCAAAACAATAGCATAGAGGATGCGAATGCCATTGGCAGACCATTCGTCCAAAGGAAGTACAAACCCTACTCAAACATGTAAAACCTATGCTGGAAAGACCATCCTAACCTATGCTATAGGCACGAACATTCGTAAGAAGCATACCACTAAGCCCAATTGTCTGCGCCCTCAAAGCATCCCTTGAAGGATATCGTGTACAAGCTCACGCACAACCTCAAGCAATTTCAGCAAGAGAACAGGTCCATCATTAAAAACCTCAAGACTCAGGTAAGTCAAGTTGCCTCATCTCTTAGCCAGACAGAATCGCAAGGTAAGTTGCCTTCTCAAACCAGTATAAATCCCAAGCAAGATGTGATTGCTATTACTCTGCAAAGTGGCAAGGATTTGCAAAGGGCCTATAAGGCCAACTATGAATGGAGAACAAAAGGGCACGAAGGTAACAATACCCTCAGTGAACAAAGATAATATGAATGAAGAACTTGCAGATGATGCTGACAGTGAACGAGGGAGTGAAAAGGCTAGCACACCATATGCGGACGTTAAGAAGGAACGCGCGAAGGAGAACCTGCCCAACACGAACCGTGAAGAGACCGATACGAATGCCAACAGACCATCAAAATTCTGGCTCACACCCTTCCCTAACAAAGATAGCAGCTCCACACCGTCTGAACCTGCAGAGAGAGATTCCCATGTGAAAAGCCCTGTGCCAATGATTATGATTCAACCACCTTTTCCATAATGGTTCGCATAGACAAAGAAGGACAAATAGGAGAGAGAAATCCTTGAAACCTTCTGCAAAGTTAAGGTAAACATTCCACTCATTGGTGCAATCAAATAGGTCCCTTGATATGCAAGGTTTCTCAATGAGCTATGTACGAACAAACAAAAGCTGACCAGAAATGAAAAGGTACACATGGGTGAGAATGTGCCAATAGTACTAAAACGTAAACTCCTACAAAAATGCAAGGACCCAGGTGTAACACCCCCTACCTGATCTAGAAGATAAAGCGGCATAGAATGTGTTACTGAACAAATACACTAACATTCATGAAAATATTACTACGACCAACTAAGCATGCTTTCAAAAGACAAAGTATTTAAAACCTTTTTAAATTCTTCTTATAGGTCTAATATCAACCTCCAAATGTACAAACATGTATTTGCATACCATAAACAAAACACATCAAACACTAGTTCTTAGCATGCCTTTATCTTCTATGTTCTTCAAATCATAAAGTTTGTTACAATATTCCTACTAACACATAAGATTCCTCTTCATTCATACACACTATTAATCTTAACTCGATTATAAGCTTGCATACCTCTAATCATTTTAGGACATATCGATCTATCATTAAGATCATTCAAGTTAACAATGAATCATTGTTTAATAATCTTTAAACTTCATGTTCTACTACTTAATATCAAGACTTGTTATCCAAGATTACCAACTCAGGAACACATATCACTACCAAACATGCATCCTTAGCATCAAGCATTCAAAGCTTATGCCTAACACAACTTATCATGCAAGCAATCATTCGAACATCATATCTAACATAGCTTAAGCTATCATGAAGCTTAATAGATTGTTTACAAAAGATGATAGCCACCTTCGATTACTAAGATCAAATTATTTCAAAGCTTAAACCAATCCTAGCCAGTCACATATACTTTCGCATAGCAAGAACAAATACAAAGTTAATTGACATCCAACAATTTGCTTATTTTAACCATTAAACTAGTCATTCAAACTACACCACTTTTATTTAGGGTTTAACACATGATAATATTTATGTATCAGCTTGCAACACACATGATATCAAGGTGATCTATCAACTTAAGGCTCCTATAGATATTTAACAACCACACAATCTCACTAACAATTAAATCATATAAAGCAAGCAACAACCATGAGATAATTAAAGACCCATTACAAAACTTTGGATACTTATCAAACTTATACACATATATAGTCAAAATGGAGTCTAAATGTGTTATGCAACTTAACGACTATGTGCCACCATCTAGGAGCTCTAAAGATATTAATTCAAATCATACTTAGATCCTTGTGATCACGTCCAAGCTCGGGAGAAGCCGAAGGCACATTACTCTGAAACGCATTAAAGGATAGAGTAAGCATAAGCCTAGTGAGGTAGCTTAAGCAACTATAATAAACGAATCAAAATTTCTACATTAGGACCCTATTCTTTCTTAAGTTCATTTGATTTAAGCAAGTAGCAAGCTTGATCAATCACAACTCATTTACTTATTGAGTTCGAAAATGGCATTATTATTATTATTCTCAAAACCACACAAATAATACATTAATTCGAATACAAGTCCCTTTTAAACTGCAAGGTTTCAAAAGTGACCTCTTTTCATAAACCAGTCATAAATATACCAATAACATACTTGCTAGTATTGATTACTTGCCCAAATCATCCAGTAATAGATTAGATTAGCTTATGTTTCAATAGTTTTTTTACACATATATTCACATAAGCATATATTACTTGCCACTTAAGTTATTTATCACGACTTAGTATAGGTATGGATTTTTCTAACGTATGAGATATCAAACTTGGCATCTCAAGTGCGGGTTGTTTAACATATAAGATTCCAAACATATACATGTTAAGGTATTTGAACAAATCTTGACCATTTAAGTATTCAAATCAATCAATATTATAAATATATATTTGAACAAGTTTTAACCATTGAATATTCAAACCATTCACAAGTGTATAGACGCGGTATCAAAACGTATCTATTCCCCCAAAAGACACTTAATATTCAAAAGATACATTTTTCTTATTAGGCAGGTGATTGTCATAATTCCATTATTTAACTTATAAACTTTCTTGATTTATTTTTTATCATAACCTAGTAATACATAAATTACTTATCACACAAGTCATTAAATAATAAGTACCATAACTTAGGTTTCTTGGCATGAAAGATACCAAACATATCATATCTTGAACATGAGTTATTTGACTCGCAGGATATCAATCATAATATATCAAAGGCATGTGATATTTGTTTCTTAAGTTATCAAATAGCTTATTTGTTAGAATTGCAAATTCCTTTATTTTAACTTTAACATAGCCTTGAGCATCAAGTAATAGCCTAGGTACACGAATCCCTAACTAATTCTTGCCAAATAAAGTGGTACTCGCAGTACCGGTCAATCCCTCTTACTGTCTCCAAGTGACCACAACACTTCCCTCCTACTGTCGCCAAATAAGGACCGTAGTCTACCCCAAACATGAGCTCTATAGACTCTATGGCATTCCAACTATACCTAAGACTGACTCGAAACCAAGGCTTTCACATTTATCTAATCTTATTAGAAATAGAGTTGAGCTTAGATCCTTATTCAGATAATCGGATATCTTATCACATTGCTTGACTTATCATGCCCATATACAAACATAGCTTCCATTATGAGCATAGCTCTAAAGTCTTTTAATCTGAAGAACGTTTCATAGTTCTTATTGGAGGTGAGCATACCTTGCAGATTCATATGCTTACAAAAACAAGGCTTATACATATCATATCAATGTTTTTAATTTTATTTTATCGAATCAAGGGCAAAGTGAACAAAGCTCCTTAGTCAGATTATCATACAGACCAACTTATTGTTCTTTTCATAATAGACATGTATTAGGTTTATGAGTTTCCAAATGTATCATTTCTCCTAATCGAATAGTAGTGTAACAAAACCTATCAAACATATACCATGTATAGATTTCATTGCAAGTACATGAACAAGTTCAAGCAAAGCATATCATGATCAAGTGTTACATACCATCATACTTATCATTTAGGGTCTTACCTCAAGTCCAAGCTTGCTTATGCATATTGTAATCCAAGATAGATAAATGAAACAAAATCAACAAGAAATGCTCGGGAAGGTTACTAGCCTATCTTGAGACTTTAAACTACACTCACATTTCGTTCTGAGCTAGTTTCGTTCCTGAATCACGATCCCCTTTTGTTTATCTACTACTTGATCCACTTTAGTATTTAGTCCTTCAATTCCTTCTTAATCAAAATGTAACAAAAAGTACAGTCATATATTAAATCATTCCCTAATAACCATTCACTTGCAAAATAGCTCAACTATTCATGTATACACATAAATTCACACAAAGCAGTCAACAATTGTTCACATGTATGGAAAACAATCCACTAAAGTTTATATTCATGCCAAATTAGTCCCTTATTACTTGCGTACAGACTTTTAAACGTCAAAAAAGTCCTCATTACATTTATATACATATAGAACAGTCCATACATTTGCATACAAACTTATTTACATCAAAACATCTCACATGCTTTCATTTACATACAAAACAGTCCTAATTACACTTGCTCACATTTATATGTATCAAAACAGTCCATCATGTATTCATATATACACAAAATAGTCTCATCTTCATGTACATACATACATACATGCACATACCCAAAACAACCCCATATCTTTTTTATATCTCTCAAAACAATTGAATATTCATGTGCATACTTGCGCTTATGTACAAAATAGTTCCAAACAGATTTTTATACATTCAAAACAGTTTCAAAGCAATCTTATTATGATCGAATTAGTCCCCTATTTTGAAATCAAAATCTGCTCATTCTTTTACTCTTCAAAATAGTCCCTATGTGCTTACAAAATAGTCCCCTGCTTTAATTTATTTAAATCAGACCCCTGAATTCATCAAAACAATCCCTCCTTTAATTCCACTTTTATGAAACAATCAAATTATTCATATGTACACATATATATACACAAGACAATCCATATGGTTTCCTATGTTTCTAAAGCAGTCCAATTTTACATGTACTCATATATATGTGCATATGCCAAATCGATTAGCCACAAGTTCATAATCAAGCAATTTAACATCTTAATCATTTTGTGAAATCACATAGTATAACAATCTAATCATGTTACCATTCAAAAGATCAAAAACTTCACAATAATCATATAAATGAAACTCAAAGAGGATGTCATACATAGTTTTACAATTCACCTACGTGGTTCAACTTATTGCATGAATCAATAGATTGATCTAAAGGTGTTTTCTAACATGTTCTAACCATTTGAACAATAACAAAACATGATACATAAGAAATTGACAATCAAATTCCAGGTAGGCTATAAAACTTGGAAGGAAGGAAGAGTTTACTTACCCTTTTTTCTTTAGCTTCACAATCAAGGAGTTAAAGAAAAACTTGAACTTCCAATTCTTCCATGGATGATTTCAATCCTCTCTCACGCTCTCGCTTTTAGCATAGATGATTCGGTGGTAAAGCCAAAGGAAAGAGAGGAGAGGATTTCCTTCAAAGCTGAAACCCCTCTACATTTGTTTTCATCAATTGCATACATGTGTCCTCGTCCTTATATTTTTCCTTATTTAGCATGCAATCACTAAGTTCATCATAGTATTCGATTAGGTCCTTAAAATTGAGCTAAGCAATTATTCCTTAATTCAATTTAATCCCAACCTTCTTAATTAATCCAATAGATGACCAAATCATAGTATAATACATTGGATCAAAAGTAGTTTACACCTAAGCCCCTTTTTGGGATATTACAATTCTTCCTCCCTAAAAAGAAATCTGTCCTCGAATTTTATCTGAGGTGAAAATATGAGGATAATAATCCTTCTTAGTTGCTTCAAGTTCCCAAGTAGCTTCTTCAACTTGTGGTTCTTCCATAATACATTTACGAGAGGAACAGATTCAATATGAAGTTTTTTGACTTCACGATCAAAAGTTTAGGTCCTAAAGCCTTGTTTTCGCCTAATACTTTCCAACATTAGATACGCAAGCTCGAAGCATATCTTCTAATATTCGAATCACCTAGCTGCATCATTCTTCATGGGACACAAAGGTAAGACGCTTACAAGGTCCATAACTATGCGTTCTCATTTCCACTAAGGTGGTTTGATAAACTATAGGAGTTCCGTAGGAACTCGGTGTTCAGCCCTAAATTTATGACAAGTTTAAATACTTGGATACCAATTCGATAATAGCGAACTTCATTTCGGGTACTATAAGCTTCATGTAGCATTTCATTCTTAGGGATTTATCATTTTTTGATAATCAACTCGATTTTGATAACGTCGGGTGAGCTGATAGAATCTAGAGAGAAATCTAAGTTAGGTTTATCTTTTAACTTGAGCCAATATGCTCTAAAGCTTGGGGTCTAATTGCTAAAGAATCTAAAATCCCAAAATTAGGTTAGTTTAAACATAAAGTTTGAGTAAAACTATCGATTCATTTGCAATCTAATATGAGCATGAATAAGAATTTACTTCATCTGACCAAGGTTCCATTGTCAGCTACCCAATCAAACAAAAGATACATCCCTCCGAAGAAATTTGGTTAAAGAGGCGGCTGAGATGGAGAATCCTTTAACAAATCTTCAATTATATACATTTGATCCCAAAAATTTCTAATTTCACTAATATTTCTCGAAGGTCTCCAACCAACTAATTGAGTCTTCTTAAAATTTGCCTTAATTCTTTACGCAGATATTCTATAATCGTGTAATGATACTTCGGATAACCAAACTTTCACAGCTGACAATTTTGCATAGAACTGATGGTCTCGAAAGGTTTGCAGGACAACGCGAAGGTGCTTCAATTATTCATCCTCATCCTTGGAGTATACAAGGTTATCATCAATGAAGACTACTACAACTTATTCGAATAAGGTTTGAATATTTGATTCATAAGGTCCAGGAATGTAACATGAACATTTGTCAAGCTAAATAGCATTACAAGAAATTTCATAATGATCCTATCGAGTCCTGAACATAGTCTTTAGCGCATCGATTTCCTTATCTTTCATCTAGTAATATTATGATCGGAGATTGATCTTTAGAAATTGCCGAACCATCCTTAAGCTGATCAGACGAGCCCTGGACCCCAACTTAATTTTCCACATAGGATATAATTCATGAAAATCCCACAGAAGATACTTTAAGGAATTCAAGGTCATCTAAGATTGACTCGATACTAAATTTGATGTTATTAACATCAGATATGGCAGCGATTACAAGAATCAGTTCAGATGGTCTCTCACTCAGCAAAAATATAATTTTTCCCAACTCGTGAAGGAATGATCTTTTCTTACGACAATTTACTCAAGTATGATGTTTACTTAACCAATCTAATTCTATAATAAACTAAAATACATATGGGTAGAGTTTAAAAGATCAACGGAAAGAGATTCCTTTTTATTGACAAAGGACAATTCATACTTATTTAGTTTGCAACGACTTTACCTCTCAAAAGGGTTGGTGATAACAAGGCTGTAATTTGTGGATTCAGAATGAGCAATCAAATTTCTCAAAATGGTAAAATATAAAGATACGGAGTTGAACCGTAATCTAATATGGTATATACGAGATTTGAGTACAAATCAATTGTACTCACAAAGAGGTAAGCTTCAAAATAAAGCTAACTTATCTATTGAAGCTCTTCATTGCACAACCAAAGTAATGACGGAAGGAGTCGAGGAACCTTATGTTAGAGAAGTAACAAATTTGATGAATGTTTCATCATACTAAGGAAACATTATTACTGCATATAATGATTCAGAGGAGCCTCCTATTACTTTAGTAACATTCTAAGAATTTCATTGTTCTTAGTTCATTCTTACACTTCCTCCTCACTAGAAGGAGTCGACTGGCTCTTATAACCTGATCAAGACATATCTTAAACATTTCTAAAGGCTAATAACGTATAAAAGAGAGATTTTACCAGACATTGATCACAAGTACTTATCAATTTAACTCCTAGGTGGAACAATAACTTATTATGATTCAACAAGTTCCAGTTTAGTCTAAGAATCGACTAAACTCTAGCTCTGCTACCAATAAATGTAACACCCCCTACCTGGTCTAGAAGATAAACCGGGATAAGATGTGCTCCAAAAAATACACTAAAATTCATGAAAATCTTAATACGACCAACTAAGCATGTTTTCAAAAGACAGAGTATTTAAAACCCTTTTAGATTCTTCTTATAGGTCTAATATCATCCTCAAAATGTACAAACATGTATTTACATACAATAGACAAAACACATCAAACACTAGTTCTTAGCATGCCTTTATCTTCTATGTTCTTCGAATCACAAAGTTTGTTACAATATTCCTACTAACACATAAGATTCCTCTTCATTCATACACACTATTAATCTTAACTCGACTATAAGCTTTCATACCTCTAATTATTTTAGGACATTGATCTATTATTAAGATCATTCAAGTTAACAATGAATCATTGTTTAATAATCTTTAAACTTTCATGTTGTACTATTTAACATCAAGACTTATTATCCATTATTACCCACTCAGTAACACATATCACTACCAAACATGTATCCTTAGAAACAAGCATTCAAAGCTTATGCCTAACACAACTTCACTTGTGTTTAGACCGTTAAAGTCATTACAAATCAATGAGCTCGTATCGAAATGGGGATAACCCATATTGATATGAATGCATTTAATAATCCCTGAAATTCAATGAGCAATGTTCGTATTGGTACATTTAAGGAACTGTACCGGTACGGGTTGGCCAGGGTTGACCGTTTCAATACACCCTAAGGACCGTACCGAAGCAATTATTTTCTCAGATTCCAGTGTTGACTTTCCGTATCAATACGCCCTTTGAAGTTTCGATACGGCCCCTTATGATCGGTGTTAACTATGCCTAGATATGCAAGACCGTACCCATACGCCATCACTCGTATCGGTACGCCCTGGCTTGTAATAACATAATTCATATGGTTTTTATCAGAATTAGCCAGTTAAACGACGTCCAAATGCAATGAAATTTTACCAGCAAGTTATTAATACACACTTTTATCGGCATACAAAATTTCAAATCCATTGGAATCCATTTGCTACGCTTTCACCTTTTTAGCCACTTAAGGCAATTTTTACCAACTTTAACATTTACTAAAAGTCATTTTAGGCCATTTTAAGCATTCTTATAGCATGCATGGCATACACACAACAAAACACATATAAGTGACTATTACAACAATTATGCCACCATCTTAGGAGTATGCAATGGAAGTATACAATACTTTAACCCTTGCAAAACTTGCCAAAATCCTCGATAAGGTTGTCCGATCTCTCTATCACTTTGCTTAACCTGAAAAATCCATGAAGATGAAATGCATTAGGCATACTTTGCCTAGTGAGGTAGTCATAAATAATGTCAGCAATCAATATGCACTCAATTTCATGCTTCATCAATAGACCAATGGCAATATAACAATGCTCAATATCAATGTAACATTAACCATTAACTACATGCCAATGTTCAATATCAATAATTCATTTAGTTCATTTATAACCCTTGGATTGATCAAGATAGTGGATACGCGGATTCCTACGCCTCGCCAAATCAATAATGGTCTAATCCCTCTGCCTCGCCAAATGACCAACACAATATCCCTCTGCCTCGCTAATATAAGGGCCATAGCCCAAGGACCGTAGTTCACCCATACCAACGAGCTCATAAATCCTATGGCATGCCAATTGTATCCAATGTACACTCAAACCCAAGGTCCGGTGATTTAGGCTAATATTCATTACATTAACAATATCAATAGTTTCAATGATTCGATAGCAATATATTGACCCTTAGGTCCATTTCAATGATTCGATAACAATATCAATAAGTTCAATAATTTGGTGACAATGACCAATTCGATAACAACATTTCAATACTTAATGTCTAGTGATCAATAGTGACAATAATCTTTCCAATGCAATGCAAGTGTTCATATTCATTCTTTCAATGTCGATGATCAATATTCAATAGTTCAATGTCTATGATCAATATCCAATGATTCAATAACAATGTTCCATATTCGATGAGTGATATCAATGATCAACAACTCAACGAGGAAGCTTACTGAAGCTTACCGATACACCCTCTAAAGGGTTCAATGCAATGACCTTAAAACCCAATGTTAGCTATGCCATATTCAATGAAAATGAAACTGGGAAAGATGCCTAGCCAAATCCCAAGACTCTGACTACACTCACCATAAATACGAAGTTTTCAAGGCTCTCGAATTACGATTCCTTTGTTATTAGCCTTTGATGGAGACGATGGAACTTCCTCCAACACTTGAGCTAGGCATAATTTAGGGGAAATAGTTAGGATCAAAATTATTGATTCAAAATCAATATTCAAGCTTACTAGAGCTTATAGACAACATTAGTTCCATGGAATTAAACTTATAAAACATAGGTCCAACCTCAACTTTCAAGACTAAATCTTGAAATTATACTTCCAGTATCCATGGAATTAATAAATTGCTTGAGGGGTTTGACTCACCATTCCAAGAGCTTCAATTTGGTGTTTTGAAATCAAAGAAGCTTCAAGGATTAAAGTGAGGTGCTTGCTTGAGCTTAGTGGAGAAGACAATAATGGAGGAGCTAGCTTGTTTAACTTGGTGAAGGAATTGGAAACTTGGTCTCGATTGTGAAAGTAATATGCTGTACTTTATTTCAAGGCCTTACCTAAATGATTCTTTCCTATGCCCTAGGAAAAGCTATCATCTTTTCCACCTTTCCATGGACCAATCCCAAGCTTTCCTACTACCAAAGGTAAGCTATAAAATATATTTATTTCTTTTCTTTTAATTGATAAAAGATGATGACTATATGCCATTTTTCTTTAATTCCCATGACTATCTCATGTGAACATGCTAAGTAACGTGGTGCATTACCCAAGAAATTGGGATAATTACGAGGATGGTCCTTCAATTTTCTAAAGTTTACACTTTTACTCTTAAACTTTCAGTTTGTGCAATTTAGTCACTAACAGACTTTCAATTCTTTCAAAAAGGTCCAAGATCGATAATTAAGCTCAATTGAGGTTCAGTACAGTTCAATTGAGTACAAAAAAGGATTCAATACATTGATTGGACCATTTTTGATACAAAATTTCTAATTTTCGAGGTGTTACAACTCTCCCCTTACTAAAAATTCGTCCTCGAAATTTTATCTAAACCGAAGAGATGTGGATAATGTTCCTTCATCAATTCTTTTGGTTCCCAAGTGGCTTCTTCCACTGAGTGACTCCTCCAGAGCACTTTGACTAAGGGCAGAGATTTATTTACGAAGCCTCTTGACTTCTCTTGCAAGAATCTAGACCGATTCCTCTTTATAGGTCAAATCCTGCTAGATCTGCACTGATTCTAGTTCTATGATGTGCGAAGGGTCGGATCGGCATTTGTGAAGCATGGGCACCTTGAAAACATCATGAATCCTGCTTAATTCTGAGGGTAATGCCAAACGATATGCAACCGGGCCAACTTTCTCAATAACCTCAAAGGGTCCAATGAACTAGGAACTCAATTTCCCTTTCTTGCCAAACCTCATAATCTTCTTCCACGGCGATACTTTAAGGAAGGCTTTTCACCAACCTCGTATTAGATGTCGCTTCGTCTTAGATTAGCATAAGCCTTTTGTCGGTCAAATGCTGCCTTCAGGAAATTATGGATGGTGGTAACCCGTTCTTCAATTTCCTAAAGTAGGTCAGGGCCCAATATCTTGCCTTTACCGAGTTTAGACCAAAATAGAGGAGTTTTGCAACGTCTGTCATACAATGCCTCAAAAGGTTTCATTTCGATGGAAGCTTGGTAACTATTGTTGTAGGAAAACTCGACAAGGGATAAGATCCACCAAAATTGATGATACATGCTCGAAGCATGTCTTCCAGAATCTGAAATGGAAAATTTCAATAACAAGGTTTGTTTGCATGGGTTTGATGGAAGGAGGTTTTGATATATACCTAAATTACCCTTTTTGACTGGCCGTCAGATTGAGGGTGGAATGCAGTACTTAGGTTTAATCTAGTGCCTAGAGCTCCCTGTAATGATCTCTAAAATTGAGAAGCAAATTGGGGGTCTCGATCGAAGATGATAGATTTTGGTACTCCATGAAGTCTCAAAACTTCTTTGATGTACAAGTCAGCTAGCTTTGGAAGAACGTAGTCCATTCTAATCGGTAAGAAGTGAGCTGACTTGGTGAAACGATCTACAATGACCCATATAACATTATGTTTAGTGGAAGTTAAAGGCAAACCACAAACAAAATCTATGGTTATATTCTTCGACTTCCATTGCGGTAGGTCAATAGGTTGTAATAGGTCGAAAGGTGCACGATGCTCAGCTTTGACACGTAAGGCACTTAGACACAAAATTTGCAATAGCTTATTTCATGCCTGGCCACCAATAGAGTTCCCGGAGATCCTTATACATCTTAACAGAACTCGGGTGTATCAAGAAAGAGCTTGAGTGGGCTTCTTTTAGGATGTCGGTATGGAGGGTTTTATCATCAGGTACACAGATCTGATCACGATAGCATAAGAGACCTTCAAAACTAATTCTGAAGCCAGGTTCATCTCCACTCTATAATTTGGAGACAATTGATTGTAATTGGGGATCTCGCTCCTGTAGAGCCTTGATTCTTGATACAATGGTAGACTGAACCTAGAGTTCAACTATGAAACATCGATGCTTTTGAAGACAAAAGTGTGCATTAATAGCACGAGGGGCTACAAAATGATGATAATTTATTGAGTTCGTTACAATAATAATATAGGATTCGATGGTCAATGACAATACTTACTAGGCTGGGGTTTGCGACTGAGTGCATCAGCTACAACGTTGGCCTTCCCCGGGTGAAAATCAATGACTAGATCATAGTCTTTAAGGAGTTCCATCCATCTCCGTTGCTGAAGATTTAACTCTTTTTGCGTCAGAAGATACTTGAGGCTTTTATGGTCGGTGAAGAGGTAGCACGTTTCTCCGAATAGATAATGCCTCTAGATTTTGAATACGAAGACAACTGCATCCAACTCTAGATCATGAGTAGTTCAACTCATGAGGCTTAATTGTCGAGACGCATAAGCTATGACCTTGCCTTCTTTCATAAGAACACATCCTAACCCGAGATGCGATGTATCACTATAAACTGTGTAGTCTTTGCCAGGCTCGAGTTGTGTTAAGATGGGTGCATGAGTCAAGACTTGCTTTAACTGATCGAAGCTTCTTTGTTGGTCCTCGGTCCAAACAAAATGAGCATATTTTCTCATTAACTTTGTCAATGAGGCTGCTATCATGGAGAACCCCATCACGAATCTCCTATAATAGCCAGCCAGACCAAGGAAGCTTCATATTTCACCAATATTCTTTGATGGCCTCTAATCTAAGATAGCTTGGATTTTATTCGGATCCACTTGGATACCTGAAACTGAAACAATATGCCAAAGGAAGGCAACTTCGGCGAGCCAAAACTCACACTTGGAGAACTTGGCAAATAATTACTTCTCCCAAAGGGTTTGCAACACAATGCGAAGATGGTCATGGTGTTCTGCAATGTTCTTGGAATATATCAGTATGTCATCAATGAACACTACCACGAACTTAACCAGGTAGGGTCTAAAATCTTGGTTCATCAAATCCATAAAGGTTGCCAGTGCATTGGTTAGCCCAAATGGCATCACCAAGAATTCATAATGCCCGTACCTAGTAAGGAAGGCAGTTTTGGGTACATCTTATTCTCAAACTCTTACTTGATAGCACCCTGACCGTAGATTGATCTTGGAAAACACAGCGGCATCTTTAAGCTGATCGAACAAGTCATCTATTCTCGGTAAAGAATACTTATTCTTGATGGCACCTTGTTCAATTACCGGTAGTCGATACATGGGCTCATGGATCTGTCTTTTTTCTTCACCAAAAGGACTGAAGCTCCCCAAGGTGAGGAACTCGGTCAAATAAAACCTTTATCAAGAAGATCTTAAAGTTGAGCCTTCAACTCTTTAAGCTCTACAGCGGCCATATGATAGGGTGCAATGGAAACTAGGGTTGTTTCAGGTTGCACTTTGATGCTAAATTTCACCGCACGGGTCGGAGGTAAACCCAAAAGTTCATTGGGGAAGACATCAGGGAATTCACATACGGTGTCAAATATTGAGCAACTGAGTTTCATCCTTGGTTTCTAAGGTCAACGCATACAAAGATGGGTTTCTCGAACTCATTATGGTGATGTTTTCTTTGCCAAGGCCTCGGAGGTATAGCTTCTTTTTAGAGCAATCAACCTAGGCTTGATGTTCCCTGAGCCAATCCAGTCCAGTATTACATCGAATTCATGAATATGTAAATCCAACAAGTTGGCCAGAAAAGGAATCCCTTGGATCATTAAGGGACAATTCTTATACACTGAACTTACGGTGACACAGTCACCCAAAGGATTGGTTACGGAGACCTTAGACTACAGGTTCAACAGACATCTTATGCTTCTTTGCTAGCACCGTGCTAATGAAAAAATGTGTGGAGACAGGATCAATCAATGCATAAATAGAATGAGAGTACAACTCAAGGGTACCTGCAATGATGTCAGGATCATCCTCCTCCTCACATGGTACATCTGGGTAGGGGCCTTGGAATCTTATCTGTTCGACGCTTTAGCTAAGCCACTAGGTCATCCCGCAGCTCCCGATGAACCCTGCCTCAATCTCTTCCCTTGGTAAGACTGAGCTGGTGATGCTGTAGTAGTTGATGTGACAACAAGTTTACTAGTATTCAGTGGACAGTCCCGAATAAAATGGCCCAGCTCACCACAGAAATAGCAAGCTCCAGACTGCTTGCGACATTGTCCCGCAGGATGCTTGTTCTGACAATAATTACAAACCAGATGTTTTACGGTTCATCCCGAACCACCAGTACTCTCAACTAAAGCAGCCTTAGCAAATGACTAAGTCATCGTCTACGGCTTAGCAATATTCCTGGATCGAGAAGGTTGAGGGTAAACATTATGTTTCGATCCTCGATACTTTTCTTTATTCTTAGGCTTTAGAGGACAAGAATTATCATATTGCCTTTTCTTGGATCGGCTAGCTCCTCCAAACCTCTGAGCTTTCTGAGCAGCTTCGGTGGCTTTAACCTGATTCACCTGGTCCTGAAAATTCTTAATGCCTAATGCTATGAACATAGGGCGCAACTCGTCACTAAGTCCAGTAATAAATATTCTACACTTGTCTTCTTCCTTCTTGATAAATATAGCTCTATATCGGTAGTACTTGTAGAAGTCATGAACGTAGTCCTCTACAAGTCGCCCACCTTGTTTAACGTGGAGCAAGGTGTTGTGCCTCTCTACAAGGTAATATTCACTCATGTATCTATTATAGAATTCTCGAATAAAGAACTCCCAATTTATAGCTTCATCCAGTGTGGTGAGAGTGGTAGTCTCCCACCACTAAAGTACCTCGTTGGCCAGCAATGCGAGGGTGCATCCATCTTGTGTTCGTCCAAGCACTGAAGCTATTTGTTCACGATTCGCAGTGTGCTATCCAACCAGTACTTAGCAACCTCAGGATTATCATCATCCTGATCGGTAAAGGTATAAGCCCGAAGTTGAGATAGCTTTTCAATAGCGGCTCGGGCATACTGAATAACCGGTGCAGTAGGTTACACGATCTGTTCAGCTTTCATCGATGACATAAAACTACTTGAACATGTCAGCTATGTTCCGGTAGCACTCTACACTTGTCTTTTTCCTTCTTGATGAATTCAGCTCCATTTCAGTAGTACTTGCAGAAGTCATGAACGTACTGCTCTACAGGTCACCCACCTTGTTTAACGTGGAGGAAGATGTTGCGCCTCTCTACGAGGTAATATTCACTGATGTATCTATTACGGAATTCTCGAAGAAAGAACTCCCAATTTATAGCTTCTTCTAGTGCGGTGAGAGTGGTAGTCTCCCACCACTAAAGTGCCTCGTTGACCAGCAATGCGAGGGCGCATTCCAGCTTGTGTTCATCCAAGCACTGAATCTGTTTGTTCAAGATTCGCAGTGTGCTATCCAACCAGTACTTAGCAACCTCCGGATTATCATCATCCTGACCGGTAAAGGTATAAGCCTGGAGTTAGATAGCTTGTCAATAGGGGCTCGGGCATATTGAATAACCGGTGCAGTAGGTTACACGACCTATTCAGCTTCCATCGATGACATAAACTGCTTAAACATGTCAGCCATGTTCCGGTAACTCTCAGTCTGCGCAGCCACTGTCTCTGGCTCAGGGTTTTGTGCCAAAGGGTTCTTCTGCGGTGGAGGATCTCTACCTCTAACTTCCTCACCACGGGTAGAGGTGCCGGTGACATGCTCATCTATATGAACTTCAATAGAGTCAGACATCTATAAGAAATAGATCGGATTAGATCGCAAGTCGTATATACACAATAAATAAATCCTAGGTGGCAAAGTAACACAATAACAATGCAATAAACTTCTGTTTAGTCCTATAATCGAGAAAAATCTAGCTCTGATACCACAAACAAAACACCCCTTCCTGGCCTGGTAGAGAACCAGGTCGGAAGGCGTTACTGGAACACAATACGGTGATCGATGTGGTAATTAATAATTGGTATTGAGTAAATTAATGTCAACATGCTTAACTAGCAATACCAACAAATTTAATTAATTCGATATGAGTTATGATTATCCATTTAGGACCAATTTTAAACTTTTGCAAGTTCTAGGGACTAATTTGTAATTCTATTAAATTATGGGTCCATTTCAGAAATTAAGTTTTCTACAATGATGTTCATTCAACATCAACGTGTCTATGAATTTTCATGCCAATCAAAGTTTATTTACCCATCTGATTATTCCATACAATTTTTAGTGACCATTTTACAAGTTTCCAAAATTATTAACTAACTTACCTGTACCCGTACCGATACTCGAGAGGCCGTATCGGTACACCTAAGTCCAGACCGTTAAAGTCGTTACAAATCAATGAGCTCACATTAAAACGGAGACAACCTGTATCGATACGAATGCTATTATTTTCTCGTAAAATTTAATGAACAAGGTTCGTATCGGTACCGTTAAGGAACCGTACCGGTAAGGGTTGACTAAGGTTGACCATTTCGATAAACCCTAAGCACCGTACTGATGCAATTATTTTCCCAGATATGCAAGATCGTACCAATATGCCATCACCCGCACCGGTACACCCTGGCCTGTCATGATAGAATTCATCTGGTTTTATCAGAATTAACCTATTAAACGATGTCCAAATGCAATGAAATTTTACCAGCGAGTTATTAATACACACTTCTATTAGCATGCAAAATTTCAAATCCATTTGAATCCATTTTCTATGTTTTCACCTTTTAGCCACTTAGGGCAATTTTTACCAACTTTAACATTTACTAAAAGTCATTTTAGGCCATTTTAAGCATTCTTATAGCATGCATGGCATACACACAACAAAACACATATAAGTGGATATTACAACAACTATGCCACCATCCTAGAAGTATGTAAGGGAAGTATACATTTCTTTAACCCTTGCAGAACTTGCCAAAATCCTCGATAAGGTTGTCCGATCTCTCAACCACTTTGCTTAACCTGAAAATGCATGAAGATGAAATGCATTAGGCATACTTTGCCTAGTGAGGTAGTCATAAACAATGTCAGCAATCAATATACACTCAATTTCATGCTTCATCAATAGAACCAATGGCAATATAACAATTCTCAATATCAATGTAACATTAACCAATAACTACATGCCAATGATTCAATAACAATGTTCCATATTCGTTGAATGATATTAATGATCAATAACTCAACGAGGAAGCTTCCCGAAGCTTAGAGAAACACCCTCCAAAGGGGTTCAATGCATTGACCTTAAAACCCAATGTTAGCTATGTCATATTCAATGAAAATGAAACCATGAAAGGCGCCTAGCCAAATCCTGAGACTCCACTACACTCACCTCAAATCCAAAGCATTCAAGGCTCTCGGATGACAATTTCTTTGTTCCTAGCCTTTGACGGAGATGACAGAACTTCCTCCAACACTTGAGCTAGGCAAATAGTTAGGATCAAAACTATTGATTCAAAATCAATATTCAAGCTTGCTAGAGCTTCTAGACAACATTAGTTACATGGAATTAAACTTATAATACATGGGTCCAACCTCAACATTCAAGACTAAATCTTAAAATTAAACTTCCAATATCCATCGAATCAATAAATTGCTTGAGGGGTTTGACTCACCAATCCAAGAGCTTTAATTTGGTTTTTGAAATCAAAGAAACTTCAAGGATTGAAGTGAGGTGCTTGCTTGAGCTTGGTGGAGAAGATAATAATATAGGTGCTAGCTTGTTTAACTTGGTGAATGAATTGGAATCTTGGTCTCGGTTTGTTAAAGTAATATGTTTTACTTTCTTTCAAGGCCTTACTTAACCGATGCTTTCCTATGCCCTAGGAAAAGCTATCATCTTTTCCACCTTCCCATGGGCCAATCCCAAGCTTTCCTACTACCAAAGGTAAGCTATAAAATATACTTAATTATTTTCTTTTAATTGATAAAAGATGATGACTATATGTCATCTTTCTTTAATTCCCATGACTATCTCACATGAACATGCTAAGTAAGGTGGTGAACCACCCAAGAAATTGGGAGAATTATGAGGGTGGTCCTTCAACTTTCTGAAGTTTACACTTTTACCCTTAAACTTTCAATTTTTACAATTTAGTCACTAATAGACTTTCAATTCTTTCAAAAAGGTCCAAGGTCGATAATTAAGATCAATTGAGGTTCAATACATTTCAATTGAGTACCAAAAAATAGTCAATACATTGATTGGACCATTTCGATACGAAATTTCTGATCACCGAAACCTAATTCTGACTAGACCAGTTTTTGGGTGTTACACATGGATTTTCCTAACGTATGGGATATCAAACTTGGCATCTCAAATGTGGGTTGTTTAACATATAAGATTCCAAACATATACATGTTAAGGTATTTGAACAAGTCTTGAGCAATTAAGTATTCAAAACAATCAATATTATAAATATATATTTGAACAAGTTTTAACCATTGAATAATCAAACCATTCACAAGTGTGTAGATACACTATCAAAACGTATCTATTCCCCAAAAAGACAATCAATATTCAAAAGATACATTTATTTTATTAGGCAAGTCATTGTCATAATTCCTTTATTTAACTTATAAACTTTCTTGATTTCTTTTTATCGTAACCTAGTAATACATAAATTACTTATCACACAAGTCGTCAAATAATAAGTACCATAACTTAAATTTCTTGGCATGAAAGATATCAAACATATCATACTTGAACATGAGTTACTTGACTCGCAGGATATCAATCATAATATATCAAAGGCTTGTGATATTTGTTTCTTAAGTTATCAAATAGCTTATTTGTTAGAATTGTAAATTTCTTTATTTTGACTTTAACATAGCCTTGAGAATCAAGTAACAGCCTAGGTACATGAATCTCCAACCAACTGTCACCAAATAAAATGGTACTCGCTGTATCGGTCAATCCCTCCTACTGTCACCAAGTGACCACAACGCTTCCCTCCTACTGTCACCAAATAAGGACCGTAGTCTAGGGTCGTAGTCCACCCCAAACACGAGCTCTATGGACTCTATGGCATGCCAACTATACCTGAGACCGACTCGAAACTAAGGCTTTCACATTTATCCAAACTTATTAGAAACAGAGTTGAGCTTAGCTCCTTATTCAGATAATTAGATATCTTATCACATTGCTTGACTTATCAAGCCCATATACAAACATAACTTCCATTATGAGCATAGCTCCAAAGTCTTTTAATCTGAAGAACGTTTCATAGTTCTTATTGGAGGTGAGCATAGATTCCAGATTCATATGCCTACAAAAGTAATGCTTATACATATCATATCAATGTTTTTAATTTTATTTTATCGAATCAAGGGCAAAGTGAACAAAGCTCCTTCGTCATATTATCATATAGACCAGCTTATTGTTCTTTTCATCATAGACATGTATTAGGTTTATGAGTTTCCAAATGTATCATTTCTCCTAATCGAATAGTAGTGTAACAAAACTTATCAAACATATACCATGTGTAGATTTCACACATGAACAAGTTCAAACAAAGCATATTATGATAAAGTGTTGCATACCATCATACTTATCATTTAGGGACTTACCTCAAGTCCAAGCTTGCTTATGCATATTGTAATCCAAGATAGATTAATGAAATAAAATTAACAAGAAATGCTCGAGAAGGTTACTAGCCTATCCCAAGACTTTAAACTACACTCACAGTTCGTTCCGAGCTAGTTTCGTTTCCGAATCACGATCCCCTTTTGTTTATCTACTACTTGATCCACTTTAGTATTTTGTTCTTCTATTCCTTCTTAATCTAAATGTAACAAAAACTACAATCATATATTAAATAATTCCCTAATAACCATTCACTTGCAAAACAGCTCAACTATTCATGTATACACATAAATTCACACAAAACAGTCCATAATTTTTCACATGTATGGAAAATAGTACACTAAAGTTTATATTCATGCCAAATCAGTCCCATATTACTTGCGTACATACTTTTAAACGTCAAAACAGTCCTCATTACATTTATATACATGTAGAACAGTCCATACATTTGTATACATACTTATTTACATCAAAACAACCCACATGCTTTCACTTACATGCAAAAAAGTCCTAATTACACATGTTCACATTTATATGTATCAAAACAGTCCACGTGTATTCATATATACACAAAACAGTCCACGTGTATTCATATATACAAAAACAGTCCCATCTTCATATACATACATACATAGACTCAAAACAGCCCATATCTTTTCTATATCTCTCAAAACAATCGAATATTCATGTACATACTTGTGCTTATGTGCAAAACATTTCCAAACAAATTTTTATACATTCAAAACAGTTTCAAAGCAATCTTATTATGACTGAATTAGTCCCCTATTTTGAAATCCAAATATGCTCATTCTTTTACTCTTCAAAACAATCCCTATATGCTTACAAAATAGTCCCCTACTTTAATTTATTCAAATCACACCCCTGAATTCATCGAAACAAGCCCTCCTTTAATTCCACTTTTATGGAATAGTTAAATTATTCATATGTACACATATATATACACAAGACAGTCCATATGGTTTCCTATGTATCTAAAGTAGCCCAATTTTACATGCACTCATATATATGTGCATGTGCCAATTCGATTAGCCACAAGTTCATAATCAAGCAATTTAACATCTTAATCATGTTGTGAAATCACATAGTATAACAATCTAATCATGTATACCATTCAAAAGATCAAAAACTTCATAATAATCACATAATCAAAACTCAAAGAGGATGTCATACATAGTTTTACAATTCACCTACATAGTTCAACTTAATGCATGAATCAATAGATTGATCTAAAGGTGTTTTCTAACATGGTCTAACCATTCGAACACTAATAAAACATGATACATAAGAAATTGATAATCAAATTCCAAGTAGGCTCTAAAACTTGGAAGGAAGGAAGAGTTTACTTACCCTTTTCCTTTAGCTTCATGACCAAGGAGTTAAAGAAAAACTTGAACTTCCAATTCTTCCATGGATGATTTCAATCCTCTCTCACTCTTAGCATAGATGATTCGGTGATAAAGCCAAAGGAAAAAGAGGAGAGGATTTCCTTCAAGGCCGAAACCCCTCTACATTTGCTTTTATCAATTGCATACATGTGTCCTCGTCCTTATATTTTTCCTTATTTAGCATGCAATCACTAAGTTCATCATAGTATTCGGTTAGGTCCTTAAAAATTGAGCTAAGCTATTCTTCCTTAATTCAATTTAATCCCAACCTTCTTAGTTAATCTAATAGGTGACCAATTCATAGTATAATAACATTGGAACAAAAGTAGTTTACACCTAAGCCCCTTTTTGGGATATTACACCAGGTAAGTTCACCATCCCTTGCCAAATCGGCAATGTAAAAATTGAAAAGGTCATGCTAGACTTAGGAGCTTTCATTAATGTTATGCCAAATTCTATTTATTCCGCTAACAAATTGAGACCTCTTAAGAAAATAGGTGTGGTGATCCAACTAGCCGGTAACATGTATCCAAATAGAGTACTTTAGGATGTTTTGGTACAAGTTAATGGGCTAATCTTCCCCGCGAACTTCTATGTACTTAACATGGAGGAAAATGACCCTTCTAAACCAAACCTAATCCTGTTAGGGAGAGCATTCATGAAAACATCAACATCAAACATCGTGTATCAAGAAACACTAACAATGGAATTCGATGGCGAACTCATTAAATTCAACATTCATGATGCCATGAAGTATCCTGACGATGCTTCATCCTTGTTTATTTTAGATGTCATTGAACCCAATATACAGGAAACACTTCAAGGTAAAAAGGATGAAATTTTTGAAGAAGAGGAAATGATCAAGGATCCTTACGAACAAAAAGATCAAGGTATGACACTTTTATTAAATGATCATGCTAAACTATAGCCCTCTATCTTGTAGGCACCAAAACTCAAGCTAAAAAGCCTACCGGACCACTTGAAGTATGCCTACCTTGGGGCGAACAGAACACTTTCAGTCATAATATCTAACAAGCTCAACGAGGAGGAAGAAGAGCAGCGCGTTCGCATGCTCAAGGAACACAAGAATGCGATAGGATGGACGATTGCAGACATACAATGGTTGAGTCCCTCACTTTGCATACATCATATCCTTCTCGAGGAACAAAGCAAGCCTTCGTGCCAAGCTTAGCGAAGACTGAATCCTCCGATGTCAGATGTAGTAAAGGAGGATATTGTGAAGCAGCTCAAGGCCATAGTAATATATGTCATCTCGGACAACAATTGGGCGAGCCTCATCCACATGGTCCCTAAGAAAACTAGAATAACGATAGTCGCGAACAAATATGGTGAATGTGTCCTAACACGGATTCAAAATGGGTGGAGACTTTGCATTGATTACTATGAACTTAACAAAGCAACAAGGAAGGACCACTATTTCTTCCTATTCATAGACCAAATGCTAGAATGCCTCGTAGGTATGTCCCATTATTGTTGCTTGGATGGGTACTCAGGTTTTCATCAAATTCCCATCGCCCCTGAGGATCAAGAAAAGACCATGTTCACATGCCTATTTGGAATTTTTGTATACCGGTGGATGCCCTTCATATTGTACAAAACACCGGCTACTTTCTAAAGGTGTATAGCAAGCATTTTTTTGATTATGTGGAGAACATTATTAAGGTTTTCATGGATGACTTTACTGTCTATGGAAACTCATTCGATGAATGCTTAACAAACCTTGAAAACATCCTAACAAGATGCATAAAAACCAACTTGGTGCTAAATTATGAAAAGTTCCATTTTATGGTAAACCAAGAAATTATCTTAGGGCACATAGTATCATCAAGAGGGATAGAAGTTGACAAATCTAAAATTGATGTTATACTATCATTACCCTAACCCAAAAATGTGCGAGAAGTCTGTTATTTCCTTGGACATACAGGTTTTTATAGACGCTTCATAAAGGACTTCTCAAAGATCACCATACCCCTTTTCAAGCTTATACAAAAAGATGCGGACTTCTTCTTCGATGAACCGTGCAAGCAAGCGTTCGACGTACTTAACGAAGCACTAACGTTCACACCAATTATTCAACCACCAAACTAGGACCATCCATTTGAAATCATGTACGACGCGAGAGATCATGCTGTTGGGGTCGTACTTGGACAAAGGATCAATAGGGCTTCACACGTTATCCAATATGCATCAAAGACACTAGACACCACCCATGCAAGCTATTTGACCACAAAAAAGGAGTTGTTCATCGTAATATTTGCACTAGATAAATTTCGATCACATATTCTCAGAGTACAAGTTGTGGTATATACGGACCATGTAGCCCTCAAATATATGTTCGCGAAAAAAGACTCAAAGCCAAGACTCATGCGATGGGTGCTACTCCTTCAAGACTTTAACCTTGAGATTTGAGACAACCGAGGAGCCTAGAATCCAAACGTATACCACCTCAGTTGTATCATCAGTACGATAGACCTTGGCCAATGAAGGATGAGTTTCCCGATGAACATCTCCTCACCATCACATAGAAACTGAGGGAGTCATGTCAAGCCAAAGATGTTAAAGAAAAGCGTTGTATGGGAGGCAACCCATGATTTAATTTTAAGTTTATTTATAGTTTAATATTAATCTAATTTCTTTTAGGAACTTTTATGTTTTTCTTTGTTTGTTTTAAGAAACAGGGGTTAGCACTCATGGACGTAACCTTACACCGCGGACACAGGAGCATCCGCAGCAACAAAGACTTCGCGAACCAGACCTTCACAGGAAAATATTTGCAATCTCATGTTTCCATCATTAGACAAACACACCTAGACTATTCGTCTAAGTAATCTATCTACAAGGCAAGACTGCAATGGTTTACACACTTCCCCTTGTAGACCATGATAGAATCCAAGTGTGGGGGAGGTAGCCTCACTCTTTGCACGAGAACCATTCGCAGCATCCAAAACAGGACTCTACACCCAAACCATCCGCATCTTACATAGCCACCTTGTGAGCGAGGGAGTACTCTTCTCCCTTAAACTTTTAATTGCATATTTATGTTCGTATACACAGGGAACATTTAGGACAATTTTCAATTTAAGTGTAGGGGAGGGTATTATGTAAATGTTGTAAATAGGGTCTAATATGAGAATTTCATGCTTAGTAATGACTTAGATCTACTTTTGCATGAAATTTTGCTTTGAACCAACATGTTGAAATTTTTGAAACTTGAGATCCTAAAGTAAAACTAAGATTGATATGGGCAGTAAAATAGAATTGATGAATTTTTAGCCTTGCAAATCTTATTTGATTAACTGATTTGATAGTCGGATGGATAGAATTGAACACAACATAAACCCTTTTTGTGAGACTTGAGCCTTCATAAGCATACATCTTTTATGCTTCATATTTTTCTTTCATTGAGTGTTTGACAAACATGATTAGTTTCTTCTAGAACTTACATTGTTATACATGTTGAGGCCACACAAGGTTGAATTACTTGAGATGATTAAGGGAGTTAGGTATGAACCACGAGCCAAAAAGCCTACCCTAGTATATTTAACCCTTAAAGAACCACTTTTGAGCCTAAGCCTTTTGTTTGGAAATTAACCACTTTACAAGCCAAAATCCTTTCTGTTGATCTCCCCAATTTGCACCCAAATTTGAGAACTATATATCTTCCTAAAAATAAAGAAAAATCAAGCAAAAAGAGAAAAAGAAAATAGGAGAAAATAAAAACAAGAATCAATAAATAAATAAATAAATAAATAAGAGGGAAAAGACAAGTTGTGAGAACAAAGAATAATCTTTGTTTCTTCTAAGTATTTATGTGAACACTTGATACAAAAAGAAAAGGAAGTATCAAGTTTTTTCAAATTCCTATAGCCCAAAAGTCCTTCTCACCATAACTGACCTAAGCCTCGTTACAACCCTATCAAAGACCTTTTGAACTTGTGATTCGATGATGTGATATATTTGCAAGCCTATGGTAAGACTCTTTTACATGCTTTGACTTGAGTATTGTTATCCCTTAAACACATTGAGGGAACAAGAGTGAATCATATACGAGTGTGTTTGATTATGTTCCATCCTTGACTTCATGAAATTAATTGGATGACTATTTGCTTGTGCTAAAATGCAATCATGACTTATTACTATTCTTATCATTTCTATTTACCGAATGGACCCTGGGTTTCAAAGCTTCATTTTCCTTGAGGACAAGAAAAAATCTAAAAGTTGGGGTATATTATAAGTCATATATTTGCATATATTTCTTATATAATTCCCTATCTTTTAGCACACTAATCCATCTATATGTTCTTGTTTTGGTTCCTATTTGGCTTTCAGGGTGTTTTAACAGCTAAATATTATTTCATGCATAACAAGAAGATGTTAGCACAATTTTTACACTTTAGAGATTAACCTACAAACAAGGGTTGTTAACATCCAGAAGTAATGCGGAGATGCTAATGAGAAAATACGAACGGACCAAATAAGGCTATGCAAACAGATAAAGAAGCAGAGTTACGAACCAATATATGTGAACACGGACGTGGAAGAGCAAGCAAACGCTGAAGGTTGAGTAGGCGAACGCAAGCAGAAGTCCTACGGACATCGATGTACGCATAACAGAATGTGAGCAGATGTATCCATCGCTATGAATTCTTACGTGGTAGTATGAAACCTAACGAACTCTTTGTTGGGGACTCATTTGTGCAAGCGACCATGTGGGTGTCGTTGTCAAGTGTCCCACCCTAGGACGTGCCTGAGTTGGAGTAGCTAGTGTAGCAGCAGTTTCGGATGTGTTGAGCTGAGGTGTAAGAGTGACAGGTGGTTGCTTGTTTTAGAAGATCGATGACCTCGTGTATAGTCTTAGCTTTGTGAGGGTCCCGTATATTTATTCTGAATAAAGGTACTGTGTCAAGGTAAATAAAGGTTATGGTAAGCATGGTTGAGGTGATGGGTGGAGCTTTAAAGGAAAGACGCGAACACTTTTGGTCTAGCAAGTACACCTATTGATCTAAATTTCTTAGAGTTGAGGGTTGCTCTACCAAGCATGAGCTGAGCCGTCTTTAGTTAAGGCAAGTAATGTGAAAGTTATCAGAGTAGCACAATGGAAATGCTGGATTAATAGCTATGTTGTGTGTAACCGAATGTTTGTGTTGCAAAGAAATAATGTTGGAAACTCTTGATAACTGTTGGGTGTTCCGTACGTGTGATAGTTGAGATTAAATGGTTGCTTTAGAAGAAGATGTTTAAACCTTTGAGGATATCTTGGTGATTTTGGTTGCTTGTGGGAGTTCATGAGTGACAATGGTCATTTTTCGAAATCTAGTGATTCGAATGGCGAAACCTCATGGATCATGAATAGTTCTGTTAGTGCTGAGCAAGTGTCGATGGAACAAATTGTCAAGTCCCATCTTGGTTGGCCAAGTTAGGAGGAGAAGTCGCTAGTTCAGTGTAGATTGATGGTAAAGTTTGGTTGTCAAGGTTTTTCATGTCCTGTAATGTCTATCTGGAGTATTGTTGATAGATATAGGTGTTTCTAGTAATGTATCTTGGAGGTGGTGCAACATTTTGGACATAGATGAGGTCTAAGTTCAGAGTTTGAATAACATATGCTAGTAGAAAGAATTATTATTTGAGGTAGAATTCATCGGAGTTGAGTTCCTTAGATTGGTGTTTGGACAACATAGCTTGAGGTTGGTTTGTTTCCCTGCTTTAAGGTTCGTTGTGAGTGCTAATGGTTATGGCGACTAGATCATTAGAATTTTCGAGTGAGGTGTTGACAACAAGTGGTTCAATGTTATGGATTCGATTAAGGTAGGTTGAGGGAGAACTCTCCCTAATCAAGGTGGTCATGTGTGAGGGCGAGATGTTTGTATCCGTTTTGGTTTCATCTCTTCCCTCCATTTAAATTTTGAAGACAAAATTTCTTGTAGGAGGAAAGAGTTGTAACGACCGAGATTTTGGGAACTCGAGCGTCAATTGAACTCGAGCTATGGGCTTTGCTCTTGGGCCAAGATTTGGGCTTTGTGGATCTTTTTGTGGTAGTTGGGCTTGTTGCTAATAGCTTAGGTTGTGAATGAGGGGTGGAAGGATGGGTATATAAGTATTTTTCCTCCCTTGGAATAGAAAAACTATTTTTTTAAAAAGTGGGCAGCAAAAAGGGGGAATATGATAACATCTTGCTTCCCAATCTTTTTTCCTCATCATCTACCTCTCCTCTCACTTTGAAATCAATCAAAGGTGGGATTTTTCATCCCTTCCATCAAGAATCCCAGATTTGTGGTAGAGAAGAAGTTGTACATCATCAAAAGATCTTCATTCCAAGGTAAATATCATTGTTTCTGGTGGATGAACAGTTTGGTTAGAGGTTGAAGAAGAGAAATGAGAATAGGGTTTGTAATCCCATTTCTAGTGGTAGAAATCTTCCTTTTGTATAACCTAAATCTCCAGCAATGTTGTGTTTTGATTTGCAACGTTTTCCTTGTAGCCAAGGCGGTGGGAAATTCCTCCAAGCTTGGGTTTATAGAAAGAGGTGAAGAAGCTTGGTGGGAGCCTTATTTCGGATTGCTTGCTTAAGGTCAGTACATTTTCTAACTCCTACATTTCATGAGGATCCTAAAATGATTCCTTTGTGCGTTGTGTGGTTAAAGATGACTAAGGTTGAGTTATAGAAGCTTTAAACCCCTTTAATGGTAAATATAAGATTGAATGTTAATAATGTGTAAAAATGGTAGCAAATCACCCTAAATAACTCCCATAATATGTACGATTAAGTTAAGGGATTATTTGGAGGCTTAGGAAGTGATTTCTCGAACCTTGAAAGCAGTTTATGGGCTTTGGTATCGGTACACGGGGACCCCGTACCGATACCCTTGGTTATTTTTGATAAACGGAGGCAATTTTATAAGGGGCATCGATACGCCCTAGGTGGGTATCGATACCTATATTTCCATTGAATTTTTAGTAGTGAAAAATGGTATCGGTACTCAAGGGAGAGTATCGATCCCAAAGGGTATCGGTACCTGTATGGAGGTATTGATATCAGTGGTATCGATACTTGTGGTATCAATACCATGTTGAGGTTATCGATACCAGAAGTATCGATACCATAAGAGGGTATCGATACCAATATGGGGGTATCGATACCCACTGTGCAATTTGTCTGAAAAATGCATTTTTAATTTATAAGCCTTATAATTCAAGACTAAGGGCCCATTAGGTGTAAAATGAGTCGTAAAACCGAGAAATAGAGATTAATACCCCATATGTGATATAAATGCCTAATGACTTGGTAATTATTGGGTGAATTGCTTGTATTAGTAACCCATATTGATCCTTAGTGGATTGATCGATATTATGTGGCATGTAGGGTCCTTGCTTGGTGCTGAAGGGAAACCTGTATAGTCTAGTTGATTTGAATCTTGAGATAATTGAATGTGAATGTCGTGAATGAACTTGAAAGACGTGAATTAATATTTGTAACGAATCAAAATATGCCTTGGGGCACGGCTTGGTGCTTCTTATCTCTTAGTGAGATGTATGGATGCTCGGGGAGTATATGTATCTTTTGTGTTATGATAAGGAATCTGGATGTCCTAGAGTCAGTGCAAGGGCAATTATATAAGGGGATGTGTACTTCGGGCTGTATGATCGAGTACATTCGACGTATCCATAGGCTATGTGATATGGGTACGGTTAGAAACCTATCCGTGGCTAAGGTGAACTAGATAAGGAAACATAACTCGGTGGGTTGTGTGAGCTCGAGTAACTCGATGGGCTATGTGAACTCGAGTAACTTGATTGGCTGAGTGACCTCAGGTAAAGACTGCTTGTGGCTATTATGATCCAAGTATGTCTAGGACGTATCTGTGGCTATGGTGATCCAGATATGGTCCAACTAACCTAACAGCTATTTATATGATCACGGGTAACCCGAGGCTATGTGAGCACGGGTAATGTTGCCATGGAGGCAACTCCATCAAATCCACGGCAAACTCATGTCCCTGAACCATCAGTAGACATTTATGATACAACCTCCTAACCACGACTGTCTCCTCAAGAGAACTAGTCACTCTAACACCCACATTAAGAATTTCAACAGGTATATCAAGCAACTGTGCATGCTCACACAAGATGTATGAATGGGTAGAACCAGAATCAACCAAGGAATACAACAACAAAGACTATAAAGAGAATGTACCTGCAATCACATTGGCGTCATTATGACCCTCACGCTGTGCATACACCCTAGCTGGTCACCTCTCTCAGGTTGGATAGCAACGATATGAGCCACAGTTCTCTACCCACTATCTCTGTTCTAAAACGGCACACGTCCACAACCACGGCCTCTCTGTGGAGCAACAACAAGTACAACACCCTACCACCTCCTACTAACAGCCGACAATCACACCTCAGATGGTCGCCAGACCCACAACTCCAACAAGCATTGGCGGTAACAGCCGTAGGTGCTTGACCGTCTCTCTGGCCAGACGTGGGCAATCTCGCCTCAAATGATCACGTGATCTACAAGCCCAATAGGTATCGTGAGGATCTCTAACCTGGGTACCTTACCCTTGCGCTCCACGACCAGCAACACCTCTACCATGCCTCAACTCAGGGTGATACCTCCTATCACAGTGTCTCTTGTCCTGACTACCGCCAAAACTGGAATCAACCGCTCTTTTACCAAAGCTAAAACCTCGGGACCCAGAAGCCAAACCAAGGTTCTGCTCACCGTCCTTGGCTTGTGTCACCAACATATCAAAATATGTGTAATCAACAGCGAGCATGTATGTCTTAACCTCCTGCACGAGCCCATAGCAGAAATGATCACATTGCTTACACTCGTCAGGAACTAACTCGTGTGCATACCGGCTCGGCCTCATAAATTGCATATCATACTTAGATATAGACATACTACCCTGCACCGAATCCATAAACTCACATTTTTCTATCATCCTAATACCGACTCCCAGGTACTTCTTCCGAAAAGCACCATAAAAGAACTCCCAGGTTTCATCCTCAGTTACCATCTCAGATATCTTGGTAGTCCACCATGTATACGCATCACCCTGTAACAGGGACATAGCACAACCTAGCTTACGGGTATTAGAATAACCCATTTGGCCTAGTATCCTCTCCGTACTAGCTAACCAATCTTCGAAAGCCTTAGGTACTAAACCACGAAACTCGACTCTGCCCAGAATGCGAAGACGCTCTAACGGAAAACCCTACCCAACCACTGATGCATGCACATGAACACCCGTAACTGCTGCCTGGAACACACCGGTCATAGCCTGAATTAGAGGCGCCATGTCACCCATTCCTGGCCCAGTTGGCACAGGTGGTACTTGCTCCACGTTTGTAGGTGGATTAGGTGGGGGCAGTGGCAACCCCTCAAGAGGTACATCATCCCCCTCATTTCTCTGCCCAACAGCAGCAACAATCGTACCAGATTGCAACTCTCTCCTCAGTCTCATCATGCTAAAAATATATCTAAGGCATGATAATCATTTTAAAACAAAAATAGTCAAGCCAGCTTCAAGCAAGGATCCAAGACTTCCATTTCAAAATCGTAACATTCCAGTCTATAATAATAAGGCAATAGTTTCCCGAATTTCCTCCCAACATGGCATAAAGCAACCACCTTGCATATTACAATCTCCGTGCAAATAAAACAATGAATTACAAATAACAACACATTACAACAACCATACTAACTCCTAAATATCGCAAACCTGCTCTAATACCACCAAATGTAACCCCCTCAACCTGGCCTAGTCGCAAGATCGAACCGAGCGAGCTAGATTAGGTTTATCGAAGTAAACTGAGAAGATAAAACTCGAAACACAGCCATTTTTTATCTTGTCTAGGTTTATAATTATTATCATACATGTACATGTTGATTTGAGGTGAAAATCCAACTCAATCGGGCGTTGAATTGACATCCAATTAATTACAATTGCAATTTAGGGACCAAATTGAAAATTCAAAAAACTGCAAGGTCTTAGCTCATTTTTATATTACCAATCCTTAATTAAGCAGGTTTCATGCTTACATGTAAAAAAATCAAATCAAACAGGTCATCCAAACTCATTCCATTGCATCCACAACATTTAGGGACCAAACCGTAAGAAAACAGAACTTCAGAATATTCCAAATAGCCATCTTAACTGCAACCATACCGGTATGGAGAAGGGGTGTTTCGATACACCTTCATTATTTCAAACTCCAAAATTCCAGTAGCCAAAACTCATTCGATACGCTCCCACGTATCGAAGCGCCCATCATGAAAACACTATACCATATCAAAACGCCTCCCCGAGTACCGAAACACTGGCCAATTTTGCCTAGGCCCGTACCGAAATAGTTGCCTGAGTACCGGTACGCTAAGCCTAAAATGGCTTACCCGTACCAAAACAGGGACACCCATATCGGTACGCTTGGACCTGTAATGTCCATTCTTGCTGGTTTAACATGCTTTTGAACATACCAAAACACCCTAACATGCTTCTAACATACATCCAACATACTTAAGGATCAATCCACATCCCAGCAACTCAGTTTCAACACCGATTCATGGCATCATACTTCAAACGTAAATCTAGAGGCGTGCTTCCTAGAAACCAATCAAGCAAAGCATGAAACTTCAAACCATCACCACAATCAATCTATAATGAACATTTAGAATCCAAGAGGAACAAAGCAAACTTGCTCAAACAAGGAGTTTAACAAAACACCTCCCAAAACAACAATGGAACCCCATTGCCCTTATTACTTATAGTCTATTCCAAAAATATACTTTGGTTACCAAGTCTTGTTATGATCCCTTGCTTCTCGCTGCCTTCCAAGCCTTTAATTCTTTGCATTGATGGACAAAGAGAGCGTAAGCACACTAGGCTTAGTGAGGAGTGCTCAAAAACAAGACACCATCAATGCATTTAAAACCATTTCTCAACATCACATTCAAATCTCATTTCAATCATCTTTTAAAACATTATCATGCCTTCAAAACCATGCACTTAACATCTTTAAAAACCTGCATATTAAACTATATGCAACATGTATCATTAGCCAATAACAAATCTCATTGCTAAACCTCAATTTAAGCTTTCCCATGCATAACGACCATATGCAAAGCTTAAAGAGTAAACATGTATAAATCCCATTATACAACATAAACTATTTCAATGATACCATCAACAATTATATTGGCTTACAAGTGATCATTAACCAAGTTCCTTTACCAAAATAGTTCATCGGATACACAGATTCAACAAGTATTTTCCCAACACTTCAAGCCATCTCGACCGGAATAGCAATACCATCACAATCTCGGTACATTACAACCGGGTACACTTTCAACCCACGGGGACACCAACCCTACTCATTGGTTAGATGCTTAACCCACTAACAGGATTTTACGGTACCATATAACCCATCAACCGTTAGGGTACTTGGATGGAGTTTTCGGTACACCAAAATCAAAACCCCTCAACATCTAAGGCGACTTATTATAGTGCACTATCAATCCTATGCCCAGCCAACTATATCCAACAACAATTTTTAAAACACGTCACTTGCCAATATAATTCACCATTTACCCTCAACCTCACTGTTTTTACAAGCATTTAAGCAAGCCATTTTCCAAAGCAACAAACCATGCTTTAAGCACAAGTATAAACCATATACTTACAATGATCTCTTACCATGTGCATCCTTCAGCATTTCATGCTCGAAAACAATATCTCATATACTTTAAATCATGCTTAAACAATAGGTTCAATGTAAATCAAAACAAGTGCATAAAACCATTTCATTAAAGCACGACCGAGAGAGAAAACCATGTTATACTTACTTCCTAGTTTAAACCAACATTTCAAGCTTAGTTTAAACTCCCAAAGCCACTTTTAAAACATTCCAAAGCTGAAATCCATGTTCTCACTCACCGATACGGGAAACCTAGATTCACCGACACGAAATCAAGCGTCTGAAGCCTCCAATGCTTCACCGATCACTTCCGGATCCACCTATGTTATTTTAAACCACATTACAAAAGAGGATTAATGCATCTCAAAGCATTCAAAACACTGCAACAACAAATCCACATGAACTTTGTAACCCCCTCAACTCGGCCTAGTCACAAGACCGAACTGAGCGAGCTACATTAGGTTTACTGAGGTAAACCACAAGAATAAACACGAACCGCGCCCTTTTTTTACTTTTTATCTCATCTAGGTGCAAATTAAAACCCTACATGTTCATACTGTTCACAGGTGAGAACTCAACACAATTGGGCATCGAATTGATATCCAATTTGACACATTCTCAATTTAGGGACTAAATTGCAAATTATAAAAATTTCAAGGACTCAGCCCGATTTTAAGCTACCAACCTTTAGTTAAATATATTTCATGCTTACATGTCAAAAAGTAGCTCAAAATGATCATCCAAACACATTTAATTACATCCACAATATTTAGGGACCAAAACGTAAGAGAACTAAACTTCAATTCCATGACATTAACTAAGATAACGACCATCCGTATCGAAACGCTACCAACCGTATCGATACGGTGCCCACATTACAGAGCCCCTATTTCAAAACGCCTAGAAACGTACCGATATGTATAACTGAAATTAACGGTCATCTAAAGATGTATTTACAACCGTACCGGTACAGGTTGCAAGTGTTTCGGTAATCGGGTTCAAACCCAAAAAGCAGATTCCAGTGTTTCAAAGCCATACCGGAACACTCTTTCCTATATCAAAACACCAGGCTGATTTCGTCTAGACGTACCGAAATGGTGGCCCACATACCGGTACGCTAAGCCTGAATTGGCCTACCCGTACCAAAACGTAGACACTCGTACCGATACGCCTAGACCTGTAATGTCACTTTTAGCTGGTTTTACATGCTTCCAAGATCCCCAAACCACACTAACATGTCCCTAACAAGCACACATCAGCTCCATGAATTAAACCACCACTAAACATCATCATTCCAACATCACTTCATGGTATAAACATCGAAAGGAAAATCTCTAGGAATGCAACCTATAAGCACTTCAACCGACATACCAAAATATAATCAAAGCAATATTAAATCCCTAGAAGCCTTTTACAAACTAGAAACTGCAATACAAATTTTCTCAACCAGGGAGTTTAACATACATCTCCAGAAAACAACGAAAACCCACATTGCCCTTATTATTTATAGTCTAATCCAAAAACATACTTTGGTTACCAAGTCTTGTACTGATCCCTTGCTTCACGCTGCCTTCCAAGATTTCAATCCTCTGCATTGATGGACAAAGGAGCGTAAGCACATAAGGCTTAGTGAGGAATGCTCAAAACACAAAACACCATCAATGCATTTAAAACCGTTTCTCAACAAAACTTAAAAAAACTCATTTCAATTCATGTCCAAACCACTTTTAAAACGTCATGTAAACATTATCATGCACTTTACACTTTCAAAACCAGTATATAAAACCATATGCAACCTATACAATTAACCAACAGCAAATTCCATTGCTAAACCTCAATTTAAGCCTTTCCATGCATAACTTCCATATGCAAAGCTTAAAGAGTAAACACACAACATGTATCATTAACCAAAGCAAATTCCATTGCTAAACCTCAACTTAAGCCTTCCCATGCATAACAAACCATATGCAAAGCTTAAAGAGAAAACAATTATACTTCACATTATACAACATAATCCTTTCGATGATACATTAAAAATTATATTGGCTTACAAGTGATCATTAAACAAGTCCAATAACAAAAGAGTTCATCGGATACACGGATTCAACAAGTGTTAACCCAACACTTCAAGCCATCTCAACCAGAATTGAGATACAATCATAATCGCGGTACATTACCAACTGGGTACACTTTCAACCTACGAGGACACCAACCCCTTTCATCGGTTAGATGCTTAACCCGCTAATAGGAGTTTTCAATACCATATAACCCCTCAATCGTTAGAGTACTTGGATGGAGTATTCGGTACGCCGTATAAACCCCTCAACATCCAAGGTGACTTATTTACAGTGCACTCAATCCTATGGCCGGCCAACTATATCCGATATCAATTTTAAAACCACATCACTTGCCAATATAATTAACCATTTTAACATTTACCTCACTGTTTTTAACAAGCATTGAACCATGCCATTTATCCAAAGCAACAACCATGCTTTAAAACACAAGTATAACATACTTACAAGGACCACTTACCATGTGCATCCTTCAGCAAAACATGCTTAAAAACAGTATATCAAATACTTTTAACGTGCTTAAATAGTAGGTGCATGAACATTAAAACCAAGTGCATGAAACCATTCAAACAAGCACGACCGAGAGAGTAAAACCACTTTATACTTACTTCCGAGTCTAGGTAAGCGTTTCAAGCTCTACCTTAACTCCCAAAACTCTATTCCAAAACATCAAAATGCTTTAAACCACGTTTTCACTCACCGATACATGAAACCTCGATTCAACGACGCGAAAACATGCGTTTGAAGCCTCCAAAGCTTCACCGATCACATCTGGATCCATCTCCCCTACTTTAGCCGCATTACAATAGAGGATTAATGAATCTCAATTCATTTATAACATTGCAACTCTAAATCTTCACGGATTCTTACAAACACCCCACAACTACCCAACCATAACAACCGGAAACACCATCTAATCCTTTCCAAACACAACTCGGCCATAAACCAGCAATCTAACACCACTTTCATCATCAAATAACATCTAGAAACAGAATAAAATCAACCTAACACCTCTAGCAAACACACAGCCACCACAACACCTCAAAAACTCAAATCTAGCAACCTAAATAATTAGAGATTCAAGAGCTTTGGGATTCTATTGATAAAATCAACTTATCAACGTCATTATACATCCAAAATATGTTCAAAAACAATCCATAACACTGGAAATTAGATTCAATCTGAATCTTTCATCATTTCATCAATTTTACCCAATTAAATCCACATAAAAGCACAAAATCAAATTATAAACTATAAATCAAGGATCAAATACTCGAGAATATCAATAAAGAACCATTTAATAGAGGAGATCACGAACCTTACCCCTGTTATGTGATTTCTCCCTCAATTGGCTTGTTTAAAGCTAAGAAAACATAAGATCTCAATGAAATTTTGTAAAACAAAGTTAAAGAATCAAGTTAGAATCAAAAATCTGAGTAAAAAGAATCTCTCACCTCTGGATTTTGATGAAATTCTGAGTGTTTAGCAGAAAAGAAGTTGTGAGAAAAGGTTTAGGAAAAAGTTATGTGAATTCCTTTGAAAGCTAATAACTAACCTTAGATATTTAATCCCTCTTAATCACCCTTTTAAACACACATGTTTAAAATGATTTAATTGAAGGGAGAAACCACCAGCAAACACTTGGTAATTTAGCTCCTTAAGGATTCTAAGAATTTGACCCTCTTCATTTTAGTCACTTTAATACAGTTTTCCAAAATTGCATTTTGGTCACTAACCAAATTGTCACATTTCCAAATTCCATTTCCCAAAATTTATTCCACCAAAAATCATTATATATTAAAAGATGGTTTTTAACTATTTTCCATATTTTTATCTTACCAAAAAATATACGGTAATCTGACTCGAATCTCTAACCCAGTCCACCAGACGGTCTAATAACCCCCAAAACCGCTAGGCCCAAAACCGGGGCATTACAACTCTCCCCTACTTAAAAAATTTCATCCTCAAAATTTACTCAGAGGTAACAATAGCAGAAATCGCTCCAACATTTCCGACTTACATTCACGCACGGCTTCTTAACACTACGGTATCTCCGCAACATCTTAACAAGGCCAACCATTATACCACCCAGAAACTCTACCACTAGCAACAAGGATCTCCATCCGATCCTTCATACAAGAAACACATCATGGAATCCCTCCAACGCAGGAGATAACCCCAACAACAAGCAACAAGACCCACACGCTCAACAAACTCGTATGGTCCTCAAAACGCATCACCTTCTTCCAAAGCGGTACAAACATGATTATCCGACCATCGCAACACACTTTAAAACACTACGCCCCAAATTCGTATGGAATTTCTAACGATTCGAAACTGCTCTTAGACACTTACATAACAACTTCACCTTTTCACCAATGCTTTTTCATACATCAGACATGGGTACGTACTTTACCCCTAATTTTAGTCCAACACACGGGCGTACGACACCTCCAACCACACAACGCCTCATACAATGCCACATGCATACTTGCCTAATAACTGCCATTAAAACCAACTCTACCAAAGGCATGTGCCTTTTACACTTTCCCGAAGCTCCATGTTACACAATCCAACTCATCTTTCAAAACCTGAATTCTATACTCTAACCCGCCATCCAACCGGGATAAATATGAAGTACATACACTCAAGCTCAAGAGATAACCTCAGAACCTCACTAAAACCCACGGATCTCTGTCCAAAACTACTGACTTAGGCACGCAGTGCAAACGCAATAACCCGACAAAATACAAATCTGCCACATACTCCAAAACATGAATAACAAGCATAGCCACAAAGGTGCGCTCACTTCACAACTCAATCAACAATTACCCAAATAGAATCCTCTCGGTCGGTGCCAAAGGCAACCTAGACACAAAATCCATGGTGATTCTTCCTACTTCCATTATGGTATCCTCAACGATTACAACAACCCGAAAGGAAACCGTTGCTCAACTTTCACTCACTAACATACCATGCATCGAATGACAAGATCAACCATATCTCCCTTTAGATGAACCCAATAGCAATCCCTTTTTAAACCTCGATATAATGCATATCGCAAGAACTGGCATGCGCCTCCATCAAAACCATACACCTCAACTCAACATCAAAAGTCCCCACCTCCTGATCTTTAAAACATAATACCCTAATACCTTTAACGTGAAAATCCATAAGATTTCCTTCTCTCAATAACCCAAACATACTTTACGGTTGCATCATCACACCATTACCATCCTCTAATCAACTATGACCAGAAGAACTTCACTTGAAACTCGGCATCAGACCTCCCTCACGCATCATACCCAGCCGCGTAAACAACATCCTCAACTACACTGCAAACTTCACAAACAAATCATTGGCTATAAGCTTAGCTTGGACAATATTCAACCATCAAACTATAACTCTCCAACCACCCAGGTTGTTAAAAACTCAAACATTAATTATTTCATCATTTTTTTAACCACACATGATCCGTATACACGACACACTATCCAATGTAGAATTAATGCCTTCAAAACACCTAAACAACCACCATCATGGAAAGCTTCACATCATGCGTAGGACAAAAGCGCTCGTGCACCTTTAACCATCTAGATGCATAAGCCACAACTTCACTTGCAAAACTATAGCCTCAACAAACCTCGATGCTAAGAACTGGATCTAGCAACCCACAACCTGCCAACTCCAACTTTGGTCGCTCGAAAACTAGCACCAACCAAATTCCCAAGTACCATAACATCAAAACCATCATCGTACGCTACCTTACTTATACCATCACACCATTGATTTTTGATCAGTCATCCGTAAGTGTAAACTTATGTATGCATGATCACTTATATGCCCTCATAGATGTCTATTTGTATGAATGCAAAACCTCTAATGTTATGCCCAAATGTTTGCATGTGCTGACATATTTACGTATACATATAAGTGTTTTTGCACTATGCATGTTTATCAGTTTACACTTACTAATAACATCCTCAGAACCAAATTTCTTAGCAACATACCTAAACCTCGTACTTCCCAAACAAAGAGCAACATTCACCACTCTCCAACAATCTACTAAACCATCTATACTTATCGATCACAATCCTTTCTAGTGGCCCAGCACACAAAAAGATCACCAATAAGCACCACAACCAACTAATCCAAAAACTCAAGAACTACCCGACTCATCACAACTATGAACGCAACCCATGCATCAGTTAACCCAAACGGCATAACCCAGAATGCACATTGTCGTACCCCTTTACAAAAGGCAAATCTAAACAAAACTACATCCTTTACATTCAACAAACAACACCTGGACCTCAAACTAAACTTACAAACCACTGAAGCACCTCAAAAAGGATCAACAGAACATCAGCTTGTTCAACTACCACAGCTCCATACACATCTGTATCACGCCAACCCCCTTTTTCCACAACAACGCCGACGCAACCCCCGGCAACGCCAAGCCTAACAAAGCCTTGATTGAACAACTCCCCAAGCCATTAACATGGAGCAATAGAAACTGGAGCTGCGTTTCCATACAACTCAATGTCAATCTTGACCTCTCTATCCAATGGCAAACCCGGCCATTCCCTCAAAAACACCCAAAAACTCACATACCACACAAATATCTTGAGCATGTACTTTCTTTGACTCTGGCCTTACACCCAATGATCCATCCAAAAACTTGCTTCCAGCGCCAGAACAGCATTAAACAAGAATTTAACATCATCGCTTGTGATTACCACCTCGTAATCATCAACAAATTTCAAGGAAACTCGCCAGGATCTAAAACCAACTATAACTCCCTGATCTAGCCACCTCTCTTACCAAGGATTACATTAAAACCCATGGAGCATCAACTTTCGTGAATTAACTACAACCTCATAATTTAAACCACCAAAGGGCATTTCAACCACCCTACTTGCAACAACCGTCTCACCGAAAGAACCAACCCCCCATATTCGCACAATTATCACCCACAAAGCAATCATTCAAACCACAATTCTCACAACCATCAACAACAACAAACACAAGAATTTACTCCCCTCACAGCAAATGCGGATAATCTCGCTCCATGAGATCACATACCCAACATACATTCATTACTGATCTAGTCTGGATACTTTGACCCCATGATTCTCACCCAGCATTGTCATCACCTCGCCTCAACTAAGGGCAATAACTTTTATCACCATTCCTTTCAAACTAAAAATTTTCGAAACTAGAATCTGCAATCCCCTTACCAGGGCCAAAACCTCCCACACAAAACCAATAACCCTAGGTTTTTCTTGATGTTCTTCAACCGTGTACCAACACGTCGAAAATGGTGTAGTTTGAAGCCAACATGTACACCCTAACATCCTATACCAACTCACATCAGATTCGGTCACAGTGATACTTCCCTACCAATATCAGTTCAAGAGCATATCGGCTCAGCCAAACAATTTGCATCCTAACTCAACTACATACACGCGACCTTGATCCCAACCATGAACTCTTATTCCTTTTCATCCAAGTGTCTAAACCTCAGACACTTCTTCCAAAAGACAACATGAAAAGATTCCCAATCCACATCATCGGGTTTCACGTCTGCAGATACTGTGGTCTACCAACTAACACATCATCATGTCACACGGTTTTAACACACCCTACTTGGTCCAAATTTGGATAATATTAGCCATCCCACTCTCAGATGCCTCGAGTGGCAACCCACGGTACTCAACTCCTCCCAAACTGCAGGGATATTCCAGCGGCAACCTCATTTGCCCACCCACTGGTTCAAACACACGCACTCCAGCCATAACAGCTTAAACGCTCAAAACATCACCTATAACAAGGCATCATATCACTCAAATCTGGATCAAACGGCACATGTAGTACATACTTCATGGTGACAAACCCCCATGAGACACAACACTCTCCTCACTCACTGCCCAAAGGCAACAACATCTCGCTAGATCCCATTTCTCCTCTCGGTCGTAACATAACACATTTTCTAAGGCATGATAATCATTTCAAAACAAAATTAACCAGGCCATCTTCAAGCAAGGATCCAAGACTTTCATCTCAAAATCATACATTTTAGACTATAATAATAAGGCAATGGGTTTTCCCAAACTTTCCCCAACAAGGCATAAACATTCACCAAACATTCCAAACATCATGGCATAAACAATCACCCTGCATGTCAAACATCAGATAACAGCTCACAATAACATCGCAACAATCAAACCAACTCCCAACTATCGCAAACCTGGCTCTGATACCACCAAATGTAACCCCATCGACCCGGCCTAGATGCAAGACCGAACCGAGCGAACTACATTAGGTTTACCGAGGTAAACCGTAAGAATAAACACGAACCGCCCTTTTTTTTACTTTTTATCTTATCTAGGTGCAAATTAAAACCCCACATGTTCATACTCTTCACAGGTGAGAACTCAACATAATTGGGCATCGAATTGATATCCAATTGGACACATTCTCAATTTAGGGACTAAATTGCAAATTCTACAAATTTTAAGGATGCAACCCGATTTTAAGTTACCAACCTTTAGCTAAATATATTTCATGCTTACATGTTAAAAATTAGCTCAAAACGATCATCCAAACACATTTAATTATATCCATAATATTTAGGGACCAAAATACAAGAGAACTGAACTTCAATTCCATGACATTAAATAAGATAACGGCCATCCGTATCGAAACGCTACCAACCGTATCAATACGGTGCCCCCATTACATAGCCCCTATTTCGAAACGCCTAGAAACGTACCGATACGTATAACTAAAATTAACAGTCATCTAAAGATGTATTTACAACTGTACCGGTACAGGTTGCAAGTGTTTCGGTACGCGGGTTCAAACCCAAAAAGTAGATTCCAGTGTCTCAAAGCCGTACCGAAACACCCTTTCTTGTATCAAAACACCAGGCTAATTTCATCTAGACATACTGAAACGATGGCCCGTGTACTGGTACGCTAAGCCTAAATTGGCTTACCCGTACCGAAACGTAGACACTCGTACCAATATGCCTGGACCTGTAATGTCACTTTTAGCTGGTTTTACATGCTTCCAAGATCCCCAATCCACACTAACATGTCCCTAACAAGCACACATCAGCTCCATGAATTAAACCACCACTAAACATCATCATTCCAACATCACTTCATGGTATAAGCATCGAAAGGAAAATCTATAGGCATGCAACCTATAAGAACTTCAACCAACATACCAAAATACAATCCAAAGCAATATTAAATCCCTAAAAGCCTTTTACAAACCAGAAATGATAATACAAATTTGATCAACCAGGGAGTTTAACATAAATCTCCTGAAAACAACGAAAACCCCAGTGCCCTTATTATTGATAGTCTAATCCAAAAGCATACTTTGGTTACCAAGTCTTGTACCGATCCCTTGCTTCACGCTGCCTTCCAAGCTTTCAATCCTCTGCATTGATGGACAAAGAGAGCGTAACAACCATATGCAAAGCTTAAAGAGTAAACACACAACATGTATCATTAACCAACAGCAAATTCCATTGTTAAACCTCAACTCAAGCCTTCCCATGCATAACAAACTATATGCAAAGCTTAAGGAGAAAACATGTATACTTCACATTATACAACATAAACCTTTTGATGATACATTAACAATTATATTGGCTTACAAGTGATCATTAAACAAGTCCAATAACAAAAGAGTTCATCGGATACACTGATTCAACAAGTGTTAACCGAACAATTCAAGCCATGTCAAACAGAATAGCGATAAAATCACAAACACGATACCGTTAAACCCCTCAACCATTAGGGTACTGGGATGGAGTATACGGTACGTCGTATAAACCCCTCGATATCCAAGGCGACTTATTTACAGTGCACTCAATCCTATGGCCGACCAACTATATATGATAACAATTTTAAACCAAATAATTTGCCAATATAATTAACCATTTTAACATTTACCTCACTATTTTTAACAAGCATTGAACCATGTCATTTATCCAAAGCAACAACCATGCTTTTAAACACAAGTATAAACCATACTTACAAGGATCACTTACCATGTGCATCCTTCAGCAAAACATGCTTAAAAATAGTATATCAAATACTTTTAACATGCTTAAACAATAGGTACATGGACATTAAAACCAAGTGCATAAAACCATTCGAACAAGCACAACCGAGAGAGTAAAACCACTTTATACTTACTTTTGAGTCTAGGTAAGCGTTTCAAGCTCTACCTTAACTCCCAAAACTCTATTCCAAAACATCAAAATGCTTTAAACCACATTTTCACTCACCAATATGTGAAACCTCGATTTGTCGACGCGAAAACATGCGTTCAAAGCCTTCAAAGCTTCACTGATCACATCCGGATCCATCTCCCCTACTTTAGCCACATTACAATAGAGGATTAATGCATCTCAATGCATTTATAACATTGCAACTCTAAATCTTCACGGATTCTTACAAACACCCCACAACTACACAACCATAACAACCGAAAACACCATCTAGTCCTTTCCAAACACAACCCAGCCATAAGCCAACAATCTAACACCATCTTTATCATCAAATAACATCTAGAAACAGAATAAAATCAACCTAACACCTCCAGCAAACACACAACCACAACAACACCTCAAAAACTCAAATCTAGCAACCTAAACAATTAGAGATTCAAGAGCTTCGGGATTCTATTGATAAAATCAACTTATCAACATCATTATACATCCAAAATATGTTCAAAAACAATCCATAACACTGGAAGTCAGATTCAATCCAAATCTTTCATCATTTCATAAATTTTACCCAATTATATCCATAAAAAACAAAAAATCAAATTATAAACTATAAATCAAGGATCAAATACTTGGGAATATCAATAAAGAACCATTTATTAGAGGAGATCATGAACCTTACCCCTGTTATGTGATTTCTCCCTCAATTGGCTTGTTTAAAGCTAAGAAAACATAAGATCCCAATGAGATTTTGTAAAACAAAGTTAAAGAATCAAGTTAGAATCAATAATCTGAGTAAAAAGAAACTCTCATCTCTGTATTTTGATTAAATTCTGAGTGTTTAGCAGAAAAGATGTAATGCCCTAGTTTTGGGCCTAGCAGTTTTGAGGTTTGTTAGACGGTCCGGTGGACCAGGTTAGAGATTCGAGTCAGATTTGGGACCGTGTATTTTTCAGGTGAGGTAAAAATATGGAGAATTGGTTAAAAATTATGTTTTAATATATGATTAATATTGGTAGAATCAATTTTGGAAAATGGGATTTGGAGGTATGACATTTTGGCTAGTGACCAAAATGCAATGTTTGGAAACTATTTTTTAAAGTGACTAAAATGAAAAGGGGTCAAATTTTTAGAATCCTTAAGGAGCTAATTTACCAAGTTTTTGCTGGTGATTTCTCCCTTCAATTAAATCATTTTAACATGTGTTTTAAAAGTTTTTGTTGGTGATTTGGTTTTAATGAAAATTGACGTAACTTTTCTCTCCACTTCTTTTCTACCAAACACTCAAGTTTTCATCAAAAACCAGAGGTGAGGTATCCTTTTTACTTAGATTCTTGATCTACAATTGATTATTTGACTTTGATTTACAAAACCTCATTGAAATCTTGTGTTTTCCTAGCTTTAAACAAGCCAATTGAGGGAGAAATCACACAATAGGAGTAAGTTCCGTGATCTCCTCTATTGAATGGTTCTTTATTTATATTCCCAAGTATTTGATCCTTGATTTAATTTTATAATCTGACTTTGTGTTTTTATAATGAATTAATTAATTTAATTGGGTAAAATTGATGAAATAGCAAAAGATCCGAATTGGATCTATTTTCCAGTGATTTAGTTTGATTTTAAACATATTATGGATGTATAGTAATGTTGATAATTCGTTTTTAACAATGGAATCCCAAAACTCTTGAATCTCTAATTGTTTAGGTTGTTAGAATTGTGTTTTTGTGGAGTTGTGGTGGTTGTTTGGTTGCTGGAGGTGTTAGGTTGTTTTGATTCTGTTTTTAGATTTATTTGATGATAAAAGTGATGTTAGATTGATAGGTTGTGGCTGGGTTGTGTTTGGAAAGGATTAGATGATGTTTTCAATTGTTGTGATTGGGTAATTGTGAGGTGAATGTGTGAATCCGTGAGGATCTATTGTTGCAGTGTTTTAAATGCATGGAGATGCATTAATCCTCTGTTGTAATGTGGTTAAAATAGGGAAGGTGGATCCGGAAGTGATCGGGGAAGCTTTGGAGGCTTTGGATGCATGTTTTCGTGTCGGCAAATTGAGGTTTCACGTATCGGTGAGTGAAAACATGGTTTAAAGAATTTTGATGTTTTGGAAATAGATTTTTTGGAGTTATGGTAGAGCTTGAATTGCTTACCTAGAGTCGGAAGTAAGTATGAAGTGGATATCTCTCTCGGTCGTGCTAATTTGAAATGGTTTTATGCACTTGTTTTAATTTACATGTTGCCTACTATTTAAGCATGTTTTAAAGTATTTGATACACTGGTTTTAAGCATGAAATCCTGAAGGAGGTACATGGTAAGTGATCCTTGTAAGTATGTGGTTTATACTTGTGGTTTAAAGCATGGTTGTTGCTTTGGAAAAGTGTTTTGGTTAATGCTTGTTTAAAACAATGAGGTAAATGTTAAATGGTTAATTATATTGGCAAGTGATGTGGTTTCAAAATTGTTATCGGATATAGTTGGCTGGCCATAGGATTGAGTGCACTATAAAATAAGTCACCTTAGATGTTGACGGGTTTATATTGTGTACCGAATACTCCATCCAAGTACCCTAACGGTAGAGGGGTTTAAGGGTACCGAATACTCCCGTTAGTGGGGTTAAGCATCTAATCGATGAGAGGGATGGGTTTCCCTATGGGTTGAAAGTGTACCCGGTTGTTATTGTACCCGGTTGTTATTGTACCGCGATTGTGATTGTATCGCTATTTCGGTTGAGATGGCTTGAAGTGTTGGGTTAACACTTGTTGAATCCGTTTATCCGATGAACACTTTTGTTAATGGACTTGATACTGATCACTTGTAAGCCAATATAATTGTTAATGTATCAATGAAATGTTTTATGTTGTATAATGTGATTTATACATGTTTCTCCTTAAGCTTTGCATTTGGTAGTAATGCATGGGAAGGCCTAAGTGGAGGGTTAGCAATGGGATTTGCTGTTGATTAATGATACATGTAGCATATGGTTTATTATGCTGGTTTTAATGATATAAAGTGCATGTTTTCAAAAGGGGCATGATGATGATGATGTTTTTAAAGGATGATGTTAAATAAATGGTTTTAAAAGCATTGATGGTGGTTGTTTTGAGCATTCCTCACTAAGCCTTGTGTGCTTATGCTCTTGTTGTCCATCAATGCAGATAATTGAGGTCTTGGAAGGCAACAAGAAGCAAAGGGATCTTTGCAAGACTTGTTTCCAAAGTATGTCTTGGTTTAGACTATAATGAATAAGGGCAATGGGGTACCTATTGTGTTTTGGGAGATGTTTTGTGGATCTCCATGTTTGAGCATGTTCCTTTAGTTGCTTTTGGGTTGTAAATGGCCTTTAAAGATTGTTTTGATGCTGGTTTACCTTTTTGACATGTTGCTAGGATGGGAGTTAGGAAGCATGCCTATAGAATCTCTTTGATGGACGATGTCATATTACGATGTTGAATCTGTGAAGCCTGAATGCTTGTGGTATGCTAGGGTTATGTTATGAGTATGTTAGAATGGTTTGAGAATGCTTTTGGAATGAAAAACCTGCAGTTTGTGACATTACAGGTCCAGGCGTACTGATACGCGGGGGACTATATCGGTACGGTTGGACATTTTCTGGTATAGGGAATTGGTACACGAAAGGGAGTATCGGTACTCTAGGGCATTTTTGTCTTGGTGTATCGATATAGGAAATGGTGTATCGGTACACGTTCTAGCCTCTGAAATTTCACTTTTTCAATCCAAACCCGTGTATCGATACCCATGTAAGTATACTGGTACGTATGTTAAAAAATTTCAGAAGTTAGGTAAGTTTGTTATGGCGTATCGATACTTGCCTTAACGTATCGGTATAGGACAATTTTATATGTATCGGTATGGTGACACCCGTACCGATACCCGAGGTCGTTGTCTGTAATTTTAGCTTGGCAGTTTTGCTTTTATTGCATTTTAGTCCTCGAAACTTGTCCATGTGATTGTATGAGCTTCAATGATCAAATTGAGATGAAATTTGAGATGAATGTTCAGAACCTAACTAATTAAAGATTGGTATTTTAAAAAGTGGCTTAATTCTGCAAATTTCCTGTATTTGCAATTTGGTCCCTAAATTGCCAATGTGATCAATTGGATGTCAAAATGATGCCTGATTGAGTAAGGGTTATACCCGAGTGTTGCATGTACATATAGGATTAATAATTGGCATCTAGACAAGATAAAAAGGAAAAAATGGACCGGGTTTCAATGTAACTCTCTGGTTTGCTTTGGCAAACATAATGTAGCTTCCTTGGTTTGGTCTGGCGGCTAGATCAGGTTAAAGGGGGTTATATGTGGTGGTATCAGAGCCAGGTTTGGTTCGCTTGGGAGGTTATTGTGTTGTTGTGAGTTATACCTATTGCTTGATTTGCACGGTGATTGTTATTGGTATGCTGATTGCTATGCATGGTAGTTGATATATGTATGTTGAATGTTTTATGCCATGTTGGGGAAGCTTGAGGGTTCCCATTGCCTTATTATTATAGTCTGAAATGTATGGTTTTAAAATAAAAGTCTTGGATCCTTGCTTGAAGCTGGCCTGATTCAATTTTGTTTTGAAATGATTATCATGCCTTAGAAAATGTGTTATGTTACGATCGAGAGGAGAAATGAGATCTAGCGAGATGCTGTTGCCTGTGGGCAGTGAGTTGAGAAAAGAGTTGTGTTTCCTAGGGGTTTTTCACCTCGAGGTATGTACCACATGTGTCGGTTGAACCAGATTTGGGTGATTTAATGCCTTGTTATAGGTAATGTTTTAAGCTTATAAGCTGTTGTTGCTGGAGTGCATGTGTTTGCACCAGCCATTGGGAAAATGAGGTTGCCATTGGAATATCTCTGTAGTTTGGGAGGCGTTGAGTACCTTGGGTTGTCACCCGAGGCATCGAAGATATGGATGGCCAGTGTTGTTCAGGTTTTGGATCAAATAGGGTGTATTGGTGCCCGTAAGTTGGGATGTGTTGAATCCCTGTTGCAAGGTGATGTTTTTAGTTGGTGGAAAACTAAATCTGCGGGTGTGGAACCCAATGATGTGGATTGGGAGGTTTTTTCATGCTATTTTTAAGAAGAAGTATATGGGGTTTAGATATTTGGATGAAAAGAGACGAGAGTTCATGGTTGGGATCAGGGTCGTGTGTATGTTGTTGAGTTAGGATACAGATTGTTCGGTTCAGCCGGTATATTCCTGAACTGGTTTTGGTTGGGAAGTGTCATTGTGACCAAATCCGATGTGAGTTGGTATAGGATGTTAGGGTGTACATGTTGGCTTTTGATTACACCATTTTTGACGTGTTGGTACATAGGCGAAGTGCATTGAGCAGAACCTAAGTTTATTGGTTTTGTGTGGGAGGTTCTGGCTCTGGCAAGAGAGTTGCGAAATCTAGTTTCGGCTGTGTTTAGTTAAAAGGAATTGTGATAAAAGATATCGACCTGAGTTGAGGCGAGGTGATGATGGTGCTGGGTGAGGAACGTTGGGTTAGAGTATCTAGACTAAAATAGTATTTAATACACGTTGAGTATGTAGATTGTGTGATCTCATGAGGCAAGATTATCTGCATTTGTTATATGGAGTGTAAAATCTTGTGCTTGTCGTTCATAATGTTTGTGGAAGTTATGGTTTGAACGATAGTCTCGTAAGTGTTGGTTGCAGGAATATAGGTGGCTAGTTCTTTTGGTGAGACGGTTGTTACGAGAAGGATGTTTGGACATGAACGTCGATGCTTTAAGTTCTTGAGGTTACGGTTGTTTTGTTAGAGTTGTCGCTATACAGTTTTTGATGTAATCCTGGGTTTGGATAAGTGGCTGGATCATAAAGCAATGGTTGATTTTGAATCCTAGCGAGTTGCCTTAAAACTTACTGATAGTTACAAGGTGGTAATCACGGCGAGAATGTTAAATTCTTGTCTAATGCTATTTTGGCAATGGAAGCGAGTTGTTTGATGGATTTTGGTTGCAAGGCATCCCTAGCCCGTGTTATGAATCCAAGGTCATAGGAAATGCGAACTTAGGATAGTCGTGCGGTATGTGAGTTTCTGGGTGTTTTTGAGGGAATGGTTGGGTTTGCCACTGGATTGGGAGGTTGAGTTTGGCATTGAAGTTGTATGAAAACACAACTCCAGTGTCTATTGCTCTTTGTGCATGGCTCGAGGTAGTTGAAGAGGGTAAAGACGCAACTTCAGGAGTTGCGTGATAAAGGGTTCACCAGGCTTAGTGTTTCGTCGGGGTGTTGTGCTGGTGTCATTATGGAAAAGGAGGATAGCATGATGTGAATGTGCTTGGGTTCTAGGTAGCTGAACAAGTTGATGTTTTGTTGATCAGTTCAGGGGTGCTTCAGTGGTTGTAAGTATGAGTTGAGGTTCGGGTGGTATCTGTGTAGGTAAAGGATGTGGTTGTGTTTAGATTTGCCTTTAGTAAGGGGGGCGGTGATGTGAGTTCTTTTTTATGCTGTTTGGTTTGATCGATGTATAGGTTGCGTTCATAGTTTTGTTGAATCGGGTAGACTAAGTTTTTGGGGCAGTTGGTTGTTGTGTTTATTGATGGGCTTTTTTTCTGTGTGCAGAAGCACCAGGAAGGGCTTTGATCGATAAGTATAGTTGGTTTAGTAGATTTTTGGGGAGAGGTGAATGTTGCTCTTGGTTTGGGAGGTGTGAGTTCTGGGTATGTTGCTAAGAATTATGGTTCTGAGGATGTTATTAGTAAGTGTGAACGGATAAACATGCACAGTGCAAAAACACTTATATGTATATGTAAATATGTCAGTACATGCATACATTCAGGCATAACATTAGAGGTTTTGCATACATACACATAGACATCTATGAGGGCCTATAAGTGATCATGCATACATATGTTCACACTTACGGATGACTAAACGAAAATCAATGGTGTGATGGTATAAGTAAGGTAGCGTATGAAGGTGGTTTTGGTGTTATGGCTCTTGGGAGTTTGGCTGGTGCTAGTTTTTGAGCTGCCAAAGTTAGAGTTGGCAGGTTGTGGCTTTTCTAGATCTAGTTCTTAGTATCAAGGTTTGTTGAGGCTGTAGTGTTGCAAGTGGAGTTGTGGCTTATGCATCTAGATAGTTAAAGGTGCACGAGCGCTTTTGTCCTACGCATGATGTGAAGCTTGCCACGTTGGTGGATGTTTAAATGTTTTAGAGGCATCAATTCTATGATGAGGAGTGTGTTGTGTACACGAATCGCGCGTGGTTAAAAAAATGAAAAGATTGATGTTTTGAGTTTTTTTGATAACCTGGATGGTTGGAGTTGTTTAGGAGTTATAGTTTGGAGTATGTTTTGGAATATGTGGCAGATTTGTATATTGCTGGGTTAGTGTATTTGCGTTGTGTGTCTGAGTTCATAGTTCTGTATGAAGAACTGTGGGTTACAGTGAGGCTCTGAGGGTGTTGCTTGAGCTTAAGTGTATGTACTTCATATATATCCTGGTTGGATGGCGGGTTAGAGCATGGAATTCAGGTTTTGAAAGATGAGTTGGGTTGTTTATCACGGAGCTTCTGGGAAAGTGTGAAAGCACATGCCTTTGGTAGAGTTTACTTTAATGGCAGTTATCAGGCAAGTATGCAGGTGGCACCGTATGGGGCGTTGTGCGGTTGGAGGAGTCGTACGCCCGTGTGTTGGGCTGAAATCAGGGAAAAGTACATTCTCATGTCTGATGTGTGGAAAGGCACTAGTCAGAAGGTGAAGTTGTTATGTGGGCGCTTGAGAGCAATTTTGGATCGTCAGAAATTCTAGGCAAATCTGAGCCGTAGTGATTTAAAGTGTGTTGTGATGGTCGGATGATCATGATGGTATCACCTTGGAAGAAGGTGATGCGTTTTGAGGACCATACGATTTTGTTGAGTGTGTGGGTCATGTTGCTTATTGTTGAGGTTATCTCCTGTGTTGGAGGAGTTCCTTGATGTGTTTCATATGATGATGTTGCGAAGGTATCGGTTGGATTTCTTGCATGTTGTACCGGTGTAAGGCATTGTGTTGAGATCTGAGTTATCTTGTGTGAAGGACCTGGTGGAGATCCTTGTTTCAGCAATAGAGTTCTGAGTGGTACATTGGTTGGCCTTGTTAAGGTGTTGCAGAGACACAACAGTGTTAGGACGCCACATACGAATGTAAGTCGGAGATGTTGGAGCAGTTTTTGGTTTTGTTTCTTCCGGGTAAATTTTAGGGACGAAATTTCTTAAGTGGGGGAGAGTTGTAACACCTCAGTTTTGGGCCTAGCGGTTTTGAGGTTTGTTAGACGGTCCAGAGGACCGGGTTAGAGATTCCAGTTGGATTCAGGACCGTGTATTTTTTGGTGAGATAAAAATATGGAAAAATGGTTAAAAATCATGTTTTAATCTATGATTAATATTGGTGGAATCAATTTTGGAAAATAAGATTTGGAGGTATGACATTTTGGCTAGTGACCAAAATGCAATGTTTGAAAACCGTTTTTTAAAGTACCTAAAATGAAAAGGGGTCAAATTCTTAGAATCCTTAAAGAGCTAATTTACCAAGTTTTTGCTGGTGATTTCTCCCTTCAATTAAATCATTTTAACATGTGTTTTAAAAGTTAATTAAAAGGGATTGTAGATATTAAAGTTAGTTATTTAGTTTTAATGAAAATTGATGTAACTTTTCTCTCAAGTTTTCTCTCCACTTCTTTTCTGCCAAACACCCAAGTTTTCATCAAAAACCAGAGGTGAGGGATCCTTTTTACTTAGATTCTTGATCTAGATTGATTATTTGACTTTGATTTACAAAGCCTCATTGAAATCTTGTGTTTTCCTAGCTTTAAACAAGCCAATTGAGGGAGAAATCACACAATAGGGATAAGGTCCGTGATCTCCTCTATTGAATGGTTCTTTATTGATATTCCCAAGTATTTGATCCTTGATTTATGGTTTATAATCTGATTTTGTGTTTTTATATTGAATTAATTGATTTAATTGGGTAAAATTGATGAAATAGCAAAATATCCTAATTGGATTTGTTTTCCAGTGATTTAGATTGATTTTAAACATATTATGTATGTATAATAATGTTGATAAGTCGTTTTTAACAATGGAATCCCGAAACTCTTGAATCTCTAATTGTTTAGGTTGTTAGAATTGTGTTTTTGTGGAGTTGTGGTGGCTTTTTGGTTTTTGGAGGTGTTAGGTTGTTTTGATTCTATTTTTAGATGTTATTTGATGATAAATGTGATGCTAGATTGATAGGTTGTGGCTGGGTTGTGTTTGTAAAAGATTAAATGGTGTTTTCGGTTGTGATTGGGTAATTGTGAGGTGAATGTGCGAATCCGTGAGGTTCTGTTGTTGCAGTGTTTTAAATGCATGGAGATGCATTAATCCTCTGTTGTAATGTGGTTAAAACAGGGGAGATGGATCCGGAAGTGATTGGGGAAGCTTTGGAGGCTTCGGACACTTGTGGTTTAAAGCATGGATGTTGCTTTGGAAAAACAATGAGGTAAATGTTAAATGGTTAATTATATTGGCAAGTGATGTGGTTTTAAAATTGTTATTGGATATAGTTGGCCGGCCATAGGATTGAGTGCACTGTAAAATAAATCACCTTGGATGTTGAAGGGTTTATATTGTGAACTGAATACTCCATCCAAGTACCCTAACAGTAGAGGGGTTTAACAGTACCGAATACTCCCGTTAGTGGGGTTAAGCATCTAACCGATGAGAATGATAGGTTTCCCTGTGGGTTGAAAGTGTACCCGGTTGTTATTGTACAGCGATTGTGATTGTATCGCTATTCCGGTTGAGACGGATTGAAGTGTTGGGTTAACACTTGTTGATTCCGTGTATCCGATGAACACTTTTGTTAATGGACTTGATACTGGTCACTTGTAAGCCAATATAATTGTTAATGTATCATTGAAATGTTTTATGTTGTATAATGTGATTTATACATGTTTCTCCTTAAGCTTTGCATTTGGTAGTAATGCATGGGAAGGCTTAAGTGGAGGGTTAGCAATGGGATTTGCTGTTGATTAATGATACATGTAGCATATGGTTTATTATGATGGTTTTAATGATATAAAGTGCATGTTTTCAAAAGGGGCGTGATGATGATGATGTTTTTAAAGGATGATGTTAAATAAATGGTTTTAAATGCATTGATGGGGGTTGTTTTGAACATTCCTCACTAAGCCTTGTGTGTTTACGCTCTTGTTGTCCATCAATGCAGATAATTGAGGTCTTGGACGGCAGCAAGAAGCAAGGGGATCTTGGCAAGACTTGTTTCCAAAGTATGTCTTGGTTTAGACTATAATGAATAAGGGCAATGGGGTACTTATTATGTTTTGGGAGATGTTTTTGTGGAACTCCCTGTTTGAGCATGTTTCTTTTGTTGCTTTTGGGTTGTAAATGGCCTTTAAAGATTGTTTTGATGTTGGTTTACCTTTTTGACATGTTGCTTGGATGGGAATTAGGAAGCATGCCTATAGAATCTCTTTGATGGACGATGTCATATTACGATGTTGAATCTGTGAAGCCTGAATGCTTGTGGTATGCTTGGTATGCTAGGGTTATGTTATGAGTATGTTAGAATGGTTTGACATTACAGGTACATGAAAGGGAGTATCGGTACTCCAGGGCATTTTTGGTACGGTTGTACATTTCCTAGAATGGTATGCTAGGAAGCATACCTGCAGTTTGTGACATTACAGGTCCAGGAGTACCGATACGCGCGAGATCATATCGGTATGGTTGTACATTTTCTGGTCTGGGGAATCGGTACACAAAAGGGAGTATTGGTACTCCAGGGCATTTTTGGCTTGGCGTATCGATACGGGCAATGGTGTATCAGTACACGTACTAGCCTCTGGAATTTCACTTTTTCAATCCAAACCCGTGTACCGATACCCATATAAGCGTACCGATACGTATGTTAAAAAAATTTAAAAGTTAGGTAAGTTCGTTATGGCGTATCGATACCTACCTTGGCGTACCGGTACGAGACAGTTTTATACGTATCGGTACGGTGACAACCGTACCGATACCCGAGGCCGTTTTCTGTATTTTTAGCTTGGCAGTTTTGCTTTCATTGCATTTTAGTCCCCAAAACTTGTCCATGTGATTGTATGAGCTTGAATGATTAAATTGAGATGAAATTTGAGATGAATGTTCAGAACCTGACTAATTAAAGATTGGTATTTTAAAAAGTTTCTTAAATCCTGCAAATTTCTTGTATTTGCAATTTGGTCCCTAAATTGCAAATGTGATCAATTGGATGTAAAAATGATGCCTGGTTGAGTAGGGGTTATACATGGGTGTTGCATGTACGCGTAGGATTAATAATTGGCATCTAGACAAGTTAAAAAGGAAAAAAAATGGACCGAGTTTTGATGTAACTCTTCGGTTTTCTTCGGCAAACCTAATGTAGCTTCCTTGGTTTGGTCTGGCGGCTAGACCGGGTTAAGGGGTACAAAAGAAGTTGAGAGAGAAGGTTTAGGAAAAAGTTATGTGAATTTCTTTGAAAAGCTAATAACTAACTTTAGACATTTAATCTCTCTTAATCACCCTTTTAAAACACATGTTTAAAATGATTTAATTGAAGGGAGAAACCACCAGCAAACACTTGGTAATTTAGCTCCTTAAGGATTCTAAGAATTTGACCCTCTTCGTTTTAGTCACTTTAAAATAGTTTTCAAAAATTACATTTTGGTCACTAACCAAATTGTCACATTTCCAAATTCCATTTCCCAAAATTGATTCCACCAAAAATCATTATATATTAAAAGATGATTTTTAACTATTTCCATATTTTTATCTTACCGAAAAATATACGGTTTCGAATTCAACTTGAATCTCTAACCCGGTCCCCCAAACCATCTAATAACCCCCAAAACTGCTAGGCCCAAAACTGGGGCGTTACAAACTTCCACCATCCTCTCACAATTACCCAACCACAACAACCGAAAACATCATCTAACTCTTTCCAAACACAACCCGGCCACAATCTAACAATCTAACACTTCCATAATCATCAATTAACACTAAAAAACAAGATAATTCATGCAAATCCTTCCAACAAACACACAGCCACCACAACTTCACAAAAACACAAATCTAACAACCTTAACAACTAGGGATTTAAGAGTTTCGGGATTCCATTGTTAAAATCAACTTATCAACAATATAATACATCCAAAATATGTTTAAAATCAATTCTCAACACTGGAAAACAGATCCACTTCGGAACTTCCACTATTTCATCAATTTTACCCAATTAAATCAATTAATCATTATAAAAACACAAATTAGTTTATAAATCACAAATCAAGGATCAAATACTTGGGAATATCAATAAAGAACCATCAATAGAGTACAATAAAGAACCTTACCTTTATTGTGTGATTTCTCCCTCAATTACTTGTTTGAAGCTTGAAAACACAAGAATTCAATAAGGTTTTGTAAATCAAAGATAAAGAACCAATTGCAAATCAATAAATTAAGAAAACAAGTCTCTCACCTCTGTGATTTGATGAAAATAAGAGTGTTTGGCAGAAAAGAAGTTGAGAGAAAAGTTACGTCAAATTTATTTAAAAGTGATAACTAACTTTAATATCTAAAATCCCTTTTAATTATCTTTTAAAACACATGTTAAAATGAATTAATTGAAGGGATAAATCATCACCAAAAACTTGGTAAAATAACTCCTTAAGGATTCTAAGAATTTGATCTTTTTCATTTTAGTCACCTTTAAAAATAGTTTTCAAAAATTACATTTTGGTCACTAACCAAAATGTCACCCTTCCAAAACACATTTTCCAAAATTGATTTCACCAATATTAATCATATATTAAAATATGATTTTTAACCATTTTTCCATATTTTTATCTCACCAAAAAATATTTACTCCCGAATCCGACTAAAATCCCTAACTCGATCCGCCAGACCGTCTAACAAGCCACAAAATTGCTAGGCCCAAAATCGGGGCGTTACAACAACCCTGAAGGAAACTGATCCTCAGCCTTAACACGCTAACATACCATACAACAAGCAACAAAATCTGCTACATCCTTCTTCAATCCAACCAAGAAATACTCTTTTTTCAAATCATGATACATCTTTGTACTCCTCAAATGCATAGCAAAAGGACTCGAATGTGACTCAGTCAAGATAGCGTGCCTTAACTCCTCATCTTTCGGCACAATCACTCGACTCTTGAAACATAAAACTCCTTCATCACTAAAATAAAAATTTGCCTGATTGCCGTCCATAATATCCTTGACATGCAATACCAAAGAATCATCATACGGTTGCTTCTCCTTGAATAACTGCAACAATGATGGCTTTACTTGCAACTCAGCCAACAAACCACCCTCACGCGTTAACTCATCCAAGCAAACATCGCCCTCAACTCAACCACAACCTTTCTACTCAAGGCGTCAGCTATGACATTAGCCTTTCCCGGATGATACTCTATCGTCAAATCATAATCCTTAACCAACTCCAACCATCTTCGTTTCCTTGTGGTCCGTGTACACAGTACACTTCTCACCATAAAGGTAATGCCTCCAAATCTTTAGCGCAAACACCACCGCAGCAAGCTCAATATCATGCGTAGGATAGTTGCGCTCGTGCACCTTCAACTGCCTAGATGCATAAGCCATACACCTTCCTTCTTGCATCAACATACACCCCAAACCAACGTAGGATGCATCGCTATAAACTAAAAACTCTTTCCCATACTCAGGTTGAATCAAGATTGGAGCTTGCGTCAAAGCTTCCTTTAACTTATCGAAAGCTTGTTGTCTAACCTCTGTCCACTCAAAACTTACATACTTTTGCAACAACTTCGTCAAAGGAACAACAATCCTTAAAATCCATCCACGAAGCGTCAATAATAACCTGCTAACCCTAAGAAACTATGAACTTCTGACACCGACATAGGTTGCTTCAAATTCACTACAGCTTCAATCTTCTACAGATCCATACGGATACCCTCGGTCGAAATAATATGACCAAGAAAAACCAGATGCTTGATCCAAAACTCACACTTACTCAGCTTGGCATAAAGCTTATTATCCAACAAAACTTGCAACATAATTCGTAGGTGTCGGTCGTGATCTTCCTCGATACGAGAGTACACGAGAATGTCATCGATGAACACTACCACGAATTGATCCAAGAATTTACGGAACACCTGATTCATCATATTCATGAAAGTTGTTGGTGCATTTGTCAACCCAAACGACATTACTAGGAACTCATAATGCCCGTAACGCGTGCAAAAAACTATTTTCGGCACGTCTTTATCCTTCACCTTCAACTAATAATACCCAAACATCATATCAATCTTGGTAAACATCGTAGCACCCAAAACTGATCAAACAAATCATCAATCCTTGGCAAAGGATACTTATTCTTAATCTTCAACTTGTCCAGTTACAGGTAATAAATGCACATTCTCATCGTGTCATCTTTCTTTTTCACAAACAACACTGGTGCTCTCCACGGAGACACACTAGGTCGAATGAAACCACGATCCAACAACTCTTGTAATTACATCTTCAAATCTTGTAATTCCTTCAGTGCCATGCGATACGGTGCAATTGACACTAGATCCGTATCTACGTACGTCTTATTGCAAAACTCCACCTTCCTATCTGATGGTAATCCTAGCAACTGTTTTGAAAAACTCTTGGAAAATTGCAAACAGTGCAAATATCCTAGGCACACACTTTCTTCATATTAGGGTTAATAACATAAGCCAGGTATGCTTGACCCCCAAATTTTAACAACTTTTACTCTTCCAAAGTCGAAATAACATTGGACAAGAATTTGACATTCTCGCCCATAGCCACCACTTTGAAATCCTCAGCAAGTTTCAATGAAACTAGCTTGGTCTTAAAATCAACCACAACCTTGTGCTCAAACAACTAATCCATCCCTAAAATTACATCAAAACCATAAAATGACAACTCCAGCAAATCAGTCTCAAACACATAACCTTGAACCATCAAAGGACATCTCTTAAACAACCTTCTAGCAACTAATGTCTCACCAAAAGAACTAGCTACTCGTATACCAACATCTAACACCTCTACAAGTATATCAAGCAAACATGCATGTTCGCGCAAAATGTATGAATGTGTAGAACCAGAATCTATCAAAGAAAGCAATAGTATGGACTGCAAAGTAAATGTACCTGCAATCATATCGATATCATACCTTCCCACATAATGCGCGAAAACCCTTTCCAATCTACCACCCTCAGGTTGAACCACTATGGTATGAGCAACTGTCCTCTAACTATCTTCCCTACACTAAAAATTTCCTCGACCGCACCTAAGGCCTCTCTATGGAACAACAGTAGGTACAACAGCTTGTCCTTCCCTAGCCAACTGCAGATAATCACGCCTAATGTGATCTCGTTATCTATGGCTCCAACATGCTCCAAAGGTACCTCAACACTCTCCCTCATGTCGTCTACCATATCTCCTACAATCGGGTACTCTAGCATAAGTGTTCTGACCTTGCTGACCACGCCTAACATTACTCCCTCCGCGTCTCTAATTTGGATGATACCTCCTATCTATATGCTTCTTATATCGATCTTTGCCAACATCTGACTCGGTATGTCTCTTCCCAACAAAGGAACTCCCTGATCGAGAAGATAATACCAGATTCTGTTCTATGTTCTTGGCTCGAGAAACTAGGACATCAAACTCCGTATAATTCGTAGCCAACATGTAAGTCTTTACCTCCTTAACCAGCCTATAACGAAAATGATTGCATCATTGTTGCTTATCACGAACCAGCTCAAGAGCATACTGGCTCAACCGAACAAACTGGATATCTTACTCGGACACAGACTGCTCCCCTGCTCCAAAGCCATAAACTGCCTTTTCTTCTCATCTTGATAACGAGATCCAGATACTTCTTCTAAAAATCTGCACAAAAAAATTCCCACATCACATCAGCAAGTGCCACACTCGAGATAACAGTCGTCCATCAACTGTAGGTATCTCCCTGAAGTAAAGACACTATACACCTCAGCTTACGAATATTCATACACTTCATCTGCCCAAGAATCCTCTTCGTGCTAGCAAACCACTCCTCAGCTACTTCTAGAGCTAAACCTCTAAACTTGGTACCTCCCAAGCTACGTAAACGCTCCAATGGAAGCCCAGTATTAACAGTTACTGTAGGCACTGGTGCATGTACTTGCACTCTAGTTATGATAGCCTGAAAAGCTCCAGTCATTACCTAGACCAACGACATCATATCACCAAAAATAAGGTCCTTACGGTCCCTAAGGCGCACCACCCTCAACTCCAGCACCAACAAGAGGAATCGATGGAAGAGGAGGCAACTCGTCATTTTGTCCATCCACAACACTCCCCATATAAGCTCTTGTCTCTCATCTCATTCTCATTCGCAAAAATATGAGTCTAAAACATGATAATTCAATAAAACAATACAATTAGACCAACTTGAAGTAAGAATCCAAGTTGTTCATATTTAAAAACAAAAATAATTTAACACTAGAAGTAATAAGGCAATGTGTCCCCAAGCTAAACACCCCAACATATAATAATTCAAACATAATCTCATAAAATCAAACACTGTGCATACCAAACAACCGGATCATACATCAATAATACATTAAATTATCATAACCCACCTCCCAACAATCATAACTGGCTCTGATACCAACAAATGTAACCCCCTTGACTTGTTCTAGTCACAAGACCAAACCGAGCGAGCTACATTGGGTTTGCCGAGATAAACCCAGAAAAATTACTTAGAAATGGTCTATTTTTTATTTTATCTTTTCTAAATGCACAATTAGGTCTTAAGGTGATCATGCTAACAACGGTGAAACTTACAACTCAATTAGGCGTCGAATTGACATTTAATTGCACGAAATAACATTATAGGGACCAAATTGCAATTTTTGCTAATTTAGAGGACTTTCTTGAAATTAATGTTACCTATCTTTAATCAGTCAGGTTTTATGCATACAAATTAAATTTGAACTTAAAATAACTATCCAAACTCATTTAATTGCATGATCAAGAAACAGAGACTAAACTGTAAAGATTTAAACTACAGAGAAGCATATTACTCGAAATAATGATTGGCGTACCGGTACGGGACCATTCTGTATCACAAAGGTCAAGTTTAACAAAGGCGTATCGGTACGGTCCTCAAGCGTACCGATACGGGTATTGTATTTTTGAAAACATGAATTCCAATGACTAAAGGGTGTACCGATATGGTTGCCCGTGTACTGACACCAGGCTTATTTCCCAGCTATGTGTACCGATACGGTTACCAGACGTATCGGTACGCCTGTGTAATTTTTCCCAGATTGAGCTGAGACAAGTCCCCGCTTACCGATCCTCGAGGACCCGTACCGGTACGGACAAACCTGTAATAACCTCTTGGTCAAACATATGACACTTTGGCCCAATCTAACATACTCCAATAAACATCTAAACACCATATAACATCCTAAACAATATTTCCACCAACATAAGAGCATGGTAAAAGATCAAATGCAACATACCAAATCCAAGCAATTGTCCTATAAGCATGATCTCTACCCAAGCATGCAAATTGTTCCCCAACCCCTCAAAACCAAACATTAAGCATCATATAAGTTCAAAACATCAAACATAACTTGTACAAACAGGGAGCATCCAACATAAACCTCTCAATTATAACTTGTTCACATTGCCTCATATTACTACTACGTATTTGTAAAACCATACTTGTAAAAGCACTTCACCCTTGGATTTCGTTTGCTTGTTGTCCTAAAGATATTATTTCTCTACATTGATGAGAAAGGTGAGCGTAAGCTATAAACTTAGTGAGGGAATCTCAAAAACACTCATCAATGCATTTAAAACCATTTTATATCAAATCAAGATTATATTGCTCATGCCAAAATCATCTCTTGCTTTAACAATCTCTTCAAATATATTCATTTAAATCATTTGCAACACGTGTATCATGGATTTCAATTATAAACCTCAATTTAAGCTTCATATGTCACAATCTCAATATAGCAAGCTTAAAGAGCATCACATATATAAACTGCATTATACAAAACATAGTCCACTTCTCATGATACATTATATCATATATTGGCATTCAAGTGACTCAAAACCAATTTTCTTTCTCTTTTACCAAAAACACATTGGATATACAAATTTCCCAAGTGGTTCCTTTAACCACTTCACATACGTCCTTGAACCAGAGCAGCCCTCAATGGTTATAACATATAAATCCACCAGCGGGAGAAAATGACACAATTAACCCCTCGACCGTTGTGGTTCTTATAGTGGAGGAAACGACACAATTAACCCCTTGACACACATAAGGCGACTTATTATAGTGCACTTTAAGCCCTATGGCTAGCCAACTATATCCGATAACATTTTATCTCATCCACTTGCCAATATACTCAATAAAACCACATTACCTTACTGTTTTACATATGCATCAAATCAAACCATTTTTCAATACATTAAACCATGTATTCTAGCATTCTCAAAAATCATTTCATAAACCATTGGTTATACTCAATAATCATCATATATGATCATTTGCAGCATCTTTCATTTCAAAAACATGCATAGAACAGTAGGTATTCAAAATCATAAACATGTACATGAGATTGTATTTTGCAAAACTGAAAACGAGAGAGAGCTCAACTAATACTTATTTTTGAGCTTATATAAGTGTTTCAAACTTATTCTAAACTCTCAACAACCATCTTTAAACCTTTTAAAAGCAGTAAAATGTGTTTCCACTCATCGACAACACAATGCCATCTCGCTGTTACGAGAATCAAGCTTCCAAAGCTTTTGCAACCTCTCCAAAAGCTAAAGGATCCAACTCTCCTGCTTTACCCAATCAAAAATAGAGGATTAAAGCACTTCCATGCACCTCTAATTTCCAGCAACCATCAAACACAACATCGCCTTACTAAAAACCATCAAACGCCTCTCTAAATAGCTGAAATCATCACCAAACTTCATCTAAACAAAGCCCAGCCAAAACCTATTGATTCTAACATCTTAACAACATCAATTAACATCCAAAAAATATGTATAACATCCTTATACCTCCAGCAGCCTAACAACACCAAGATCACTTCAAAATCTAACTATTTACAACCTAAAAAACTAGCAATTCACATAGTTTCAGGATTCCTTTAATTAATCTCTTCTTTTAACATTAAAACACATATATCAAGTGTTCTAAAATAGTTAGAAACAAGGCAAAATAGATCCTTAACAATATTCTTCCAATTTCTCATTAAAACTCAATTTAATCCATAATCTTGATTAAATCATAAACATATAACAAAAATTAGTAATAAAGGATCAAGAACTTGAGAATTTCATTAAAGAACCTTTAATTAGAGGAGAGAAATAAAAATCTCCTCTAATTGTTGATTTCTCCCTTAATTGGGAAGAATTTGATGAAAGCTTTATGAAACCGAGTAGATTTTGTTGTAGAAATCAAAGGTATCAAATAGGAAATCAAAAGAAGTTAATTCCTGCAAATTTTTGAATGAAATTGATAGTTTGGCTGCTGAGAAAGTTGAGAGAAAAAATTAGTTACGTGAGAAAATGAATTGTGTAACTAAAATCCTTTTTATTAATTATATTTTATTTTAAAATTAAAACAATTTAAAACTGTTTAAAAATAGCCTAAATTAAGGGGAAAATTTGATGGAAAAGTTTGGTCAATTATCTCCTTAAAGATTCTATGTTTTGACCCATTTTATGATTTAGTCACCAAAATTGTTTTGAAAACTTTACATTTTAGTCACCGGACCAAAATGTCCCAAAATCAGATTTAATTCATTCAAATTGAGTTTACCAAAACCCCTAGAATATTAATTAAATATTTTCTAGCATTTTTCCATATTTATTTTAGCCAATGTTAAGATTTAATTCCATAAAGTAACTTGAATTACCTTATCTGGTTCTCCCAAACTGTCTAATAGATCCATCTAACAACTAGGCCCAATTTTAGGGCATTACATATAGCATTCTCTTTCAGTATAGTCAGTCAGTAAATGAATGACCCTAGAGAAGAACACTTAGAGACTATGAATAGAATTTTGAAGTATTTGAAACTGACTTCTGAACATGGGTTAATTTTTAGAAAAAATAAAGACAGATTAGTGGGAATTTTCTCAAATGCAAGCTGGGTAGGAGAACTACCTGACAGAAGGTTCGCTACTGAATATTGTTCATTTTTTGGGGGAACCTAGTGCCTTGGATAAGCAATAAGCAAGTAGTGGTTTCCAAAAGTAGTGTTGAGTTTGAGTTTAGGGCCCTTGCACTTGGAATTTGTGAAGAAATCTGGTTACAAAGACTATTGACTGAATCAAAACTTTTTCATGGAAAACACTTTGAGCTACAAAGTGACAGTCAATCTTCTATAAGTATTGCTAAAAACCCAGTTCACCATGATAGAAAAACATGTAGAAATTGATAGACATTTCATTTTTGAAAAGGAGAATGATGGGTAGGTAAAACTGAATTTTGTTTCTACAAAAGGTCAGCTGGCAGATGTTCTCACTAAGGCACTTCCAAGAGTTACCTTTGATGAAATCACATTCAAGCTGGGACTTTACAACATCTACTCCTCAGCTTGAGAGGAGTGTAAGTTATAAGATATGTGCAGATTGTAGAATAATGGAAATTGCAAAAAGTTAGGAATTCGATTCCCAGATATTTAGTTGCTAATATTTATGATAAATGGGTGCTAAATTTGTGTAATAGGTGTAGATATAGTTGCTTATTTTTTGTGTAATTTTTCCTTAGATTAGGCTCTATTGTAAACTATAAATAGGAGCTAGTGTTATCAATAAAATCTAGAAATACAGAGAATTCAATTTGATTCTCTATAAAAAATATCCATTATCTACAGAAAATCCCCAAAAATAAACAAAAAACCCCATTGTTTGGACCATAGATGTTGTTTGAGAAGCGTACACGTTGACCTCCTAGTAAATCTAATGAGGCCTCCGAGCGTTCTACCGATCGTGTCCCTGCATTTATATCTTGGCTTCAAGGTTTAATCCTATATGTGAGGAATCCACTAATGTGCCAGAGGATTACGAGAAAGCCGCCGCCCATTCGACTAGACACTCAGTTCGCACCGCTCCCCTATCGTTCCCCACTAAAAAATGTAACAAAGAAACAAATCGAAGATCCTAGTAATGTAAAAGCCCACAAAGGCTTTTCACGTCTATAAGCCACTCACATTGTCCTTAGCTGATATCCCTATACAAGTTCACTAGTCTTCTAAAGCTAACAGCTCTCGTTCGGCTCTAGTAAAGCCTCTCGACTAGGTTTTAGACAAGTCTAGGCATTCGACAGTGATAATTTTCAAAAATTCTGACCCTAATATTCCCACACTACCTCCTACAAATAATTTGGCTCTTGTGGTTCCTACCAATTAAAACACTCAACCAATAGGTGAGCCTCCTAATAAGGCCAAAGATCCAACTGTATGTCTAGACAATTCTATTAATGTTTTAGACCAGCTGGCATCTTCAGCATTATAGACTGTTAAGGGGAACATGAAGGTTTCGACGAAAGAGCATATCATTTCCATGCTTGAATGACTGTGGGTATGACCCTCATTTTTCATATTCTTATCTTATGAATATTAAGACCTTTTATTAGAATGTGCAAGGCTGAGGCCATCACAAGTTTTTTCCAGCTACGAAATAATACTTGAGAGATTTCATGCCTGACTTGGTTGTTTTTGTGGAACCCCAAATTAGCAGTTGAAGGGGAAACTCAATTCTTTCCTCACTTGGTTTCCGAAACTCTTACCGCATCGAGGCTACCGGGTTTGCATGAGGTATTTGCCTAGCATGGTATGACTCCATCTCTACTGATATCTTGGCTATTCACTTCTAGTTTATCCATTATCAAATAACTAATATGCACAATGGAAGTTCCACACTAGCCATGGCTATTTATGCTAGTCCTTGCGCGACTAAGCGTAAAGCTCTTTGGGATCATCTTAAATGCCTTGCCTTAGCCATTTAGAATCCTTGGATCATCTTCAGAGATTTAAATGCTACATTATTGGATTCTAATAGGATGGGATGTGTGCAATCAACTACACCGAGCAAAAAGTTCAGAAATTTCATCTATGATCAAGGGCTAAGAGACATGGTTTTCCATGGTTTGGATTTCACTTGGTCTCGTGGTTCAGCGTATGTTCGTCTCAATAGGTTCCTATGTAATTCCTATTTGGATTAGACCTTTCTAGATTATGTGATCTATCATTTACTCCGTCTTCATTCTGATCACCATCCAATTATATTGCAAGTGGGTGAGTTGAATATAGCCAACTCTCCATGATATTTTTGCTACTTTTTAGGTTGGTTATCTCACTCAGACTTCTCACGAATGGTAGCGGATAACTGGGAATCTTTGGGTGATTTTCTACGCAGCATCCACGCCTTCACCAAAGCCACTGATGTTTGGAACAAAACTATCTTCGATTATATGGGTACAAAGAAATGCATTGGCATGGCGAAGTTAAGGGGTGTACAAAAGGCATTAGCAGATTGTGTTGCAAGATTTGCTAAATAATCAGTTGTATGCCAAGTTGAGCAAGTGTGAATTTTGGTTAATGGAACTAATTTTCCTTGGACATGTTGTGTCGATGGAAGGTATTTGTGTGGATCTACATAAGATTGAGGCGGTGGTGAGTTAGAAGTCACCTAAGTCTGTGTTGGAGGTTTGCAGTTATCTTGGGTTGGCAGGATATTATCATCGTTTTGTGGATGGTTTCTCGTGGATTTCTGCTCTATTGACTAAGTTGTTGCAAAATAATGTTCGTTTTGAGTGGACTAAGAGTAGACAACAAGCTTTTGAGAAATTGAAGGAAGCTTTGAGCAAGCTCCAATCTTGATTCAACCTGAAGTTGCAAGTGTTTTTAGATGTTAATTGATCTTAATTATATATTCAAATCGTTAAGCTATGGCTGGGCTTTGTCTAGGTTGATATCGAAGTGGTTTTTGGATGTTTTAAGAAGGCTTTTTATGGTTCTTGGTGCGGCGATGTTGAGAAGTAATGTTGCTGTGATTAAGTATGCATAATGATGCATTAATCCTCTGCTTTTGTGTGGATAAAATAGGGGAGTTTGATCCGACAGCGTGTGGCAAAGTTTTGGTAGCTTTGAACACTTTATTGTGCATTGGCAAGTGGAAGTGTTGTCGGTGAGTGGAAATGTGATTTACAACTTTGTAAAGGTTTGAAAGTGATTTTTGGGAGTTTAGAATAAGCTTGAACGCTTGTCTAAGCTTGAAAGTAAGTATTAGACGATTTTGCTCTCAATTTCATTTGGCAAAGTTGATTTTCTCATGCCTATGTTTATGCTTTGATACCTAATGTTTTATGCATGTTTTGGAAAATTGAATATGATGCAAATGTTCTTATATTGATGACATTTGAGTATGGCAAGTGAATTGTGAAATGGATTTCAATGATATGTAAATGCATGTTTTGTTGCATTGGAAATTGGTTTGAATGATGCATATGAAAAATAGTGAGGTATCATATTTAAAGTGGAATATATTGGCAAGTGACAATGATTAAATGTTATCAGATATATTTGGCATGCCATAGGGTTTAAAGTGCACTATAATAAGTTGCCTCATATGTGTTGAGGGGTTAATTGTGTCGTTTTCTCCACCATGGGAACCGCAGCGGTTGAGAGGTTAATTGTGTCGTATTCTCCCGTTGGTGGATTATGTATCACAATGGTTGAGGGTTAATTGTGCCATTTGTTCCCATTGTAGATATTATACATCATAGCCGTTGAGGGGTTAAATAAGTCATTTGCTCCGGTTATGGATGTATGTGAAGTGATTGAAGGAACCACTTGTGAAATCTGTGTATCCGATGTATTTTGATAAAGAAAAGGTTATGTTTTTGGGTCGCTTGAAAACCAATATATGAATTAATATATCATGATGAATGAATTATGTTTTGTATAATGTGATTTATACATGTTTTGCTCTTGAAGCTTTGCTATTGGAAGAATAAGCATGTGAAGGCTTAAATTGAAGTTTTTGCATATGAGATTATGCATGAGATCCATGATACATGTTTTGCATATGGTTTAATATGCATGTTTTCCAAAGATAGAAAGGGCAAGAGATGTTTTAGCATAATGTTGAAAATGTGGTTTGACTCAAATGGTTTTAAATACCTTGCTGAGTGTTTTTTTAGTGTCCCTCACTAGGCGTTATTTGCTTACGCTCTCCTTTCTTATCAATGTAGGAAAGTAAGCTTTCGGGGCAGCAAGGAGGAATCCAGGAATCGAAACACTTCAAGTATTGTTTTGATAAATGAACTTGTAGTAATAAAAGGGGCAATGTGACCAAGTTGTAATTGGGAGGGTTGTTTGTTCATTCCCTATCTTGAACATGTTTCATTTAGTATTTTAGACATGTATGTAGCTATATGGTTTGATTTGAGGGGTTGGTATGAGTTTTGCATACTTGGGCAGAGACCATGCCTATAGGATCTTTGGAATGTTTGCTATGGATTGAATGTTTCTCTAGAATGCTTAATTGGTTGTGGATATGATGATAAATATGTTATATGATGTTTCAAGCTAGTTAGATTAAGCTTAAGTGTCATATGTTTGGCCAAAAGGTCATTACAGGCCTTGTCTTACCAATATGGGTTCCTTGGAGATCGATACACGGGGTATGATACGGCTCAATTTAGGGAAAATATCAAAGGGGTATCGGTAGAAGTAGTTGCCATATCGGTACGCCCTTGAGGAAATTTATACTGGGATCAGTACTTGAACAACCATATGATATGAGTATGCCATAATGGCTCATACCGATACAGTGCAAGCTTGTATCGGTACGGGTATTTTCATGTTGTATTTTGGATTCTTTACAATTTGGTCATTGTTTTGTAATGCTCAATTGATGATGATATTATGAGCCAAATTTGATGCAAATTCACACAGAGGCATGTAATGAATTTAATTAAAAGATGGTAATGTCAATTTGTAATTTATTCCCTTAATTAATAGAATTTACATTTTGGTCCCTAAAGCATTTAGTCTTGCAAATTGTATGCTTACTTCATCTTCTGTTGTTGTTCAACATTCCACAGGGTTAATTAAGCATCTAGGCAAGATAAAAACGAAAAATAGACCAGTTTAGCTTATTAGTTTGGGTTTGCTTTGGCAAACCTAATGTGACATCCTTGATTCGGTCTTGGCAGCTAGGCCGGGTCAAGGGGGTTATAGTATATTTCTACTCTACCATAATTTTTTATCATCATAAAACAAGCATGCGAGATAAATATACTCTATAGAGCATAGATATGGCTTCATTATCTATGAGTCATCTCTAGCCTACACGAGCTAGAGTTCTTAGGTCACATATATTAAGGCATCATTAATTCTATAAGAAGTCTTACATTTTCCACAATGCTTCGCAATACTCGAGCTCAGTTAGCTCATCGAGGTTAATGCTTCCACAAGCTATCATTCTATAGCATCCATATAACATATATAAATAAATCCACACAGCACTACATATTGGCCAACAAAGCCCTACTTTGCCCATGCTCACATAGCTCTCATGTTATGTAACCCCCTCGACCCGTCCTAGTCGCAAGACTGAACTGAGCGAACTATATTAGGTTTACCGAGGTAAACCATGAAGAAGAAACTCAAAACACATCCATTTTTTTCCTTTTATCTTATCTAGATGCAAATTGTTATCATATGCATTCATACTGACCGCAAGTGAAAACTCACTCAATCGGGCATCGAATCGATATCCAATTGGGTATAATTGCAATTTATGGACCAAATTGCAATTCCAGAAAACTACAAGGACTTAACCCCTTTTTAGGTTACCAACCTTTAATTAGTCCGGTTTCATGCATACGTGTCGAAACTCATGTCAAAACGATCATCCTACTCATTCAATTGCATCTACACTATTCAGGGACTAAAATGTAAGAAAATATAACTTCAGAACATTCAAATAACTAAAATAACCGCTACCCGTATCGGTACGCTAAGGGGCGTATCGATACGCTTTGCCTGATCAAAATCTCCAATTCCAGTAGCTCAAATCTGTATCGATACGCTTACGCGTACCGATATGCCTTGCCCAAAATTGTTGTCCCATATCAAACTGCTCCCTTGCATACCGAAATGTTGGCCACAATTGGCCTATGCCCGTATCGAAACGTTGTCCGCGTACCGAAACACCAAGAATGGAATATCTTACCCATACCGAAACGCTATCCGGGTACCGAAACACTAAGCCTAAATTGGCTTACCGTACTGGTACAAGGACATTCGTACCGATATGCCTGGACCTGAAATATCCTCCTTTGCTAGTTTAACATGCTTTCAAAAATACCAAAACACCCTAACATGCTTCTAACATGAATCCAACACATTCAAAGGTCAAACCTCAGCATGACAACATAGATTTATCAACAATTCATGGCATCTTGCATCAAATGTAAAACTAGAGGCATGCTTCCTAGAAACCAAGCCAAGTGATAAGTGTTCAAAAGTACTATTTTTCTTACCCTTTTTACTCATATTATTGTTAGACTTAGGCTCATATTAGTTACATAATTAGTCATTCATGCATTAATCCATGTTTCTTTCCATCGTTGAGCTTGATTGCATAACTTGGTTGTTTTGTGGGAAAAGATGTTGCTTTGGTGTGTTTTGTGTGTATGTGCATGATCACTTGCCAAAGCAAGGCTAGAGCTAGTTGCTAGGGCAATGCATGAAGGAGATGCCGAGCTAGTTGCCAGGGCAATGCATGAAGGAGACGCCAAGCCAGTTGCCAGGGCAATTGTTGACAAATAATAAGGTAATATGGTAGTCGAAATTGATGACTAGACAAGCCCAAGATGACGTGGAGCAAAGCTAAATCCCAAAGGAGTTTGATTTCCATGAAGAGGTTAAAGAATAATTAAATTCCAATAAGATAGGAGAAGTTCTAGAAGGAATATAATTATAATAAAGAATTATATTCTTTAAAGATAATTTAATTCCAACTTAACTTCCTCCTCAAATGAGGACTTTGACCTAGCCCTATAAATAGATCACCAAGCCGTCAACTCCAAAAGGGGAGAGAGGAGAGAATTTTTGACAACATCAAGGGCAAGGAGGATTTTGACAAAGCTTCATCCATTCTTCATTTTTTGATTTCTTGTTCAATTAGGTTCATGCTAGGAATTCTTTATCTTGTGTTTCTTTGGAACCTAGCCATGAACTAAATCTATTTGGATAAGGTTATTGTGTCTTGTGGTTGTGAGAAACTATTGGATTTTGTTTAGGTAATAAGAGTTTGCACTTTTCTATTCAAGGTTTATTCATTCTTCGTTCTTATTATTGTTTGCGAGTGAATTGGGAGAGGATCTCGTAACTTCATCTATTTATCTAATATCGGGAGAGTTAGATTCAAGAAACGAATGAATACGATCTTTATTCAATCTATTGATGGTGAACATTAGTCTGGCTTAGGAATAAGTTAAGGATTTCAACAGCTAAGAGGAGCCCAAGATTGGTTGTTGTTCACCCTTGATTCACGCAGGGATGTATTATCAAGGCATGCACAAGTAGCTAGAGTTTCAACTTAGGGATAAGAAGAAACCATTGAAGAAGGCTCTGCCGAACCTTGAAGGTTGCTGCCCAAACGCCCAAGTAGTTGCCCAACTAGTCGCCCAGGCAACCATCGATTAGTTGCCACGGCAACTGAGTTGCCCTTGCACTCTTTTACCAAGACGATCCAATCGGCTACCACACCTCAACTCACGATAACCTGGCCTATCTCTCTCATTTGATCTCATCTATTCTTTTACTTTATTGCTTTCTAGTTTAGTTATCAGTTTAAACTCCTATAATTTTCTATTTGTGTTTTTACTTTTTATAGTGCAAGAGTTTAGATTCTTGAAGTGGCACCAATCCCTATGGAGACGATATCTTTTATACTATAACTTGCGACGTGTACACTTGCACAATTGCGGAGCACTTATTACGCGCAACAAGTTTTTGGCGCCGTTGCCGGGGATTGGAAATAGCGACTTTGTTTTTATTTTCTTGTACTTTCTTTTTATTTTTCTTGTTTAAGATTCAAAGAGCTAACAAACTTTGGTTTTGCATTGGTATATGACCAGGGCGAGACCGATTACAACAGAATATCCTTTTAATCCAAAAATCGAACGAACCTTACAAAGACTTAGACGAAGGTTAAGAGTAGCAATTGCTAATCAAGACGGCAATATGAATCAAGATGTTCCAACAAGAGGAGGAGTGATTCTTGCATGAAACGGAACTATTCGAGACTATCTTGAAGAAGCTCTTGAATTTTTTACAATGTTTTACAACGCCGTGAATACACCAACAAGGATGATGCTAGATGCCTCGGCAAACGGCATACTCATAGATAAGTCGCCGGAGGAAGCAATACAAATTTTAAACAGGCTGGCCAAGAATGATTATCAATTCCCATATACTAGAAGAAGAGGAGTTAGACGCCAAGCCATAATACATGAACTAGGATCATCAGATTCAATTTCGGCACAATTGGCCACTTTAACCAAGATGGTCCAAAACATGCAAAAAGCAAACAACACACATGAGGTCAAGGTAATGGATTCTTTTTGTGAGTTATGTGGTGATAACCATGATTCTTCTAAATGTATGTAGAATCCGGAATCCAGCTTCTACGTGGGGAATTACAATCGAAACAACAATGGGATGTCCAATACATACAATCCAGCTTGGAAGAAGCACTTGAATTTTTCATGGAGTAATCCCAACAATGCTCTAAACCAGAACAATCAGAATGCACAAGCATCGGGATTCCAGCAGAATGTGCCACGACAACAGTTACCGCAGCAACAACCGACAACATCTAGTTCTTTGGAAAATTCTCTAAATGCTTTTATGATGAAAACTGAATCTTATATGGTTGAGAATAGTAACTTCATAAAAAGAACTGATGCTTTTATTAACAGGACCGAGATGAGATTTCAAAACCAAGAGGCGGCAATCAAATCATTGGAAAATAAAGTCGGACAGTTTGCTCAAAATCTGAATACTAGACCGCAAGCAGGTTTACCTAGCGATACTGAAGTCGCAAGAGGAACTGGCCATGAGCAATGTAAGGCAATCACCACTGGAAGTGGCCAACAACTTAGAGAGGCTCAAACCCACTCATCAAACAAAACTCCACAAAAAGATCAAGACGAACCTAGCGGCAAAGCCTCAGATGCTGAACCAGGAATTGCCGCGGCAGCCCGCAATAAGCATGCCTCGACAACCGACCATAAAGATGCCTCGACAACTTGCGATAAGAATACCTCGGCAACCCCAGTTGATAACGTCTCGACAACTCCAGTTGTCCCGGCAATGCCGTCAATTAGGTTCCAAACCAATGAAAGGATCGAAGATATCCGACTTCCACCACCATTCCCACAAAGGTTGAAGCGACAAAAGCAAGAATACCAATTCAAGAAGTTTCTTGATATCCTAAAACAAGTCCAAATCAACTTGCCATTGGTGGAAGCAATTGAACAAATGCCAAACTATGCCAAGTTTATTAAAGACATTGTGTCCAAGAGAACAAGGCTAGGAGAGTTTGAAACAGTTGCCGCAACAGAGGGATGCATGGCAATGTTGCACAATCGTATGCCACCCAAGTTGAAGGATCCCGAAAGTTTCACAATACCCTGTTCAATTGGAAATCACTATGTCGGGAAAGCATTATGTGACCTAGGGGCTAGCATAAACTTGATGCCTAAATCAGTTTTCCAGAAACTAGGAATCGGGAAGGCAAGACCTACAACAGTTATGCTACAGCTAGCCGACAGGTCCTATGTGCATCCAAAGGGAAAAATCGAGGACATACTGCTAAAAATTGGTAAATTTATTTTTCCCGTTGACTTTATTGTTTTGGATTGTGAAGCAGATAAGCATGCACCCATCATTCTCGGAAGAACATTCCTAGCAACAGGGAGAACCTTGATCGATGTTGAAAAGGGAGAACTCACAATGAGGGTTAATGACCAGCAAGTTAAACTAAATGTGTTCCAAACACTAAGGCATGCCGATGATCCAGAAGAATGCCAACTTCTTCATGCCACGGCAGAGTTTAACTTCGACGAGGAATTTAGTTGCCTCGGCAACTATATTGCCGATCAAGAGGAACCTGAGAAGTATGAAGAATCGGTCAATGAGGGACAACAAGAAGAGGCAAATTGGCTAGTCAATCGACCAAGTACATACTTTGAACCACTGGATTACTCAGGTAAGGAAGGTAAAATCGAAAAACCCTCTATTGAACAACCACCGATTCTTGAGTTGAAACAATTGCCAGAGCAACTAAAATATGCATACTTAGGAACCGATAATACATTACCTGTAATTATTTCTTCTAAGTTACAGCCTGAGTAGGAAAAGAAGCTAATCAAGATGTTGAAGCTACACAAAAAGGCAATAGGGTGGACAATCGCCGACTTGAGGGAATTAGCCCGGCAGTGTGCATGCACAAGATTTTGTTGGAAGATGATCACAAACCTTCAATTGAGGCCCAGAGGAGAAATTTAGAGAGGGTGTTGGCAAGATGTGAAGAAACTGATTTAGTCCTCAATTGGTAGAAATGCCATTTTATGGTAGATGAAGGAATAGTTCTCGGCCACAAGATTTCATCCAAGGGAATTGAAGTAGACAAAGCCAAGGTGGACGTGATCGAGAGATTACCCCCACCAAATTCGGTTAAAGGAATTCGAAGCTTTCTTGGACATGCAGTTTTTACAGGAGGTTCATTCATAATTTTTCTAAAATCACTAAACCCTTGTGCAATTTGCTTGAACAGGATAAAGTCTTCGATTTTGATGATTCTTGCACCCCAAGCATTTGAAACCCTAAAGTAAAAGCTTACCTCGGCACCCATTGTCGTTCCACCAGATTGGACGCTACCTTTTGAGCTCATGTGTGATGCAAGTGATTTCGCAGTAGGAGCAGTCCTAGGCCAACGCACAGGTAAGACCTTCCATGTGATATACTATGCTAGTAAAACTCTTAATAGTGCTCAAGTGAATTACACAACAACGGAGAAAGTGTTACTAGCTGGAGTTTTCGCATTTGACAAGTTCCGATCCTATTTGATTGGTACAAAGGTAATTGTTCATACGGACCATTCGGCAATCAAATACCTATTTGCTAAAAAGGATGCTAAACCTCATTTGATTCGTTCGATATTACTTTTACAAGAGTTTGATATTGAAATTAAGGATCGGAAAAGAACAGAAAATCAAGTGGCCGATCACTTATCACGTTTAGAACGCAACAGGGAGGAGGACGCGAATCTAGAGATATGCGATGCATTCCCAGATGAACAAATTTTAGTTGCCTCGGTAACCATGGATGCACACGCCTCGGCAACCCTCGACGCCGCAGCAGCCATGGACGTGCACGCCTCAGCAACTCTTGATGCCGCAGCTGCCCTTGACGCGCACGCCTCGGCAACCATGGACGCGCACGCCTCGACAACTCTCAACACCGCAGCAGCCTTTGACGCGCACGCCTCGGGAATTTTGGGAGCAGTCGCCACGGCAGCACATGCCTCGGCAATACCCTGGTACGCGGATTTAGTTAATTTCCTTGTTTGTGGTATTTTACCTTATGGCATTACTCACCAAGGGAAGAAGCGGTTCCGCCATGATGCTAAGCATTACTTTTGGGACGAGCCTATTTTGTTTAAACAATGTGCAGATCAGGTCATACACCGATGTGTCCCTAAAGAAGAGCAACAGAATGTATTCCGGCAATGCCATTCTTCACCCTATGGAGGACATTTTGGAGGAACTCGTACCGCGGCCAAAGTGTTGCAATCCGGTTTGTATTGGCCAACATTGTACAAAGATGCCCGAGACTTTTACAAGCAATGTGATCGTTGCCAGAGAACGGGAAATATCTCTAGACTACATGAGATGTCGCTCCAAAACATCATCGAGGTGGAACTGTTCGATGTATGGGGGATCGATTTTATGGGACCTTTCCCATCTTCATTCGGCAACCTCTACATTCTACTTGCCGTCGACAACGTGTCTAAATGGGTTGAGGCAGCTACAGTTCCCAACAACGATTCCAAGACCGTGCAACGATTCTTGCAGAAAAACATATTTACACGTTTGGGATGCCAAGAGCAATTATCAGTGACGAAGGCAAGCATTTTGACAACAGACTAATTGCCAAGATATTGCAACGCTTCGGCATATCACACAAGATCGCCACGGCATATCACCCACAAACCAACGGGCAAGCAGAAATTTCCAACCGGGAATTGAAGGGTATACTCGAGAAAGTTGTAAATCCTTCTAGGAAGGATTGGTCATTAAGACTAGATGACGCACTTTGGGCATATCGCACTGCATTCAAAACACCCTTAGGTATGTCCCCCTTTCGACTTGTCTATGGCAAAACATGCCATCTACCGGTGGAAATCGAACACAAGGCATATTGGGGAATCAAGACCGTGAATATGGATTGGGAAAGTGCCGGACAAAAGCGTTTGTTGGACCTCAATGAGATAGAAGAATTTTGTGCACTCGCCTATAACAATGCACGAATCTACAAGGAGAAAACAAAGCATTGGCATGACAATAAACTATTGCCGCGGCAATTCACGCTAGGGCAACTAGTTAATGGACAAAGCATTGGCATGACAATAAACTTTTCTCAGGAAAGCTGAAATCAAGATGGTCGGGACCATTCGAAGTGGTTAAACCATTCTCCCATGGTGCCGTGATAATCAAGTCCATCTCTGACAACCATGAATTCAAAGTTAATGGACAAAGATTGAAGCACTACAATGGTGCCCATGTGGAACGTAACAAAGAAGTGGTCAACTTAGGAGATGCATGAGCATGCTCTCCCTTTTGATATTTTATTTTTATTTTTATTTTTTTATTTATTTTTTTTTTTATTTTCGATTAATTTTTCATTTTATTTTATTTTAGTTTTTTGAATTTTTATTTTTTTATTATTTTCGATTATTATTAATTTTCTTTAGGATATTTTTTTTTATTTATCTTTTTAAGTTTAAGAATCCCATTACACATCTTTATTTATTTTCTTTATTAGTTTATCTTTAATTTTAATCCTTATTTGATTTGTCTTTGAATTGTAGGAAAAAGTTCAAGATAAAGAGGAATTTTAATCCAAGAAGGAAAATATCTTCAACAAGGAAACTAATGGGCTGAATCTAAGGCTTATATAAAGCCTCCAATTTACCCTAATCAAACCCCCTCATGCCGTCACCTTCTCCCTAAACCAAAACCCTTTTTCATTTTCCTCTAATCCCACCTACCAAATTTACCACTTATCTTTTCTATAAAACCCATCACCCTTAACCTATTCCTACTTTTTATCTTGCAACTTTTTAGTTTCTTTTCTTTTCTTTTATTTGTTTTTTTTTACAAAACTCACAACCAAGATCATCTATGGCATCCAAGATTAAATTTTTAGTTCATCCAAGTTCCTCCAAAGAACCAAGATACAAGAAGTTTGCTACACCGGTGGTTCAAGAAAGATTTCACTCCAAGTTTGAAAGCCGAAAGATTCATGAAGAACAAGGCTTTGAATACTCCAACTCTCGTCAAGATTTTGGCCTTGAACCATTCATCTTCGAGAGGATTGCACATCAAAAGTGGCAAATCTTTTGCCATCAACCGGAACCGGGCCATACTCATAAGCCCCAAAAACGTCAACACCTTTTACGAGCTTTACATTGAGAATGACGAGTATCAAGCCTTCGTTGATCAAATCACGCCCAAGCAACTCGACAAGGTGCTTCAAGAACTCACTCAACCGGGAACTCATTGGAACGACGGTAAATACAAGGGCACGGTAAATCACCTTCGGCTGAAACCCGAGGCAAAACTATGGAATAAGTTTGTTAAAACTTCTTTAATGCCCACCACACACAATACTACCGTTGATATACCACGTCTTTTGCTCATATATTCTATTTTGCATAATCGCGTCATTAACATTGGAAAATTTATTTGTGATGAGATTTTTGTATGTAGCTCAAAAGATAAGGGTTCTCTTTTCTTCCCTTGCTTAATTTCTAATCTTTGCAAGGAGATGCATGTCCCAAGTGAGTCCACCGATGAAAAGGCCCTACCAAAGTCCGGTTGGAATCAAGCACTAATCCAAAAGCTAATGGGAGAGGCACCGGGAAATTCTTCATGGCCTCCAATTGCCACGGCAACTCCTGCCGCCCAGGCAATCCCTAATGCCTAAGCACCTAACGCCAAATGCAACTCGGCCATCAACACTGGGACACTTTGAAGCACTCTTGCAACCATTGGCAAGCCACCTAAGGCAAATTGAAGACTGGAAACTAATGTTCATGCGGTACATGAAGGAGCACAACAATGCCATCACCCAAGTCATCCTAGAAAAGTACCCGGACAATCGCGTGCCGTTCCCAATCTTTCCTGCCGAGATCCTTGCCTCGGTAACCAATGAAGCAGTGGCCATGGCAACCGCAACAGATGATGCCGCGGCAACCTACATCGTGCCTGCACAAGCTGACGCCACGACAACCAAAGCTAAAGACATCCCGACAACCACTGCAAAAGCCAAAGGTAAAGCACCTATGCCCGAATCAACTCCTACGGAATCATTTTCTGATTTTTCAGATTCGGACGAGTCCTCCATTGCACCAACAAAGACCGCACCAATTGAATCCTCCAAGTGAAAAGCCAATGACATTGATGAAGAGGACGATGAGGACAACCCCGAACGAGGATCGATTCCACCACCGGCAACAAGAAAACAACCATCGCGTTCAAGCAAGAGAATCAAGACACTGACCAAAAGGAAACTAATCATCTACGATGACGAACTCTCGGAGTAAGTCCTCGTATGCATTTTATTTTTCGTTATTTTTATTTTTCTTTCATGCATGGATTGAGGACAATGCCTCACTCGAGTTTGGGGGGGATTGTTATTAGTAGTTACCAAGTTTAGTTACATTCATCTTAAGTATTACATTTAGGATACATAAATTGCTTGCCATGCCTTTAGTTGGAACAAGAATTGTTTAGATTTGATGAATATCCGATGATGACTTTGCCAATGCACTTAATTGATAGAATTGTTATTCTAGGATAACCATGGAAAAACTCAGAATTTTACTATGATGCTAAATTTGACGAAACACTGTTGTGGTTTGATTGATTTAAGGAATTCTAGTGAACGTAGGTTGATAATTAACAAATTGGGGGATTAGAATAAAAATTAGATGAATTCTAGAGGTGCCCGAAATTGGCTCTAGCATGTGCTAAATTTTGATCACTAGAGGTGCCCGAAACTGGCTCTAGTATGTGCTAAAAAAAATTCGCTAGAGGTGCCCAAAACCGGCTCTAGTCGAATAAAACTAAAAACAAAACACTAGAGGTGCCCAAAACTGGCTCTAGTTAAAACATGTTAAAAAGAACCCAATGAAGTAATTTGAAAACCTCTTGTTTGCATAGAATCTGAAAAATCAACTTGCACACAACTCTGCACACACTCACAAGCATTATCGTTTGATTCCGAGTAACTCCTAAGTTTTTTGAAAAATAAAAATCCAATCATACTTTGTGCCCCGGTTCAGAGAATTGAAATCAAGTTCAAAGCTAAGTTTGTGAAAATTGAAGTCTTGGCAAGTAATTATTAGTTTGCATTGCTTGAGGACAAGCAACAGTTCAAGTTTGGGGGTGTGATAAGTGTTCAAAAGTACTATTTTTCTTACCCTTTTTACTCATATTATTGCTAAACTTAGGCTCATATTAGTTGCATAATTAGCCATTCATGCATTAATCCATGTTTCCTTCCATCGTTGAGCTTGATTACATAACTTGGTAGTTTTTGTGGGGAAAGATGTTGCTTTGGTGTGTTTTGTGTGTATGTACAAGATCACTTGCCAAAGAAAGACTAGAGCTAGTTGCCAGGGCAATACATGAAGGAGATGTCGAGCTAGTTGCCAGGGTAAGGCATGAAGGAGATGCCGAGCCAGTTGCCAGGGCAATTGTCGACAAGAGCAAAGGTGATATGGTAGTCGAAATTGATGACTAGACAAGCCCAAGATGACGTGGAGCAAAGCCCAATCCCAAAGGAATTTGATTTCCATGAAGAGATTAAAGAATAATTAAATTCCAAGAAGATAGGAGAAGTTCTAGTAGGAATATAATTATAATAAAGAATTATATTCCTTAAAGATAATTTAATTCCAACTTAACTTCCTCCTCAAATGACTTTGATCTAACCCTATAAATAGAGCACCATATCGTCAACTTGAGGGAGAGAGAAAAGGAGGGGAATTTCGACAACTCCAATGAGGGCAAGAGGAGAGAATTCTCGACAAGCATCTAGGGCAAGGAGAATTTCGACAAGCTTCCTTCTTCATCCTTTTCTTTCTTGTTCGATTGGGTTCATGCTAGGGATTATTTATCTTGTGTTTCTTTGGAACCTAGCCATGAACTAAATCTATTTGGCTATGGTTATTGTGTTTTGTGGTTGTGAGAAACTATTGGTTTTTGTTTAGGTAATAAGAGTTTGCACTTTTCTATTCAAGGTTTATTCATTCTTGGTTCTTATTCTTGTTTGTGAGTGAATTGGGAGAGGATCTCGTAACTTCATCTATTTATCTAATATCGGGAGAGTTAGATTCAAGAAACGAATGAATATGATCTTTATTCAATCTATTGATGGTCAAGATTAATCCGGCTTAGGAATAAGTTAAGGATTTCAACGGCTAAGAGGAGCGCAAGATTGGTTGTTGTTCACCCTTGATTCACGCAGGGATGTATTATCAAGGCATGCACAAGTAGCTAGAGTTTCGACTTAGGGATAAGAAGAAACCATTGAAGAACTCTCTACCGAACCTTGAAGGTTGCTGCCCAGACGCCCAAGTTGTTACCCAACAAGTCGCCCAGGCAACCATCGATTAGTTGCCAAGGCAACCCCGTTGTGCAAGTTTCCATGGAAACTGAGTTGCCCGTACACTCTTTTACCAAGACGATCCAATCGGCTATCACACCTCAACTGACGATAATCTGGCCTATCTCTTTCATTTGATCTCATTTATTCTTTTACTTTATTGCTTTCTAGATTAGTTATTAGTTAAAACTCCTATAATCCTTTATTTGTGTTTTTACTTTTTACAGTGCAAGAGACTAGATTCTTGAAGTAGCACCAATCCCTGTGGAGACGATATCTTTTATACTATAACTTGCAACGTGTATACTTGCACAATTGTGTAGCACTTATTACGCGCAACAGCGATCACCACTAGAAGTGGCCAACAACTTAAAGAGGCTCAAGCCCGCTCATCAAACAAAACTCCACAAAAAGATCAAGACGAACCTAGCGGCAAAGCCTCAGATGCTGAACCAGGAATTGTCGCGGCAGCCGGCAATAAGCATGCCTCGGCAACCAACGATAAGGATGCCTCAGCAACTTGCGATAAGCATGCCTCGGCAACCCCAGTTGATAATGCCTCGGCAACTCCAGTTGTCCTGGCAATGCCGTCGATCAGGTTCCAAACCAATGAAAAGATCGAATATATCCGACTTCCACCACCATTCCCACAAAGGTTGAAGCAACAAAAGCAAGAATATCAATTCAAGAAGTTTCTTGATATCCTAAAGCAAGTCCACATCAACTTGCCATTGGTGGAAGCAATTGAACAAATACCGAACTATGCCAAGTTTCTTAAAGACATTGTGTCCAAGAGAACAAGGCTATGAGAGTTTGAAACAGTTGCCGAAACAGAGGGATGCATGGCCATGTTGCACAATCGTATGCCACCTAAGTTGAAGGATCCCAAAAGTTTCACAATACCATGTTCTATTGGAAACCACTATGTTAGTAAAGCATTATGCGACCTTGGGGCTAGCATAAACTTGATGCCTAAATCGGTTTTCCAGAAACTAGGAATCGGGAAGGCGAGACCTACAACAATTATGCTATAGCTAGCCGACAGATCCTATGTGCACCCAGAGGGAAAAATGCCAACTTTATTGTTTTGGATTGTGAAGCAGACGAGCATGCACCTATCATTCTCGAGAGACCATTCCTAGCAATAGGGAGAACCTTGATCGATGTTGAAAAGGGAGAACTCACAATGCGGGTGAATGACCAGCAAGTTAAACTAAATGTGTTCCAAACACTAAGGCATGCCGATAATCCAGAAGAATGCCAACTTCTTCATACCACGACAGAGTTTAACTTCGACGAGGAATTCAGTTGCCTCGGCAACTACATTACCGATCAAGAGGAACCTGAGGAGTATGAAGAACCGATCAATGAGGAACAACAAGTAGAGGCAAATTGGCTAGTCAATCGACCAGGTACATACTTTGAACCACTGGATTACTCATGTAAGGAAAGTAAGCTCGAAAAGCCCTCTATTGAACAACCACATATTCTTGAGTTGAAACAGTTGCCAGAGCAACTAAAATATGCATACTTAGGAACTGCCCTCTATTAAACAGCCTGAGCAGGAAAAGAAGCTGATCAAAATGTTGATGCTACACAAGAAGGCAATAAGGTGGACAATTGCCGACCTGAAGGGAATTAGCCCGGCAGTGTGCATGCACAAAATTTTGTTGGAAGATGATCACAAACCTTCAATTAAGGCCTAGAGGAGACTGAATCATGCCATTAAAGGGGTTGTAATGAAAGAAATCATCAAGTGGCTTGATGCCGGCATTATATACCCTATCTCTGATAGTACATAGGTAAGTTCGGTACAAAGTGTACCGAAAAAGGGAGGTATAACGGTGGTAAATAAAGAAAACAATGAACTCATTCCAACCAAGATTGTGATCGGTTGGAGGGTTTGTATGGATTATCGAAAGCTAAACAAAGCCTCTAGGAAAGATCACTTCCCATTACCCTTTATCGATCAAGTGCTTGATCGTCTTGTAGGTAAACCCTTTTATTTTTTTCTTGATGGTTATTCAGGTTACAATCAAATTGCCATAGCACCATAAGATCAAGAAAAGAAAACCTTCACATACCCATACGGTACTTATGCTTTCCGAAGGATGTCGTTCAGATTGTGTAACGCCCCAGCACCCTTCCAAAGATGCATGATGGCACTCTTTTCAGACATGGTCGAAGACTTCCTTGAGATCTTCATGGATGATTTTTTTTGTTTTTGGTAATGACTTCGACAGCTGCCTCAACAATTTAGAGAAGGTGTTGGCAAGATGTGAAGAAATTGATTTAGTCCTCAATTGGGAGAAGTGCCATTTTAGGGTAGATGAAGGAATAGTGCTCGACCACAAGATTTCATCCAAGGGAATTGAATTAGACAAAGCCAAGGTGGACGTGATCAAGAGACTACCCCCACCAAGTTCGGTTAAAGGAATTCGAAGCTTTCTTGGACATGCAGGTTTTTATAGGAGGTTCATTCATAATTTTTCTAAAATCACTAAACCCTTGTGCAATTTGTTTGAACAGGATAAAGTCTTCGATTTTGATGATTCATGCACCCAAGCATTTGAAACCCTAAAGGAAAAGCTTGCCTCAGTACCCATTGTCGTTCCACCAGATTGGACGCTACCTTTTGAGCTCATGTGTGATGCAAGTGATTTTACAGTAGGAGTAGTCCTAGGCCAACGCACATGTAAGACCTTCCATGTGATATACTACGCTAGTAAAACTCTTAATAGTGCTCAAATGAATTACACAACAACGGAGAAAGATTTACTAGCTGTAGTTTTCGCATTTGACAAGTTCTGATCCTATTTGATTGGTACAAAGGTAATTGTTCATGCGGACCATTCGGCAATCAAATATCTATTTGCTAAAAAGGATGCCAAACCTCGTTTGATTAGTTGGATATTACCTTTACAAGAATTTGATATTGAAATTAAGGACAGGAAATGAATAAAAAATCAAGTGGTCGGTCACTTATCACGTTTAGAACGTAATAGGGAGGAGGACGCGGATCTAGAGATATGCGATGCATTCTCGGATGAGCAACTTTTAGTTGCCTCGACAACCTTCGACACCTTGGCAGCCCTTGACGTGCACGCCTCAGCAACTCTCGACGCCACAGTAGCCCTTGATGCACACGCCTCGGTAACCATGGATGCGCATGCCTCGGTAACCCTCAATGCCTCGGAAGCCCTTGACGTGCACACCTCGAGAACCATGGATGTGCATGCCTGGACAACCCTCGACGCTTCGGTAGCCCTTGACGCGCACGCCTCAGTAATTTTGGGAGCAGTCGCCATGGCAGCACATGCCTTGGTAATACCCTGGTACGCGAATTTAGTCAATTTCCTTGTTTGTGGTATTTTACCTTATGGTCTTACTCACCAAGGGAAGAAACGGTTCCGCCATGATGCTAAGCATTACTTTTGGGATGAGCCTCTTTTGTTTAAACAATGTGCACATCAGGTTGTACGCAGATGTGTCCCTGAAGATGAGCAGCATAATGTACTCTGGCAATGCCATTCTTCACCCTATGGAGGACATTTTGGAGGAACTCGTACTGTGGCCAAAGTTTTGCAATTCGGATTGTATTGGCCAACATTGTACAAAGATGCCCAAGACTTTTACAAGCGATGTGATCGTTGCCAGAGGACGGGCAATATCTCTAGACGACATGAGATGCCGCTCCAAAACATCATCAAGGTGGAATTGTTCGATGTATGGGGGGTCGATTTTATGAGATCTTTCCCATCTTTTTTCGGCAACCTCTACATTCTACTTGCCGTCGACTACGTGTCTAAATGGGTTGAGGCAGCTGCAGTTCCCAACAACGATTCCAAAACCGTGCAACGATTCTTGCAAAAAAATATATTTACACAGTTTGGGATGCCGAGAGCAATTATTAGTGACGAAGGCAAGCATTTTGACAACAGACTTATTGCCAAGATATTGCAACGCTTCGGCGTATCACACAAGATTGCCACGGCATATCACCCACAAACCAACGGGAAAGAAAAAATTTCCAACCGGGAATTGAAGGGTATACTCGAGAAAGTTGTAAATCCCTCTAGGAAGGATTGGTCATTAAGACTAGATGACGCACTTTGGGCATATCGCACTGCATTCAAAACACCCTTAGGTATGTCCCCCTTCCGACTTGTCTATGGCAAAAAATGCCATCTACCGGTGGAAATCGAACACAAGGCATATTGGGCAATCAAGACCGTGAATATGGATTGGGAAAGTGTCGGACAAAAGCGTTTGTTAGACCTCAAAGAGATAGAAGAATTTCGTGCACTCGCCTATAACAATGCACTAATCTACGAGGAGAAAACAAAGCAATGGCATGACAAGAAACTATTGTCACGGCTATTCACGCTAGGGCAACTAGTTCTCTTATTCAATTATCGGCTAAAACTTTTCCTGGGAAAGCTGAAATCAAGATGGTCGGGACCATTCGAAGTTGTCAAACCATTCTCCCATGGTGTCGTGATAATCAAGTCCATCACTGACAAACATGAATTCAAAGTTAATGGACAAAGATTAAAGCACTACAATGGTGCCCATGTGGAACGTAACAAAGAAGTGGTCAACTTAGGAGATGGATGAGCATGCTCTCCTTTCGATATTTTATTTTTAATTTTATTTTTTTAATTTTTATTTTTATTATTTCTGATTATTATTATATTTTTAGGATAGATTTATTTTCTTTTTTATCTTTTTAAGTTTAAGAATCCCTTTACACATCTTTATTTATTTTCTTTTATTAGTTTATCTTTAATTTTAATCCTTATTTAATTTGTCTTTGAATTGTAGGAAAAGAGTTTAAGATAAAGAGGAATTTTGATCGAAGAAGGAAAACATCTTCAACAAGGAAATTAATGGGCTGAATCTAAGGCTTATATAAAGCCTCCAACTTACCCTAATTAAACCCCATTGCCGTCACCCTTCCCCTAAACTGAAACCCTCTTTTTCTTCTTTCCAAAATTAATCCCACCCACCATATTTACTACCTATCTTTTCTATATAATCCATCACCCTTAACTTCCAAGAAACCTATTCCTACTTTTCTTCTTGCAACTCTTTAGTTTCTTTTATTTTTTCTTTGTTTTTACAAAACTCACAACCAAGATCATCCATGGCATCCAAAATTAAATTTTTGGTTCATCCAAGTTCTTCCAAAGAACCAAGATACAAGAAGTTTGCTACACCGGTGGTTCAAGAAAGATTTCACTCCAAGTTTGAAAGTCGGAAGATTTACGAAGAACAAGGCTTTGAATACTCCAACTCTCATTAAGATTTTGGCCTTGAACCATTCATCTTCGAGAGGATTACACATCAAAAGTGGCAAATCTTTTGCCATCAATCGGAACCGGGTAACATCTCATGGGTAAGAGAATTCTATGCTCACTCACCTAACCCGGATAATCCTTATGTTTTTGTTAGTGACAAGGCCATACTCATAAGCCCCGAAAACATCAACACATTTTACGGGTTTTACATTGAGAAGGACAGGCATCAAGCCTTTGTTAATCAAATCACGCCCAAGCAACTCGACAAGGTGCTTCAAGAACTCACTCAACCAGGACCTCATTGGAACGACGGTAAATACAAGGGCACTGTAAATCACCTTCGGCTTAAACCCGAGGCAAAACTATGGAATAATTTTGTTAAAACTTCTTTAATGCCCACAACACAATACTACCGTTGATATACTACGTCTTTTGCTCATACATTCTATTTTGCATAATCGCATCATTAACATTGGAAAATTATTTGTGATGAGATTTTTGTATGTAGCTTAAAAGATAAGGGTTCTCTTTTCTTCCCTTGCTTAATTTCTAATCTTTGCAAGGAGATGCATGTCCCAAGTAAGTCCACCGATGAAAAAAACCATACCAAAGTCCGGTTGGAATCAAGCACAAATCCGAAAGCTAATGGGAGAGGCACCAGAAAATCCTCAAGGCCTCCAATTGCTGTAGCAACTCATGTCGCCCCGGCAATCCCTAATGCCCAAGCACCTAACGCCCCAGTAACTCGGCCATCAACCCCGGGACACTTTGAAGCACTCTTGCAACCATTGGCGAGCCACCTAAGGCAAATTGATAAGGTACATAAGGTACATGAAGGAGCACAACAATGCCATCACCCAAGTCATCCTAGAAAAGTACCCGGACAACCGCGTGTCATTCCCAATCTTTCCTTCCGAGATCCTTGCCCCGACAACCAATGAAGCAGTCGCCACGACAACCGCAACAAATGATGCCACGACAACCAACCATGAAGATGTCATGGCAACCAAAGCTAAAGACATCCCGATAACCACTGCAAAAGCCAAAGGTAAAGCACATATGCCCGAATAAACTCATACGGAATCATTGTCTGATTTTTCAGATTTGGACGAGTCCTCCATTGCACCAACAAAGACCGCACCAATTGAATCCTCCAAGCGAAAAGCCAATGACATTGATGAAGAGGATGATGAGGACAACCCCGTACGAGGATTGATTCCACCATCGGCAACAAGGAAACAACCATCGCGTTAAAGCAAGAGAATCAAGACACCGACCAAAAGGAAACTAATCATCCATGACGACGAACTCTCGGAGTAAGTCCTCGTTTTCATTTTATTTTTTGTTATTTTTATTTTTCTTTAATGCATGCATTGAGGACAATGCCTCACTCGAGTTTGGGGGGATTGTTATTAGTAGTTACCATGTTTAGTTGTATTCATCTTAAGTATTGCATTTAGGATACATAAATTGCTTGCCATGCCTTTAGTTGGAACAAGAATTGCCTAGATGTGATGAATAACTGATGATGACTTTGCCAATGCACTTAATTGATATAATTTTTATTCTAGGATAACCATGGAAAAACTTAAAATTGTACTATGATGCTAAATTTGATGAAACACTATTGCGGTATGATTGATTTAAAGAATTCTAGTGAACTTAGGTTGATAATTAAACAAATTGGGGGATTAGACTAAAAACTGGATGAATGCTAGAGGTGCCCAAAATTGGCTCTAGCATGTGCTAAAAAAATGGATCGCTAGAGGTGCCCGAAACCGGCTCTAGTATGTGCTAAAAATTGATCGCTAGAGGTGCCTAAAACCTGCTCTAGTCGAATAAATTAACTTAAGGAAACTAAAAACAAAACACTAGAGGTGCCCAAAACCGGCTCTAGTTAAAACATGTTAAAAAGAACCCAATGAAGTAATTTGAAAACCTCTTGTTTGCATAGAATCCAAAAAATCAACTTGCACACAACTCCCCACACACTCACAAGCATTATAGTTTGATTCCGAGTAACTCCTAAGTTTTTCGAAAAATGAAAAGCCATTCATACTTTGTGCCCCGGTTCTGAGAATTGAAATCAAGTTCAAAGCTAAGTTTGTGAAAATTGAAGTCTTGGCAGGTAATTATTAGTTTGCATTGCTTGAGGACAAGCAATAGTTTGAGTTTGGGGGTGTGATAAGTGTTCAAAAGTACTGTTTTTCTTACCCTTTTTACTAATATTATTGTTAGACTTAGGCTCATATTAGTTACATAATTAGTCATTCATGCATTAATCCATGTTTCCTCCATTGTTGAGCTTGATTGCATAACTTGGTTGTTTTTGTGGGAAAAGATGCTGCTTTGGTGTGTTTTATGTGTATGTGCAGGATCACTTGCCAAAGTAAGGCTAGAGCTAGTTGCTAGGGCAATGCATGAAGGAGATGTCGAGCTAGTTGCCAGGGCAATGCATGAAGGATACGCCGAGCCAATTGCCAGGGCAATTGTCGACAAAGAATAAGGTGATATTGAAGTCGAAATTGATGACTAGACATGCCCAAGATGACGTGGGGCAAAGCTAAATCCCAAAGGAGTTTGATTTCTATGAAGAGGTTAAAGAATAATTAAATTCTAAGAAGATAGGAGAAGTTCTAGAATGAATATAATTATAATAAAGAATTATATTCTTTAAAGATAATTTAATTCAAACTTAACTTCCTCCTCAAATGACGACTTTGACCTAGCCCTATAAATAGATCACCAAGCCGTCAACTCCAAAGGGGGAGAGAGGAGAGAATTTTCGACAACATCAAGGGCAAGGAGGATTTCGACAGAGCTCCATCCATTCTTCATTTTTTTCTTTCTTATTTAATTAGGTTCATGCTAGGAATTCTTTATCTTGTGTTTCTTTGGAACCTAGCCATGAACTAAATCTATTTGGCTAACGTTATTGTGTCTTGTGGTTGTGAGAAACTATTGGATTTTGTTTAGGTAATAAGAGTTTGCACTTTTCTATTCAAGGTTTATTCATTCTTGGTTCTTATTCTTATTTGCGAGTGAATTGGGAGAGGATCTCGTAACTTCATCTATTTATCTAATATCGGGAGAGTTAGATTCAAGAAACAAATGAATATGATCTTTATTCAATCTATTGATGGTGAAGATTAATCCGGCTTAGGAATAAGTTAAGGATTTCAACGGCTAAGAGAAGCGCAAGATTGGTTGTTGTTCACCCTTGATTCACGCAGGGATGTATTATCAAGGCATGCACAAGTAGCTAGAGTTTCGACTTATGGATAAAAAGAAACCAACGCTCTGCCGAACCTTGAAGGTTGCTGCCCAGACGCCCAAGTAGTTGCCCAACTAGTCGCCCACGCAACCATCGATTAGTTGCCAAGGTAACCTCGTTGTGCAAGTTGCCACGGCAACTGAGTTGCCCTTGCACTCTTTTACCAAGACGATCCAATCGGCTATCACACCTCAACTCACGATAACCTAGCCTATCTCTCTCATTTGATCTCATCTATTCTTTTACTTTATTGCTTTCTAGTTTAGTTATTAGTTTAAACTCCTATAATCTTCTATTTGTGTTTTTACTTTTTATAGTGCAAGAGTTTAGATTCTTGAAGTGGCACCAATCCCTGTGGGGACGATATCTTTTATACTATAACTTACGACATGTACACTTGAACAATTGCGGAACACTTATTACGCGTAACAACAAGCATGTAATACCCCAAATTATGGCCTAGTAAAATGTTAACATTAACAGTTTATAAATTTTAAGTTGAATAAGGATTAGAGGATCGAACTAAAAAGAAAGAAAGAAATAGTGCCTAATTATAAATGGACTAAACCGTAAAGATTTGAGCATTGGAGGTTTGCATGATAAGAAGATTTTAGTTTATGGTCCATCAACATGTCAATTGTAAAATTGACCATGTAGGAATTGAAGGAGAGAACCGGCTAAAGGTGGAAAAGATGTGTCATCTTCTTCTTTCTCCTAAAGTTGAAACGAACTATGTTTGAGAGAGAGAGCTTGAGAGCGTATAGCAAATCTTGGTGAACACATTGTTTTGGGCAAAATTTTGGTAAATTCTTTCGAATAGCTGTTGTAGGGGGTAAGAACTTATCTTTCCTCATCTTTAGAAGAATACTATAGCTTAGAAATTTAAGTATTTTGTCTATATGATGTTTGATTGATTAGGTTGATTAGAAGTATCTTTTGATGCCATGAAATTTTGTAGATTATTTGAAAGCATGTATGTTAAGCTTTTATGTTAGTAAGTTTGTTGCATAGTTAAGTTCCGATCTTGTTGAGAATGAGTATCTTTATGGCTGAAATTGTTTGATGTTCGAATAGATCTTTGGATTTGGCAATTGAATCGAATGTAGTTAAAATGATTTCTAAGCATCTAGTTAGGGGATGTATTGTTTATACATGAGAATATGAAAATTGTTTAGAATGATTGAATGGATGTAAAATGTAAGAGGTTGTTCTAATTTATGAGCATATGAAAACACTATCAATTGTGGTAGAATTGAGTAATTACGAAAAGTATAAGGATTATTTTGAGTAACTTAAAAGTAGGGAACTGTTATGTGGAACTTAGGGACTATTTTGTTATAGATTTAACAGTTAATAGATTGTTTGAACATATGCAGATAAGAATAAATGTTAATTGAGATTGTTTGGACTTATAGATAATTTTGTGGATTTGTTTTAGAATGATTCAAAATAGGGAAGGGGTTGTTGGTACTTTATAAGGACTATTTTAAAAGTATACATATAATATGAAGGGTTGTTTTGATATGTAAAGTATGTATGCCATTGTAGGGAATGCTCTACACTGATATGTAAAATTAGAGGATTGTTTTGGTAGTTATATATGTGAAAACATATGTTAGAAATGTTTAGACTAAATTTAGGTGTACATTGGACTATCATGAATTTTTATACATGAATATGTTTGTGTAAAAGAACTATTTTACATCTAGTCAAATGTTATTGGACTGGTTGTGTGAACGTATATGAGTTCACACGTATTGAAGTAGCTCGATATGTGATTGATTGCTTGAAGTTATCCTAATGCATAGTTATACTCATTGTCACATTAGATCAATAAGATATTGAAGGTGTAAGGGTTGTAATAGATCAAACAATAGACAAGAAAAAGGGGATTTCAAGAACAAAACTAGCTTGGATTGATCTATGAGTGTAGTTTAAAGTCTCGGGATTGGTTAAAAGCCTTCCCGAGTGTTTTGTCAATTTAAATTAAGTTACCCTATGTTTGTATAATCATTTCTTAAGCTAAGCTTGGATTAAATGTGTCTATATGCTAAAATAACTTGTACTTTGCAAATATTTGATACAAAGTACGTTTGATTTGGAAGATTGATCAAAAGTATGCGCATGACAAGATTAAAACTAAGGCATGATCTATTGTTAAAGTAATCTTAAAACTATGATTATGAAAGAATCTATAAGTATACATATACATGAAGTATCAGTTAAGTACTATGAAATGATATCTGACACTTGGCTAGGGAGCAATGCTCATTTGTTTCTGTTATGATATGATTATATGAATATGGAGCTAGGCTCATACTTGATATGATAAGATAAGAGTATGTGAAAAGCCTCGGTATCAAGTCAGTCTTAGGTATAGGTGGCATACTATAGAGTCCATAGAGCTCAGTTTTGGGAGGACTACGGTCCTTATTTGGCGATAGTAGGAGGGATTGACCGGTACTATGAGTACCTTTCTATTTGGCGATAGTTGGTTGGGGATTTGAGTACCTAGGCTGATGTTTGATTTCAAGGCTATATTAAATTAATTTAATAAAAAAATTTGGTAAGGAATTAAGTTATCACCTTATAAGACCAGTAATATGTGTTTTGGATAAGCTTTGCTATGTAAATTCTTTGTTAAGAAATCTATGATTTCATTTTGCTATGTTAAAATTGATTTTATCACAAATTATTATCAGTGGCTCAGAATTACTTGTAGGTAATAATTCGAACAATTAAGAATATACAATCTATGTTAAATCCCTAAAGATTGTTGAATATTTTGGGTATAATTGAAATGATAAACTCAATCAAATGTTAGCAACAAGGGTTGCCATCTTATTCAAGATAAGACTTTGCTTAGTTGAATTTCTTTTATTGTGAAAGGATATAGTTGCTATTGCATGCTTTAGTTGTTTTAAACTATCTCACTAAGTAGTTGTACTTACTTAACTTCTCACCATTCTTCAGGTTGAAGTTATTTTGGCCAGCTGTGAACTCGGGCAAGATCACAAGGATTCAAGAAGTATGTTTTGTAAATTCCTTTCAACAACTTCTAGTAGGTGGCACATGTCTAATAGTTATGCATAATGCATTTAGATATTCCCTTTTTGCTACTTATGTATATAAGTAAACTAGATAGTTTTATGGTATGTGATGGCCTTTAATCCTTTATGTGATTAGTGGCTATTTTTGGTTTACTAAGCTTAATGTTGAAAGGATCGTATGGTTATTAAGTCATGATAAAAGTCGATTAAAAGTCTAAGTAAGAATTTAAGTTATGCTATGATGGAGTTAGAATGTTTGGGTTGATGTTATATCCTATTTAGTGGAGTGTCCGAAAGTTACTTGATTTTAAGTTATATGCCATATTTTGATCGGATGTTTTAGGACTAGTTTATGTGAAATGGTTAACTAATTAAGTAATTGTGAATATGTTATATATGGTTTTTATAGCTAATAGGATTCCTCAAGATAGATCTTCTAAAAATAATAAATTTGCAATTAGTATTGCTTGTATAACTTTGTGAGCTTAGTTGATTGACATTGAATAACCTAAAAATTCTAATTTACATATTGTATATTCGAAGGGTGTAGTTCTAACCATCCTTAATTTAACCTTTGCTTTAAAATAAATGGCATGCCTTTTAAATGTTTCATGATAAAAGAATGTATTAAACTTGAAAGCCTAGGTTTATTCTTGATAGTATTATGATCTTAACCATAAAACCTATCTATAGGTAAGTTTGAGTTCCTTGTTTGTTAAGTAACACTTCTTAGTTCAGTTTACTCCTAAAACTGGGTAAGGGGTGTTACAAAGCAAAGCACAAATATCTAAACCAATGCAACCAACAATCCAAAATGGCCAATTACAAACCAAGAACAGTATAACAACCCGCTCAAATAGGGAGTTTAACAAGTCATCTCCCAAAACAACAACGAAATCCCCTATTGCCCTTATTACTTATATTCTAATTCGAAACATACTTTTAATATCAAGTCTTTAGTGATCCCTTGCTTCCTCGCTGCCTCAAAATCTTTAATTCTCTGCATTGATGGACAAAGAGAGCGTAAGCACACTAGGCTTAGTGAGGAGTGCTCAAAACAAAACACCATCAACGCATTTGAAACCATTTCTCCAAACAACACATTGAAATCTCATTTCAATCATCTTTCAGACATCACTTAAAACATCTTTGAAATATCATGCCTTGAAAACCATGCACTTAACACTTACAAACACTGGATTAATGCATCTCAATGCATTACAAACACTGCAACAACATCCCTTACAATCCTCAACAATTCTTTCACAATTACCTAACCACAACAATCGAAATCATCATCTAACGCTTTCTAAACACAACCCAGCCACAAAATATCAATCTAACACTTCCATTAACATCAATAAACACTCAAAATAAGATTACATCATCCTTATATCTCCATCAACTAAACAGCCCACACAACACCTCAAAAACACAAATCTAACAACCTAAATAATTTGGGATTCATGGTGTTTCGGGATTCCAATGTTAAAAACAACTTATCCACATTATAAAACATCCAATACATGTTTAAAATCAATCCTCAACACTGAAAAATAGATCCAATGCGAATCTTCTCCAATTTCATCAAATAAACCAAATTAAATCAAATAATCATCATAAAAATATAAAATCAGATTATAAATCATGAATCAAGGATCAAATAGTTGGGAATATCAATAAAGAACCATTCAATAGAGGAGAAAAATGAACCTTACCTATATTGTGTGATTTCTCCCTCAATTGATTAATTAAAGCTTGAAAAACACAAGATTTCAATGAGATTTTGTAAATCAAAGATGAAGAATCATTTATGAATCAAGAGTTCAAGAAATAGATCTCTCACCTCTAAAATTTGATGAAAACAAGAGTCTTTGGCAGAGTAGAAGTGAAGAGAAAAGTTTACATCAAATCTTTATAAAATCATTAACTACTATTTTAATATTAAAACCTCTTTTATTAATTAATAAAACAAATGTTAAAAATCTTTAATTGAAGGAAGAAATCACCAGCCAAAGATTGGTAAAATATCTCCTTAAGGATTCTAAGAATTTGAGCCTTTTACAAATTAGTCACCTTTTAAAAATAGTTTTAAAAATTTACATTTTGGTCACCAACCAAAATGTCACTCTTCCAATTCCAATTTTCTCAAATTGATTTCACCAATATTATATATATTAAATAATGATTTTTAACCATTTTTCCATATTTTTTAACTTACTCAAAAATATTTATCCCTGAATCTAACTCAAATCCCTAACCCGATCCACCAGACCGTCTAACTAGCCCTTCAACCTCTAGGCCCAAAACCGAGGCGTTAAAACTCTCCCCCACTTAAGAAATTTTTTCCTCAAAATTTACCTGGAGGAAATAAATGGGAAAAATGTTTCAACAAATCTGATTTGCTTTCCCACGTGGCCTCTTCAACACCGCGGTGCCTCTACAACACCTTAACCAGCTCAACCGTCTTACCACGCAGAACCTTACTGCTGGTATCAAGGATCTCCACTAGTTCCTCATCATAAGATAAATTTAACCTCAGCTCAATATCCTCCACCAGCATAACATGCGATGGATCCGACCAATACCTCTGCAACATCGACACGTGAAACACATCATGAATCCTCTCCAACTTAGGAGGTGACCTCAAACGATAAGCAACTAGACCCACAAGCTCAACAGTCTCATACGGTCCAATAAACCTCGGGCTAAGCTTCCCTTTTCGCCCAAAACGCATCACCTTCTTCCAAGTTGACACCTCAAAAAACACTCGATCACCAACAACATATTTTATATCCATGCGCTTCAAATCCACGTAGGATTTCTGACGATCTGAAGCCACTCTCAAGCGCTCACATATCAACTTCAAATTTTCATTGGTGTTGTAACACCCCAGTTTTGGGCCTAGCAGGTTTGAGGTTTATTAGACGGTCTGGTAGACCAGGTTAGAGATTCGAGTCAGATTTGGGACTGTATATTTTTTTGGTAAGATAAAAATATAGAAAAATAGTTAAAAATCATCTTTTAATATATATATTGATTTTTGGTGGAATCAATTTTAGAAAAGGGAATTTGGAAATATGACATTTTTGGTTAGTGACCAAAATGCAATTTTTGAAAACTGTTTTAAAGTGACTAAAATCAAAAGGGTCAAATCCTTAGAATACTTAAGGAGCTAATCTTCCATGTGTTTGCTGGTGGTTTCTCCTTTCAATTAAATCATTTTAAACATGTGTTTTAAAAGGGTGTTAAGGAGGATTAAATATCTAAAGTTAGTTATTAGCTTTTAAAAAAAATCACGTAACTTTTTCCTAAACCTTTTCTCTCAACTTCTTTTCTTCCAAACACTCAGAATTTCATCAAAATCTAGAGGTGAGGGATTCTTTCACTCAGATTATTGATTTTAACTTGATTCTTTAACTTTGTTTTTCAAAATCTTATTGGAATTTTATGTTTTCTTAGCTTTAAACAAGTCAATTGAGGGGGAAATCACATAACAAGGGTAAGGTCCATGATCTCCTCTGTTAAATGGTTCTTTATTGATATTCCCAAGTGTTTGATCCTTGATTTATAAGTTGTAATGTGATTTGATTGTTTAATTAGGTTATTTTGGAAATATTGATGAAACATGATAATTTCCAAAGTGGATCTGATTTCCAGTATTTGAGATTGATTTAATATATGTTTTGGATGTGTTTTGATGTTGATAAGTTGTTTTTATCAATAGAATCCTGAAACTCTTGAATTTCTAATTGTTTAGGTTGCTAGATTTGAGTTGTTGTGGAGATAATCGAGTTTAATCTTTGCTGGAAGGAATAGGATGTTAGGGAAGGGTTTTTGGATGTTAATAGATGTTGGTTGATGGGTTGAATTGTTGTTTTATGGCTGGGTTAAGTTTCGGAAACGTTTGTTGATGATTTCAGTTTGTTTTGGATGGTTTGTTAGTGGGCAACCTGAGAGTTGCGGGGTTTTGCTCCGAGGTAGTGGCTTGAATGCATAATGATGCATTTATCCTCTGGTTTTATGTGTTTAAAATAGGGGATAATCAAGGCGACGAAGCTTGACATTGTTTTGGTGGCTTTCCGGGAGCTTGTATCGCGTTGGCAAGAAAGGCAAAGCGTTTTGGTGAGTGGAAACTAGTTTTAATGCTTTATAAAGGTTTGTAAAGGTTGTTGGGAGTTTAGGGTATGCGTAAGACACTTATGTAAGCTCGAAAGTAAGTTTCCCTTATTTTGCTCTTGGATATGAGCATGTTGTTTTCAAGTTTTGGTGATAAACATGGTATGATTTACTTACTGGAAATGCATGATTTTGAGTACATATGTAGGGGATTGAAAGTATATTAAATGCTATTGAGCATTGGTTTTCATTCTGGTTGGGAATGGTGTTATTGCATTGGCAATGAGATTTGTATATGTGATTTTTTTGAATGCAATGTAAAACAGTGAGTAAATGGTTGTAAATGGTTTATAAATGATATATTAGCTATGTGACAAGGTGAGGAAACAATCGGATATAGTTGGCATGCCATAGGATTAAAAGTGCACTATAAAATATGAACAAAATCGATCATGGCCATGGGTCTTTGAGGTATGGTGGTTTAACAAGGCCACTCGGACTATTGGGGACCTCATTTGGTACTTGCGGTTTAACTAGGCAACCCAAATTGATGTTGGTCTTGCGGATTAACTAGGCAAGGTCGTTACACTTACGGTTTAACTAGGCAAGGGTGAAATCTCGCGGTTTAACTTGGCGAGGGTGTCAAATATTACAATTTAACTAGGCAAGGTTTGGGATATCAAGCGGTTTAACTAGGCATGGTACAAGAGATTCGTGTATCCGATGTGTATATAGGATAGAGGTAGTCTATCCGTGTCACTATAAATGCCAATATATGTGAAAGTTCATGTGTTGAACCTTGTTTATAATGCTTTGTGATTTAAGCATGGCATGTATATGATGTTACATAAAGGTTGTTATGTTTTGATTCGGTTGGAATCATGGAAAGGCTTTGGGTTGTAAGCATGTTTTGGAAAACAAACATATAATTTTCAAATGGTTTTAGTGCATCATTGTTGATGAGCATCCTCGCTAAGCATGTGTGCTTACGCTCTCTTTTTCCTAATGATGCAGAGCATTAAAGTTTGGGGCAGCAAAGGCAAGGTTTGAAGGGATCCAAGAGATAAACTATTTTTAAGTATGAACTCGATTTATGTTTCCGGTTAATAAGGTAATGTGTTTGCCATGGTTTTGTGAGTTGTAAATCTATTGCATTGTGGTTTTTATAATGATTCTATGCTGGTTTTTGATGATGGTTGGATGTTTCTCATCTTGATGTTATTACTTGCCTATAGATGTGGTTGAATGAGTGTTTAGGTATACATCTAGAGTTCCCTTGTGGATTGTTATGTTGTGATGGTTTGACCAGGTTTAATATGCTATGTTGAGTGTGTTGGCATGATGCCTATGCTGAGAATGGCCTAATTGTGCATTTTGGTATGTTTGGCAAAGTGGTCTAAGAAGCATGCCTCTAGAGTGGTCCTTTGGAAGTATGAGGTTGTTTTGTTTGGCTAACCTTGGTATAAATGATAGTTTATATATGTTCAAATATTGTTATGTGTGTATGCAAGTTGCTAGGGGCCAATTGCCCCTAGAATTGTGTGAAAACCCAGCTAATTTTAACATTACAGGCCCAATCATACCGATATGCAGAAAACTATATCGGTACGGCTAGGCAAATAAGGTCAGGGTGTTTCGGTACAGTTATGGGCATTTTGATACGCCTAATGGTTACTGGAATTTTACTTTTTGGGAACGAGGCCATGTAACGAAACACTAGGCGACCGTATCGGTACGGTGTTTAAGGATTTTAAAAAGTATTTTATACTCGAAGTGGCGTACTGGTACGGGTCTTTCCTTATCGAAATGATGAGTTCACAACCGTATCAATACGATGTAGCGAAGGTCTCGCTAAATAAAAACGATTGTTTTTGAAATGCTTTTTTGAAAGGTGTTTGGATATAAAATATTTATTCCGTGGGGTTTACAAAAACTTTATAAAAATGGAGTCGCCACCGGCCACTTAGGTAGGCCGGACACCATAAAACCAGAGATTCAAAAAGACAGGGCTCGGGAGTCGGTTACGGATGGGGAAGGATTAGCACCCCCACACCGCCCAAAATTGGTACTTTAATAATTACCGCTTTATTAATATTGGATTTTCCGGATTAGAGTGACGATTATTTTAAATTTCGGTCATAATTGCGAATATATTTTAAGGGTCCCGTTATCCGAGAATAAACGCCCAACCACTATCACTACGCTTGATACTGGCCCCGTTTACGCTCGGATAAAAGGACACCGCATTAACAATTTATATCTCGATATGCAATCTTAATGGCAAAAATATAAAACATGCTAAAATGTTTAAATGTAGTAAATATTGTCATAACAGAATATTAATCTAACATAGATGATATTCTAGATTAAAACATGCATATACATATTATTCTAAATAATAGATAAAAAACAACTATCATATGTCAAAATAATAAGGCAGGAATAAGTACATATATACGAACAAATATTTCAAAAAGACATGCATACTGGTAATAAAACATATTTCAACATATACGGGTCCACATGTCGTACAAAAAGGGTAAATATACTAATATGTAGCCCTAAAAAATAAGAAAGCACACACACATATAAAAAATACTAAATATGCCATGTACGAATTAACTAAAACATAACATGCTTGATACGGATAACCGGATAAAAAACATAAATATTATATTTAACACATATATACATAAAAACATAAAATGAGTCATATACGAGAGACATAAAATAAAATAATATCAACATATACGATTATAATACGAACAATAATATTTACAAAGAAAAACAGACTAAAATGAAAGAAAAACAAAAGTCAGTGGCAGAAATTAAAGAGCAATAATATGTAATTTGGGGACGAAATTGCGAAACAAACGAAACCTAAAAGGACCAGAATTGTAATTAGACCAAGGGGCAGACCCAAAGTGAAAAATTCAAAAACGCGGGATGGTTAAGGGCGTAATTTTCCCATTTAGAAATTGATTCTGTAATTTAGTGACTAAATTGTGACTTTTTGAAAACTCAGGGGGACTGGGACTGTGATTATACCATGCGGCAAGACAAAAATGAAAATATTGAAAACGCGGTGGGATTAAGTGTGTAATTTACCCATTTCAAAAATAATAATAACTATAAAAAGCCCGTTTTTAGACCGAAACCCATTTTTCCCCATTTTCATTTCATTCTTGATTTCCCAAATAACCAGCGTTCTCTTTTCTCTCAAATGTTCTTGAGAAACCCGAATCCGGCGGCCGGCCGCCATTATTCTCCGCCGCAAACCACCGCTAACCGCACCGTAGGCTCACAAAATACACCAAAACATTCCCTTGTCGTCCTCAATACGAATCCATGGTTGGATTCAGAGGATACCCTTTCTTTTACTCTAGATCTAAGAAATACGAACCCAAAAATATTTTTTTTAGACCAAAACACAACTACAAAGAGTCTTCCCTCCCTTAGTTCACGGATCCGCTTTAGAAGCCGAGAGGTTTGTCACCGAGAGAAGGAAGACCCACAAACGACTTCAGTAAGACTACTTTCTTTTATGTTTCTGTTTTTTATATTTCTGTTTCGTATATGCATGTAAAGAAATAAGTAAGAAAATGAGGTAAGTGTTTACCAATGGACCTCTTTTTTGATTATCTCGTCTGTTACAAGTTTCGGTTTTACAAGCTCTCTGTTTTTTTTGTGACTACTACTCTCTGCTTTTGCTAATCTTTTTGCTCGCTAAAAATTTTTTCCGTTACAAATGACCCCTTTTTTATATATATTACAGCCTCTGTATTTTGGTTGCAACTTGTATCTTCTTTTCCAGATCTGACATTTTTTGCTTGTTGTCTTTGGCATAATCTGAACGGGGGACTGAATATCGGCACGGTGGCGGTGTGGCCATTCTGCCAGAGGCCAGACGCATTTTCGGCCGTTAGATCAGATCTGATCTAACGGTCGAGATGGCTTGAAGAACGATCGGCCTGGATGAAGCCTCGCTCTGATGAAACGGTCCATACGATCGGCTTGAAGAACGCGTGGGATATTAAAGCGTCCGCGCGTGGACCACACGCGCGCGTGGCACTCGAACGGTCCATACGTGTGGAGCACGCGCCTGGCAGATATTTTCGACTTCCATTGCATCGTGGCCGTTGGATCAGATCTTGATCCAACGGCCCACAGTTACCTGCACATTGTAATTAGATAGGATTCAGATTTGGGCCAAACGGGCCTTGTAATTGGATTTTGTAATTGGACTTGGATTTTATTTATTTGGGTTTAATATATATTTAATTTTTCATTTTTACTAGCCCAATACTAATAATAGTATACTTATAACAGCAATACATACGAAAATATATACTTATATTATACGATCATTAATTAATATAATATTCTAGTATACGTACGTATAATCATACGTATAATTAACATGACATCTATATACGCTTATACCCTAGATACATACGCGACATACATACACCCCTAATACGTATACATAGCTTATACATGCACACATCACCTTATATTAGTAACATTCATATAATAAATATACATGCAATATTAATATATTTAAGTAAAAATGAGTGATTATGATTTGCCCTCTTTTTGCTTGTTCTCATGAAATGGGAAACAAAGCAAAGATTCATAAGCACTTATTTTATCGGAGACTTCTCTGTTTTTGTAGCCTTGGAAAAACGAATTCTTTTGGACATTTCCGCTCTTCCTTGGCTGAATCTTCAGGCTCGTAAGTTCTTCCTATATAGAGCTTCGTCACCTTCCGATCTTGGAGCTACAGGCTCTTTTCGACATAGAACCCTTCACTCTGATTTTTATTAGACTTCCCTGTTTGTAGCTTTGGAAAAACGAATTCTTTTGGACATCTCCGCTCTTCCTTGGCTGATTCTTCAGGCTCGTAAGTTCCTCCTATATAGAACTTCGTCACCTTCCGATCTTGGAGCTACAGGCTCTTTTCGACATAGAACCCTTCACTCTCATTTTTATCAGACTTCCATGTTTGTAGCTTTGGAAAAACGAATTCTTTTGGACACCTCCGCTCTTCCTTGGCTGAATCTTCAGGCTCGTAAGTTCTTCCTATATAGAACTTCGTCACCTTCTGATCTTGGAGCTACAGGCTCTTTTCGACATAGAACCCTTCACTCTAAGACAATGAAGCTCGGAGTCTTTCCTATATAAGACTCTTTACTTTCGACACAACAGGTTTCCTATATAACCCTGTGTCATAGGTGAATTGCTTTGACTGGGAGTTCTTCCTATATAGAACTGCGAGTCTTCACCTTGGAGCCATCAGTCCCTCCTATATAGAACTTTTTGGCGTCTTGAAATCTTGGAGTTACGGATTCTTCCTATATAGAATCTTTCACTCTAAGACATTGAAGCTAGGAGCCCTTCCTATATAGAACTCTTTGCTTTCGACACGGCATGATTTCCTATATAATCTTGCGTGTCATGGGTGAATTCCTTCGACCGGGAGTCCTTCCTATATAGAATCATGAGCCTTCACCCAGGAACTGCGTCCTTCCTATATAGAACTTTCAGTTTCTGAAGCCTCGGAGAGGAGGATTCTTCCTATATAGAACCTCTCCCCAGAGCTTGAAAACATGTGCCTTTATGTAAAAACATTGTCTTCTCATTTGGGATTCACATCGTGATGACCCTCGATGTCTCTTTGGATCTGCAGATACCTGTCCGAGATGAAAATAAAATGCTATGACAAATGAATGAATTGACATGCTCCTAATCCTAGGGATGTCTGACTATTCATGATGCATGAGATTCAATATCTTGATGGGCTTGTTTTGGTCCTTATTTGGTCTTGACGTTCGCTTTATCCTTTCTTACGGGCATCGATACTCCGCCTCACTGCCAAGTTCAACCATCTCGATTTTTCTCTTTTTTCAATTCTGACTTGGAATTTTAGAGTGCCCTTTCGGGTTTTCATTTTAGAGATTTTTTTTTTTGAGATTGGTGCCCTTCTGGTTTTCACCCAGGAGATTTCTTTTGTTATCTCGTATGCCTTTCCTGAATAGATATGTCATGTGCCATTGGTTATTCTATCAGGTTGTCTGAAGCTTCCCGCCTTCCCTATCGACAGCCATTAGGGAACTAGAGGACGGAGTTAACATCGTTTTCTTTGATCACCTGCATTTTCAAGGTTAAATCATAGTAATGCTTCGAAATCTCTTGTTTCATTATAAGCCTATGTTATCTTATTTGACTGAAATTAACAAGAAGGCCAGGAATGGATGCTCAAAAACACGGTTTTATTATGATTAAGGGTTTGAGATATCTTAAAAAGAAAGGTATGACATGTATAAGTTAAATACAAGATCTCTCATTATCTTTGATATGAATGATACATGATCCTGTCAACTGGTGTAGAATTTTTTGCCTGAAGCTTCCTCTTCATGATGCTCACGGGGATACCCTTCTCCTCAGATATTCAACTTTTCAATTTACCCAAGCCGCCCTTTGCGGGTTTTCAACTCGAGTCCTTCCTTTGCTTCAAGACACCCGATTTCGGGTTCTCGCCCTGAGCTCTCCATTTTTTTTAGAGATAATATTTCTTGACGGTATCAGAATTTACGGGATTTTTCAGCTCGTCCCCGTCCATTTCTGTTAGGATCAGGGCTCCTCCTGAGAAGGCCTTCTTTACGACGTATGGTCCTTCCCAATTGGGCATCCATTTTCCTCGAGAATCTTTCTGGATAGGGAGGATTCTCTTGAGTACCAGATCCCCTTCTTTGAATTCTCTTGGGCGCACCTTTTTGTTGTAAGCCTGCACCATCCGCTTTTGGTACATCTGACCATGACAAATAGCCTTTAGTCTTTTTTCGTCAATGAGATTTAGCTGGTCGAGTCTGGCCTGCACCCATTCAGCTTCTTCCAATTTTACTTCGTTTAAGACTCGGAGAGACGGAATCTCTACCTCAATTGGGAGTACTGCCTCGGTACCATACACCAAGGAGTAGGGTGTTGCCCCTGTTGATGTACGAATGGACGTCCTATAGGCGAAAAGGGCAAAAGGCAACTTCTCATGCCAATCCTTGTAAGTATTCGTAGTCTTCGCTATGATCTTCTTTATATTTTTGTTTGCCGCTTCCACTGCTCCATTCATCTTGGGACGATAGACTGTGGAATTATGGTGTGTTATTTTGAATTGAGTGCACACGTCCTTTATCATTTTGTTGTTCAGATTGGAAGCATTGTCGGTGATGATCCTCTCTGGCAATCCGTATCGACAAATAATTTCCTTCTTTAAGAACTTACAAACTGTAGTCTTGGTGATATTGGCGTAAGATGTTGCCTCTACCCATTTAGTGAAGTAGTCTATGGCGACCAAAATGAATCGGTGCCCATTGGAAGCTTTCGGATGGATCTACCCGATAACGTCCATGCCCCATGCTGCGAAAGGCCACGGAGAATTCATGGTGTGTAGAGGCGATGAGGGTGCATGAATTTTGTCAGCGTAAATTTGGCATTTGTGGCATTTCCTGGCGTAATCGATGCAATCTCCCTCCATGGTCAACCAGAAATAACCGTATCTCATAATTTTTCGGGCTATAGACAACCCGTTGGCGTACGTCCCACAGATCCCATCATGTACTTCGGCTAAGATTTCCTTCGCCTCCCGGGCGTCCACACATCTCAACAATGTTTGATCATGACTTTTCCTATATAGGATCTCCCCATCTAGGACATATTTCGTTGCCATTTTTCTGAGCGCTTTTCTGTCATTGTCGTTTGCCCTTTCTGGATACTTTTGAAGCTTTACATATTGCAGGATATCATAGTACCATGGATTTCCGTCAATCTCTTCCTGTATACTACAACAATGAGCAGGTTTTTCAAATGTCTGCATCTCAATGGGTTTCATTTCTGCCCAGGTGTTTGTTTTAAACATGGATGCCAAGGTTGCCAATGCATCTGCCATCTGATTTTCTTCTCGGGGTAGGTAATTGAAGCTGACCTTTTCGAACTCTTTGACGAGCTCTTGAATCCATTCGTGATATTTGACCAACTTCGGGTCTCTAGTTTCCCACTCCCCGCGCAATTGGTAAATGACTAGGGACGAATCTCCTAACACTCGAAGTTCCTTAACTTTTCTCTCGATGGCTGAGTTCAGTCCCATGATGCAAGCTTCGTATCCAGCTATATTGTTTGTGTAGAAGAACTCCAATCTGCTGGTGAAAGGATAATAGACGCCCTCAGGTGAAATTAGCACTGCCCCTATCCCATGTCCGAGGGCGTTGGAGGCTCCATCGAAGTAAAGTTTCCATGACTTATCATCTGAAATCTCTTCTTCGGTTGTAATGCACATCAAGTCTTCGTCTGGAAAACTAAAGTTCAATGCCTCATAGTCATCCGAAGCACGACTAGCCAGGAAATCTGCTACGGCACTCCCCTTTACAGCTTTCTGATTAACATATACGATGTCGAATTCGGATAAGAGCATCTGCCATCGGGCCATTCTTCCCGTTAGCGCTGGCGCTTCCATTAAGAACTTTAATGGGTCTAGCTTGGATATCAACCAGGTAGTATGGTATAATATGTACTGTCTCGAGCCGCTTGGTAGCCCAAACTAGAGCACAACACGACTTCAGATTGGGCGGGTACCGTGTGTTTCAATCATTGAATTTTCTCGCTTAGGTAATAGATGGCTTGCTCCTTTTTTCTTGACTCATCGTGTTGCCCCCAAGACACATCCCATTGAATTCTCAAGACTGTTAAGTAGAGAATTAGTGGTCGACAAGTCTTGGTGCGACTAAAATTGGAGCATTTGTCGGTACTTTTTGATCTTTTCTAGGCTTTTCGACATTCTTCATCCTACACGCCAGATTATTCTTTCTAAAAAGTCTGAAGATCGGGTCGCATTGATTGGTTAATTGGGAAATGAAACGAGAGATATAATTCAGCCTCCCCAGGAAACCGCGGACTTCCTTTTGCGTGCGGGGTGGTGAAAGGTCCTGGATGGCTTCCACTTTATCGGGATCAATTTCAATCCCTCTTCTGCTTACTACGAACCCTAGGAGTTTTCCAGAAGTAACGGCGAAGGTACACTTGGCAGGATTGAGCCTCAATTGGTACTTCCGTAGTCTTTGGAATAGTTTTCTCAAGTTTTGTAGGTGCTCTTCCTCTGTTCGAGACTTGGCAATCATATCATCCACGTATACTTCTATTTCTTTGTGCATCATGTCATGGAAAAGAGTCACCATTGCTCTTTGGTATGTTGCCCCTGCGTTCTTTAACCCAAACGGCATCACTTGATAACAAAAAGTGCCCCACATGGTTATGAATGTGGTTTTCTCCATGTCGTTAGGATCCATCTTTATCTAGTTGTATCCTGAGAAGCCGTCCATGAATTAAAACCATGAATGTCCTGCAGTGTTGTCAACCAGCGTGTCAATATGTGGCAAAGGGAAGTTGTCTTTTGGGCTAGCTCGATTCAGATCCCTGTAATCTACACACATACGAACTTTCCCGTCTTTCTTCGGTACTGGTACAATGTTTGCAACCCACTCGGGGTATTTGGCTACCTCCAAGAATCCAGCATCAAATTGCTTTTTCACTTCTTCTCGGATTTTTAACAACATCTCTGGCCTCATTCTCCGAAGTTTTTGCTGTACTGGTTTGCACTCTGATTTGGTTGGCAATTTGTGCACCACTATGTCAGTATTCAATCCTGGCATATCTTGATAAGTCCAGGCGAAGACATCCTTGAATTCCTGAAGTAGGGCTATCAGTTCATGCTTGGTTTTTGAGGAAATCGTCGTTCCTATTTTTATTTCTTTTCTCGCTTCTTCAGTCCCTAAGTTGACAATTTTTGTTTCTTCTTGGTGGGGCATAATCTACCTTTCTTCGTCGTCCACCATTCTCTTTAACTCTTCCGGGACCTTAATTTCTATTTCATCATATCCTCCCTCAATTTCCTCTGAAACCTCAGGGCATTCGAAATTTACTCAAGGATTGGATTCGGTATCATTCATATCGTCAATCATGAACGACCTGCATTAAATGAGAATGAATTGTATTGGGAAAGAGACGGCTTTACATGAAGGGAATGAATATGAAGAATGCATGAATGGAATAAATGAGACTTTGGTCATTTTTAAGAAAGTGGGGATATTTTCATTTCAATCAAAAAGTTAACATAGGTGCCCCATACAAGAGATCCCCATTGTCTATGGGTAAAAACAAAAGGTTGATTCGGAGCATTACTCTGATTTATTCCTAAAAACTACAGGTAGATCAATGCAGCTCCAGTTATCGAGTGTCTCCCCGGGATGGCAAGGGCGGATGTTGGTCAACATTTTGCTACCTCGGTCCTCTTCAGCTATCATGTTGATGTACATCCCTTCAAATGATTTACTGAATATTTCCTCCTGGTTAAGTTCATCATTTTTCTTCATTGCCTCTCTAATATCTTGACCTAGCTGGTAGAACCCTCCGGAGATGAAACTAGCTTTCAAACTAGGAAAGGACATCGACCTCCACGGAATGTCCTCTCCCTTAAATCTGGCTTTTCTTTGCTCCTCCTTCCTTTTATATTCCTCTTTCTTCTGTTGGACACTTGGCTGATAACCCAGCCCGAAACGATCCTTCTTGGTTATGATATTTTTGGGTCTCAGGCTTCCTTGTAATTTCTTCCCCAGCCCTTTTCCTATTTTGGCTCCTCGGCCCAGAGTTTCTGCGACGGTCATCTTGGTACAATTAGATAACCTAGGGTAGGGGATCCGGCTTCCTTCTGGCACGAATGTGGCATTTACTAGTTCTAATGCTCGGAACGAGCATTCTGCAGCATCTTCATCATTTTGAATGTAGGGGGTGTCTGATGTCACGAAAGCAACAAATTCATGCTCTGCTTCTACGGTGACCAATTTGCCTTCAACTACAAATTTTAATTTCTGGTGCAATGATGATGGGACAACTCCTGCGGAGTGGATCCACGGTCTTCCTAGTAAGCAGCTGTAAGATGGTTTTATGTCCATCACCACAAAATCGATCACATATTCAGTTGGTCCGATCAATAGGGGCACCTCAATTTTCCCCATTGTTCATTTTTGTCTACCATCAAAAGCTCTTACCGAGTTGTAGCAAGGCTTTAGGTGCGAACCATCTATCGGCAATTTTTGCAGGGTTACCATAGGCAAGACATTCAATGCTGACCCGTTGTCGATTAGTACGCCTGGTAATACATACCCTTTGCAATGGGTAGTGATATTAAGGGCTTAAGTAGACCCCATTCCTCCCTCCGGGATCTCATCATCACTGAATGTGATATGATTATAGGCAGTAATGTGCCCTACTATCATGTCCAGGTTTGTTACAGAAATGTCCTGGGGCACAAAAGTTTGATTTAGCACTTTCAATAGCGTCTCCCGATGCTTCTCTGAACTCAAGAGCAATTCCAGCACTGTGATCCTGGCCGGTTGCTTTCGTAGTTGTTCCACTACGCTGTACTCGCTATGTCTCAAGAACTTTAGAAATTCTTTGGCCTGGGCCTCAGTTACCGGTTCATTTATCTTTTGAGGAGGTTCTTCTCCAAATATCTGCGTAGGGCTAACTGCTGTACTCCCCTGTCTTTGATTCGAATTTTGTGTTTTTCCCACAGGTGCTTGTGGCTGTGAGACTGTGAAGTTCTTCGGGGCGGTATAGGTGCTGGTGGTGTTTACTTCATTTCTCTTGTTATACTTTCGAGACCCTTCCCCACCATCTATTCTGCCGCTCTTGATTGCCAGTTCGAGAGACTCCCCAGTCCTGATCAAATCGGCAAAACACTGTGTTGTGTTATTAATGAGGCGATCAAAGAGTGCCCCTTTCAGAGTATTGACAAATAGTGGCGTGATTTCATACTCCGGAATAGGTGGCTGGATTTGGGCGGCCACTTCTCTCCACCTTTGGGCATATTGTCGCAAGCTTTCATTGGACTTCTGCCCCATATTTTCTAGCATGATTCTGCTAGGGATCATGTCTGTTACATGTTTGTATTGCTCGGAAAATGCTTTAGACAAATCTTTCCATGTTTTGACATTCGCTTTGCTTAACTGAGTATACCAACGTAACGCCGCTCCAGTTAGACTATCCTGGAAACAGTGGATCAGTAGCTTTTCATCTTTATGGTAAGCCGCCATTTTTCTGCAATACATCGTTATGTGTGCAGAAGGACATGTGGTTCCGTCATATTTATCGAACTCTGGTGTTTTGAATTTTGGCGGCAAGACAAGATCAGACACCAAACTTAGATCACTAGCGTCGTTTCCTGATTCTTCATTTGATTGTAACGCTTTAAATTTTTCTTCCATGAGGCGAAATCTTTCTTCCCACTTTCTTTCTACCTCATTCCTGATCCTTTCGACCATATTCAGGTCCGGCACTTCTTCTTCATAAAGTGCTTCGGTATCAAGGGGTTGAGTCTCAGGTGCCCCTACTTGAAAGCTGGAAGACATTCCTGTAGGGTCAATATACACCTTCCTAGCCTGGTTTGGTGCAGTTGGTTGAACCTTGTAGTGAGCCGGGGTACCTTCTGGCTCTGGGATATTTTCTCCTTCTATTCGTTTTCCAAGACTTTTTGCCAGCAATGCCGTTATGTCAGATACTATTGATGTTTGTGACTGTGCAATCTGATCACTAAGGCTTCTCTGGGCCTCTTCAAGCCTTGTCTCAAGCTCTCTCTGCCCTCTTTCTAGACTGATTATTCTTTCTTCCATGAGCTTTCTTTGTAGCCGGGTAAAGTATAGGTGATGAATGATTTTGGGTTAACACTACATAGAATGCCACAATATTCATATTGTTAATATGGTTGCAAAAAAAAGAAATAAATGCATGTACAAAGATGCAAATGTTATGATGCAAATGCAAAAATGCATGCAGACAAGGTATCGTTTCATTGGTAATCACCCTTTTGAATTACTTGCACGGAATTAAAGGGTCTTGATTACAACAAAATTCGTGTTACAAAGTAAAGATCCCTAGTACAAAAGATCTAATTATAACACGAGTCCTATAGATAGATTCTAGCTCTATCTCCTAACTTTCCAATTGCCTTGAGCAGCTTGAGGAACCTAGGAGCTTCTTCCATTCCCGGCTATAAAAGGTCGGAGTGCCTCAGCCTCGACAAATAAATCATTTACGTGTCCGCGACTCAGATATCCACCATTAGATTTGCGTAGTCTTGGTCTCTGTCTGTACCATTCGAGCAGCGTCGCGTAATCTCTTCTCGCCAATAGGTGTCCCCTCCGGCTGCAGCCTCTTGAACACATTAATTCTTTCCTTGTAATCCTCCACAACTGCTTGAGGACCCGATTCGTGCTTGTAACACACCCACTTCAGCGTTCTCTTTCTTGCAGCTCAATAAATTATTCTGTGGCGAAGACATTCGAAGTGAGTGTTCGACTTCCGCCATCTTTCCTTTTAATTCATCATTTTGACTTTGGCTTTGCCCCAATTTTTGAACAGTGTCATCGTACAGTTTCTGCATTTCTAACAGTCTGTTCCGGCTATTCATGGATTTTCTTTTCCATACGGCGACACTTTCTCTCTCATGATGGACAGCTTGTTTCCCCTTGCTGATTTCTTGTCTGAATCTTTCTCTCTCTTGATCAATGGCCTTCTTGGTGGACCGTTTTTCTTCCTCCATAGCCAAACGGCAGCTTTCAATCTCTTTCTCGATCGCTCTTTTGTTAATTTCTCGTTCTTCTTCCACCAAACGGATGCCGTTCATTCTTTCTTTTTCCACAGCTATGAACTGACTCCAGCCGGCCTTTTGTATTTTTGCTTGTAATAGGAGGGCATCTTTTTGATAAATAGTATTTTTGTCACTCAAATCTGCATTTAATTTCTTCAATTGCCTGATGATCCCGTCTCGCTCATCAACTTCTAAGCTTGCCTTATAGAGCTCGCTCGCATGTAGGGTTTGTTGAATGTCCATCTTCCTTTTAACTTCTTCGAGTTCACTCCTTAGGATATCGGCTTCGGACGGTACCACCCTTGTAAGCTCTTCGAGTGACACTGTTGGTCCTTGATCAGATTCAGGAATCACATTATTAACCCTCAACCGTCTCCAAAGATCGTAATCTGGGGTAGTCATGTGCTCGGTATCTCCTTCTACCCTGATCCGGTAACAATGATCCTAGGCCCTCATGATGGTCTGAATTTTTCCTTTGAACTCTCCTTTGAAAAGAAATTCAGTTTGGCTTAATCCGGCGGTATTGGGAATGAACTGTCGTGATCCGAACTGCCGAGACACTAAAAGTGGAGCACAAGCGATCCCTCCATGTAATCCTAACATCATCAGCCAGTTGAAGTCACCACAACTGTATAGAAAATAATTAACTTTACCGAGCCATGGGACCCTCCATGCTATGTCCTCATCTCGAATGTTCCTGAAGAAACTGGTCCACATTTTTGTTTTCAAATCTTCTCGCCATTCCTTTGCTAAGTATTCTCGTAAAGGCGAAAAACCTTGGAAGGATATCCCCGGCAGGACCCGCGTCGGCGTCTTCCACATATGACTTTGGATCCATACTTGTAATAACTGTGCGCAGCCTCGAAAACGTCCTTCTTCATGTTTCCGGCTAGCGTTTAAAGAAATGAAAGTCTCGACCAAGATTGTTGGTACCGGGTTTGCTTTCCGTTTCACCCGCTCAAATAAATCCAGAATTGCTATGTCAATGTTCCCGAGTACTCTGGGAAAGATCACCAAGCCATATATTCCTAAAGCGAATAAGTCCATTTTTTTGCCTCGTCTGGATGTGTCAATATGACGTCCCGAATACTCTCCCATGCAAAGACTGTATTATCTCCTCGGATTTGAAGGAGGCCACTAACCCAATCATCACTCATTCCTGCAAAGGCTTTGAGTTTGGCAGTGTAATTCTGATTCCTTGGAGGCTTCGCGTAGATCCAATCTTCCTGAATATTTTTCTGGTTAAGTAAAGCAGTGTACTCTTCTACCGTAGGCATCATGTCCTGCCCATTGAAGGTGAAGCAGCAAAAAGCCGGATTCCAGAACTGGACTATAGCTCAGAGTAGGGCCTGGTTGATCTGAACATATAATAGCTGCGCGATGTCGCCATAACTATTGCTATATAAGCCTTGTAGTCTTCGGTCCCATCTTTCCCAAATGCTTTTAAGATCCCACAAGTCGTTCTGTTGGAGACTCACATAGGTATATCCAGCTATTACGCGTTCGTTAGGCAGACTGTCCCCTTGGATTTTCTGGTTGACCTCTGACCAATGTCTGACTGACAAATTAAGCTCTTCTTTCCTAAGACACATTTTTTCCATAATGAAAGACTTTCTGATCAGGCAAACCACTTGATCTAGTACCTTTATGTGATGCAAATGCAATGATGTATGAGAAAAAGAACAAAAAGCGAAAAGAAAACAAGTCAGTACCAGATAAAATTGATAAATATATAAATAAAATGACAAAATTAAACAAGAATAAACACACAAAACAACCCTATTTATCCCGTCTAAAACCTAAGGTTATCTGCATGGCTCTAACAGGGTAGGTTTCTATGTTCTCTACATGCAGTTTTGGTTCTAGGAGGTACCCGAATTGTACTTGCTGTCCTCTACTAAGAGTAGCAAGGCCCCCGATCATCACCCATTATAGGCTTCTTTCAACCGGGTTCAATTCAGGGGGATCCATTCGCTTATGCCCGTACGAAGGAACGATATCCTTACGAAAGCATAAGGTACTCGAGCCCCGAAGGTACTTGCTAGGCCCATACGGGAGAACGATATCTCCACGAAAGCATTAGCGTTTTCCCCCCACTTAAAAAAGACAAGTTTATATGCCATATTTTAAATGCGTTAAAATAAACGCGCAATTATGACCGAATGTTAATTTAATAGTTACTTTAATCCGAACTTCCAATATTAGTAAAGCGGTAATTATTTTAAAAGCTTGACTCTCATTTTTTTTTTTAAAAAAAAAAAAAAAAAATTCCCCAGCGGAGTCGCCATCTGTAGCGAAGGTCTCGCTAAATAAAAACGATTGTTTTTGAAATGCTTTTTTGAAAGGTGTTTGGATATAAAATATTTATTCCGTGGGGTTTACAAAAACTTTATAAAAATGGAGTCGCCACCGGACACTTAGGTAAGCCGGACACCATAAAACCAGAGATTCAAAAAGACAGGGCTCGGGAGTCGGTTACGGATGGGGAAGGATTAGCACCCCCACACCGCCCAAAATTGGTACTTTAATAATTACCGCTTTATTAATATTGGATTTTCCGGATTAGAGTGACGATTATTTTAAATTTCGGTCATAATTGCGAATATATTTTAAGGGTCCCGTTATCCAAGAATAAACGCCCAACCACTATCACTACGCTTGATACTGGCCCCGTTTATGCTCGGATAAAAGGACACCGCATTAACAATTTATATCTCGATATGCAATCTTAATGGCAAAAATATAAAACATGGTAAAATGTTTAAATGTAGTAAATATTGTCATAACAGAATATTAATCTAACATAGATGATATTCTAGATTAAAACATGCATATACATATTATTCTAAATAATAGATAAAAAACAACTATCATATGTCAAAATAATAAGGCAGGAATAAGTACATATATACGAACAAATATTTCAAAAAGACATGCATACTGGTAATAAAACATATTTCAACATATACGGGTCCACATGTCGTACAAAAAGGGTAAATATACTAATATGTAGCCCTAAAAAATAAGAAAGCACACACACATATAAAAATACTAAATATGCCATGTACGAATTAACTAAAACATAACATGCTTGATACGGATAACCGGATAAAAAACATAAATATTATATTTAACACATATATACATAAAAACATAAAACGAGTCATATACGAGAGACATAAAATAAAATAATATCAACATATACGATTATAATACGAACAATAATATTTACAAAGAAAACAGGACTGAAATGAAAGAAAAACAAAAGTCAGTGGCAGAAATTAAAGAGCAATAATATGTAATTTGGGGACGAAATTGCGAAACAAACGAAACCTAAAAGGACCAGAATTGTAATTAGACCAAGGGGCAGACCCAAAGTGAAAAATTCAAAAACGCGGGATGGTTAAGGGCGTAATTTTCCCATTTAGAAACTGATTCGGTGTAATTTAGTGACTAAATTGTGACTTTTTGAAAACTCAGGGGGACTGGGACTGTGATTATACCATGCGGCAAGACAAAAATGAAAATATTGAAAACGCGGTGGGATTAAGTGTGTAATTTACCCATTTCAAAAATAATAATAACTATAAAAAGCCCGTTTTTAGACCGAAACCCATTTTTCCCCATTTTCGTTTCATTCTTCAGTTTCCCAAATAACCAGCGTTCGTCTTTTCTCTCAAATGTTCTTGAGAAACCCAGAATCCGGCGGCCGGCCGCCGTATTCTCCCGCCGCCGCCGCTAACCGGCACCGGTAGGCTCACAAAATACACCAAAACATTCCCCTTGTCGTCCTCAATACGAATCCATGGTTGGATTCAGAGGATACCCTTTCTTTTACTCTAGATCTAAGAAATACGAACCCAAAAAATATTTTTTTTTAGACCAAAACACAACTACAAAGAGTCTTCCCTTCCCCTTAGTTCACCAGATCTGGCTTGTAGAAGCCGAGAGGTTTGTCACCGAGAGAAAGAAGACCCACAAACGACTCGGTAAGACTACTTTCTTTTATGTTTCGTTTTTATTTTTTGTTTTCAGATATGCATGTAAAGAAATAAGTAAGAAAAAGAGGTAAGTGTTTACCAATGGACCTCTTTTTTGATTATCTCGTCTGGTTACAAGTTTCTGGTTTTACAAGCTCTCTGTTTTTTTTTGTGTGACTACTCTCTCTGTTTTTTGCTAATCTTTTTGCTCGCTAAAAAATTTTTTCCGTTACAACAGCCCCGTTTTATATATATTACTGCCTCTGTATTTTGGTTGCAACTTGTATCTTCTTTTCCAGATCTGACATTTTTTGCTTGTTGTCTTTGGCATAATCTGAACGGGGGACTGAATATCGGCGCGGTGGCGGTGTGGCCGATTCGCCGAGGCGGACGCGCATTTTCGGCCGTTAGATCGATCGATCTAACGGTCGAGATGGCTTGAAGAACGATCGGCTGGATGAAGCCTCGATCGATGAAACGGCTTCGAGATTTCGCCACGGGAGCTCCGCAATCGAGGAGTCGAACGCGTGGATCTTACGCGCGCGCGTGGGATATTAAAGCGTCGCGCGTGGACCACACGCGCGTGTGGCACTCGAACGGTCCATACGTGTGGAGCACGCGCCGCGGCGATATTTTTTCGACTTCCATTGCATCGTGGCCGTTGGATCGGATCTTGATCCAACAGCCCACAGTTACCTGCACATTGTAATTAGATAGGATTCAGATTTGGGCCAAACGGGCCTTGTAATTGGATTTTGTAATTGGACTTGGATTTTATTTATTTGGGTTTAATATATATTTAATTTTTCATTTTTACTAACCCAATACTAATAATAGTATACTTATAACAGCAATACATACGAAAATATATACTTATATTATACGATCATTAATTAATATAATATTCTAGTATACGTACGTATAATCATACGTATAATTAACATGACATCTATATACGCTTATACCCTAGATACATACGCGACATACATACACCCCTAATACGTATACATAGCTTATACATGCACACATCACCTTATATTAGTAACATTCATATAATAAATATACATGCAATATTAATATATTTAAGTAAAAATGAGTGATTACAGTTGCCCCTCTTTGCTTGTTCTCATGAAATGGGAAACAAAGCAAAGATTCATAAGCACTCATTTTATCAGACTTCCCTATTTGTAGCCTTGGAAAAACGAATTCTTTTGGACATTTCCGCTCTTCCTTGGCTGAATCTTTAGGCTCGTAAGTTCTTCCTATATAGAGCTTCGTCACCTTCCGATCTTGGAGCTACAGGCTCTTTTATCATAGAACCCTTCGCTCTGATTTTTATTAGACTTCCCTGTTTGTAGCTTTGGAAAAATGAATTCTTTTGGACATCTCCGCTCTTCCTTGGCTGATTCTTCAGGCTCGTAAGTTCCTCCTATATAGAACTTCGTCACCTTCCGATCTTGGAGCTACAGGCTCTTTTCGACATAGAACCCTTCACTCTCATTTTTATTAGACTTCCTTGTTTGTAGCTTTGGAAAAACGAATTCTTTTGGACACCTCCGCTCTTCCTTGGCTGAATCTTCAGGCTCGTAAGTTCTTCCTATATAGAACTTCGTCACCTTCTGATCTTGGAGCTATAGGCTCTTTTCGACATAGAACCCTTCACTCTAAGACAATGAAGCTCGGAGTCTTTCCTATATAAGACTCTTTACTTTCGACATAACAGGTTTCCTATATAACCCTGTGTCATAGGTGAATTGCTTTGACTGGGAGTTCTTCCTATATAGAACTGCGAGTCTTCACCTTGGAGCCATCAGTCCCTCCTATATAGAACTTTTTAGCGTCTTGAAATCTTGGAGTTACGGATTCTTCCTATATAGAATCTTTCACTCTAAGACATTGAAGCTAGGAGCCCTTCCTATATAGAACTCTTTGCTTTCGACACGGCAGGATTTCCTATATAATCTTGCGTGTCATGGGTAAATTCCTTCGACCGGGAGTCCTTCCTATATAGAACTGCGAGCCTTCACCCTGGAACTGTCAGTCCTTCCTATATAGAACTTTCAATTTCTGAAGCCTCGGAGAGGAGGATTCTTCCTATATAGAACCTCTCTCCAGAGCTTGAAAACATGTGCCTTTATGTAAAAACATTGTCTTCTCATTTGGGATTCACATCGTGATGATCCTCGATGTCTCTTTGGATCTGCAGATACCTGTCCGAGATGAAAACAAAATGCTATGACAAATGAATGAATTGACATGCTCCTAATCCTAGGGATGTCTGACTATTCATGATGCATGAGATTCAATATCTTGATGGGCTTGTTTTGGTCCTTATTTGGTCTTGACGTTCGCTTTATCCTTTCTTACGGGCATCGATACTCCGCCTCACTGCCAAGTTCAACCATCTCGATTTTTCTCTTTTTTCAATTCTGACTTGGAATTCTAGAGTGCCCTTTCGGGTTTTCACTTTAGAGATTTTTTTTTTTTGAGATAGGTGCCCTTCTGGTTTTTCACCCAGGAGATTTCTTTTGTTATCTCGTATGCCTTTCCTGAATAGATATGTCATGTGCCATTGGTTATTCTATCAGGTTGTCTGAAGCTTCCTGCCTTCCCTATCGACAGCCATTAGGGAACTAGAGGACGGAGTTAACATCGTTTTCTTTGATCACCTGCATTTTCAAGGTTAAATCATAGTAATGCTTCGAAATCTCTTGTTTCATTATAAGCCTATGTTATCTTATTTGACTGAAATTGACAAGAAGGCCAGGAATGGATGCTCAAAAACACGGTTTTATTATGATTAAGGGTTTGAGATATCTTAAAAAGAAAGGTATGACATGTATAAGTTAAATACAAGATCTCTCATTATCTTTGATATGAATGATACATGATCCTGTCAACTGGTGTAGAATTTTTGCCTGAAGCTTCCTCTTCATGATGCTCACGGGGATACCCTTCTCCTCAGATATTCAACTTTTCAATTTACCCAAGCCGCCCTTTGCGGGTTTTCAACTCGAGTCCTTCCTTTGCTTCAAGACGCCCGATTTCGGGTTCTCGCCCTGAGCTCTCCATTTTTTTTTAGAGATAATATTTCTTGACGGCATCAAAATTTACGGGATTTTTCAGCTCGTCCCCATCCATTTCTGTTAGGATCAGGGCTCCTCCTGAGAAGGCCTTCTTTACGACGTATGGTCCTTCCCAATTGGGCATCCATTTTCCTCGAGAATCTTTCTGGATAGGGAGGATTCTCTTTAGTACCAGATCCCCTTCTTTGAATTCTCTTGGGCGCACCTTTTTGTTGTAAGCCTGCACCATCCGCTTTTGGTACATCTGACCATGACAAATGGCCTTTAGTCTTTTTTCGTCAATGAGATTTAGCTGGTCGAGTCTGGCCTGCACCCATTCAGCTTCTTCCAATTTTACTTCGTTTAAGACTCGGAGAGACGGAATCTCTACCTCAATTGGGAGTACTGCCTCGGTACCATACACCAAGGAGTAGGGTGTTGCCCCTGTTGATGTACGAATGGACGTCCTATAGGCGAAAAGGGCAAAAGGCAACTTCTCATGCCAATCCTTGTAAGTATCCGTAGTCTTCGCTATGATCTTCTTTATATTTTTGTTTGCCGCTTCCACTGCTCCATTCATCTTGGGACGATAGACTGTGGAATTATGGTGTGTTATTTTGAATTGAGTGCACACGTCCTTTATCATTTTGTTGTTCAGATTGGAAGCATTGTCGGTGATGATCCTCTCTGGCAATCCGTATCGACAAATAATTTCTTTCTTTAAGAACTTACAAACTGTAGTCTTGGTGATATTGGCGTAAGATGTTGCCTCTACCCATTTAGTGAAGTAGTCTATGGCGACCAAAATGAATCGGTGCCCATTGGAAGCTTTTGGATGGATCTGCCCGATAACGTCCATGCCCCATGCTGCGAAAGGCCACGGAGAATTCATGGTGTGTAGAGGCGATGGGGGTGCATGAATTTTGTCAGCGTAAATTTGGCATTTGTGGCATTTCTGGCGTAATCGATGCAATCTCCCTCCATGGTCAACCGAAATAATCAGATCTCATAATTTTTCGGGCTATAGACAACCCGTTGGCGTCGTCCCACGTATCCCATCATGTACTTCGGCTAAGATTTCCTTCGCCTCCCGGGCGTCCACACATCTCAGCAATGTTTGATCATGACTTTTCCTATATAGGATCTCCCCATCTAGGACATATTTCGTTGCCATTTTTCTGAGCGCTTTTCTGTCATTGTCGTTTGCCCTTTCTGGATACTTTTGAAGCTTGACATATTGCAGGATATCATAGTACCATGGATTTCCGTCAATCTCTTCCTGTATACTACAACAATGAGCAGGTTTTTCAAATGTCTGCATCTCAATGGGTTTCATTTCTGCCCAGGTGTTTGTTTTAAACATGGATGCCAAGGTTGCCAATGCATCTGCCATCTGATTTTCTTCTCGGGGTAGGTAATTGAAGCTGACCTTTTCGAACTCTTTGACGAGCTCTTGAATCCATTCGTGATATTTGACCAACTTCGGGTCTCTAGTTTCCCACTCCCCGCGCAATTGGTAAATGACTAGGGACGAATCTCCGAACACTCGAAGTTCCTTAACTTTTCTCTCGATGGCTGAGTTCAGTCCCATGATGCAAGCTTCGTATTCAGCTATATTGTTTGTGCAGAAGAACTCCAATCTGCTGGTGAAAGGATAATAGACGTCCTCAGGTGAAATTAGCACTGCCCCTATCCCATGTCCGAGGGCGTTGGAGGCTCCATCGAAGTAAAGTTTCCATGACTTATCATCTGAAATCTCTTCTTCGGTTGTAATGCACATCAAGTCTTCGTCTGGAAAACTAAAGTTCAATGCCTCATAGTCATCCGAAGCACGACTAGCCAGGAAATCCGCTACGGCACTCCCCTTTACAGCTTTCTGATTAACATATACGATGTCGAATTCGGATAAGAGCATCTGCCATCGGGCCATTCTTCCCGTTAGCGCTGGCGCTTCCATTAAGAACTTTAATGGGTCTAGCTTGGATATCAACCAGGTAGTATGGTATAACATGTACTGTCTGAGCCGCTTGGTAGCCCAAACTAGAGCACAACACAGCTTTTGTACTGGCGGGTACCGTGTTTCGCAATCATTGAATTTTCTGCTTAGGTAATAGATGGCTTGCTCCTTTTTTCTTGACTCATCGTGTTGCCCCAGTACACATCCCATTGAATTCTCGAAGACTGTTAAGTAGAGAATTAGTGGTCGACTGTGCATCGTGCGACTAAAATTGGAGCATTTGTCGTACTTTTGATCTTTTCTAGGGCTTTTTGACATTCTTCATCCCACATGCCAGATTATTCTTTCTAAGAAGTCCAAGACCGGGTCGCATTGATTGGTTAATTGGGAAATAAAACGAGATATAATTCAGCCTCCCGGAAATCGCGGACTTCCTTTTTGCGTGGGGGTGGTGAAAGGTCCTGGATGGCTTTCACTTTATCGGGATCAATTTCAATCCCTCTTCTCGCTTACTACTCTGACCCTAGGAGTTTTCCGTATAACGGCGAAGGTACACTTGGCAGGATTGAGCCTCAATTGGTACTTCCGTAGTCTTTGGAATAGTTTTCTCAAGTTTTGTAGGTGCTCTTCCTCTGTTCGAGACTTGGCAATCATATCGTCCACGTATACTTCTATTTCTTTGTGCATCATGTCATGGAAAAGAGTCACCATTGCTCTTTGGTATGTTGCCCCTGCGTTCTTTAACCCAAACGGCATCACTTGATAACAAAAAGTGCCCCACATGGTTATGAATGTAGTTTTCTCCATGTCGTTAGGATCCATCTTTATCTAGTTGTATCCTGAGAAGCCGTCCATGAATTAAAACCATGAATGTCCTGCAGTGTTGTCAACCAGCGTGTCAATATGTGGCAAAGGGAAGTTGTCTTTTGGGCTAGCTCGATTCAGATCCTTGTAATCTACACACATACGAACTTTCCCATCTTTTTTCGGTACTGGTACAATGTTTGCAACCCACTCGGGGTATTTGGCTACCTCCAAGAATCCAGCATCAAATTGCTTTTTCACTTCTTCTCAGATTTTTAACAACATCTCTGGCCTCATTCTCCGAAGTTTTTGTTGTACTGGTTTGCACTCTGATTTGGTTGGCAATTTGTGCACCACTATGTCAGTATTCAATCCTGGCATATCTTGATAAGTCCAGGCGAAGACATCCTTGAATTCCTGAAGTAGGCCTATCAGTTCATGCTTGGTTTTTGAGGAAATCGTCGTTCCTATTTTTATTTCTTTTCTCGCTTCTTCAGTCCCTAAGTTGACAATTTTTGTTTCTTCTTGGTGGGGCATAATCTGCCTTTCTTCGTCGTCCACCATTCTCTTTAACTCTTCTGGGACCTTAATTTCTATTTCATCATATCCTCTCTCAATTTCCTCTGAAACCTCAGGGCATTCGAAATTTACTCCAGGATTGGATCTGGTATCATTCATATCGTCAATCATGAGCGACCTGCATTAAATGAGAATGAATTGTATTGGGAAAGAGACGGCTTTACATGAAGGGAATGAATATGAAGAATGCATGAATGGAATAAATGAGACTTTGGTCATTTTTAAGAAAGTGGGGATATTTTCATTTCAATCAAAAAGTTAACATAGGTGCCCCATACAAGAGATCCCCATTGTCTATGGGCAAAAACAAAAGGTTGATTCGGAGCATTACTCTGATCTATTCCTAAAAACTACAGGTAGATCAATGCAGCTCCAGTTATCGAGTGTCTCCCCGGGATGGCAAGGGCGGATGTTGGTCAACATTTTGCTACCTCGGTCCTCTTCAGCTATCATGTTGATGTACATCCCTTCAAATGATTTACTGAATATTTCCTCCTGGTTAAGTTCATCATTTTTCTTCATTGCCTCTCTAATATCTTGACCTGGCTGGTAGAACCCTCCGGAGATGAAACTGGCTTTCAAACTAGGAAAGGACATCGACCTCCACGGAATGTCCTCTCCCTTAAATCTGGCTTTTCTTTGCTCCTCCTTCCTCTTATATTCCTCTTTCTTCTGTTGGACACTTGGCTGATAACCCAGCCCGAAACGATCCTTCTTGGTTATGATATTTTTGGGTCTCAGGCTTCCTTGTAATTTCTTCCCCAGCCCTTTTCCTATTTTGGCTCCTCGGCCCAGAGTTTCTGCGACGGTCATCTTGGTACAATTAGATAACCTAGGGTAGGGGATCCGGCTTCCTTCTGACACGAATGTGGCATTTACTAGTTCTAATGCTCGGAACGAGCATTCTGCAGCATCTTCATCATTTTGAATGTAGGGGGTGTCTGATGTCACGGAAGCAACAAATTCATGCTCTGCTTCTACGGTGACCAATTTGCCTTCAACTACAAATTTTAATTTCTGGTGCAATGATGATGGGACAACTCCTGTGGTGTGGATCCACGGTCTTCCTAATAAGCAGCTGTAAGATGGTTTTATGTCCATCACCACAAAATTGATCACATATTCAGTTGGTCCGATCAATAGGGGCACCTCAATTTTCCCCATTGTTCCTTTTTGTGTACCATCAAAAGCTCTTACCGAGTTGTAGCAAGGCTTTAGGTGCGAACCATCTATCGGCAATTTTTGCAGGGTTACCATAGGCAAGACATTCAATGCTGACCCGTTGTCGATCAGTACGCCTGGTAATACATACCCTTTGCAATGGGTATTGATATTAAGGGCTTTAGTAGACCCCATTCCTCCCTCCAGGATCTCATCATCACTGAATGTGATATGATTATAGGCAGTAATGTGCCCTACTATCATGTCCAGGTTTGTTACAGAAATGTCCTGGGGCACAAAAGTTTGATTTAGCACTTTCAATAGCGTCTCCCGATGCTTCTCTGAACTCAAGAGCAATTCTAGCACCGTGATCCTGGCCGGTTGTTTCCGTAGTTGTTCCACTACGCTGTACTCGCTATGTCTCAAGAACTTTAGAAATTCTTTGGCCTGGGCCTCAGTTACCGGTTCATTAATCTTTTGGGGAGGTTCTTCTCCAAATATTTGCGTAGGGCTAACTGTTGTATTCTTCCCTCTATCTTTTTCAGCTGCTCTCAAAGCCTCGGAGGAATAACATCGGCCGCTCCTTGTGAAATGGCCTACTTCACCAACGTTCACATTGTTCTGACTTTGCTGGTCTTCCAAACGTAGACTCTTTTTACCTGTTCGCGTTGATTTTTTTCTGGCATGGTCACATTCGCGCGACATAATTCCAGGGAATTTGTCGCATGTCTTTGAATGGGAATGGAGATGGTGCTGAAATGACGATCTTGGGATTTATCTTGCTGGTTTCTCCTTGGGAGACACTTGTATTCCCTATCCTGGGAGAGATGATAAAAGGTCTATCCTTCCCGTATCTAGTTTTGGGGTATCCATGTGTACGCCTGATCCCTTCCCCATGGGTTCCTCAAAGAATTCAATTTGTTTTTCATCCATCAACTTCTGCACCAATTTCTTGAACTCATCACATTCTTGGATATCATGCCCTTCAGTCTGATGGAATTCGCAATACTTTCCGCATTCCTTCTGCCTTATTATCATGCCTTTGTTGATCATACGAGCCATGCATAACTGTTGAAATACCCACCGTAAAGGAGACTTGACTTCTGACACGTCATCCTTTATCCTCCTGGTAACGCATTCTTCTATAGCATTTACCCCTCTGCTCCCATGATTAGGCAGCGGGTTGTTGGCTACGCTAGGTTCTTCAAACTTCAATATCCCGGAATCGATTAAGTTCTGCACAAGCTTCTTGAAGGCAAGGCAGTTCTCAGTGGGATGTCCAGGGGTACCGCCGTGATAGTCGCAATGTGCGTTTGGATTATACCAAGGCGGGAAGGGTGGATTGACAGGATTAACGATGTATGGTCGGACCAAGTCTGCTTCATACAACTGGGAATAAAGCTCTGAGTATGAAACAGGTAGGGGAGTGAAAGTTCTCCTCTCTTTATCTTTTCTGGTGACCCTCTCATCTCTTTGATTCGAATTTTGCGTTTTTCCCACAGGTGCTTGGGGCTGTGAGACTGTGAAATTCTTTGGGGCGGTATAGGTGCTGGTGGTGTTTACTTCATTTCTCTTGTTATACTTTCGAGACCCTTCCCCACCATCTATTCTGCCGCTCTTGATTGCCAGTTCGAGAGACTCCCCGGTCCTGATCAAATCGGCAAAACACTGTGTTGTGTTATTAATGAGGCGATCGAAGAGTGCCCCTTTCAGAGTATTGACAAATAGTGGTGTGATTTCATGCTCCGGAATAGGTGGCTGGATTTGGGCGGCCACTTCTCTCCACCTTTGGGCATATTGTCGCAAGCTTTCATTGGACTTCTGCCCCATATTTTCTAGCATGATTCTGCTAGGGATCATGTCTGTTACATGTTTGTATTGCTCGGAAAATGCTTTAGACAAATCTTTCCATGTTTTGACATTCGCTTTGCTTAACTGAGTATACCAACATAACACCGCTCCAGTTAGACTATCCTGGAAACAGTGGATCAGTAGCTTTTCATCTTTATGGTAAGCCGCCATATTTCTGCAATACATCGTTATGTGTGCAGAAGGACATGTGGTTCCGTCATATTTATCGAACTCTGGTGTTTTGAATTTTGGCGGCAAGACAAGATCAGACACCAAACTTAGATCACTAGCGTCGTTTCCTGATTCTTCATTTGATTGTAACGCTTTAAATTTTTCTTCCATGAGGCGAAATCTTTCTTCCCACTTTCTTTCTACCTCATTCCTGATCCTTTCGACCATATTTAGGTCCGGCACTTCTTCTTCATAAAGTGCTTCGGTATCAAGGGTTGAGTCTCGTGTGCCCCTACTTGAAAGCTGGAAGACATTCTGTAGGGTCAATATACACCTTCCTAGCCTGGTTTTGGTGCAGTTGGTTGAACCTTGTAGTGAGACGGGGTACCTTCGGCTCGGGATATTTTCTCCTTCTATTCGTTTTCCAAGACTTTTTGCCAAAGAACGTCGTTATGTCGATACTATTGATGTTTGTGATCAGTGCAATCTGATCACTAAGGCTTCTCTCGGGCCTCTTCAAGCCCTTGTCTCAAGCTCTCTCCGCCTCTTTTCTAGACTGATTATTCTTTCTTCCATGAGCTTTCTTTGTAGCCGGGTAAAGTATAGGTGATGAATGATTGCGGTTAACACTACATAGAATGCCACAATATTCATATTGTTAATATGGTTGCAAAAAAAAAATAAATGCATGTACAAAGATGCAAATGTTATGATGCAAATGCAAAAATGCATGCGGACAAGGTCTCGGTTCATTGGTAATCACCCTTTTGAATTACTTCCACGGGAATTAAAGGGTCTTGATTACAACAAAATTCGTGTTACAAAGTAAAGATCCCTAGTACAAAAGATCTAATTATAACACAAAGTCCTATAGATAGATTCTAGCTCTATCTCCTAACTTTCCAATTGCCTTGAGCAGCTTGAGGAACCTAGGAGCTTCTTCCATTCCCGGGGCTATAAAAGGTCGGAGTGCCTCAGCCTCGACAAATAAATCATTTACGTGTCCGGCGACTCATTGTATATCCACCATTAAATTTGCGTAGTAATCGGTCTCATCTCTGTACCATTCGAGCAAAGATCGCGTAATCTCTTCTGCCAATAGGTGTCCCCTCCGGCTGCAGCCTCTTCGAACAAATTAATTCTTTCCTTGTAATCCTCCACAACTGCTTCGAGGGACCCGATTCGTGCTTGTAACACACCCACTTCGCGTTCTCTTTCTTGCAGCTCAGCGAAATTATTCATGTGGCAGTACATTCAAAGTGAGTGTTCGACTTCCGCCATCTTTCCTTTTAATTCATCATTTTGACTTTGGCTTTGCCCCAATTTTTGAACAGTGTCATCGTACAGTTTCTGCATTTCTAACAGTCTGTTCCGGCTATTCATGGATTTTCTTTTCCATACGGTGACACTTTCTCTCTCATGATGGACAGCTTGTTTCCCCTTGCTGATTTCTTGTCTGAATCTTTCTCTCTCTTGATCAATGGCCTTCTTGGTGGACCGTTTTTCTTCCTCCATAGCCAAACGGCAGCTTTCAATCTCTTTCTCGATCGCTCTTTTGTTAATTTCTCGTTCTTCTTCCACCAAACGGATGTCGTTCATTCTTTCTTTTTCCACAGCTATGAACTGACTCCGGCCGGCCTTTTGTATTTTTGCTTGTAATAGGAGGGCATCTTTTTGATAAATAGTATTTTTGTCACTCAAATCTGCATTTAATTTCTTCAATTGCCTGATGATCCCGTCTCGCTCATCAACTTCTAAGCTTGCCTTATAGAGCTCGCTCGCATGTAGGGTTTGTTGAATGTCCATCTTCCTTTTAACTTCTTCGAGTTCACTCCTTAGGATATCGGCTTCGAACGGTACCACCCTTGTAAGCTCTTCGAGTGACACTGTTGGTCCTTGATCAGATTCAGGAATCACATTATTAACCCTCAACCGTCTCCAAAGATCGTAATCTGGGGTAGTCATGTGCTCGGTATCTCCTTCTACCCTGATCCGGTAACAATGATCCTAGGCCCTCATGATGGTCTGAATTTTTCCTTTGAACTCTCCTTTGAAAAGAAATTCAGTTTGGCTTAATCCGCGGTATTGGGAATGAACTGTCGTGATCCGAATCTGCCGAGACACTAAAAGTGGAGCACAAGCGATCCTCCATGTAATCCTAACATCATCAGCCGATTGAAGTCACCACAATCAGTATAGAAAATAATTAACTTTACCGAGCCATGGGACCCTTCATGCTATGTCCTCATCTCGAATGTTCTCAAGAAATCGGTCCACATTTTTGTTTTCAAATCTTCTCGCCATTCCTTTGCTAAGTATTCTCGTAAAGGCGAAAAACCTTGGAAGGATATCCCCGGCAGGACCCGCGTCGGCGTCTTCCACATATGACTTTGGATCCATACTTGTAATAACTGTGCGCAGCCTCGAAAACGTCCTTCTTCATGTTTCCGGCTAGCGTTTAAAGAAATGAAAGTCTCGACCAAGATTGCTGGTACCGGGTTTGCTTTCCATTTCACCCGCTCAAATAAATCCAGAATTGCTATGTCAATGTTCCCGAGTACTCTGGGAAAGATCACCAAGCCATATATTCCTAAAGCGAATAAGTTCATTTTCTTTGCCTCGTCTGGATGTGTCAATATGACGTCCCGAATACTCTCCCATGCAAAGACCAGATTATCTCCTGATTTTGAAGGAGGCCACTAACCCAATCATCACTCATTCCCGCAAAGGCTTTGAGTTTGGCGGTGTAATTCGATTCCTTGGAGGCTTCGCGTAGATCCAATCTTCCTGAATATTTTTCTGGTTAAGTAAAGCAGTGTACTCTTCTACCGTAGGCATCATGTCCTGCCCATTGAAGGTGAAGCAGCAAAAAGCCGGATTCCAGAACTGGACTATAGCTCGGAGTAGGGGCTGGTTGATCTGAACATATAATAGCTGCGCGATGTCGCCATAACTATTGCTAAATAAGTCTTGTAGTCTTCGGTCCCATCTTTCCCAAATGCTTTGAAGATCCCACAAGTCGTTCTGTTGGAGACTCACATAGGTATATCCAGCTATTACGCGTTCGTTAGGCAGACTGTCCCCTTGGATTTTCTGGTTGACCTCTGACCAATGTCTGACTGACAAATTAAGCTCTTCTTTCCTAAGACACCTTTTTTCCATAATGAAAGACTTTCTGATCAGGCAAACCACTTGATCCATTACCTTTATGTGATGCAAATGCAATGATGTATGAGAAAAAGAACAAAAAGCGAAAAGAAAACAAGTCAGATGCAGATAAAATTGATAAATATATAAATAAAATGACAAAATTAAACAAGAATAAACACACAAAACAACCCTATTTATCCCGTCTAAAACCTAAGGTTATCCGCATGGCTCTAACAGGGTAGGTTTCTATGTTCTCTACATGCAGTTTTGGTTCTAGGAGGTACCCGAATTGTCCTTGCTGTCCTCTACTAAGAGTAGCAAGGCCCCGATCATCACCCATTATAGGCTCCTTTCAACAACGGGTTCAATTGGGGGACCCATTCGCTTATGCCCGTACGAAGGAACGATATCCTTACGAAAGCATAAGGTACTCGAGCCCCGAAGGTACTTGCTAGGCCCATACGGGAGAACGATATCTCCACGAAAGCATTAGCGTTTTCCCCCCACTTAAAAAAGACAGGTTTATATGCCATATTTTAAATGCGTTAAAATAAACGCGCAATTATGACCGAATGTTAATTTAATAGTTACTTTAATCCGAAACTTCCAATATTAGTAAAGCGGTAATTATTTTAAAAGCTTGACTCTCATTTCTTTTTTTTAAAAAAAAAAAAAAAATTCCCCAGCGGAGTCGCCATCTGTAGCGAAGGTCTCGCTAAATAAAAACGATTGTTTTTGAAATGCTTTTTTGAAAGGTGTTTGGATATAAAATATTTATTTCGTGGGGTTTACAAAAACTTTATAAAAATGGAGTCGCCACCGGCCACTTAGGTAGGCCGGACACCATAAAACCAGAGATTCAAAAAGAAAGGGCTCGGGAGTCGGTTACGGATGGGGAAGGATTAGCACCCCCACACCGCCCAAAATTGGTACTTTAATAATTACCGCTTTATTAATATTGGATTTTCCAGATTAGAGTGACGATTATTTTAAATTTCGGTCATAATTGCGAATATATTTTAAGGGTCCCGTTATCCGAGAATAAACGCCCAACCACTATCACTACGCTTGATACTGGCCCTGTTTACGCTCGGATAAAAGGACACCGCATTAACAATTTATATCTCGATATGCAATCTTAATGGCAAAAATATAAAACATGGTAAAATGTTTAAATGTAGTAAATATTGTCATAACAGAATATTAATCTAACATAGATGATATTCTAGATTAAAACATGCATATAAATATTATTCTAAATAATAGATAAAAAACAACTATCATATGTCAAAATAATAAGGCAGGAATAAGTACATATATACGAACAAATATTTCAAAAAGACATGCATACGGGTAATAAAACATATTTCAACATATACGGGTCCACATGTCGTACAAAAAGGGTAAATATACTAATATGTAGCCCTAAAAAATAAGAAAGCACACACACATATAAAAAATACTAAATATGCCATGTACGAATTAACTAAAACATAACATGCTTGATACGGATAACCGGATAAAAAACATAAATATTATATTTAACACATATATACATAAAAACATAAAACGAGTCATATACGAGAGACATAAAATAAAATAATATCAACATATATGATTATAATACGAACAATAATATTTACAAAGAAAACAGGACTGAAATGAAAGAAAAACAAAAGTCAGTGGCAGAAATTAAAGAGCAACAATATGTAATTTGGGGACGAAATTGCGAAACAAACGAAACCTAAAAGGACCAGAATTGTAATTAGACCAAGGGGCAGACCCAAAGTGAAAAATTCAAAAACGCGGGATGGTTAAGGGCGTAATTTTCCCATTTAGAAACTGATTCGGTGTAATTTAGTGACTAAATTGTGACTTTTTGAAAACTCAGGGGGACTGGGACTGTGATTATACCATGCGGCAAGACAAAAATGAAAATATTGAAAACGCGGTGGGATTAAGTGTGTAATTTACCCATTTCAAAAATAATAATAACTATAAAAAGCCCGTTTTTAGACCGAAACCCATTTTTCCCCATTTTCGTTTCATTCTTGATTTCCCAAATAACCAGTGTTAAATCTTTTCTCTCAAATGTTCTTGAGAAACCCGAATCCGGGCGGCCGGCCACGCATTCTCACCACCGCCACCGCCGCTAACCGCACTCTCACAAAATACACCAAAACATTCCCCTTGTCGTCCTCAATACGAATCCATGGTTGGATTCAGAGGATACCCTTTCTTTTACTCTAGATCTAAGAAATACGAACCCAAAAAATATTTTTTTTAGACCAAAACACAACTACAAAGAGTCTTCCCTTCCCCTTAGTTCACCAGATCTGGCTTGTAGAAGCCGAGAGGTTTGTCACCGAGAGAAGGAAGACCCACAAACGACTCGGTAAGACTACTTTCTTTATGTTTCGTTTTTATATTTACATTTTCAGATATGCATGTAAAGAAATAAGTAAGAAAAAGAGGTAAGTGTTTACCAATGGACCTCTTTTTTGATTATCTCGTCTGGTTACATGTTTCTGGTTTTACAAGCTCTCTGTTTTTTTTTGTGTGTGACTACTCTCTCTGTTTTTTGCTAATCTTTTTGCTCGCTAAAAATTTTTTTCCGTTACAACAGCCCCGTTTTATATATATTATTGCCTCTGTATTTTGGTTGCAACTTGTATCTTCTTTTCCAGATCTGACATTTTTTGCTTGTTGTCTTTGGCATAATCTGAACGGGGGACTGAATATCGGCGCGGTGGCGGTGTGGCCGATTCGCGCCAGAGGCGGACTCATTTTGGCGTTAGATCGGATCCGATCTAACGGTCGAGATGGCTTGAAGAACGATCGGCCTGGATGAAGCCTCGATCTGATGAAACGGCTTCAGATTTCGCCACGTGGAGCTCCGCAGTCGAGGAGTCAGAACGCGTGGATCTTACGCACGCGTGGGATATTAAAGCGTCCGCGCATGGACCACACGAGCGCGTGGCACTCGAACGGTCCATACGTGTGGAGAACGCGCCTGGCAGATATTTTCGACTTCCATTGCATCGTGGCCGTTGGATCAGATCTTGATCCAACGGCCCACAGTTACCTGCACATTGTAATTAGATAGGATTCAGATTTGGGCCAAACGGGCCTTGTAATTGGATTTTGTAATTGGACTTGGATTTTATTTATTTGGGTTTAATATATATTTAATTTTTCATTTTTACTAGCCCAATACTAATAATAGTATACTTATAATAAAGAATACATACGAAAAATATATACTTATATTATACGATCATTAATTAATATAATATTCTAGTATACGTACGTATAATCATACGTATAATTAACATGACATCTATATACGCTTATACCCTAGATACATACGCGACATACATACACCCCTAATACGTATACATAGCTTATACATGCACACATCACCTTATATTAGTAACATTCATATAATAAATATACATGCAATATTAATATATTTAAGTAAAAATGAGTGATTACATACGAGACTCAGCGTATCGATACAGATACCATTGTTTCTATTAATGTCTTGAAAATACAGTTCTGGTTTCTTTCATTTTAGTCCCTAAATCTTGTTTTGCCAATTATTTGAGCATGGATGATCGTTTGAAGCTGAGATTTGACATATAAGCATGAAATGTATTTAATTAAAGGTTGTTAACTTAAAAATTATAAAAGTCCTTATATATTGCTAAAATTACATTTTGGTCCCTAATTTGTGTTTGTGGCCAATTGGATGTCATTACGATGCCCGATTGAGATGAGTGCACACCTGCATATAGTATGTATATGTAGGAACGAATTAATGCATCTAGACAAGATAAAAGGAAAAAATGGTCGTGTTTTAGGTTTTATCTTCCCGGTTTACTCCGATAAACCTTATGTAGCTTGTTCAGTTCGGTCTTGCGACTAGGCCAGGTCGAGGGGGTTACATTTGTTGGTATTAGAGCGAGGTTTGTAAAAAGTTGGGATGTTGTTTGAACTACACAGTGATTGTGTAAATGTTCGGTGATTGTTTAATATTTTGTTAGGGTATGCTTTGGGAACACATTGCCTATTACCGAGGATTTTAAATGCGTTTTAAAGTTAACTTGGATCATTTGCCTGATGCTAGCCTAACTCTATTGTGTTTTTATTCTTTTGTTAGCATGGCTCGACGTGAGACACGATCAATGGCTAATATTGTTGGGGTTGGGCAAAATAATGAGGCAGAAAAAAATCTCTCTCTTGTTTTACCTCCTCCTTCTCTAGTGGTTCCTCTAGTTGATGTTGGGGCAGGTGAAGCACCCCAAGTTCACCAAGTGCCTATGTATGGTGATTTGACTCCGTTAGTTCAGGCAATAACATGAGCTTTCTAGGCAACGATGGCTGGAGTGCAGGCACAGGCGCCAACACCTGTTGTGGTGGCAAACCAAGGTTTACCCTTGGAGCATTTGAGGAGATTGGGAGGTGAGGAGTTTCAAGGTTTGAGCCCTGAAGAGCCGAGGGTTGGCTGGAAAAGACGGTTCGCATCATGAATCATATGGGATGTAATGACGAGTACAAGTTAGGTTGCACTGTATCTCTGCTGCAGGGGGATGCATATCATTGGTGGGTGACCACAATTGCTGGCGTTCTTGAGGCGGACGTTACTTGGAAGTTCTTTCGGAGAGCTTTCAAGAAGAAGTATCTTGGTACCCAGTATTTGGATATAAAGAAGCACGAGTTTCTGTCGCTATCTTAGGGAGGCATGTCTGCTGTTGAATACGAGGTGAAGTTTGTCTGACTGAGTCAGTATGCTCGGGAGTTGGTTTCAGATAACCAACAGAGATGTAACAGGTTCCGTTATGGTCCTGTTAAGGACATTAAGACGTATCTCATGGCTGCAGATTACATGAATTTTAATGTGTTGGTCAATTAGGCCAAGGACATCGAGCAGTCCTTGGGTGCACCAGTTCAGGCTGCAAGTGTGAACTTGGGTAAAAGAGTGGCTGACTCTAGCTATTCTTGTAATACCCCAAAATTTATAGTACTTTTTAAGGGTCGTTTAGTGCTAAGATAATTGCTTAAAAGCTTACTTAGTGACTAAAATGACAAAAATGCAAAAGTTAGGATTTTCTCAAATATGGACTGTAGAAAATAAAATTTTGAGGTTTAAGGTGTTATGTGATAGAGAGCGAGTAAAATAGAGTACTCGCAAAATTTGGTAAAAATCCAAGAAAAATTGGAATGGGTATTCAAGGTTAAAGTTTAGTGACTAAAATGATAAGTTTTCAAAACTTATATGGTACAAGTCGAAAAATGAAAAATTAAGGACCAAAGTTGTAATTATTTAAAAGTTAGGAGATTTTATCTCATAAATAGATAGAGAATCTAAGGATGTGAATCAAATGTGGAATTATTGGTTCGATCTGATATTTTGATTATTGGGAAAATCGTAGTTAAAGTTTAAGTGGAATTTGATACCTGAATCGAACTGGAAAATTATGAAATTTTGCCATATGAAAGAGAAAGGTTATAAAAGTCATTTCCAAGTGTTGTAAATATTTCTAGTTTTATTCCAGATGAATCCTACAGTTTATTTTTGAGTAAAGGATTATTTATCGGTATATTGGATCGAATGAAAATTTTGGAGACTGGTCCAAAAGACATGGAAAAGTTCATAAAATATTATTTTATGAATATTTTATTGTATTTGGTTGGATTCCAACTAGATTTAGTTGAATTTTTACAAGAATGGCAAACTAGTAAATAAAAACTAGTTGGAGGGCAAATTGGTCATTTTGCTCCAATGGCAATATTGAAATATTTAAAAAGTTATAAGGGAAATTTTGGAAAGAGGAAATGGGAGATTTAATCTTGGCCCTTGATTGATGATAAGATCAATCTCAACCATTGGATTAAAAGGGCATTTTAGTAATTTCACTACCTAAATGAATTTAAAATTCATTTATACAAGACAAGTGGCCAAATTGGATGAAAAACAAAAGATGAATACCATTCTTAATCTTCAAATTTCGAAATGTGAGGGGGAGAAAGAAAGAAAAATGGAGAAAAAATTTCCAAGTTCGATTCAAGCCCCGAAACTTGATTTTCAGTAATCTCATCAACTACAAAGTTGTTCTACTCTTCAAGCTCTATCTTTTGGTGTAAATAATTCATGGAAAACATGCTTGATTGATGAGAATTTTGCATGAGAAGAAATTAGGGTTTATGGAAAAAGTTTGCGGGTTTTGGAATTTTATGATTCCATGATTGAATTCAAGTTGAAATCAAGCTAGTATGATGTTAAAATCATGATATTGAGTTGGGATTTAAGTTCTACATGTTTTGATTATTATGAAGTTGATTAGGGTTTATGGATTCAAGTTTAATTTAGGGTTTGTGATGTTGAAATAATAATTTAGTAAGCTTGATTTGTTGTTTGGAAGCAGACCCTAAGCTAATTTGATAGGGACCAATTCAAAAATTCTAAAAGTTAGAGGACCAATTCTGAATTTGTATGGAATTGGTGTGTATTTATGTTATTAAGTATGTTGGAGATGTGAAGTTGATGTTAGAATGCTATTCCGATGTTAAATTGAATTAGTGACTATTCGGCAATTTTGAAGAATTTAGGGGAAATTATTGCAAAAATCATTTTGATGATGGAAATAATGAGAATGATTTTATACAAGGTGACTAAAATGAAAATCCCTAATTAATTTGCACTAGGGACCAAAATGTAAACTTTGTAAAGTTTAGGGACTTGATTATTAAACTTGTATTTGAGGAATATTATGTTGGAAAATTAAGTCTAGTGATTTAAATGTTGATTTTGAAGTTTAAATCAACATTTTGGGTTAAATTGAGTATTCGGCTACTTTAGGGACCAAAGTGCAATTTTTTAAAGTTTGGGTCCTAAAGTGTAAAGGATGAGAGATGTAAGGACTAGACTTAAAAATTTTGGTTGGAAGTTTAAAAGTGTCCTTAGGGACTAAAATAGATATTTTGGGAAAAGTTGGAGATTTAAAGAAAAATATGAGAAGTTGTGATTCGAAATAGAAAGCTTTATCGGATCAATTTTCTATATAATGGATGGTTATTTTATTTACTTTCCATTATTGTATTTGGGATAAATATGTACTAACATATACTTTAAATGGTATATGTTATATTAATGTAGATTCCGATGTAAATCGAGGTCGTATCAGTAGAAAAGGAAAAGAAAAAGATAGGGAGTGATATTGAATAGTAAAGGTAACCTCATTACAAGGCTAAGGTGGGTGCATACATGTTTTATAGGGAGACTTATGATAAGTCAACCTAAAAGATAAATGTTTTATATAGTATAACATAATTTTTGCATGATAAATTATTTTTATATATTTGGCATATTTTTTATGCTTACAAATGTTTTATAGCATGATATTCAGATGAATAGTTATTAGATATAGTTTTAAATGGCAGTATACCATAAATGTTATAGAGCATATTGGAGTATAAACTGCTCCAGTATGAAGATGTTTTACATGATATATATATATATATATATATATATATATATATATGGTATTTGGAATATTTGTCATTTTGCAGGAATTGTTTTAAGTTTGCCCTTGGTAGTATAATATTAAGTTGGACAATATTGTGGTATACCATTAGGAGTCATACAGTTATTTGACACTTCAATGTGTCTGACACGTGTCATACAGTTATCTGACACTTCATTGTGTCTGACACTTCATTGTGTCCTACAGTTATCTGACACTTAAATGTGTCCACAGTTACAGAAAATGATAGTACTTTTAAAGTACGCGACTCATTTATTAGTCACTTAATATTTACCTTGGGCTATATGATTTCACATGATAACTGTATAATTATACAGTACAAGTATATGACTTTACAGTACATGTATATGATTTTACAATATAGAATTATTACAGTACAGGTACACGATTTTATAGTACAAAAATTCATGCATTAACGAATATATAATTTAATGACTATCATGTTTTATAAATTATCATGCGTTAGTGTATTATATGTCACTCATCTTATGCCTCACTGAGATATACTCAGCGTGTATTTATATTATACACGTAGGTGATTGGGATTAGTAGATGACAACTTTTGCATCATCATTATGTATAGAAGATAATCGAGAAGTATTTCGGTAATCATGGCATCCGTATTTTTTTATATATGTTTAATAGTGGTATGTACTATATAAACCGGTCTATTTTATTAAAGTGCCTTAACTAAGTCAGTAAATATTTTATAGACGGTAGTATGTTTACAATTTAATTATTTTATGACCTGATTTGACATATCCTATATGAGGCTATATTAGAATAATTTTAAATAGAATCACTTTTAATAAAATGATTTGTCTTAATATGACTGCAATATTTATGTAAAAAGTTTTATTATCGGATCTAGAAATAATATTTTATTTTTTATTTGATTAAAGTTAAGCATGCTTGAGCTAAGGAAATTTCAAGATGGGTGACCACTGGGAAGTTTTCAAAAATTTTAAATTAGCCCGGTTTTTTATTAAAAGATTGTTTTAAAAAGTAGTGACATTTTCGAATCGTATATGGTATACGGTCACGGGAAGGGGGTGTTACCATTCTGGGAGGCAGAATAGGAAGTTCAGGGACAAGAGACATAAGCCAGATCACAGGTATGGTGGTGGAGTTGGCCAGGGAGCTCGTGTTAGGCTAGAGTGTGAGTGATGCGATAGGCGCCACGCGGGTATGTGCTGGGGTAATGCTGGAGCATGTTAGATTTGTGGTTCATCTAATCACTTAAAGTGTGATTGTCCTCGGGCTACGAGAGATGCACGAGCACAGGTTGTTGCACCTACTAGGGGCTGAGGCCGTGGCAGGGGTAATTTTCAGAGGCGTGAAGATGGTTAGAGGGGTATGGCTCATGCTACAGTGGTGAGACCTGAAGGTGGTGGACCAGCTCGAGTCTTTTCTCACCGTAAGGGTCATAATGACACGGATGTGATCAGGTACTTTTACTTTGCAATCCTTGTAATTGTTATCTTTGATTGATTCGGGGTTTACGCATTCATATATCTTGAGTGAACATGTATCTATGCTGAATGTTCCTGTTGAGATCTTAGATCTTGGCATGTTAGTCACAAGTTCCTTTGGGGAGACGGTTACAACAAGAAGGTTGTACCGGTGTTGTCTTTTGGTGGTACAAGGTCACGAGTTTTCCGCAGATCTGATGGAATTGCCAATCCATGGTTTTGATATCATTTTGGATATGGATTGGTTGAGTGAGCACAGAGCAGTTGTGGATTGTGAATCCAAGAGGATTTTCTTGATGTTGGCCGATGACTATGAAGTTGTGGTGGTTGACGAGAATGTTAAGTTTCTGTCCAATGTGGTCTCAGCTGTTAGAGCAGAGAAGATGATGTTTGATGGCTGCCAAGCTTATTTGTCTATTGTTATGAATCCAGAAACTAAGGGTGTTCGAGTGCAGGACATTCGGACCGTAGGTGACTTCATTGAGGTTTTTCCTGAGGTGTTGTCGGGTTTACCTCCAGATAGGGATGTGGAGTTTTGTATTGAGACATATGAGGGTACATCACCGGTGTCCATTGCTCCTTATAGGATGGCACCAAAAGAATAAAAAGAGTTAAAGTCTCAGCTTCAAGAGTTGTTTGTGTAACCCCCTTAACCCGGTCTAGCCGCCAGTCTGAATCGAGGAAGCTATATTAGGTTTACCGAAGCAAACCGGAGAGATACCTAAAACCCGGTCCATTTTTTCCTTTTTATCTTATCTAAATGCCAATTATTACACCTATATGTTCATGCAGATAACAAGTGTAACCCCAAATCAATCGGGCATCAGTTTGACATCCAATTGACCAAACTTACAATTTAGGGACCAAATTGTAATTTGACACGTTATAGGACAAAAACCCACATTTTAAGTTACCAACCTTAATTTAGTCAGGTTTCATGCATATGTCTCAAATTTTAGCTCAACCCAATCATTTTATCATCTATAATTGCATTGGCAAGATTCAGGGACTAAATTGCAAGAAGGACAAAACTACTCGAGAGACATTTACCGAAAATCAGTTGTCTGTACCGATACAGGTAAGCACGTATCGATACGGTTTAAAATACTACGTTTCGATACGCCTAACGAAATTACCTAACTTTTGAAATGTTGCATACCGTACCGATACGGCTCCTTAGGTGTTTCGATATGCGGGCTCAAGTTGTAAAAGTGAATTCCATAGGCTAAAACTCGTAGCGAAACACCCATGCCCGTATCGATACGTCTGGCCAAAATTTCCTAGCAGTATCAAAACGCACAGTACCTGTACCGATCCCACAAGCCTAATTTCGCCTAGTTGTATCGATACGGTCCCCCGCGTATCGATACGTCTGGGCCTATAATGTCACCTTTTGCAGGTTTTTCATCACAAAATCATACTCTAATCAATCCAACATGCTTTAAACACAATACCAACATGCAAAACATATCACAAGCCAACCAGCAACACTACTTTAACAACACAACAAGGCTCCATGCTTCAAAAGGAAATCTATAGGCATGCTTCCTAACTTTGTAATCAAGCAACATTCCAAAAGATAAACCAGCACCAAAATCAATCCTTAAAGGCCATTTACAACCCAAAAGCAACCAAGAAACATGCTCAAACAGGGAGTTCAACATAACATCTCCCAAAACCAAAACAAATACCTCATTGCCCTTATTCATTATAGTCTAGTCTTTAACATACTTTAGGAACAAGTCTTGCTAAGATCCCCTTGCTTCTTGCTACCTTCCGGAACTTCAATTATCTGCATTGATGGACAATGAGAGCGTAACCACACTAGGCTTAGTGAGGAATGCTCAAAAACCAACACCATCAATGCATTTAAAACCATACACTTAAGACCATCCTTTAAAACATCATCATCATGCCTCTTTGAAAACATGCATTTTACATCATTAAAAACCAGCATACTAAACCATATGCTACATGTATCATTAACCAAAAGCAAGTCACAATGCTAACCCTCTACTTAAGCCTTCCCATGCATTATTACCAAATGCAAAGCTTAAGGAGAAACATGTATAAATCACATTATACAACATAAAGCATTTCAATGATACATTAACAATTATATTGGCTTTCAAGTGATCATTTAACTAGTACAATATCGAAAGAGTTCATTGGATACACGAATTCAATAAGTGTTAACCCAACACTTCAAGCCATCTCAACCGGAATAGCGATACAATCACAATCGCGGTACAATAACAACCGGGTACAATCTCAACCCACAGGGATACCAATCCCTCTCATCGTTTAGATGCTTAACCCACTAATGGGAGTATTCGGTACCGTTAAACCCCTCTACCGTTAGGGTACTTGGATGGAGTATTCAGTATACAATATAAACCTCTCAACATCCAAGGTGACTTATTTACAGTGCACTCAATCCTATGGCCGACCAACTATATTCGATAACAATTTTAAAACCACATCACTTGCCAATATAATTAACCATTTCAACATTTACCTCAATGTTTTAACAAGCATTAAACCATGTCATTTCTAAGGTAACAACCATGCTTTAAAACACAAGTATAAACCTTACTTACAAGGATCACTTACCATGTGCATCATTCAGCATTTCATGCTTAAAAACAATATATCAAATACTTTAAAACATGCTTAAACAGTAGGTAACATGTAATTAAAAAAAGTGCATAAAACCGTCAAACACTAGCACGACCAAGAGAGTAAACCACTTTATACTTACTTCTGAGTCTAGGTAAGCGTTCCAAGCTCTACCTTAACTCCCAAACTTTGTTCCCAAAACATCAAAATGCTTTAAACCACGCTTTCATTCACTGATACGCGAAACTTCAATTCGCCGACGCGAAACCAAGCATCTGAAGCCTCCTACGCTTCTCCAATCACTTCTGGATCAACCTCCCCTATTTTTACCATACAACAATAGAGGATTAATGCATCATAAAGCATTCTAAACACAGCAAACACAATTATTTCTCGAATTTCCACAAAACCCTTCACAACAACCGAAAACATAACCAAAACACTTCGATTCACAACCCAGCCAATATCTATCAACCTAGCATCATTTCCAACATCAAAACACATCTAAAAGCAGATCCAAAACAAGCTACTACTTCCAGCAACCTTACAACCACAAAAACACCACAAACCTCAAAATTAACAACCTAAACAAATAGAGATTCTTAAGTTTCGGGACTCCATTGATAAAAATCACTTATCAACATTATTAATCATCCAAAATATAAATCAAATCACCATTACTTACTGGAAATTAGATCCAATTTGCGAATCAACTCATTTTCCTCAAAGAACTCATTAAATCATTAGAAAATCATCAAAATCAGATTAGAAACACAAAAACAAGGATCAAATGCTTGAGAATTTCAATAAAGAACCATACAATAGAGGAGATCTTGGAACTTACCCCTATTGTGAAGTTTCTCCCTCAATTAATTTGTGAAAAGCTAAGAAAACACTAGATTATTGTAAGGTTTTGTGTAATCAATCTTTATAAAACAATAACATCAAGTTAAAATCCACCTCACCTCTGGAAATTTGATGAAATCTGAGTGTTTGGCTGAGGAGATAATGGAGAGGAAAAAGTTGAAAGGAAATGACGTAATTTTTGTTTTAGAAAAGATAACAAACTTTTTAACAAAATCCACTTTAATTATTAATTAAAACACATGTTAAAATTAGTTAAATCAAGGAAGAAATCATCAGAAACCAATTGGTAAAATAGCTCCTTAAAGATTCTAAGTATTTGACCCTTTTCATTTTAGTCATTAGGAAAACACAGTTTTCAAAACTTTTATTTTGGCCACTAACCAAAATGTCCATCTTCCAAAACTCATTTTTCAAAATTGATTAAACCATTATTAAATACATAATTAATAATGATTTTTAAGCATTTTCCATAATTTTTCCAACACCATAAATATACGATCCCAAAACTGACTCGAATCTCTACTCTAGTCCACTATACCGTCTAATAAACCATCAAAGCGCTAAGACCTAAAACCGGGGCATTACAGTTTGATCATGGGTTCATTCCACCAAGTGTTTCTCTGTGGGGTGCTGTTGCTCTCTTCGTGAAAAAGAAAGATGGTACGATGCGTATGTGCATTAATTATCGTCATTTGAACAAGTTAGCGGTAAAGAACAGGTACCTGTTGTTGCAGATTGATGACTTGTTAGATCAGATCTATAGAGCAGTGATGTTTTCCAAGATAGATTTAAGATCTGGGTATTACCATTTGAAGGTTAAGGATGTGGATGTGCATAAAACTGCATTCCGTACGAGGTATGGGCATTATGAGTTTCTGGTCATGCCTTTCAGTTTGACAAATGCCCTGGCTGCATTTATGGAATGATGAATAGAGTGTTCCATGAGTATTTTGACCAGTTCGTGGTAGTGTTCATAGATAATATTCTCGTGAAGAACATGATTGGCATTTGCGGATAGTGTTGCAAGTGTTAAAGGATAATCAGTTATACGCTAAGTTGAGCAAGTGCGAGTTTTGGATTAAGGAAGTGACATTCCTTGGTCATGTGGTTTATGCGGAGGGTATTCGTGTTGATCCATGGAAGATTGAGGCTATTCTCAATTGGAAGCAACCTAAGTCCGTATCGGAGGTGCGTAGTTTTCTTAGGTTGGGTGGTTATTATCGTCATTTCGTTGAGGGGTTCTCGAGTATTGCAGTACCGTTGACCAAGTTGTTAAAAAATAACATTCCTTATGTGTGGACGGAGAAGCAGCAATACAGTTATGACAAACTGAAGGAAGTTCTGACACATGATCCTGTATTGATTCAGCCTGAATTTGGGAATGAGTTTGTGGTTTATAGTGATGTGTCGTATGTTGGTTTGGGTTGTGTGCTGATGTAGGATGGGAAGGTTGTGGCCTTTGCATCGAGGCAGTTGAAAGTTCATGAGCGTAATTATCCAACTCATGATTTAGAGCTTGCGGCTATAGTATTCGATTTGAAAATTTGGCGACATTACCTCTATGGTAAGAAGTGTGTGATCTTTACCGATTACAACAGCTTGAAGTGTTTGATGTCCCAAAAATATTTGAATCTTAGGCAACGTAGATGGTTGGAATTGCTTAAGTGTTACGACTTGACAATTGAGTATCATTCTGGTAAAGCCAATGTAGTGGCAGATGCATTAAGTCGTAAGGTTGCGGTTGAGCTTCGAGCTATGTTTGCAAGGTTGAGTGTGACACGGGAGGGCCGTTTTCTGGCTGAATTGCAAGTTAAGCCTACGTTATCACAGTTGATTAAAGCTAAGTAACCGTATGATGATTTATTGGTTGAGCATGTTAAGGACATAGCAGATGGTAATCCGACGCAATTTCATTTTGATGATGATGGAGTTTTGTGCTTCAAGGATCGAATAGTGGTGCTGAATGATCTGGAGTTGAGGCACACTATCTTGATAGAGGCATACTCTGGTCCTTTTGCTATGCATCCTGGTAGTGTTAAGATGTATCGTGATTTGAAGGAGGCATACTACTGGGTTGGGTTGAAAAAGGATGTGGCTGAGTTTGTTTCCAAGTGCATGGTATGTCAGCGGGTCAAGGCTGAACATCAATTTCCATCTGGGTTGTTCAACCGCTGAAAATTTTAGAGTGGAAATAAAAGAGAATCTCCCTAGATTTTGTAATAGGTTTTCCATTGACACCGGCTAAAAAGGATTTCGTTTGGGTGATTGTTGACCGGTTCACAAAGTGTGCACATTTCCTGCCAGTGCATACAACATACACCTTAGACAAGTTGGCAGATTTGTATATAGCTGGAATTGTGTGCTTGTATGGTGTACCTAAATCCATTGTTTATTATAGGGATCTGAGGTTTACAGGTTTTGGACGAGTTTGCACCAGGCCGTGGGTTTGAGGTTGAGTTTTAGCACTGCGTATCATCCTCAGTCGAATGGGCAGTCTGAGTGGGTTATCCAAGTTTGAAAGGATATCCTGAGGTGTTGTATTATTGAGTTCCAACGAACTTGGAAGAAGCATTTGCCTTTAGTTGAGTTTGCTTACAACAACAGTTATCAGGCGAGTATGCATATGGCACCTTATGAGGCGTTATATGGCTGGAGGTGTCATACGCCCTTATGTTAGGCGGTGGTGGGGGGAAAGCATGTTACTCAACCAGATGTGTTGAAAGACACAGATGAAAAGGTTAAGCTTGTGTGCGACTGGTTGAAAGCGGCTACGGATCGGTAGAAATCTTACACGGATTTAAAGCGTAAGGAAGTTGAATATGCAGTGGGCGATCGTGTATTCTTGAAGGTGTCACCATGGAAAAAGGTGCTAAGATTCGGACATAAGGGTAAGCTTAGTCTGAGGTTCATTGGACCATACAAAGTTATTGAGCGTGTGGGTCCTGTGACATACCAGTTGAGGTTGCCTCCCGAGTTGGAGAAAATTCATAATGTGTTCCAAGTTTCGATGTTGAGGAGATATCGATTAGATCCATCACATGTTATCTCGGTGGAGGATGTGGAGTTGAGGCCAGACCTATCCTTTAATGAGGAACCCGTAGAGATCCTCGATACCAGCGAGAAAGTCCTATGTGGTAAGACGATAGAACTCGTGAAGGTCTTGTGGCGACACCGTGGTGTTGAGGAAGCTACTTGGGAAAGCAAGGCGGATATAAAGGACCAATTTCTGCATTTGTTTCGTCAAGGTAATTTCAAGGATGAAATTTCTTAAGTGGGGGAGAGTTGTAACACCCCGTTTTTGGGCCTAGCAGATTTGAGGTTTATTAAATGGTTCAGTGGACCGGGTTAGAGATTCGAGTCGAATTCAGGACCGTATATTTTTTCAGTAAGATAAGAATATGGAAAATAGTTAAGAATCATCTTTTAATATATATTGATTTTTGGTGGAATCAATTTTAGAAAAGGGAATTTGGAAATATGGCATTTTGGGTTAGTGGCCAAAATGCGATTTTTGAAAACTATTTTAAAGTGATTAAAATCAAAAGGGTCAAATCCTTAGAATCCTTAAGGAGCTAATCTATCAAGTGTTTGCTGGTGGTTTCTCCCTTCAATTAAATCATTTTAAACATGTGTTTTAAAAGGGTGTTAAGGAGGATTAAATATCTAAAGTTAGTTATTAGCTTTTAAAAGAAATTCATGTAACTTTTTCCTAAAACTTTTCCCTCAACTTCTTTTCTTCCAAACACTCAGAATTTCATCAAAATCCAGAGGTGGGAGATTCTTTTCACTTAGATTATTGATTTTAACCTGATTCTTTAACTTTGTTTTGCAAAATCTCATTGGAATTTTATGTTTTCTTAGCTTTAAACAAGTCAATTGAGGGAGAAATCACATAACAGTGGTAAGGTCCGTGATCTCCTCTGTTAAATGGTTGTTTATTGATATTCCCAAGTGTTTGATCCTTGATTTATAAGTTGTAATGTGATTTTAATTTTTTATCAATGTTTAATTGAGTTATTTTGGAAATATTGATGAAACATGGTAATTTCCGAAGTGGATCTGATTTTCATTATTTGAGATTGATTTAATATATGTTTTGGATGTGTTTTGATGTTGATAAGTTGTTTTTATCAATAGAATCCCGAAACTCTTGAATCTCTAATTGTTTAGGTTGCTAGATTTGAGTTGTTGTGGAACTAATCGAGTTTAATCATTGCAGGAAGAAATAGGATGTTAGGGAAGGGTTTTTGGATGTTAATAGATGTTGGTTGATGGGTTGAATTGTTGTTATATGGCTGGGTTAAGTTTCGAAAACGTTTGTTGATGATTTCGGCTTGTTTCGGATGGTTTCTCAGTGGGCAACCTGAGAGCTGCGGGGCTTTGCTCTGAGGCAGTGGTTTGAATGCATAATGATGCAATTATCCTCTATTTTATGTGTTTAAAATAGGGGATAATCAAGGTGACGAAGCTTGACGTCGTTTTGGTGGCTTCCCGGGAGCTTGTATCACGTTAGCAAGAAAGGCAAAGCGTATCGGTGAGTGGAAACTGGTTTTAATGCTTTACAAAGATTTGTAAAGGTTGTTGAGAGTTTAGAGTAAGCGTGAGACTCTTACCTAAGCTCGGAAGTAAGTTTTCCTTATTTTCTTCTTGAATATCGGCTTGGATATGAGCATGTTGTTTGCATGTTTTGGTGATAAACATGGTATGATTTACTTACTGGAAATGCATGATTTTGAGTACATATGCAGGGGATTGAAAGTATATTAAATGTTATTAAGCATTGGTTTTTATTCCGGTTGGGAATGATGCTATTGCATTAGCAATGAGATTTGTATATGTGATGTTTTGTTTAATGCATTGTAAAACAGTGAGTAGATTGTTGTAAATGGTTTGTGAATGATTTAAGCATGGCATGTATATGATGTTACATAAAGGTTGTTATGTTTTGATTTGGTTGGAATCATGGAAAGGCTTTGGGTTGTAAGCATGTTTCATAAAACAAACATATAATTTTCAAATGGTTTTAGTACATCATTGTCGATGAGCATCCCCGTTAAGCATGTGTGCTTACGCTCTCTTTTTCTTAATGATGCAGAGCATTAAAGTTCGGGACAGCAAAGGCAAGGTTTGAAGGGATCCAAGAGATAAACTACTTTTGAGTATGAACTCGGTTTATGTTTTCGGTTAATACGGCAATGTGTTCGCCATGGTTTTGGGAGTTGTAAATCTATTGCATTGTGGTTTTTGGAATGATTCTATACTGGTTTTTGATGATGGTTGGATGTTGCTCAGCTTGATGTTATTACTTGCCTATAGATGTGGTTGAATGAGTGTTTAGTATGCATCTAGAGTTCCCTTGTGAATTGCTATGTTGTGCTGGTTTGAACAGGTTTAATATGTTGTGTTGAGTGTGTTGGCATGATGCTTATGCTGAGAATGGCCTAATTGTGCATTTTGGTTTGTTTGGCAAAGTGGTCTAAGAAGCATGTCTCGAGTGTGGTCCTTTGGAAGTATAAGGTTGTTTTGTTTGCCTAACCTTGTATAAATGATATTTTATGTATGTTTCAATGTTGTTATGCGTGTATGCAAGTTGCTAGAGGCCAATTGCATCTAGAATTGTGTGAAAAAACCATCTAATTTTGACATTACAGGCCCAGGCGTACCGATACGCGGGAGACTTATTGGTACGGCTAGGCAAATAAGGTCAGGGTGTTTCGGTAAAGGTATGGGTGTTTCGATATGCCTAATGGTTACTGGAATTTTACTTTTTGGGAATGAGGCCACGTACTAAAACACTAGGTGACCATATCGGTACGGTGTTTAAGGATTTTAAAAAGTATTTTATACTCAAAGTGGCGTACTGGTACGGGTCTTTCTGTATCGAAATGATGAGTTCACAACCATATAGACACGGGACTCAGCGTATCAATATAGATACCATTGTTTCTGTTAATGTCTTAGAAAGGTAGTTCTGGTTTCTTTCGTTTTAGTCCCTGAATCTTGTTTTGCCAATTATTTAAGCATGGATGATCGTTTGAAGCTGATTTTTGACATATAAGCATGAAATGTATTTAATTAAAGGTTGGTAACTTAAAAATTAGAAAAGTCCTTATATATTGTTGAAATTACGTTTTGGTCCCTAATTTGTGTTTGTGGCCAATTCAATGTGATTACGATGTGCGATTGAGATAAGTGCACACCTGTGGACAGTATGTACATGTAGGAAAGAATTAATGCATCTAGACAAGATAAAAGGAAAAAAAATGGTCATGTTTTAGGTTTTATCTTCCCAGTTTACTCCGGTAAACCTAATGTAGCTTGCTCGGTTCGGTCTTGCGACTAGGCTGAGTTGAGGGGGTTATAGGTGTCTTTCAATACATCGGGCATCGAAATGTATTTTACCCAACCTCAGCCTAACACAACGGAGTACGACACTTCCTACCATACAAAGCCTCGTACGGTGCCATCTGTATACTAGCCTGATAACTGTTATTATAAGCAAACTCCACCAAAGGCAACTGATTTTCCCATGTTCCTTGGAACTCAATGATACAACACCTAGACATATCCTCCAACTGAAGCACCCTTAAATCGGTATGGGTAAAATACCAAATTTAGAAGCATCAATACCAAGTAAGACCGTAAAACATATCAATAAGTAATGACCACCTTTTCAAATGGAAAGAACAAGAAATAATATAATAACAATAATCTATTTCATTCATGAAACTATGCTATATACCAACCCCTAAATTAACTAATCAACATGCTGCGACATTTCAATACTATAAGCTAATTCATTCAACCCAAGACATAATCAAACATCTAACAACAATAGCTTTTATGATAACAACAAACCATATACAATATATCACTTAAAAGATTAAATCAATTCATTCGAATGTGATTATAAATGTAAACCTAAACATTATCAATATATATACCCTTCTTAACATGTATTATACTAATCATTAATTCACAACACTAGTGGTGTTTTTGAGAATTAATACATTTTGTTCTCCTTTAATGTCGAATAGACAATTTAACAAAGACTTTACCATAGTATATACTTAAAGTTTTTACTCACCAAATTGTTATAATATCTACCAACTTAGCTTACAAGAAACTATACCAAATCAAACATCCATTCGATCTTGTACATGACATCTTTCAAAACATTAACTATCTCAAAACATGCTCCTTACTCATAATTTCATGCATATCAAACAATCACATAGACTAAACATCCATCATTTAAGCAAATACTTATAGAGGTCATATACAAACACTTTCAAGATAGCATGCTATTCACAAATTTTTACATACCAAAATGGACTTATATGCATCTATATGCGTTACAAAACATGTTGCCACCCGTCTAGGGTTTTTTAACAAAAAGGGGTACCAAAAATACATTAGATTACTTGTTATCTAGCCAAGCTCCCGAGCTATCAAGAAGTCCAAGCTTTATCTTGGAATATATGAAAGGAATACATAAGTTTTCACTTAGTGAGGTAGTTTAAAGTAGCATAAGTGACATCAATCATTTAAGCTTTCCTTTCATTCATTCTATTAATCATGTACAACAATATCTTGAACACGAAGATAGATATAAAGTAGGGCATTCGAAACAAGCATTACATTTAGACATGGTGATCAAGACATTCAAGTTAATCAATTACTTATAGGAACAATTATCAGCAACTCATATTCAGAGATATATCATATTATCAATTGGAACTCATAAGCAACTATAAGCTTCTTATTCTCTTTTAGTATGATCTATAATGAAGAATATATATGTGTGTATATATCTTGTTATGTAAGTTAATTCAATACTCTTTGATTTATTTATATCTTTCATGAATTCATATTTATCATAGCCTTGTGATTCAAGCGACAGCCTAGGTACACGAATCCCCAACCAACTATTGCCAAATAATAATAATGGTACTTGCAGTACCGGCCAATCCCTCCTACTGTCGCCAAATGACCACAATACTTCCCTCCTACTGTCGCCAAAAAAGGACCGTAGTCCACCCCAAAACAAGAGCTCTATGGACTCTATGGCATGCTAACTATACCTAAGACTGACTCGAAACTAATGCTTACATTTTTATCAATTCTTATTCAGAAAAGAGTAAGCATGGCTTCTTAGGAATATATCATATCAACAATCTTATTATCCTTTTCATATTAATCATGTATTCACCACATGTGAATTTCATATGATTCATTTCTCAATTTCGAAGGGTATCATAATAAGGGTTTCCATCGACATATATCATGTCTAATTTACTTTATGAGCATATTGACCATTTCACATAGAGACTTTTATGAACATAAGTTGCCCATATTCAAACATAACATATAATAACTTACCTTCAATCCAATCTTATTGATTGCAAGTAACATATACATATTTGTAGTAAACGGTGTATGTTAACAATAAGAAATGCTCGGGAAGGTTTTGAGCCTATCCCGAGACTTTAAACTACACTCACAAGTAATCCAGCTATGTTTGATCTTGAATCACAATTTCGGTTTGCTTTTCTACAGCTTTACCAGTCTTAGATTTTGCTTCCTCAAATACCTCTTGATCTAGACACAACAATACACATGTATCAAAGTTCATTCCATTTTACAATGTCATACAAATCTACGTGCATAAGCTTTATGGTACCTAACACTTTTTTTCTTCATGTTTAGCATAACATTCTTTCAATTAAAGTCATACATATACATATTAAAACTTGGTTTATCAACCATTTATCATATTTGTACACTTATACATTTTACCAAGGCTGCCAAGTTCACTAATATACATTTTTATACATGCATATGCATCAAGATTAATTTCTATTGCATCAACATACATTCAAATCATTTAGGCATGTATTTATACCTATGTATACATCAAACAGTCCATTTTACATTCGAACATACAAAATAGCCCTTATATAAACAGAACAAGCCCTAAATACTTTCCTATGAGTCCTAAGCAGTCCAAAATTCATATATATCCATATATACGCTCTAACAATTCGTATAAGGTTCACACATTATTCGAAACAAATCAAAACAACATGTTTTCACACATAATCAAAACAACCCACTAATGTTCCCATATTTGCAAAACAAGGTAGGTTATAAAATCATCAAAATCGAACAAATCCTACAGTTATACTTTGGCCTATGAACAACTCTTTAACAATACATGATCCATACCATTCTCAATCAACTTATTCACTAAATTTCAATTCTAACATTTAGAGAAATAAAGAGGATACTTACTTTCTCATAAGCTTAATCGAATGAGAGATTGAAATATGGCTCAATTCTAAACTAAAATCTTCATTTCCATAGGATGACCCGAGCTTTCTCTCACTCTCACTTTTCTTCTAATGCTTCGATTTACCAAGGGAAGAAGAAAGATGATAGACTAATTTCTTTGTGATTAAACTTGCCCACTTCCAAATTCTCCACATGCCCCATTCACTCACTAGACACATCATTAAGGCCTTAGATAATTTCTTTCATAGCATGCAATCTAAGGCTTTGTAAGTTGTCTCGGTTTAGTCACTTGATTGATAGCCATTCATGTTTTCATACTTTAATTTTGGTCCTATTTTTGATTAATCAATCTAATACTTAATGATTCTAAACAAGAGGTCTAACACTACTCATAACATAATCCTAGGCCAAGGTTTGGGGTATTACACCAAGACCTGAATCACACGCTCCGACTGACAATCCGTCTGAGGATGATACGAAGTACTGAAATTCAGTCGTGTTCCCAGAGCATGATGCAAACACTTCTAAAACCTTGCTGTAAAGCGTGGATCTCTATCTGAAACCATGGATTTGGGCACCCCGTGTAAATGCACAATCTAAAAAATGTACAGACCGGCCAACTTATCCAAGGTATATGTCCTATGCACTGGCACAAAATGTGAACACTTCGTAAACCGATCAACAATCACTCAAATGGATTCCTTTTTGGTCGGTGTCAATGGCAACCCAGACAAAAAATCCATGGTGATTCTTTCCCATTTCTATTCCGGTATCCTCAACGGTTGTAACAACCCGAAAGGTAACTGGTGCTCAGTCTTCACTCGCTGACATATCATGCATCGAGCAACAAAATTAGCCACTTCTTCAAACCAACCCAATAGTACTCTTCCTTCAAACCACGATACATCTTAGTACTACTATGATGCATCGCAAAAGGACTAGCATGCGCTTCGGTCAAAATGGTACGCCTCAACTCTTCATCATTAGGCACCACCTCTAACCTTTATAACACAACACCCTACCATCATTAAAATGAAAATCCGTAGGAATTCCATCCATGATATCCTTCACATGCGGTACCAAACTCTCATCATGCGGTTGTTTTTCTTTAATCAACTGTGAGAAGGACAGTTTCACTTGCAACTCGGCCAACAACCCGACGTCATGAGTCACACTCAACCTAGCAAACATAGCCCTCAACTCCACAACAGCTTCTCTACTGAAAGCATTGGCCACCACGTTAGCCTTGCCCTAATGATACTCGATGGTCATATCATAATCTTTAAACAGTTCCAAACATCTTCGTTGCCTGAGATTTAACTCCATCTGTGACATTAGATACTTCAAACTCTTATGATCCGAATAAAGTACACATTTCTCTCCTTAAAGGCAATGTCTCCAGATTTTCAAAGCAAAAACAACTACGGCGAGCTCAAGGTCATGAGTAGGGTAATTGCGCTCATGCACCTTCAACTGCCTAGATGCATAGGCAACTACCTTACCTTTTTGCATCAGCATGCAACCGAGTGCAACATGGGACGCATCACTATAGACAATGAACTCCTTCTTTGGCTCTGGTTGAATCAAGATCGTAGCTCTTGTCAGAGCCTCCTTCAACCTTTCAAAGCTCGTTGCCTATCCTCCGTCCACTCAAAACGAACGTTCTTTTGCAACAACTTACTCAAAGGTGCAGCTATACTGGAGAACCCATCAACTAACCTACGGTAATAACCGGACAACCCTAGGAAACTCCGAAACTCTAACACAGATTTAGGCACTTTCCAACTCATCACAGCCTCAATTTTGTGTGGATCAACACGAATCCCCTCGGCCGACACCACATGCCCAAGGAAAACAACCTCCCTAAGCCAGAACTCATACTTGCTTAACTTGGCATAAAGCTGATTAGCCAACAACGTCTGAAGCACAATCCGCAAATGCTTATCATGATCCTTCTTGGTACGAGAGTACACAAGAATATCGTCGATTAACACAACCACAAACTGATCCAAAAACTCATGGAACACCTGATTCATCATGTTCATGAAAGCAGCCGGTGCATTGGTCAAACCAAATGGCACACCAAAAACTCATAATGCCCATACCTTGTACTAAAAGCTGTCTTGGGCACATCCATATCTTTCACCTTCAACTGATAGTACCTAGACCTCAAATCTATCTTAGAAAACACAGAAGCACCCCTAAACTGATCAAACAAATCATCAATTAGCAGCAAAGTATACCTATTCTTTATCGTCAACTTATTCAGTTGCCAATAATCTATACATATCCGTAACGTACCATACTTCTTTTTCACAAACATCTAATAAACCCTCGATCAAGCTACTCTTGCAGTTGCATTTTTAACTCTTTCAACTCCTTCGGGGCCATGCGATACGAAGCAATTGACACTGGTGTCGTATTTGCATAAATCTTAATGCCAAACTCTACCTCCCGATCTAGTGGTAACCCTGGCAACTCTTCTAAAAAACACCCTGAAACTCGCATACCGTACGGATATCCTACACCCTCAACTTCTTCGGACTAGGATTCATAACATATGCTAAGAAACCCTGACATCCAAAATCCATCATTCGTCTCGCTTCTAACGCCGATACAACATTAGACAAGAACTTAGCATTCTCACCTACAACCACTACCTCAAAATCATCAGACAACTTTAGGGATATCCGTTTGGTCTCAAAATCTACCACTGCCCTATGCTCGGTCAACCAATCCATTCCCAGAATGACATCAAAACCATAGAATGGCAACTCTATCAAATCCACGACAAATACATGACCCTGAACCATCAGCGGACATCTACAATACAACTCCCTAACCACGACTGTCTCTCCAAGAGAATTGGTCACTCTAACACCCACATTAAGAATTTCAACAGGTACATCAAGCAACTGTGCATGGTCACTCAAGATATATGAATGGGTAGAACCAGAATCAACCAATGAATACAACGATAAAGACTGTAAAATGAATGTACCTGTAATCACATCAGACTCATTGCGACCCTCACGGTGCGCATACACCCTAGCTGGTCTACCTCCCTCAGGCTGGATAGCAACCGTATGAGCCACAGTCCTCTGCCCGCCATCCTTGTGTTGAAATTGGCCACGGCCACGACCATAACCTTTCTGTAGAGCAACAACAGGTACAACACCCTGCCCACCTCCAGCTAACAAAGGACAATCACGTCTCAGATGGTCGCCAGACCCACAACTTCAACAAGCATAAGCCACAACAGCTGCAGGTACCTGACCCTCTCTGGCCAAACATGGGCAATCTCGCCTCAGATGATCACGAGATCTACAAACCCAAGAGGTATTATACGGAGCTCTAACCTGGGTACCCTGCCCCTGCGCTCCACGCCAAACAACACCTCCACCGCATCTCTAATCATGGCGATACCTCATGTCACAGTGTCTTTTGGCCTGACCACCACCAAAGCTAGAATCTACCGCTATCTTATTAGAGCTAAAGCCTCGAGACCCAGAAGGTAAACCAAGGTTCTGCTCGATATCTTTGGCTCGTGTAACCAATACGTTAAAATTTGTATAACCAGCAGCGAGTATATACGTCTTAACCTCTTGCACCAGCCCATAGCAGAAACCATCACATCGCTATCGCTCGTCAGGAACCAACTCATGTGCATACAGGCTCAACCTCACAAACTGTACCTTATACTCAAAGACAAACATACCACCTTGCACTAGAGACATAAACTTTCTCTTCTTTTCGTCCAGATACCGGACCCCCAGGTACCTTTTTCAAAAAGTAATACAAAAGAACTCCCAAGATATATCCTCTTTCTTTCACACGGAGGAATCAACCAAAACACCCTCAAAGTCTTCACAAGCAAGACCAAAATTTGAATCTTGTTGGCGCCAGATCTTCTCTATCCACCGTTAGATCATCCCAAAATCGAGATATGCCACTCTCGTGGTTATAGGATACATGTTCACCATTGGGATCGTCCTTCGAAGTCCCCGGTCACTAAAAATTACAGTGACCGAATGGGTAAATCTTTAGTTTCTCTTCTTTGGTTTTGGTTGTTGATATAGATAGGTAATGGTAAAAAGCTAAGGAAAATATTGGTACTGGTATTATTTGGTTTTAATGGTGTTGTTACTGTGAGTTTTGGTGGTTGAACCAAATGGTTCGGTGGTGGTTTATGGATGGTGAAGGAGGGGTCGTGATGTTGAGAGGTGAGAAAGGTGACAAAAGGGAAGAACAACCCTCACCCTTTGGAGAATGAAAGTTGTTTGGTTATTTAATGGTGGTTTAGGGACTGGTTTTGATGAAGGGTTGCTTCGATCGTGAAGGGAGTTAAGGATTGGGTGAATTTTTTTTTTGAAAATGGTAGTGTGATCGTTGGTGAGGTAGAAGATGAAGGTCAGGGAGTGTGTTGATTAGAATGGTGGGAGTAGTGTGTGTGTGTTTTGGTAATGAAAGGTTGAAGGAGAAATGGAGAGATGGTGGTGAGGTTGAAGATGAAGGTTAGAGAGTGTGTTTATGGATTTATTAAAAGAGGGAGAATAGTCTGGTAATTTGGTTCCATATTGGTAGATGAGGGTTGTTGAGCTAGGGAGGTGAGGTGGGGTGATGGTGAAGGATAACATAGGAGCATGAAAGGTGGCGTGAGAATAAAAAATATGCATTCAATGTATATTTTTTTATTTTATTCGAATTTGGTTTAAATAGGGTAAATGGTTCAAATTTTATTTGAGGCATGAACGAAAAATGGGTACTACAGATGCCCTCTTTGCTCATTGCTATGTAACAGGAATATAGAAAAGATAAAAAGAATAACCATTTTTGTCCGGTCCGTATAAGTTTTCCTCTTTTGATGTGTGTCTTCTTTCTTTGGCAGATCTTCTTTCTCTTTAGCGCATGTATTTTTTCTTGACTTGATTAATCTACTTTGTCACTTTTGAGGAAGCAAAATCTTCAAAATAGGGGGTTGTGGAAGCAAAACGAGTGCGGCTACTAAATTATTGATGATGAGATAATAGCTAAAGAAAATTTAACCTAGCTGCAACACTGACGAATAGGCAGGATCGATGGGTGAAAATTCTGATGTCTGATCCAGCTACAACTCTGACGAAGAGACAAGATCAAAGGATTGAAAGTTCATTTTTATTTTTTTCTTCTTTTTTCTTTTTTTTTCTTTTTTTCTTTTTTTTTTTTTTTTTTGAATTTTCTAACTATTAGTAAAGATAAATAGTAAATTTCGACCAAGCTACAACACCGATAAAGATGCAAGGTCTAAAGTTAGTAATGTTGATCCAGCTACGACACTGACGAAGAGGCAGGATCAAGAGTTAGTGAATTTGGTCTAGCTACAACACCGACGAAGAGTCAAGACCGAGAGTTAGTAAATTTGGTTCAGCTACAACACCAACGAAGAGGTAGAGCCGAAAGTTAGATTTGACCAAGCTATAACACCGACGAAGAGGCAAGGTCTGAAAATTTGATTCAGCTACGACTCTAACGAAGAGGCAAGATCGGACGGTTGGTTTTTTGCGATCAAGCTACGACTCGGACGAAGAGGCATGATCAAAATTTTGCAAATTTGGTTCAGCTACAACACCGTCGAAGAGGCAGGACCGAAGGTTTATAAAGTTGGATCTATCCACACCATCAACAGAGGGGTAAGATCGAATTTTAGCACTTTGGACTCAACCTTACCATCAACGGAAGGACAAAATCGAGTTTCAGCAATTTGAATCCTACTACATCATCAACGGAGGAGCAAGATTAGATAGCAGCAACTTGGACCCAGCCACACCATCAACGGAGGGACAGGATCGAAGAACAATATAGATTCTACCACGCCATCAATGCAGAAGCAGAACACCAACTTGAACCATGTACACCATCAACGGAGAAACATGATTGGATAGTAGCAACTTGGACCTCAACCACACCATCAATAGAGGGACATGATCGGATTATAATTTGAATTATACTATACCATCAATGAAGAAGCAGAACACCAACTCGAACCCTACTACACCTTTAACGGAGGAGCAGGATTGGATAGCAACTTGGACCCCAGCCACACCATTAACGGAGGGAGAGGATCGGATAATAATGGCAACTTGGATCTTACTACACTATCAACGAAAGGGCTAGATCGAATAATGGCAACTTGGATGTTACTACACCATCAACGGAGGAGCAAGATCGACGAATAATAGCAACTTGGACCCATCTACACCATTAACGAAGAGACATGATCAGATGATGAAAGTTGATTAATTTTCTTTTGATTTTTTATATATTTTTTTATTTTTTTGATTTTTTCTTTGACTTTTTTTGTGTCTTTTGATTTTTTATTTATTTTATTTTGATATTTTATTTTGCCTAACTATAATTCTAAAGAAGATATTCGATTGAAATATTCGGTCTAGTTGTACCATCAACGAAAAAATGAGACATTGACAAAAATTTGATCTGCTGCACCATTAACAGAGAAGTGAGATCTAGAAAATGCAAGATCTACTACATCATTGGCGAAGAGACTAGATCCACAGAAAAATTCAATTTATTGCACCATCAACGAAGAAATGAGATCTTCAAAATTTGATCTGCTACACCATCGATGGCAAAGCGAGATTTGGAAAATACAGGATCTGCTACATCACTCTGGCAGAGACACAAAATCTGCAAAATGTAAGATCCACTACACCATTGTCGGATGAATGAGATATTGAAAAAGAAATAAAACATTTGTTAGTAACTGTTCAAAAATTTGTTGATGACATCCTCTATTTGGAGGTTTGAATTCTTTTGTGTATTCGGTCTCCTTCAAGACTAAAGGTTGACCATTGTGTCTTTGACCCATATGGTTGAGGATGTTCGGTCTCTTCTTTGGACCTATTTGTATGTACAAGAAAAAAAGGAATGTATTTAGCATGAATGCATCTCAACTTTATGCCTAATATATGTATCTAAACTGAATGTGTGGTGACTTTGGTGTATGCACCTAATCTAAATCCATGATGTTTTTGCAAGATGATTTCATGAATGCATCTAAATGCATGATTTTTTTAGTTTATCCCTTAAAGGGATGCCCTGACTGGTCAAATCAAGTTCTTAGTCTTTCGTGTGCGGCGGTGCCCCAACCTCTTCTTAGGTTCGATCACCTTTCTTTGAATCAGCTTTCATTTGGGCGCATGCCCCAAAATTTTGTTCATTCTATGCCATCGTCTGAAACTGCTATTGTAGCAAATTTGAAACTTTGCGTGTGGATTTTGTTGCCCCCTAAATTTGGTTTGTAAATTTGTTGTGTTGGTTCATGATAACTCATCATTTTCAAATCAGACGAAGTGCTAGATCAACCAGCTTTTGCTTTATCTAGTATTCATAGCACGGGATATCCTAAGGGGCCAATTTCAAAATTTTAAAAAACGAATGCATGTAAATGCAAGGTGCATGTCCTAGATGCGAAGATACTGATTCAGAAATAGTTCTTATGGCTCAACTTCTGAAGTCACGGGATTCATTCGCAACTTCGAATATTGCATTAATATCTAGGGTACTAGATTTTCTCCCGATGAAAATTTTTCAAATTGAAAACTAGTCGTGAATCAGCATTTCATGCTGGTAAAATGCAAAAATTAAAGTGTTATGATGTGTCATGCAGTTAATGCAAAATGAGTATATTTAATATGATGTGATCACAAAGAAAACAATGGGTCAGTTTGGATTTAAAATAATCGAATGAATAAATTAAATTGTAAATAAAGTAAAAACATATAAGAAAAAAAATAAAGGCATCAAAGCCTAAAAAGGGCAACCGCTAAATGGGCAGAGTTTTGCATTGCTCTAAAAATGTAGCTCTTATGGCTCACTATATGCGTGTTTTGGTTCTAAAGTGACGATACCTGAACTGTCGCTAGGACATCAATTCGGGAGAATGCGACCCTTATACCATACGGGGTGAATACCCCACAAAATATAAGGATCGAATTCCGAAAGTGAATTACAACACTATACGGAGGTGAACACCCCACAAAGCGAAGTAACCACTCCCACTTAACAGGGTGAGGAGCCCAGAAAGAAAGCTCATGCATGAATGACAATATATAACAAATATCGTGCAAATAAAAGCGGTAAACAAACAAGGATAAAGATTAAAAATTAAATTAAACCAAATTTCAATTTTTCTTGGTAAACACGATACGAACCTAACTAAGGCTTGACTCTCTATTTTTTTAAAACAAAAAAATTGTCCCCAGGGAAGTCGCCATCCTGTAGCGGCTAAAAAAAATCTGTTATGTTTTCCACTTTTCTTGAAAATTTTGGTTTCGGGAAAATCTTGAAAAAGTTCGAGTTTGAAATAAAATTTAGGGAGTCACCATCGGTCACTTGGATAAGGTAGACTGGACACCAAAAGGAAAACCAGAGATTCGATTTAGGTTCAGGAGTCAGTTACGAGTGGGGAAGGGTTCGCACCCCAACCACGCCCGAAAATCGGTACCTAAAGATTCGTATCGTATTTGCAAAGAAAGGTATATATTCGGTCTAATTTATTTAATAATCCCTAAAAGTGCATGCATACATGGTCATACGGTTCGAATAAAAAATCTCGTAATCTACGGTACCCAAAAGAGATGATGCCCGAAGACTCGGGATGACACTCCCAATAAGATACCGAAATTTTGAGAACTAACTAAACATTATAATATATATGTATGCAGGATATACAACAATGCAATGCGACATAAAATAGATATGAACATAAATACATAAAAATAAAATAGAAATGCAAAGAGAAGCTAAATTAAAAAGAAATTAACTACACAAACAACTCACAACCAGTAAAACACGTGGGGTCAGGAATCAAATAATTAACGCCAATTTAATTAACTAAAAAAACAAGTAAAGAAAACTTTCCATTTCTTCATTTCGGTTAAACACCAAACACTAAAGCATGGGAAAGCTCTCCTCTCAAACTCACTGCTGCCATTGCTTTGAACCACCGCCTGTAGTCACCGATGACCTCCTCGGCTGACTAAAACTGTCAAAAGCTTCCCCTTTCTCTCCTCTTTCTTTCACACGGATTGGAATCAACCAAAATACCCTCAAAGTCTTCACAAACAAGACCCAAATTCGAATCTTGTTGGCGTCAGATCTCCTCCGTCCACCGTTGGATCATCCCAAAACCGAGATATGCCACTCTCGTGGTCATGTGATACATGTTCACCGTTGGGATCGTCCATCGAAGACCCCGATCACCAAAAATCACAGTGACCGAATGGGTAAATCTTTAGTTTCTCTTCTTTGGTTTTGGTTGCTGTTATAGATGGGTAATGATAAAAAGCTGAGGAAAATGTTGGTATTGGTATTATTTGGTTTTAATGGTGCTGTAGGTGTTGTTATAGTGAGTTTTGGTGGTTGAACCGGTAATACCCGAAATTTGCTAAGTTGTTTAAGAGTCATTTAATACTAAGATAAGAGCTTAAAAACTAATTTAGTGACTAAAATGACAAAATACAAAAGTTAGGATTTCTTTAATTATGGATTCTAAGGAATTTATAAGAATTAAGAGTATCGTGCGATAGAGAGTAAGCAAAATAGGGTACTTGCGAAGTTTGGTTGAAATCTGATGGGAATTGGAATCAAAATTAAAAGATAAAGCTTAGTGACCAAAATGACAATAAGATAAAAGTTGGTGTCTAGAGCCTAAAGATGGAAAAAATATAGTTTTTATAAATATTTTTATTTCACAGATAAGTAGTACAGGTTACATGAAGTTGATCTGTATAATTAGATTTCCGGTATGAGATTTATGTAGAAATCTATTTTTTATCGAACAATTAGGGGATAAGTAGATATTTGATTCGAATAAAAATACATGGAGAAATTATCAGTAATTATTATATCATGTATATGGATAAATCGAGACATGGAGAAAAATCTGATATAGGATTCGGGAATAAAAATGCAGTATAAGATATCGAATTTTGATCGAACTGCAAAGTTAAGTGTGCTCAGGGCATAAGATGGATGATCTCGTGGAAATGTCTCATGTCAGTATTTTAGACTGATAAAAAGGAATTAGTTCGAGTTAATATTATTCGTATGAATATCTGATAAAAGATTATTAAGAGAATTTTACCCGATAAAGATTTCATGTAAATTATCAGTATATTAGATCCAGTCAAAATTTTAAGATTTTTGATTTTTTTTACAAAATTATGGAATATTTTGTATATCAATAATATTTATTTATGGAAACTAGAAATATGGGTATTTCAGATTTAATCTGATAGTTCAAAAAATGGAAAATCGTAGTAAGTGATTATTGGGTAATTGGATCGAATTGGAATTTTAAAGACAATTCCATAAGCCTTGGAAAATTCATAAAATATTATTTTTATGAATATTTTAATATTTCTAGTTGGATTCTAACTAGATTTAGTTATACTTTTACAAAATGACAAATTAAAAAATAAGACTTAGTTGGAGGGTTATTTGGAATCAAGTAATTAAATGAATTTAATTAAATACACATGGATTTAATAAGATAAAAGATGAACAAAATATGTTCATCTTCTTCTTCTCCATTTCGAAAACACCAAGAGAGAAAGGAAAAGAATACACAAAATTTTCCTAGTCATTTCGAAGGCTTCCAAACAAAATTCAAGGTATGTTTTTGGTAGAAAATTAGTTTATGTTCAATTTTCTTTCATTTGATAGTAATTTTACAAAGAGTTATGAAGATTTTTTCATGTTATTGATGAGAGAGAAAATAGTGTTTCATGTTCTATGTTGAGATTGAAGCTTGATTTAAGCAAATCAAGTGTTGTGGAGTTGAAATCAAACTTAGATTTAGATCAATTTAATGTTTGAAGACATAAACCCTAACCCCTAGAATTTGAAATTTTATTTAGGGTTTTGAAATTAAGGATTAATATGAAAGATTTATAATTCTACAAGCTTGATTTTGATGTTAGAATAAAATATCCCCAACTAGTCTTCTAAGTGACTATTTCTGCATGCTTGGTAAATTAGGGAAAATATTGTGAAAATTATTCTAGTGGTGGATTTGAAGAGTTTATGAAATTACAAGCTTGATTATGACATTAGGACCAAAATAAAGTCCTTGAGAAGCTCAGACACCTAATTCGGTATGTAGGAATAAATTGGGGTTTTAAGTGTTAATTCTTGGAAATGAAGAATACATGTTGGAAAAAAATTGAGCATATTAGAATGTTTTTTGAATAAAAAACAACCTTGGGAAGGTCTAGTGACCAATTCGGCCAAGGGCTAAAATGGAAGGAAACATTTGAGAAAAATTGTAAAAATGTTAGAATGATTAATTAGTACAAGTTTGCAAACTTTTGTGTGAAATTAGTGACTAAAATGTCACTTTAACAAAGGTTAGTGGATTGAAGGGCATTGAATAAAAGTTAGTGAAAATGATAGAATTATGGAATAGTTATGATTCGAGCTTGAATAAATTGCAAAAAGGTGAAAAATGGTCACTCGGGACCAAAATGGACTATTCGGCTACTAAGGAAGAAAAAGAGAAAAATTTAGGAAAATTTTTATATTCGAGTAATTATACTAGTATTTTATAGTTAAGCAGTGTTAGAAAAAAATCTAACATGTATGTTATTCTATATGTTCGATTGGTAAATTACAGCATCTGAGCAGGACAAGAAAACACGAGATAAAAGAGACAAGGAAAAAGTAGTGAACTAGCTTAGTGAGGCCCAATATTTTGCATAGCCCAAGTGAGTGCATTATATGCATGTATGGCATGTTACAAATAGGACGACTTGCGACAAGTCGACCTTGATATTAATTAAAATGCATGTTAATTAATAATTGTATGAATGTTATGAATTAATAATGTGACATGTATGATACATTGTCATAGTTTATAGATTTATCTAAGATAAATCAAACTTTTAGATTTTGGTATATGAACTGCCCATAATCGAATTATGGATGTTAGCATTGATGGATTTGATATTGAATGTGAAAATATTATATTGTTATGCCCAAGTACTAGGTGAGAGTCTTTGGTATAATTGGATATCCATAGAGTCTTAGCAGCTGCGTTCCAACACTACGATGCGTTATAGACACTTCGGTGTTAACTTCAGACACTATGGTGTTGTTTAGACACTTCGGTGTTAACTTTAGACACTATAGTGTTGTTTAGACACTTCGGTGTCAACTAGCACAAAAGGTGCGATAATGAGGAGCAAAGGGCGTCATCGAGTACGTACTCATCATTAGATGCTACGACATTGTAGACACTACGATATCGGTTATGATGACTCTGTATCAAAGTATCACTTTATATTGTACTTCGGGTATAATACATGAAATGCATTTATGTAGACAGTTAAGTTAAAAAGCTTAACGTATATTTGATTAATAAAATAAAGGTTTGATGATATAATATAAACTGCAATTGGGACTCGCTTTCCATTTTACAAGAACTGTATTGCACTGTTACATGACAGAGGAATGACTTTGATAAGTCAGTTTTATACGATTCTATATTTTTATATAATATACAAAGTAATATGTTTATTTATGTTATTTCTATACATTGAAATGCTTTACTTTAATTTATAGTTGCCTCACTATGTGAATACTTAGCGTGTGCTGTTTCACACGTAGGTTATTGTGAACTTATCGGAAGAGGAGTCAAGCATGTTGATCAAGCTGCAACCTGCCAAACATCAGTAAGACATTCTAATTTATGATATTCTCTAATGGGCATGTATCAATTTATTCGTTAGTTTTTTTAAAGTTATAAGTTTGATTAATAGTCAGATAAATATAAATTATTTGTATGGTTAAAGAATTACTGGTAATGATATTTAATCGGGTAAAATTTTATTTATCGTTTATCGCGTAACGATTTTAAATTTAAGAAAGTGCCTAGGCAGTGTACCTAGTTTTCACCCTAAGTTACCTACTTATTTTAATAACTAACATGTTTTATAAACCAATTCAGGGTCAAAACTAGCAATCTGCCAATAGGCTACAAATACTTCAAAAGTCGAGAAATAGTTATTTTATAAACTAGTTTTATGTCAGATGAATTAAAAAATACAAGTCTATAACTCTGTTAAATAATATTGTGACATCCTTAATGTAAATCGTATTATAAGTATACGTTAAGGGTGTTATAGAACCGAATGGTTCGATGGTGGTTTATGGATGGTGAAGGAGGGGTCGTGATGTTGAGAGGTGAGAAAAGTGACAAAAGGGAAGAACAACCCTCACCCTTTGGAGAATGAAAGCGGTTTCGTTATTCAATGGTGGTTTAGGGACTGGTTTTGATGAAGGGTTGCTTCGATCATGAAGGAAGATGAGGATTGGGTGAATTTTTTTTTGAAAATGGCAGTGTGGTCGTTGGTGAGGTAGAAGATGAAGGTCAGAGAGTGTGTTGATTAGAATGCTGGGAGTAGTGTGTTTTTTGGTAACGAAAGGTTGAAGGACAAAAGGAGAGATGGTGGTGAGGTTGAAGATGAAGGTCAGGGAGTGTGTTGATGGATTTATTAAAAGGGGGAGAATGGTCTGGTGATTTGGTTCCAAATTGGTAGATGAGGGATGAGGGTTGTTGAGCTAGGGAGGTGAGGTACATCATAGGGCATGGGGTGATGGTGAAGGACAACATAGGAGCATGGAAGGTGGCGTGAGAATAAAAAGTAAACATTCAATGCATATTTTTTGATTTTATTGGAATTTGGTTTAAATGGGGTAAATGGTTGAATTTTATTTGAGGCTGAGATGAAAAATGGGTACTATCGGCGGCAATCCTTCAGGAGGTATAACATCCTCCTCATTTCCCTGCCCAATGGTAGTAGCAATCGTACCAGATCGCAACTCTCTCATCGGTCTTATCGTGCTAAAAATATATCTCAGGCATGATATTTCACCAAAACAAAACAATCAGGCTAGCTTAAAGCAAGGATTCAAGATTTTCATTTCAAAACCAAAACATTTCAGACTATAATAATAAGGCAATGTATTTCCCAAATTTCTCTCCAACATAGCATAAAGCAATTAACATGCATATCACAACAATCGTGCATAGTAAACAACATATTACAATCCATTGCAATATTACAACAACCATACCAACTCCTACTTATCGTGAACTTGGCTCTGATACTCGTATCGGTACACTAAGGGGTGTATCAATACACTTTGCCAAACTAAAATTCCCCAATTCCATTAGCTCAAATCCGTAAAACGTTGTCCCATATCAAATCGCTCCCTTACGTACCGAAATGTTGGCCACAATTTGCCTAGGCCCGTATCGAAACGGTTGCCCGTGTACCAAAACACCAAGCCTAGAATGGCTTACCCGTACCGAAATGCTATCCCGTATCGGTACACTAAGGGGTGTATCAATACACTTTGCCAAACTAAAATTCCCCAATTCCATTAGCTCAAATCCGTAAAACGTTGTCCCATATCAAATCGCTCCCTTACGTACCGAAATGTTGGCCACAATTTGCCTAGGCCCGTATCGAAACGGTTGCCCGTGTACCAAAACACCAAGCCTAGAATGGCTTACCCGTACCGAAATGCTATCCCGTATCGGTACACTAAGGGGTGTATCAATACACTTTGCCAAACTAAAATTCCCCAATTCCATTAGCTCAAATCAGAAAACGTTGTCCCATATCAAACCGCTCCCTTACGTACCGAAATGTTGGCCACAATTTGCCTAGGCCCGTATCGAAACGGTTGCCCGTGTACCAAAACACCAAGCCTGGAATGGCTTACCCGTACCGAAATGCTATCCCGCGTACAGAAATACTAAGCCTAAATTGGCTTATCCGTACCAGTACGGGGACACGCGTACCGATACGCCTAGACCTGAAATGTCATCTTTTGCTGGTTTAACATGCTTTCAAAGATACCAAAACACCCTAACATGCTTCTAACATGAATCCAACACATTCAAATGTCAAACCTCAATATGACAACATAGATTCATCAACAATATCTTGCATCAAATGTAAAACTAGAGGCATGCTTCCTAGAAAACCAAGCCAAGCAAAGCACAAATCTCTAACCAATGCAACCAACAATCCAAAATGGCCAATTACAAACCAAGAACAACATAACAACATTGCTCAAATAGGGAGTTTAACAAATTTTCTCCAAAAACAACAATGGAACCCCTAATTGCCCTTATTACTTACAGTCTAATTCGAAACATACTTTTAATATCAAGTCTTTAGCGATCCCTTGCTTCCTCGCTGCTACCAAATCTTTAATTCTCTGAGTTGATGGACAAAGAGAGTGTAAGTACACTAAGGTTAGTGGGGAGTGCTCAAAACAAAACATCATCAACGCATTTAAAATCATTTCCAAACAACACATTGAAATCTCATTCAACCATCTTTTAGACATCACTTAAAACATCTTTGAAATATCATGCCTTGAAAACCATGCACTTAACACTTTAAAAAAAAATCAGTATATTAAACCATATGCAACATGTATCATTAACCATCAGCAAATCTCATTGCTAAGTCTCAATTTAAGCCTTCACATGCACAACAAACCATATGCAAAGCTTAAAGAGTAAACATGTATAAATCACATTGTACAACGTAAACCATTACATGACACATCCACTATTATATTGGCTTACAAGTGATCATAACCAAGTTCCTTTACCAAAATAGTTCATCGGATACACGGATTCAAACAAGTGTCATCTTAACACTTCAAGCCATCTCAACCGGAATAGTGATACAATCATAATCGAAGTACATTATCAACCGAGTACAATTACAACTCACAGAGACACCAACACCAATCATTAGTTAGATGGTTAGCCTACTAACAAGAGTTTACGGTACCATATAACCCCTCGACCGTTAGGGTACTTGGATGGAGTATTAGGTACACCGTATAAAACCCCTCGACATCTAAGGCGGCTTATTATAGTGCACTATCAATCCTATGGTCGACCAACTATATCATGTACCTCATTATTTTCTTTATATGCATTAAACCAAATCATTTCTAAAGCAACAAACCATGCTTTTCAATAAGTATTTCCACATACTTACAAGGATCACTTACAATGTGCATCCTTCAACATTTCATAATCAAAAAAGTATTAAACATACTTTAAAACATGCTTAAATAGTAGGTACCATGTAATACAAAACAAGTGCATAAAACTATTTCGTAAAAGCACGACCGAGAGAGAAAACTACTTTATACTTACTTTCGAGTTTAAACCAGCATTTCAAGCTAAGTTTAACTCCCATAAACCACCTTTAAAACATTTCAAAGCTGAAATCTACGTTGTCACTCACCGACATGCGAAACCTCAATTCGTCGACGCGAATTCAAGCGTCCGAAGCCTCCAAAGCTTCACTGATAGCTTCCGAACCAGCCTCCCTTGTTTTAACCACATAACAACAGAGGATTAAGGCATCTCAATGCATTACAAACACTGCAACAACATCCCTTACAATCCTCAACAATTTTTTCACAATTACCCAACCACAACAACCGAAATCACCATCTAACTCTTTCTAAACACAGCCTAGCCACAAAACTATCAATTTAACACTCAAAACAGGATTACATCATCCTTATATCTCCAGCAACTAAACAGCCCACACAACACCTCAAAAACACAAATCTAACAACCTAAATAATTAGAGATTCATGGTGTTTCGGAATTCCAATGTTAAGCACAACTTATCCACATTATAAAAATCCAATACATGTTTAAAATCAATCTTCAACACTGAAAAACAGATCCAATACGAATTTTCTCCAATTTCATCAAATAAACCCAATTAAATCAAATAATCATCATAAAAACATAAAATCAAATTATAAATCATGAATCAAGGATCAAATACTTGGGAATATCAATAAAGAACCATTTAATAGAGGAGAAAAATGAACCTTACCTCTATTGTGTGATTTCTCCCTCAATTGATTGATTAAAGCTTGAAAAACACAAGATTTCAATGAGAATAAATCAAGAGTTCTAGAAAATAGATCTCTCACCTCTGAAATTTGATGAAAACAAGAGTGTTTGGCAGAGTAGAAGTAAAGAGAAAAGTTTACGTCAAATCTTTATAAAAATCAATAACTACCTTATTAATTTTAAAACCTTTTTTTATTAATTAATAAAACACATGTTAAAAATCCTTAATTGAGGGAAGAAACCACCAGCCAAAGCTTGGTAAAATAGCTCCTTAAGGATTTTAAGAATTTGAGCCTTTTACAAATTAGTCACCTTTTAAAAACAGTTTAAAAATTTACATTTTATTCACCAACCAAAATGTCACTCTTCTAATTCCAATTTTCTCAAATTGATTTCACCGATATTATATATATATATATATAATAGTGAATTTTAACTATTTTTTCATATTTTTAACTTACTTAAAAATATTTATCCCCGAATCTGACTCGAATCCCTAACCCGATCCACCGGATCGTCTAACTAGCCATTAAACTGCTAGGCCCAAAATATGGCATTACACGTTAGGCTTGGTCACATAGTCGTCGGGTTGAATGGACCACATCCGGATCACCATAGTCAAGTATATGCCTTGAACATACTCAGATCACCTAAGCCACGAGTAGTCCTTACCTGAGGTCACCAAGCTATTAGGATTACTCGAGCTCACGTAGTCATCAAGTTACCCGTTCTCATATAGCCGTCAGGTCGATTACCATATCCGAATCACCATATGCAAGGATATCTCAACCGCACTTAGATCACATAACCCTTGAAAACATCAGATGTACTTGTTCGCATAGCCCTAAGTATTCATTCCTTTATCCATACTCGGATCACTGTACGAGTAGGTTCCAAACCGCACCCAAATCATATAGCCCTTGAGTACATCGAATGTACTTGCTCACATATCCCTAAGTACCCATCCCCTTATCCATACTCAGATCACCATAGCCATGAGTAGGTTCCTAACCACACCCAGATCAAATTGCCCTTGAATACATCGAATGTACTTGCTCACATAGCCCTAAGTACTCATCATCTTATATAAGTATCATAGTACTGGCTCTAGGACATTCGAATTCCATTAGTCAACAACCATAAGGTAAGAAATGCCCCCCGAGCATTAATACACCTCACTATGAGGTAAGTTACCTTAAAGTCGCACTATCGAGCAATACCTCTAAAGCATGACACCGTCCAACACGGGTCCTCGATAGATTATTATTACCAAGCCTTTGGTGCGTTATGCAAGGTATTAAATCATTATGTATGTGTTAAAGATTGCGAACTCGTTTATTGGGTTAATTATGTCATGAAGCTTAAAAGGTGAGTCATTAGTCCTAATTTCATAATTTTCCAACACATCCAACTCGAAATGAGCATTATTGGGTAGATTGCCCAGTGGGTACAAGTACAGGACCACAAGTACCGGTATGCTACCCTTGGGTGTCGGTACTTTCATACGTGTACCGGTACAAGATGTCTTACATGGGTGGTTAGGGTTATCAGGTACCAGTACTCGAGCATGAGCATCGTTACAGTACCCTCGGTATCGATACGACCCGTTACATACCAATACAAAATTATCTCACTATAATTTTACAAACCATCACGTACCGATATAGGTCGACTTGTACTGATATGCAGGTCAACCTATACCGATACGTAGGCCGACCCATATCGATACGGCCTTGAATGTTGTATTGGTACTAGTTGAAGCCCATACCGGTACTCCTCTCGTAGTTCATCCTTATTCTTCATTTAAAACAAGGGGTATCGGTACAGGCTCCATGCGTATCGATATTAAAGCCCATAAATGGCTTCCTAAGGCTTAGAAATCAACCTAGGATTGTCTTTAAACATCTCCAATCCACCCTAAATTGTTTCTACAATTTATTAGATTAATTATGAACTTATTAGAGCCATCTAACAACATTTCTATCATCTCAATCGTTACTTTGATTTTCCATGACATGCTTCACCAACCCAACACCCATATTTAAGAATACATAGGAGTCAAAGATATACTAGCCTTAGCAAGAAATCTCGAACTCAAGCTTCCACACAAAATTTCTCAATCTTCCTCCATGCTTCTTGGTTGAAAAATCTCTCCAATCCCTTCCACTTGCCACACAAACAACAAATTCGATATGAAGCTTAGACTAATAACATAAGATAGCTCAACTACGAAATTACAACATTTAAATCAAAGGAAAATCTCTAAAAGCTCAACGTTCTCAAAAACCCATAAATAGAGAACTCATTTTTTTACCGAAAGAATGTACTTTTCTAGAAGCCCTTGAAGAGGAGATTAAGAATCCATGAATCTTAAATCTCATAGGAAATAATTAAAGTGAAAAGCTTGAATATTTGGTGGTTAGAAGCTATGTTGTCTTGGAGAAAAAGATGAAAGAAGAAGGAAGAGAAAAGGGGTAGGAAAAATGGTGATATCACCTTGTCCCCTAACTCCACGTGAAGGACAAACTCAATAAAGGAGGAGATCAGCCTTTTCTATTTAAAAGGGTATAATCACCACATAAAACCCCTAACATTCATTATTGTCCCAAAATGGCCACTTTCCAAGCTTATAAAGTCCAATTCTCATCCAATAAGGCACAAACTTGGCTCAACGAGTCCAGTTACCTGATCTAACATGAAGGTCTATAACCTTGGTCAACGCCCAATCGTTGACTCAAAAATTTGGGTCATTACACATAGTGAGTTGCAGGAAATCCTTTTGGTGTGTAGGATTGAAATTGTATGAGCCAAATTGTATGAAAATTTCTACAATAGAACTTTTATTTTTGAGGGACATTGTATGTTCCAGAGTGTATTGTAGAACTTGCCATGATATGCTTGTGTATTTTAATTTTCCTGCAATAATCGATATCTGCTACGGACAGTGTAGGCACCTGAACTTTCATTATTCTAGGATATTATGTTTGTCTAACATGTAGTTGATAGTCGAATGGAGGATATAGACTCAGCATCTTCCTCATTGAAAATATCATTAATGAGATTTATATTCCATCTTTGTTCAATGGGATTTATAAGCTCTAACACGTAGTTTATAGTCTATACTCCAGGAGATGTAACTTTGCGCAAATGAGATGTTGGTAGCCAAAAGTCGTTCCAAATAAAAGTGGAATTGCCTGTACCAACTTTCTAGTGTAGACCAAGTTCGAGGTACCTTTTGCACACCAAATACTTTCGAGACGTAGGATGGGTTGGAGCCAAGAGAAGACTCCATTAAAGTATTGCAAGGATAATATATAGCACAAAGGATCGAAAAACAAAACAATTAAGGAATTGTAGGAGCCCTCATCCTTGCTTTGCTAGTAGAGCGAGATTAAATTTACCAATATCCCTAAAACTCATTCCTCCATTTTCTTTTAACATGCATAAGAATTTCCATGTGCACCAATGAATTCCTTTATTTTCGTTTGATTTTTGCCACCAGAAACGAGCAAAAATATCTTCTAACTCCCTACAAAAGCTTTGAGGGAACAAAAAATGCGACATTGCTAACACTGGAATAGCTTGTAAGATAGGTTTTATAAACACTTTTTTCCCACCAAGTGAGAGTGATCTCGTGCTCCAATTGAGAATAACTCCAGGCTTATATCCTTTAAATGAGAAAAGGTACCTCTTTTATTGTGTCCAACAATAGACGGTAGACCAAGGTAGTTTTTCAGATTATTCTGGTGTACTATCAAAATTCGACATATCTCATCCCTATTCTCCTCTATCACATTTGCCTCAAAATTTTATGTATTAAAATAGTCTAGTTATTTTGATACCCTTTTGGTTTTTCAAAGATATTTTAGCTCCGGGTAAGATTATTATTTGTGAACTCTTAATTTTTGACTTTCTAGTTACTTTTACACTTTTATCACAACCAAACAATTATTAAATTTAAAGTAAAATACACATATCACCACTCAACTATCTTCTCACTCTTATTTTGGTCACTCAACTTTCAAAATTTTCAATTTAACAATTGAACTTTTAGATTGTTCCCATTTTAGTCACTCCGTAGTTAAATCATAAATGGTGTGATGATGTGGCTTATTTTTATTATTTTTACTATGACGTGGATTACTTTAATAATATTTTGGGCAATGTACTAAACCTCAAACGCTCACCACCATCATCACCCACCCTAAACTGCCGCCACAAAAGCCACTTCTACTGTATGCCCAAGGGGATATCGCAACAGCTACAGCTTCAGCTTCAGCTTCAGCTTCAAACTCCATCTCCTTGGCAATGAATAAGATACGGAATATTTGAAACGGGAGCAATTCGAAAACATTCTTGATTTTAAAATTTAATCTAATACAACCTAAAATTGTATCTTAAACCAAACTAAAAAACAAAACCCATAGCTAATTTCACCCCATCAAAAGCTTAAATTGAGTCAATTAAAAGAAAAAGTGTCAAATATCAAACCTGTAGAAGCTTCACCAAAATTGTTCCAGATCCTCAGAAGTTAAACAATTCGAAATCACTACTCAATAGAGAAAACCTAAAAACAAAAACTTGAATAATTTAACTGAATAATAGATCTAATTGGTTTTTTTAAAAAACGAAATCTGGATATTTAAAAAAAAGGAATTCAAAGAGAAAGGGGTAAAAGGAGGTTTAGAAAGCAAAAACCCTTTGCAACGAAATAAAGGCAAAGCACCATTACCAGTTACAAGAAACCATTGTGGGTATCAACCATCCTAGGTGAAATTACTTTGAAGATAATGAATGAAAAATGGCGACAGACAGTGGCTGTAATGGCGATCGAAATCTGAGTTTGTTCAATCATAGAGAGAGAAAAAGATATGGGGAAGAAGAAAAGGTAAGAAGAAAAAAAGAGAGGAAATATGACTTTAATATGGATCCAAAACGATATTGTTTTGATCTAATTTTTTATTTTCTTTGATATCCAAAATAACATCATTTTTGTGTAAGTTATCATGTCATAACATCGTTAACTATTTAATGGTGGAGTGACTAAAACAAGAGTAATTTAAAAGTTAAGTGATTAAATTGAAAATTTAAAAAATTAAGTGACCAAAATAAGAGTGAGAAGATAGTTGAGTGATGATCTTTGTATTTTACCTTTAAATTTATCATATTATTATATTTGATATTTTAACAAGCAAAGTAAATAAATCATTACTTGAATCAAATATTTCGGTTAACTGGTTAATCGATTATCTGATTTAATTAGTACAATATAAGATCGAAAATTGAATAATATTGAATAATATGAATTTACCAATTAATCAAAATAATTTTATAAGGATTAGTCAAACCTGATTAGGATACATATTTTCTTAACTAATTATTTTGATTCGATTACGGTTCACAATTTTAAGCAAAATTGATTAATCAATATGATTAGTTATATACAATATTGTAAATTTTATGCATTAAAATATCTTATAGTCTATTGATTTTGATATCTTACTAATTTCTTAAAGACGTTTAGACTCTGGGTATGATTACTAGGTGTGAACTCTCAATTTTTTTTTACTTTCTAGTTGTTTTTACACTTATCACAACGAGCAATCGTTAAATTTACTATATTATCATATTTAATATTTTAATAAGCAAAGTAAATAATTCATTACCTGAATCAAATATTATGGTTAACTGGTCAATTGATTATTTGATTTAATTAGTACAATATAAGATCAAGAATTAAATAATCTGAATTTACCAATTAACCAAAATATTTTTTAAGGATTAATCAAAATTTTCAATTTGTATAACATTGTCATTCAAGAGTGACCGAAATAGGAACAATTCGTAAGTTGAGTTATTAAATTGAAATTTTTTAAACTCTAGTGACCAAAATAGGAGTTAGAAAAAAGTCGAGTGATGAATGGTGTAGTTTCCCCATTATTTTATTCAGGAAAAGTGGAACCTGACATCAATTTCTAACAAGGGGGATTATATTGAAAATAAAATAAAAGTTTGGTGACTATAACATGCTTTAAAAGTTGGCTTAATAGTCAAAAGGTGTCCAACCTATACATTTTTTTCCAGTTTGGTGCTTAACGTTTTTTTCGGGCCACTTTGGTGTCTAATGTTTTTCCGTAATTCAAATCAAATTTTTCTGTCAACAGCCGTTAAAAAAATACCGTCATCTAAAAAATAACATGACACATGGCCTGCTTTTTTTATTTATTTAATTTCTGAATTTCTTTAAAAATATGAAATTCTAAAAAAATTTCAAAGTTTTAATTTCTTTCAATCAAACCCTCAAATCACATATTTCTCACGTCCGGCATCCCCACATGTCAACAGTTCATCGTTTATCACCCAAGCACCGTGTACCTCACCGTTCAACATCTCTCACCCTCTAGCTGTCGGTTAGAAGCCCAATCAGCCTCTCTTTTTTTCATTGTTGGATGTTTGCCGATGGAGCAATCGATGATTCATTCATTGATTTTCGATGATGAAATGATGGGATTTTCAGTCATGGGGGCCGATGAAGGCAAGGGTGGCCGGTGGTGGTTGAATCAGTGGTGGGAGGGGAGGAATTTAGGGTTTGGGGGTTTTAGAGAAATTAAAGATTTTGAGTTTTCTTAATAAAATTAAAGATTTTTTAATTTTTAAAAATAAAAATTAAATGAAATACCAGAAATATACCACGAGTTGTGTTTTTATTGGATAACAAAAAATTTTAACGTTTGACATAGAAAAACCTAATTTGAGTTACAGAATGAAACGTTAGGCACCAAACTACAAAAAAGGTATAGGTTGGGCACCTTTTGACTATTAAGCCTTAAAAGTTTGATGACCTAAATGAAAGCGCCCTAAGAGTTCAGTGATCATGTATGTAGTTTACCCAATCATTTAATATGTTTGGTAATAAACAAGTCATTTTTGTTCTGAAAAAACAATTTAATCACTCAATTTAAATTTTATTACAAACAGATCATTATGCATTTTAAATTGAAATGAAGTGCGTGATATAATAACAATTTTAGTCCTAAAAAATTATACATTGTATTAATTTGATCCTAATAAATTTAACTTTTCATTTTATCTACTACTAGGCAACGTTATGGTCATAATTGGGGGTGACAACGAGGCAGGTCATGGACGGTTTTGCAATCTTCACTCCGTCCCCAACACTTGCAGGTACAGTTTCGGAGAATCCCTATTAAATGTTTGAGAGATTTTTTATCCATATACCCATCCTTTACAAATTCCCGCGAGTTTCGATTAATCTCATAAAAACAAATCTTAATACATTAAAACAAATACTAAATATTAAATCTTCAAAATTACAAACATAGATGAAGAATTTAGTTTTGCAAACAATAAACAAACAATTTCAAAGCTATAAAACATGACTAAAATATTAACTATTGAAACATGACAGCCTTCACTACCTTTAAAAAATGTGTAACTAATAATCTACAGATCCAAAGCATGACTCGTTTGTCCTAAAAGGGACTAGATTCGATAATCTTTTCAACCATATAAATTACCTCAACTATTTTTTTACTTGTAAGATTTATGGCAAATTTTTGAAGTCACTGCCATTGTTGTTTTTTAAAACAGTCTGGTGTCTTTTCTTGGGATATTTTTTCACTAAAAAATTAATAGCTCCTAATATATAACTTGAAATCCAGCATCGTTTGTTTTAAACGAATCTATACTTTCGTATGATTATAGAAATATATGGCTCACTTCCTGATTTATCTTGTAGAAGTTTTAGTGATTTTTCAAAGTCACAACTAAAATTGTTTTCTAAGAAATCTGCTGCCAGATTTTTATGATATTTCAACACTCAAATATTCATGTCTTTTAAAATGCATATCGAAATCGATCGTTATTTGTTCTAAATAAAAGCAGACTAAATCACGATTACAATGATGTATATACCACTTTTTAAATATTTTTATAAAATTTATAGAATTTTAAAGTTATTGCTCTATAATACTCTATTTCTAGGTAGATTTCACAACTATATTTTTTAAGCTTCATTTGATTCACCAAACATGATTACCGCCCAAAGACATACAACATGCATACATTGTCATTACAGATATGTTATTTATGACTTATCAAGAAGCATAGAAGAGTTAGAGTATACCACATTAATAAAATCACAAAAAAAATCTTTTTTGCCTAGCTCTCCATCTTCTATCCTTTAAATTTAGAGGATTTGCCCCTTTCCTTCACTACTTTAAAATTTGGAAGAAAAAATTGTGAGTAAAATCACTCGAATCTTTCTCTATATATACACAGTTTGCTAAGGAAAATAGATGGAAGATGGAGGATGGAATGTTGAAAGAAGTGGAGGAAAGTAAGATGAAAAATGATAACAAAAAAATAAAATAAGAAGGAAATAGGGACAAAACAATTTGCCCATGCCTCCCCTATGCAACTTGCTATACTCAGGTTATGAGAGATTAAATTTTCGACAAATAGATAAAACGTTCTTGCGACCATCCAACTTTATAAAATATTGGGGATCTTTATGTAATCACTCATTTTTATCTAATCTCTAAGCATCATATTAATATATTAGTGCATGATTACATATATGTGTGTGCGTGTATATGTTATTAATATTACATATATGATACATGTGTGAATGTATGCATGGTGCATATATTTAGGTTGTGTATTACGTACCTATTAATATGTGTGTGATATGGTTATATTTATGTTAGGGGTATCATATAATATATGTTGGTATATGTGCATTTATGAGTATGTTTTTATATGTTTGCATGTATATATTATTAATGTCCTTGTTATTATTGAATGTATACGAATGAGTGTTGCATGAATTGTATGTATTATTATTAAGTGTATTTAAGTGTGAGTGTATTTCATTACAATCGTATGTATGTGTGCGTAAGTATGTATGTGTATGCATTTACTATTATATTATTATTAATATATGGACAAATCAGAAAATAAAAAATCCACTTAAATTAAGTGTCCATATTATTACAAAACCCATAAATTACAAGGCCCGATCGGCCCAGGCCCAAAACCCTAGCAGAACCCTAATACCCATCAGATATCTAACCCTAATTATTTTGTATTTGCGCAGCCAACCAGGAGTCGTTGGATCAAAATGTTGATTCAACGGCCACGATCAAGGAAGGAAAAATATCCAGCTGGCCGCGTGCATTACACGCTCGGACTGTTCGAATGCCACGCGCGCGTTCAATCCACGCGCGGACCCTTCGATATCCCACGCGGGCGTGAATCCCACGCGCTATAACTCTTCGACTGTTGAGCCCCACGTGTCACGATCTGGAGCCGTTCTACCGATCGAGGTTTCATCTGGACCGTGCATTCTTCAAGCTATCCCGACCGTTAGATCGAATCTGATCCAACGGTCGAGAACGCCTCTGGCCGAAGACATCTCCCCCACACCGCCACCATGCTTCCACCATGCCGGCCTCCAACCACCGCGTTAAGATATATCAAAAAACACAAAAAAGAGGTGATGTCAGTATCATTTCATATCTAAAAAATGTTTTACAGTACTTGCTACCAAACCAAAAAAAGAGGGATATATGTATGAAACAAGTAATTGTAAGAGAGTCCAGTGGTAATCAGTGACAGAAAAATAAGAAAGAAGCACAAAGTTTCAGTGGTAACTCCCCTTTCTTTTTTCTTACTTCTTTGCATGCATACAAAAAAAATAGAAGTAATAACAAAAAGAGAGGGATGTAGATTTGTTACCTTCGTCGTCAACGGATCTCCCCTCACCAGTGACAAGCCTCTTCAGCTTTCCAAAGCTGAACATGTTGAACTGAAGGGAGAGGGAGGTCCCTTTTAGTTTCATTTCGGCTAAACATAAACAAAAAAAAACTTTTTTTTTATTTCGTATTTGCTTAGATCTAGATAAAAGGGTGAGTCTTAGTGTAAATCTAAGTTCAGATTTGGGTTCGGTTTGAAAAGAGGTTGGTTTTGGGTGTTTCTTTTGGTTCGCCGGCGCCGGCTAGCGGCGGCCGGCGACGGAAAGGATGGCGGAGAGTCGCCAGGTTCTGGGTTCATCAAAGGTTTGGGGATGGTTAAGTTGAGAGAAAATGAGAGAGAAATATTATTATAAAACGGGTAAAAGGGAAAAAATGAGGAAAATTTGAGATCGGGCTAAAAAAGGGGTTTTTATAGGCATTTTATTTTGTGAAATGGTAAAATTCTAAAATAAATCCCCCCGCGTTTTCGATATTTTCATTTCTGTCTTGCCGCATGGGATATTTACAATTCCAGTCCCCCTTATATTCTAAAATCTTGCAATCCAACCCCTGGATTAAATTGAATCAGTTTTTAAATGGCGAAATTACCTCACCAGTCCCACCGTGATTTTGGAATTTTCACTTCAAGCCTGCCCCTTGGTCTAATTACAATTTTAGTCCTTTTAGGTTCTGTTCAGTTTGCAATTTCGTCCCTAAATCGCATATTATTGCCTTTTAATTTCTGTTTCTTATGTTTATTTCTTTTCATTTCAATCCTGTTCCATATTTAAATGTTCATGTTCGTTTATTATGATCGTATAGGTTGATGTAGCCTTTTTGCCTGCTCATACGTCTCTTGTACATGTTTCGTATTTTCATGTTTATATGTATATGTGTGTTCAGTTTATGGTGATTATGTTTTTATGCTTTTATTTGGTCTGTCATATCACACATATTAGATTGATATCTTAGTTGGCTCGTACACAACATGTTTTGTATTTTAGCATGTATTGTATGTTCTCTTTGCTTTTAGGTTACGTGTTAGTATATTTTCTTTGTCATATATAATACCATGTTCTACATATGTTACAATGTGTTTTATTTTAATATGTATATCTTCTTGTAATATGTGTTTTTGTTCCCACATGTATTTACTCATGCCTTGTTATTGTGATATGTTAAATTTGCTTTTATTTACGAGGAGTAATCTGTATGTATGTATGTTTTAGATTAGTATTTTATTTATGTTCGATTAGTATTCTATTATGTTAATATTTATTGTATTTAAATTATTTGCCATGTTTTATATTTTGCTCACTAAGTTTGCATAATGGAATATATAATGTCAATGCGGTGCCCTTTTATACGAGCGTAAACGGAGCCAGTATCAGGCGTAGTGATAGTGGTTGGGCGTTTACTCTCGGATAACGGGGCCTTTAAAATTTATTCGCAATTATAACCGAATTTTAAAATAATCGTCACTTTAATCCGGAAAGTCCAATATTAATAAAGCGGTAATTATTAAAGTACCAATTTTGGGCGGTGTGGGGGTGCTAATCCTTCCCCATCCGTAACCGACTCCCGAACTCAAAGTTTTTTGAATCTCTGGTTTTATGGTGTCCGGCCTACCTCAATGGCCGGTGGCGACTCCCTTTCTTTAAATAAAATACGATATTTTCAAAATCCCACGGAATAAATATTTTAATAACCGAAAGACAACCAACACTTCGAAAACACGATTTTTAGCGAAGACGAATATCGCTACAGATGGCGACTCCGCTGGGGGCAATTTTTTGTTTTTCGAAAACAAGAAGAGAGTCAAGCTTTTTAAAATAATTATCGCTTTATTAATATTAGAAATTTCGGGTTAAAGTGACTATTAAATTAACATTCGGTTATAATTGCGCATTTATTTTAACGCATTTAAAATATGACATATAAACCTATTTTTTAAGTGAGGGGAAAACGCTAATGCTTTCGTGGAGATATCGTTCTGCCGTATGGGCCTAGCAAGTACCTTCGGGGCTCGAGTACCTTATGCTTTCGTAAGGATATCGCCCTTCAACGGACATAAGCGAAATGGGTCCCCCGAATTGAACCCAGTTGAAAGGAGCCTATAATGGGTGATGATCGGGGGCCTTGCTACTCTTAGTAGAGGACAACAAGGACAATTCAGGTACCTCCTAGAACCAAGACTGTATGTAGAGAATACATAGAAACCTACCCCTTTGAGCCATGCGGATAACCTTAGGTTTTAGACGGGATAAATAGGGTTGTTTTATGTGTTTATTCTGCTTAATTTTGTCCTTTTATTTATATATTTATTAATTTTATCTGCATCGACTTGTTTTCTTTTTTTCGCTTTTGTTTTTTTTTTTACATCATACATTTGCATCACATAAAGGTACTGGATCAAGTGGTTTGCCCGATCGTAAAATCTTTCACCATGGAAAAAAGGTGTCTTAGGAAAGAAGAGCTTAATTTGTCACCGACATTGGTCGAGGTCAACCAAAAAGCCCAAGGGGACAGTTCACGAACGAACGCGTAATAGCAGGTACACCTATGTGAGTCTCCAAGAACAACTTATGGGATCTTCAAAGCATTTGGGAAAGATGGGACCAAGACTACAGGACTTGTTCTCATGATAGTTATGGCGACATTGCACAACCGTTATATGTTCTGTTAACCAGCCCCGCCTCCGAGCTATTTTTCGCCTCGAATCCTGCTTTTGTCGCTTCACCTTCAATGAGCAGGACATGATGCCTACAGTAGAAGAATACACTGTTTTACTTAACCAGAAGAACATTTAGGAAGATTGGATCTACGCGAAGCCTCTGAGGAATCAGAATTACACTTCGAAGCTCAAAACCTTCGCAGGAATGAGTGACGATTGGGTTAATGGCCTGATTCAGCTCCGAGGAGACAATATAGTTTTTGCATGGGAAAGTATTTGGGACATCATACCGACACATCTAGACGAGGCAAAGAAGATGGACCTATTCGCCTTAGGAATATATGGCTTGGTGATCTTTCCGAGAGTACTTGGGAACATTGGCGTAGCCATTCTGGACTTGTTTGAGCGTGTGAAATGGAGAGCGAACCCAGTACTAGCAATCTTGGCCGAGACCTTCATTTCTTTAAATGCTAGTCGGAAGCATGAAGATGGACGTTTTCGAGGATGTGCACAAATGTGTTACAGGTGTGTGGGATTCGTGAGTCACATGTGGAAGACGCCGACGAGGGTCCTGCCGGGGATATCCTTCCAAGGTTTTTCGCCTTTACGGGAGTACTTAGCAAAAGAATGGCGAGAAGACTTGAAAATAAAAAAATGGACTAGTTTCTTCAGGAACATTCAAGACGAAGACATAGCATGGAGGGTCTCATGGCTCGGCAAAGTTAATTACTTTTTATACAGTTGCGGCGATTTCAACTGGCTGATGATGTTGGGATTGCACGGAGGGATTGCTTGTGCTCCGCTTTTGGTGTCTCGACAGTTCGGATCACGACAGTTTATTCCCAATACCGCCGGGTTAAGTCGAACTGGATTTCTTTTCAAAGGCGAGTTCAAAGGAAAAGTTCAGACTATCATGAGGGCTTGGGACCATTGTTACCAGATCAGGGTGGAAGGAGACACCGAGCACATGACCAGCCCAGACTACGATCTTTGGAGACGTTTGAGGGTTAATAATGCGATTCTTGAATCTGATCAATGGCCAGCGGTGTCGCTTGAGGAGCTTACAAGGTTGGTACCGTCTGAATCTGATATCTTACGGAATGAACTCGAAGAAATTAAGAGGAAAATGGACACCCAACAGACTCAACATGCGAGTGAGCTCTATAAGGCAAGCTTAGAGGTCGACGAACGGGATGTGATCATTAGGCAGTTGAAGAAATTAAATGCGGATTCGAGCGACAAGAACGCTCTTTACCAAAAGGATGCCCTTCTACTACAAGCGAAAATACAGAAGGCCGGCCGAAGTCAGTTCATAGCCGTGGAAAAAGAAAGAATGAATGGTATCCATTTGGTGGAAGAAGAACGAGAAATCAGCAAGAGAGCGATCGAGAAGGAGATAGAAAGCTGCCGGTTGGCTATTGAGGAAGAAAGACAGTCCTCCAAGAAGGCCATTGACCACGAAAAGGAAAGAATCAGGTAAGAAATTAGCAAAGGAAAACAAGCAATCAATCACGAGAGAGAAAACGTCACCGTATGGAAAAGAAGGTCCATGAGTAGCCGTAATAGACTGTTAGAGATGCAAAAGTTGTACGACGACACTATCCTAAGTCTGGATCAAAGCCGAAGTCAGAATATGGAACTGAGAGAAAATGTGGCAGAAGTAGAACTCTCCTTTCAAACGTAATGCCAGAGGAATGGCTTCACTGAGCTACAAGAAAGAGAGCGCGAAGTAGGCATGTTACGAACCCGAATTAAGTCCCTTGAAGCAACTGTTGAAGATTATAAGGAAAAAATTAGTGTATTCGAAGAGGCTACAGCCGGAGGGAACACTTATTGGCAAAGGAGACTGCGTGACGCTGCCCGGATGGTACAGGATAGGGACCAATATTACGCAAACCTGATGGTGGACATACAGTGAGTCGCCAGGCATATGAATGATTTGGCCGTCGAGGCTGAAACACTCTGACCTTTCGTAGTCCCAGAAATAGAAGAAGCTCCCAGGTTCATCAAGTTGCTCAGGGCAATTGGAAGATTAGGAGATAGAGCTAGGGCTTATCTATAGGGCTCTGTGTTGTAATTAGTACTCTTTTGTATTAGGGATCTTCATTTTGTAATATGAACTCTATTGTAATCTAGACCCTTTAATTCCCGTGGAAGTAGTTCAAAAGGGTGATTACCAGCGGAATTAGTACCTTATCTGCATACATTCTTGCATTGCATCATGACATTCGCATAATTATACATGCATTTATTTTTCTTGCAATCATATTAATGTTATGAATATTGTGGCAGTGTGTGAAAATAGGAGTTAACCCGCAATCATTCATCATCCATACTTTACCTGATTACAAAGCAAGCTCATGGAAGACAGGATAATCAGTCTAAAAAAGGGGCAAAGAGAGCTCGAAGCAAGGTTTGAAGAGGCTCAAAGAAGCCTCAGTGACCAGATTGCTCAGTCGCAAGCATCGATAGTATCCGACATAACCGCATTATTGGCTAAAAGTCTTGGAAAGAGAGTTGAAGGAGAAACTGTTCAAGAACTAGAGGGTACCCCAGTTCACAATAAGGTTCAACCAGCTGCGCCAAATCTGACTAGAAGGGTGTATATCGACCCTGCAGGAATGTCAGCTAATCTTCAGGTAGGGGCATCTGAGACTCAACCCTTCGACACTGAAGCACTCTATGAAGAGGAGGTGGCAGACCTGAATTTAGTCGAAAGGATCAGGACAGAGGTAGAGAAAAAGTGGGAGGAAAGGTTTCGCCTCATGGAGGAAAAATTCAAAACTTTACAAGCTATGGAAGAGTCAGGAAATGATGCTAGTGACTTAAGTCTGGTATCCGATCTTGTCCTACCTCCAAAATTTAAAATGCCAGAGTTCGACAAATACGATGGAACCACGTGTCCTTGCGCACACATAACAATGTACTGCCGGAAGATGGCGGCCTACCTTAAGGATGAGAAGCTACTGATTCACTGTTTCCAAGACAGCCTAACTGGAGCGGCGTTACGGTGGTACACCCAGTTGAGCAAGGTAAATGTCAAGACATGGAAAGATCTGTCAAGAGCATTCATTGAGCAATATAAACATGTAACAGATATGACCCTCAGTAGAATTATGTTGGAAAGTATGGGGCAGAAGTCCAACGAAAGTCTACGACAATATGCTCAAAGGTGGTGGGAAGTGGCCGTCCAAATTCAACCACCCCTCCCGGAACATGAAATTATGCCATTATTCGTTAATACTTTGAAAGGGCCACTTTTTGATCGCCTCATTAATAACACAACACAGAGTTTTGCTGATCTGATTAGGACTGGGGAGTCCTTTGAATTGGAAATTAAGAGTGGCAGGATTGATAGCGGGGAAGGATCTCGGAAATACAACAAGAAGAATGAAGTAAACACCACCAGCACTTACACCACCCCAAAGAATTTTACAGTCTCACAGCCACAAGCACCTGTGGGAAAAGCACAAAACTCGAATCAAAGAGAGGAGAGAACCTCCAGAAAAGAGAAAGAGAGGAAAACTTTTACTCCCCTACCTGTTCCGTACTCAGAGCTTTACTCCCAGTTGTATGAAGCAGACCTGGTCCGTCCATATTACGTTACTCCTTTCAAACCGCCAATCCCGTCTTGGTATAACCCGAACGCGCATTGCGACTATCACGGCGGTGCCCCTAGACATCCCACCGAGAACTGCCTTGCCTTCAAAAAATTTGTGCAGAGCTTAATTGATTCTGGGATATTAAAGTTTGAAGAACCGAGTGTAGCTACTAACCCGTTACCTAATCATGGGAACAGAGGAGTAAATGTTATTGAAGAATACTTTGCCAAGAAGATTAAGGATGATGTGTCAGAAATCAAATCTCATTTGCTGTGGGTATTTCAACAATTATGCATGGCCCATGTGATCGACAACGGCATGGTAATAAGGCAGAAGGGGTGTGAAGTGTATTGCGAATTCCATCAGGATGAAGGGCATGACATCCAAAAGTGCGACGAGTTCAAGAGATTGGTACAAAAATTGATGAATGAAAAGCAAATAGAATTCTTCGAAGAGCCCACGGGAAAGAAGGGGTCAGACGTACATATGACGGATAGCCCCAACGCTAAATACGGGAGGGATAGACCTTTTATCATCTCTTCCAGGTCAGGGAAAGCAGGTACCTCCCAAGGAGAAACCACTAAGATAAATCCCAAGATCATCATTTCAGCACCATCCCCGTTCCCATTCAAGGATATGCGGCAAACTCCCTGGAACTATGCTATAAATGTGACTACGCCAGAAAAGCCCGAATATGGTCAGGTAAAAGAGCCTATGCTAAAAGACGAACAAAGCAAGAGCGATGTGAATATTGGTGAGGTGGGCCATTTCACGAGGAGCGGCAGATGTTATTCCTCTGAGGCTTTGAGAGCAGATGAAGCGGTCAAAGATAAGGGAAAGAATATAGCGGTTAGCCCCACGTAGATATTCGGTGAAGAACCTCTCCCAAAGATGAATGAGCCGGTAATTGAGGCCCAGGCCAAAGAATTTCTGAAGTTCCTGAGACATAGCGAGTACAGCGTAGTGGAACAACTACGAAAGCAACCGGCTAGGATCACAGTGCTGGAGTTGCTCTTGAGTTCAGAAAGACACCGCGAGGCACTATTAAAAGTACTGAATCAAACTTTTGTGCCCCAGGACATTTCTGTGACAAAACTGGATAGGATAGTGGGGCATATCACTGCCTATAATCATATAACATCCAGTGATGGCGAGATCCCCGATGGTGGAATAGGGTCCACCAAAGCCTTTAACATCACAACCCACTACAAAGGGTATGTAGTACCTGGGGTGCTGATTGACAACGGGTCAGCATTGAACGTGTTGCCTATGGTGACCTTGCAGAAACTACCAATAGATGGTTCTCACCTAAAGCCCTGCCATAATTCCGTAAGAGCCTTTGACAGTACACAAAGAGGAACAATGGGAAAAATTGAGGTGCCTCTATTGATCGGGCCAACTGAGTATGTGATTGATTTTGTGGTAATGGACATAAAACCATCTTACAGTTGCTTATTATGAAGGCCATGGATCCACTCCGCATGAGTTGTCCCCTCATCATTGCATCAGAAATTAAAATTCGTAGTCGAAGGCAAATTGGTCACATTAGAGGCCGAGCAGGAAATTGTTGCTTCAGTGACATCAGATGCCCCCTATATTCAAAATGACGAGGATGCTGCAGAATGTTCTTTTCGAGCATTAGAGCTAGTGAATGCTACATTCGTCGCGGAGGGAAGTCGGATCCCCTATCCTAGGTTATCTAATTGTACCAAGATGACCGTTGCAGAAACTTTGGGCCGAGGAGCCAAAGTAGGAAAAGGGTTGGGGAAGAGATTATAAGGGAGCCTAAGAGCCAAAAGTATGATAACCAAGAAGGATCGTTTTGGGCTGGGTTACAAACCAAGTGTCCAACAGAGAAAAGAGGAATATAAGAGAAAAGAAGAGCAAAGAAAAGCCAGATTTAAAGGAGAAGACATTCCGTGGAGACCAATGTCCTTTCCTAGTTTGAAAACCACTTTTGTCTCTGGAGGATTCTACCAACCAGATCAAGAAGTTGAATAGGCAATTAAGGAAAATGACGTACTCAACAAGGAGGAGATATTCAATGAATCACTTGAAGGGATGTACATCAACATGATAGCTGGAAAGGGCCAAGACAGCAAAATGTTGACCAACATCCGCCCCTGCTGTCCCGGGGAAACACTTGATAACTGGAGCTGAATTGATCTACCTGTGGTTTTTAGGAATAGATCAGAGTAATGCTCCGAATCAACCTTTTGTTTTTGCCCATAAACAATGGGGATCTTTTGTATAGGGCACCTGTGTTAACTTTTTGTTGAAATGAAAATATCCCCCGTTTTCTTGAATGACCAACATTTCATTTATTTCATTCATACATTCTTCATGTTCATTCACTTCATATAAATCCATCCTCTTCCCAATACAATTCATTCTCATTTAATGCAGGTCGCTCATGATTGACTATATGAATGATATTGGATCCAATCCCGGAGTGAATTTTGAATGCCCTAAGATCTCAGAGGGAATTGAGGAAGAAGATGATGAGATAGAATGTGAGGTCCCGGTAGAGTTAAGGATAATGGTGGCCAACGAAGAAAGGCAAATCATTCCCCACCAAGAAGTTGTAAACTTGGGGACTGAAAAAGAGAGAAAAGAAGTGAAAATAGGGACGACGTTTTCCTCGAAAACCAAGCACGAACTGATAACCCTACTTCAGGAATTTAAGGATAGTTTCGCCTAGACCTATCAAGATATGCCAGGATTGAATACTGACATAGTGGTACACAAATTGCCAACAAAGTCGGAGTGCAAACCAATATAGCAAAAACTTCGGAGAATGAGACCAGACATGTTATTAAAAATCAGAGAAGAGGTAAAAAAAACAGTTTGATGCTGGTTTCTTGGAAGTAGCCAAATACCCCGAATGGGTTGCAAACATCGTACCAGTACCGAAGAAGGACGGGAAAGTTCGTATGTGTGTAGATTATAGGGATCTAAACCGAGCCAGCCCTAAAGACAACTTCCCCCTACCACATATTGACACGCTGGTTGACAACACTGCGGGACACTCATGGTTTTCATTCATGGACGGCTTTTCAGGGTACAACCAGATAAAGATGGACTCTAACGACATGGAGAAAACTACGTTCATAACCATGTAGGGCACTTTTTGTTATCGGGTGATGCCTTTTGGGCTCAAGAATACATGGGCAAATTACCAAAGAGCAATGGTGACTCTTTTCCATAACATGATGCACAAAGAAATAGAAGTATACGTGGATGACATGATTGCCAAGTGTACCTTCGTCGTTACTTTTGGAAAACTCCTAGGGTTCGTGGTAAGCAGAAGAGGGATTGAGATCGATCCAGATAAAGTGAAAGCCATCCAGGATCTCTCACCACCCCACACTTAGAAGGAAGTTCGTGATTTCCTAGGGAGGTTGAATTATATTTCTCGTTTCATTTCCCAATTAACCGATCGATGTGACCCGGTCTTCAGACTTCTTAGAAAGAATAATCCTGGTGTGTGGGATGAGGAATGTCAAGGGGCCCTAGAAAAGATCAGAAGGTACCTGACAAATGCTCTGATTTTAGTCGCGCCAGTACCAGACCGACCATTAATCCTCTACCTGACAGTCTTTGAGAATTCAATGGGATGCGTATTGGGGCAACACGATGAGTCAGGGAAAAGGGAGCAAGCCATCTATTACCTAAGCAGAAAGTTCAATGATTGCGAAACGCGGTACCCGCCAGTTCAGAAGCTGTGTTGTGCTCTAGTTTGGGCTACCAAGCGGCTTAGGCAGTATATGTTGTACCATACTACTTGGTTGATATCCAAGCTAGACCCATTGAAGTTTTTAATGGAAGTGCCAGCACTAACGGGAAGGATGGCCCGCTGGCAGGTGCTCTTATCCAAATTCGATATTGTATACGTGAGCGAGAAAGCCGTAAAGGGGAGTGCCATAGCAGATTTCCTAGCTAGTCGCGCTTCGGACGACTATGAGTCGTTGAACTTTAATTTCCCGAATTAAGACTTGATGTGCATTACAACCGAGGAAGAGGTTTCAGATGATAAATCATTGAAGCTGTACTTTGATGGAGCCTCTAATGCCCTCGGACATGGGATAGGAGCCGTGCTAATTTCTCCTGAGAATGTCTATTATCCCTTCACCAGCAGATTAGAATTCTTCTGCACCAACAATATAGCTGAATACGAAGCCTGCGTTATGGGACTAAACTCAGCTATTGAAAGAAAGATTAAGGAACTTCGAATACTCAGAGATTCATCCTTAGTGATTTACCAATTACGTGGGGAATGGGAAACCAGGGACCCGAAGTTGGTCAAATATTATGAATTGATTCAAGAGCTCACCAAGGAGTTCGAAAGGGTCAGCTTCAATTACCTTCCCCGAGAAGAAAATCAGATGGCAGACGCCTTGGCGACCCTGGCATCCATGTTTAAAACAAACACTAGGGCAGAAATGAAGCCCATTAAGATGCAGACGTTTGAAAGGCCTGCCCATTGTTGTAATGTGCAGGAAGAGATTGATGGAAACCCATGGTACTATGACATCTTGCAATATGTCAAGCTTCGAAAGTATCCTGAAGGGGCAAATGACAATGACAGAAAAACACTCAGAAAAATGGCAACAGGATATGTCCTAGATGGGGAGATCCTATATAAGAGAAGTCATGATCAGACATTACTGAGATGTGTGGATGCCCAAGAGGCGAATGAGATTTTAGCCGAGGTACACGATGGGCTATGTGGGACGCACGCCAACGGGCTGTCTATAGCCCTGAAAATTATGAGATATGGCTATTTCTGGTTGACCATGGAGGGAGATTGTATCGATTACGCCAGGAAATGCCACAAATGCCAAATTTATGCTGACAAGATTCACGCACCCCTATCGCCTTTACACACCATGAATTCTCCGTGGCCTTTTGCGACGTGGGGCATGGACGTCATCGGGCAGATTCACCCGAAGGCTTCCAACGGACACTGTTTCATTTTGGTCGCTATAGACTATTTCACTAAGTGGGTAGAGGCAGCATCTTACGCCAACATCACAAGGACTACAGTATGTAAGTTCCTAAAGAAGGAGATTATTTGTCGATACGGTTTGCCAGAAAGGGTCATCACCGACAACGCTTCCAATCTGAATAACAAAATGATGACGGACGTGTGCAATCAATTCAAGATAACACACCATAATTCCACAGTCTATCGTCCTAAAATGAATGAGGCATTGGAGCAGCAAACAAGAACATAATGAAGATCATAGCAAAGACGACGGATACCTACAGGGATTGTTATGAGAAGCTGCCATTTGCCCTTTTCACCTATAGGACGTCCATTCGCACATCAACAGAGGCAACACCCTACTCCTTGGTGTATGGTACCGAAGCAGTACTCCCCATTGAGGTAGAGATCCCGTCACTCTGGGTCTTAAATAAAGTAAAATTGGAAGAATCTGAATGGGTGCAAGCCAGACTCGACCAGCTAAATCTCATTGAGGAAAAGATACTAAAGGCCATTTGTCATGGTCAGATGTCCCAAAAGCGGATGATGCGGGCATACAACAAAAAGGTGCGCCCAAGAGAGTTCAGAGAGGGGGATCTGGTGCTCAAGAAAATTCTCCCGATTCAGAAAGATTCTCGAGGAAAGTGGATGCTCAACTGGGAAGGGTCGTACGTGGTAAAAAAGGCATTCTTAAGAGGAGCCCTAATCTTAACTGAAATGGATGGAGACGAGCTGAAAAGCCCTGTAAATTCTGATGCTGTTAAGAAATACTACGTTTGAAAAAAAAAAAAAGAAAAAGGAAAAAAAGAAAAGAACAAAAATGGAGAGCCCAGGGCGAAAACCCGAAATAGGGCGTTTTGAAGCAAAGGGAAGACCCGAGTCGAAAACCCGTAAAGGGCGGCTCGGATAAATTGAAAGGTTGGATATTCGAAGAGAATGGTCAACCCCATGAACCCTGTGAAGAGGGAGCTTCGGGCAAAAGATTCTACGTCGGTTGATAGGATCATGTATCATTCATACCGAAGATAATGAGGGATCTTGTATTTCATAATTAGCTTTTCCTCTTCCTCATGTGTGTCATAACTCTCTCAAAGTATCCCAAACCCTTAATCATAATAAAATCATGTTTTTGACCATACATTCCTTGCCTTCTTGTTAATATCATGCAAATAAGCTAACATAGGCTTACGATAAACAAGAGATTTCTGAGCATTACTGTGATCTAATCTTAAAGATGCAGGTGATTAGAAAACGATGTTAACTTTGCCCTTTAGCTCCCTACATAACGACCGTTGACAAGGAAGGCGAAAGGCTTCAAGCAACAGGATATGATGACCAATGGCGCACGCCCTGCTTGTTCAAGAGAAAGCATGCGAGATAACAAGAGAGATCTCCCAGGTGAAAACCCAAAAGGGCAACCCTTGGAAAAGAAAAAATGAAAAAAAACAATAACAAAAAAAAAAAAAAAAAAAAAAAAAAAAAAAAAAAAAAATGAAAATGAAAATGAAAAAAAAAACCTCTAAAGCGAAAACCTAAAAGGGCACTTTAGAACCCCAAATTGGAAATTCAGAAAAGAAAGGTTGGAATGGTTGAACCCGACAGTGAAATGGGATATCGCCGCCAAAAAGAGGAGAAAGTGAACAACGTAAAGTCGAGATTGACTGAGGACTAAAGCAGGCCCACCAAGATATTGACACTCATGCATCATGAATAGTTAGACATCACTAGGATTAGGAGCATGTCAATTCATTTGTCATAGCATTTTGTCTAATCTTAGACAGGTATCTATAGATTCAAAGAGACATCGATAGCCATCGTGGTGTGAATCCCAAATGTGAAGATGAAGGTTCTATATACGAAAGGCCTATGTTTCCAAGAGCCTGCTAAGAGAGGTTCTATGTAGGAAGAATCCGCCGCTCCGAGGCTTCAAGAGCTGAAAGTTTTATATAGGAAGGGCTTGCAGCTCCAAGGTGAAGACTAGTAGTTCTATATAGGAAGATCTCCCAGCCGAAGGAATTCACCCATGACACACAAGGTTTTATATAGGGAAAACCTGTTGTGTTGAAAGTGAAGAGTCTTATATAGGAAGGGCTCCGAGCTTTACTGTCTTAGAGTGAAAGATTCTATATAGGAAGAACCCGTAGCTCTCAGATTTCAGAAGCTAAAAGTTCTATATAGGAAGGACTGACGGCTCCAGGGTGAAGACTAGCAGTTCTATATAGGAAGAACTCCCAGCCGAAGGAATTCACCCATGATACACAAGGTTTTATATAGAGAAAACTTGTTGTGTTGAAAGCGAAGAGTCTTATATAGCCTATCTTAGAGTGAAAGATTCTATATAGGAAGGGCCTCAGGCTCGAGATTTGACTTCTATATAGGAAGGATTAGAGTGAGAGGTTTTATATAGGAAGAACTCCCAGCTTTCACCCATGATACACAAGGTTTTATATAAAAACCTATTGTTGTATATAGGAAGGGCTCTGGACTCTCTTAGAGTGAGAGGTTTTATATAGGAAGAACTCGGTTTTGAAGACTAAAAGTTGTATATAGGAAGGACCGACGGCTCCGGGTTTTGAACTAGCCTATCTGAGGAGGAACTCCCGGAAGAATCCATCAACGGCGCAAAAGGTTTTATATAGAAAAAACCAGCTGCGTTGAAGGCAAAGAGTTCTATATAGGAAGGACTCCGAGCCTTACTGTCTCAAGATGAAAAATTCTATATAGGAGGGACTCATAACTTGAGGCTTCACAGCGAAGGGTTCCATATAGGAAGAGCCTGTAGCTCCAAGATCGGAGGGGGAAGAAGTTATATAGAAAGGACTTACGAGCCCGAAGATTCAGCCGAGGAAAAGCGGAGAGTTCCAGAAGAGTACGTGTTTCTGAAGCTACAAACAGGGAAGTCGGATAAAAATGAGTGCTTGTGAATCTTTGCTTTGTTCCCATTCCACGAGAACAAGCAAAGATGGGCAACTGTAATCACTTATTTTTATCTAATCTCTAAGCATCATATTAATATATTAGTGCATGATTACATATATGTGTGTGCGTGTATATGTTATTAATATTACATATATGATATATGTGTGAATGTATGCATGGTGCATATATTTAGGTTGTGTATTACGTACCTATTAATATGTGTATGATATGGTTATATTTATGTTAGGGGTATCATATAATATATGTTGGTATATGTACATTTATGAGTATGTTTATATATGTTTGCATGTATATATTATTAATGTCCTTGTTATTATTGAATGTATACGAATGAGTGTTGCATGAATTGTATGTATTATTATTAAGTGTATTTACGTGTGAATGTATTTCATTACAATCGTATGTAAGTGTGTGTAAGTATGTATGTGTATGCATTTACTATTATATTATTATTAATATATAGACAAATCGGAAAATAAAAAGCCCACTTAAATTAAGTGTCCATATTATTACAAAACCCATAAATTACAAGGCCCGATCGGCCCAGGCCCAAAACCCTAGCAGATCCCTAATACCCATTAGATATCTAACCCTAATTATTTTGTATTTGCGCAGCCTACCAGGAGTCGTTGGATCAAAATGTTGATCCAACGGCCACGATCAAGGAGGGAAAAATATCCAGCTGGCCGCGTGTATTACACGCTCGGACTGTTCGAATGCCACGCGCGCGTTCGATCCACGCGCGGACCCTTCGATATCCCACGCGGGCGTGAATCCCACGCGCTATAACTCCTCGACTGCTGAGCCCCACGTGTCACGATCTGGAGTCGTTCCACCGATCGAGGTTTCATCTGGACTGTGCATTCTTCAAGCTATCCCGACCGTTAGATCGAATCTGATCCAACGGTCGAGAACGCCTCTGGCCGAAGACATCTCCCCCACACCGCCACCATGCCGACCTCCAACCACCACGTTCAGATATATCAAAAAACACAAAAAAGGCGATGTCAGTATCATTTCATATCTAAAAAATGTTTTACAGTACTTGCTACCAAACCAAAAAAACAGGGATATATGTATGAAACAAGTAATTATAAGAGAGTCCAGTGGTAATCAGTGACGGAAAAATAAGAAAGAAGCACAAAGTTTCAGTGGTAACTCCCATTTCTTTTTTCTTACTTTTTTGCATGCATACAAAAAAATACGAAGTAATAACAAAAAGAGAGGGATGTAGATTTGTTACCTTCACCGTCAACGGATCTCCCCTCACCAGTGACAAGCCTCTTCAGCTTTCCAAAGCCGAACATGGTGAACTGAAGGGAGAGGGAGGTCCCTTTTGGTTTCATTTCGGCTAAACATAAACAAAAATAAACTTTTTTTTCATTTTGTATTTGCTTAGATCTAGATAAAAGGGTGAGTCTTAGTGTAAATCTAAGTTCAGATTTGGGTTCGGTTTGAAAAGAGGTTGGTTTTGGGTGTTTCTTTTGGTTCACCGGCGCCGGCTAGCGGCGGCCGGCGGCGAAAAGGATGGCGGAGAGTTGTCGGGTTCTGGGTTCATCAAAGGTTTTGGGGATGGTTAAGTTGAGAGAAAATGAGAGAGAAAGGTTATTATAAAACGGGTAAAAGGGAAAAAATGAGGAAAATTTGAGGTCGGGCTACAAAAGGGGTTTTTATAGGCATTTTATTTTGTGAAATGGTAAAATTATGAAATAAATCCCCCCACGTTTTCGATATTTTCATTTCTGTCTTGCCGCATGGGATATTTACAATTCCGGTCCCCCTTATATTCTAAAATCTTGCAATCCAACCCCTGGATTAAATTGAATCAGTTTTTAAATGGCAAAATTACCTCACTAGTCCCACCGTGTTTTTGAAATTTTCACTTCAAGCCTGCCCCTTGGTCCAATTATAGTTTTAGTCCTTTTAGGTTCTGTTCAGTTTGCAATTTCGTCCCTAAATCGCATATTATTGCCTTTTAATTTCTGTTTCTTATGTTTATTTCTTTTCATTTCAGTCATGTTCCATATTTAAATGTTCATGTTCGTTTATTATGATCGTATAGGTTGATGTAGCCTTTTTGCCTGCTCATACGTCTCTTGTACATGTTTCGTATTTTCATGTTTATATGTATATGTGTGTTCAGTTTATGGTGATTATGTTTTTATGCTTTTATTTGGTCTGTCATATCACACATATTAGATTGATATCTTAGTTGGCTCGTACACAACATGTTTTGTATTTTAGCATGTATTGTATGTTCTCTTTGCTTTTAGGTTACGTGTTAGTATATTTTCTTTGTCATGTATAATACCATGTTCTACATATGTTACAATGTGTTTTATTTTAATATGTATATCTTCTTGTAATATGTGTTTTTGTTCCCACATGTATTTACTCATGCCTTGTTATTGTGATATGTTAAATTTGTTTTTATTTACGAGTAGGAGTAATCTGTATGTATGTATGTTTTAGATTAGTATTTTATTTATGTTCGATTAGTATTCTATTATGTTAATATTTATTGTATTTAAATTATTTGCCATGTTTTATATTTTGCTCACTAAGTTTGCATAATGGAATATATAATGTCAATGCGGTGCCCTTTTTATCCGAAAGTAAACGATGCCAAGACGTAGTGAGTGATAGTGGTTGGGCGTTTACTCTCGAATAACGGGGCCTTTAAAATTTGTTCGCAATTATAACCGAATTTTAAATTAATCGTCACTTTAATCCGGAAAGTCCAATATTAATAAAGCGGTAATTATTAAAGTACCAATTTTGGGCGGTGTGGGGTGCTAATCCTTCCCCATCCGTAACCGACTCCCGAACTCAAAGTTTTTTTAATCTCTGGTTTTATGGTGTCCGGCCTACCTCAGTGGCCGGTGGCGACTCCCTTTCTTTAAATAAAATACGATATTTTCAAAACCCCACGGAATAAATATTTTAATACCCGAAAGACAACCAACACTTCGAAAACACGATTTTTAGCGAAGACGGATATCGCTATACTTTACTAATATTTTTCAAAGATTACCATGGAGATTTATACATGTATGGCTCAGTTATCCTCACAGTTCGGATATAACAATCTTGTCTCTATCCCCATTTGAGCTTCAGTGATAAAATTTCTTTGTCCTTGTCTTTGTGGGAGAAAATTTTAGTTATTCTTCATACCCTTCAGTTCAAATCCCCATGTTTTCGATTATTCCCCACCCGATTGTCACCCCTAGTCATAATGGTTTGTTCCATTAGTCTGCCAATTGTCTAGTAGCAAATTAACTTTATTTTTTAAGAAATCATATATGGTGGTTATCGAGTTAAAGAACATTAATATGAAATGCAACAAGCAGTGAGACGATGCAATGTAAAAAAATTTATATAAAAAGAATTATATACATTAAATTATTTTTTAATTAATACTAATTTATAAAATGTATAAACTTTAAGGATTAAAATTGTTATATACTAAATCAGGTTTTAATTTTAATACAAATGATATGTTTATTACAAAATTTTATTTGATAGACTAAATTGTTACCTTTAGAAAGTGACTTTCGTTACTAAACCTGCATCATACGCATTTTACCATTCTTCAAAGAGTAGAACAGACCTTATATGACGTTTTCTTTCATGGTTAATTTCGCACTGTTGGTTTTTAGTTGTTTTTCTTCTATGGTCATATTTGATCTTCAACCTCTGTTTGATATCACTAAAAATAAGTCCCCACCGTCAGCTGGGATGTTTTTCATTTTTATGCTACATAGATCGAGCAGTGTTAGTCCAATACCTCATTTCCCGTTCAGAGGCTCGCAATCTCAACTATCAGCTGTACCTGAGATTGTAAAAGAAAACTCCAGCGACAGAGGCTCGTTTTGTGTTACTATTATACTTCCATAGTCAAACCAACCCAATGTCCCATATCAAAGCCATCAATGTTTTTATAAGTAATGTCTACAAACACTAGGACACACTTTTTAACATATCGCCCTAGTCCACTAAACCCTAGATAAAGAGTATAATTACACTTCTGGAAGAGCTGAAAGGGTCAAGCCATATTGCCCAGCATGTATTACAAATTTTTCACTTGTAACTGCCCCTGTACCTATAATGGGTTTTGTACCCCATTAGTCAGATAAATGGCCTGCAGTATTTAACATCCAACCCTTTCCACAAAACCTTACCCTGTAATGCTCTCTTGAACCGAACCAATTATTTCCCTTCAAAAACAAATGCAAAACCTCCAAGCAGGTATTTGGGTTTATCCTTTTCTTTCTCAGCCCTGGATGCACTGCCAGTGTTGGCACGTAGTCACACAACCATCTTACTCTTACCCCCATTTGTATTTATTCCCACCATAAAGAATGATCTTACAGGTTATGGACAGAAACTTAAGTGACCTCGAGCCAGGAAACGCTTTTCATCTTCATAGTAGTAATATATGTTTGTTTGGGAAAAACAAGGACAGCGCACACTAAGTTGTTGATTGCAAACACTATAACCCATCAAAGTCCATATGCATCTTTATTCTTAACCATTATAGTGAAGTTTCTGGTTTCGGGAGCCCTGCTCCTGCGGAGGCTGCTGTTGAGGAGCCTGCAAGTTCAGTGGCTGTGTGTTGTAGTGGGCAAAGGGCTGTGAGTAGAGAGAATTCATCAGACCCTGCAAATATACAGCCATATACCCCCATTCAATACAGGAAAGAATCTAACAAAGGTCAAAATACATAAAATAATCATGCCACACAGTATGGCTGTTATCTAAACCATATAAGCGCAAAAGATTTAAACTAACGCATTAGCAGTTCAACCGGACAAGCAACTTCCTAATTAGGAAACAGGTTTTAAATATTGCCAAATTGACAATTTGGTCAATAATTCTCCATCAATAAGAGATGATATAAGAACCTGCCTGGGACTGAAGCTGGTTGGGATTAGACACGCCAAAGTGGCTTTGTGCTGCATCATCATGCCAAGAGTCATAATAGCCAACCTGAGTAAACAGGCCTTGTAATCCATGATTCATGTAGTCCTGTAAAAAAATGGTTTTTTCAGGAAGAAAAAATGGGAGAAAGCATGATCTAATCATGCCACTGCACTTTGGGCAAACCTGAGACATGAAATCATTTCCAGAACCAAAGTGAGAATATCCAGCTTGAGAATTCTGGTTTAGAAAGTTGCCTGGGAACCCACCCTCTGCTCCTTGGGTAACATACAACAGCATACCCACTCTGAGAATCCTGCAAGCAAAACACAAAATCAACCAACCAGCATTATCAATCCAGGAGCGAGGAACACAAAATGGAATTTTCTTGTTCTAGTTGCAGGAAATCAAAAAAGGGTAAGAACTTGGAGAACTGATTATTCTAAGCATATTCAACAGTCCCAATGCCTCAAGGCCCTCAGGAAACATCCAGCTACATTGCTGTGATACTGCTTTTTAAACTTTTCTCTCCCCTTCTTATTTAAACCATACAATTGAGGCTTAAGTTAAAAATGACCCATTGATGCGATCTCCAATAAACCTCAATAACTCGATTTATGCCATACAGATTAAGAAGACACTTTTAATAAAAAAAATACTACTTAAGAGGCAATACCTGTGTTGAAAAATCAGCAATGTTATAAGGGACATGTGAACCTTGGCTTTTGAAGTCATCACCCAAGAAGTCCTGCGTGTACATGTTGTTATCAATAACATAAATTGCAAATCTTGAAAAATAAAAACGATGATTCCTGCATAGATTTAATACCTGTGACATTCCCCCCATTGAAAATTCATCACGGAAAGATTGGCTCGGCCCTTGGACCTATTATAGATGATAAACACGCTTAGAATTCCACGACATCAAAGAAAGGAATGAAGGTACAAAAAATCAAAAAATGAAATGAAATGATCAAGTGCGAACATTGTTAAAAACTCCAGGCTGAGATAATGGACCACCCACAGATGGCTGGCTGTTTGAATTCTCCAGAGGGAAGTTAAATGAAGATCCAATAGTTCCAACATTTTGCTGTGTGCCTTGCTGGTGTGGGAGATGACTACCGATAGGAGCACCACCATTAAAACATCCAGCCCCAAAGCCTCGAGTTCCAGGTTGAGGGACATGAGGAACAGCTCCCACTGGTCCACGTACAGCTCCATGAGCTGGAATAGCATAAGGCTGAGGACCAGGAAAAGGTGGAAGTGGAACCCGAGGCACTGAGAACCCAGAAGGCTGCACTCCGGGAGGCATATAAGCACCTGCAAATGGAAACATGAGAAGTCCCACAGAGTCTCTGTCAACAATAATACAAGTTCCAAAGCCACAACTGTTATTATGCATGTCAGTATAAGATGCATCACTTGCAAGTGTCCAAACTCCCAAGTGATGAAATAAAAGGTAGGGCTGAGTAAACAAACCGAGAATATAGAAAGAAGAATCAATCAATACTATTTGGACGATTTATGGTTTACAAGTTTAAAAACAGTGGTTACCTGAACCAAACCGACTTTTAATTTTTTATTTAGTTTATAATTAACTTTTTTAGAATATAAAAAAAGTATTTTATATTTCAAATAGTGAAAATAACTTTAAAATACTATATAATAATGTGAGTTATTCGAGAGAAATTTCAGTTTTTGTAAATAATGTAGTAATTATCCTACTTAAAGTTTATCTCCCTAATAGATTAGATTTTATCCTTAGTAGGACTCCTTATTGTGGTTAGAGTCTATCAACTTAGTAGATTAGAACTAGAAGTTATCTTAAGAAGGTCTTCTTAATGTACTAAAAGACCTAGAGCCTATATAAGTTTGTATCGAGAGATGTAAAAAATCATTGAGCAATAACAGAAAAATTCTGCATTCTTTTCTGCATTATGTTTTTTCCTTTTAGGCAGAAACTTCAATTATGTTTTTTATTTTTCTGCATTCATTAACATGGTACTAGTCTAAAATACGGTCTTAATAGCAAATTTCAGTGGCGATTTCTTCGGCTTCCAGTGCGATGCCCTCTGCCCTGGTTACTCCAATTTCTTCTTCTCCAATGATGAGGAAAGGTAAATCAGTCTGTGTTTTTTGCAAAAAGGTCGGTCATTCCAAGGATACATGCTGGAAAATTCATGGTCGACCAGCAATATGGAAACCTACAGCAGCCAAGATATCTAGGCCATCATACCCTACTGCCGCACCAAAGGTTGGCCTTAGTAGCTTTACTGACCAGCACTAACTGAGCTTCACAAGTTGTTTCGCCAGTTTAATTCTGCGGGTGTAGGAAATTTGGCTATGGTGAAAACTGCATGTAATATAGATGTTTTTTTGCCGACTGCTCTTATTTCTACCCAGTCTGCAGCAAATTGGATTATTGATTCTGGGGCCTCCGACCACATGACTGGTAATAGGGCTTTATTCTCTGTTTTTAAAAAGTCTTATTCTCAAGCTTCCATTAAAGCTGCAGATGGTTCTCTATCGCCCATCAAAGGGACGGGCTCTGTTTCGTTAGATGGTAATTTGATCCTTAAGGAGGTGTTATTTGTCCATGACCTAGTATGCAACTTGATATCAGTGAGCAAAATTTCTAAAGACTTGAACTGCTCCTTAAGGTTTACTGATTCTACATGTTTTTTGCGGGCACTAGATTCGAGGAAAATAATTGGCAGTGCTAGCTTGCAACACGGTCTTTATATCCTTCATGGAAAATATCCATCTTCTATTTCAAATTCTCCTTCTTGCTTTACTTCTTTAGGACGATTAGATACTATAATGTTATGGCATTTTCGGTTAGGTCACCCCAATTTTTACTATCTTAGAAAAATGTTTCCTGATTTGTTTGTTAATAAAGATCCAAATTCTTTTAAATGCCATATGTCCTCTTGCAAAACAAACCAAATCTTTATATTTACCATATGTTCATAAACCCTCTAAACCATTCACACTCATTCATAGTGATGTTTGGGGTCCTTCTCGAGTGAAGAATATTATAAGGAGTAAGTGGTTTGTGACTTTTATTGATGACAATAGCAGACTTACTTGGACCTACCTTCTTAAAGAAAAATATGACGTTGCTTCTATTTTTGCAAGGTTTTATGAAATGGTGGTTACTCAGTTTGATAGCAAAATAAAAATGTTTCACCCTGACAATGGGGGAGAGTTTTTCACTACTGCCTTAGGAGATTTTTTTCGGACTAAAGGTATAATACATCTTAGTTCTTGTGTAGATACCCCACAACAAAATGGGATTGTTGAACGTAAAAATAGGCATTTATTAGAGGTTACCCGAGCCTTATTATTCACGCATGTTGTTCCAAAATATTTATGGGGGGAAACCTTATTAACGGCTACATATCTTATAAATGGAATGCCTAGCAAAGTCTTGCATTTCAGAATTCCTAGAGATGTTTTCTTGGAGAATTATCCTACTTTTAAACCCATGTCATCTAATCTTCCCTTAAAGACGTTTGGGTGTATTGTTTTTCTAAAATCCACAGATCCTTCAAGTTCCAAACTAGATCCTAGGGTTTTGTAGTGTGTTTTCGTTGGATATTCTTCACTTAAGAAGGGCTACAAATGTTATCACCCTCCTCGTAAGTTTTTTGTCTCTTTGGATCTCACTTTTTTTGAACATGTACCTTATTTTCCTAAGACTGAAAATTAGGAGGAGTGTTGGGATGATTTCTAGTCTCCTAACAGTCAGGTTCCTTCTTTTTTACCTTCTTTACCTATTGCTCCTTTGTTTGTGAAGCCTCAAATTTTTTTAAAACCTGATACCCATGTTTCTAACACTACACCTCTACATACTTCACCTAATATTACTCCTATCGCTCCTCATTATTCACCTAAATCAACTGTTCAGCCCACTAACCAGTTACAGGTATATACCAGAAAAAAGAAAGCCATTCTAGAGACTGTGTTGCAATCTGACACCTGCCGAGAATTGGACTTTAGTCTAGCTGCCTGTGAGGATAAAGGAGGTAATGATGTTGAAATTTCTCCTCATTTACTTGAACCTGAAATTCTGCCTATTGCTAAAAGGAAAGGGGTAAGACAGTGTACAAAGTATCATATTCAGAGATATGTTGCTTATAGCAATCTGATGCCCTCTTTTAAAGCTTTTACAGCTTGTCTAGATGAAGAACAGATTCCCAAGACTATTGAAGAAGACTTAAGAGACTCCAAGTGGAAGAAAGTTGTTGAGGAGGAGATTACAGCGCTAGAAAAAAATGGCACTTGGACCTTAACTGATTTTCCACAAGGCAAGAAACCAGTGGGATGCAAATGGGTGTTTGCTATCAAATACAATTTGGATGGGAGTGTGCACAGGTACAAAGCAAGATTGGTGGCCAAGGGTTTTACACAGACCTTTGGAATAGACTATAAGGAAACTTTTGCTCCGGTTGCTAAGTTGAACACTGTTAGAGTCCTGTTGAGTTTGATTGTTAATTGTGACTGGAAACTTCATCAACTTGACATTAAAAATGCATTTCTTAACGGGAAACTAGAAGAAGAAGTTTTTATGAAGATTCCTCCTGGTTTAGAGTATGAAGAGAATAGGCAGAAAGTTTGCAAGCTGGACAGATCACTTTATGGGTTAAAGCAATCACCAAGAACCTGGTTTGATAGGTTCACTAGAGTAATTCTTGAAAATGGATACAAACAATCTCTAGCAGATCATACATTGTTTTCTAAGGTAACTCCCAAAAATAGAAAAGTTCTTTTGATAGTATACGTGGATGACATTATTATGACAGGAGATGATGAAGAAGAAATAAGCCACTTAAAATCTCTTTTGAATAAAGAATTCGAGATGAAGTACCTAGGAAAGCTTAGATATTTCCTAGGCATGGAGGTGGCTAGATCAAGCAAAGGTCTGGTAATCAACCAAAGGAAGTATGTTCTTGACTTACTCATAGAGACGGGAATGTTGGGTTGTAAACCAAATGATACTCCCATGGACACAGGCCTAAAGTTTAGCAAAGATGGGACTATTCCAAAGGCAGACAAGGGACTTTTTGAGAGATTAGTTGGAAAATTGATTTATCTATCCTTGACCAGGCCAGATATAACCTTTGTTGTGAATATCATCAGTCAGCACATGACAAATCCGAGACAAGAGCATGTGGAAGCAGCTACCAGGATACTAAGGTATCTAAATGGTACACCGGGACATGGTTTAATATTTAAAAAGACCCTTGATAAAATAATCAAGGTTTATTTAGACTCAAGCTGGGCAAGTGAGTTGACTGATAGAAGGTCAATAAGTGGTTACTGTTCTTTTGTGTGGGGTAATCTTGTGACTTGGAAGAGCAAAAAGCAAATTGTTGTATCAAGGAGCAGTGAAGCAGAATACAGAGCTTCAGCTCTTGGAATTTGTGAAGGAATCTAGCTAATGAAGCTTCTAAAAGAGCTAGGCATGGTTCAAAACGAGAAGCTTGAAGTGTTTTGTGATAACCAATCTACAATTCAGATTGCCAGAAATCCAATTCAACATGACATGACCAAGAATGTTGAGATCGACAGACATTTTATTACAGAAAAGCTTAAAGTGGAGTAGTTTCTTTAACCTATGTTCCTACAGAAGAACAAGTGGCAGGCATCCTTACGAAAGCCCTGCCAAAAGCTCTCTTTGATAAGTTCTTATTCAAGTTGGGACTATACAATGTATATTGTCCAGCTTGAGGGGGAGTGTGAGTTATCCGAGAGAAATTTCAGTTTTTGTAAATAATGTAGAAATTATCCTACTTAAAGTTTATCTCCCTAATAGATTAGATTTTATCCTTAGTAGGACTCCTTATTGTAGTTAGAGTCTATCAACTTAGTAGATTAGAACCTAGAAGTTATCTTAAGAAGGACTTCTTAATGTACTAAAAGACCTAGGGCCTATATAAGTCTGTATCGAGAGATGTAAAAAATCATTGAGCAATAACAGAAAAATTCTGCATTCTTTTTTGCATTCTATTTTTTCCTTTTAGGCAGAAACTTCAATTATATTTTTTATTTTTCTGCATTCATTAACATGATATCAGAGCTTGAGGGGAGTGTAAGTTATCCAAGAAGTGTTAGAGCTTGAGGGGAGTGTAAGTTGACAAGAAGTGTTAGAGTTTAATTTAATGTGTAATTAGAGTTTATTTCTAAGTCAGTAGTTTAGATTTACTAGAAGTCTTATTTAAATTAGGGATAAATATTATTTAAATTATTGAAAAAAGTATAATTTTAGTTATACTGAAACTCTGTATCAGCCTATTTAAAGGCTTATCTCATACACATTTGATTAAGAAGAATAAAAGAAAATATAGAGAAATACATTGTTCTTTGTTGAAAATATTATGTTTGTTCTATCGTTAAACTATAACTTTTCATATTTTATTGTTCATTGTTCACCGGCGTTCATCTTCTTCGGCCACCATGGCCCCTTTCTCACATGGTATTAGAGCCAACAACGATCCTGATGTCGTCACCACTGCTGCCATCTCTGATCTGAATCAAATTGATGATCTGATTTTTTTAGATGCATATCATTTTTTTTCGCTGTTGTCATTAGGCCACGCTCGTTCCTTGGCTTCTCTCTCGTTGGAATCTTACATCTATGGTGAATTTCTACTCGTTTAATTTTGTTATTTTGTTCTCTATTTAATGGTTCTATCTTAGCAATCAAAAAGAAATATGAAAAGGTTATAGTTTAACCTTAAAAACTATTTGGTTCTATCTTAGCCATCCATTGTAAAAGATAGTGAAAGATTATAGTTTAGCCTTAAAAACTATCTGGTTCTATCTCAGCCATCAATTATAAAAGATAAGAGAAGAGGTTCTAGTTTAGCCTTAAAAACTAGATAATATTTTTTAAGGGATTCTACATCAAAGATCCAAGCTAGAATTCTAGTTTGTGCAACTACCAGCTTGAGGGGAGTGTAGATTCATGTGATCATTGTTGAATGGAAGCAGCTACTTAGTCCGTGAATGACAGAAAAAGCTGGAAGACATCTCAGAAGGTGCAAAAATCTGAAAAAGATCATCATTGATAGAAGAAAGCTGGAAAACATCTAAGGAGGGTGCAAAAACCAATAACAGTAAAGTTGGTAGACATCTCAAGAAGGATGCAGAAACCAACAACATCGTTTGCAAATTTTCAACAATGGCCGTTCAAAGAATAGCATGAGTATGTCCTAGCTGTTCAACTCAATGGGTCCCAAAAAAAGGAAGATTTTTTCCCTAAAAAATAGCAAAGAAATATGAGTAGGGCATCACATCCAAGATTCAAGCTGGTGCTCTACTACACTTGCTCACCAACTTGAGGGGAAGTGTAAGTTATCCAAAAAGTGTTAGAGCTTGAGGGGAGTGTAAGTTGACAAGAAGTGTTAGAGTTTAATTTAATGTGTAATTAGAGTTTATTTCTAAGTCAATAGTTTAGATTTACTAGAAGTCTTATTTAAATTAGGGATAAATATTATTTAAATTATAGATAAAAGTATAATTTTAGTTATACTGAAACTCTGTATCAGCCTATTTAAAGGCTTATCTCATACACATTTGATTAAGAAGAATAAGAGAAAATACAGAGAAACACATTGTTCTCTGTTGAAAATATTATTTTTGTTCTATCGTTAAATTGTAGCTTTTCACATTTTATTGTTCATTGTTCACCGACATTCATCTTCTCCGGCCACGATGGCCCCTTTCTCACAAATAATTTTCAATTATTTTTATTTACTTGAAAAAAATATTTTTTTTACAAATATTTATGAAGACCGAAAAGTCACCAAATAATGTTCAAAAGCCATAAAACAAAGCCCATTTTGTAAAAAATGAAGTCCAAAAACTAAAAACACAATTATATGGAGAAACCGAGAAACAAACCGAACTGAATCACATTATCATGGACATCAAAAAATCCAAAAAAACCAACCTGACCGAACCGAATCTCAACCCTAATGGAAGGACATGTAACTTGCAAACTCAAGATGCTCAAAAGCTTACCCCGAGGGCGATTGTTTCTTCGATCGGCATTTGGACTAGATGAAGCAGCAGAGCCAAGATTATCACTAGGCACAATCCCAGGTCCACCACCAAAGTAAAGTCTCCGGTTATTGTAGATCTATAAGAAACACAAATATTATTTGAATTCACATTATCCTTGACAACCTCTAATAACTAAAAGTAATTGATGAAGGCAATGAACAAAAGAAAAGGCTAGAAATTTGAACAGCTGATAGACACTATCCTTTCATTCCATGCACAAACCGTTTTGGGCTTTCGGAATTGAACCATACTCCGCTTCAAGTTATTGAGGGGTCCTTCAACCAGGCACTCGTGTTCCTGCAAATTTTAGCAGAAAGGGATCAGAGTAGTAAAGTACTGAAGGGCACAATTAACAATAGGCGACCTTGACATTTGCATACACTAGCGATAGCATTGTTACAAAGACAAATAGGAAGATACCTTGTAATGCGTCAATAAACCATTCCACAGAGCTTGTTTGCTAAGAACTTTAGGGTTTCCAAGAATTACTATACCATGCCGAGCACGTGTTAGGGCAACATTAAGCCTGTGGGATCATTTAGAAATCCAATGCCCTAAAAAAGATCAGATAAAACTGTACACGTTAGTTTTTTCTCATATTGAAGCAAACAGAAACAGGCAGAGAAGGTTATAGTATTAGTATTAAACTCAAGAATGAACACCATAATCAGAGACTGGTCTAAAATTATAAAGCACAAGGAACCTATGTTGCTCAGACTCTTCATTTTTCAAGAAGTACCATGTCCAACACTCATCCGACACTTGAATATGGGGATATGACCTCCAATTATCCTTCAAATATGGAAAAACTACGAAAAATCTAAACATAGCCGTATCCGAAACTTACACCCAAATCCAGTAACATAGCAACAAACCCTTTTAACAAATCTATGGATGCTCAAAATCAAAGAATAGTTTGACATGACACTAAAGGACAGATAAATTCAGTCAGATTAAAATTCATTCATGAAGCAGAGCTGTAAATATTATCTCTATATCTTTTATATTTTAACTAACCTGATGCTCATTACTTCTCACACAAGACAAGATGATGTAATCTTTTTCACGTCCTTGGAATGAATCGACACTTGCAACCTTATATAAACCCCATAAAATTAAAAACAAGTTACAGTAAAAACATCGAAAGAGCATTTATTATTTAAATTCAAAGCCACAAATAACCTCGATTTCCTTGTAAAGCTGCTGTCTCAATGCACCATTTCTTGACATATAATTCACAATATACGCCCTTTGTCCCTCATAAGGTGTTATGACCCTAGTCTATAATATTTTGAAACAGTTGTTAAACGAAAAATTATGATGCTGACCAATATCAATGTGAAGAAATTTGTTTAAAAAGAAAACATCCACAAGATCACCTGACTAGGAACAACACCACTCCTCAAGAATGTGGTAACAATTTTTTCAACATTTGCTGCTTCAGTTCGATTTAGATATGATGTTCCACTAGCGCTAATCTCCACTTGTCCCATCTAAAACAAAACCATGGGATATATAAAGAACTGAACTGTTGGCAAATTAAATCGCATATAATGTCATTTCCGTTCTCATCCATCCCCACCAACACACAGCAACGGATAAAGAAGAATGTGAATAGGGACAATCCTAACAACAGTTTCACAATACCTGTACATAAAAAAACATGGGACGATTAGGCACAGGCCAAGGGAAATCAATGCCTGATGCTTGTCTTTCATTGACTGTCACTCCATTTTGTAATGTGCCCTCATAGTGCATACGATATTGAACCTAAAATAGAACATAAGCATTTACAATAAGAAAGACATGTTTTCTATCAGCAACTACATATAAATATTGGGCTAAACCAACAAAACTTATAGGGGTCTCACCTGCAATCTAATTGGTTTAACACCAAGTAAAATTAGACGTTCAAACAGAGACTGCTAGCCCAGCACGAGCAGTTTTCTTGCACATGATAACAGGACCAAGTTGGCAATGATCACCAACAAGAACAACCTAAAATAAAAATAAACAAGTTAGAAGACCAAAGAAGAAAATCTCAAGGGGAACAATAGAAACCATATCGTGATAAGTTCCATCCTCCATTACTTGCTTCACTCCAAGAACTAAAGGAATGAGACACTGATAGTTAGTATGCATAACCGTGTGTTGTAGGAGTTTTAGATAGAGTAGGAGTTGTATGTTATCTTTACTTTATCTTAACTATTAGTTTGAATTTAAATTTGATCTTTGTAAAGGATAAGAGTCTTATCCTATAGGTTAACTACTTGGTGTTAAACACCTCCGTAAAAGTCTATATAATAGACTCCTCTTTCACTAATGAATAATAACAAATAGAGTACAGTAAAACTCTGTTTCTCATATGGTATCAGTTTAGGAGCCGATCCTATCTCTCTCGGTTTCTCCTTTGCTTAATTTCCATGGCTTTTTCCGAAACCACCACATCTGAAATTAGTTCCCAAAATAACCCTCATGCATCTGAATTTCAGATGTCAGATGCCTCTTTTTCTCCAATCACATCCTATAAACTAAATGGGAACAATTACCTTCAACAGTTTTTTGGCCATTTCACCTCCAAATCTTCCACAACTGCCTTATCAGCTAGTGAAGGTAGAATTTCCTGTTTGGCCACTTCTAATCCTCTATCCTGGATTATAGATTCTGGTGCCTCTGACCATATGACAGGCAACCTTCAGCTATTTTGCACCTTTAACCATTGCAACTCTAAAACCTCCATCAAGGTTGCAGATGCGTCTCTGTCCCAAGTAAAAGGAAGTGGCACTATTCAAGTAGGTGATAAACTGATTTTGCCTAATGTGCTATATGTTCCTAATCTTGCTTGCAACTTGTTATCAGTTAGTAAGTTAGTTCAAGATACTAAATGTGATGCTCACTTTGGAATTAATGGGTGTGTATTTCAGGAACAGGGCTCGAAGAAGGTGATTGGCAGTGCTAGGCTATCCAATGGTCTCTATATCCTTGATGAATTATCACCTCTGATTTCTTCAGTTTCACGTTGTTTTAAGACTTCATCTTCTTCTTTAAGTAACCCTGATGATATAATGTTGTGACATCTTAGGCTAGGACATCCAAATTTTGTGTATCTTTCAAAATTGTTTCCCAAGTTATTTAGCAATAAAAAGCCCCATTCTTTTAATTGTGAAGTATGTCAAATTGCTAAACATACCAGGCAAATATATGCTCCTTCCTCATTTACACCCACATCTCTTTTTTCTATAATCCACAGTGATATTTGGGGTCCATCTAAGGTCAGAAGCTTATCTGGGTCTAGGTGGTTTATTACCTTTATTGATGACTATTCTAGGACTACTTGGACTTTTTTAATGAGGAAAAAGGCGGAAGTTGCATCAATTTTCAAAACTTTCTATCACATGATTGAAAATCAGTTTGACAATTGTATTAAGGTTGTGAGGAGTGATAATGGGAGTGAATACCTTAGTCAATCTATTGGGTGTTATTTTCGGGAAAAAGGCATTTTCCATCTTACTTCCTGTGTCAACACTCCACAACAAAATGGAGTTGCCGAAAGAAAAAACAGACATCTACTAGAGGTTACGAGGTCTTTTCTTTTTTCAGCCAAAGCACCTAAATATCTTTGGGGGGAAGCCGTACTTACCGCCACCTACCTTATCAACAGAATGCCCAACAAAACCTTGGGTTTTACAGTACCAACATAAGTCTTATTCAAACATTTTCCTCACTTTAAACCACTGTCATCTGTTCTTCCTCTTAGGGTATTTGGCTACATAGCTTTTGTTCACGTGCATGATAAAAATAGAAGTAAGTTGGACCCTAAATCAATCAGGTGTGTGTTTATAGGATATTCCTTTAGTCAAAAGGGTTACAAATGCTATTCTCCTATTTCTAAAAAGACCTATGTCTCTTTTGATGTCACTTTCTTTGAGGATAAACAATATTTTGCAAGGACTGAACTTCAGGGGGAGAAAAATGAGGAATTTCAGCCCTTTGTTCCTCCACCTTCCATCATTTCCCCTCTACCAGACATTCCTCTCATACCCTATCCTGAAACCACCAGAACAGAAAACACTATGCCGACAGAAATGCACTCTCCTCATACCAACAAATCACCAAGTCCTTCTACAACACCTCTTCCAGCACCTAGGGTTATAGCACAAATTTCCTCTACTTCTGTGCATTCATAGCCGGCAGACAGTCAATTTAAGGTGTATTCTAGGAGAAGAAGAGCCCCTAACGAAGTAAATAACCAGCCTAGCACTTGTCAAGAACCAGACTCAAGTCATGTTGCTACTAAACCGGGCTTAAATCCCGCTACTGCCGAGATTGAAGGTAACATTGCTCCTCATGATTCTAGTGACCTTGGTGACTTTTTTATTGCTATTAGAAAGAGAGTAAGAAAATGTACTATGCACCCAATTAACAAATTTGTTGCCTATGGTAAACTTTAGCCCACTTTTAAGGCCTTTACAGTTAGCCTAAATAGTGTGCAGATTCCTAAAATAGTGGAGGAGGCTTTGAAGAATCCCAAATGGAAGAAAGCTGTCGAGGAAGAAGTAAGGGCACTTGAGAAAAATGAGACATGGTGTTTGACAGATCTACCAGAGGGAAAGAGGGTTGTTGGATGCAAGTGGGTTTTCACTATCAAGTACAACTCAGATGGGAGCATTGAGAGGTATAAGGCAAGGCTGGTGGCTAAAGGTTTTACACAATCATATGGGGTGGATTATCAAGAAACCTTTGCACCAGTGGCTAAATTGAATACTATTAGAATCTTACTGTCCATAGCTGTAAACAAGGACTGGAAATTACACCAACTAGACATCAAAAATGCCTTTCTCAATGGGAGGCTCAAGGAGGAAGTATATATGCAAATACCACCTGGTCTAGAAGGTAAAACAACTAGAAATACAGTGTGCAAACTCAACAAATCACTTTATGGACTTAAGCGATCTCCAAGGGCCTGGTTTGAGAGGTTTGCAAAGGCTATGGTAAAGAATGGATTCAAACAAAGTCAGGCTGATCACACCCTGTTCAGAAAGGTTACAGCAACTGGTAAAATAACCTTATTAATTATGTATGTTGATGACATAATTATTACAGGGGATGATAGTAGAGAAATTGAGCATTTGAAGGTTGTTCTTGCCCGAGAATTTGAAACAAAGGACTTGGGGAGTGTAAGGTATTTTCTGGGTATGGAAGTAGGAAGGTCAAGAGAAGGTTTAGTCATCAATCAAAGAAAGTACATCCTAGATCTTCTTACAGAAACTGGGATGCTTGGATGCAAGCCAGCCGAGACACCCATGGACCCAGGGTTGAAGTTCAACAAAGAAGAAGCTGGTAATCCAGTTGACAAAGAACCCTATCAAAGGTTAGTTGGAAAACTTATTTATCTTTCTCTAACAAGGCCAGACATTGCATACTCAGTGAGTGTTATAAGGCAGCACATGAGTGATCCTCGAGAAGAACATTTGGAGGCAGTTAACAGAATTTTGAGGTACCTAAAATTCACACCTGGTGTTTGGCTAATTTTCAAGAAAAATCCAAACAGAGCAGTGAAGGTATACACAGATTAAAGCTGGGCAGGAGAGTTCACTGATAGAAGGTCAGTTAGTGGATATTGTGCTTATGTTTGGGGCAACTTGGTTACTTAGAGAAGCAAAAAATAGGCTGTGGTGTCAAGGAGTAGTGTTGAGGCAGAATTTAGAGCATTAGCTCTTGGAATATGTGAAGGAATGTGGATAAAGAGGCTCCTCAAAGAGCTGGAGTTGGATGAAAAGACTGAGTTCGAGATCTGTAGTGACAGCCAGTCAGCAATGAGTATTGCTAAGAATCCAGTGCAACATGACAGAACCAAACACATTGAAATAGATAGGCACTTTATCTATGAGAAAGTGGATGGTGGTATTGCACAGCTAAACTATATTCCTACCAGAAGCCAGATAGATGACATCTTTACTAAGGCCCTTCCAAGAGTTATTTTTGATGAGTTCACATCCAAACTGGGTAAATACAACATATACACAGTTTGAGGGGGAGTGTTAGTTAACCGTGTGTTGTAGGAGTTTTAGATAGAGTAGGAGTTGTATGTTATCATTACTTTATCTTAACTAGTAGTTTGAATTTAAATTTGATCTTTGTAAATGATAAGAGTCTTATCCTATAGGTTAACTACTTGGTGTTAAACACCTCTGTAAAAGTCTATATAATAGACTCCTCTTTCACTAATGAATAATAACAAATAGAGTACAGTAAAACTTTGTTTCTCACAGACACTCAGGTTCTGTCGCTTGAGTAGATTTATCAATAAGTACCTAGATAAAGCAAATAAAAAGTATAAGAGCGTTATTTGTTTAGAGATCATTGAAAATGACATATATGATTTATTCAACCTGGCGGAACCTAAAATTAGACAATCTAAGATCCCCAGCCCCAACACAAGTTCAACAAATAATATCAGCACTTTGGGATATTTCCCTCTCAGTTGCTCGCTTTAGTGCTTTGTACTTTTTCTCATCGCTGCTTGACAATTCACCTGTAAATAGTACAAATAACAAAATCCAGCATAAGATTCTAAACTTCAGACAAGACACGAACATTCATTGTCAATCTGTAAGTTAATTAAAGAGTTCTGTTTCATTGCAGTCTAAGCAGGATCACGTCCCAACAACTCTAACCGGAACATTTTCATCAAAAAAAAGATCCATCTAATTATTTGTTTTTCATCATTGTCAAATGGAAAATTATCCCAACCTTGTTCATCTTTTAATTGTTGTAACTTGTGAAGTTCGCTCTTCTTAGATATGTCAAGATGTTGAACCTGCATGCAGTAATTGCCAATATGAATAATCCTATGAACAACAAGGGAGGAACATCAAAAATAACAGAATTAGAAACCACAAACCTGATAATGAAGAGTCAAATGTTCAACAGGAGAACTCACAGCTTCTCTTGATTTCGCACAAAGCCTTACAACCTTGAGACAAAAGAAACAATTATAAGCTACTAATTTACAGATAAGTAAAAGTAAAAGCTTCAAGATATTTAATCATCTTTGCACAAAATATAACATAACTAATGCATCATAAGATGAACAATAAACCCCTGCGTAGAAATTGCAACCATAAACCCCAGCATAAAAATTTGGAAATATAAAATAACACCAGCCATCCACTATTGAGATATCATATTAATTTGGTAATATTAAAACTAGTTTGGGGAAAGGGTAACTTAGTTAGTCTAACTTAAGAAACTAGAAAAACAACAAGGAATGCAATGCAAATGAGAGATGCAATTTAATGGGGGGAAAGAATAAAACAAAACAGTACACCCATCACATATGTTGCTAGGACTCAGGTGCCTAGGTGTGACTTGTCAATTGAGTTAAACTCAAGACTCAGGGATGCGGCACAAAAAGATCTGTTTATATGTATGTATTTAAATATAATATATAATACGTTAATATTTTATATAAATAATATTTTATTTTTCATAAATTTTTTAGTCATTATTAAATATAAATAATTTTAAAAATTTGTAATTTGGATTGGATTTATTTAATTAAAATTATTTTGGGACTTCAAACCCAAGCCAAGACGAATTGAGTTTGATATATAGGCCTGATGCTTTTTTTAAGTATTTTTTTTCTTTTTTTAACTTTTTTACACTTTTCTGTACACTAAGCTTTTTATTTCTTGGTATCCGGGATTTTCATCAGACTTCTCTTTCCTTTACTTTTCTCTTTCAAACCGCCCTTCTTTCTTTTTTCTCCTCCTGGTTTTGTTCTTTTTCTCTTCTCAGTTCTCATCCATTCAGAAGAGTTCAGCAAATCCAACGCATATCCTGTGTCGTTATCCATGACAGGTCGTGTCGATACACGTATGGAACCCATTTTCCCGACTCTGATCATCAGAGCCCATCACAGTTCTGTATTAATTAATCATATGACAGGAAAATTGAAGATATGAAGTAAGCTTCCTATAATTTGGCATCTTTAACAGCATACTCTCTTTCCAAATATTTTCGTTGTCTTGGTAACAAGCTACACCCACACCTTAAATATAACTTATACAGTAAAAGGAACAAGCAAAGCAAAGGGAAGATGATTAAGAAAGCCCCTAGGCACAAAATTGCCAATGGAATTAGCATAACCACAAGCAGAGTTCAATGTTTCTACCTTTAACCCAGTGGAACTTATCTTTTCAGCTAGCTGATCAACAGCCACATTACTTGGAGCACAGACCAGAACCTGGTAAGAGAATGAGAGATCAGAAACAGAGACAAAATAAAAGATGAACTACAAAGATTGAATTTTAGTTCTTACCTGCCCCTGACCCTGTTTAGCCATGTGATATACAATGGCAGCAGAAGTAACAGTTTTTCCTGTACCAGGGGGACCTTGAATCAAGCTTATAGGCTTCAGAAGAACACTCTTTACAGCAAAAACCTGTCCATGAAAGGAAGGTCAACGCAACATGATGCACAAAAAGGTCATATAACAAAAACCTAAATAATAAATGAAGCCAAGCAAATGACGAAAGTGCCATACTTGGGATGCATTCAATTCTGGCAGACCAGGGGCACCAAAACGACGAGGCAGTGTGTTGCGAACCATCTGAACCTCAACCTCGTGACCAGGCAGGTGATGGTATATATATCTGCAAGAAATAAACCAATTAATTGATATAGACAGCACTAACAATTGAATTTCAGCAGATACATGACCTTTGGTATGAATAACGATTCAGATAACTAAGCTAGAACTAAACTGGACAACGTTTCCTTGAATAACAAGAGCAAAAGAAAAAATATATCAATGAAGCCTTGCCTGCATCTGACTGAATAGAACAAGTATTTTATGTTAAAACTTGATGTGATACAAAAAAGTATCTCAACCCATGTCTAACCTATATCTAACCACTTACATCTGTCAAATAAACAACATCTAACCAAACTTAAAATTTGCATACGAGAGTTTACCAGAAAAGCATACAAAATATGATCTCTTAAAAGTTGTACATATTGCAAGACAGTTAAACAGAACAATCTTTTTTTCTTTCTAAAAATAAAAATCACTTCCTCTATTGATTTATTAGAAATGTCATCATGGAACACGGAGAAAAAGAAAATATTAACATGAAAATGGAAAATACATATGACACTAGTTGCCAAAACAATCGAAATTACAAGCAAATACAAAGTCAGCAAACCTACCCGCTAACACTTGTTTCATCTACTGCAAATGTTTTCATTGCACCCTGCATCCGGTCAAAACTTGTACTCTTCCAGACAAAATCAACACTGAACCCATGGTTCACATTAACAGGAACTCCCTGCACCAAAATAAGCACCAATGTTTAAATACCTCCCAAAAGACGATCAACTAACAAAGAGAAAAATCAAAACTACCTGACTAGCGCGGAGCTCAAGTGCAACCTCCTCTTGTGCCGTTAGCTTGATCTGAAACAACAAAAGATCATCTCGAAACACATTGTTACACACCACTAACGCTACACACTGCAACACATCATCAATTTTTTAATAACTTTTAAATAAATATTACAATTCTCGGAAAATCAACGATAATCATATTTTAAAGCAATTACACCTAAAATAACAATTTAAAATATCAAAGTCGAAGTAGGAAAAAAAAAGCAATGGCGACCAACATCAATATAATGGATGGAGCTTACTTCATCAGCAGATCTGAGATTCATGCTTGGAGCAATATCAATCCCCGTCTCATTCTATCCTAAGTTGAAGAGATTTATTTTTTTCTTTATAATCTTTAATCAGTCTATTTTTAATATAAATTCAAGAAATATTTATTGATTAATCTAGTTCTACATTCACTTTGTCAACTCCATTGGTAAATTATAATGTTAAACAACTCATAACTTGTATAAGTGTATTCTCCTAATGTAGTCAAAATTTGCTTTCACCTTCAAATTATTAAGAAGGTTATAATCTGGGACGAGTCTAAAGAACGACAGGTTAGTATACAACTAATAAACGGCCGGATGTTAGAGCCGTTAGATGGGAATTTTTTTTATTTTGACCATTAGATTTAGATTCCCATAAAAAGCACACGGAAACGGGAAGAGGTTATTGCCGGTAAGTTTTGGAACTTAGTAAGTACTTTTGCAACTTTATGGGGATAAAATTTGTGTTGCAACGTCAAATGTTAAAATAACACATACGTTTCAGAACTATGAGATATGTACCGGAACTGGTAGTTAAAAGTTTAAACCTAAATTGTTAGTAAAGTTTGTGACAATTGAGGTTGGAAAAAGATGTCTCGGAATTTGATTTCGAGTACTGAAATAGTCTTCTGTGAAAGTAACATTTTAAGGTAACGCGTAACCATTGACGCTTTCCTCCTGATATCGAAACTTCTGTTAAAGTGACTTTAACAATACATATTTGTATAGTATGTTTCGGAACTTAAGTATAAGTACCGAAACCTGGCGTAAGGCATGTTGGATAAATAAAATTAGATGTAGCAACCGTAAAAGGAAAGTAAGTAGATAATATATTAGGTGCAATCGGCAAGTATCGGAATTCGTCAACGTGTTCCGCAACCTTGAGTTCAAGATTATAATATTTTTGGTTCAACGATTCATATTTCTAGTGTTTTGCATGTCTCAAAACGTACGTAGTTGTTTCGCTACTCGTAGCGAATAAAGCCTCTGTCTCCTAGAATGAGAATCGAACCTTCACTTGTTTAATAACATTTTAGGGTTAGAATTCATTTCCCCTCTAAAAATCTGGAGAACCCTCTAAATTTAGGAAAAACATTTCAGTGAGTTTAAAAGATCAAAACCTCAATTTAGGTCTGCAGCTGAACCTGTGTAATCGTCTCCATTGCGAAGGTAGCAAGCACAGCAAAACCCTAAGTTTGTTTGTTTATTTGCGAAATACTTGAAATCTAGGGTTTGCGTTTCAAAATTATGGTATGGAATTCCATTTGTTGTTGGAGGAAATCTGTTTAAACTAAAAATTTTGTCCTCTTTCATTTTTTAAATGTTACCTTTTCCATCGATTTAAACTTAAAAGGGTTAGATTTGTTTGTAATGAAGATGTGTTTATTTATGAGTGAGTTGATTTGTTTCTTCATTGATTCATGTGAAGATTTAATTCTTAGGATGACTACTGCAAATCTGAATCCCTTTTTAACCAAGTTGCCGAGGAAGTTGCTAAAGAAGGTGTTGATAAAGTTGCCGAGGAAGTTGCTGATAAAGATGGTAATGATGAATTTGCTAAAGAAGTTGCTGATAAAGATGGTAATGATAAAGTTGGTAAGAAAGTTGCTGATATTGAAGTTGCTAAAGAAGCTCAGTCTGAGATGCTGGCCATATGTTATAGCAATACGCACTGAAAACATGTCCTCTCTTCATTAAGTTTTAGTAAGTTTATAATTACGTGTTCTTATTGAATTGAAATGCAGAATGAATGATTAAATGTATACCTTTGTTTTTTTTTTTCATGTTTTACAGTAAAGCTGAATGTATAAGGATGAAGCAAAAAGAGGAAAAGTGACTCATGAGGTAGGTTTCAGTGGTTTATGACGTGTAAAATGTTAAATTCATTTGAATTTGTCATTCATAGATTAGGAAAGAGTTAGGCAAGAAATGGGAGAAAATGGCGAAGGAAGACAAACAACCTTATTTTGATGAAACTCATAAGGAGAATGCGGCATATAAAGAATCTAAATCAGGATATCCGAAGAAGGTAATAGGGGATAGCAATATAAAGAATTCTTTGTTTGATAGAGTATAATAGTTTATATTGAGATTGACGTAGAAAGTTGTTATCTTATCCCCTATAGACATCTTTTGACACAATGTGTAGTTAAAAGCAATTGTACGGTTTCATGAAGGAAATGAAGACGATGAGGATTGATTCTATTCTTGATGAAATTGGTTTTGGGTCCTTAGTTTTTATAAAATCATGCATTCTACGCTGGGACCTGTGTGGGGAATTGATGGAAAGTTTTGATGTTGGAAGGAGTGTTATTTAGTTTGAAGGACACAACATTACTATATCAGTTGAAGATGTAGAAGCTATATTAGGCCTGAAGAATGAGGGTGTTGATGTTCATAAAGTGCTGTCGAGAGAGAATGATATAGAACTCAGTGAAAAGTATAACCTTAGTACGTTTTTAACTTTTTCTCAAACCAAGTGAGATGTAAATGTTTGGTTCTTTTGAAGGGGGTGCTTTGAAAGCAAGGGTGTTTTTGTGCATTATTGGAGTTTTTCTATGTCATACTGCTGAGATACGGCCATGTAGAGAATTTTTGAGGTTGTTGTACGACGATTGCTTACAGGGAAAAGTGAATTGGGCCAAGTATGTGTACGATATGCTTATTGAGGCAATAAAATCTTTACAGAAGCTGGGAAGGCATATTTACCTAAAAGAGTGTTTTGCAATCTTAGAGGTAAAGTTAAATTAGCGTTAGTTATGAGAAATTAATGGAACTGAGTTTTTTCATATTAATTAATGTTGTGTTTTGAATGATATGGAATTCAGATTCGGCTGTATGATTATTGGTCTGGATTTGATAGCATAGCCAGTGCAGCTTTTAATGATGGTGAGGCTCGCATTCTGCACTGGGTGCACTCAGAGGTTGCGTCTGTTTATGCCCGCTTGAAGAGCTAGTGAGCTGCAAATTTACCAAAGGTATTTGTTGGATTATGATTCGTCTAGTATGTCAATTATGATCATGGTTAATTAATTATATATTTTCACGCTGAAAATTATTGCCTGGAAGCAACCATTACGTAAAACTATTGAAGAACCTAAAATCATGTAAGCAACCAAAGGTAGGAAAGCTTCGAAGAGGAGTAAGGTAATATGTTATGTGTCATAATATTAATCATTTATTTTTGTGGAAGGTGAAGTTTTAATATTTATTTAATTTGCAAGCTTGGTTGCGGGGAGTACGATGTTGCAGAATGCAATGACGGCTATACAACGAGGGAAATAATGTCAGAATACTTCAGCAAATAATGTTCGAGGTGAATGAGGTAAAAGAGGCTGTCAATACAGGAATTGAGAAGAAAATTGAATGAGAATAGTAAATAATGTCTGAGGTGAATGGGCTAAAGGAGGTCGTGAAAACGGGAATTGATAAGCAAATTAAAGGTGAGGATAAATTGGACAATATGAGTGAGGTTGATGATACGATGTTGGGAGAGAAATTAAGTAGTCTTTCTAAAGACGTCACAGAAGTGCAAGCCGACATGACTTGCTTCAAGAAGATCTTAGAAGAGAAGATGAAAGTTTTTGATGTCAAAACGACTGGTTTTGAACTGAAAATAAACGATTTTAAAGTCAAAATCAGAGATTTAAAAGTCAAAATCGACGATGTTCATAAGGTTGTGAAAGAAACGCGAGGCTAAATTAAAGATTCTTTGTAGCAGATGTGTAATATCCCATTATTGGATTAGTGACCAAAACGTAAAGAATGAAAAGTTAGTGGTTTTAGTTCAATGACTAAAACATAAAGTTTTAAAGTTTAGTGACAAAAGTGAAAAGTTGAGAAAAGTTTAAGGACCAACACGGTAATTTTCACAATAATTATTTTTATTCCATACATAAATAGATCATCTAAGGGTGTGGATCGAATATAAAAACTTTGGTTTGATCTGATGTTTCTTTTATTGGAAAATTACGGTTAAAGTTTAAGTGTAATTTGGGTAATCGTATGAGCTCGGATTTTCATGAAAATTTGAAGGAAGTCTTAGGAAGACCCGAGGAGCATAGCATTGAAGTTTTGAATCATTTTTAAATAGTTTAGATTTGATTCTATTCAGTATTTTGTATAGGTGATGGAATGACATTTTGGAGGATATAAAGATTCATTAATGGCAAAATGGTCATTTTACCCATACTTTTTAATTATAATTAACTTGATGATAAGGTTGAGTATAGGTGTTGATTCATAATTGGTCATAATCCAAGGGTGAAATGGTTATTTTACTATAAAGAAAGATTTTTTTAAATTAAAGATTTAATTGCCATTTGGCATTAATCAAAGAAAGAAAAAAATTAAAAAATTTGTTCATCTTTTCTCTCAAGTGCCGAACCTCAAGGGGACTAGGTAAGAAGTTTTTCAATTCAATTTTTGGCTCGATTTGTTTGATTTTTGGTTAAAGACATGAAATAAGAAAGTGATATCTATTGAATTCTCTATCTTTTGGTATAAGTTTTGTTTAGTTTCCATGTCTCTAAGTTGAGTTTGATGATTAGGGTGGTTGAAGAGCATGTTAAGATCTCATGTTTTAAGGCTCAATCAAGTTGGAAATGGTGTTGTAGTGTTGTTTAGATGCTTGAAATGATGAAAACTTCTTGGAAAACCTATAGGGACCATTTCGACAATATGAAGAAATTTAGGGGAAATTTTGTGAAAATTTATTTGATGATGGAAATGATTAGAATGATGTTTTCTAAGTTGAATTATGTGATTGGATTGAAGAAAACATCATTTTAGGACTATTTTGTGAATTTTGCAAATTTTGGGAAATAAGTGAGAAATTTGAAAATATTCAAGAAGCATGGTTATAATGTTTGCTATGATTCAAGGATCATTTTAGTGTTAAAATTTTTGAAAATGGAGATGAAATGTGAAAGTTTCCAAATTTTAGATTATAACCGTAAGAGAGAGAATTTAGGATTTAAAGTGAAATTATCAAACTATTAGTTGTAATGTGCAATTTGAGATAAGATTAAAGTGTAGGAAGCAATGTTATTGCAAAGAAGTACTTAGTTGAAAATGTTAAATTTCCATCTTGGTATGTACATGTATTAGTAAGGTTTGGACATGTACTTAAGACTGCTTGTGTTATGTATTTAATGTACATACAGATAACAAGCAAGTTCAAGATCATACAAGTGAAGAAAGAAGATAAAGAGTGCAACCGAGCTTAGTGAGGTTAGTATAAATTATACTTTTGAAAGTTTCAAGGTGAGTGCAATGCATGTATAGCATGATCTTTATGTCATTTATCATATATCCGACATATTAGAAATATGTCAAGGGTTGACACATATGCATGGATCACTAATTAATCATAGAATGTTATTTTTGGGTATGAATAGTTCAATATGTATATATGTTGCCATGAATGAGATATTGATTGATATAAAGCCCAATGTTTGAGATAGGAAATTAAAAGTATAGTTGGATATCTATAGAATCATAAACAGCTGTATAAATATTCTAAGCACTTCGGTGCAATATTCATAAATACTAATTGAGGGTATACTCATGCAAGGTTTGGGTATACGGAAACACTACGGTGTAATTTTATAAATACTTAATGAGGGTATACTCATGCAAGGTTTGGGTATACGGAAGCACTTAGGGTGCTAAGAACTACGGTGCAAATAATACACTATACTCAAGTAAGTATAGGGGGATGACTCGTGTACATAGATTTCCTTAAATCGATACTTGGGCTAAATGAATTGAAAAATAGGATGAAAGGCTTAAAAGCTCGATGATAATCATGGCAATGTTAATGGTAAGAATCAAAGTTAATACCATGTATTATGTTATTATGTATGTATCATGTAATATATGCTAGCAAGCATAATATGGTAAGTGATCACGTGCATTGTTGTTTATTTGTATTGATACCTATGTTAATTTACATTTGAATTAAATGTTGTTGCCTCACTAAGTATATGCTTAGCGTATGATGAATTTCATGCGTAGGTTTTAAAGGATCTTCGAGGGAAGAGTAGCCGAGCATCACTTTCATATTTTGGGAGGTATATCTCCATACTAAGTAATGTCATGACATCCATCCTTTCTTTCGGAAATGTACTAGATGGCATGTATAATTAGTTGGGGTTTGTAATAACTTATATAGTTGTTATAATATGGATGATAAACCTATTAAGTCCTATTATGTTTATAAATGATAATGGACTAAGTTTTTAGTAAATATGGGTTCTAAGATGGAAAGATAAAAAAATCTGTTCAGAAAGGTACGCAAAAGTAGCGTGTTTGAAAAATCAGAATAAATTCCACAGTTATAATTAGACAGTGAATCTTATATGCATGAACTAGAAATTTTGTCTAGTTTCTTGCAAAACACACGGTGACTGATTTCGAGTTGTATGTAAAACGTTATGAATTTTTATTCGATGGAAGGTCAGAAAAATAGGGTAGCAGGATTTCAGAAATGCTGGTTTGTGACGCGAGTTTAAGGAATTATTTGAATTTTTGTGTAATGATTTTAGGCTAATAATTCATATGGTTAGAAATCTTGATGAATCTATTTTAATTAGAAAATTTTTGAATGAATTTTTGATGTCTATAAATTTATTTGAAATTGTTAAGTAAAGGCAGTGCAAGCGGCCAGTTTTCTATGTAAAAGAAATATAAGGGCTTAATCTTAGTTAGCAACATCCCTGACTCGTATTTGGTAATGAATATGGGAAATGGGTGTTACATTAATTGGTATCAGAGCTATAGGTTTAGTCGATTCTAGAAAGAAAGTGAGTGTAGAAATGAGTGAGAATTGTATACATGCCACTAGGATGTCATAATTACTAATGATTATGTGTAGATACTCTGATGCTCTATAATTAGTAATGCTACTCTATATTTAGAAATTTGTTGAAAATGTGTTCTATTCAGATGTCGGACCATCAGGGTTCTAGACATGCGTTTGAACAGGAAGTCCCTGTGCAGAGTGAGAGTAACGAGGTAAATCAGAATGTACCTTAGGAGCAATATCAAGGTCAGGCACCTGCACAAGGACAACAAGACATGCCAGTTCAGGATCGTGGATTATTCCTGCAGGCATTAGATGATATTTTAAATAGACAAAAACCAGTATCTGTGCCTAGGGAGCTGAGGAAGCTGAATCATCAGAATTTCAAGGTGATTCTGATGTTGACCCGATGTCTGCGGACTTCTGGTTAAATGATATTAAGATTATGTTGGATACTATTCGGTGTGATGATCAAGGAAAACTTGAAGGTGTAACATCACTTTTGATGAGACCTGCTCGAATTTGGTGGACTACTATTACTGCTCAGATTCCTCAGGAACGAATTACTTGGGAATTATTTTTTACAAGAGTTCTGGAACAAGTACGTCGGTGATGTTTTTACCGAGGATATGAGGAATCAATTTATGAATTTGAAGCAAGCAGGTAGATTAGTATATAAGTATGAATGTGAGTTTAATACACTTAGCCGGTTTGCTACAGAGTTCCTTCCGACTGAGAAGCACATAGTTACTAGATTTGTGGGAGGTCTAGATCCGGAGTATAAGAAATTCTTTGTTGCTCTTGATTTGTCTGTATTTTAAGAGATAGTCAACCGAGCTAAAGGAATGGAAAGAGTAGAGCAGGAAGAAGCTTCTGATAAGAAAGCATAGTCAACCAAGCGACCTAGAGGTCCAGTGTTTTACCATGGTCAAAACGGGGTAAAGGATTTCAGCAGCAAGGATCAGTTGGATCAATGTCGTCTGTAAAGAAAAAATTTTCTTTTGGTAAATCCAAACAAGTCCACAACCGAACGAGTAGAGCTAAAGGTGGTGAATTTCGAATCCAATCGGAATGCAAGACTTGTAGAAAAAGACATTCTGGTCGATGTTGGTATGCATCGGAGATAGTATGTTATCAATGTGGGAAGTCAGGTCACTTCAAATAAGCATGTCCAGAATTACAAGAAAACCAATCGGTGGTTGCTTCTTAGAGAAATAAAGGAAACCGAGGTTAGAATTCCCACCAAGGTGCATCAGAAGTTGCATCAAACCTGAAAGGCAAAGCTCCTGCCCGTGTATATAATATCAAGACCACAGAGAGTAAAAGATGATCCCGATGTGATGTCAGGTATGCTTGAACTCTTTGACAGATATATTTTTGCACTAATTGATCCTGGTTCCACTAATTCATATATTAGTTCTAGAATCATACTAGAAAGAAATATTCTAGTAGAACTAATTACGAGTGAGGTGGTAGCAACCAATCCGATAGGCCAAAGTGCTAAGGTCAAAAGAATTTGTCGTCAGTGTCTTATTAAAATTCAGAACGTGGATCTCTCCGTCGACCTTACGGAATTACCGTTTTGTGAGTTCGAAATAATATTGGGAATAGATTGGTTATTTGCGTATGATGCTGTGGTGAAGTGCTGATTAAAAAGATTAACTTTAAAGGCACCAGATGGATTGCAAATATTATTTGTGGGTGAGAAGCCGAATCATTGGCTGAATTTGTGTATAACAACAATTATCTGTCAAGTATTAAAATGGCACCTTATGAAGCTTTATATGGAAGAAAATGTCGGACACCATTAAATTGGTTTGAGTTGGAAGATCACATGATTGTTGGGCCCGATTTGATTCAAGAAGTGGAAGAAAAAGTGAGGATAATTCAAGATAATCTAAGAGCAGCTTCCGATAGACAAAAAGCTTATTCAGATTTAAAAAGAAACGACATTGAATACCAAGTAGGAGACAAGGTATTCTTGAAAGTTTCACCATGGAAGAAAATAATGAGATTTGGAAGAAAAGGGGAGCTTAGTCCCAGATTCATTGGTCCGTATTAAATCTTGAAAAGAGTTGGACCGGTGGCTTATCAATTGGCTTTACCACCAGAAATGAGCAAGATTCATGATGTCTTTCATGTATTGATACTTCGCAAATATAGGTTGGATCCTTCACATGTCATTTCACTTGCATAAGTTGAGATGCAACCTGATTTGACATTTAAAGAAGAACCAATAAAGATTTTAACTCATGGGGTGAAGAAATTGAGAAACAAATCGATTCCATTGGTTAAAGTGCTCTAGAAGAATCACAAAGTGGAAGAAGCCACTTGGGAAACTGAAGAGCGTATGAAAGAATAGTATCTGTATTTGTTTAATCCAAGTACTTCTAAAAATTTGAGGATAAATTTTTTTAGGGGGAGAGAATTGTAATATCCCATTATTGAATTAGTGACCAAAACGTAATGAATCAAAAGTTAGTGGTTTAGTTCAGTGACTAAAACGTAAAGTTTTAAAGTTTGGTGACAAAAGTGAAAAGTTGAGAAAAGTTCAAAGACCAACATGGTAATTTTCCCAATAATTATTTTATTCCGTAAATAAATAGATCATCTAAGGGTGTGATCGAATATAAAAAATTTGGTTTGCTCTGATGTTTCTATTATTGGGAAATTACGCTTAAAGTTTAAGGGTAATTCAGGTAATGGAATGAGCTCTGATTTTCATGAAAATTCGAAAGAAGTCTTAGGAAAAGGAGCATAGCATTGAAGTTTTGAATCATTTTTAATCAGTTTAGATTCGATTGTATTCAGTATTTTGTATAAGTGATGGAATGGCATTTTAGAGGATATAAAGATTCATTATTGGCAAAATGGTCATTTTACCCATACTTTTTAATTATAATTGATTTGATGATAAGGTTGAGTATAGGTGTTGATTCATAATTGGTCATAATCCAAGGGTGAAATAGTCATTTTACTATAAAGAAAGATTTTTGTTTTAAATTAAAGATTTAATTGCCATTTAGCATTAATCAAAGAAAGAAAAAAATTGAAAATTTTGTTCATCTTTTCTCTCAAGTGCCGAACCTCAAGGGGACTAGGTAAGAAGTTTTTCAATTCAATTTTTGGCTTGATTTGTTTGATTTTTGGTTAGAGACATGAAACAAGAAAGTGATCTCCATTGAATTCTCTATTTTTTGGTATAAGTTTTGTTTAGTTTCCATGTCTCTAAGTTGAGTTTGATGATTAGGGTGGTTGAAGAGCATGTTAAGATCTCATGTTTTAAGGCTCAATCAAGTTGGAAATGGTGTTGTAGTGTTGTTTAGATGCTTGAAATGATGAAAACATCTTGGAAAACCTATAGGGACCATTTCGGTAATATGAAGAAAATTAGGGGAAATTTTGTGAAAATTTATTTGATGATGGAAATGATTAGAATGATGTTTTCTAAGTTGAATTATGTGATTGGAGTGAAGAAAACGTCATTTTATGACTATTTTGTGAATTTTGCAAATTTGTTTAAATAAGTGAGAAATTTGAAAATATTCAAGAAGCATGGTTATAATGTTTGCTATGATTCAAGGATCAATTTAGTGTTAAAAATTTTGAAGATGGAGATGAAATGTGAAAGTTTCCAAATTTTAGATTATAACCCTAAGAGAGAGAATTTCGGGTTTAAAGTGAAATTATCAAACTATTGGTTGTAATATGCAATTTGAGATAAGAATAAAGTGTAGGAAGCAATGTTATTGCAAAGAAGTACTTAGTTGAAAATGTTAAATTTCCATCTTGGTATGTACATGTATTAGTAAGGTTTTGACATTTACTTAAGATTGCTTGTGTTATGTATTTAATGTACATACATATAACAAGCAAGTTCGAGATCATACAAGTGAAGAAAGAAGATAAAGAGTGCAACCGAGCTTAGTGAGGCTAGTATAAATTATACTTTTGAAAGTTTCAAGGTGAGTGCAATGCATGTATAGCATGATCTTTATGTCATTTATCATATATTCGACATATTAGAAATATGTCAAGGGTTGAAACATATGCATGGATCACTAATTAATCATAGAATGTTATTTTTGGGTATGAATAGTTCAATATGTATATATGTTGCCATGAATGAGATATTGATTGATATAAAGCCCAATGTTTGAGATAGGAAATTAAAAGTATAGTTGGATATCTATAGAATCATAAACAGCTGTATAAATATTCTAAGCACTTCGGTGCAATATTCATAAATACTAATTGAGGGTATACTCATGCAAGGTTTGGGTATACGAAAACACTACGGTGTAATTTTATAAATACTTAATGAGGGTATACTCATGCAAGGTTTGGGTATACGGAAGCACTTAGGGTGCTAAGCACTACAATGCAAATAATACACTATACTCAAGTAAGTATAGGGGATGACTCGTGTACATAGATTTCCTTAAATCGATACTTGGGCTAAATGAATTGAAAAATAGGATGAAAGGCTTAAAAGCTCGATGATAATCATGGCAATGGTAATGGTAAGAATCAAAGTTAATACCATGTATTATGTTATTATGTATGTATCATGTAATATATGCTAGCAAGCATAATATGGTAAGTGATCATGTGCATTGTTCTTTATTTATATTGATACCTATGTTAATGTACATTTGAATTAAATGTTGTTGCCTCACTAAGTATATGCTTAGCGTATGATGAATTTCATGTGTAGGTTTTAAAGGAGCTTCGAGGGAAGAGTAGACGAGCATCACTTTCATATTTTGGGAGGTATATCTCCATACTAATAGTAATGTAATGACATCCATCCTTTCTTTCGGAAATGTACTAGATGACATGTATAATTAGTGGGGGTTTGTAATAACTTATATAGTTGTTATAATATGGATGATAAACCTAGTAAGTCCTATTATGTTTATAATTGATAATGGACTAAGTTTTTTAGTAAATATGGGTTCTAAGATGAAAAAATAAAAAAAATATGTTCAGAAAGGTAAGCAAAAACAACGTGTTTGAAAAATCACATAAATTCCACAATTAGAATTAGACAGCGAATCTTATATGCATGAACTAGAAATTTTGTCTAGTTTCTTTCAAAACAAACGGTGAGTGATTTCGAGTTGTATGTAAAAAGTTATGAATTTTTATTCGATGGAAGGTCAGAAAAACAGGGTAGCAGAATTTCAGAAATTCTGGTTTGTGACGTGAGTTTAAGGAATTATTTGAAATTTTGTGTAATGATTTTAGGCTAATAATTCATATGGTTAGAAAGCTTGATGAATCTAGTTTAATTAGAAAATTTTGGAATGAATTTTCGATGTCTATAATTTTTTTTATAAATTGTTAAGTAAAGGTAGTGCAGGCTGCCAATTTTCTACATAAAAGAAATATAAGGGCATGATAGGGCCTATATTGTGACTGAAATTAATAAGGTTGTTGACCGTAATTTTATGTGGACGTCACCTCTGAGAGATGATGGTCAGAGTCGTATTCCTACAGAGATAGCAGAAACTGATACTCCTTCCAAATTCAAAACACCCCAAGGTGGAGTTAGGTGGGGCCTAGATTTAGATAAAAAATATGACTGTCCAGCACCAAAGAAGAAAAAGGTAAAAGTTAAATTTATTTAAAGATCAATTTTATCTTTTTCATGTACCTATGGGCTTGGCCTTGACTTTGTACTATTTCGTTATAGGATAACCATGCTGCCGGCCAGGTGAGTTGAAAATCCCTTCGACTCTCAAAGGATAACCATTCAACTGTATAAAGTTTGAAAAGTTAATTGGGAATAATTATTTCGTGTAATTACCATTCTCAATGGTAACTGTTGGTTGTGTGTTCCGTGTACGTTAGTAATAGCAAATGACGCATTGAACATTGGCCATCAAACGTTGGGCCTTAAGCCCATCGAAGGGAACATTGGAAATAATAAAAATTTGACCGTTAAGGCCATCGAATTAAATGTTGTCCCTTAATGGTTATGATTTATTTATTCTCATTTACATAATTTATGATTGTCATGGTAACCATCATATCTTTCTTGTGAACGGTTAAAGATGACGAGTCAAAGGCATTTCCTTATGTTGTACTACCTGATGGGCTTCATGAAGTAGAACAAGCCTATTGTGATTATTTATGGAATACCCTATTGGAATAAGAGTAAGCCTTCAACTGTATGACTTTAATTTTTCATATTGTGAAATGTACGATCAAAGACATAATACAACGTTTGTATGCAACTATGTGGTCATTAAACACAACAACATTATTGCCACTATTACAAATATGGATGTGTTATGACCCGATACATAGCTCGACGATACGATTAATCTAATAAATATCGTAGATGGCTTGAAATTATATGAAACACTTTGAACCTATTTTGCTATGTGGTCATTATTGTATTTAAATTTGCAAGATTGTTGATATGGTGTCCTTGTTCGAGACTCGCAAGGAGGCAAAAGAAAAGAGTAAATGGCAGGTCTTTATGCCTTGTAGTATTGATGTAAGTTTTTTTGTTGCCATCTTATACAGTGTTTATGCCATATTTGTTTGTTAAAAAATTATTCTCGGTTGTAAATAACAACCATTATTTATTGTAGAATACTCTTAGACTAAATCCAACTGGCACGACGACATAGTTTGCAGACTTCATTGAGAGGTAAATGCATTATTATGAAAAAAATCATTGGCGCTGATATTGTAAGACGTAATTTGTTAAAGAAAAAATGTTAAGTTGTATGGGATATGTTAAATTTTAAGAAGTTGACGACACAATATTTGTAGTTATTCATCCCCATGAGTTATGACAATGCGCACTGTTTCTTGTGTGTCATTCATATAGAACGTGAGGAAGTCTGGGTACTAGATAGCTTAGCGGGTACTCTGGCGAGTCCGCTTAGGAAGAAGCAGTTACGAATATGGTGAGAACACATCATTTATCGTGTCGCCTTGTTAGCATTGTATGTTATTAACGTGCATGAATGAACTTTGTACTATGCTATCATTATCGTTTATATACGCACGTTTGCGGAATTTTCTAAGCATAAAGACTTCGTTAAGGTGTTTAACCTACCGAAGGAGGCATTTGACAAGCTAAAGATTCAATATCCTCAAGTCATGCGACAAGAAAATAGGTATCTATCGTTCAATATTTCTTTATTGTTATCATGAAATTAGTAATTAAATGACTAAAAATGCATCAAACTTGATAGATCGGACTGTGGTATGTTCGTCATTGCATGGATGAAAAGCATACAATTAGGTATCACAACCAGTGCGATGCCAGATATCGTAAGTGAATGATTACCATTACCGTTTCATGTATAATCAAACGTTGAGTGGTTATTATCCAGTATTTTTGTACTAACATATTTGTTTATTTCCAATTATAGGGGTTAAAGAATGTGACAGGATGCGGCTGCTATACGAGCTTTGTACATATAACACAAACAAGATAAGGGTGGATCTATACACTGTTGTCAAAGAACATAAGAAATTTTTGGTAGAGAGAAAGGGAAAACCTCCGACAGCTATTACTCGACGACAAAATACGCCCTGAACCATACTAGAATGAGTCAGGTTCATTTCTAAACCATTATCTTTTCACAATTACATCATATTAATTTGATTTTCAATCATAGTTATTGATTTCTATTCTATTTTGGTCTAACAAAATTAGGTTTTGATAAATTTCTAATCTGAGTTATACTAGCGAGCCCCATTTGCGCTTGGATTGACAACATATTCTGCTTTGATTTCTAATCAGCAGATAACTTTTTGTTAGAAATGACGATTGGTCCCATCTTGGTGGACGATAAGTTTTAATTTTAAAAAATGTTAGTGAGAACTAACTAAATTCTTTCCTAATTAATTGAGGTCATATAATGCATACAAACAAGTTTGGTTTGATGATCGAAAAGTCAATTGTGGATCTTCGTTCGTGCTGAGTATAGAGGGATCTGACAGCGTCCCCATTTTTTTGAAAAAACTTTTGTTGTAACTACTATACACCCCACACCTATTGTACAAAAGGCAAACAATAGTTTTGAACTCTTGATGTAAATGTTTGATATTAGTCGTGTTACGAAAACCCGCACATTTAACATTTATGGCACATTTAATATTTATTTGCTGAAAGAAAAAAAATTAAAAATTAGGTTCGCAACTACGGAAGCGGGTTTCTAAACTTGTAAAGAAAAACTTAAAATAAAATACTTAGGAAAACATGTTACATATAAGGTTTCACGTGATCAGTTCGAGATTGTATTTGCAAACGTTCAATACTCGTCGTATTAAATGGATATGTCAATTTCTGCAAGTTAAATACCATTTAAAGCCAAAACGACAGTGCATTAGTCAAAAGAGACCTACCCATTGTCTTCTTCAACCTTCTAGAAAACAATTCCTAAAAATCAACCTTAATCTCCTATCCTTGAGAAAAACAAGTCAGTACAACAAAACCTATCAAAGTAAGAACCCAAGCAATCCTTTCGTTTCTTCTTCCCCTATCATTCGCTCGGACTTTTCGTAAGATTCCAAGAATAATTACCTTTGCACGCAGACTCATTAGTGGTTCATACCATTGGAAAAAAGTACATCATTTGTGAAATCTATTTCCATGGTTAGAACACCCAAAAAATATTCTTCCAGGATTGTTACCTGACCAAGATGTCTTCAACACGGCTGGCTTTCCACAGCTGCATGTGGAAATTTTGGTCCTCTAAGAGACAGAGTCCATTTATCCACTTTTGTTTCTTCCTTCTTCTACACTTAATTTGGCAGACAGATGAACATTTAAGTTCTAGTTTATTTTGAAAGTTAGCAATTAGGGTTTAAGTATTTTAAGGATATTAGTTTAATAATATAACTGAAAAGATTGTATCGGGCGAGAATCAGAAATTCATACACAGTTTCAAAACCGTGTATTGCAGTTTAGATACTTGTAAATTACAACTTAAACTGAAATCGTTAGGCAAACATGTTACATTTATGATTTCACATAATAAGTTCGACATTTTATATAGAAATGTTCAGTACTCGTCGTATTACTGAGAAGTCATGTTCTGCCAATCATAAATGTGACGTTTAATATTATAACTGAAAAGATATTTTCGGCCAGAAACGACAAATTTAGTTTAGTTTCGAAACTGTCAATGATGGCTTGGATGGTTTTAAAGTGCACCGTAAACTGAAATTGTTAGACAAACATGTTATATTTTAGGTTTCACATAATAAGTTCGAAACTTAAAATGGTTATTTGTTTATGTAGTTTGGTTTTCAATTTGATTGGGATGTATTCCATCCCAACTTCACTGAATCTGACGTCATTAGGCTAGACATCCTCCATGAAATGTGGAGCCCTACTATCAAAGTTGTAGAGATTCTTGCTACTGGTTTGCTGCGTGTTCCAAACCCAGATGACCCTTACACGGATTGTGAGGGTGTTGCTCTGATTGACAGGAACAATCCTTAGCGATTTGCAAGGTATGCGAGGAATAGTTTTTTGGGTTGAAATGCATTGGCCAGATCTTCACAAAAAGATTAATTTTGATTGTTTATGTATTGTCCACATCGTCTTCTATGCTAAGTTTTTAATATAATGAAATGAAACTTGTGGTAAAGTTCTGAAACAAACAACTCAAAATGTACAGTCCTGAATGTCACAATTTTCATTAATATTTTCAGCTCACAACATAGCATACCAAAACTTTGTATAGCTGTTATATGATATTTATTAAAATTACAACTGAAAAGACAGTTGCGGCTGACAACGACAAATTTAAATAGTGTGGAACCTATGCATGTGGGTTTCGAGACTTGTAAAGAGCAACGTAAACTTAAATCGTTAGGAAAACATATCATATTTTAGGTTTCACTTGTAAATTTTGATACTCTATATGTAAACATTCGACACTCTTCATATTATAGAGAAGTCACTTTATGTGAGCATAAACAAAAGGAACATTTATGTTAAGGTTTAATATTTTATTGTATTTAACCCGCAAAAATTCAAATCCTTCAGCACACATTTAAAAAACATCTTGTCAGATTAATTACATAATATAACATAATTATTGACCATCATGTGAAGAATTGTACAAATCATATATAGAAAGACAACCATGTTAAGAGTATATATAGAAAGATAACCATGTCAAGAATCATCGTACATATCATGTACACCATTGGCCTAATATCATATTCAAATCATATATAGAATGACAATCATGTCAAGAATCATACAAATCATGTACACAATTGGCCGAATATCATATATAGAACATAAGTTATTATTCATATAATTATTTACATATTGCTTTACAATTTGAAGAGTATATTCGAAATATGGTAAGTATAATGATATTAATCTTCAAGCATTAATTTTAAATTAATATTTAAAATTTAACTTGTTAAAATGAATATATATCACAAGGACAATATACTCAAATTGACCTCAATGTAATTTTATATGCCGTCAACAAAACATGTAATCTTACATTCCTACGAAATAAACCAAACAATGTAATCATACATTGCGTGAACAAAACACACCACCACTTGTTCTAACGAAAGAATAATATTTAAAAATTATGAGTCTAAAGTTCGATACTAGTACAATTATAGATTAACTGAAAATCGAACCAGAAGATGTTACATTTTAGGTTTTGGGTGGGATAGGTTGGAAACTATGTATGCGGGTTTCGATCCATGTAAAGGGAACTTTCACCATTTAGCAATCAACTTTAAATTAAAAAAATCTTACAAATCCTTAACTCAGCATTATTATTTTTTCAATTTTTTTGCAAGAAAACATAGAACAAATGGAAGACAATATTCTTTTTTCAATTCACATGGTTGACAATTATGTAATGTCGTTATGTATGTTTTGTTTACTTTGTTATAATGTTGTGTTCTTAAATTTGCAAATATGAGTTTTAAATATAAATACTTTATTTATATTATATATTAAGTAAGTTGAATTGGGTTCCCTGGACTAAGGAAAAAAATTAAATAATGATTCATTCTTATCATGTATTGATTAGGAATATTAAATTAATAATTTCACAAAATAATGATTCATTCTTTCAATTTTTTGCAAGACCACATAGAAGACATCATTGTTGTAGCCTTCATCATCGACTGCCTTCATTGTAGCAAAACCTTGATTACTTATATAGGGAAAACGACCAAATGCCAACACAAATCAAAAGCTTCCACAGTTCACTCTGCATTGGCCGCCTCCTCCTGATGTAGTTCTGAACACCAACAAATAGTAGAAGCCAGACAAATGTTGAGAGCATTTTTCCAAATACTTTGTGTGTTGGTGTTCATCCCTTCAAATGGCTAATAGCCTTTCAAATACCATTGTTTGTTGTCACGGAAAACCTAAAAATTAACACCACGCCTCCAAGATCTATAAAATGAAGTCTATGCACAATAGCCACTGCCACCATTAAAACAACATAAACCACACATATAATGCTGTAGAGACGAAAACTAAAAAGGAAAGAAAACAACACTCACTTCATTAGGTTATGAAACTAAGGATCCAAAGGACTCCTATTTATAAATAGATGCGATACTGAACGTGAAAATACGATATTATTGGGAATATGCGTCTTTTGAAATTCGAAATCCATTAAACCTGCTAATTTTATTTTTTACGCGTTCCAAAGTAGTTGGTGATGACTTATTGGATTACATTAACTGATACATTTTAATTTAAGAACTGAGAAGAGAGTTTGGCGGTCTCCAAAAATTGTAAACAGGTTCGAAACTTCCATCACGTACGTGAAACTAACATTGGAAGGAAAACTTATAGTGTTTTGGGTTTATAATGAATCATTCGAAACTTTGTTAGCAAACGTTCGATACGTGTCATTTTACTGAAAATACACTTTGTTCACAAACAGTTTTCGTTTTAAAAGAAGAGGGACAGTCTCAGCAATGAGGAGTTATCTAAAATATTTTTAAGAGGTTGAGAGGAGACAGTTTTCTTCTAAAGATCCCCGTTTTAAAAGATAATACCCATTTTCTGCAAGGCATCCATGGCATATTCTTGTCTCACCATTGACGAGTTGCCTAAAATATTTTTAAGAACTGATTTAAAGACAATGAAGAAATGTCGATTGCTATCAAAATGGTGTAATGCTCTAACGTACGAATCCAGCTTTGTGGAATCTTATACTGGAAGAACAAACTCAATCTACGGCTACTTAATTGAAACCAACTATGAGAAATGTTGTTCTTATGGTTTTGTAAGCGAAGACCAATTAGGTCATGATGATTGGAAACCCACATTGTATTTTTTGCCTTATAGGGATGTCAACATGTTCGAAGCTGTGGATACATGTTTAGTGTTTTGTAGAGCTCGTCCAGGAAAAAAACTATTATATTTGTAAAATCACGACAAGGTAATTTCAATTTCTTCTAAGTCCACACCCTAAACCTCCACACCCTGGGTATGCTTATTTTTAATAGAAAAAGATGGTCGGTGTGTATAATACTATTTATATTAGTAAAAATGATATTAAAAAAGGTAGTAAACCAAAAATCTTAAATGTACACTTTTAATTTTTGGGTTGGTAGAGTGGCTTTTGGAAGTTTCATCCAGTTTTGGAACTTCCATTTCATACTTATCAGAAAACTCTTGTACACAATGCAACAATTGAAAAGACTTAACTGTTGCTGACGTATCAGAACGGGTTACAGAGATTTGAGACTGATAGAGAAAAGACGCATATATATTGGGAACATGCGCCTTTTGAAATGTAAGTAAAGGAGTTGAGAATAGCGGTTTTTGATCTCTTTAAGTGATGATCGTTACTATAGAATTAAATTCCAACTGAAAATATGAAAAAAATGGTACATTGTAGTTTTGGAGATCTTTAATAACATAACATCGATTTGATACGGTTTATAGAGTTTTGATACTGACACTAACTAGACGCGTCTTTTAAAATTTGAAATCCTTCCAACTCGGCAAAGTCTAAAATGTAAGTAAAGGATTTCTTGGACTCGGTGTCGGAACAACTGAGTCCAGATTCGGTACTGATGTTATTTAAGATCAACTAAAAATGTAAGAATATCCAATAACATTAAAGGTTTTATACTTCTAGACGAAACAATAACTTACTGGTTGGTAATCTTTTCAACCGCTAGGGTTGACATATGAACACCCACATTTTAGATATAAGTCGTTTATGCTGTTGTGCATAAAATAAAGAATGAGGAAAATAAGAACAAAGAACAAGAATAGAAGAACACAGTGGTAAGAGAAAGATGAAGATTTATATTTATTCTCAATATAGAAGTAAATAATTTTAACGTCCCGATTTTGGGCCTAAGTGTTAGCTAGGTCGGATAGACGGTCCGTTGGATCATATTAGAGGATTCGAGTCAGTTTTAGGATTAATTCAAAATAAATAATTTTAAAAGGGATAAAAATATGGAAAATCTGTCAAAATCCTTATTTATTATATAAAAGATTTTGGTGGAATCAATTTTGGAAAATGAGTTTTGGAAAAGTGGCATTTTGGATAGGTGACCAAAATGTAGAAATGGAAAATCTGTTTTCTAGTGACGAAATTGTAAAAGGGTCAAAAATTAGAATCTTTAGGGAGCTAGTTTGCCCAAAGTCTAATATCAGACTTTCCTCTTTAATTGGCTATTTTAAAAGGTTTTAAAAGAGTATAAATAGGCTTGGAGAATTAATTTTATAATTAATTGCCTAAACAAACTTTACGTAACTAACTTTTCTCTAAAAGGTTTTCTCTCAAATTCTCTCTAGCCAAACACACTTTTCTTATTAAAAATCTTCAGGTAAAATCTTGATTTCTTTAATCTTTTGTTTTCAAATGAGTTATTGATTGTTTTCGATCAAAACCTTATTGTTTTAATCTTGTTTTCTTATGTAAATCCATCCAATTAAGGGGAAAGTCAACATTAGAGGTGAGCTTCGTTCTTCTCCTCTGATGAATGGTTCTTTACTAAAATTCTCAAGTTATTGATCCTTTATATATGTTTTCTAATGAGTTTTAATAATTTAATTATGGAAAATTAGTTAAATCAAGGTTTAATTGATGAGATTGATTAATTTTCGTATTGGATCTATTTTGCTATGTTCTTGATTGGATTAGAACATGATTTTAATGTTTTATGATGTTAATAAGTTGGTTTTAACATTGGAACCCCAAAACTAAGTGAATCTCTAATTTTCTAGGTTGTTAGTTATGAGTTTTTGAGGAGTTGTGGATGTTTAATAAATGCTGGAGGTATAAGGATGTTGTAAATATGTTTTTGGATGTTAATTGATGATAATTGATGGATCAAACCTTTAGGTTTTGGCTGGGTTAAGTTTGGAAGGTGTTTGATATTGTTTTCAGTTGTTGTGGGGGGAAATTGATTTGAGATTATTGAGGATTTTTGTGAATTGATGTTGCTAGGTTGTTGAATGCATTTTGATGCATTGAATACTCTGTTTTGTGTGGTTAAATCAGGAGAGGTTGATCCTCAAGCTTGAGGTGAGGTTTCGAAAGCCTTGGAGACTTAGATTCGCATCGGCGATCAAAGTTTTGCGTAGTCGGTGAGTGAGAATATGGAATTCAGATTTGAATTGGTTTAAAAGTTGTTATGGGAGTTTACATTAAGCTTGAAACGCTGATTTAAACTTGGAAGTAAGAATGAAGAGAATTTTCTCTCGTTTTCGGTTGGCAAACTTGGTTTTATGCACTTGTTTTTTAATTACATGGTACCTACTATTGATGCATGGTTTAAAGTATGTTTTATACTATTTTTGATCATATAATGATGATTAATGCATTTGGAAAATGGTTCATGAAGTATTGGGATATACTTGTTAGTGCATGGTTGATGCATTGTAAAAGGTTTTGTTGATGCATATAAACATAGTGAGGCACATGGTTAAAATGAATTATATTGGCAAGTGATGTGGTTTAAAATGTTATTTGATATAGTTGGCCGGCCATAGGATTAGTGCACTATAAAAAGTCACCTTGGATGTTGAGGGGTTTATGTGTACCGAAAACTCCATCCAAGTACCCTAACGGTTGAAGGGTTATATGGCACCGAAAACTCCCGCTAGTGGATTATGCATCTAACTAATGATTGGGTTGTGATTGTACCCGATTGTGATTGTACCTTAAATTTCGATTGAGATTGCATGAAGTGTTGAGAGGACACTTGTTGAATTTGTGTATCCGATGTAATATTTTGTAAAGTGGAACTTGGTTTATGATCACTTGAAAGCTAATATAATCAATGATGTATCATGTTGATGGATTATGTTGCATAATGTTTTTGCTGTTAATCCATGATACATGTTGCATATGGTTTAATATGCATGTTTTGGAAATGTTAAGTGCATAGTTTTGCAAGGCACGATGATGTTTCGAAAGATGTTTAAAAGTGGTTTCCAAAAGTGGTTTGAGTAACCAGTTTTAAATGCACTGATGGTGGTTTGTTTTAGAGCACTCCTCACTAAGCCTATTGTGCTTACGCTCTCTTTTCCCATCAATGCAGAGAATTAAAGGTTGAAGGCAACGTCAAGCAAAGGGGATTCCAAGGACTTGTGCTTTCGAAAGTATGGCTTTGATCTAGACTTGTAGTAATAAAGGCAATGTGGTTAATTGTTGTTTGGAGGCTTGTTTTGCTAAACTCCCTGCTTGTGCAAGTTTTATGTAACCCCCTTGACCCGGCCTAGTCGCAAGACCGAATCGAGCGTGCTATACTAGGTTTACCAAGGTAAACCGTGAAGAAGATATTCGAAACAAGCCCACTTTTTTCTTTTATCTTATCTAGATTCAAATTATTATCCTAAGAGTTCATAATGGTAGTGGATGAAAACTCAACTGATTCGGGCGTAGAATTGACATCTAATTGGGTACAATTGCAATTTAGGGACCAAATTGCAATTCTAGAAAACTATAAGGACTTAACCCCTTTTTACGTTACCAACCTTTAATTAATCCAATTTCATGCATTCATGTCAAAACTCAGCTCACAACGATCATTCATACTCATAAAATTCATCCACAACAGAGACTAAAACGCAAGAAAACAAAACTTCAAAACATCCAAATAACTAAATTAACAGTCAGCCGTATCTGTACACTTACACGCGTATCAGTACGTGTTTGATATTTCAAAATCCCCAAATTCCAGTAACCAAAACTCGTATCAAAGTGCCCTTGCGTACCGATATGCCCCGCCTATTACACTTGCCTCGTACCGAAATGGTTCCTCGTGCATCGAAACACTATACCTAGAAAGGCTTACCCGTACCGATACACTTATCCCGCGTACCGAAACACTGACCTCAAATGGTCTAAGCCCGTACCGAAACACTTGTCCGTGTTTCGATACGCTAAGCCCGGAATGTCTTACCCGTGCCAAAATAGAGACACGCGTATCGATACGCCTGGACCTGAAATGTCATCTTTTGCTGGTTTAACATGCTTTCAAACATACCATAACACCATAACATACTTCTAACATGAATCCAACACATTCAAAAGTCAAACCACAATAAAACATCACAGATTCATCAACAATTCATAGTATTTTGCATCAAACATAAAACTAGAGGCATGCTTCCTACAATCCAAGCCAAGCAAACACAAAACACAAAACCAAAGCAACCAATAGCTCAGAATGGCCAATTACAAAACAAGAGCAGCAAACAACATTGCTCAACCAGGGAGTTTAACAAACCATCTTCCAAAACAACAACAGAAACCCCATTGCCCTTATTACTTATAGTCTAATTTAAAACATACTTTTAGTATCAAGTCTTTGGTGATCTTTTGCTTCCTCGATGCATTCAAATCTTCAATTCTCTGCATTGACGGACAAAGAGAGCGTAAGCACACTAGGCTTAGTGAAGAGTGCTAAAAAACAACACACCATCAATGCATTTAAAACCATTTCTTATCAACACATTGGAATCTCATTTCAATCATCTTTTAGACATCACTTAAATCATCATTTGAACATCATGCCTTGAAAACCATGCACTTACCACTTTCAAAAACCAGCATATTAAACCATATGCAACATGTGTCATTAACCATCAGCAAATTCCATTGCTAAACCTCAATTTAAGCCTTCCCATGCATAACAAACCATATGCAAAGCTTAAAGAGTAAACATGTATAAATTACATTATACAACATAAACCATTACGTGACACATCAACAATTATATTGGCTTACAAGTGATCATTAACCAAGTTCCATTAACAAAATAGTTCATCGGATACACGGATTCAACAAGTGTCCTTACAACATTTCAAGCCATCTCAACCGGAATAGCGATACAATCACAATCGCGGTACATTACAACCCACGAGGACACAAACCTCAACCCTCAGTTAGATGCTTAATCCACTAACGAGAGTTTACGGTACCATATAACCCCTCGACCATTAGGGTACTTGGATGAAGTATTTGGTACACCGTATAAAACCCCTCGACATCCAAGGCGACTTATTATAGTGCACTATCAATCCTATGGCCGACCGACTATATCAGATAACATTTTCAAACCATATCACTTGGCAATATAATTCACAATTAACCACATACATCACTATTTTTATATGCATTAAACCAAACCATTATCCAAAGCAACAAATCATGCTTTTTAACAAGTATTTCCACATACTTACAAGGATCACTTACCACATGCATCTTTCCACATCTCATGATTAAAAATAGTATCTCACATACTTTAAAACATGCTTAAACAATAGGTACCATGTAATTCAAAACAAGTACATAAATTCATTTCATAATAGCACGACCGAGAGAGAAAACCACTTTATACTTACTTCTGATTTTAAACCAGCATTTCAAGCTAAGTTTAAAATCCCATCAACCACATTTAAATCATTTCAAAACTGAAATCCACGTTCTCACTAACCGATACGCGAAACCTCAATTTGTCGACGCGAATTCAAACGTCTGAAGCCTCCAAAGCTTCACCGATAGCTTTCAAACTAGCCTCCCCTGTTTTAACCACATAACAACAGAGGATTAATGCATCTCAACCCAACAACATTCCTTACAAATCTCAACAATTCTTTCACAATTACCCAACCACAACAACCAAAATCATCAACTGACTCTTTCCAAACACAACCCAGCCACAAACTAACAATCTAACACTTCCATTAACATCAATCAACACTTAAAAACATGATTATATCATCCTTATATCTCCAGCAACTAAACAACCGCCACAACACCTCAAAAACACAAATCTAACAACCTAAATAATTAGGGATTCAAGGAGTTTCGGGATTCCAATGTTAAAAACAACTTATCAACATTATAAAACATCCATTACATGTTTAAAATCAATCCTCAACATTGAAAAACAGATCCAATACGGATCTCCCTCAATTTCATCAATTAAACCCAATTTAATCAAATAATCATCATAAAAACATAAAATCAGATTATAAATCATAAATTAAGGATCAAATACTTGGGAATATCAATAAAGAACCATTCAATAGAGGAGAAAAATGAACCTTACCTCTATTGTGTGATTTCTCCCTCAATTGATTGATTAAAGCTTGAAAAACACAAGATTTCAATGAGATTTTGCAAATCAAAGATGAAGAATCATTTATAAATCAAGAATTCAAGAAAGTAGATCTCTCACCTCTAAAATTTGATGAAATCAAGAGTGCTTGGCATAATAGAAGTGAGGAGAAAAGTTGAGAGAAAAGTTCATGTCAAAGCTTATAAAAAATCAATAGCTACCTTTTATTATAAAAACCTCTTTTTAATTAGCTAATAAAAAACATGTTAAAAACCTTAATTGAGGGAAAAACCACCAGCCAAAAATTGGTAAAATAGCTCCCTAAGGATTCTAAGAATTTGACCATTTTTCGAACTAGTCACCATTTAAAACAGTTTTAAAACCCTACATTTTGGTCACTAACCAAAATGTCACCCTTCCAATTTCAATTTTATAAAATTGATTTCACCAAAATCATTTATATAATAAAAAATGATTTTAACCATTTTTCCATATTTCTAACTCACTCACAAATATTTATTCTCAAATCTGACTCGAATCTCTAACTTGGTCCACCGGACCGTCTAACCAGCCCTTAAACCGCTAGGCCCACAATCAGGGTGTACAACTCTACGCCACTTAAGAAATTTTGTCCTCGAAATTTACCTGGAGGAAACAGATGCAGAAACTATTTTAACATATCCGACTTGCTTTTGCACGTGGCCTCCTCAACACCACAGTGCGTCCACAACATCGTAACAAGCTCAACCGTCTTTCCACGCAGAACCTTACTGCTGGTATCAAGGATCTCTACCGGTTCATCATCATAAGATAAATTCAATCTCAGCTCAATATCCTCCACCGGCATAACATGCGATGGAACCGACTGATACCTCTACAACATCGACACATGAAACACATCATGAATCCTCTCCAACTCAGAAGCTAACCTCAAGCGATAAGCAACTGGACCCATATGCTCAACAATCTTGTATGGTCCAATAAACCTCGGGCTAAGCTTCTCTTTTCACCCAAACCGCATTACCTTCTTCCAAGTTGGCACCTTCAAAAACACTCGATCACCAACAACATATTCTATCTCACTGCGCTTGAAATTTGCATAGGATTTCTGATGATTTCGAAGTCGCTCTCAAGTGCTCACATACCAACTTCACTTTTTATTGCTGTCTTTCAACACATCATGCATCGAAATGTGTTTTTCTCCAACCTCAGCCTAACACAACGGTGTAGGAAAAGCTGTCTTGGGCACATCCATATCTTTCACTTTCAACCGATAGTACCCATGCCTCAAATCTATCTTAGAAAACATAGAAGCACCCCTAAACTGATCAAACATATCATCAATCCACGATAAAGGATACTCATTCTTTATCGCCAACTTGTTCAGTTGCCGATAATCCATACACATCAATAATGTACCATCCTTCTTTTTCACAAACAACATCGGTGCACCCCACAGTGGAATGCTTGGTCTAACAAATCCTCAATCAAGAAACTCTTGCAATTGCATTTTCAACTCCTTCGGTGCCATACGATACGGGCAGTTAACACTGGTGTCGTATCCGTATAAATCTCAATGCCAAACTCCATCTCTCGATCCGGTGGCAACCCCGACAACTCTTACGGAAAAACACCCAAAACTCACATACCGTACGGATATCCTGCACCTTCAACTCTTTCAAACCAGAATATATAACATAGGCTAAGAAAACCTCAAATCCAAAATTCATCATTCGTCTCACTTCCAAAGCCGAAACAATATTAGACAAGAACTTAGCGTTCTCACCTACAACCACCACCTCGAAATCATCAGACAACCTCAGGTATATCCGTTTGGTCTCAAAATCTACCACAACCCTATGCTCGGTCAACCAATCCATTCCCAGAATGACTTCAAAACCATAGAATGGAAACTCCATCAAATCCACGTCAAACACATATCCTTGAACGATCAACAGACATCGACAATACAACTTTCTAACCACGACTGTCTCCCCAACAGAACTGGTCACTCTAACACCCACATTAGGAATTTCAACCGGTACCTACTGTGGCAGTTAACCTAGGGTTACCTTTAGAGCGTCTCCGCAGTTTGAGAGGTTTTGAGTTTAAGGGGTTTGAGCCTTGAGGCAGCCGAGGGTTGGCTGAAGAGTACGATTCGTATTTTGAATCAAAAGGGCTGTAATGATAAGCATAAGCTGGGTTGTACAGTGTCGCTGTTGCATGGTGATGCTTATTATCGGAGGCGAATATAACTTGGGAGTTATTTCGAAGAGCTTTTAAGAAGAAGTATCAAGGTCCTTAGTATCTGGATACGAGGAAATGTGAATTTATGGCTTGGTTTATGTGGCATGTCTGTGGCGGAATATGAGGTGAAATTCGTCTGTTTGAGTCAGTATGCCACGGAGTTGGTTCTGGATGATCTTGAGAGGTGCAACAGATTTTGCTATGGGTTAGTGAAGGATATCAAAACATACCTGTTGGCGGTGGACTACACAGATTTTGATGTGCGTGTAAACCGTGGTAAGGATATTGAGTAGTCCTTGCGGGTTTCGGGATAAGGTTCGAGCATGGCCTTGAAAAAGCGAGGAGCTGACTCTGGCTATTCTAGGAGGCAGAATAGGAGTTTTTGAGATAATAGCCATAAGTCAGATCACAAGCGTGGTGGTGGCCATGGTAACCAAGGTGTTCATATTGTAGCTGGGTGTGAGCGTTGCGGTAGATGCACACGGGTGAGTGTTGGGGAAATACCATGAGTTGCTGGACATGTGGATCTCATGGTCACAGGAAGCATGACTGTCCTCGTGCTATGGGTGATGCACTGGTTTGGGCTATTGTACCTGCTAGGGGTCGAGGTCGTGGCGGGGGTAATTTTCAGAGGTGCGAGAATGGTTAGAGAGCTGTGGCTCATGCTGTTGTTGTACAATCGGAGAATGGTGGACCAGCACAAATCTATGCTTATCGTGAGGGTGCAACGACACTGATATGATCGCAGGTACTTTCACCTTGCAATCTTTGGTCGTTGTTTTCTTTGATTGATTCGGGGTCTACTCATTCATATATCTTAAGTGAGCATGCATTGTTGTTAAATGTTTCTGTTGAGATCTTAGATGTTGGCATGTTAGTAACTAGTTCTTTTGGGGAGACGGTTACAACTAGAAGGTTGTATAGGCGTTGTCCTTTAGCGTTGCAAGGTCATGAGTTTGCCATGAATTTGATAGAGTTCCCATTTTATGGTTTTGACGTTATATTGGGTATGGATTGGTTAAGTGAGCACAAGGCAATGGTGGATTGCGAGTCCAAAAGGATTTCACTGAAGTTGGTCGATGATTATGAAGTTGGGGTAGTGGGTGAGAATGTGAAATTCTTGTCCAATGTTGTTTCGGCTACCCGAGCGTAGAATGTGATGTTTGATGGTTGCCAAGCTTATTTGGCTATTGTTATGAATCTAGAAGCCAAAGGTGTTCGGGTGCAGAACATTCGAGCTGTTTGTGATTATCTAAATGTTTTTCCTAAAGAGTTGTCGGGTTTACCTCCGGATAGGGAGGTAGAGTTTCATATTAAAACTTATGAAGGTTCAACTATGGTGTCCATTGCTTTTTATCGGATGGCACCGAAGGAGTTAAAAGAGTTGAAATTGTAGCTTCAGGAGTTGTTGGACCATGGGTTCATTCAACTGAGTGTTTCTCCTTGGGGTGCTCCGGTTCTCTTTGTGAAAAAGAAAGGTGGATCAATGCGTATGTGCATTAATTATCGTTAGTTGAATAAGTTGACAGTGAAAACAAGTATCCGTTGCAGCAGATTGATGACTTGTTTGATCAGTTTCACAGGACAGCAATGATTTCGAAGATAGATTTAAGGTCGGGGTATTATCAGTTGAAAGTTAAGGATGTGGATGTCCATAATACGACATTTCGTACGAGGTACGGGCATTACGAGTTTTTGGTGATGCCGTTTGGTTTGACAAATGCCCCGATGGCTTTTATGGACATGATGAATAGAGTGTTTCATGAGTACCTTGATCGGTTTGTGGTAATTTTTATCGATGATATACTCGTGTACTCTTGTACCGAGGAGGAGCATGATCAGCACTTGCGGATTGTGTTGCAAGTCCTGAAGGAAAATCAGTAGTATGCCAAGTTGAGCAAGTGCAAGTTTGGTTCTAGGAGGTGATGTTTCTCGGACATGTGGTGTCCGCGAAGGGAATTCATGTTGATCCACAGAAAATTGAAGCTATTCTCAATTGGAAACAACCTAAGACTGTGTCAGAAGTGCGTAGTTTCCTTGGGTTGGCAGGTTAATATCGCCATTTTGTGGAAGGGTTTTCTAGTATTGCGGCTCCGTTGACAAAGTTGCTGCAAAAGAGTGTTCCTTTTGTTTGGACGGAGAAGCAACATCAGGGTTTTGAGAAGTTGAAGGAAGTTTTGACACATGCTCTTGTTTTGATTCAACCGGAATCTAGGAATGAGTTTGTGGTTTATAGTGATGTATCATATGTTGGTTTGGGTTGTGCGTTGATGCAGGATGGAAAGGTTGTGACCTATGCGTTGAGGTAGTTGAAGGTTTATGAGCGCAATTATCCAACTCATGATTTGGAGCTTGCTGCTGTGGTGTTTGCCTTGAAGATTTGGCAACATTACCTTTATAGAGAGAAGTGTGTGGTCTTTACGGATCATAAGAGTTTGAAATATTTGATGTCTCAAAAGGATTTGAACCTTAGGCAATGAAGGTGGTTGGAGTTGCTTAAGGATTACAACTTGACAATTGAGTATCATCCTGGAAAAGCCAATGTTGTTGCGGATGCGTTGAGTTGTAGGGTGGCGGTTGAGCTTAGGGCAATGTTTGCAAGGTTGAGTGTGACACGAGAAGGTGGATTGTTAGCTGAATTGCAAGTTAAGCATACGCTATCACAGTTGATTAAGGCTAAGCAACCATATGATGATTCCTTAGTTCTTCATGTTAAGGACATAGCAGATGGTAATCTGACAGATTTTCATTTTGCTATTAATGGTGTTTTGTGCTTCAAGGGTCGAATAGTGGTGCCAGAAGTCCCGGAGCTCAGGCATACTATTTTGGCAGAAGCACATTCTAGTCCTTTTGCTATGTATCTTGGTAGTACCAAAATGTACCATGATTTGAAGGAAAGGTACTAATGGGTTGGTTTGAAAAAGGATGTGGTGAAGTTTGTGTCCAAGTGTATGGTGTGTCAGCGGGTTAAAACTGAACATCAGTTTCTATCTGGGTTGTTGCAACCGTTGACATTTTCAGAGTGTAAATGTGAGAGAATCACTATGGATTTCGTGTCAGAGTTGCCGTTGACACCAGCTAAAAGGATTCCATTTGGGTGATTGTCGATCGGTTTACGAAGTGTGCGTATTTTCTGCCAGTGCATAGGACGTACACCTTGGACAAGCTAGCAGATTTGTTTATCTCTAAGATTGTGTGTTTGCACGGGGTACCAATTTCGATCGTTTCAGATAGAGATCTGAGGTTCACATCAAGGTTTTAGAGATGTTTACATTAGGCTTTGGGTTCGAGGTTGAGTTTTAGTACCGCGTATAATCCTCAGACGGATGGGCAGTCTGAGCATGTTATCCGGTCTTGGAGGATATGCTAGGGTGTTGTATTATTGATTTCTCTGAAACCTGGGAGAAGCATTTTCCATTGGTGGAATTTTCTTATAATAACAGCTATCAAGCGAGTATACAGATGGCACCTTTTGAGGCATTGTATGGCTGGAGGTGTCGTACGCCCTTGTGTTGGGCCGAGGTAGGGGAAAAGAATGTTTCCTTGCCACATGTGTTTAAAGAAACAGATGATAAAGTTAATCTTGTGTGTGAATGCTTGAAAGCGGCTGTAGATCAACAGAAATCCTACGCGAATTTAAAGCGTAGGGAAATTGAATATGTGGTGGGTGATCGTGTGTTCTTAAAGGTGTCACCGTGGAAAAAGGTGATGCGGTTCAGACGTAAGGGTAAGCTTAGTCCGAGGTTTATTGGACCACATGAGATTGTGGAGTAGGTTGGTCCTGTGGCTTATCGGTTGAGGTTGCCTCCCGATCTTGAGAAAATAAATGATGTGTTCCATTTATCCATGTTACGGAGATATCGGTCGAATCCTTCACATGTTATGCCGGTGGAGCATATTGAGTTGAGACCGGATTTATCCTTTGATGAGGAGCCAGTGAAAATCCTTGATTACATCATCAAGGTTCTACGTGGTAAGACGATAGAACTGGTTAAAATCTTATGGCGACATCGAGATGTCGAGGAAGCCACTTGGGAAAGCAAGGCAGATATGTTGGAGCAATTTCCGCATCTTTTTCCTCCAGGTATATTTCTTAAGAGGGGGAGAGTTGTAATGCCCTGATTTTGGGCCTAGCGGTTTTGGGGCTGGTTAGACGGTCTAGTGGATCATGTTAGAGATTCGAGTCGGATTCAGGAGCAAATATTTTTTCAAAAGATAAAAATATGGAAAAATGTTTAAAATTCATATTTTATTTTATTAAAAATATTGGTGAAAGCAATTTTGGAAAACGAGCTTTGGAAGGGTGACATTTTGGCTAGTGACCAAAATGTAAATTTTGAAAACTATTTTTAATGGTGACTGTTTTGTAAAGAGTCAAAACTTAGAATCTTTAAGGAGCTATATTACCATTTGGTCTAATATGAGTTTTCTCTTAATTAGGAATATTTTAATAAGGTTTTAATTAAAAATAATTAAAGGAAGATTTAGTTATAAGGTGGTTATTTTTCTAAAACACAATTTGACGTAACTTTTCTTCTCTCACATTTTCTATCAAAACACTCTTTTTCCATCAGAGATTTAAAGTAATGATCCTAATCTCTTAACTCATTGATTTGCTAAATGATTTCTCAATTTGTTTTCCAAAAATCTCATTGAATTTCTTAGTTTTTCAAGAGGAAAAACCATCCAATTAAGGGAAACTCATTTATTGGAGGTAAGTTTCATTCTTCTCCTCTAATGAAAGGTTCTTTACTGAAATTCCCAAGTTCTTGGTTCTTTACATATGTTTTCTAATAGGTTTTGATTAATTAATTATGGATTTTAGCTTAATTGAGGTTTAATTGAAGGATCTTGTGATTTTCGATTTGGATCTATTTTTCTAGTGTTGTGGATTGATTTCAATCTTATTTTGGATTTATTATAATGTGGATAAGTTGTTTTTAATAATGGAATCCCGAAATTGGTTGAATCTCTAATTGTTTAGGTTGTTAGTTAAGGGTTTTTGGGTTGTTTAGGGTGTTTAATCATTGCTGGAAGTAAAAGGATGTTGTGAATGAGTTTTTAGATATCAATTGATGAAGCTTGATGTTTTGAATCGTTATAATATGGTTGGGTTAAGATTGAGTAGTGTTTGAGGTTGATTTCGGTAAGTTTCAGATGAGTTTTGAGTGGGCATCTTTAAAGCTACAAGATTTTGGGTTGAAGCAGAGTGTTGGATGCATTTTAATGCACGTTTCCTCTAGTTTTGTGTGGCCGAAACAAGGGATAATCAATGCCTAGCATCTTGAGGTGGTTCTTGACTTGCTGGGAGTTTGTTTTGCGGTAGCAAGCAAGGCGAACTGAAATCGGTGAGAGGAAACAGTCTTAAAAGTCTTTCAAAGGTTGAAAGGTTTTGGAGGTTTAGGATAAGTTTGAAACACTTGCCTAAGCTCGAAAGTAAGTTTCCCTCTTTTGCCCTTAAATATCGGTTCGGATATGAGCATCTGTAATTCATGTTTTGGCCGTAAACATGGTATGTTTTTACTTACTGTAAATGCATGATTTTGAGTACATATGCAGCGGCTTAAAAGTGTATTAAATGCTAGCGAGCATTGGTTTTTATTCCGGTCGGGAATGTGATATTGCTATGGCAATGTGATTTGCATATGTGGGGATTTTGTGTAATGCATTGTAAAATAGTGAGTAAATGATTTTGTAAATGATATATTGGCTATGTGACAAGGTGAGAAAACATTCAGATATAGTTGGCATGCCATTGGATTAAGTGCACAATATTATGGTTAAAAATCAATCGTGGGTTAAGAATCCTTGAGGTATAGCGGTCGGCTACCTGGTGTAACCCCCTCGACCCGGCCTAGTCGCTAGACCGAACCGAGCGAGCTACATTAGGTTTACTGAGGTAAACCGTAAGAATAAACACGAACCGTGCCCTTTTTTTTACTTTTTATCTTATCTAAGTGCAAATTAAAACCCTACATGTTCATATTGTTCACAGGTGAGAACTCAACACAATTGGGCATCGAATTGATATCCAATTGGACACATTTTCAATTTAGGGACTAAATTGCAAATTCTACAAATTTCAAGGACTCAACCAGATTTTAAGTTACCAACCTTTAATTAAATATATTTCATGCTTACATGTAAAAAATTAGCTCAAAACGATAATCCAAATACATTTAATTGCATCCACAATATTTAGGGACCAAAACGCAAGAGAACAAAACTTCAATTCCATGACATTAACTAAAATTAATGCCACCCGTATCGAAACAAATACACTCATACCGAAACGTAGACACTCTACCGATACGTCTGTTTAAAATGATTTAATTGAATGGAGAAACCACCAGCAAACACTTTGTAATTTTGCTCCTTAAGGATTCTAAGAATTTGACCCTTTTTCATTTAAGTCACTTTAAAACAGTTTTCAAAAATTGCATTTTGGTCACTAACCAAATTGTCACATTTCCAAATTCCACAAATCGATCATTCATACCACAATTCTCACAACCATCAACAACAACAAACACATGAGTTTACTCCCCTCACAGCAAATGCGGATAATCTCGCTCCACGAGATCACACGACCACATACCCAACATATATTAATTACTGATCTAGTATGGATACTTTGACCCCGCGATTCTCACCCAGCACTATCATCACCTCGCCTCAAGTCAGGACGATATCTTTTATCACCATTCCTTTCAAATTGAACATTTCCGGAACTAGAATCCATAATCCCCTTACTAGAGCCAAAACCTCCCACCCAAAACCAATAACCCCAGGTTCTGCTCGATGTTCTTTGCCCGTGTACCAACACGTCAAAAATGGTGTAGTCGGAAGCCAACATATACACCCTAACATCCTGAACCAACTCATATCGGATTCGGTCAAGCGATACTTCCCTACCAACACCATTTCATGAGCATATCAGCTCAACCAAACAATCTGTATCCTAACTCAACTGCACACACGCGACCCTGATCCTAACCATAAACTCTCATTCCTTTTCATCCAAGTGTCTAAACCTCAAACACTTCTTCCAAAAGACAGCATGAAAACATTCCTAATCCACATCATCGGGTTTCATGACTGCAGATACCGTGGTCTACCAATTAACACATCGTCATGCCACAAGGTTTTAACACACCCCACTTGGTCCAAATCTGGATAATATTGGCCATCCCACTCTCGAATGCCTCGAGTGGCAACCCACGACACTCAACTCCTCCCAAACTGTAGGGATATTCCAACGGCAACCTCATTTTCCCACCCGCTGGTGCAAACACACGTACTCCAACCATAACAGCTTAAAAGCTCAAAACATCACCTATAACAAGGCATCATATCACTCAACTCTGGATCAACCTGCACATGTGGTACATACTTCAGGGTGACAAACCCCCAGGAGACACAACACTCTCCTCACTCACTGCCCAAAGGCAACAACATCTCACTAGATCCCATTTCTTTCTCGGTCGTAACATAACACATTTTATAAGGCATGATAATCATTTCAAAACAAAATTATCCAAGCCAACTTTAAGCAAGGATCCAAGTCTTTCATTTCAAAATCATACATTTCAGACTATAATAATAAGGAAATGGGTTTTCCCAAATTTCCCCCAACGTGGCATAAACATTCACCAAACATTCCAAACATCATGGCATAAACAATCTACTAAACCATCTATACTTATCGATCACAATCCTGTCCAGTGCCTCGGCACATGAAAAGATCACCAATATGCACCACAACCAACTGATCCAAAAAATCAAGAACTACCCGACTCATCACAACTATGAACACAACCCATGCATCGGTTAACCCAAACGGCATAACTCAGAACGCACAATGCCGTACCCCTTACGAAAGGCAAATCTAAACACAACTACATCAATTACATTCAACAAACAACACGTGGACCTCAAACTAAACTTACAAACCCCTGAAGCACCTTGAAAAGGATCAACAGAACGTCAGTTTGTTCAACTACCATAGCTCCATACACATCTGCAACATGCCAATCCCTTTTTTCCACAACAACGCCAACGCAACCCCCGGCAACGCAAAGCCTAACAAAGCCTTGATTGAACAACTACTCGAGCCATGCACAAGGAGCAATAGACATTGGAGCTGCATTCCCATACAACTCAATGTCAATCTCGACCTCTCAATCCAATGGCAAACTCGGCCATTCCCTCAAAAACACCCAGAAACTCACATACCACACAAATATCTTGAGCACGTACTCTCTTTGACTCTGGATTCGTAACATAAGCTAGGAATACCTTGCACCCAAAGATCCATCCAGCAACTCACTTCCAGCGCCAAAACAGCGTTAAACAAGAATTTAACATCCCCGCCCGTGATTACCACCTCGTAACCATCAGTAAATTTTAAGGAAACTCGCTAGGATCTAAAACCAACCACAACTCCATGATCCAACCACCTCTCCGTACCGAGAATTACATCAAAACCCATGGAGTATCAACTTCCATAAATTAACCGCAACCTCATGATTTAAACCACCTAAGGGCATTTCAACCACCCTACCGCAACAACTGTCTCACCGAAAGAACCAGCTCTCTGTATTCGCACAATTATCACCCACAAAGCGATCGTTCATACCACAATTCTCACAACCATCAACAACAACAACAAACACATGAGTTTACTCCCCTCACAGCAAATGCTGATAATCTCGCTCCAGGAGATCACACGATCACATACCCAACATACATTAATTACTAATCTAGTCTAGATACTTTGACCCCGCGATTCTCACCCAGCACCGTCCTCACCTCGCCTCAACTCAGGACGATATCTTTTATCACCATTCCTTTCAAACTGAACATTTCCAGAACTAGAATCCGCTATCCCCTTACAAGAGCCAAAACCTCCCACACAAAACCAATAACCCCAGGTTCTGCTCGATGTTCTTCGCTCGTGTACCAACACGTCAAAAATGGTGTAGTCGGAAGCCAACATGTACGCCCTACCATCCTGAACCAACTCACGTCGGATTCGGTCAAACGATACTTCCTTACCAACACAAGTTCAGGAGCATATCGGCTCAACCAAACAATTTGCATCCTAACTCAACTGCATACACGCGACTCTGATCGTAACCATAAACTCTCATTCCTTTTCATCCAAGTGTCTAAACCTCAGACACTTCTTCCAAAAGACAGCATGAAATGATTCCTAATCCACATCACCGGGTTTCACGACTGCAGATACCGTGGTCTACCAACTAACACATCGTCATGCCACAAGGTTTTAACACACTTCACTTGGTCCAAATCTGGATAATATTGGCCATCACACTCTCGGATGCCTCGAGTGGCAACCTATGACACTCAACTACTCCCAAACTCTAGGGATATTCCAACGACAACCTCATTTGCCCACCCGCTGGTGCAAACACACGTACTCTAGCCATAACAACTTAAAAGCTCAAAACATCACCTATAACAAGGCATCATATCACTCAACTCTGGATCAACCTGCACATGTGGTACATACTTCAGGGTGACAAACCCCCAGGAGACACAACACTCTCCTAACTCACTGCCCAAAGGCAACAACATCTCACTAGATCCTATTTCTCCTCTCGGTCGTAACATAACACATTTTCTAAGGCATGATAATCATTTCAAAACAAAATTAACCAGGCCAGCTTCAAGCAAGGATCCAAGATTTTCATTTCAAACTATAATTATAAGGCAATGGGTTTTTCCAAATTTTCCCGAACATGGCATAAACATTCACCAAACATTCCAAACATCATGGCATAAACAATCACCGTGCATGTCAAACATCAAATAACAGCTCACAATAACATCAAAACAATCAAACCAACTCTCAACTATCACAAACCTGGCTCTGATACCACCATATGTAACCCCCTCGACTCGGCCTAGTCGCAAGACCAAACCGAGTGAGTTACATTAGGTTTATCGAGGTAAACCGTAAGAATAAACACAAATCGCACCTTTTTTTTACTTTTTGTCTTATGTAGGTGCAAATTAAAACCCTACATGTTCATACTGTTCACAGGTGAGAACTCAACACAATTGGGCATCGTATTGATATCTAATTGGACACATTCTCAATTTAGGGACTAAATTGCAAATTCTATAAATTTCAAGGACTCAGCCTGATTTTAAGTTACCAACCTTTAATTAAATATATTTCATGCTTACATGTCAAAAATTAGCTCAAAATGATCATACAAACACATTTAATTACATCCACAATATTTAGGGACCAAAACGCGAGAGAACTGAAGTTCAATTCCATGACATTAACTAAGATAACGACAACCCGTATCGAAACGCTATCAACCGTATCGATATGGTGCCCACATTACGCAACCCCTATTTCAAAACACCTAGAGACGTACCAATATGCAAAACTAAAATTAACGGTTATCTAAAGATGTATTTACAACTGTACCGGTACAAGTTGCAAGTGTTTCGGTATACGGGTTCAAACCCAAAAAGCAGATTCTAATGTCTTAAAGTCGTACTAGAACACTCTTTCCTGTATCAAAACACCAGGCTAATTTTGTCTAGACGTACCGAAACGGTGGCCCGCGTACCGGTATGCTAAGCCTAAATTGGCCTACCCCGTACTGAAACGTAGACACTCGTACCGATACGCCTGGACCTGTAATATCATTTTTAGCTGGTTTTACATCACTTCATGGTATAAGCATCGAAAGGAAAATCTATAGGCATGCAACCTATAAGCACTTCAACCAACATACCAAAATACAATCCAAAGCAATATTAAATCCCTAGAAGCCTTTTACAAACCAGAAACGACAATACAAATTTGGTCAACTAGGGAGTTTAACATACATCTCCCAAAAACAACGAAAACCCTCATTGCCCTTATTATTTATAGTTTAATCCAAAAACATACTTTGGATACCAAGTCTTGTACCGATCTCTTGCTTCACCCTGCCTTCCAAGCTTTCAATCCTCTTCATTGATGGACAAAGAGAGCGTAAGCACACAAGGCTTAGTGAGGAATGCTCAAAACACAAATCACCATCAATGCATTTAAAACCGTTTCTCAATAACACTTTAAAAACTCATTTCAATTCATGTCCAAACCACTTTTAAAACATCATGTAAACATTATCATGCCTTTACAACCATGCACTTTACACTTTCAAAACCAGCATATAAAACCATATACAACCGATACCATTAACCAACATCAAATTCCATTGCTAAACCTCAATTTAAGCCTTTCCATGCATAACAACTCATATGCAAAGCTTAAAGAGTAAAAACACAACATGTATCATTAACCAACAGCAAATTCCATTGCTAAACCTCAACTCAAGCTTTCACATACATAACAAACCATATGCAAAGCTTAAGGAGGAAACATGTATACTTCACATTAAACAGCATAAACTTTTCGATGATACATTAACAATTGTATTGGCTTACAAGTGATCATTAAACAAGACCAATAACAAAATAGTTCATCGGATACACGGATTCAACAAGTGTTAACCCAACACTTCAAGCCATCTCAACCAAAATAGCGATACAATCACAATCGTGGTACATTACCAACCGGGTACACTTTCAACCTATGGGGACACCAACCCCTTTCATCGGTTAGATGCTGAACCCGCTAACGAGAGTTTTTGGTACCATATAACCCCTCAACCATTAGTATACTTGGATGGAGTATTCGGTACGCTATATAAACCCCTCAACATCCAAGGCGACTTATTTATAGTGCACTCAATCCTATGGCCGGCCAACTATACCCAATAACAATTTTAATATCACATCACTTGCCAATATAATTAACCATTTTAACATTTACCTCACTATTTTTAACAAGCATTGAACCATGCCATTTATCCAAAGCAACAACCATGCATTAAAACACAAGTATAAATCATACTTACATGAATCACTTACCATGTGCATCTTTCAACAAAACATGCTTAAAAATAGTATATCGAATACTTTTAACATGCTTAAACAGTAGGTACATGAACATTAAAACCAAGTGCATAAAACCATTCGAGCAAGCATGACCGAGAGAGTAAAACCACTTTATACTTACTTTTGAGTCTAGGTAAGCATTTCAAGCTCTACCTTAACTCCCAAAACTCTGTTCGAAAACATCAAAATGCTTTAAACCACGTTTCACCTACCGATATGTGAAACCTCGATTTGCCGACGCGAAAACATGCATTCGAAGCCTCTAAAGCTTCACTGATCACATCCGGATCCATCTCCATGCTTTAGCCACATTACAACAGAGGATTAATGCATCTCAATGCATTTATAACATTGCAACTCTAAATCTTCACGGATTCTTACAAACACCCCACAACTGCCCAACCATAGAAACCGAAAGCACCATCTAATCCTTTCCAAACACAACCCAGCTACAAACCAGCAATCTAACACCACTTTTATCATCAAATAACATCTAGAAATAGAATAAAATCAACCTAACACCTTTAGCAAACACACAACCACCACAACACCTCAAAAACTCAAATCTAGCAACCTAAACAATTAGAGATTCAAGAGCTTCAGGATTCTATTGATAAAATCAACTTATTGACATCACTATACATCCAAAATATGTTCAAAAAACCCATAACACTGGAAATCAGATTCAATCATAAACTTTCATCATTTCATCAATTTTACCCAATTAAATCCACATAAAAACACAAAATCAAATTATAAACTATAAATCAAGGATCAAATACTTGGGAATATCAATAAAGAACCATTTAATAGAGGAGATCACGGACCTTACCCCTGTTATGTGATTTCTCCCTCAATTGGCTTTTTTAAAGCTAAGAAAACATAAGATCTCAATGAAATTTTGTAAAACAAAATTAAAGAATCAAGTTATAATCAATAATCTGAGTAAAAAGAATCTCTCACCTCTGGATTTTGATGAATTCCGAGTGTTTAGCAGAAAAGAAGTTGAGAGAAAAGGTTTAGGAAAAAGTTATGTGAATTCCTTTGAAAAGCTAATAACTAACTTTAGATATTTAATCCCTCTTAATCACCCTTTTAAAAAACATGTTTAAAATGATTTAATTGAATGGAGAAACCACCAGCAAACACTTGGTAATTTAGCTCCTTAAGGATTCTAAGAATTTGACACTTTTTATTTTAGTAACTTTAAAACAGTTTTCAAATATTTCATTTTGGTCACTAACCAAATTGTCACATTTCTAAATTCCAATTCCCAAAATTGATTCCACAAAAAATCATTATATATTAAAAGATGATTTTTAACTTTTTTTTTCCATATTTTTATCTTGCCGAAAAATATACGATCACGAATTCGACTTGAATCTCTAACCCGGTCCACAAGACCGTCTAATAACCCCCAAAACCACTAGCCCCCCCACTTAAGAAATTTCATCCTCAAAATTTACTCGGAGGTAACAAAAGCAGAAACCGCTCCAACGTTTCTGACTTACATTCACACGCGGCTTCTTAACACTGCGGTGTCTCCTCAACATCTTAACAAGGCCAACCATTATACCACCCAGAACTCTACCGCTGGCAACAAGGATTTCCATCCGATCCTTCACACAAGATAACTCAGATTTCAACACAATGCCTTTCACTGGCACAACACACAAAGAATCTGACCAATACCTCTGCAACATCATCACATGAAACACATCATGGAATCCCTCCAACGCGGGAGATAACCCCAACAACAAGCAACATGACCCACATGCTCAACAAATTCGTATGGTCCTCAAAATGCACCACCTTCTTCCAAAGCGGTACCAATATGATTATCCGACCATCACAACACACTTTAAAACACTACACCCCAAATTCCCAGAGAATTTCTAACGATCTGAAACCCCTCTCAGGCACTTACATAACAAGTTCATCTTCTCACTGACGCTTTTCCATGCATCAGACATGGGTACGTGCTTTCCCCCTAATTTCAGTCCAACCCACGGTCATACGACACCTCCAACCACACAACGCATCATATAATGCCACCTACATACTTGCCTGATAACTCCCATTAAAGCCAACTCTACCAAAGGCATATGCCTTTCACACTTTCCAAGAAGCTCCATGTTACACAGTCTAACTCATCTTTCAAAACCTGAATTGCATGCTCTAACCCGCCATCCAACTGGGATAAATATTAAGTACATACACTCAAGCTTAAGCGACAACCTCAGAACCTCACTAAAACCCACAGATCTCTGTCTAAAACTACGAACTCAGGCACACAGTGCAAATGCACTAACTCGGCAAAATACAAATCTGCCACATACTCCAAAACATGCATCACAAGCATAGTCACAAAGGTGCGCTCATTTCGCAACTCAATCAACAATTACCCAAATAGAATCCTTTCGGTCGGTGCCAAAGGCAACCCAGACACAAAATCCATGGTGATTCTTTTCTACTTCCATTCCGGTATCCTCAATGATTACAACAACCCAAAAGGAAACCGTTGCTCTGATTTCACTCACTAGCATACCATGCATCGAACAACAAAATCAACCATATCTCCATTTAGACCAACCCAACAACAATACCTTTTCAAACCTCGATATAACCTGGCATTACCAGAATGCATATCGCAAGAACTGGCATGCGCCTCCATCAAAACCATATACCTCAACTCAACATCAAAAGACCTCACCTTCTGATCTTTAAAACATATTACCCTAATACATTTAACGTGAAAATCCATCGGAGTTCCTTCTCCCAATAACCCAAACATACGTTACGGTTGCATCATCACACTGTTACCTTCCTCTAATCAATTGTGACCAGAATAACTTCACTTGCAACTAGGCATCAGGCCTCTCTCACGCATCATACCCAACCACGTAAACAACATCCTCAACTCCACCGCAACCTTCACAAACAAATCATCGGCTATAAGCTTAGCTTGGACGATATTCAACCATCAAACTATAACTCTCCAACCACCCAGGTTGTCAAAAACTCAAACATCAATCATTTCATCACTTTTTTAACGACACGTGATCCGTATACACGGTACACTACCCAACATAGAATTAATGCCTTCAAAACACCTAAACAGCCACCATCATGGCAAGCTTCACATCATGCGTAGGACAAAAGTGCTCGTGCACCTTTAACCATCTAGATGCATAAGCCACAACTTCATTTGCAACACTATAGCCTCAACAAACCTCGATGCTAAGAACTGGATCTAACAACCCACAACTTGCCAACTCCAACTTTGGTCGCTCGAAAACTAGCACCAACCAAACTCCCAAGTACCATAACATAAAAACCACCCTCCTACGCTACCTTACTTATACCATCACACCATTGATTTTTGATTAGCCATCCGTAAGTGTAAACTTATGTATGTATGATCACTTATATTCCCTCATAGATGTTTATGTGTATGAATGCAAAACCTCTAATGTTATGCCCAAATGTTTGTATGTACTGACATATTTACATATACATATAAGTGTTTTTGCACTGTGCATGTTTATCAGTTCACATTTACTAATAACATCCTCAGAACCAAATTTCTTAGCAACATACCCAAAACTCGCACTTCCCAAACAGAGTGCAACATTCACCACTCTCCAAAAATCTACTAAACCATCTATACTTATCGATCACAATCATTTCCAGTGCCTCAGTACACGAAAAGATCACCAATATGCACCACAACTAACTGATCCAAAAACTCAAGAACTACCCATCTCATCACAACTATGAATGCAACCCATGCATCGGTTAACCCAAACGACATAACTCAGAACGCACACTATCGTACCCTTTACGAAAGGCAAATATAAACACAACTACATCCTTTACATTCAACAAACAACACTTGGACCTCAAACTAAACTTACAAACCCCTGAAGCACCTTGAAAAGGATCAACAAAACATCAGTTTGTTCAACTACCACAGCTATATACACATTTGCATCATGCCGACCCCTTTTTTCCACAACAACGCCGACACAACCCCCGGCAACGCCAAGCCTAACAAAACCTTGATTGAACAACTCCCCGAGCCATGCACAGGGAGCAATAGACACTGGAGCTACGTTCCCATACAAGTCAATGTCAATCTCGACCTCTCAATCCAATGGCAAACTCGGCCATTACCTCGAAAACACCCAGAAACTCACATACCACACAAATATCTTGAGCACGTACTTTTTTTGACTAGATTCATAACATAAGCTAGGAATACCTTGCACCCAAACATCCATCCAACAACTCGTTTCTAGCGCCAAAACATCGTTAAACAAGAATTTAACATCCTCGCCCGTGATTACCACCTCGTACTCATCAGCAAGTTTTAAGGAAACTCGCTAGGATCTAAAACCAACCACAACTCCCTAATCCAGCCACCTCTCCATACCGAGAATTACATCAGAACCCATAGAGCATCAACTTCCGTAAGTTAATAGCAACCTCATGATTTAAACCACCTAAGGGTATTTCAACCACCCTACCTGCAACAACTGTCTCACTAGAAGAACCAGCCCATTGTATTCGCACAATTATCACCCACAAAGCGATCGTTCATACCATAATTCTCACAACCACCACCAACAAACACGTGAGTTTACTCCCCTCGCAGCAAATGCGGATAATCTCGCTCCATGAGATCACACGATCACATACCCAACATACATTAATTACTGATCTATTCTGGATACTTTGACCCCGCGATTCTCACCCAGCATTGTCATCACCTCACCTCAACTAGAATTCGCAATCCCCTTACCAAAGCCAAAACCTCCCACAGAAAACCAATAACCCCAGGTTCTGCTCGATGTTCTTTGCCCGAGTACCAACACGTCAAAAATGGTGTAGTCAGAAGCCAACATGTACACCCTAACATCCTGAACCAACTCACATCAGATTCGGTCAAGCGATACTTCCCTACCAACACCAGTTTAGGAGCATATCGGCTCAACCAAACAATCTGCATCCTAACTCAACTGCATACACGTGACCCTGATCCTAACCATAAACTCTCATTCCTTTTCATCCAAGTGTCTAAACCTTAAACACTTCTTCCAAAAGAGAGCATGAAAAGATTCCTAATCCATATCATTGGGTTTCACGACTGCAGATACCGTGGTCTACCAACTAACACATCGTCATGCCACAAGGTCTTAACACACCCCACTTGGTCCAAATCTGAATAATATTGGCCATCCCACTCTCAGATGCCTCGAGTGGCAACCCACGACACTCAACTCCTCCCAAACTACATGGATATTCCAATGGCAACCTCATTTGCCCACCCGTTGGTGCAAACACACGTACTCAACCATAAAAGCTTAAAAGCTCAAAACATCACCTATAACAAGGCATCATATCACTCTACTCTGGATCAACCTGCATATGTGGTACATACTTTAGGGTGACAAACCCCCAGGAGACACAATACTCTCCTCACTCACTGCCCAAAGGCAGCAACATCTCACTAGATCCTATTTCTCCTCTCGGTCGTAACATAACAAATTTTTTAAGGCATGATAGTCATTTCAAAACAAAATTAACCAGGCCAGCTTCAAGAAAGGATCCAAGACTTTCATTTCAAAATCATACATTTCAGACTATAATAATAAGGCAATGGGTTTTCCCAAATTTCCCCCAACATGGCATAAACATTCACCAAACATGCCAAAAATCATGGCATAAACAATCACCGTACATGTCAAACATCAGATAACAGCTCACAATAACATCACAACAATCAAACCAACTCCCAACTATCGAAAACCTGGCTCTAATACCACCAAATGTTACCCCCTCGACCCAGTCTAGTCGCAAGACCGAACCGAGCGAGCTACATTAGGTTTACCGAGGTAAACCGTAAGAATAAACACGAACAACACCCTTTTTTTACTTTTTATCTTATCTACGTGCAAATTAAAACACTACATGTTCATACTGTTAACAGCTGAGAACTCAACACAGTTGGGCATCGAATTGATATCCAATTGGACACATTCTCAATTTAGGGATTAAATTACAAATTCTACAAATTTCACGGACTCAGTATGATTTTAAGTCACCAACCTTTAATTAAATATATTTCATGCTTACATGTCAAAAATTAGCTCAAAACGATCATCCAAACACATTTAATTACATCCACAATATTTAGGGACCGAAACGCAAGAGAACTGAATTTCAATTCCTTGACATTAACTAAGATAACGGTAACCCGTATCGAAACGCTACCAACTGTATCGATACGGTGCCAACATTACATAGCCTCTGTTTCGAAACACCTAGAAACGTACCAATACGCATAACTGAAATTAACGGTCATCTGAAGATGTATTTACAACTGTACTGGTACAGGTTGCAAGTGTTTCGGTATGCGGGTTCAAACCCAAAAAGCATATTCTAGTGTCTCAAAGTCGTACCAGAACACTCTTTCTGTATCAAAACACCAGGCTGATTTCGTCTAGACGTACCAAAATGGTGGCCCGCGTACCGGTACGCTAAGCCTGAATTGGCCTACCTGTACCGAAACGTAGACACTCGTACCGATACGCCTGGACCTGTAATGTCATTTTTAGTTGGTTTTGCATGCTTCCAAGATCCCCAAACCACACTAACATGTCCCTAACAAGCACACATCAGCTCCATGAATTAAACCACCCCTAAACATCATCATTCCAACATCACTTAATGGTATAAGCATCAAAAGGAAAATCTATAGGCATGCAACCTATAAGCACTTCAACCAACATACCAAAATAAAATCCAAAGCAATATTAAATCCCTAGACGCCTTTTACAAACCAGAAACGACAATAAAATTTTCTCAACTAGGGAGTTTAACATACATTTCCCAAAAACAACGAAAACCCCCATTGCCCTTATTATTTATAGTCTAATCCAAAAATATACTTTGGTTACCAAGTCTTGTACCAATATCTTGCTTCACGCTGCCTTCCAAGCTTTCAATCCTCTACATTGATGGACAAAGAGAGCGTAAGCACACAAGGCTTAGTGACGAATGCTCAAAACAGAAATCACCATCAATGCATTTAAAATTGTTTCTCAACAACACTTTTAAAACTCATTTCAATTCATGTCCAAACCACTTTTAAAACATCATGTAAACATTATCATGCCTTTACAACCATGCATTTTACACTTTCAAAACTAGGATACAAAACCATATGCAACCTATACCATTAACCAATAGCAAATTCCATTGCTAAATCTCAATTTATGCCTTTCCATGCATAACAACCATAAGCAAAGCTTAAAAAGTAAAAACACAACATGTATCATTAACCAACAGCAAATTCCATTGCTAAACCTCAACTCAAGCTTTCCCATACATAACAAACCATATGCAAAGCTTAAGGAGAAAACATGTATACTTCAAATTATACAACATAAACCTTTCGATGATACATTAACAATTATATTGGCTTACAAGTGATCATTAAACAAGTCCAATAACAAAAGAGTTCATCAGATACACATATTCAACAAGTGTTAACCCAACACTTCAAGCCATCTCAACCGAAATAGCGATACAATCACAATCGTGGTACATTACCAACTGGGTACACTTTCAACCCACAGGGACACCAACCCCTTTCACTGGTTAGATGCTGAACCCGCTAACGGGAGTTTTTAGTACCATATAATCCCCCAACCGTTATGGTACTTGGATGGAGTATTCGGTACACTGTATAAACCCTTCAACATCCAAGGAGACTTATTTACAGTACACTCAATCCTATGGCCTGCCAAATATATCCGATAACAATTTTATTATCACATCACTTGCCAATATAATTAACCATTTTAATATTTACCTCACTGTTTTTAACAAGCTTTGAACCAAGCCATTTATCCAAAGCAACAACCATGCTTTAAAACACAAGTATAAGCCATACTTACAAGAATCACTTACCATGTGCATCCTTCAGCAAAATATGCTTAAAAATAGTATATCGAATACTTTTAACATGCTTAAACAGTAGGTACATGAACATTAAAACCAAGTGTATAAAACCATTCGAACGAGCACGACCGAGAGAGTAAAACCACTTTATACTTACTTTCGAGTCTAGGTGAGCATTTTAAGATCTACCTTAACTCCCAAAACTCTGTTCCAAAACATCAAAATGCTTTAAAGCACGTTTTCACTTACCGGTACATGAAACCTCGATTTGCCGATGTGAAAACATACGTTCGAAGCCTCTAAAGCTTCATCGATTACATCCAGATCCATCTCCCCTGCTTTAGCCACATTACAACAGAGGATTAATGCATCTCCCCTGCTTTAGCCACATTACAACAGAGGATTAATGAAACAACCAAGACAATCCCCCCAAACTCGAGGAAAACATTGTCCTCAATGCATAAAAAAATGAACAAATAAAAAAATGAAATGCGCAAGAGTTAATCGGAGAGATCGTCACCTCGAATTCGTAGTATCCGTGTGGCTGTTTACTTGGCGCGTGTGCTGCTTCGCCTTTCTGGTTGTGGAGTTAAGTTCTTCAATTTCCTTGACCTCATCAATCAACTCACCCTTCTTCGCTATTTCTTCTGAGATAGAAGCTTCAATGGTCGATTTGTTGGCACATCCGGAGGTGGGGATTTTAATGGTGCATAGGTGGTGTCTTTGGGAATCTTTTTGTAGTAAAGGTGTTGCTACGGCAATGCCACTCGCAGTTGGTCAAGAATTGCCAGTTTTAGTTGCCGGGCATGTTCCTTTTCAGTGACAAGTCCAATTGTCTAGGATTCTCTCAACACCCTGGTCTTATTAAAATAGAAAACAAAGCAAAAACTAAAATCAAAATAAACAGAAAAGAAAATTGAAGGGAATTGGATTTTCTTAAAGAAAACTTGACGAGGGTCATTTTTGATACTTCTTATAGTCCATCCGCACCCTCTATCGAGTAACTATATTGCCCAAAAAGGTTGGGCCATTATTTTTGCAACCACTCCTATGTACACTACCATGGTGGAGGCATCTTTTTTTCTGGTTCCTTTGTAGTCCATGCATGCTCTCCACCTTGTTACTATTCCTGAAGGCATGAATAAATTAATAGGAAAAATTATATTAACACCCAACCATTTAATTACCTCATTATATTTGACTTCCATCATGGTTGAATGTAGCCTTCGTTGTCGTGGTAATTACTGTTCTAGCTAATTGATGTGGCAATCTTCTACCAAAATTCGATGTAAGTCAATGCAATGAACAATTTTCTGGAAAACTCTTCTCATCCAACCAATGCTTCCTTTATGCTTTTCAAAAACCTCAATAAGTAGAGATGTTGGTGCATCTTAAGATTGTCGTATCCCAAACGATCATATGCTACTTTTGATTACTTCACATCTAAAAGCGTTGGTTCCTCAAGAAATACATGCAATGGATGAGATGATTGTTTAAATAATTCAAAATGTTCAATAATCACCTGCTCATATTTCATTAGTAGAGTATCGCCATCTTTTTGGTCTTGAATGTGGCTATGACATGGCAATGGTGGATAAGAGCAATCCACATATTCCTGCTTCAGCATCAGCGTTTTGTAACATTCTGGGAATCAGACTTCATAGAATTTGTTGTAGCGTTACTCTTCTCATCCTTATTGAATATTGTCACAGAATCTATCTATTCAAGCTCCTCAATCTTTGTCGTGGCAATTGGTTGCTTAGGCTCAACAAATGTTGGGCAGTCTTTCTCATTGACATGCTTTCAATTCGAAGGTTCTAGTTGTTCCCCACACATTAGGGAGCTATCTTCACATTGCTCCTTGTCATTCTTCCTTGGGATTTCAGTATCCCTAGGAATTAATTGTTGAGGCATGTTACCCATGGCATATGTGAATCTCCTCGATTGATCTTATAAATCTTTCATGAGTGCATCCATCTTAGCTATCCTCACATCCATGGCATGTGTTAGCTCTTGAATCTCCTCAATTGATCTATCAGGTCTAACCATGAAAGATTGAAATGTTTCCTCAAGGGAATTTGAATGCTCTTGACGAGGACTATATTGCCATGGCATATCTATTGCGGTAGCAAAACCGTTATGGTAAAAAAAATTTGAGCATTTAGATCATACCATAAAAGGTTTTGTTGATGGTTCCAACTACGATCCTCCATGCGGCCATATGCATCAAGATTATACGGGCAATTTCCAAACGAATGATGTTCTCCATAATAAGCATAAGAAATTGCGATGTCATAAACTCGTTGGGCAGCTCTCGGCAGTTGCATAGATAAGATCAGGTTGGTGAATTCTACAAGTTGTGCCTAGATTGATGTGGAAGCACCCTTGTTGATCAAATCATCCACTTGTCTTTCTTGGAAAGTTCTAGTGGGTTGGTATTGGTAGTCATCGATGGATGTAAGATACTCTTCAATATGTTGATTTCTATCTTCCTACATCAACTCTCGAATAGATCGACGTTTATTTCCTCCCATGTTGATGTTCCTTCACTTGATAGCACACCTAATTTTAATTATTTTTGAAACAAAACAAACAAAAAAATGTTAGTACAAATAATAAGAAAATTGTAATAACAAAAACAACTAACACCAATTGCCAATTCTCGGCAACGGTGCCAAAAACTTGTTGCGTGATTTAAGTGCAATGCAAACGGTGCAAGTATACATGTCGCAAGTAATAAATGATAAGTATCGAGTATCGTCTCTTCAGGGATTGGTTTGGGCCACTTTGCTTAAGTCACTACGAATGTTTAAAGAATTAAATAATAATAATAATGAATTGAGATAAACTAAACTAAATCTAAAGAATTGAAATAAAGGAAAGAGGAAACCGAATTGAGAGAGTAGGCCGGGTTATTGAGAGTATTGGTGTGATTGCCGAAAGAATTACCTTGGCTTGTAGTTGCAATGGCAAGTAATTGCTAAGGCAAGTAGTTTGCTAGAAGTATGACTCTTCTTGGCAAGTGGTTTCCCAGGCAAGTTAATTGTCGTGGCAAGTCAATGCAGAGTGGTTTCCGTGGCAATAGGGCTACAAATCGTTGCTTCTTCAATGTTCAGCGGAGTGTTCTTGAATGCCTTCGAATTATCCCTAACCGAAGAACTGATGATTGTGCATGCCTTGGTGATACATCCCTGCGTTAACCTTGGGTTGACAACATCGATCTTCACTCCTTTTAGCTGCTAAAATCCTTTCCTTATCCTTAAAACATATTAGTTCCCACCAACGGTTGTTGAAATGGAAACCGTATCCAATCCGTTTCGTGAATCTAGCTCTCTCGAGCCTAGATAAATGGATGCGTTCAAGATTCTTTCCCAAGCTCATTTGAAGAAATAATAAAAAACAAGAATAGATAAACATTGAATTTATATTGAAACTAAAAACCAAGAACAAGAACAATTCGTCTCTCAACACCAAAAACCCAATAATCCCAAGCCAAATAAATTTAGTTCGTGGCTGGGTAAAGAATAAATAACAAGGAGAATAACCAGACATGATGTGATTACAAAATATAAATAAAATAGAGATGACACTCCTTTGGTTCTTGAATCCCTTTGGCTCGATCTCCCTCTAATTATACTCACTCTCTATGTTGTTGTTGCGATCTCTTTAAATAGATGAAGAAGAAGAGTTTGAATGCGTTTGAAATCCATGAGGAAATTATCTCTATCCAGCTGTGTATTTAAATTTAAATATGGAGAATTATCATATTTGATAAGGATAAGAATAAGAGATAATTCTTGGGAAAAGAAAGATAAATTCTATTTAATTGGAAAATAGAATAATTATCCCCTATTATCTCTCTTTATCTTCTGCCTTTATCTGCAGTAAATTCCCATTTGAATCTGGGCTTTATATTTTGCTTTCTAGATAATCCTGTGGATAAAGTTGTATTTATCCAGATATGTCGCGACAATCAGCTTCAGCAACTCCTTTAGTATTCTCCTTACTTGCCACAGCAATCCTGTCCTCTACAAAATAGAGCAAACCAGAAGCGACTTTACCACAAAAACCAAAAAAATGTAATACCAAGCTCATTAACGAAGGAAACTAGAAAACTATGCATGAATGCCTATCAATGCAACTAAAATAGGCCTAAGTCTAACAATTATATGAGTAAAAAGGGTAGGAAAAATAATACTTTTACACACTTATCACTGACCAACTGTGTTGATCATATTAAACATCACAAGCTTCAATTCAAATTGAGTGGCTTGATCTCAAGTGTGACAACTCTAGGAGTGAGACCATCAAGATCTTGCTTTAAGTAGTCTCGGATGGGTCAGTTTCGTACGGTAACAAGTTGGTCTCGTAAATTTGCTACATCTCCTGCTGCTACATTCAGATTGCCATTGGCATTCAGGTTGCCAGCTGGATCATTAGGTGGATCTGCCATTTATGCTCCCAACTCTCTTCTACGTCTACAAAGAACGCGTTCAATCTTTGGTTCAAATGGATAATCTGATGTCTTGCCCTGGTCATACACCTATGCAAAGCCAAAGTTATTAGCCTCTTGAAACCGAACACAAAAATAAATAAATAAAATGAACAAAGGTGCAAGAAAATAAAAACAAAGTCGCTATTGCCAATCCCCGGCAACGACGTCAAAAACTTATTGCGTGTTTTGAGTGCTTCACAATGGTGTAAGTATGCACATTGCAAGTTATAGTATAGTAAAGATATTGTCTCCTCAGGGATTGGTGAAACTCTAATTTTTAAATTTTCGCACTGAAAAGATAAATGATTAGTGATGATAGGCATTGGAAGTAAAAAGTAAAATAATTAAACAAGTAAAATAAATGAAGAAAGTAATCGAATAAGAGAGTAGGCCAGGTTATCGTGAGTAGTGGTGCAATGGTTGATTGGATTGTCGTGGCAATTGATTGCTGAGGCAACTTAATTGTTATGGCAACTAAGACCGGCTGAATAGCCGTGGCAACTAGGTCACAATTTATGTCGTGGCAACTGGAACTGGTTTTAATGCCATGGCAACTGGGTTTCTTCCTTCAAAGCTCGGCGAAGCATTCTTCAATGTCTTCTTGTTATCCTTAACTGAAGAACTAGTTAGCTGTGCATGCCTTGGTGATACATCCCTGCTTTAACCTTGGATGAACAACAACCGATCTACGCTTCTTTTAGCCGTTGAAATCCAACCCTTATTACTGAGGTGGATTAATCTTCATCAACGAATTGTTGAGTGAAGACCATGTTCATTCGTTTCTTGAATCTAACTCTCCCAAGTATAGATAAATAGGTAACTCTCGAGATCCTATCCCAATTCACTCGAAATCAAAAATAAGAACCAAGAATGAACAAAATTTGAATTTAAATTGCAATCATTGAACCTAAACCATCCAAATGTTTATCACAACCACAACCCCAAATAACCCCAACCAATTTAAATTAGTTCATGGTTGGGGAAAAAGAAAATTCAATAAAAATGATCCCAGACATGGATCGCATAAAGTAAAAAAATGAAGAAGATGAAGTGTGCGATCAGCCTCCTTTCTAGAATCCAATTCCCCAAAATTTGACCCCTCAAAGTTGTGATTTGATCTTCTATTTAAAGGGGTTGATACAATCAACTTTGTTGTTGATGAAGAGAATTTGAATGCGTTTGAAATTTGAATATGGCCTTTATCTCCTGTGATCTGGATAATGTTGCGGACAATGTTATATTTATCCAAGATTATCTAGTTATGCCACGGCAATCAGCTTCAGCAACGCCTTCAGAAATAACCTCTTATTGCCACGGCAACTTCTTCAGCAGTGACCCCTACTTGCCATGGCAATCCAGTCCTGCACAAAATAAAACACAACAACAGCGATTTTTCCACAAAAACCAACCAGATGCAATACCAAGCTCATTAACTAAGGGAAATAGAAAACTATGCATGAATGCCTATCAATGTAACTAAAATGAGCCTAAGTCTAACAATAATATGAGTAAAAAGGGCAAGAAAAATAGTACTTTTGCACACTCATCAGCACACTAGGCTTAGTGAGGAGTGCTCAAAAACAACATACTGTCAATGCATTTAAAACCATTTCTCATCAACACATTGAAATCTCATTCCAATCATCTTTTAGACATCACTTAAATCATCATTTGAACATCATGCCTTGAAAACCATGCACTTACCACTTTCAAAAACCAGCATATTAAACCATATGCAACATGTGTCATTAACCATCAGCAAATTCCATTGCTAAACCTCAATTTAAGTCTTCCCATGCATAACAAACCATACGCAAAGCTTAAAGAGTAAACATTACATAAACCATTACATGGCACTCAAAAATTATATTGGCTTACAAGTGATCATTAACCAAGTTCTATTAACAAAACAGTTCAATGGATACAATGATTCAATAAGTGTCCTCCCAACACTTCAAGCCATCTCAACTGGAATAGCGATACAATCACAATCGCAGTACATTACAACCGGGTACACTTACAACCCACGGGGACACCAACCCCAACCCTCAGTTAGATGCTTAATCCACAAACAGGAGTTTACGGTACCATATAACCCCTCAACCATTAGGGTACTTGGATGGAGTATTCGGAACACCGTATAAAACCTTTTGACATCCAAGCCGACTTATTACAGTGCACTATCAATCCTATGGCCGGCCAACTATATTGGATGACATTTTCAAACCACATCAATTGGCAATATAATTCACAATTAACCACATACCTCATTATTTTTATATGCATTAAACCAAACCATTATCCAAAGGAACAAATCATGCTTTTTAACAAGTATTTCCACATACTTACAAGGATCACTTACCACATGCATCTTTCCACATCTCATGATTAAAAACAGTATCTCACATACTTTAAAACATGCTTAAACAATAGGTACCATGTAATTCAAAACAAGTGCAGAAATTCATTTCATAATAGCTCGACCGAGAGAGAAAACCACTTTATACTTACTTCTGAGTTTAAACCAGTGTTTCAAGCTAAGTTTAAATTCCTATAAACCACCTTTAAATCATTTCAAATATGAAATCCACATTCTCACTCACCGATACGCGAAACCTCAACTCGCCGACGCGAATTCAAATGTCTGAAGCCTCCAAAGCTTTACCAATAGCTTTTGAACTAGCCTTCCCTATTTTAACCACATAACAACAGAGGATTAATGCATTTCAATGCATTACAAACATTGCAACAACATTCCGTACAAACCTCAACAATTCTTTCACAATCACTCAACCACAACAACCGAAATCATCATCTACATCTTTGCAAATACAACACAGCCACAAACTAACAATCTAACACTTCCATTAACATCAATCAACACTTAAAAATAGGATTACATCATCCTTATATCTCCAACAACTAAACAGCCACCACAACACCTCAAAAACACAAATCTAACAACCTAAATAATTAGGGATTCAAGGAGTTTCGATATTTCAATGTTAAAAACAACTTATCAACATTATAAAACAACCAATACATGTTTAAAATCAATCATCAACACTGAAAAATAGATCCAATACGGATCTCCCTCAATTTCATCAGTTAAACCCAATTTAATCAAATAATCATCATAAAAACATAAAATCAGATTATAAATTATAAATCAAGGATCAAACACTTGGGAATATCAATAAAGAACCATTCAATAGAGGAGAAAAACGAACCTTACCTCTATTGTGTGATTTCTCACTCAATTGATTGATTAAAGCTTGAAAAACACAAGATTTCAATGAGATTTTGCAAATCAAAGATGAAGAATCATTTATAAATCAAGAATTCCAGAAAGTAGATCTCTCGCCTCTAAAAATTGATGAAATCAAGAGTGTTTGGCAGACTAGAAGTGAGGATAAAAGTTGAGAGAAAAGTTTACGTCAAATCTTATAAAAAATCAATAACTACCTTTTATTATAAAAACCTCTTTTTAATTAGCTAATAAAACACATGTTAAAAACCTTAATTGAGGGAAAAACCACCAGCCAAAACTTGGTAAAATAGCTCCCTAAGGATTCTAAGAAATTGACCCCTTTTCAAACTAGTCACCATTTAAAATAGTTTTAAAATCTTATATTTTGGTCGCCAACCAAAATGTCACCCTTACAATTTCAATTTTCTAAAATTGATTTCACCAAAATCATTTATATAATAAATAATGATTTTTAACCATTTTCCATATTTTTAGCTCATAAATATTTATTCCTGAATCTAAATCGAACCTCTAACCCGATTTACCGAACCGTCTAACCAGCCCTTAAACTACTAGGCCCAAAACTAGGGCGTTACATTTTAATTGTTGCTTGGGATTTGTATAAGGCCCTATATGCTTGATATTGCTTGGGATTTATGTTTTGGATGATGAGTAGGAAGCATGCCTATAGATGTTGTGGATATTTGAGCTATACTTGATTGAACTGCTTTAAATGCTTGAATGATTGTGATAACTTTGTCGTTGTTGATATATGATGTCTACTTAAGGTTTGAACATATTTAGAGTGAACCAAAGTGTCATATGTTAGACCTAGGGTTTATTAAAGGCCTTCACGTACCGGTAGGGGTACATTGGTTTTGGTACGCGGGGTCTGGTGAGGCTCAAAGCTGCAAAAATATATAAAGGGTATCGATATGCCTAGCCATCAAATCGATACGCCTTTTGCCACTAGAATCCGTATTATGAAAATATTTATTAAGGGATCGATACGAGGGTGGCACCATATCGGTACGAGTTTGTCCTATGCACCGTATCAATACGAGTATACAAGTATCAGTAGCTATTTTGTTAGTTAAGACGTACCGATACGATGATATTCAAATCTATACGCAATGATTTTTTCTATAGTTTCTTGCTTGCTGAAGTTTGAAATTATGCATTTTAGTCCTTAAATATTGTGTATGCAATTATATGAGTTTGGATGCTTGCTTTAATCTAGAAATTAACATGCGAGGATGGAATCTGATTAATGAAGGATTGGTAATTTGGAACTTGGTTAAGTTCTTGTAATTTTTAGAAATTACATTTTGGTCCCCAAAGTACATGTTTGAGCAATTGAACCTTGTTATTAGTTCAGGCTTGCTTCAGTAAACCTAATGAAGCCCTTTTAACTAGGTTTCAGCTAGGCCAGGCTAAAGGGGCTACATTTGTTGGTATCAAAGTCATGTTTCAAAAAGTTGGGATATAGTTGATAATTATTCATTACTGTTTGCTGTGCACGGTGATTGTTTATATATATGGTGATTGATATATGCTACATCGGGGTATTTTGGTGACACATTGCCTTATTACTATAGTTATAAAATGATTTTGGTTTGAAATGAAAGTATTGGATCCTTGCTTGAAGTCAGCCTGATTGTTTTGTTATGTTAGATACATTTTTATATGATGCCACCGAGGAGAGAATTGAGATCGAGCATGAGTGCTGCTGTTGTGTGGCAAGGGGATAAGGAGAATGTTATACATGTTGGAGGTTTGCTACCTCTGCCTAATCCACTTGAGGGAGTGGGGCATGTACCATATGCACCATCTAGTTTGATGTATGATGATATAAAGCCTTTGATACAAGAAATGACTGGAGCGTTTTAGGCTGCGGTGGCTGGAGTAAATGTACCTACACCGGCACCAATTGCTGCTGCTAATTCAGGTTTGCCGTTAGAGCATTTGTGTAGTCTGGGAGGAGTTGAGTTTAGAGGGTTAGCACCTGAGGCATCCGATAAGTGGTTTGCCAGTATAGATCAGATTTTGGATCAGATGAGGTACAATAATATTCGTAAGCTGGGATGTGCGGTGCCCCTATTGCAAGGTGATGCATATAGTTGGTGGACTTCTATAATCACGGGCATAGGACCTAGTGATGTGACACGGAGTTCTTTCAAGCTGCCTTTAGAAGAATTATCTGGGAGTTAGATATTTGGACGAGAATTCATGGCCTTAGTTCAGGGTAGTATGTTAGTATCTGAGTACGAGGTACAGTTCGTGATGCTGAGTCAGTATGCGCTTGAGTTAGTGCCGAATAAGTGGCATCGTTGTGACCGATTCTATTATGGATTGGTATATGATGTTAAGACAACTATATTGCTACTGACTATACTGATTTTGATGTGTTGGTTACATAGGCGAAGGACATTGAGCAGAACTTGGGTTTATCTTTTCATTTGGGAGGTTCTGGCACTAGGAAGAAAGCTAGAAATTTTGGTTCCGGTGGTGGTCAATTTAAGAGACACCGTGATAGGAGGTATCGCCTTGAGCAAAGACAGGGTAGAAGTAATGCTGGGCGAGGGTCACAAGGCCATAGTACCCATGTTAGAGCTTTACATAATACCTGTTGGGTATGTGGTACGCAAGATCAGAAGAGGCAAGACTGTCTATATTTGGTTAGAGAGGGAGATGTTCCTTTATCGGTTGTTGCTAATTTTTGTTAGAGTTATAGATCTAGGGTTTAGGGTTAGGGATAGACATGCACCTGTACCTATTGTTGAGCCATAGAGAGGCCGTGGACGTGGTCGAGGTAATTTCCAGCGAAGGGAGGAAGGTCAGAGGACTGTTGCTCATACAATGGTAGTTCAACCTAAGGGTGGTAAACCTACAAGGATCTATGCGCATCGTGAGGGAAGGAATGACACTGATGTGATTGCAAGTACTTTTACCTTGCAGCCTATGTCATTACTTTCTCTAATAGATTTTGCTTCTACACATTCATATATTTTCTATGAGCATGCACATTTGCTTAATATACCGATAGAAGTGTTAAATATGGGTATGCAAGTAAATAGATCTTTTGGAGAGACGATTGTTACTGGAGGTTGTATAGGAGATATTCTTTGGTTGTTAAAGGTCACGTATTTGCTGTTGATCTAATAGAGTTTCCGTTTCATGGTTTTGATGTGATCTTGGGTATGGATTGGTTATCTGAGCATAGGGTTGTGGTTGAATTTGTAACCAAGTGAGTTACGTTGAAACTTGCTAATGATTATGAAGTGGTGGTTGTGGGTGAGAATGTTAAGTTCTTGTCCGATGTGGTTTTGAATTTAGAAGCACATAAGTTGTTAGAGTTTGGGTGTCAAGCATATCTGACCTATGTTATGAACCCAGATATAAAGGAGGTGCGTGTTCAAGATATCCATACCGTTTGTGATTTCCCGGGGGTGTTTTCGAAGGAGTTGCCTGGGTTGCCGCCATATAGAGTGCTGAAGTTTTGTATTAAGATGTATACAAATACAACTCCAGTGTCGATTACATCGTATCGTATGGCACCAAAGGGGTTAAAGGAGTTGAAGACACAACTAGTGTGTCAAACAAGTTGACAATTAAGAATGAGTATCCTTTACAGTGAATTGGCGACTTGTTTGATCAATTTTGGGGTGCTATGGTGTTTTCTAAGATCAATTTGTGATCTGGATGCTATCAATTAAAGGTTAAGGATAAGGACGTGCTGAAGACTACTTTTCGCACACGATATGAGCATTATGAGTTCTTAGTGATGCAGTTCGAGTTGACGAATGCACCTGCAGCTTTCATGGATACGATGAATAGGGTATTCCATGAATTCTTGGACCAGTTCGTAGTGGTGTTTATTGATGATATCTCGTTTACTCTCGTACCGAAGAGGGTTATGATCGACACGTGCAAATTGTGTTGCAAGCCTTGATGGATAATTAGCTTTATGCTAAGTTGAGCAAGTGTGAGTTTTGGATTAAAGAAATAGTCTTCCTTGGTCATGTTGTTTTGGCGGAAGGTATTCATATGTATCCCCAAAAGATTGAAGCAGTGGTGAATTGGAAGCAACCTAAGTCGATGACGGAGGTTCGTATTTTCTTGGGTTGGCAGGTTATTATCGTTGTTTTGTAGAAGGGTTCTCAAGGGTTGCTGCTCTGTTGACCAAGTTGTTACAAAAGGATGTATGTTTTAAATGGACGGAGGGTAGACAACAAGCTTTTGAGAAGTTGAAGGAAGCTTTAACGCAAGCTCTGATCTTGATTCAACCTGAGTCAGGAAAAGAGGTTGTGGTTTATAGCGATGCATCATATGTTGGTTTAGGGTGTGTGCTGATGCAAGACGAGAAAGTTGTGACTTATGAATCAAGGTAGTTCAAGGTGCACGAGCGCAAATATCCTACGCATGATTTAGAGCTTGCTGCGGTGGTGTTTGCATTGAAGATTTGGAGGCATTATCTATATGGTGAGAAGTGTATTGTGTATACAGATCATAAGAGTTTGAAATATTTGTTGTCGCAAAAGGAGTTGAATCTTAGACAACATAGATGGTTAGAGTTGCTTAAGGATTATGTTTGACAATCGAGTATCACCCGGACAAGGCGAATGTTGTGGCTGATGCTTTGAGTGGAAAAATGGTTGTTGAGTTGAGGTCCATTTTTGTAACACCCTCAACGTATATTCAATATTCGAATACACATTATAGATGTTACTAACTAATTTACACTGATTTTTAGGCTTGTAAATTTTTTTGATGCAAAACTAATTTGATTAAACAACCCTTTCTCAGTTTTCATTAAATTACAAATCTGTCTAGAGTCACCTAGTTTCGACCCTGAATTGGTTTAAAATACTTTAAGCAGTTATTAAAATGAAATATAATTCAGGGTGAAAACTATGTGTGCTATCTAGACCCTTTCTTGATTTTAAAATCACTACGCGATAAACCACCAACTAAGTTTAAAATCGTTTGAAGCATATTTTCTGATATTCTTAATTCCTCAAACTAAGTAATGTTTCTAGATCATACATCCACATTAACTCATAAGTAGAGTAAAAAATTTAGATATACAAAATAACTACTTATTTAATATCTATACATGCTCACTAGACTAGGATGTGGTGATACTTACTAATAATGCAGGCTAACTTGATCCAATGATGTGCAGCTCCTCCTCTGCTATCTAGTCTGAAGTACCTACGTGTTATATGAAACACACACTAAGTATAACTTAGTGAGGCATAATCATAACAATATAAAACAATGATTATAAATAACACAGCCCTGCAAAATGGCAAGCGATTTCCAATTGCAGTTGATAATATTTTATCATGCATAAAACTACCTTACATGTATAGTTCATTAAACCAATATAATATTCAAATCATAGGATTAGATCTGTCTTACTAGTCTTGTGTACGTTAAGCTTTTTAGCTTAACAACCTGCATAAATGCATTTCAAGTATTATAGCCCAAAGTACAAAATCATGTGATGTTATGGTACGCAAGTCATCACGACACCGTATTGTCTGCATCGCCGAAACGAATGAGATGAGTACGTACTCGAGGACTCTCTTTGCTTCTCATAATCGCATATTTTGTGCTAACAACACCGAAGTGTCTGAACAACGCCATAGCGTCGAAGTCGACATCGAAGTGTCTAAACATCATCGAAGTGACTGAAACGCACCGTAGTGCTAGGACACAACTGCTAAGACTCTATGGATATCCAACTATACAAAGACTCTCACACTAGTACTCGGGCATAGAATTGTAATAATTCATTATTCAATATCCAATCCATGAGTAATATCATGCATAATTCAATAATGGGCAGTTCATACCCAATATGCAAAATTCAATTTACCTTGGGTAAATCATTATTCTACAATCATTGTATCAATATGCCATTTAATATTTCATGCTATTTGCTTAAATAAGCAATCATACCTTTTTATTTATACCAAGGCCGACTCATCGCAAGTCGTCCTATTTAACAACATGTCATAAATACATATAATGAACTCACCTGGGCCATGCATGATATTAGCCTCACTAAGCTATCTCGATACTTTTTCTTTGCTTTCCTTTGATCTGGTACCCTTAGCCTCGTTAATAGCTGTACAGTACCATTTGAACATATATAATAATATTCATGTTAGATTCTTAATCTAACATTGCTTAACTATACTATACTAGTATAATTATCCGAATATAGAATATTTCCAAAAATGTTTATTTTTTCCTTTAATAATGCCGAATTGTTCATTATGGTCCCTAGTGACCATTTTGCACATTTAACAATTTATTCCAGCTCGAATCACAATTATTCAATAATTCCATCATTTTCACTAACTTTTATTCAATACCCTTCATCCACTAACTTTTACCAAAGTGACATTTTAGTCACTAATTTTACACATAAATATAATTTTTTCTCACATTTTCCCCTACTTTTAGACCAAAGCTGAATTGGCCCTTAAACTAACCAGGGCTATCGAAATGGTCTCTTGCCATTTCCTTTCTTGTCAATTTAGTCCATTGGGCTCTACTTTCATTTCTAACTTCATACAACATATTCGATTCATAAAATCTCATAATCATAATTTCCATAAAATTTTCCCACTATTCCTTCCATGTGGCCAGATTGGTCACTTAAAGGACTAGTTGAGGATTTTTCATTATTACATCAAAATCAAGCTTCTAATATCATCAATCATTCATTTTCATCATCAATTTCAAAACCTTAAATAAAATCTCAAATTCTAGGGTTAGGGTTTTTTTTAACCTTAAACATGAAATTAATCACAATCTAAGCTTGATTTCATCTCTACAACACTAGATTTGCATAGATCAAGCTTCAATCTAAACATGGAACATGAAACCCTATTTTCTCTCTCTTCAAGAACATTATCAAATCTTCACAACTCTTGATAAAATTACTATCAAATGAAAGATAATTGAAAATAGATCAACTTTCTACCAAAAACATACCTTGAATCTTGTTAAGGAGCCCAAAAAATGCTTGGAGAAAATTTTGTGTATTTTTTTCTCCCTTTCCCATGGTGTTCGAAAATAAGGTTGAAGAAGATGAACATTTTGTTCATCTTTTATTAATTTATGCCACATGTAATTGATAAATTGAATTTTTTATTCAATTTAGTCCTTATTCCAAAATTAACCTCCAACTGAATCATAATTTACAAGTTGCCATTCTAGTTCAATTCCAACCAAATTCCATTCAATTCTAACCAAACTAGAGTAATGCTTTCACATGGGAAATTACCATATTGCCCATGGTACATTCAAATATTTCAAAATTACCATTGTGACCAAATTACCAAAACTAGTCACTTAAATCACTAATTTTGCCATTTTGCAAAAATCCAACTATTCTAGTTAGATCACAATCAACCAATAAATAATTTATTCATAAAATAATATTTTATGAATTTTCTGTGACTTATGGAACAACCTCTGAAATTTCGATTCGATCCGATTTTTTGATATTCACTTACTACTTCTACTGCGATTTCCCCTTCACTGGGCTATCAAATAAATTCTAAAAATTCTTTATTTCCATATCTGAAAAATAAATAATATTATCAAATAAAATATTCCTATTTATGAAGTCAAACTTAAAATTTTGATTCGGTCCAAATATACCGATAATTATCCAAAATCTTTTTCAAATACAATTTCTCTTAATATTTCTTAATCAGCTATCCATATGAAAAATATTAACTCGGACTGATTCCTTTTTATCAATCTAAAGTACTGACATGGGACCTTCCCAGGAGGTCACCCATCCTAGTGCTACTCTAGCCTGAGCACGGTTAACTTTGCAGTTTGATCGAAATTCAATATCTTATACTACATTTTTATTCCCGAAATCTATTTTAGATTTTTCTCCATGTAATTTTATTCGAATCAAATATCTGCTCATTCCCCTGATTGTTCGATCAAGAATAAATTTCTGCATAAATCTTATACCAGAAATCTGACTATACAAATCATCTTCCTGTAACCTACACCAATATGACCAATTCACATCATACCTCCGCCGCACCACAATAAGGACCATAGCCCAAGGACCGTACTCCACCCGTATCAAATGAGCTCATAAATTTTATAGCATGCCAATTGTATCCAATTCCACTCGAATCCAAGGTTCAATAACAATAGTCCAGTAGCAATACTTTCAATAGCAATGATTCGATAACATCATTTCCATAACAATGGATCAATAGCAATGCTTTAGTGCCGAGAAGCAATAACTATGATTCAATACAATATCCGATAACAATAAATCAATACTGATATTCCAATAGAAATGTTCAAGGCTCAATGATCAATGATTCCATATGTCAATGCTTTGATGATTTTGATGACCATAACAACGATGCTACGGACAATAAATCAATGTAGTACTTACCCATATAGCTATCAACAATGTTTTATGCAATATCCTTAATACACAAGGTTAGCAATGCAATAATCAATATTCAAAGATTCAGGAAAGGCACCTAGCCTATTCCCAATACTCCGACTACATTCACCTTGATTTTCGAAGCTTTTATAGCTCTCGAATTTAAACTCTTTTGTTCCTAGCTTTAGATGGAGATGGTGCCCTTTCTTTCTCCAAATCTTGAGCCAACCAATGGCTATTCAATAGTATCAATGAATCAAAAGAAGCTTGAGTTTAGGAGATTCAATAAGAGAGGTGTTAGCTTGGCTTCAAGGAAGAAAACAATAATGGTGGTGCTTACTTGCTGAAAAGCAAAAGATGAATACAAAGAGAGAAAGGGGTTTCGGTGAGATATAAGTGAATTCTAAGTGTAAGAAACACTCAATAAGTTTAGGATATCAACCGATTAAGGTTTCCTTCAAAGATGGGTAAGCTATAAACAATAATTTCCATCTTTTCATTCTTTTTCCTCAATTCAAGACAATCCATCAATTGTCATATTTTCTTAAGCAAAGGGAACCAATATCACGTGAGATGGAGGCGAGCAAGGAGGTGACTTACCTCAAAGTGGGATAATTACGAGAGTGGTCCCTCAACTTTTTAAACTTTACCTTATTTCCCCCAAACTTTTAATTATTTCAATTTAGTCACTAAACAATTTTTAATAAGTTCAATAGGGTCCTTAATCAATAATTTGACTTAGTTAGAGTCCAATGTCAGTATATGTGACACACGGTCAAAGTCAATGCAATATCTAAACCTTTTCGGTGTAGGGTCCTTAACCAATTCCGACTAGACTGGTTTTTTGGGGTGTTACAACTTTCCCCCTTAAGAAAAATTCGTCCTTGAATTTTTACCTGAACCGAAGAGATGAGGATATTGCTGCTTCATTGTCTCCTCAGGTTCCCAGGTAGTTTCTTCAACAGTATGGCTTCTCCAGAGACTTTAACTAACGGCACAGATCTGTTGCGAAGCCTCGTAACTTCCCTTGCAAGAATTTGAACCAGTTCTTCCTCTTAGGTCAAATCCAGTTGAATTTGTATAGATTCATTCTCAATAATATGTGACGGGTCGAAACGGTATTTTTGGAGCATTGAAACATAGAATAAATTATGGATCTTGCACAATTCTGAAGGTAGTGCCAAACGATATGCCAGAGGGCCAACTTTCTCAATAATTTCAAAGGGGCCAATGAATCGGGGACTCAACTTCCCCTTTTTACTAAACCTCAGTATCTTTTTCCATGGAGAAACTTTAAGGAAAGCTTTCTCACCAACCTTGTACTGTATATCCCTTCTCTTAATATCAACATAAGACTTTTAATGGTCGAAGACTACCTTTAAGCGGTTGTAGATGATGATAACCCATCCTTCAGTTTCTCGAAGTAAGTTAGGGCCCAACATCTTGCCTTCGCAGAGTTCAGACCAACACAAAGGAGTTTTGCATCGTCTGCCATTCAACGCCACTTATAGAGCCATTTTGATGGAAGCTTGATGACTATTGTTGTAGGCAAACTCGATAAGAGGTAGGGATTTCTCACAAGATCCTTCGAAATTAATGATGTATGCTCACAACATGTCTTCCAGATTCTGAATTACCCTTTCTGATTGGCTGTCAGATTGAGGGTGGAAAGGCATTCTAAGATTAACTTTGGTACCCAAAGTCTCTTACAGGGTCTTTTATAATCGAGATGCAAATCGAGGGTCTCAGTCAAAGATGATAGACTTTAGCACTCCATGGAGTCGAATAACTGCCTTGATGTACAAAGCTAGCTAATTTAGGAAGCTGTTACCTCTCCAAAAGTACTATTTTTAATGTCAGTCTTACAATGCTTTTGCTTGTTTTTAGGTACATTTAGTTGCATTAGGATGTTAAAACTATGCATTTGCATAAGGAGTTTAGAATTCTGTCTATGCCAGTGTGAAGGGTTGTTTTGTTGGCAGTTTTGCAGGTTCGGTATAGGATTTGGCCCAGAAAAGCAATACATGAAGGAATATTAGAGAAAATGTCGGGTGCTGTTGGCACAGATAGACCAGATAATGCCAAGCACCGGTTGGCAGAGAAGTGAACTTGATGCCATGCCAAGAAGCTGTTGGGCCTTGAAAAAATAGGACATGATCAGGCTCCGAAAAGATAGCAATTGGATCAATCTCCAAAAAATAGTGGATAAGATGGTGCCAAGACTGGTTGGCAGATTCATGCTAAGCTTGGATGCCAAGGCAGCGTCGGCAGTATGATGTCAGCCCTAGCCTGATCAGCTCTCATTCAAACTTGGATAAGATGATTATCTCTTATCTCTTCAGCATTTAAAATTCAAATAAGGAGCTCATCCTATCCCTTTCTTGCACACCAATTTAAACACTAATCGAGGAGGACTTTGAAAAAAATGAGTTGATAGACGATCAGAGCGAAGAGTTGGCGTGCAACGATTGACAACTGACTGCACTGTGGAAGGGTGGCTCGACCAGCTTGGCCGAGAAGCCTGGATCTTGAAGAGCTGTATCGAGAGACCCCTTCTAGCCCATTTTCTCTTTCAAGTTATTTTATTTTGTTTTAAATGATGATGTACTTGGGAAACGTTTATGGTTTTTTGGTTAAGTCCCTCACCATGAACTAATTTCATAGTTGGTTGGGGATGTTTGCGTTGAACGCTATTTTATGTTTTAGTTTTTAATAATAAATTTGCCTTGGTAATGTTTTATCTATTCAACATACGTTAATGCTTTCTAAATACTATGCCAAGCGAGAGATGGCACTATTGGCCTATTGTTCCTCAATATCTTAACAGACTTAGGGTGGCAACGATCGAGTTGTTGAATACTAAGGAGAGAAGCTTCGAGAGAAGTCATTCAAGTAGATGAACTTACTTCGGGAGTGAAATCTACCCCTTAGGAGTATAGATTGGATCTTAATCAAATTGGTTTATTTAAAAGCATGCACTATAGAGATATAGGGGTTTTTACATGATCAGTTTAGGGCAATGACCATCGAGAGAGGCTTTGCTAATTTTGAATCTGCTCGACAAACAATGCCAAGACAGGTTGTTATTAAAGACTGGCACGACATGAATAGCGTGAAAACCAGGCATTTCCTGCCAACGCTCATCATTCATTAAAGCACATTCCTTGCCAACGTCTTTACTTTACTTTTATTTCTTTTCTTTTCAATTATTTCCAAAACCAACTTCAAAACAAAACAACTTTTTCTCAAGGCAAGTAACAATCAAGGCAATTGAATTCCAAGTCAATCTCTGTGGGATCGATACTCAGCTTACCAGCTGTATTACTTACATACCGTGTATACTTGCATGCAAAAGACTCATCTTGGCACTATTTTTTATTTTTCCAACACATATCTTTTGCCCCTTTTGCCAGCATTCACTTAGAGAGTCTACAAGTTTTTGGCGCCATTGCCGGGGATTGCAACGAAATTGATTGTTTTTAAATCTTTACTTGTCTTTCTTTTATTTTTATTTTTGTTTTTGTTTTCACCTTTTATTTTTGTCGGTGTATGACCAGAAGCCATCCTGTGGTGGACGAGTAGCCATACGATCCGCAAATTGAGAAAACCTTGCAAAGGTTAAAAAGAAGATTTTGAGACATGCAAAACGAAGGTAATGGAGGGAAATGATGTAGTGAATATTGGAGGAAATCCACTGAACAATGAGATACCACCACCACCTGATGTCCCAGTTATTAATGAGAGACCTATTAGAGAACATTCGACACCAACCATTGACAATTTGATGCTAGGACTTGTTGGCACAGAGGTAAACGCTGTTAATTTTGAACTTAAGTTGATAATGATTTAAACTCTTTTGAATATAGGTCAGTTTGATAGAGCACTTACTAGAGATCCGAGACAACATCTGAAGCAGTTCATGGAGATTTGCCAGTTATTCCAACAAAATGGAGTACCTGAAGATACCGTGAAGCTGAAGTTATTTACTTTTTCTTTGAGAAATAGAGCGAAGGCTTGTCTTAATTCCTTGCCACCTGGCTCAGTCACTTTATGGGCAGACCTATGCCAGAAGTTCTTGACAAGATTCCAGCCGCCAGCACTCACTGCCAAGCTACGAAGTGCGATCATTACATTGAGGCAAGCTGAGGATGAGACCTTATACTTCGGAACGATTTAAAGACCTGTTGAGGAGGTGTACTATGTATGGATTCCCGAATTGGACCCAGATACAAACCTTTTACAATGGATTAAATGCACAAACTAGGACTGTTGTTGACACTTCAGCAGCTGGTTCGTTGCTTGACAAGACATATACCGAAGCTGTTGACATTTTAGAGAGGATTGCAATAAAATATTTTGAATATCCTGTTAGGAGACTTGGGACCAGAACTAAAACCACTGGGAAATTTTAGGTTGATGAACTAACGTCCATTCATGCCTAGATTTCCAACCTTACTAGCATGGTGAGAATTTTGCAAAAGAACAATGAGTCCCAAGAAGTCAAAGCATTAGACCTATTATGTACAATTTATGGAGAGAATCATCATGTGGATGAATGCCCTGCCAACCCTGAATCGGTAAATTTTGTTGGCAATGTTAATCATTACTATAATCCTAACTCCAATACTTTTAATGCAGGTTGGAGACATCACCCTAACTTAGCATGGGGAAATCAAGGAGGTAACCAGTACAATGCCCAACGCCAAAATACCTAGAGGCAGAATAACAATGCCATGCTAGCTTTCAACAACAATGGCATGCCAACATTCTATCAGAATGCCATGCCGCAGAATGCTCAAAAAAATTTCTAGCAAGGGAAGAGATTCAACCAAGGAGGCACTCTTACAGAGTATATGGAGAGGAATGATGCCACAGTCCAGAGTTTGGCAGCGTCAATGAGGAACTTGGAAGTATAGATTGGGCAATTTGCCAATGCGCTCAGCAATCGACCCCAAGGAACATTGCCAAGTGACACAAAGGATGCTCAACATAAAGACAATGAGCAATGCAAAGCTATAACTCTTCGGAGTGACAAGTAGTGCGAGATGGAGAAGGTTGCTAAGCAGCCAATTAATTGTCGAGTTGAGAAGCCTATGCCAGCAGATAATCCCAAGGAAGTAGAGAAAGAGGAAACAAAAACAGATGATGCCAGAACTGATGCTAGACAGCATACCAATGCCAACACCAATGCCAAAACAGATGCCAAGTAGGATGCCATAATTGATGCCAAACCGGATGCCAGAATTGATGCCAAACTGACTTGTAGCGATGTCCCTCATTCGTTGTTCGCTAAAAAGTATTTTTTATTTTATTTTGTTTTGAAAATAATGTCTTCCGTGGGGGTTTTTTGCAAAAAGCATGTTTTATTAAAAAAGGAGTCGCCACCGGCCACTAAGGTAGGTCGGACACCATAAAACCAGAGATTTTAAAACTAAGGGGTTCGAGACTCAGTTATGGATGGGGAAGGATTAGCACCCCCACACCGCCCAAAATTGGTACTTTAATAATTACCGCTTTATTAATATTAAACTTTTTGGATTAAAGTAACGATTAAATTAAAATTTGGTTATAAGTGCGAGTATATTTTAAAAGCCTTGTTATCCGAGAGTAAACGCCCAACCACCATCACTACACCTGATACTGGCCTCGTTTACACTCGAATAAAAGGGCACAACATTGACAAATAATATATCGTTATGCGACCTTAGCAAACAAATTATAAAACATACAATTTACATTGACATGGTGAAAGACAAAATAAATAATAAAAACACGGATATCACAAAACTAAACAAAGATAGTAAAATGCATGGGCATGATTAACATAACATATCACAATAAAAAACAAAGCATAAACAAGTGAGAGAAAACATACCTCAAAATTAAAAGAAAAGAAAACATGCTTCAAAAATTAATAGATCAAATATATACATATAAAGATGCAACATATGCATGATATACATGTAACATGGTATTAAACTAACAAATCGAAGCAAAAAGCGAACATAAAAAAAACTAGTACTTAACATATGAGACATTTTAAAATAAAGTAAAAACATGACACTATTATATGACACATATCATCCATTTTTAACATGTAACCTAAAATGCAAAACGAACATAAAAAAGCTAACATTAAAACATATTATGAACAAACGAAGCTAAACACATTGGTACGATAATGCATATGAAAAAAGACATACATAAATGAACATGGTGAAAACAACAAATGCATGAAAACATAAAGGACATACTAATCATAGGTAGACATGATACATTCATTATACTAAAACAAAATACATAAAAAAACATGTACAAACCAAGCATACGAAATAAAGCATGATATAACACATCCTATAAAACATAAAAAACATGATATTAAACAATATGAATATGTGAACGACATAACAAGCTAAAACAAAAAATAAAAAACAATGGACATAAATGATTAAAACATAGGACTAAAATGAAATAAAATGAAACAGAATGATAGGAATTAAATAAATAAAAAATGCATTCTGGGGCTTAATTAAAAACTGTAAAAAACTCATAGGGATTGGACTTGTGATTAAACCAAGGGGCAAGCCCAAGCTGAAAACATTGGAAATGCGGAGGGACTAGGGGTGAGATTTTGCCATTTATAAAATTGGATTCGGTTAATTTATGGGTGAAAATGAAATAGTTTTTAAAATGAGGGGGAACGAGGTTGCAATTGTACCAAGGGGCAAGCCCAAATCGAAAAATTAGGGAGGACGAAGGTCCTTGTTATGTGATTAAACCATTAAAAAAACTTATAAACTCTATAAAAAAACCCTAAACGGCTCACAATCCCCTCTTTTGCCAATTAAAAATTTTATCCCTAAAAATAAAGCCTTCCTTGTCTCTTTTCTCTAACTGAAACCAATGAAACCCCAAGAAGAACTCTGACCACCGATTGCTCTGCTGCCGGCCGCCGCTAGTCGACAAGACTAAAAAAATACCAAAACACTAACTTTTCCACCCCAAAATTCCTATTTTTTATTGGTTCTGGAAAAAGCCGAACCAAAAAACATTTAAAACCCCTTTTAAAAAAAACACGATCGTCCCCCTTTTAAACACCATCAACCTACTCCGATTCACCCATACAAGAGTTTCTCACAAAATAGGGGAACAGACGATGAAGGTAAACTCTCCCCTTTTTCTTTTTGTTCTTTTTGTATTCACGCATGCAAGAAAAAGAAGAAAAATGATTACCGCTGAGAATTTTTTGGTTATTGATTCTCGTGTCTGATGATTGAGTACAAAATAGTTGGATACATCTCTGTATATGCATCTTTTTTATTTGGTTGCTTAGAATCTTATGCTAAAATTGCTATTGCCGTGATTGATAATAATTTAAGATCTGACTTCTGCATTTTTGGCATGTTTGGACGGTACGACCGATGAGGGGTGGCATGTACGGCGGCAGAGGGTGGTTGGAGAGCGTGAAGAGTTACCAGATCCATTCTTGACTGTTGAATCAAATTTGATCCAACGGGTTGAGATTGACTGAAGATGAGCGGCCAGGATTCGATCTGTGAAAGACGAGGCTACATGGGGATCTTGACACGTGGTGCATGGAAAATAAACGGTTTCGCACGTGCGAGTGAGAAATTGAACAGCCTAGGGGAACGCTCCACGCGAGCCAGCTGGATCATCTTGGGTTGATCGGGGCCGTTGGATATGGATCTGATCTAACGACCCTCTTTTAGCTGCTGCAAAAGAAGATGATGTATATTAAGGTTTTTGATATATTTTGGCTGGCCAGCTTGGGCCTGATGTAATAATTTTTGGGTTTTAGATATTTGGTTGTAACTTGGACTGGACATTCAATAATAACTTATGGGTTTTTAATATTATATCTAATATGTTTTAACCCATTTAACATGTTGACATAATAATAATAATAATAATAAAAATACATGCGTACACACACATATAATATACGTACACACAAATTAATATATACACATGCAAACACCTACACGTATGCATACATATACATACATACACATAATATTTAAATAACATACCTACACACGTATAAACAACATTATCATATATATTATATACGTTTAAACACATAACACACAAGCATATATTTGTTCACACACATAATGTGCATATACAAATAATGTATACATAAAATACATAAAATATAAACAAACATGTGACACACATATACTATAATAAATATTAACACGTACATGTATCACACACATATTTTATGCATATGTTAATCACACGTACATAATTAACATACATACTAATATAATATATGCATACATGCAATAATAATATCTATTAATTATTATACTAATATATTAAGACTATTTACAAACTGAATAAAAATGAGCGATTACAAGACTGATGCCAGTACTGCCTCGGTAAAGCCAGCAGCGCCGACATATGTTTATCTGCCACCACCATTTCCAGCGAGACTTCAAAAGCATAAGCAAGACCATCAATTCAATCGTTTCTTAGAGGTTCTTAAGCAATTGCAAATCAACATTCCATTGGTACAAGCCCTTGAGTAGATGCCCAACTATGTTAAATTCATGAAGGACATCCTGTCCAAGAAGAGGAAGTTGGGAGACTTTGAAACTGTTGCTTTGACCGAAGGATGTAGTGCCATGATCCTAAACTGATTGCCACCAAAGCTGAAAGATTTGGGGAGTTTCACTATTCCCTACACCATTGGCAGCAAATTCATGGGCAGGGCACTATGTGACTTAGGAGCCAACATCAACTTGATGCCAATGTCAGTTTTCAGGAAGCTTGGCATAGAAGCCAGACCTACCACGGTGTCACTTCAGCTGGCAGACCGATCCTATGCACATTCCAAGGGTAAGATTGAGGATGTGTTGGTAAAGGTACACAAATTTATTTTTCTAGCCAATTTTATCATTTTGGATTATGAGGCTGATATTAATGTCCCGATTATTTTGGGTAGACCTTTTCTTGCCATGGGTAGGGCTTTGATTGACATTCATAAAGGGGAACTAACAATGCGCATGAATGACCAGCATGTTACATTTAATGTGTTTCAAGCTTTGAAATGTGCAGATGAACCTGATAAATACCAAGAAGAGGAGATGATAGAGTCCATTTACATTATTGACACGACACATTTATGCCAGGATACAAAATTCAATGCCAGCGACTTAGACGGCATAGCTGAATTATTTGAGGAACTAGAAGAATCAGTCTTGGAGGCTGAGGAGGCGAGTTATTTTGAGCCACTAAAGTTGGCCGGCAGAGAAATCAAGGCACCTAGACCATCAATTGAGGAGCCACCATTGTTGGAACTAAAACCAGTGCCAGATCACTTGAAGTATGCTTATTTAGGTAACCACTACTCTTCCAGTGATCATTGCCACTGATCTCACTAATGATCAAGAAGAGAGATTGTTGGCTACATTACGCAATTATAAGAAAGCATTAAGATGGACCTTGGCAGACATCCGAGGGATTAGCCCGACCATTTGCATGCACAAGATTATCTTGGAGGAGTACCATGGCAAGACCATTGAAGGCCAGAGAAGGCTAAACCCAAGCATGAAAGAGGTAGTGAAAAAAGAGATCATAAATTGGCTTGATGTTGGGATTATTTATCCCATCTCCAATAGCTCTTGGGTTTGCCCAGTGCAATGTGTGCCAAAGAAGGTATAAGGAGTTTTTTAGGGCATGTCGGTTTTTATTGGCATTTTATTAAAGACATTTCAAAAATTGCCAAACCTTTATACTTGTTGTTAGAACATAATGCCACTTTTGTATTTGACGATTCTTGTTTGAGAGCATTTCAGGAGCTTAAAGAGAAGTTGATCAATGCCCCTATAGTTGTGGCACTGGACTGGAATGAGCCCTTTGAGCTTATGTGCGATGCCAGCGACTATACCGTTAGAGCAGTCTTGGGACAAAGGCATGGCAAGATTTTTCATGCCATCTACAATCCTTCAGGATCAACCCTGAAGTCAGTATTCTCATCATCATGTAGTTTGGACACAGTAGCTAGAAACTCAGAATCTTGACTCTGCAATATCTTAATTCGCGATACGATGGTAGACTAAACCTGAAGTTCAGCTGCAAGACAATGATGTTTCCTTAAATGGAAGTAAGCGTTAATAGCTTGAGGGGCTACAATGCAATGGTTTTACATTGAGTTTGAAGCAACAACAATGTTCAGAATTCCATAGTCAATAATGATACTTACCAGGCAGATGTTTGCGGTTGAGTGCGTTAGCTACAACGTTGGCCTTGCCCTAATGGTAGTCAATGACAATATTTAGAATTCCATAGTCAATAATGATACTTACCAGACATCTATGTAAGGAGTATGGATACACGAATTCCTACACCGTACCAAAATTAATAGTGGTCTAGTCCCTCCGCCGAACCAATATGACAAATTCACATCATACCTCCGCCGTACCACAATAAGGGCTGTAGCCCAAGGACCATAGTCCACCCGTACCAAATGAGCTCATGAATTCTATGGTATGCCAATTGTATCCAATTATACTCGAATCCAAGGTTCAATAACAATAGTCTGGTAGCAATATTTTCAATAGTAATGATTCGATAACATTATTTCCATAATAATGGATCAATAGCAATGCTTTAGTTTCGAGAAGCAATAACAGTGATTCAATACAATATCCGATGACAATAAATCAATACCACTATTCCAATAGCAATGTTCAAGGCTCAATGATTAATGATTCCATATGTCAATGCTTTGATGATTTTGATAACCATAACAACGATGCTAGAACAATGAATCGATGTAGTACTTACCCATATAGCCATCAACAATGTTTTATGCAATATCCTTAATACACAAGGTTAGCAATGCAATAATCAATATTCAAAGGTTCGGGAAAGGCACCTAGCCTATTCCTAAGACTCCAGCTACGCTCACCTTGATTTTTGAAGCTTCTACTGCTCTCAAATTTCCACTCATTTGTTCATAGCTTTAGATGGAGATGGTGTCCTTTCTTTCTCCAACTCTTGAACCAACCAATGGCTATTCAATAGTATCAGTGAATCAAACGAAGCTTGAGTTTAGGAAATTCAATAAGCGAGGTGTTAGCTTGAGCTTCAAGGAAGAAGACAACAATGGTGGTGCTTGCTTGCTCAAAAGAAAAAGATGAATACAAAGAGAGAAAGGGGTTTTGATGAGAGTTGAGTGAATTCTAAGTGTAAAAAACACTCAATAAGTTTAGGATATCAACCGATTAAGGTTTTCTTCAAAGATGGGTAAGTTATAAACAATAATTTCTATCTTTTCATTCTTTTTCCTTAATTTAAGACACTCCATCAATTTTTATCTTTTCTTAAGCAAAGGGAACCAATATCACGTGAGGTGGAGGCAAGCAAGGAGGTGACTCACCTCAAAATGGGATAATTATGAGAGTGGTCCCTCAACTTTCTAAACATTACCTTATTTCCCCAAACTTTCAATTATCTCAATTTAGTCACTAAACAATTTTCAATGAATTCAATAAGGTCCTTAATCGATAATTTAACTCAATTAGAGTCCAACGTCAGTATATTCGACACAAGGTCAAAGTCAATGCAATATTTGGACCTTTTTATTGTAGGGTTTTGATCACCAGAACCCAATTCCGACTAGACCAATTTTTTGGTGTGTTATAATAAAGATGGCACTTATGAAGCATTGTATGGTAGGAAATGCCGTACGCCTTTGTGTTGGGCTGAGGCTGGGGATAAGTATGTTTTCATTCTTGATGTGTTAAAGGATACAGATGAGAGGGTGAAGCTTATTTGTGATCGTTTGAAAGTGTCCTCGAATAGGCAAAAATCCTACGCGGATTTGAAGCGTAGGGAAGTTGAGTACGCGGTTGGTGAAAAGGTCTTCTTGAAGGTCTCACCTTGGAATAAGGTTTTGTGCTTTGGGAATAAAGGAAAGTTAAGTTTGAGGTTTATTGAACCGTATGAGGTGTTGGAACGCGTAGGCCCTGTGGCTTACTAGTTGAGTTTGCCTCCCGATTTGGAGAAGATTCATGGCGTGTTCCATGTTGTGGAGGATGTTGAGCTTCAACCGGATTTATCCTATGATGAGGAACCGGTCTTGGACTTTAGTAGTAAAGTTCTTCGTGGTAAGACGATTGAGCTTGTTAAGGTGTTGTGGCGACATCGCGGTGTTGAGAAGGCCACGTAGGAGAGTAATTTGGACATGAAAGAACAATTTTTGCATCTTTTTTCATTAGGTAAATTTCAAGGATGAAATTTCTTAAGTGGGGGAGAGTGTAATGTCCGGGTTTTGGGTCTAGGTGTTAGCTAGGTCGGATAGACGGTCTGGTGGACCGGATTAGAGGATTCGAGTCAATTTCAGGATTAATTCGAAAAAAGTAATTTTAAAAGGGATAAAACTATGGAAAATATGGTAAAATATTTATCTATTATATAAAAGATTTTGTTGGAATAAATTTTGGAAAATGAGTTTTTGGAAAAGTGACATTTTGGATAGGTGACCAAAATGTAAAAATGGAAAATTTGTTTTCTAGTGACTAAATTGTAAAGGGTCAGAGCTTAGAATCTTTAAGGAGCTATTTTGCCTGAAGTCTAATATCAGACTTTACTCTTTAATTGGATATTTTAAAAGGTTTTAAAAGAGTGTAAATAGGTTTGGAGAATTAATTTTATAATTAATTGCCTAAACAAACTTTACATAACTAACTTTTCTCTCAAATTCTCTCTAGACAAACACTATTTTCTTCTTAAAAATATTCAGGTAACATCTTGATTTCTTTAATCATTTGTTTTCAAATGAGTTCTTGATTGTTTTCTATCAAAACTTTATTGTTTTAATCTTGTTTTATAATGTAAATCCATCCAATTAAGGGGAAAGTCAACATCAGAGGTGAGCATCATTCTTCTCCTCTAATGAATGGGTTTTTACTGAAATTCCCAAGTTATTGATCATTTATATATGTTTTCTAATGAGTTTTAATGATTTAATTATGAAAAATTGGTTAAATCAAGGTTTAATTGATGAGATTGATTGATTTTCGTATTGTATCTGTTTTGCTATGTTCTTGATTGGATTAGAACATGATTTTGATTTTTTATGATGTTAATAAGTTGGTTTTAACATTTGAATTCCGAAACTAAGTGAATCTCTAATTTCCTAGGTTGATAGTTATGACTTTTTGAGGAGTTGTGGATGTTTAATGAATATTTGAGGTATAAGGATGTTGTAAATATGTTTTTGGATGTTAATTGATGGATCAAACCTTTAGGTTTTGGCTGGGATAAGTTTGGAAGCTGTTTGATTTTGTTTTCGGTTGTTGTGGAGGGAAATTGATTTGAGATTGTTGAGGATTTTTGTGAATTGATATTGCTGAGCTGTTAATGCATTTTGATGCATTGAATCCTTTATTTTTGTGTGGTTAAAATCGGGGAGGTTGATCCTTAAGCTTAAGGTGAGGTTTCAGAAGCGTTGGATGCTTGGATTCGCATCAACGATCAAAGTTTTGCGTGGTCGGTGAGTGAGAACATGGAATTCAGCTTTGAATTGGTTTAAAGGTTGTTATGGGAGTTTAAATTAAGCTTGAAATGCTGGTTTAAACTCGTAAGTAAGTATGAAGAGATATTTTTCTCATTTTTGGTTGGCAAAATTGGTTTTATGCACTTGTTTTTGAATTACATGGTACCTATTGTTGATGCATGGTTTAAAGTATGTTTTATACTATTTTTAATCATATAATGGTGATGAATGCATTTGGAAAATGGTTCATGAAGTATTGGATATACTTGTTAGTGCATGGTTGATGCATTTGAAAAGGTTTTATTGATACATATAAAAGCAGTGAGGTACATGGTTAAAATGAATTATATTGGCAAGTGATGTGGTTTAAAATGTTATCGGATATAGTTGGCCGCCCATAGGATTGACAGTGCACTATCAAAAGTCACATTGGATGTTGAGGGGTTTATGTGTACCGAAAACTCCATCCATGTACCCTAACGGTTGAGGGGTTATATGGTACCGAAAACTCCTGCTAGTGGATTATGCATCTCACCGATGATTGGGTTGTGATTGTACCCAATTGTGATTGTACCTTGAATTCCCGTTGAGATTGCATGAAGTATTGAGAGGACACTTGTTGAATCTGTGTATCCGATGTAATATTATATATAGTGGAGCTTAGTTTATGATCACTAGAAAGCCAATATAATCAATGATGTATCAAGTTGATGGATTATGTTGTATAGTGTGGGTTTACGCATGTTTTACTCTTTAAGCCTAGCATATGGGTTGTTATGCATGGGAAAGCTGAAATTGAGTGTAGTAAATGGGATTGTAACCCCCTCGACCCGGCCTAGTCGCAAGACCGAATTGAGCGAGCTACATTAGGTTTACCGAGGTAAACCGTGAAGAAGAAACTCGAAACACGTCCATTTTTTCTTTTATCTTAACTAGATGCAAATTATTATCCTAAGTGTTCATGCTGACCACAGGTGAAAATTCAACTCAATCGGGCATCGATTCAACATCCAATTGGGGTATAATTATAATTTAGGGACCAAATTGCGATTTCAAAATTTCAAGGACTTAACCCCTTTTTATGTTACCAACCTTTAATTAGTCCGATTTTAGGCATACGTGTCAAAAATTAGCTCAATATGATCATCCAAACACATTTAATTGCATCCACAACAATCAGGGACTAAAACGCAAGAAAACAAAACTTCAAAACATCCAAATAACTAAATTAACGGTTATCCGTATCGGTACACTTACACGCGTATTGGTACCTGTTTGCTATTTCAAAATCCCCAAATTCCAATAACCAAAACTCGCATAGAAACGGGCTCGCGTACCGATACGCCATGCCTATTACACTTACCCCGTACTGAAACGGTTCCTCGTATACCAAAACGCTAAGCCTGGAAAGGCTTACCCGTACCGATACACTCATCCCGTGTATCGAAACACTGGCCTCAAATGGCTTAAGCCCGTATCAAAACACTTGCCGCATTTCGATACGCTAAGCCTGGAATGGCTTGCCCGTATCGAAACAAGGACATGAGTACCGATACACTGGACCTGTAATGTCCTATTTTTTTTGTTGGTTTAACATGCTTTCAAACATACCATAACACCCTAACATGCTTCTAACATGAATCCAACACATTCAAGAGTCAAACCACAACAAACATCACAGATTCATCAACAAGTCATGGCATTTTGCATCGAATATAAAACTAGAGGCATGCTTCCTAGAATCCAAGCCAAGCAAACACAAAACTCAAAACCAAAGCAACCAACATTCCAAAATGGCCATTTACAAACCAAGAGCAGCAACAAATTTGCTCAAATAGGGAGTTTAACAAACCATCTTCCAAAACAACAACGGAAACCACATTGCCCTTATTACTTATAGTCTAATTAAAAACATACTTTTAGTATCAAGTCTTTATCGATCCCTTGCTTCCTTGCTGCCTTCGAATCTTTAATTCTCTGCATTGATGAACAAAGAGAGCGTAAGCACACTAGGCATAGTGAGGAGTGCTAAAAAACAACACACCATCAATGCATTTAAAACCATTTCTCATCAACACATTGAAATCTCATTTCAATCATCTTTTTGACATCACTTAAACCTCATTTTAAGCCTTCCCATGCATAACAAACCATATGCAAAGCTTAAAGAGTAAACATGTATAAATCACATTATACAACATAAACCATTACATAACACGTCCACAATTATATTGGCTTACAAGTGATCATTAACCAAGTTCCATTAACAAAATAGTTCATCGGATACATGAATTCAACAAGTGTCCTCACAACACTTCAAGCTATCTCAACCGGAATAGCGATACAATCACAATCGCGGTACATTATGACCGGGTACACTTACAACCCACGGGGACACCAACCCCAACCTTCGGTTAGATGCTTAATCCACTAACACGAGTTTACAGTACCATATAACCCCTCGGCCGTTATGGTACTTGGATGGAGTATTCGGTACATCGTATAAAACCCCTTGACATCCAAGGCTACTCTTTATAGTGCACTATCAATCCTATGGCCGGCCAACTATATCCGATAACATTTTTAAACCACATCACTTGCCAATATAATTCACAATTAACCACATACCTCACTGTTTTTATATGCATTAAACCAAACCATTATCCAAAGCAACAAACCATGCTTTTTAACAAGTATTTCCACCTACTTATAACGATCACTTACCACGTGCATCCTTCAACATCTCATGATTAAAAAAAATATCTCACATACTTTAAAAATGCTTAAACAATAGGTATCATGTAATTCAAAACAAGTGCATAAAACCATTCATAAAAGCACGACCGAGTTTAAACTAGCAGTTCAAGCTAAGTTTAAACTCCCATAAACCACCTTTAAAAATGATTAAAAAAATATCTCACATGCTTTAAAAATCCTTCAACATCTCATGATTAAAAAAAATATCTCACATACTTTAAAAATGATTAAAAAAATATCTCACATATTTACTTCCGCATTTAAACTAGCAGTTCAAGCTAAGTTTAAACTCCCATAAACCACCTTTAAACCATTTCAAAGCTGAAATCCACGTTCTCACTCACTGATACACGAAACCTCAATTCTCTGACGCGAATTCAAACGTCCAAAGCCTCCAAAGCTTCACCGATAGCTTTCGAACTAGCCTCTCCTGTTTTAATCACATAACAACAGAGGATTAATGCATCTCAATGCATTCAAACCACTGCAGCAACATTCCTCGCAAACATCAACAATCCTTTTACAAATACCCAATCACAACAACCGAAATCATCATCTAACTCTTTCTAATCAAAACCCAGCCACAAACTATCAATCTAACACTTCCATTAACATCAATCAACACTTTAAAATAGGATTACATCATACTTATATCTCCAGCAAATAAACAGCCACCACAACACCTTAAAAACACAAATCTAACAACCTAAATAATTAGGGATTCAAGGAGTTTCGGGATTCCAATGTTGAAAACAACTTATCAATATTATAAAACATCCAATACATGTTTAAAATCAATCCTCAACACTGAAAATAGATCCAATACGGATCTCCGTCAATTTCATCAATTAAACCCAATTTAATCAAATAATCATAATAAAAACATAAAATCAGATTATAAATCATAAATCAAGGATCAAATACTTGGGAATATCAATAAATAACCATTCAATATAGGAGAAAAACGAACCTTACCTATGTTGTGTGATTTCTCCCTCAATTGATTGATTAAAGCTTGAAAAACACTAGATTTCAATCAGATTTTGTAAATCAAAGATGAAGAATCACTTATAAATCAAGAATTCAAGAAAGTAGATCTCTCACCTCTGAAATTTGATGAAATCAAGAGTGTTTGACAGAATAGAAGTGGAGAGAAAAGTTGAGAGAAAAGTTTACGTCAAATCTTATAAAAATCAATAACACCTTTTAATATTAAAACTCCTTTTTAATTAGTTAATAAAGCACGTGTTAAAAACCTTAATTGAGGGAAAAACCATCGGTAAAACTTGGTAAAATAGATCCCTAAGGATTCTAAGAATTTGATCCTTTACAAACTAGTCACCATTTAAAACAGTTTTAAAACCTTACATTTTGGTCACCAACCAAAATGTCACCCTTCCAATTTCAATTTTCTAAATTTGATTTCACCAAAATCATTTATATAATAAATAATGATTTTTAACCATTTTCCATATTTTTAACTCACTCGAAATATTTATTCTCGAATCTGACTAGAATCTCTAACCTAGTCCATCAGACCGTCTAACCACCCCTTAAATTAATGCACCCAAAATCGGGGCATTAGAACTCTCCCCCACTTAAGAAATTTCGTCCTCGAAATTTACCTAGAGGAAGCAGATGCGAAAACTATTTCAACATATTCGATCTGCTTTCCCACGTGGCCTCCTCAACACCGCGGTGCCTCCACAACACCTTAACAAGCTCAACTGTCTTGCCACGCAGAACCTTACTGCTGGTATCAAGGATCTCTACCAGTTCCTCATCATAAGATAAATTCGATCTCAGCTCAATATCCTTCACTGGCATAACATGCGATGGATCCGACTGATACCTCCGCAAAATCGACACATGAAACACATCATGAATCCTCTCCAACTCAAGAGGTAACCTCAAGCGATAAGCAACTAGACCCACATGCTCAACAATCTCGTATGGTCCAATAAACCTCGGGCTAAGCTTCCATTTTCGCCCAAAACGCATCACCTTCTTCCAAGCTAACACTTTCAAAAACACTCGACCACCAACAACATATTCCATATCCCTGCACTTCAAATCTGCGTAGGATTTTTGACAATCTGAAGCCACTCTCAAGCGCTCACATACCAAGTTCACTTTTTCATTGGTGTCTTTCAACATATCCGGCAACGAAATGTGTTTTTCTCTAACCTCAACCCAACAAACGACGTACGATACTTCCTACATACAAAGCCTCATACGGTGCCATCTGTATACTAGCCTGATAACTGTTATTCTAAGCAAACTCCACCAAAGGCAATTGCTTTTCCCATATTCCTTGGAACTCGATGATACAACATCTCAACATATCCTCCAAGACCTTAATTACACACTCCGACTGACCATCCGTCTGAGGATGAAACGAAGTACTGAAATTTAGCCGTATTCCTAGAGCACGATGCAAAAACTCCCAAAACCTTGCTATAAAGCGCATATCTTTATCCAAAACTATAGATTTGGGCACCCCGTGCAAACGCACAATCTCAGAGATGTACATATCAGCAAACTTCTCCAAGGTATACGTCGTATGCATTGGCACAAAATGTACACACTTTGTAAACCGATCAATAATCACCCAAATAGAATCCTTTTTGGTTGGTGTCAAAGGCAACCCAGCCACAAAATCCATGGTGATTCTTTCCCATTTCTATTCCAGTATCCTCAACAGCTGCAACAACTCGGAAGGAAACTGGTGCTCAGCCTTTACTCACTAACATACCATGCATCGAGCCACAAAATCAGAAACATCTTTCTTCAAACCAACCCAATAGTACTCTTCCTTCAAACCTCGATACGTCTTAGTGCTACCGGATGCATAGAAAAAGGACTAGCATGTACTTTAGTCAAAATGGTACACCTTAACTCTTCATCATCAAGCACCACCATCTGACCTTTATAACACAACACCCGATCATCATTAAAATGAAAATCCGTAGGACTTCCATGATATCCTTCACATGCGGTACCAAACTTTCATCATGCGGTTGCTTCTCTTTTAATCAACTATGACAAGGATGGTTTCACTTACAACTCGGCCAACAATCCACCGTCACGCGTCACGCTCAACCTAGAAAACATATCCCTTAACTCAACAACTTTTCTACTCAAAATATTAACCACAACATTAGCTTTACCCGGGTGATACTCGATGGTAAGATCATAATCTTTAAGTAACTCCAACCATCTTTGCTGCCTAAGATTTAACTCCTTCTGCGACATAAGATATTTCAAACTCTTATGATCCGTATAAACTACACACTTCTCACCATAAAGGTAATGCCTCCAGATTTTCAAGGCAAAGACAACTATGGCGAGTTCAAGATCATAGTAGGGTAATTACGCTCATACACCTTCAACTGTCTAGACGCATAAGAAACTACCTTACTTTTATGCATCAACACACAACCGAGCCCAACATAGGAGGCATCACTATAGACAACGAATTCTTTCCTTGATTATAGCTGAATCAAGACCGAAGCTCGTGTCAAAGCTTCCTTTAACCTTTCAAAAGCTCGTTGCCTATCCTCTGTCCACTCAAAGCGAACGTTCTTTTGCAACACTTGGTCAAATGATCAGTTATACTGGAGAACCCATCAACAAACTTACGGTAATAACCAGAAAACCATAGGAAACTCCAAACCTCTGACAAGGACTTCGGCATTTTCCAACTCATCACAACCTCAATTTTGTGCGGATCAACACGAATCCCCTTGGCCTACACCACATGCCTAAGGAAAACAACCTCCCTGAACCAGAACTCACACTTGCTTAACTTGGCATAAAGATGATTAGCCAACAACGTCTGAAGCACAATCCGTTAATGCCTATCATGATCCTCCTCGGTACGAGAGTACACAAGAATATCATCGATAAACACAACCACAAATTGATCCAAAAACTCATGGAACACCCGATTCATCATGTATATGAAAGCAGCCAGTGAATTAGTCAAACCAAACGACATCACCAAAAACTCTTAATGCCCGTACCTCGTACGAAAAAGCTGTCTTGGGCATATCCACATCCTTCACCTTCAACTGATAAGACCCAGACCTCTAATCTATCTTAGTGAACACAGAAGCACCCCTAAACTGATCAAATAGATCACCAGTCCGCGACAAAAGATACTTATTCTTTATCTTCAACTTGTTCAGTTGCCGATAATCTATACACATCCGTAACGTACCATAATTCTTTTTCACAAACAACACAGGTGCACCCCATGGTGAAATACTTGGTCTAACAAACCCTCGATCAAGCAACTCTTGTAGTTGCATTTTCAACTCATTTGTGGCCATACATTGTGGAGCAATTGACACGGGTGTCGTATCTGCATAAAACTTAATGCCAAACTCCACCTTCCGATTTGGTGGCAACCTCGGCATCTCTTTTAGAAAAACACCCAGAAACTCGCATACCGTACGAATATCCTACACTCTCAACTCCTTCGAACCAGAATTCACAATAAAGGCTAAGAAAGCCTCACATTCAGAATCCATTATTTATCTCACTTCTAAAGCTGAAATAGCATTAGACAAGAACTTAGCGTTCTCACCCACAACTACCACTTGAAATCACCTAAAACCTTAGGGATATCCGTTTGATATCAAAATCTACCAAAGCCCTATGCTCGGTCAACCAATCCATCCCCAAAATAATATCAAAACCATGGAATGGCAACTCCATCAAATCCATGTCAAACACATATCCCTGAACCATCAGCGGACATCGACTATACAACTTCCTAACCATGACTGTCTCCCCAAGAGAACTGGTCACTCTAACACCCACATTAAGAATTCCAACTAGTATATCAAGCAATTGTGCACGCTCACTCAGGATATATGAATGAGTAGAACCATATTCAACCACTAAATACAATGGCAAAGACTGTAAAGTGAATGTACCCGCAATCACATCAGAGTCATTGTGACTCTCACGATGCGTAACACTCTAGCTGGTCCACCTCCCTCAGGCTGGATAGCAATCTTATGAGCCATAGTCCTCTACCCACCATTCCTGTGCTGAAACTGACCACGACCACGACCACATCCTCTCTTACGGAGCAACTACAAGTGCAACACCCTGCCCCACCTCCAACTAACAAAGGACAATCACGCCTCAGATGGTCGCCAGACCCACAACTCCAACAAGCATTAGCCACAACAGCCGTATGTGCCTAACCTTCTCTGAACAAACGTGGGCAATCTCACCTCAAATGATTACATCATCTGTAGACCCAACAGGCATTATACGGAGCTCTAACCTAGATACCCTACCTCTGCGCTCCATGCCCAATGACACCTCCATCGCGTCTCTAATCAGGGCGATACCTTCCATCACGGTGTCTCTTGGCCAGACCACTGCCAAAGCTAGAATCTGCCACCCTCTTACCAGAGCTAAAGCCTCAAGACCCAGAAGCTAAACCATGATTCTGCTCGATATCCTTGGCTCGTATAACCAATACGTCAAAATTTGTGTAATCAGCAGCAAGCATGTACGTCTTAACCTCCTGCACCAGCCTATAGCAAAAACAATCACATCACTGTCGCTCGTCAGGAACCAACTAAAGTGCATACCTGATCAACCTCAGAAACTGAACCTCATACACAGAAACAGACATACCGCCTTGGACTAGTGACATAAACTCTCTCTTCCTTTCATCTAGATACTGGATCCCCAGGTACCTTTTCTGAAAAGCTTTAAAAAACTCCCAGGATCCTTGGGTACCATCCCAGCTGTTACGGTGGTCCACCAGCTATAAACATCTCCCTACAACAGGGACACATCGGAACCCAACTTACGGGCATCCGTACAACCCATCTGACCCAGTATCCTCTTTGTACTGGCCAACCAATCCTCAGAAGCCTCTGGTGCTAGACCACGAAACTCAACTCCCCCTAGACTGCGAAGACGCTCTAACGGTAAACTCGTCTACCCAACTACTAGTGCTGGCACATGAACACCTGCAACTCTGCCTAAAATGCACCGGTCATGGCTTGAATCAATGATGTCATGTCACCCATCCCTGGCCCATCTGGTACAGGTGGTACTTGCTCCACTTTCACTAATAGATTAGGTGGGCCGGTGACAACCCCTCAGAAGGTACAACATCTTCCTCATTTCCTTGCCCAAAGGCAGCAATAATCGTACCAGATCACAACTCTCTCCTTGGTCCCATTGTGCTAAAAATATATCTAAGGCATGACATTTTACCAAAAAAACAAAACAATCAGGCCAGCTTAAGCAAGGATCCAATACTTCCATTTCAAAACCAAAACATTTCAGACTATAATAATAAGGCAATAGGTTTCCCAAATTTCCCCCAACATAACATAAAGCAATCAACGTGCATATCAAAACCAACTCCCAATTATTGCAAGCCTGGCTCTAATACCGCCAAATGTAACCCTCGACCCGGCCTAGTCGTAGGACCGAACTGAGTGAGCTACATTAGGTTTACTGAGGTAAATCATGAAGAAGAAACTTGAAACACGTCTATTTTTTCCTTTTATCTTAACTAGATGCAAAATATTATCCTAAGTGTTCATGCTGACCACATGTGAAAACTCAACTCAATCGGACATCGATTTGACATCCAATTGGGGTATAATTACATTTAGGGGCTAAATTGTAATTCTAAAAAATTTCAAGGACTTAACCCCTTTTTATGTTTCCAACCATTAATTAGTCTGATTTTAGGTATACATGTAAAAAATTAGCTCAATACGATCATCCAAACTCATTCAATTGCATCTACAACAATCAGGAACTAAAATTAAGAAAACAGAACTTCAAAACATCCAAAAAACTAAATTAATGGTTATCCGTATCGGTACACTTACACGTATATCGATACATGTTTTCTATTTCAAAATCTCAAAATTCCAATAACCAAAATTCGTATCGAAATGCTCTCACGTACCAATACACCCTGCCTATTACACTTACCCGTACCAAAACGGTTCCTTGTGTACCGAAATGTTAAGCCTGGAAAGGCTTACCCGTACCGATACACTCATCTCGTATATCGAAACACTGGCCTCAAATAGCCTAAGCTCGTACCGAAACACTTGCCCGTATTCTGATACGCTAAGCCTAGAATGGCTTGCCCGTACCGAAATAGGGACACATGTACCGATACACCTGGACTTGTAATATCCTCTTTTGTTGGTTTAACATGCTTTCAAACATACCATAACACCCTAACATGCTTCTAACATGAATCCAATACATTCAAGAGTCAAACCACAACAAACATCACAGATTCATCAACAAGTCATGGCATTTTGCATCGAATATAAAACTAGAGGCATGCTTCCTAGAATCCAAGCCAAGCAAACACAAAACTCAAAACCAAAGCAACCAACATTCCAAAATGGCCATTTACAAACCAAGAGGAGCAACAAATTTGCTCAAATAGAGAGTTTAACAAACCATCTTCCAAAACAACAACGGAAACCCCATTGCCCTTATTACTTATAGTCTAATTCAAAACATACTTTTAGTATCAAGTCTTTATCGATCCCTTGCTGCCTTCGAATCTTTAATTCTCTGCATTGATGAACAAAGAGAGCGTAAGCACACTAGGCATAGTGAGGAGTGCTAAAAAACAACACACCATCAATGCATTTAAAACCATTTCTCATCAACACATTGAAATCTCATTTCAATCATCTTTTTGACATCACTTAAACCTCATTTTAAGCCTTCCCATGCATAACAAACCATATGCAAAGCTTAAAGAGTAAACATGTATAAATCACATTATACAACATAAACCATTACATGACACGTCCACAATTATATTGGCTTACAAGTGATCATTAACCAAGTTCCATTAACAAAATAGTTCATCGGATACATGAATTCAACAAGTGTCCTCACAACACTTCAAGCTATCTCAACCGGAATAGCGATACAATCACAATCGCGGTACATTACGACCGGGTACACTTACAACCCACGGGGACACCAACCCCAACCTTCGATTAGATGCTTAATCCACTAACACGAGTTTACAGTACCATATAACCCCTCGGCCGTTATGGTACTTGGATGGAGTATTCGGTACATCGTATAAAACCCCTTGACATCCAAGCCTACTCTTTATAGTGCACTATCAATCCTATGGCCGGCCAACTATATCCGATAACATTTTTAAACCACATCACTTGCCAATATAATTCACAATTAACCACATACCTCACTGTTTTTATATGCATTAAACCAAACCATTATCCAAAGCAACAAACCATGCTTTTTAACAAGTATTTCCACCTACTTATAACGATCACTTACCACGTGCATCCTTCAACATCTCATGATTAAAAAAAATATCTCACATACTTTAAAAATGCTTAAACAATAGGTATCATGTAATTCAAAACAAGTGCATAAAACCATTCGTAAAAGCACAACCAAGATAGAAAACCACTTTATACTTACTTCTGAGTTTAAACCAGCATTTCAAGCTAATTTTAAACTCCCATAAACCACCTTTAAACCATTTCAAACCTGAAATCCACGTTCTCACTCACCCATACACGAAACTTCAATTCATCGACGCGAATTCAAACGTCTGAATCCTCCAAAGCTTCACCGATAGCTTTCGAACTAGCCTCCCATATTTTAACCACATAACAACAGAGGATCAATGCATCTCAATGCATTCAAACCACTGCAGCAACATTCATCACAAACATCAATAATCCTTTCACAATTACCCAACCACAACAACTGAAATCATCATCTAACTCTTTCTAAACACAACCCAGCCACAAACTATCAATCTAACACTTCCATTAACATCAAGCAACACTTAAAAATAGGATTACATCATCCTTATATCTCCAACAATTAAACAGCCACCACAACACCTCAAAAACACAAATCTAACAACCTAAATAATTAGGGATTCAAATAGTTTTGGGATTCCAATGTTAAAAACAACTTATCAACATTATAAAACATCCAATACATGTTTAAAATCAATCCTCAACACTAAAAAATAGATCCAATACGGATCTCCCTCAATTTTATCAATTAGACCCGATTTAATCAAATAATCATCATAAAAACAAAAAATCAGATTATAAATCATAGATCAAGGATCAAATACTTGGTAATATCAATAAAGAACCATTCAATAGAGGAGAAAAATGAACCTTACCTCTATTGTGTGATTTCTCCCTCAATTGATTGATTAAAGCTTGAAAAACACAAGATTTCAATGAGATTTTGTAAACCAAAGATGAATAATCATTTATAAATCAAGAATTCAAGAAAGTAGAACCCTCACCTCTTAAATTTGATGAAATCAAGAGTTTTTGGCAGAATATAAGTGGAGAAAAAAGTTGAGAGAAAAGATTACGTCAAATCTTATAAAAATAATAACTATCTTTTAATATTAAAACTCCTTTTTAATTAGTTAATAAAGAACATGTTAAAAACCTTAATTGAGGGAAAAACCACCAGCCAAAACTTGGTAAAATAGCTCCCTAAGGATTCTAAGAATTTGATCCTTTAGAAACTGGTCACCATTTAAAACAATTTTAAAACCTTACATTTTGGTCACCAACCAAAATGTCACCCTTCCAATTTCAATTTTCTAAAATTGATTTCACCAAAATCATTTATATAACAAATAATGATTTTTAACCATTTTCCATATTTTTAACTCACTCAAAAATATTTATTTTCGAATCCGACTCGAATCTCTAACCTAGTCCACCAGACAGTCTAACCAGCCCTTAAACCTCTAGGCCCAAAACTGGGCTGTTACAGGAATTTTTCTGTTAATCCATGATACATGTTGCATATGGTTTAATATGCATGCTTTGGAAATGTTAAGTGCATAGTTTTGCAAGGCACGATGATGTTTCGAAAGATCTTTAAAACTAGTTGCCAAAGCGGTTTGAGTAACCGGTTTTAAATGAGTTGATGGTGGTTTGTTTTAGAGCACTTCTCACTAAGCCTAATGTGATTACGCTCTCTTTTTCCCATCAATGCAAAGAATTAAAGGTGGAGGCAGTGAGCAAGCAAAAGGGATTCCAATGACTTGTGCTTTCGAAAGTATGATTGTAACACCCTCAACGTATATTCGATATTCAAATACACATTAAAGATGTTACTAACTGATTTACAATGATTTTCAGACATGTATATTTTTTATACCGTTCTTAATTCCTCAAACCAATTCATGTTTCTGGATTATACAAAATAACTACTTATTTAATATGTATACATGCCCCACTAAGCTAGGATGTGGTGATACTTACTGATAATGCAGACTAACTTGATCCAATGATATGTAGCTCCTCCTTTGCTATCTCGTTCGAAGTACCTACGTGTGATACACAACACACATTAAGTATAACTTAGCGAAACATAATCATAATAATATAAACAATAATTATAATAACATAGCTCTGCAAGATGTCAAATGATTTTCAATTGCAGTTAATAACATTTTATCATATATAGAACTACCTTACTTGTATAGTTCATTTGTCCAATATAATATTCAAATCACAAGATTTGATCTATCTTACAAATCTTCTGTACATTAAGCTTTTTAGCTTAAGTGCTTGCATAATTGATTTTCAAGTATTATAGCCAAAGTATAAAATTCAAGCCATTTGTAATGCATAATTAATCATGTATCATGACTATCTTAAGAGTCATGCCATAATTGTTCATCAAGTGTTCACTTGCATAAAAATTTCTTTAACATAAACATGCTTTCAATATGTTCCATATCATCTATCAATTCTGTCATAGAATTCATGATATATATGGTCCATGATCATTAAGTAATCATGCTTTCATCACGTAATCATTTGTATATCATGTCCTTTAACATAGCTGTACTTTCATTATGCAATCATTTGCATATCATTTCCTTTAACATAGTCATTCTTTCATTATGCAATCATTTGCATATCATTTCTTTTATCGTTGCCCAAAGTACAAAATCATGTGAGGCAATGGTATGCGAGTCATCATGACACCGTAGTGTCTATGACGATGTAGCGTCTGCATCGTCAAAGTGAACGAGATGAGTACGTACTCGAGGACGCTCTTTGCTCCTCATCTTAGCACATTTTGTGCCTTTTAACATCGTATTGTTTGAACTGATTCCGTAGAGTCTTTCCTGACTCCGTAGAGTCTTTCCTGCACCGTAGTGCTTTGATGCAGCGGCTATGACCCTATAGATATCCTACTATACCAAAGATTCTCATGTGAACTTATGGTATACGAGTCAGACACCGTAGTGTCTACAACGCTGTAGCGTCTAATGGTGAGTACGTACTCGAGGACGCTCTTTGCTCCTCATACCTTTAGCAGCATAGTGCCTATTTTCCCTTCAGCACCGTAGTGCCTACTTTCCCTTCAGCACTGTAGTGCCTACTTTACCTTCATTTACCGTAGTGCCTACTTTCCCTTCAGCACCGTAGTGCCTACTTTATCTCAGCACCGAAGTACTGGTTCACAGCTGCTATGACTCTTTTTGGATATCCAATTATACCAAAGACTTCACACTATTACTTGGGCAATTTAATTCCTTATAGATAAATCATCATTGTTCATATAATAGGGTCATTCATATCTCATATTTAATCTGCAATATTCAATTCATCAAAACTATCAACCATAATTCGATAATGGGCATTTCATATCCAAAATCTGAAATCCGATTTAACTTAGAAAAATCATCATTTCATATCCATGTATCTCATATGTCATTTAATATTTAAGCCATTTACATAACTTTGATCAACATATATTTTCATTAATTTCAAGGTTGACTTATTGCAAGTTTTCCTCGTATCACATATATAAAATAAATAGAAATGCACTCATTCATATCACATATATAATAAATAAGAATGCACTCACCTGGGCCATGATGGTATGCCTTACTAAATTCTACTCGATCCTTTCTTTTATAGTATCATGAATCCTCTTTGATCCATATTCAACTTGATTAACCACATAAATATAAACAATATTTATTAGAGTCATTTCTAATGATATTTTAATCAAAATATTGAATCATTCAACATAAAAAAAATTATACTTTTCCTTCCATCCTTATATTGTTCAAAAACTCATTTTGGTCCTTAATAATCCTTTTTGAACTCCAAATAATTCCTCCAAGCTTTCTAACTAACATTAGACACAAATATCTCCCTTTCCATTTTCTGACAGCTTGTACTACCTTCAAAGAAATATTTTTATAAAATAATCTACAACTCGAAATTTGATTCCGTTTGTTCCGAATGAAACTAGATTCAATAAGATTTTCAACCATATAAATTAATAACTCAAATTCAACTTGTACGATTTATGGTGAATTTTCAAAGTCAATTTTCAGTGTCAAATTCAGAACAGACTGCCCAAATTCAGTTTTCTAGTCAACTTTCATAAATAACTTCAAACTTTATTCAATTTAGTCCTCAAACTTTATAAAAGTGACATTTAAGCTACTACTTTATTTTTTACATGAATTTTATGTACAATTAAACCATTTACTTATTTTCAAAATTTTTAGAAAGTTTCCTTAAACTTTCAACTTTATTCATTGTAGTCCCCAACTATTTTTTTTAATTTTCGAAAAGATCCTCTTTCTTTCTTCCTTTTCTTGACATTTTATTCCTCCAACTTTCATAAAATGCCAAAATCTTCAATTTCATCAAATTTTCCTTAATTTCAAAACCACTCTCTAACTTTTCTCAAATTGTCGAGTTGGTCCCTAAAGTTCCAAAATTTTCATTTTGGTCCCTAATCACAATTTCAAACTTCTTTCAACATAATTCAATGTTTCCAATGCTTAAATAAAATTCTCAAAAATTTCCCCTAATTTCCATAAATTTTTTGAAATGGTCACTAAACACAAACTTAGGAAATTATTCAATCTAACATCAAAATTAAGCTTCCAACAACACAATTCAATCAATATCATCCTTAAATTCACTTCCTAACGAAAATCCCCAATTTTTAGGGTTAGGGTTTATAACTACAACATGAAATTAATTCAAAATCAAACTTGTTTTCAACTAATTATCATCACCTTCATACAATTCTAGCTTCAAATTCATCAATTCCTTTCAAAATCCAAATAAATTCTCAACACTACCAAACTTCTTCTTCATAATACTATGCTTAATTATTATCAAAATGAAGAGCTTGAAGCATAGAACAATTTATTCTAAAGTAACATACCTTGAATCAAGCTTAAAACCTTCTAAATTTGGCTTGAAAATGTAAAAATCACTTTCTTCCCTATTTCACCATGTCTCACGACAAATGAAGAACAAAATGAACAAATTTTTGTTCATTTATTCAACTAATATACATGTATAAATTATATAATGCCACATGTAAAATTAAAATGAATTTTAAATTCATTTTAACACGTTTTACAAAATTGTCCCTCAACCAAATTCCTATTTACAAACCTTCTTTAAATATGTCATTCCATTAAAATTGAACCACATCTAGTTCCAAACCAACCAGCCATCTCCCAAAAATATCTTAGAATTTTTATTCGATCCAAAAATTGGAATTTCAGTCAATACGATTTCCAAATTCTTTTCCTTTGAATTTTTATAACATTTCCTTCATATTCTAACTATACTTAGTTAGAATCTAAACAAATATAATAAAATATCTATAAAATAATACCTTATCACTTTTCCATAATTTCTTGGAAATGTCTTTAAAATTTCAATTCGAACCAATATACCAATAATTACCAGAAAATTTTATCGGATACATTTCCTTTATCGAACTATCACCTCTACTTTGGAAATCTCTTATTTCCAAAATTTCATAAATAATTTCATAACTTAATACAAAATCCGCCATTTAATAGAGTCAACTTAAAATTTTGACTCAATGCAAAAATATCGATAATTACCCAAAATCTCTATCGGGTAACATCTTTCTTGAAAATTCTTCACAAACATTTAAAGGAATCTTTCCCACTTCTTCTGATTCCTTTTTACTGATCAAAATACTGATATGTGACACTTCTCAGAAGGTCACCCATCTTTGTATTACTCTGGGCTGAGCACGCTTAACAATTTTATTCGATCCAAATTCGGTACCTTCTTATGCATCTTAATTCTTAAAACCGATATCAAGGTACCTATTTCGATCCAATTCACTCTTATACTGAATAAAATCACTTGTTGGGGAAATTTACACTTTAGTCGCTAAACTTTTCAAAGTTTACACTTTGACCCATAAATTTTTCAAAAATTACATTTTAACCACTTAAGCAAAAGTTGGGATATTACAATTCCTCTCTCCTTAAGAAAATTCATCCTCGAATTTTCAACGTTTATCCGTTTTAAACAATTTCGTATATTGCATATTCATTTTCTCTTCAGTTCCCCATATAACTTTTCATACTTTATAATTTCTACAAAGAGCTTTAATCAATAGAAATTTTATTGTCCCTTAGTTCTTTAACTCTATAGAGTCTTTTGGTCGATCCATAGCGGTCTTGAAGTTTTACTTATTAAGCTTTACTTTATCCTCCAGTTTTTGAGTTATTATAAACATTTCAATCTCGTATTCGAACCACTTAAAAAAATTCACATTTTATTCCATATATCATCTTGATACATCTTATTACTCTTTGATTATATAATCAATGGACTATAATGGGTCTCTGATATTTTATTTTCTTTAGATTGTCATCATTGAGAACATATACTTTACCTCAGTAATATAAACAATCATTAAGCTTAATTTTATAATCTTATACTTTCCTAAGTTCAGCTTGTCTCCTCTTCTCAAGACATCCTTCATCCATAAACTATAAATCTTTGATTTGATCCAATGAAATTGGCTTTGACTGACATTCTGTTGTTAAGGAACCATCTCATTTCACAGATAATTATGCATTCACCACTTCCAAGACAAACAATATCTTTTGGTTAGAAGTATCTACGACTACATTAGCTTTTCCAAAGTGAAGATCAATAACCATATCATAATCCTTTAATAATTCAACCCACCTTCAATGTTGCAAATCTAGATCATTTTGCATTACCGGATACTTTAAACTCTCATAATATGTATAAATACGACGCTTTTTACCGCACAAATGTGTAACGATGTCCCTTTTCGCTAAAAAACGTGTTTTCAAAGTGTTTGTGATTTTTCGGATATAAAACGTTTATTTCGTAGGGTTTTAAAAAACAGCATTTTATTTAAAAATTGGAGTCGCCACCGGCCACTTAGGTAGGCCGGACACCATAAAACCAGAGATTTAAAAAACTGTTGGGTTCGAGAGTCGGTTACGGATGGGGAAGGATTAGCACCCCCACATCGCCCAAAATTGGTACTTTAATAATTACCGCTTTATTAATATTAGGGCACCGCATTGACAATTTATATCTCGATATGCAATCTTAGTGGGCAAAATATAAAACATGGCAAATAATTTAAATGCAATAAATATTAACATAACAGAATACTAATCTAACATAAATAAAATATTAAACTAAAACATACATATATACATATTAATCTAACTCATAAATAAAAGCATATCTAGCATAAATAAAATACTAATATTCATAAATATTAATCTAACATAAAAACAAATTCAACATAAATTACTATTCTAAAACATACATACATAAATATTAGTCTAACTCATAAATAAAAACATATCTAACATAAATAAAATATTAATATAAAACACAAATTTAAAACATATTAAATATTAATCTAAAACATAAACATACAAAATAAAAAATAAGACTACAATTTTAAAATAACTAATACTTCATTAAATTATAAAAATTACAACACTAATAAAAAAGGGAAGAAAATATACCTAACTAGGAGCTCGAATGACGAACCCCGACTGAACCCCACCGAGATGTACTGCGACCCCTCCAAAAATATTAACTAGATCGGACCTAAAATAGGACCCCGATCGAATGTTGGATCGAACCAACTGGGGTCGAGGGCACTGCCCCTAACCCCGGCCGCCCACGATTTGGGGGTGCCAATTGATTGGCAAATTTGGCGTGTAAATTGTGTAATTTTGGAGTCCCTGCCCCATGCCTTTATATAGGCAGTTGGGGTGGGTTAAGGGTGACGTGGAGCACCCTGCTCCACGCAATTGTCTTCCTTTTTTTTAATAATATATTTTTTATTATTTTTTTTGATTTTTTATTAATTTTATATTATTATTAAAATAATACTAATAACACTAAAACCCGGTCAAAAATGAGTGATTACAGTTGCCCCTCTTTGCTTGTTCTTGTGGAACGAGGATAAAGCAAAGATCAAAAGCACTCATTTTTGACCTACTTTCTTGTCTTTGGCTTCGGAATCACGTGTTCTTCTGGAACTATCCGCTTTTCCTTAGCTAAATCTTCAGGCTCGTAAGTTCTTCCTATATAGAGCTTCGTCACCTTCCGATCTTGGAGTTATAGGCTCTTCCTACATAGAACCCTTCACTCTGAAGCCTCGAGTTATGAGTCCCTCCTATATAGAACCTTTCATTCTGAGACGGTGTAGCTTGGAGTCCTTCCTATATAGAACTCTTCGCCTTCAACGTTGGTTTCTCCTATATAAAACCTTCTCAAGTCGATGGATTCTTCCGACCGGGAGTTCCTACAGATAGAATCATTAGTCTTCAAACCTTGGAGCTGTTAGTCCTTCCTATATAGAACTTTTAGCTTGAATCTCTCGAGCTACAGGTTCTTTCCTATATAGAACCTTTCACTCTGAGACAGTAAAGCTCGGAGCCCTTCCTATATAGGACTCTTCGCTTTCAACACAACAGGTTTTCCCTATATAAAACCTTGTGCATCATGGGTGAATTCCATCGGCTGGGAGTTCTTCCTATATAGAACTGCTAGTCTTCACCCTGGAGCTGTAAGTCCTTCCTATATAAAACTATCAGCTTCTGAAATCTTAGAGCTACAGGTTCTTCCTATATAGAACCTTTCACTCTAAGACAGTAAAACTCGGAGCCCTTCCTATATAGGACTCTTCGCTTTCAACACAGCAGGTTTTCCCTATATAAAACCTTGTATATCATGGGTGAATTCCTTCGGCTGGGAGTTCTTCCTATATAGAACTGCTAGTCTTCACCCTGGAGCTGTAAGTCCTTCCTATATAAAACTTTTAGCTTCTAAAATCTTGGAGCCATGGATTCTTCCTATATAGAATCTTTTACTCTAAGACAGTGAAGCTCGGAGCCCTTCCTATATAAGACTCTTCACTTTCAACACAATAGGTTTTCCTATATAACCTTGTGTGTCATGGGCGAACTCCTTTGGCTGGGAGTTCTTCCTATATAGAACTGCTAGTCTTCACCCTGGAGCTGCAAGCCCTTCCTATATAAAACTTTCAGCTCCTGAAGCCTCGGAGCGGCGGATTCTTCCTGCATAGAACCTCTTGTTACGAGATCTTGAAAATATAGTTCCTTCCTATATAGAACCTTTATTTTTGAATTTGGGATTCACACCACGATTGCTACCGATGTCTCTTCAGATTCGGGATTTCACACCGAAAATGGCTACCAAACTTTCTTTAAATTTGGGGACTCATGCCGAAGGTGGCTGCCAAACTTTCTTCAAATTTTTAGGGACTCACGCCGAAGATGGCCGCCTAAACTTCTTCAAGTTTAGGGACTCACGCCGAAGATGGCCGCCAAACTTTCTTCAAATTTAGGGACTCACGCCGAAAATGTCCGCCAAAACTTCTTCAAATTTAGGGACTCACACCGAAAATGGCCGCCAAAACTTCTTCAAATTTAGGGACTCACGCCGAAAATGGCCACCAAAACTTCTTCAAATTTAGGGACTCACGCCGAAAATGGCCGCCAAACTTCTTCAAATTTAGGGACTCACACCGAAAATGGCCGCCAAAACTTCTTCATGTTCTTTGATAATTCTTCAGGTACCTGTCCAAAATAAGCAAAAATTGACATGCCCCTATCTATATGATGCATGCAATGTAATGGTTTCTTTCTTTTATTTTTCTTTTTTCTCTTCTCATTTTCTTTTTCTTTTCTTCTTTTTCCTTTTCTTTTCTTTTTTCATTTTTCTCTTTCTTTCTCTCTTTTTCTTTTAGCCTTTTTGTTCTAAAGTCTTACACCCTGAAAGGTCGTTCCTCAGATTTCTTCATCTCTTTACTTCTTCACTGTAGGCTCTTAAATCCTCATTTGAACATGCTTTTAAACATTTTGTGCGAAAGGCTTTCTTGTCTTTAGGGTTATCACTTGTCTTCATAAATGATCCTCTGGTTCTTATATTATTTTTATAAGAACCATTGTCATCTTCTTCGCTTGGCGTTGTCCCATTCAACCACGGCCTTCACTGCTTTGAATTTTCTGACCCATCATACAAAGCCTTGATCTATTTCTAGTCACTAGGGTGAGCCAAAATGCTTCCACCCCCTGAGCTCATCCTTGATCTTCTCGTAGCACTTCGACGGAAATTAACTCTCGGTCCCTATGCTTTAAATCTCATCATCATTCATTTTTTAAGTAAAGTAAAAGGCAATTTACTTGTGTATATTTCAAAAAATAATGATTGTTTGAAAAGATAACAGTCATTTTGAAAATCACAACTTGGACGGGATACCAAACATTTTGAAAACATTGTTTGGAACAAATGGTAAACATCTTTTTCTTTTCTTCTTCTTTTTCTAAGGACCAAACATTTTTTATAAAATAATGCTTGAAGAATGGTAAACAAAATTCGAAGTGTATTGCCAAACATTTTTAAAAATTAATGTTTGGGGGAAAGGGTAAACATCAAAACTTTGGGAGAAAATATCAAACCTTTTAAAACATGTTTGCTCCCGAAATATCAAACACCATAGCGCATCTGCTTCAAGTTGCTAGAGATCAACTCTAATCAAGCGCATATTTAGAAGATCTTGACCATTGTGGAGATATATGCCAATGTATAGTTTCTTCTGGTCTAATAGGCTTTTGAGAGGAACAACCCTACCTAGTTTCTACCCCGTTTAAGGTGGCACTCTTAATCTCACTATCTCACCATGCCCCATCCTTCCCTCATTTGGGTGTCGATCAAGCACTTCGAAGTTTGACGTTCCTTGAAGCAAAGTTAACCCTTATAGGCGGAATGAAATCTGAAGACATTCTCATTCAACTTGGATATCTATGGATGACCATAATGGTCTTTGGGGCTTGTAATGTAGGCCTTTGGTTTTATGGTTAAGTGAAACAGTATTTCTGTACTTGTGTAACTTGGATATGCCCATTATTCCTTCCCTTTTTTGGATCACTCTAGACTGCCCATTTTCGGGTTTTCACCCTAGAGTTCATTTCCTTTCTTTTTACTGTAGGTTGCCTTGCATTCTAGCTATATACTGATGTTCATTTTTTATTCAATAATGTTTGATCCTCCAAAACTCCTCGAAACTGAGATTTCTTGAATGAAGGACTATGAATACATTTCTGGGAATTCTTGTGATTGGCACGCCCAGATGAAATATTATTCTTTCTTTTTTATTTTCTTCTTTTTCACTTTTTCTCTTGGATCGCTCTAGACTGACCATTTTTGGGTTTTCACCCTAGAGGTCACTTCCTTCTTTTGTACCTTCGGATCAATGTATTTTGGCTGAATATTGATGCCAGCATGCTCAGGCAGACTACTCTTTTTCTTCATTTTCAGGATCACACTAGACTACCCATTTTTGGGTTTTCACCCTAGAGGTCATTTCCTTTTTCAAAATTGGCAATCTTCGGGCCGACTTGTCTCGACTTGGCTTCAATTTGAGCTTCTATACTAATTTTCAAAACTAATATTTACTTGAAATGTGGATTCCTTGTGTCTCTTGCACATAGTTGAAGTCTCGTTCTTGTATTGTTTGATCTGTGTGTGAAGCATAGACTGTATTCTTCATTTCTCTTTTTTTTTTCCTTTTTTTTCTTTCTTTTTTCTTTTTTCTTTTCTTTTCTCTCTTTTTTAGACTGTTCATTCTGGGTTTTTAGCATTGAATCTCTTTCTTCTTATTCGAGTCTATGAATGTATCCTTGAATCAACACGGATCTATACTGGTATTGATGCGATCTTCCGCTCGGAGTTAATTGCCTCTCTGCAGCTCTTCTGATATTTACTCGATCTGGATTGTTTCGGCCTTCTGATTACCATTTATCTTCTTTTTTGGTTTTTCATTTGGACATATCCATGTTTTCAACCACTTTCTTCTGATGATTTTCTGATCTTCGTACCCAATTTGTATGGTCTCATATGTGTCTTATGGTAAAGTAAAAGAACACCATTCGTTGTCATATTCATAAATGCCCTGAGAATGCCTTCAGGGGGTAGAGGTTTAGGGTCAACTTTCATTTCAAGGATCTTAAACGACAAGTGCCGGAGAAGATAAATTCTTAAAATGGGAACTGCCCATTGTCTAAACACTCGCTTTTGTTCCTCTGTTGGCCTAAGTAAACTAGCAGATACTCACATTTACAGTATCACCACAACATTCAATCTCTTCTAAATATATGCAACTTAGAGTTGATCTTTGGGTTTGAAGCAAATGTACTGTTGCATTCAAAATTCGAGGACCTGGTATAGAAATGATATATACATATGTCCATTAAAAAATGCATGTTTATGCATATGGGAAAACTACCCCATAAAAGTAAAATGTTTAAAGAATCAAGAATGTAAAAATGCTTTTCTAAATGGAAATGTGATTTTTTAATTCTAATAAACAATGATTTTTTTTTGAGAATTTCTTTGTGAAATGATGAGAAAATCGTAGGGACCTTTGGATTATCTCCAGGGTACTAACTCATTATGCCCCTTCCAAGGTAGTGTAGGCTTGCCTCTTCTCTTGTTTTTCCACCGCTGGATCAATTCTCTCGTCATGACTCCCTTATCGACCAGCTTCTTGATTTTTTTAACGACCCCAAATTTCTTAATGTCATGCCCCATCGCCTCAATGTTTTGAAAGTGGTACCCATTTATCTATTTGTTTCCTTATGCTCCTAGGCAGGTATGGTCTTTAAACTTAGGTCCCGGAGTGCATGTTCGATTCTCTTCGACTGTCATGAAGTCCTCAAAGCTGGCTTTCATTTTCTCGAGCATCTTATTAAAGAAGAAATATGAAAGGTGGCATAGAAGTCAATTTTCTCTTCATCTACGGGAGGCTGCACCTGGGTCGCTAAACTCAGACTCCTCAAAGCACATTCCTTGAAGCTTTCATCAGGTTTCATCTTCGTACCCTAGAGATACCGACGACTTAGTGCTAGGTCCAAAGCATATCATATCACGGTAGGTCCTGCTAGACTGTCGGGGAAGTAGTTGATCGGTAATTTTTCAATGTAGCCCTCCATCTTTTTGTAGAATATGGTCACGCGAATCTTGGGAACGACCGAACCGGGGTTCAAACAGAGTTTTCTTGCATTAAAGGCATCAAACTTCTTTTTCTCTCGAGTCCATCTTTTAACTGCTCGAATCTTGATTTTTGAGTGTGTTCAATTCTTTTATTCACGATAAAACTCTAATTGTTCTTTGGATTACCCCCCCAAAATTTTATGCAAGGTAGTGATAGTGTTATGTAAAATATGTCATTGTTGTACAATGTAATGCAATGCAATGCAATCCTAAAATATAAATATGAATGCAATACGGTATTGATTCCAAAAGTGATCCTCATAGAACGAGGTTCATTGAGGACAAAAGGTTTCATTATATCAGATATTAGATATTCATAGTTACTGATAAGCTTCAGTGCCTACTTTCTTAACTTCATCTAGTAGTCTGGTCAGCTTGCCTCTGTAGTCCAACACTTGATCCACGTTCTGACAAAGCCTGCCACCTTGTTGAGCCGCCTTACCTGCTCGAGTAATATCGATCTTCGGGTCTTTATCTATCCCCTTCTTAGTCTTTCATAGCTTGGAAGTTGCCCTTTCCAACTGATAACATCCTGACTTGATTCTTGCTTGACTAGTTTCTCTTTTTTCAATATTCCGAGTCGTCTTTCAACTGGACAACACCGTTCATCTATTCTTTAAAGGTGACCCAATCTGGTATTCTTAAACACTTAGGAAAGCTTCTGATGATCATTCTGCAAATTCAATTTTATCCACGTTATCTTTCTCTTATCTGAGCTGACTGAACTCGAAAGAATATCCCTCTCCTGGGATGCCCCTATCTCTGATCTTCAAATTTAACTCGCTTGAGTGACCCACTTCGGCATTACTCAAACTTTGTCCTAGATATCGATTCCTCCTCAACTTTGCCCCTCGGGTGATTGTTAGCTCACTATAGAATTGGGGAACTCCGTCTTCGAAACCTAAAATCCTCATCGCGATAAGATCTTGAACTCATTCCTCAGGGCCCCGCAATTCTCAATATCGTGACCCAAACTTCCTAAACGATAACTGCCTTTAGCACGTGTGTCGTAATCTCTCGGATAAGACGGTCTCTTCGCTAGAGACTTCATCGAGGTAATAAGGCTCTTGTCGAGGAACATTAGGAGTAGTTTGGTGTACCTTATAGGAATCGAGATATACTTCTTTTCATTACTTGCTTCTCGAGTTTCTTCTGGATTGAGCTCTATTTTTTTGAAAGGCCGACTCAAGCATACCTTTTGCCAGAAAAGGTTCAATTTGTCGTATTTGGCTGACTTGGAGGTAGAATTCTGACTATCTCGCTCTCTATTCTGTTCCTTAATCGGTTATTCTTTCTGTTTGATGGATCGCTTACCTTTCGTCAAAGTGTTCATCTGATTCATCAAATCTTCCCTGTGCTTCTTTCAACTCTTGCACTTTACTTTGCTCATTACCAGTACCGTGTCTGACCTGAAGTCTTCAGATGGTTCCTCTTCTATTGTCTCCGATCTTGTTCTGGGATAAAACCCTAGATCCGTGCCCTCTAATATCTGACCAGACGACCCTTTGCCAATTATGAATGATTTCTGAGATTTGAGGAACCACTTCGGGAATCAATACCCTATAAATGCGAAAATGCATGCAAATGCGATGTTGATTCTCGAACAGTCTTTGAAAAACTTTCAATGGAGAAAATATATGTTTGTAAGAAATTAATAATGAATTACAGTCAACAGTTGAATTTATTCTGGAGACCTTGCCTTCGGGAAGCAAAACTTGTGCTCCACGTCTCGAAGTCGTCTTCAGGATGATGGATGACTCCGTCTTCTCCTCTTATTCTATTCTATGGACTCGTGACGTCATGATCTTTATTTTTGTGGCTTCTGAAAAGGACATCTGACAATATATTTTCTTCTGTAGATCTGGGTACGTCTAAACAGGGATGGATTCTATCGATCCTAGGGGAGTACTTTAAAACTTTTTGGGGTTTAAATTAAAATTTTCAAGGATCATTTGGTTTAAAAATTCCTCCTTTTTATTATCAAAAAGTTTTAACTTACTTAAAAAATAAAACTTTTAGGTTTCTTTTTGTTATTATTATTATTCTAAAAGTTTTATGAGGGAAGAAGTTTGAAAACAAAATAATAATATTTTCAAAAAAAAATTCTTTTTTTTAATGAGTTAAATTAAAATCTGAGATTTTTTTAAATGGTCAAATGTGAAGATTTAAAACTGGGGTTCTGCGGCCCTGACTGAATCTTCTGTGTCGCACGTGCCTTGCTATCGTACCGTCTTCTTTCTCGATTGGTCTTTGCTCGGCCTAACTTGTTACTGTAATATTATCATTTCTGACAAAGCATACTTTTTCTACTTTGAAAGCCTTTTAATGAACTGTTCTTGAATCAACACCATGTCATGATATGCAACATGAATGCAAATAAAAGCGTTGATTCCGCTGGTAATCACCCTTTCGAACGACTTCCATGGGAATTAAAGGGTCCAAATTACAAAAAGAGTCCACATTACAAAAGGAGTCCCTATTACAAAAAGTCTTAATTACAAAACAAATTTCTACACATAATCCCTAGCTCTACCTCCTAGCTCCTTGATAGCTCTGGGCAACTTGATAAACATTGGTGCTTCTTTCATGTCCGGGGTTACGAAAGGTTGGAGAGTCGCGGCTTCGGTAGCTAAGTCATTCACACGCCTTGCAACTCGTCGTATGTCCACCATCAGGGTCTCGTGTGTATACTTTGGCATTACACGCTTGCTCGGTAAATTATTACTTCAGATCTGTTGATTAATCTCTGACCGATGTCGCGCGACTGGATCGATGTCTTCCTTCCTAAGACACCTTTTTTCCATGATGAAAGATTTTCTAATCGGGCAAACCACTTGAATCAACGCCTCTATGTAATGTGGATGCAATGATAATGCAACAAAAGTATGTGTAAAATAAAAATAAAACACAAAAATGAGTTAGTACCGGATAAGATAATAAATACATAAATAAAAGGACAAATAAAATAAAATAAGGTAAACAAACAAAAAAACCCTATTTATCCTGTCTAAAACACCTGAGGTTATCCGCATGGCTCTAAAGGGGTGGGTTTCTATATGTTCTCTACATGAAGTGTTGGTGCTAGAAGGTACCCGAATCGTCCTTGCTGTCCTCTACTAAGAGTAGCAAGGCCCCCGATCATCACCCATTATAGGCTCCTTTCAACTTGGTTCAATTCAGGGGGACCCATTCGCTTATGCCTGCACGAAGGAACGATATCCTTACGAAAGCATAAGGTACTCGAGCCCCGAAGGTACTTGCTAGGCCTACACGGGAGAACGATATCTCCACGAAAGCATTAGCGTTTTCCCCCCACTTAAAAACAGGTTTATATGCCAAATTTTAAATGCGTTAAAATAAACGCGCAATTACAACCGAATATTAATTTAATAGTCACTTTAATCCGAAACCTCTAATATTATTAAAGCGGTAATTATTTGAAAAAGCTTGACTCTCTTTATTTTTTTAAAAAAAATAGTCCCCAGCGGACTCACCATCTGCAACGATGTCCCTTTTCGCTAAAAAACGTGTTTTCGAAGTGTTTGTGATTTTTCAGATATAAAACATTTATTCCGTAGGGGTTTTAAAAAAACCGCATTTTATTTAAAAATTGGAGTCGCCACCGGCCACTTAGGTAGGTCGGACACCATAAAACCAGATATTTAAAAAACTGTTGGGTTCGGGAGTCGGTTACGGATGGGGAAGGATTAGCACCCCCACACCGCCCAAAATTGGTACTTTAATAATTACCGCTTTATTAATATTAGATTTTTCCGGGTTAAAGTGATGATTAGTTTAAAATTCGGTTATAATTACGAATAAATTTTAAAGGCCCCGTTATCCGAGGGTAAACGCCCAACCACTATCACTACGCCTGATACTGGCTCCGTTTACGCTTTGATTATATAATCAATGGACTATAATGGGTCTCTGATATTTTCTTTTCTTTAGATTGTCATCATCGAGAACATATACTTTACCTCAGTAATATAAACAATCATTAAGCTTAATTTTATAATCTTATACTTTCCTAATTTCAGCTTGTCTCCTCTTCTCAAGACATCCTTCATCCATAAACTATAAATCTTTGATTTGATCCAATGAAATTGGCTTTGACTGACATTCTTGTTTAAGGAACCATCTCATTTCACAGATAATTATGCATTCACCACTTCCAAGACAAACAATATCTTTTGGTTAGAAGTATCTACGTCTACATTAGCTTTTCCAAAGTGAAGATCAATAACCATATCATAATCCTTTAATAATTCAACCCACCTTCAATGTTGCAAATTTAGATCATTTTGCATTACCGGATACTTTAAACTCTCATAATATGTATAAATACGACACTTTTTACCGCACAAATGTGTAACGATGTCCCTTTTCGCTAAAAAACGTGATTTCGAAGTGTTTGTGATTTTTCGGATATAAAACGTTTATTCTGTAGGGGTTTTAAAAAACGACATTTTATTTAAAAATTGGAGTCGCCACCGGCCACTTAGGTAGGCCGGACACCATAAAACCAGAGATTTAAAAAACTGTTGGGTTCGAGAGTCGGTTACGGATGGGGAAGGATTAGCACCCCCACATCGCCCAAAATTGGTACTTTAATAATTACCGCTTTATTAATATTAGGGCACTGCATTGACAATTTATATCTTGATATGCAATCTTAGTGGGCAAAATATAAAACATGGCAAATAATTTAAATGCAATAAATATTAACATAACAGAATACTAATCTAACATAAATAAAATACTAAACTAAAACATACATTAATACATATTAATCTAACTCATAAATAAAAGCATATCTAGCATAAATAAAATACTAATATTCATAAATATTAATCTAACATAAAAACAAATTCAACATAAAATACTATTCTAAAACATACATACATAAATATTAATCTAACTCATAAATAAAAACATATCTAACATAAATAAAATATTAATATAAAACACAAATTTAAAACATGTTAAATATTAATCTAAAACATAAACATACAAAATAAAAAAATAAGACTACAATTTTAAAATAACTAATACTTCATTAAATTATAAAAATTACAACACTAATAAAAAAGGGAAGAAAATATACCTAACTAGGAGCTCGAATGATGAACCCGATCAACCCCACCGAGATCTACCGCCCCTCCAAAATATTAACTAGATCGGACCTAAAATAGGACCCGATCGAACGTTGATCGAACCAATCGGGGTCGAGGGCATCGCCCAAACCCCGCCAGCCTTGCTGCCGGCCTAGCCCCCACGATTTGGGGGTGCCAATTGTATTGCCAATTGATTGGCAAAATTGGCGTGTAAATTGTGTAATTTTGGAGTCCCTGCCCCATGCCTTTATATAGGCAGTTGGGGTGGGTTAAGGGTGACGTGGAGCACCCTGCTCCACGCATTTTTCTTCCTTTTTTTAATAATATATTTATTATTATTATTTTTTTCATTTTTTATTAATTTTATATTATTATTAAAATAATACTAATAACACTAAAACCCGGTCAAAAATGAGTGATTACAAAATGATGTCACCAGATTTTTCGAAGCTAATCATAACTGCTATTTCTAAATCATGTGTGGAATAGTTCATTTCGTAAGTTTTGAGTTACATTGATGTATAGGCTACAATTCAACTTTCTTACATTAACATATAACTTAAACCACAAGGAGATACTTCATTGTATAAAGTATATTATTTTCCGGGTTATAGTTGAATTAGAACAGGTGCTTCAATCCAAATTTTCTTAAATCTCTCAAAACTTTCCTTGTATATTAGATCCATGAATACAACAAGGAATTGTTCTCTCATTTTCTTCTTGGTCTTCCAAGTTGCCTCATCCACTTTATGATTCCTTCAAAGAATTTTGACCAATGGAATTTTCTTATTCATTATTCCTTTTAATTCCATAGGCTAAGATTTTCACCAGTTCTTCTTCATACGTCAAATATCGGATTATAATTCAACTTCCTTTCCCACAGTCATGTGTTCTCAATAATTTAGGCTTGTAATTTATTTTCAAAGATCAGAATTAGTTCAATCTAATTGTCCTTCTATTAAAATTTCTTCTTCTTTTAACCATGAACTAGTCCAAGTAGGATTAAAATACCCTATTCACCAGATCCTTTTATGTGACACGGCGTTTGATAGTCCAAACGACATCACTAAGAACTCGTAGTATCCATAACGATTCTTAGGTACAGTCTTTGATATATTTTCTTTCTTAACTTTTAACTAATAATAACCCAATTAAAGGTCAATCCTTTAGGAACACAACTGTACTTTGACACTAGTCAAACAAATCCCCAATCCTTGGTAACAAATTATTTATTCTTTATTGTTACCCTATTTAACTTTCGATGATCTATACTTAATCATAAAGAATCATCTTTCTTCTTTACGAATAATACTGAAGCTCTTCATAGTAACTCACTTGATCAAATATAACTCCAATCTAATAGCTCTTACAGCTGAACTTTCAACTTCTCTAACTGGATTGATGCCATTCTATAAGGTGCTATCAATACCTGTTTTATTCTCGAATTAAACGTCAATATCAAATTGCACCTCTTAATCTGGAGGAAATTCTAGTAATTCATTCAAAAACACATTTGGAAATTTCCTTACAATCAAAATATTCCCTATTTTCTTATAATTACTGTACCAATTTTCCATTATACAGATAACTCATTCTGAATAGAAATTAACTATCATTTTTATTTCGCTGTATTGTATCCACTATGGGTCTTTCCTTAACCCTTATCAATCCGTCAACTAACGAAATCTAACAGCATCTTATTTTTCTTATAACCATTAGAGTCTCATTTATACTATTGAGGAGCTACACCAAGGCATACAAGCAATATATAAGTAGCATCACATCCTAAGGGCATGCATACTTTAATAAAATCATATTGGACTCAGTTTAACCTCCAGAATCGGCTAAACCTTTGCTCTGATACCACTAAATGTAACACCCTAAACGTATATTCGATATTCGAATACACATTAAAGATGTTACTAACTGATTTACACTGATTTTCATACTTGTAAATTTTTTTATACTATTCTTAATTCCTCAAACTAATTCATGTTTCTGGATTATACAAAATAGCTACTTATTTAATATCTATACATGCCCCCACTAAGCTAGGATGTGGTGATACTTACTGATAATGCAGACTAACTTGATCCAATGATGTGTAGCTCCTCCTTTGCTATCTCGTTCGAAGTACCTACGTGTGATACACAACACACATTAAGTATAACTTAGTGAAACATAATTATAATAATATAAACAATAATTATAATAACATAGCTCCGCAAGATGTCAAATAACATTTTATCATATATAGAACCGCCTTACTTGTATAGTTCATTTGTCCAATATAATATTAAAATCACAAGATGTGATCTATCTTACCAATCTTCTGTACATTAAGCTTCTTAGCTTAACTACTTGGATAATTGAAATTCAAGTATTATAGCCAAAGTATAAAATTCAAGCCATCTAAAATGCATAATTAATCATGTATCATGACTATCTTAAGATTCATCAAGTGTTCACTTGCATAATAATTTCTTTAACATAAACATGCTTTCAATATGTTTCATATCATCTATCAATTCTGTCATAGAATTCATGACATCTATGGTTCATGATCATTAATTAATCATGCTTTCATCACGTAATCATTTGCATATCATGTCCTTTAACATAGCCATCTTTCATTATGCAATCATTTGCATATCATTTCCTTTAACATAGCCATTCTTTCATTATGTAATCATTTGCATATCATTTCCTTTATCATAGCCCAAAGTACAAAATCATGTGAGGCCATGGTATGCAAGTCATCATGACACCGTAGTGTCTATGACGCTGTAGCGTCTGCATCGCTGAAGCAAACGAGATGAGTACATACTCGAGGACGTTCTTTTCTCCTCATCCTAGCACATTTGTGCCTTTTAACATCGTATTGCTTGAACTGATTCTGTAGAGTCTTTCCTAACTCCGTAGAGTCTTTCCTGCACCGTAGTGCTTTGATGCAACTGCTAAGACCCTATGGACATCCAACTATACCAAAGATTCTCATGTCAACTTATGGTATACGAGTCTGATACCTTAGTGTCTACAACGTCGCAGCGTCTAATGGTGAGTACGTGCTCGAGGATGCTCTTTTCTCCTCATACCTTCAGCACCGTAGTGCCTACTTTCCCTTCAGCACCGTTCAACACCGTTGTTCCTACTTTACCTTCAGCACCGTAGTGCCTACTTTCCCTTCAGCACCGTAGTGCCTACTTTATCTCAGCACCGAAGTACTGGTTCGTAGTTGCTATGACTCTTTTTGTATATCCAATTATACCAAAGACTTCACACTAGTACTTGGGCAATTTAATTCCTTATAGATCAATCATCATTGTTCATATAATAGGGCCATTCACATCTCATATTCATCTGCAGTATCCAATTCATCAAAACTATCAACCATAATTTGATAGTGGGCATTTCATATCCAAAATCTGAAATCCGATTTGACTTAGATAAATCATTATTCCATATCCATGTATCTCATATGCCATTTAATATTTAAGCCATTTACATAACTTTGATCAACATATATTTTCATTAATTTCAAGGTTGACTTATTGCAAGTTTTCCTCATATCACATATATAAAATAAATAAAAATGCACTCATTCATATCATATATATAAAAATTAGGAATGCACTCACCTGGGCCATGAATGGTATGCCTCACTAAATTCTACTCGATCCTTTCTTTTATAGTATCTTGAATCGTCTTTGATCCGTATTCAACTTGATTAACCACATAAATATAAACAATAATTATTAGAGTTATTTCTAACGATATTTTAATCAAAATATCGAATCATTCAACATAAATTTTTTTATACTTTTCCTTCCATCCTTATACTGTCCAAAAACTCATTTTGGTCCTTAATAACCCTTTTTGAACTCCAAATAATTCCTCCAAGCTTGTACTACCTTCAAAGAATATTTCTATAAAATATTCTACAACTCGGAATTCGATTTCGTTTGTTCTGAATGAAACTAGATTCAATAAGCTTTTTAACCATATAACTTAATAACTCAAATTCAACTTGTACGATTTTTAGCGAATATTCCAGTGTCAAATTCAGAACAGACTGCTAAACTGTTTTTCTGACCTTTCACCACTTAAAAATTCATATCTTTTTGCTCGGAACTCAAAATCAGTTTCCGTTTGTTGGAAACGAATCTAGACGAACACATATTTACATCGGTATAAAATTCACCTTCTAACTATTTTTGAGGAATTTATGGTGAATTTTAAAACTTATTGCCCAAATTCAGTTTTCTACTCAACTTTCATAAAAAACTTCAAACTATATTCAATTTAGTCCTCAAACTTTATAAAAGTGACATTTTAGCTACTACTTTCAACTTTATTCATTTTAGTCCCCAACTATTTTTTTCGAATAGATCCTCTTTCTTGCTTTTTTTGACATTTTATTCCTCCAACTTTCATAAAATGCTAAAATCTTCAATTTCATAAAATTTTCCATAATTTCAAAATCACTCCCAAACTTTTCTCAAATTGCCGAATTGGTCCCTAAAGTTCCAAAATTTTCATTTTGGTCCCTAATCACAATTTCAAACTTCTTTCATCATAATTCAATGTTTCCAATGCTTAAATAAAATTCTCAATAATTTCCCCTAATTTCCATAAATTTTTTGAATTGGTCACTAAACACAAACTTAGGAAATTATTCAATCTAACATCAAAATTAAGCTTCCAACAACACAATTCAACCAGTATCATCCTTAAATTCACTTTCTAACCAAAACCCCCAATTCTTAGGGCTAGGGTTTATAACTTCAACATGAAATTAGTTCAAAATCAAACTTGTTTTCAACTAATTATCATCAACTTCATACAATTCTAGCTTCAAATTCATCAATTCCTTTCAAAATCCAAATAAATTATCAACACTACCAAACTTCTTCATAATACTATGCTTAATTATTATCAAAGTGAAGAGCTTGAAGCATAGAACAATTTATTCTAAAGTAACATACCTTGAATCAAGCTTAAAACCTTCTAAATTTGGCTTGAAAATGTAAAAATCACTTTCTTCCCTCTTTTAGCATGTCTCACGACAAATGAAGAACAAAATGAACAAATTTTTGTTCATTTATTAAACTAATATACATGTATAAATTATATAATGCCACATGTAAAATTAAAATGAATTTTAAATTCATTTTAATACATTTTACAAAATTGTCCCTCAACCAAATTCCTATTTACAAACCTTCTTTAAATATGACATTCCATTAAAATTGAACCACATCTAGTTCCAAACCAACCGTCCATCTCCCAAAAATATCTTAGAATTTATATTCAATCCAAAAATTTGAATTTCAGTCACTACGATTTCCAAATTCTTTTCCTTTGAATTTTTATAACCTTTCCTTCATATTCTAACTATATTTAGTTAGAATCTAACCAAATATAATAAAATATCCATAAAATAACACCTTATGAATTTTCCATAATTTCTTGGAACTGTCTTTAAAATTTCAATTCGATCCAATATACCGATAATTACCGGAAAAACTTTATCAGATACATTTCCTTTATCGAACTATCGCCTATACTTTGGAAATCTCTTATTTCAAAATTTTCATAAATAATTTCATAACTTAATACAAAATCCTCCATTTAAGAAAGTCAACTTAAAAATTTTGACTCTATCCAAAAATATCGATAATTACCCGAAATCTCTATCGGGTAACATCTTTCTTGAAAATTCTTCATCAAACATTTAAACAAATCTTTCCCACTTCTTCTGATTCCTTTTTACTGATCAAAATACTGATATGTGACACTTCCAGAAGGTCACCCATCCTTGTATTACTATGGGCTAAGCACGCTTATTAATTTCATTCGATCTAAATTTGGTACCTTCTTCTGCATCTTAATTCTTAAAACCGATATCAAGGTACCTATTTCGATCAAATTCACTCTTATGCTGAATAAAATCACTTGATGGGGGAATTTACACTTTTGTCCCTAAACTTTTCAAAATTTACACTTTGACCCCTAAATTTTTCAAAAATTACATTTTAATCACTTAAGCAAAAATTGGGATATTACAATGATTTTGATCTAGAGTTGTTGTAATAAAGGCAGTATGGTTAATTATTGTTTGGGATGGTTGTTTTGCTAAACTCCCTACTTGTGCATGTTTTAATTATTGTTTGGGATTTGTATAAGGCCCTATATGGTTGATATTGCTTGGGATTTATTATTTGCATGTTGAGTATGAAGCATGCCTATAAATGTTGTTGATATTTGGGCTATGCTTGAATGATTGTGATAAGTATGCCGTTGTTGATGTATGATGTCTACTTAAGGTTTGGAAATGATTAGAGTGAGCCAAAGTGTCATATATTGGACCTAGAGGTCATTACGGGCCTTCATGTATCAATACGGGTACCTTGGTTTCAGCACGCGGGGTTTGGAGAGGCTCAGAGCTGCAGAAATCTAAAAAGGGTATCGATATGCCTAGCCACCATATCGGTACACCCTTTTGCCACTAGAATCTGTGTTACGAAAATATTTCTTAAGGGATCGATACGGGGGTGGCACCGTATCGCTACAGGTTTGTCCTATACACCATATCGATAAGAGAATACAAGTATCGGTTTGCATAGCCATTTTGTTAGTTAGGTCGTATTGATGCGGTCATATTCGTATCGGTATGCAGTGGGTTTTTTTTGTAGTTTCTTGCTTGCTGAAGTTTGAAATTGTGCATTTTAATCCCTAAATGTTCTGTATACAATTATATGAGTTCGGATGCTTGTTTTAAGCTGAAAATTGACATGCGAGCATGAAATCTAATTAATGAAGGATTGGTAATTTGGAACTTGGTTAAGTCCTTGTAATTTGCAAAAATTATGTTTTGGTCCCCAAAGTACATATTTGAGCAATTGAAACCTATTTTGAAATTTAATCGTTTGTTGTTGCATCCGTTGTTGCATGTTCACCTTAGGATCTAAATCAATGCATTTAGATTGGATAAAAGAAAAAAATGGACCCGATTTAGGTTATTAGTTTGGGTTTGCTTCGACAAACCTAATGTAACCCTTTTAACTCAGTTTCGGCTAGGCCGAGTTAAAGGGGTTACAATAATACATTAAAATATAATGAATGAAGATAATATCCATAATGATAAAGTAAATCAATTCTCCTTCATAAAGTTCTTATCATGATAGACATCCATATAGATAAATATTCATAAAACATAGGGAGAAGTTGGTAATTTTTTACTCCAATTAATCTTATATTCCTCAAACCAAACACTACGATCTTATGTTCCTACCAAATAAGAGTTGCGACATATATGATCTTAGTATGCAAACTATGGAATTTTTATAAAATTTACGGTATGTTTAATTATACTGATGCGGTTGTCGCTACATATAAAGGAAAACTTTAACCAAAATTTTTAGGAATACATCTTACATTTAATGTTAACAGGGTAAACGGCCAAAGTGCAGCACACATCAACTACTTCAAGATTTCGCTCTGCATTTATAGCCCACCCAATTTGAACCAACAACAACAAACAATATTATTTTGGGTAATATTTTTCGAAATACTTTGAAAATACTCTGTCTGCTGATATGCATCACCAAAATAATGGCTAATCATAACCTTTCAAATACCATTGTTTGTTGACACGAGAAACCCAAAAAAACACTACTCTCAGATTCATAAAATAAAGTCTTTGCATTGTAGTCATCGCCACCAGTACTCCTGATATAATGCTGTAGAGAAGAAAACTACAAAGGAAATACAGAACTTGCATAATTAGGGCATGAAACTAAAGACCCTAGGTACTCCTATTTACAATAGAAAAAAGATGCCCGATGTTTATAATAATATAATATTAGAAAAATGATTTTTAAAGAAATGGTATTTAATGACAATCTTAAATTTACACATTTAATTATGGGTTGGTAGGCTGGGTTTCGAAACTTCCATTTCATACTTATCTGAAAAATGGTCTACCCAATGCAACAACTGAAAAGACTTATCTGCTTTTGACATATAGAATGGGTTACATAGATTATAGACTGACAGAGAAAAGACACATATATATTGGGAACATGCGCATATTGAAATGTGAGTAAAGGAGTTTAGAACATCATTTTTTGAGCATTGTAATATATGTTCGGTACTAGTAGAATTAAATTCCAACTGAAAATTGAATAACATAACATCGGTTTGGAACGTTTATAGAGTATTGGTACTGACACTAAAATGACTCGGCTTTTCAAATTTAAAATCCTTCCAACCTGATAAAGTCATAAATGTAAGCAAATGAGTTCTTAGTCTTAGTTTTGGAACTATTAATTCAAGATTTGGTACTGATATTATTTAACACCAACTGAAAATGTAAGGATATCCAATAACTTATAGGTTTTATAGTTCTAGACGAAACAATATCTTATCAGTTGGTAATCTTTTCAATCGTTAGGGTTGAAATATGAATAGCTACATTGTCCCTATAAATACAGCCACTTTGTGTTTTGCATCTTCTACCCCATATTAAACTAAAATCTCACATAAACATATCCGTGTGAGTGCTTTCTGTTATTCAAAGACAGATGCGTAATGATTCTTGGCAGGTTCCTAAAGTAATCTTCTTTATGGTAAATATCCCTATGATAGGTTATGTTGTTATTTAATTGTATGGTTACCTTTTCATAAAGATTGTAATTATCATTATTTTTCTTTAATAATTGCAGAAGTTGATGGATCTCTGTATTGTTATCGACTTTGAATGACTGCACCTACTGGCAGCCCATATGAAGGCCGTGAATTTGACCTTTCCATTATCTTTCCACTTGACTGCCCTCACTCTCCTTCTAAGGTAATTATCCTGCCAAGATTGTTGTTTTATCGTGGTTAATTTTTTATGCAACAACAATTAATGGATACTGGTGTTATGTTTTTGTAGATTATTGTTACATTTGATGACGATCTATTCCACCCAAACATTACTAAGTATGGCGCCATTAGGCTGGCCATCCTGCATGAAAGTTGGAGCCCTTGTATCAGAGTTGTGGACATTGTTTAGGCTATACTGGGTTTGTTGTCTGCTCCAAACGCAGACGCTCTACACCTTGATTATGGGTTGAAATGTTTATGTATTGGCCATATCTTCTTATGTTCAATTTTTAATATATGGATGCGTTTGGTAAATTTTCGATACTAGTATAACTTTTTTATTTGCAGCCGCTAATGTCACAATTTTTAAACAATGGAAGTCTGTTTCGAAACTTGTCAAGCAAATCTTAAACTAAAATCATTAGGATAGCATGTACTAGTTTCGGTTTGACGTGGTAAGGTCGAAACTGAATACGCAAACGTTCGATACTCATACTGGATTTCACGTGCTTGGAAGGACACATGATTTTGTTTATGTTGTTATATGTTTCTTAAATTTTGAAATATTAATATAAAATAAAGGAATTTAAAGTAAATTTAAGGAAATAAATAATTTTCATAAATAAGTTATTCTTATGAAGGAATATTAATTATGAATAAGAAACTTTATTTTCACAAAATTTAAGGTATAAGGAAATCTAACGTGAAAAACAAAACAAATTCCTTAAAGTTACTCTACTTTATTAACTTTTTAAACTAAGCAATCAATTTTTTTAAAAAAAGGAATTGCTATAATTATGGTTTTCCTCAAAGGGTTTAAGGTTTATGATTTATGATGTAGGTGCTTCTAGGGTTTAGGTTTAGAAAAATCTTCCAGACTCCCACTACTATTGGCCGCCTCCCAATGTAGTTCCAAACAACAACAAAAATAGTTTTTGAAAAATCTTAAGACCAAGGTTTTTCAAATACTCTGTTTGTTGGTTTATGGTTTATGAGATTAAATTTAATGGCTTTAAGGTTTTATTTGTTTTGAATTTAGGTCTTATTGTTACTGGTTTAGGGTTAGGGTGTTGTCTACGTTTATTACTTTTTGTTCCTAAGTTTTTATTACTTTATGGTTTAAGGTTTAAGATTTAGGGTTTACAATTATCGTGTTAGGGTTTATGGTGTTATAGTTAGTGCCTTACAAGATTATTTTATATGGTTTAGGGTTTAGTGTTTATCTTAATGTATGAGATTAATTTCAAGCATTATATAGTCCATAGTCTACAATAGAAAAAAGGTTTTCTAGTTAGGTCAGAACTTCGTGATAGGTTTATTACTTTATTTATAATAAAAAAATTGATGGGAATATGGTCATACTTGTAGAGTTCCTAAATTTATACATGTTTTGGTACTCTTTACAATGTTTAGGAACAATATGCATGATAAGTAAACTAAAAATCTATAAACTCTAGTTGGAATTGTTAGTTGATAGTCTGGGTAGCAAGATTGTATTACCGTTTTGGAACTGCTTATTAAGACTTCTCTAGAAATTGATAGTGAAACGACACTTTTATATTGGGAACATGCGTCTTTTGCAATTACAAGTCCAGTGAAACAACCAATTAATTACATTTCATATTACAACAGAAAAGACAGGTCGGAGTGGGAAACACAAACTTTCACTAGTTTTGGAACTATGAATATTGGTTTCGATATGTATAAAGCGAAACAGGAACCGAAATTGTTAGTAAAACATATAATATTTTAGATATGACGTGAAAAGTTAGACACTATAAATGCAAACGTCTGATACCCGTCGTATTATTATATTTTATTTAAAAGGAAAAACTTTAACTAAAATCATTACTAAAATATGTAATATTTTAGATATGACGTGAAAAGTTTCGAATCTAGGAATATGGGTTTCGCTACCTATATAGAAAAAATTTAATCGAAATCGTTACTAAAATATGTAATATTTTAGGTTTGTCCAGAAATGTTGGAGATATTATATGCAAACGTGCGATACTCGTCGTTTTATTTTGCTCTATTTAAACACCAAATATTCCTTCAGCACACATTATACTTGTTAATTGTCACTTACAAACATTAGCATTCTTAAAATATTATTTTGTTCCTACGATTTAATTTTTACCCTAATAGTTTCAATATGGTTGTATTTGTGTTCATATCAATTCCTAAGATTTAAATTTCACCCTAAAGCAAAACAAAAATTGGTAAGAGTAACAACTATGTTGTAATTTACGGATATTGCTTTATGAGATTATTTTTTGGGATTTATTATGCCTATTGGTTTAGGGTTTCTAGTATACTTTATGGCTATTACTTAATGAGATGAATTTTTGTGGCTGTAGGATTTATGGTTTATGATTTATGGATTAATTCACATTGTTTAAGGTTTACTGTTTGACGTAGTGTATGAGATTAAATTGAAGCATTATATAGTCTATAGTATACAATCTAGATTTAATATACCATACGTTATGATATTATTATTAATATAGTCTGTAGTATATGTCCCTATGCCATATAGTCTATTATACTCATACGTGAAGAAGTCATGTGTTACGTGACGATATTAATCTTCAAGCAAATAATTTTGAAATTAATATTTTCTGTTAAAGTTCAAAAGCTATAACTCTGAATGCTCAGCCTTGAACATTAAAAAGTCATTAAAAATTTTACGTACGCAAACTATGTCACGTTTATAACATTTATGGCACATTTCATTTTTTCCTTATGAAATGGAAGTATTTGGGCGGTAACCCAAAACGTACGAAACTATTGATGCAGGTTTCACGACATGTTAAGGAAAACTGCAACTGTAATCCTTAGGAATATATGTTACAATTTTATGTTTGAAGTGATAAGTTCGAAACTCTATATGTAAACGTTCTAAACTCTTCGTACTATTGATATTCTCCGTTTAGTCCACAAATTCATGCTAGGATTTATTTCTAATAGAAATAAGATTTTGACAGGGATATGGTCCGCTTTTTAAAATTCCTATATTTAAATCTGTTTTGATTCTCTTTAAAGTGTTTTGAAACAATGTTCATGATAAATAAATTGAAAATCATTAAAGTATAGTTACAAATTCCAGTTTGTAGTACGGGTTTCAAAATTTTATAACCGAGTTCGAAACGGCGTACTAAAACTTATCTGAAAAACTATTATGCCCAATGTAACAATTGGAAAGACATATCTGATGCTGACGTATCTGAAAGTGTTATAAAGATTTGAAACTGATTGCGAAAAGACTCATTTACATTAGGAAGATGTGTCTTTTGGAAATCCATTGAACAACCTTTAACACTCTAAACACGCCAAACTTTTTTATCAACACTATATATGCAAATGTTCGATACTCGTCATATAATTATACTCTATTTAAACCCCAACTATCCCTTCAGCACATGTTTTACTTGTTCATTCTCAAACATATATAGTATTCATTTTAGTTCCTAAGATTTTATTTTAGCTTACTAATTTTTATATGCTGATATTTGTGTTCATTTTAGTTCCTAAGGTAAGAGTAACTACTATGTTGTAACTTACTGTTATTGGTTTGATCAGATTACTTTTAATGGATTTAAGGTTTTTTTGGTTGAGGATTTAGTTGGTACTGTTAGTGGTTTAGGGTTTATGTTGTAGTTTACGGTTATTAGTTTATGAGATTACTTTTTATTGGTTTTGTGTTTATGGTTTATGATTTAGGGCTTACTTTTATTGGGTTAGAGTTAATGGTGTACTTTATGGTTAGTGGTTTACGAGATTAATGTGTATGTTTGGCCCAACCTTTACACTAAAATGGTGGAAACTAAGATATTTAATATTATTCATCCATTATATAAAATCATATTCATCCATTTATTAATGTATAGTTTCATTATAAACTTCAAAGTAATATGTTTTAACATGAGAAATAGTAAATAAAAAATATTTGTTAAAATTTAACTTAACAAAAATTAAAAAATCTTACACATTAAAAAGAAAAAATACAACAAATATTAAAATATGACTATGATTATAAATATAAGAGAAAACCATAATTGATGTAAAATTATAACGAACACATAACAATATACTTCAACATAGACATTGAACATTAAACTTAAACATAGAATGTAAACAACAAATTACAACACCATAAGCCATTGAACAACAGTCCTTAAACACATTCAAACAACTAATTTATATTCTATCTTTCAACAAAAAAAAAACTAATTTATATTCTACTTAAATTTTTAATCGATGAATAACTCGTAATTATTGTTATTGATTATTTTCTATATTGTGAAAGGTCAAATTTTCACTCAAATTAATATTTAAATTAAAAAAACAAAAAGAATGGGTAGGGAAAAAGAAAAAATGATATGGTGTGGCTTTTTCTTTAAATAAAAAATGGTTTGGTGATGCTACATTTCCGCACCAAATATGGTGTGACACTATAGACAACACCAAAATGATGGCATTGGGATTTGGAATATGGTGTTGGGTTGGAGAATGAATAGTGATTAAAATACACCATTTTAATGAAATGGTGTGAAAAAATGAGCAATATTGAAGATGCCCTTGTTTAATGTTTAGCTAAATGTATGAGATTAATTTCAAGCATTATATAGTCTAAACCCTATAATTTTTGTAATTTAGTCCAAACCCTATAATTTTCACCTAAATTGGGACTCAAGTGAATTAAATAATATAAATTAGTCCAAACACTATAATTTTTGTAACGCAGTGTTTACGCGATTAATTTTTATTTCCAACTTTTGTAATTTAGTCCAAACCCTATAAGTTTTGTAATTTAGTTCAAACAATATAAATTATAACTCCACATAAGAATTCTAAAACTACAGCTTCAATTTCAATTATAACCAAAATTGAGACTCGATTGAATTAAATAAAAACCTTAAAGTTCCTTCTAAGGCATCACCCGACTTAAAGTTCAACCAAACCTGAAATAACCCGAGCATGAATTAACCCATTAATTACCTTATTCATACCCCTGACCATTTTTGCACGAACATACAGCGGAACATGAACATTACAAATACATGTTACATTTCATGTTTAAAGTTCCATAATATCATTTTGTATGATTGATTACATAATTATTGAACATACAGTGAAAAATGAAAACTTCAAGGTGCAATTTGGACAATCAGAGTCTCTAGGTAAAGGAATACTTACACTGAAATCATTAGGAATAAATGTTACATTTTAGGTAGTAATTGGAAAGTTTGAAACCGTGTACAAATCTATTGAAACTCATTGAGTTCATGACATTTGTGTTAAGTTTAATATTATAGATGAAAAGAAAATTTTCCAATACAAAGGGAATGATCATTACTCATTGGTATATGGTAGTACCAGGCTGTGCTTGCAAAAGGGTTGGGGAGAATTTTACAATAGAACTATTGAATATCCCAATACTAAAACTGATTCAATATATAAATTTGGAACTGATTTATTCTAATGAACCAAGAAATATCATATGTTAATCATATGTTGCTGCTTGGTTATTGTCACGGTGGCCTCAATTGATCAGACCCACAACTGACAAGCGATCAACCTCCTTGATGATATATATCTGGAAAGCGAAAAATGTCCACCACATTCATAGGTTAGACAATCCGATCTGCATTCACCGCATCCCAATGTAGTTTCAAACACCAACAGACAATAGTATTTGGAAAATCTTGCGAGAAAGGTTTTCCAAATATTGTGTCCGTTGGTGTTCATCCCTACAAAATGCTAATCATAGCCTTCCAAATACCATTGTTTGTTGACACGAACAACATAAATAAACAATCAGCGCTCCTCCCGGATCTATAAAAAGAAGTCTTTGCATTCTAGCAATCAACCAACACATAATGCTGAAGAGACAAAAACTACAAAGCAAAGAAATCAACAATCACTCATTAATGAAGCTAAGAACCCAAGTCCCAAAGGACTCCTACTTGTAATAGACAAGTCGCTTATTTACTGGGAAATGCATATTTTGAAATTATTTAAATTAATCACCAATAAAAAAATTGTATTTAACCTACCAAATTAAATTTGTACTATTCTTTTAGTGACGATTTGTGATAATATTGGGTTACATTTATGGCCAATATTATTAGAAATGAAAAGACATTTTGGTGCGAGAACCATAAATTTTAAATCATTTCTAACCAATGACAATGGGTTTCGAAACTAGACATTCGCACCTTAAAATGAAATCGTTAGCAAAACATATAATAACTTGGGTTTCATGTGATAAGATCGAAACTGTATATGCAAACATTTGAAACTCGTCGCATTACAGAAAACACACTTTTTGCGAGCAGTTAAATGACACATTTATGTTGACGTTTAAAACTCGTTGCGTTACAGAAAACACACTTTTTGCGAGCAGTTAAATGACACATTTATGTTGACGTTTACTATTTTATTGTATTATATATACAAGGACCACCATGTCAAGTATCATGTACACAATTGGTCTATTATCAATTTTTTTTAAGATTGGTTACATCATTAATGAACATAAAGTAAAACATGCAATGTTGAAGGTCCAATTTGAAAGCCTGTAACAAATGTAAAACGCATGCTTCATCGTGTCGTATAAATAGGATCAAGTTAACAAGAATAAATCACAATATCTTTTATCAATAATATCCATATGGTCATGCTCAATTCACCATTTGCTTTCATTCATATACTTATACATTTTTTAATTACTTGATAACATAGTTTATTCTTTATAGAACCAAATCAAACCAATTACCGATTAATATACAAATCATCGTAAGATATTATCTATCCATAAATTATGGACCTACTCATAAGTCTACTATGTTTATAAGACATGACATTCTTTAAAATGTTTTAGCTCAATTCCATGATATATAATACTTATAGATTCCTTTAATCAAAACATTCATAACTAAAGATCCGGATCGAATCGAGACAAGATGAGCATATTAGAATACTTATAAGTCAAAATATGAATTAGGGTATAAAACTACAAAGTAAAGGTTCGACACTAGGAGAGTTAATGACCAACTTAAAATGTGAGAATAAGTAGTAACATTATAGGTTTTTTTAGTTTCGACGCTAGGCTTCGAAACTATATGTCTGAATGTCCCACAGCGACTGTCACGGTTTCATTAAATAATTTAAGTTGCGATTTTGCTAAGTTTTGGTACAAATTTACCAGTATTGATATTCATAATTTGAGTTCTGATTTAATTATTGTCCTACTATATTCAAACACTATCTCGAATAAACATTATATGTTTACACTAAAATGCGTACATAATTATCATTCAACACATAATTACATATTGTTCAAATACTCAAAAAAGATGATAGTCTTCCTCCACAGTTTGAGTGGGATTGTTTGAAGCTCCCCAGTAACTCATCCACGCTTCTTCCTGCTCCTAATAAGGGCAAAAAATCTTTTCACACATTATGATTGACATTTGAATATACGCAAACATGTAATTTAATAAATAGGGACTAACGTTTTCTTCTATTGGATGCATGTTGTCAATTGCATTTTCTGAAAATTTGAAGTCTGGAGCACAAAAATCATCATGGCATGTGGATAATGGTGTTGCCAATCCTAGCTTCAACTTAGGACATGTGACTTTATTGTGCCCTTCTAAATTGCAAATTACACAATGGCGCCTACTCCTGCTTACAACTTTTTTGGACCATATATCTGGACTTTTGCCTTTCTTCCTTGACGAGTCCCAAACTCTTTTGAGTGGTGTGGTTTGATCATGAGAATCATTCAACATACATGATGCCTCAAGTTCGGCTGTAAGTATATGAATCTCATCTTTGGCTCGTCAGGAACTCTCTTCCGTATTTGATGCAATATGGCAAAGTTTATTTGTAATCGACCATAGTGAAGAGAACCGAGTCATGTGTTTCACTTTATGAGGAACATTGAAGTCCATAAATGATGGGGAAACAACCCTACCTTCTTTATCCATCGATTTAGAATCAATGAATTTGGGATATGTGTGTTATCCAGTATCTTAAGCACGTGTAGTTGATGTCTACATGGAAACTAGACTATCTTAAATTTACAACAACAACATGTTAGGGTTTCTGTGACAACATCAAATTGTACTTCATATTTTTGCCCTGTTTTTTATATTTCGTCAGATAAATACTACGGACATTGTTGCCGTCGTCATCATGCCATGATACACTATACAATGTCTTACGCATAAGTTTTTAGAAGATCCTATATGATTTTCTTGTATACAGTTCAACTGCATGGCCTTCTAGCTCTTTCAATTATCGGCTTACTCTATGTACATCTAAAATTTACTTTCAACTCGTTCAAGCGCATTTGACCTATGACATCTTCAATTGTACGAATAAACTCCAAATATGTCTTCATGCACTTAAGAAAATTTGCCAGAGAAGCATTCATTGCTTCGCACATTTGGGCTGACCGTAAGTTTGTGAAGAAATAACCCTTAATATACGCTTGTTCCCATAAGTGTCAGTTGTTGTTTTTTCCAACACACATGGATGGTCTTCCACATTAAACTTCTCAATAGTTAGCTCCCATTGTTCATAAAATTTCTCAGGTGTCCACCAAGAATGCATGCAGCTGCTAAATTCCTTTGTAAAATTTTGATCCCCAATATTTACTTGTGCATTACGAGCTCGATAGCAAGAAAATATTCGATGTTTAGAATCGAGAAAAATATTTTTGATCACCCTCTGCATTGCCCTATCTCTATCTATAACAACTGAAAGTGGAGACTTCTTCAGCATAGCTTCTGTAAAAGCATTTAAAATCCACTAAAACGTATTTTCGGTCTCGTTTGCGAGGACAACAACAGCAAACACAATTGTTTGGTGGTTGTGATTTACACCAATAATGGGCATAAGAGGTCAACCGTATGCATTACCTTTGTAGGTGGTGTCAAATACAATACCATCACCGAATATGGTGTAGTAAGCTCTAGAAGTTGAATCATCCCAAAATAAATTATGCAAACGATCTGAACCGTCAATTGAGATTTGCATGAAAAAAATTGGGATCTGTCTCCTTCTTCGCGTCAAAGTAACCTAGTACGAAATTCACATCCCCATCAATAACTTCATTGACATTTATGTTGTGGAGGGCATTCTATAAGTCTTTTTGAGTAAAATCAGCATTTTGATAACCACCACACTGTTGTATGAAGAATTTCATAATTTTTGGTGTTCTGACATCAACATTTTGCAATGCAAAGCCTCTACAATATCGACCTTTTTCACTGTAACCCTTCAACTCGACCTAGATGCCAGACCGAACTGAGTGAGCTACATTGGGTTTGTCGAGACAAATCTGAATAATTACTTAGAAACGGTCTTTTTTCTTTTAGTTTGTCTAAATGCATAATTTAGTCCTAAGGTGATCAACGCTGCCTAAAAGTCAACTCCTTTTGCGACATCAAATACTTCAAACTCTTGTGATCCGTGTATACGATACACTTCTTACCATATAGATAATGCCTCCAAATCTTCAACGCAAACACCACTAGGGCAAGCACTAAATCATGCTTAGGATAATTATGCTCATGCACCTTCAACTGTGCAGATGCATAAGCCACAACTTTCTCATCTTGAATTAACACACAACGCAAACCAATATAGGATGCATCACTATAGACAACAAACTCTTTACCCAATTCATGTTGAATCAAGAATGGAGCTTGCGTCAAAGCTTCCTTCAACTTCTCAAAAGCTTGTTGTCTATCATTTGTCCAATCAAAATGAACATTCTTATGCGACAACTTAGTCAATAGAGCAGCAATCCTCGAGAAACTATTCACAAAACGATGATAACACCTTACTAACCCCAAGAAACTATGAACCTCTAACACCAACTTGGGTGAGTTCCAACTCACCACTGTCTCAATCTTATGCGGATCCACACGGATACCTTCCACCGACACCACATGTCCAGGGAAAACTACTTCCCTTAACTAAAATTCACACTTGCTTAACTTAGCATACAATCGATTATCCAACAAAGCTTGCAACACAATCCGTAAATACCGGTCATGTTCTTCCTCGGTACGAGAGTATACAAGGATATCATCAATGAACACAACCACAAACTGATCCAAATATTTATGGAACACTCGATTCATAATATCCATAAAAGTAGCAGGTGCATTTGTCAACCCAAAAGGCATCACTAAAAACTCATAATGTCCATAACGTGTGCGAAAAAATAGTTTTAGCACATGCTTATCCTTAACCTTCAACTGATAGTAACCAGACCTCAAACCAATCTTGGAAAACACTATAGCACCCTAAAACTGATTGAACAAATCATCAATTCATGGCAAAGGATACTTATTCCTAATCATCAACTTGTTTAGTTGTCGATAATCAATGCACATCCTCATCGTGCCATCCTTCTTTTTCATGAACAACATTGGTGCTCCTCACAGTGACACACTTGGTCGGATGAAACCACGATCCAAAAACTCCTAAAGTTGCCTCTTCAACTCTTTTAACTCTTTAGGTGCTATGTGATACGGAGTAATTGATACCAGAGCCGTATCTGCATATGTCTCAATACAAAATTCTACTTCTTTATCTGGTGGTAACCCAGGCAACTCCTCCAGAAACACCCCCAAAAAATTGCAAATGGTATGGATATCTTGAACGCGTACTCTTTTATATTTGGGTTCATAACATAGGCCAGATATGCTTGACACCTAAACTCTAACAACTTTCGTGCTTCTATCGCCGAAACCATATTAGACAAGAATTTAACATTCTCGCCCACAATCACCACTTCATAATCATCAACAAGTTTCAACGAAACTCAGTTGGTTTCAAAATCGACCAAAGTCCTATGCTCAGTTAACCAATCCATACCCAAGATCACGTCAAAACCATGAAACGGCAACTCCATTATATCAACCGCAAACACATGTCCTTGAACTATCAAATGACATCTCTTAAACAACCTCCTAGCAACTACTATTTCTCCAAAAGAACTAGTTACTCGCATACCCATATCTAACACTTTTACATGTATATCAAGAAAACATGCATGACCGCGCAAGATACATGAATGCGTAGAACTAGAATCTATTAAAGAAAGTAATGACATGGACTGCAAAGTAAAAGTACCTGCAATCATATATGTGTTATTCCTTCCCTCGCGATGTGCATAGATCCTCGTAGGTCCACCACCCTCGGGTTGAATAGCCACCGTATAAGCAACAATCCTTTGACCCTCCACTCGACAATGAAAATTACCTCAGCCACGACCACAGCCTCTCTACGGTGCAACAACAAGTGCAAGAGCCTGTCTATCCCTAGACATCTGCAGACAATCATGTCTCAAATGATTCCACGAACCACAACTCCAACATGTACCATGTATAGCCTAGCACTCTCCCGAATGATGTTTCCCACTGCGCCTACACTCAGGTACTTCAGGATAGGTGTTTTAGCCTTATTGTCCACGTCTGACATAGCCTCTACCACGTCTCTGATCAGGACGATACATTTTGTCTTGATTCTTCTTAAGCCGGCCACCACCAACATCCGAATCAGCAACTCTCTTACCAAAACTCAAGCCCCTAGAATGAGAAGACAAACCCAAGTTCTACTTAATATTCTTGGCTTGGATAACCAAAACATTAGAATCAGTGTAGTTCAAAGACAATATATAGGTCTTAACATCCTTAACCAAACCATATCAAAAATGATCACATCGCTTCGATCATCAGGAACCAACTTAGGTGCATACTGGCTTAACCGGACAAATTGAACCTCATACTCTGAAACAGACATATTGCCCTATACCAAAGACATGAACACACGCTTCTTTTCATCTTGGTACCGAGAACCCAAATACTTTCTCTGAAAACAACGCCAAAGAATTCCCAAGTCACATCATTGAGTGTCATTCCCACTATAGTGGTAGTCCACCAACTATAGGTATCTCCCTAAAGCGGAGATACATTGCAGCCCAACTTACTTACATTTGTACACTCCATCTGACCAAGAATCCTCTTGGTACTCGTAAACCACTTCTCAGCTACCTTTAGAGCTAAACTTCTAAACTCAAAACCTTTTAAACTGTGCAAACGCTCCAACGGAAGTCCCGCATTAATAGCTACTGTATGTGATGTTGCCTAAACATGCACTTCAACCACAGCTGCCTAAAAAGCTCCAGTCATAGCCTGAATCGACGACGTCATACCCCAAGGACTGTCCTAGGTAGAACTAGCGGCGCTTGCCCAACATTCACTACAGCTTGTCAGATTAGGAGGAGGAGGTGACAACCCCTCAAGATGCACTATCTCACCCTCAAATCCCTGCCCTTTGGCAGCATTATTCATGTTTGACCTAAGCTCTCATCTTGGTGGCATACTAAAAATATGTATCTATAGCATGAAAATATAACCAAAAATATAATTAGGCTAGCTTCAAGCAAGGATCCAAGATGTTCACTTTTCAAAAACAAAATCCTTTTACACTTGTAGTAATAAGGTAATGTGTCCCCAAGATTCCACCCCAAAACATCACATTTTAGTTATAAAATCATATAATCAAACACCGTACATATTATGCAACAATTAACATCATTTTAGACCAACACAACATACATCCCAACAATCATAACCTGGCTCTAATACCACCAAATGTAACCCCTTCAACCTGGCCTAGATGCTAGACCGAACTGAGCGAGCTATATTGGGTTTACTGAGACAAACCCAAACGATTACTTAGAAATGATCTTTTTTTCCTTTTATTTTGTCTAAATACATAATTTAGTCCTAAGGTGATCATGCTGGCAGCGTGTAAAACTCATAATTAAACCGGGCATCAAATTGACATCCAATTGATCCAGAGCACACTCCATTGATCAAATTGTAATTTTGGAAAATTGAAGGGAATTACTTAAATCCAAGGTTACCAAACCATAATTAATCAGGTTACAAGAAATTTGGTTAAGTTTCAACTTAAAATAATTATCCAAGCTTATTTAATTGCATGTTCAAGAAATAAGGACTAAACCGTAAAAATTCAAACTTCAGCAAAGCATAATGCAAGAAATAACAGACTGGGTATCGATGGTCTCTTTGCCCGTATCGATATAGGTTCACTTTGCAAAAGGTATCGGTACGGCCCTCAGGCGTACCGATAGCAGTAGTTCGATATCCAAAATAGAGAATTCCAGTGGCTGAAGGGCATATCGATACAGTTGCTTGCATACCGATACCAAGTGTATTATCGAGGGGCATACCGATACGAGTCTTAGGCTTATCGATACCCATATACAATTTTACATAGTTTTAAGCCTTGACAGACCCCACGTACCGATCCTTGAGGACCCATATCGATACGGCTGGGTCTATAATGACCTATTGGTCCAACATATGACACTTGGGCTCAATCAAAATTGCTTCAAACATTATAAAACATATTAACATCAACTCCAAGACCAATCAAGCATGCTAGATGAACATTCAATCTATAGCTAAATAATCCATAGGTTCTATAAACATGGTCTCTACCCAAGCATGCAAAACTCATCCTAACCCTTCAAATCAAACCATATATCCACATACATGTCCAAAACACCAAAAGAAACATGTCTAAAATAGGGAGTAAGCATACAACCCTCCCAATTACAACTTGGTCACATTGCCCTTTTATTACTACAAGTTCGTTTATTAAAACCATACTTAAATGATTCGCTTCTTGGATTCCTCCTTACATGCTTGCTGCCCCGAAAGCTTACTTTCCTGCATTGATGAGAAATGAGAGCGTAAGCATTTAATGCCTAGTGAGGGATGCTCTAAAAAACTCATCAATGCATTTAAACCATTTGAGTCAAAACACTTTGCAAACATCATGCTTAAACATCTCATTCCATTTTTACCTTTGTAAAACATGCATATTAAACCATATGCAAAACATGTATCATGGATCTCATGCATAGTCCCATATGCAAAAACCTCAATTTTAAGCCTTCACAAACTTATTCATCCGATAGCAAAGCTTAAAGAGCAAAACATTGTATAAATATCATTATACAAAACATATTTATCCATCATGATACATTAATTTATATATTCGCATTCAAGTGACCCAAAAATAGAACCTTTCCTTTATCAAAACACATCAGATACATGGATTTCACAAGTGTTTTCTTCGACCACTTCACATACATCCATAACCGGAGCAAACGATACATTTAACCCCTCAATGGTTATGATGTATAATATCTACAATGGGAGCAAATAGCACAATTAACCCCTCAACAATTATGATACGCAATCCACCAGCAGGAGAATACGGCACAATTAACCCTCGACCGCTGCGGTTCCTATAGTGAAGAAAGCGACACAATTAACCCCTCGACACACATGAGGTGACTTATTATAGTGCACTTTAAACCCTATGGCATGTCCACTATATCAGATAACATTTAATCATTGTCACTTGCCAATATATTCCACTTTAAACATGACACCTCACTATTTTTCATATGCATCGTTCAAACCAATTTCTATTGCAATAAAACATGCATTTACATGTCATTGAAATTATTTTCACAAATCTTTTGCCATAATCAAATGTCATCAATATAAAATTATTTTCTTCATATTCCATTTCTTAAAACATGCATAAACAATAGGTATCAAAACATAAACAAAGGTATGAGAAAATTAACTTTGCCAAACCGAAAATGAGAGTGAAATCGTCTAACACTTACTTCTGAGCTTAGAAAAGCATTTTAAGATTAATCTAAACTCCCAAAATCACTTTCAAACCTTTAAAAAGTTGTAAATCACGTTTCCACTCACCGACAACACAAAGTTCCACTTGCCGATGCGAAATCAAGCTTCCGAAGATCATAAACTTCTCCAATTGATAAAGGATCCATCTCCCCTATTTTACCCACACAAAAATAGAGGATTAATGCATTACTATGCATCTCTAATCCCAACAACATCTATTCTCAACTTCAACACAGTAAAAGCCATCAAACTCCTTCCAAAAACAACCAAAAACATACCCAAACTAAACCTAAATGGAGCCTAGACATAAATCAACGATTTCAACAACTTAATAACATCAATTAACATCTAAAAACACTTCCAACCTTAACTTATACCTCCAGCAACCTTCTAACACCCTAATCACTTCAAAAGCTAACTATTCACAACCTAGAAAATTAGCAATTCAATTTGTTTTGGGATATTTTTATTACTCTCTTCTCATAGCATTAAAACATATCTTAAATGTAATCTATATCAATTACAATCAACACAAATCAGATCTATTATCAAGATCAAGTAAATTTCTTATTAAAACTCAATTAAACCTTTAAATCTTGATTTATTCATTAATACACAACAAAAATCAATTGTAAAGGATCAAGAACTTGGGAATTTTAGTAAAGAACCTTTGATTAGAAGAGAGAAACGAATATCACCTCTAATTCCTGACTTCTCCCTTAATTGGCAAGACTTGAGCGAAATCTCCAAGAAAACAAATAGGATTTGATGTAAAAAATAAAATGAATCAATTAAGAAATCAAAATGAAATTAAAAAGATATGATTCTTGATCATTTTAGAGTGAAATTCGTAGTTTGGCTGCTGGGAAAATTGAAAGAAAAGTTGAGAGCAAAAGTGGTTACGTGAGAAAAGTAAATCACCTTTTAAAATCATTTTAACTGAATCTATTTTATTTTTATTAAATAAATATTTTAAAACCATTTAAAAATAGCCTGAATTAATGGAAAAGTCTGTTTAAAAATATTGTTAAATTAGCTCCTTAAAGATTCTAAGTTTTGACCCTTTTACAATTTAGTCACCAAAACAGTTTTTAAAACTTTACATTTTAGTCATCAAACCAAAATGTCATTTAATTCGAACTTATTTCATTAAATTGAGTTTACCAAAATCCTTAATAGATTATATAAATATTTTCCACTATTTTTCCTTATTTTATTTTATGTTAAGTATATTTATTACTATTTAATTTCCCAAAACTAGATCGAACCTACTAATCCGGTTCACCCGAACTGTTTAATCTATCTAGCTAAATTCTAGGCACAAATTTGGGGCATTCCAATCATAGATCGATGTGAACGAAGGAAGTGTGCCACGGATGGTGGACAAAGTTCATGGTTATGTTCGTTATCAGACAATGTTATTACCCAACTATCTGGAACTTTTGCATAGACCACTATTGTAGCCTTGCAACCAATCCTTATCTGTGGACGTGGAGCGCGTGAATGCTTCACCTCATCTACTTTTGATTTCCTTTTCCTTTCTTTTGAACAACAAAACTCTTGCTGGTATTTATTTCCATTTCTATCTTGACTCATAGAACAACGTGCACTAAATCTATTTTGATTTGCGTATTTCTTATAAAATTCCCATGATTCTTCAAGTAACGCAAATGTCATGCCAATGGTTTTATTCAAATTCTTTACACTATCTCATACTTTACCATCACCTATTGTACTCAGAACTTCCATGATGAGTATACCCCGACACCTAAGTAAATTAATATGAAATAACTGAAACATTGCAAAGAATTAAGTTGCATAAAAGTACAAAAAATGCTTATTATGAACTTGCTTACCTTCTTAAGACCGCTGCTTATAGAAAAAAGGTTTACGAGCTTCAAGATAAGCAACTTCTTCAATGGGAAGATGATTAATAGGATATAGACGTGATTTGAAGTTGGTAGTACCTTCCCTGAGATGGTAGTTGCAACATTTATTCCAACTTTCGTTCAACATTTCTAGAATGGTTGTTGTTTGATTGGAGTTATAAATTTGACCATTCTGCATAAAATGAGGATTTCAGAAGTTTCAAAATTTCTTATGTATGTTTTGATACTGATTAAACATCTTTTGTTGCAGTTCTTTCTATAACATCTTGGAAATGGTATATAGGTTTTGAGACTGTAAAAATATTTAAACTTTGAATTCTGACAGTTTTAGTTTTAAACTTCAAATATAACTTTTTCGGTTGTCATTCGTGCTTCTTTTTACAATAAAAGTAGCAAAACCTATGACCCAATTCCGCTACCTAATATGGAGCATATATATCAAAGCTAGAAGGTCACATCCAAAAATTAATGCCTTTTTCTTCTATCACGCAGTTCTGCGAACCTATTCGATTATTTTATTCCTTTAGTTTAAAATCTTTAAATTCAAGGGCTTCTCACTTTATCCTTTCCCCAATCAAACCTTCAATGCACCATCTCCTCATCCAACTCAATTTAATTTGAATCTGCAGGCATCGAAGGTATTTCTGAAAACCCTAGTTTTTTTTAATAGCCTTTCTTTTGTTTGGATTTCATGTACTTTCCATGGCTGACCGTTGATGTTGAAAATATGGTTGATATTATTGATGTGTTTTTTACATTTTTTGATTACTTTGTTTAAATTTTTACATTAACCCTAAACCCAATCCACTTAGAGCTTGACGGTAGCAAAGGTATATTTCTGGAAACCCTAACTCTTTTTTTAACATTCTCTTACTTTAGATTGGTCTCCATTTCCTTTCCATGACAAATTCATCTGAGATCATAGGCATCAACTCTTATGTTATGGATAAGGAACTCTTTATCACCCCAAATCAATTGCATCTGATTTAGGTATTGAAAATAAAGGTCACTATGATGAAACCGAAACTAGCTCTATTGAAAGTACAAAGACCATGGCCCGAGAAATCTTCCTTTTGAGGAGTGAATCTTTCACTTTATTGTGGCATGGTTTTTTCGATTGTCCACTGGGAAGACATCAACAATCTGAAAGCTTGATTATTGGTGGCTTGACCAATATCGAACTAAGGTTGCTCCTAACATTGCCAAAATCATTTTCCTCCAGCTAGTATCCTTTCTTAATAAGGGCCATGGAGCCTCAACCTCTCTTCCATATGCTTCTGTCCTTACACACATCTTTCAGAAGAATGATGTCGATTTTTCTTTTGACCCACCTGTCTCTTTAAAGGAAATGCTTGACATTCATTCGAAATCATGCTGAGTATCAGTTTTCCGAGCTTCGCTACCATGTTTATTAGTAGTTTGCTGAGCTTCATAAGCATGCTGATTCTCAGCTTGCAGAGATTCGCAAGGAAATGACTGCTCTTCGTAAAAAAATCAATACTCGCAAGACGGATGACTAGCCTTTTAATATAATGACATTTAAAGTTGTTAATATTTTTTGGAATTTGACGCGTATGAACTTAATGTTTGATGGTCTTCATTGTATTTTATATTATTTTAGTTACATTTTTGCAAATTTACAATTCCATTACTTTTTATTTTATAAATTATTTGCCAAAATTATATATTGTTCTTATGACCATCTTTGCACACAACAACTTGAACTATTTGAGTTTGCCTTCAACGATGTCTACTGGAAGCTCTAAATCACGTATCGAATGAAACATTGTTCACTGTTATTGTGGATTGCAATCACCAGCTTACACTTCAACTGTACCATAGAGCAAAGGGAAGATATTTTATGGATGTGCTAGAGGTCCTGAGGTATTAAGTAATAAGTTGGGTTTACTGTTCATGTTCTAGTGTTTCAATTACTGAGTTATTTTGAATTTCGTCTGCACATTTGTAGAGTTGCTGTGATTTCTTTAAATGGATTGACAATGATGGAAATTTGATCGATGTTGAAGAATTAAGAAATCAGGTTCAAACATTGTTGGTTGAAAATAGGGAAATTCAAATTCTAAATGCCTAATTGCATAAATTGGTCAATATTGCCCTAGACCAAAGACATGAACTCATGTTTCTTTTGATCTTGGTACCGAGAACCCAAATACTTTCTCTGAAAACAACGCCAAAGAATTCCCAAGTCACATCCTTGAGTGTCATTCCCGCTATAGTGGTAGTCCACCAACTATAGGTATCTCCCTAAAGCAGAGATACATTGTAGCCCAACTTACGTAAATTTGTACACTCTATCTGACCAAGAATCCTCTCGGTACTCGCAAACCACTTCTCAGCTACGTTTAGAGCTAAACTTCTAAACTCAAAACCTCATAAACTATGTAAACGCTCCAACGAAAGTCCTATATTAATAGCTACTGTATGTGTTGTTGCTTGAACATGCACTTCAACCACAAATGCCTGAAAAGCTCCAGTCATAGCCTGAATCAACGACGTCATACCCCAAGGACTGATCTAGGTAGAACTAGCGGCGTTTGCCCAACATTCACTACAGCTGTCGGATTAGGATGAGGAGGTGACAACCCCTCAAGATGCACTATCTCACCCTCAAATCCCTGCCCTTTGGCAGCATTATTCATGTTCGACCTAAACTCTCATCTTGGTGGCATACTAAAAATATGTATCTATAGCATTAAAATATAACCAAAAATATAATTAGGCTAGCTTCAAGCAAGGATCCAAGATGTTCACTTTTCAAAAACAAAATCCTTTTACACTTGTAGTAATAAGGTAATGTGTCCCCAAGATTCCACCCCAAAACATCACATTTCAGTCATAAAATCATATAATCAAACACCGTACATATTATACAACAATTAACATCATCTTAGACCAACAAAACATACATCCCAACAATCATAACTTGGCTATAATACCACCAAATGTAACCCCTTCGACCCGACCTAGATGCTAGATCGAACCGAGCGAGCTATAATGGGTTTACCGAGACAAACCCAAACGATTACTTAGCAATGGTCTTTTTTTCCTTTTATTTTGTCTAAATACATAATTTAGTCCTAAGGTGATCATGCTAGCAGTGTGTAATACTCATAATTAAACCGGGCGCCAAATTAACATCCAATTGACCGAGAGCGCACTCCATGGATCAAATTGTAATTTTGGAAAGTTGAAGGGAATTACTTAAATCCAAAATTACCAAACCATAATTAATCAGGTTACAAGAAATTCGGTTAGGCTTCAACTTAAAATAATCATCCAAGCTCATTTTATTGCATGTTTAAGAAATAGGGACTAAATTGTAAAAATTCAAACTTCAGCAAATCATAATGCAAGAAATAACAGACTGGGTATTGATGCTCTCTTTGCCCGTATCGATATAGGTTCACTTTGCAAAGGGTATCGGTACGGCCCTCAGGCGTACCGATAGCAGTAGTTCAATATCCAAAATAGAGAATTCCAGTGGCTAAAGGGCATACTGATACGGTTGCTTGCGTACCGATGCCAAGTGTATTATCGAGGGGCATACCGATACGAGTCTTAGGCTTATCGATACCCATATGCAATTTTACATAGTTTTAAGCCTTGACAGACCCCGCGTACCGATCCCTGAGGACCCATATCGATACGGCTGGGTCTATAATGACCTCTTGGTCCAACATATGACACTTGGGCTCAATCAAACTTGCTTCAAACATCATACAAACATTATAAAACATATTAACATCAACTCCAAGACCAATCAAGCATGCTAGATGAACATTCAATCTATAGCTAAACAATCCATAGGTTCTATAGACATTGTCTCTACCCAAGCATGCAAAACTCATCCTAACCCTTCAAATCAAACCATATAGCCACATACATGTCCAAAACACCAAAAGAAACATGTCTCAAATAGGCAGTAAGCATACAACCCTCCAAATTACAACTTGGTCACATTGCCCTTTTATTACTACAAGTTCGTTTATTAAAACCATACTTAAATGATTCAATTCTTGGATTCCTCCTTACATGCTTGCTGCCCCGAAAGCTTACTTTCCTGCATTGATGAGAAAGGAGAGCATAAGCATTTAATGCCTAGTGAGGGATGCTTTAAAAAACTCATCAATGCATTTAAACCATTTGAGTCAAAACACTTTGCAAACATCATGCTTAAACATCTCATTCCTTTTTTACCTTTGTAAAACATGCATATTAAACCATATGCAAAACATGTTTCATGGATCTCGTGCATAGTCCCATATGCAAAAACCTCAATTTTAAGCCTTCACATACTTATTCATCCGATAGCAAAGCTTAAAGAGCAAAACATTGTATAAATATCATTATACAAAACATATTTATCCATCATGATACATTAATTTATATATTGGCATTCAAGAGACCCAAAATAGAACATTTCCTTTATCAAAACACATCAGATAAACGGATTTCACAAGTGGTTTCTTCGATCACTTCACATACATCCATAACCGGAGCAAACGACACATTTAACCCCTCAATGGTTATGATGTATAATATCTACAATGGGAGCAAACAACACAATTAACCCCTCAACCATTATGATACGTAATCCACCAGCGGGAGAATACGACACAATTAACCCCTCAACCGCTGTGGTTTCTATAGTGGAGAAAACGACATAATTAACCCCTCGACACATATGAGGTGACTTATTATAGTGCACTTTAAACCCTATGGCATGTCAACTATATCCGATAGCATTTAATCATTGTCAATTGCCAATATATTCCACTTTAAACATGATACCTAACTATTTTTCATATGCATCATTCAAACCAATTTCCCTTGCAATAAAACATGCATTTACATATCATTGAAATTCTTTTCACAAATCATTTGCCATAATCAAATGTCACCAATATAAGATCATTTGCTTTATATTCCATTTCTTAAAACATGCATAAACAATAGGTATCAAAACATATACAAAGGTATGAGAAAATTAACTTTGCCAAACCGAAAATGAGAGTGAAATCGTCTAACACTTACTCCTGAGATTAGACAAGCATTTTAAGATTAATGTAAACTCCCAAAATCACTTGCAAACCTTTAAAAAGATGTAAATCACGTTTCCACTCACCGACAACACAAAACTCCACTTGCCGATGCAAAATCAAGCTTCTGAAGCTCATAAACTTATCCAATTGATAAAGGATCCATCTCCCCTATTTTACCCACACAAAAAAGAGGATTAATGCATTACTATGCATCTCTAATCCCAACAACATCTATTCTTAACTTCGCCACAGTAAAAGCCATCAAACGCCTTCCAAAAACAACCAAAAACATCACCAAACTCAACCTAAATGGAGCCTAGCCATAAATCAATGATTTCAACAACTTATTAACATCAATTAACATCTAAAAACACTTCCATCCTTAACTTATACCTCCAGCAACCTTCTAACACCCTAATCACTTCAAAATCTAAATATTCACAACCTAGAAAATTAGCAATTCAATTAGTTTTGGGATCTTTTATTAATATCTTCTCATAACATTAAAACATATCTTAAATGTGATCTATATCAATTAGAATCAACACAAATCAGATCTATTATCAAGATCTACCAAATTTCTTATTAAAACTCAATTAAACCTATAAATCTTGATTTAATCATTAATACACAACAAAAATCAATTGTAAGGGATCAAGAACTTGGGAATTTTAGTAAAGAACCTTTGATTAGAGGAGAGAAATGAAAATCACCTCTAATTGCTGATTTCTCCCTTAATTGGCAAGACTTGAGTGAAATCTCCAAGAAAACAAATAGGATTTGATGTAAAAAATAAAATGAATCAATTAAGAAATCAAAATGAAATTAAAAAGATATGATTCTTGATCATTTAAAGTGAAATTGGTAGTTTGGCTGCTGGGAAAATTGAAAGAAAAGTTGAGAGCAATAGTAGTTACGTGAGAAAAGTATTAAAATCCTTTTAACTAAATCTATTTTATTTTTATTAAATAAATATTTCAAAACCATTTAAAAATAGCCTGAATTAATGGAAAAGTCTGATTAAAAATATTGTTAAATTAGCTCCTTAAAGATTCTAAGTTTTGACCCTTTTACAATTTAGTCACCAAAACAGTTTTTAAAACTTTACATTTTAGTCATCAAACTAGTATGTCATTTAATTCAAACTTATTTCATTAAATTGAGTTTACCAAAACCTTTAATAGATTAAATAAATATTTCCACTATTTTTCCTTATTTTATTTTATGTTAAGTATATTTATTACGATTTAATTTCCCAAAACTAGATCGAACCGACTAATCTGGTTCACCCGAACTGTCTAATCTATCTAGCTAAATTCTAGGCACAAATTTGGGGCATTCCAATCATAGATCGATATGAACGAAGGAAGTGTGCCATGGATGGTGGATAAAGTTCATGGTTATGTTCATTATCAGACAATGTTATTACCCAACTATCTGGATCTTTTGCATGGACCACTATTGTAGCCTTGCAACCAATCCTTATCTGTGGACGTGGAGCGCGTGAATGCTTCACCTCATCTACTTTTGATTTCCTTTGCCTTTCTTTTGAACAACAAAACTCTTGCTGGTATTTATTTCCATTTCTATCTTGACTCGTGGAATAACGTGCACTAAATCTATTTTGATTTGTGTATTTCTTATAAAATTTCCATGATTCTTCAAGTGACGCAAATGTCATGCCAATGGTTTTATTCAAATTCTTTACACTATCTCATACTTTAGCATCACCTATTGTACTCAGAACTTCCATGATGAGTATACTCCTACACCTAAGTATATGAATATGAAATAACTGAAACATTGCATGGAATTAAGTTGCATAAAAGTACAAAAAATGCTTATTATGAACTTGCTTACCTTCTTAAGACCGTTGCTGATAGAAAAAAGGTTTACGAGGTTCAAGATAAACAACTTCTTCAATGGGAAGATGATTAATAGGATATGGACGTGTTTTGAAGTTGGTAGTACCTTCCCTGAGATGGTACTTGCAACATTTATTCTAACTTTCGTTCAACATTTCTAGAATGGTTGTTGTTTGATTGGAGTTATAAATTTGACCATTCTGCGTAAAATGAGGATTTTAGAAGTTTCAAAATTTTATCTGTATGTTTTGATACTGATTAAACATCTTTTGTTGCAGTGCTTTCTATAACATCTTGGAAATGGTATATAGGTTTTGAGACTGTAAAAATATTTAAACTTTGAATTCTGGCAGTTTTAGTTTTAAACTTCAAATATAACTTTTTCGATTGTCGTTCCTGCTTTTTCTACAATAAAAGTAGCAAAACCTATGCCCCAATTCTGCTACCTAATATGGAGTATATATATCAAAGCTAGACGGTCACATCCAAAAATTAACGCCTTTTTTCTTCTATCACTCAGTTCTGCGAACCTATTCGATTCTTCTATTCCTTTAGTTCAAAATCTTTAAATTCAAGGACATCCAACTCAATCTAATTTGAATTTGCAGGCATCGAAGGTATTTCTGAAAACCCTAGTTTTTTTAAAATAGCCTTGCTTTTGTTTGGATTTCATGTACTTTCCATGGCTGACCGTTGATGTTGAAAATATGGTTGATATTATTGATGTGATTTTTACATTTTTTTATTACTTTGTTTAAAATTTTTACATTAACCCTAAATCCAATCCACTCGGAGCTTGACAATAGCAAAGGTATATTTTTGGAAACCCTAACTCTTTTTTTAACATTCTATTGCTTTTGATTGGTCTCCATTTCCTTTCCATGACAAATTCATCTGAGATCATAGACACCAACTCTTATGTTATGGATAAGGAACTCTTTATCACCCCAAAATCAATGCATCTGATTTAGGTATTGAAAATAAAGGTCATTACGATGAAACCGAAACTAGCTCTATTGAAAGTACAAAGACCATGGCCCTAGAAATCTTCCTTTTGAAGAATGAATCTTTCACCTTATTGTGGCATGGTTTTTTTGATTGTTCGCTTGGAAGACAGCAACAATCTGAGAGCTTGATTATTGGTGGCTAGTATCCTTTTGAAGAATGAATCTAACATTGCCAAAATCATTTTCCTCTAGCTAGTATCCTTTCTCAATAAGGGCCATGGAGCCTCAACCTCTTTTCCATATGCTTCTGTCCTTACACACATCTTTTAGAAGAATGATGTCGATTTTTCTTTTGACCCACCTGTCTCTTTAAAGGAAATGCTTGACATTCATTCGAAATCATGCTGAGCATCAGTTTGCTGAGCTTCGCAACCATGTTTATTAGTAGTTTTCTGAGCTTCATAAGCATGTTGATTCTCAGCTTGCAGAGATTCGCAAGGAAGTTACCACTCTTCGTCAAAAATTCAATACTCGCAAGACGGATGACTAGCCTTTTAATATAATGACATTTAAAGTTGTTAATATTTTTTGGAATTTGATGCGTATGAACTTAATGTTTGATGGTCTTCATTGTATTTTATATTATTTTAGTTACATTTTTTGCAATTTTACAATTCCATTACTTTTTATTTTATAAATTATTTGACAAAATTATATATTGTTCTTATGACCATCTTTGCACACAACAACTTTAACTGTTTGAGTTTGCCTTCAACAATGTCTACTGGAAGCTCTAAATCACGTATCGAATGAAACATTGTTCACTGTTATTGTGGATTGCAATCACCAACTTACACTTCAACTGTACCATACAACAAAGGGAAGATATTTTATGGATGTGCTAAAGGTCATGAGGTATTAAGTATTAAGTTGGGTTTACTATTCTTGTTCCAGTGTTTCAATTGCTGCGTTCTTCTAAATTTCGTCTGCACATCTGTAGAGTTGCTGTGATTTCTTTAAATGGACTGACAATGATGGAAATTTGATCGATGTTGAAGAATTAAAAATTCAGGTTCAAACATTGTTGGTTGAAAATAGGGAATTTCAAATTCTGAATGCCTAATTGCATAAATTGGTGACTATGGACAAGTAAGACGATTGGAAAAAAACTGGAGAAATTTGAAGTTAAAAGAAAAAACCTGAAAAACTATGCCATGCTCCACAAGTCTGTTATGATCATTTAATGGTTGTGTTATGTTGTAATAAATTTTTTCATCTAGAGATATCAACAAGATACAAATGCCCTTATGGAAAACAAGCAATGCCAAAATATATTTGGAAACTAACAACTGCTTTTTTATTGTTAATTTGATATGAAATACTCACAATTCACAACAGAACTAATAAGAAATCCAAACCTATTGTGAAAGTAACTTGAGTGAAAGTTGTACTCCGACACGACTCATGTTACGAATCTTTTATGCACGTCACTGACACATCATCTCATTATCAGGATTCTCTGTTGTCGAGAATCTTAGTTGTAACATAACTAAGAGTGTAATTCCCCAATTTTGGTCCTAGCATTTTAAGGGCTAGTTAGACGGTTCAATGGACTGGGTTAGGGATTCGAGTTAGATTCGAGAATAAATATTTTTGAGTAAGTTAAAAATATGGAAAATGGTTAAAGATCATTATTTAATATATAGATAATATTGGTGAAATCAATTTGAGAAAATTGAAGTTGGAAGAGTGACATTTTGGTTGGTGACCAAAATGTAAATTTTAAAACTATTTCTAAATGGTGACTAGTTTGCAAAAGGGTCAAATTCTTATAATCCTTAAGGAGATATTTTACTAAACGTTGGCTGGTGGTTTCTTCCCTCAATTAAGAATTTTTAACATGTGTTTTACTAATTAATAAAAAAGGGTTTTTAATATTAAAAGGTAGTTATTGATTTTATAAAGATTTGACGTAAACTTTTCTCTCAACTTTTCTCTTCACTTCTACTCTGCCAAACACTCTTGTTTTCATCAAATTTAAGAGGTGAGAGATCTATTTTCTTGAACCCTTGATTTATAAATGATTCTTCATCTTGGATTTACAAAATCTTAGTGAAATCCTGTGTTTTTCAAGCATTAATCAATCAATTGAGGGAGAAATCACACAATAGAGGTAAGGTTCATTTTTATCCTCTATTGAATGGTTCTTTATTGATATTCCCAAGTATTTGATCCTTGATTTATGGTTTATAATCTGATTTTATGTTTTTATGATGATTATTTGATTTAATTGGGTTTATTTGATGAAATTAAAGAAGATTCGTATTGGATCCATTTTTCAGTGTTGATGATTGATTTTAAACATGTATTGGATGTTTTATAATGTTGATAAGTTGTTTTTAACATTGGAATCCCGAAGCTCCATGAATCCCTAATTATTTAGGTTGTTAGATTTGTATTTTTAGGTGTTGTAATGGCTTTTTAGTTGCTGGAGATACAAGGATGATGTAATCTTGTTTTGAGTGTTGATTGATGTTAATGGAAGTGTTAGATAGTTAGTTTGTGGTTGGGTTGTGTTTGGAAAGAGTTAGATGATGCTTTCGGTTGTTGTTGTGGAGTAATTGTGGAAGAATTGTTGAGGTTTGTAAGGAATGTTGTTGCAGTGTTTGAATGCATTGAGATGCATTAATCCTCTATTGTTATGTGGTTAAAATATGGGAGGCTGGTCCGAAAGCTATCGGTGAAGCTTTGGAGGCTTCAAATGCTTGAATCCGCATCGATGAATTGAGGTTTCGCGTATCGGTGAGTGAGAACGTGGGTTTTAGCTTTGAAATAAATTAAAGGTGGTTTATGGGAGTTTAAAATTAGCTTGAAATGCTGGTTTAAACTCGAAAGTAAGTATAAAGTGGTTTTCTCTCTCGGTCGTGCTCTTACGAAATGGTTTATGCATTTGTTTTTGAATTACATGGTACCAACTGTTTAAGCATGCTTTAGAGTATGTTTAATACAGTTTTGATAATGAAATGTTGACGGATGCACATGGTAAGTGATCCTTGTAAGTATGTTGAAATACTTGTTGAAAAGCATGGTTTGTTGCTTTGGAAACGATTTGGTTTAATGCATGTAGAAAAAATAGTGAGGTACATGGTTAGTTGTGAATTATATTGGCAAGTGATATGGTTTAAAATGTTATCGAATATAGTTGGCTGGCCATATGATTGATAGTGCACTATAATAAGTCACCTTGGATGTCGAGGGGTTTAATGCGGTGTACCGAATACTCCATCCAAGTACCTTAGCGGTCGAGGGGTTATATGGTACCATAAACTCTCATCAGTGGCTTAAGCATCTAACCGATGATTGGGGTTGGTGTCCCTGTGAGTTGTAATTATACTCGGTTGATAATGTACCGCGATTGTGATTGTATCACTATTCTAGTTGAGATGGCTTGAAGTGTTGAGAGGACACTTGCTTGAATTCGTGTATCCGATGAACTATTTTGGTATAGGAACTTGGTTATGATCACTTGTAAGCCAATATAATTGTGGATGTGTCATGTAATGGTTTATGTTGTATAATGTGATTTATACATGTTTACTCTTTAAGCTTCGCATATGTTTTGTTATGCATGGGAAGGCTTAAATTGAGGTTTAGCAATGGGATTTGCTGATGGATAATGATACATGTTGCATATGGTTTAATATGCTGGAGTTTGAATGTGTTAAGTGCATGGTTTTCAAGGCATGATGTTTCAAATGTTGTTTTAAGTGATGTCTAAAAGATGATTGAAATGAGATTTCAATGTGTTGTTGGGAAATGGTTTTAAATGCATTGATGGTGTTTTGTTTTGAGCACTCCTCACTAAGCCTAGTGTGCTTACGCTCTTTTTGTCCATCAATGCAGAGAATTAAAGATTTGAAGGCATAAAGGAAGCATGGGATCGCTAAAGACTTGATACTAAAAGTATGTTTCGAAATAGACTATAAGTAATAAGGGCAATGGGGTTTCAGTTGTTATTTTGGGAGATGTTTGAGCTTCCTGTTTGAGCAATGTTGTTTTGCTATTCTTGGTTTGTAATTGGTCATTTTGGATTGTTGGTTGCATTGGTTTTGAGATTTGTGTTTTGCTTGGATTGGTTTCTAGGAAACATGCCTCTAGTTTTATATTTGATGCAAGATGCCATGAACTGTTGATGAATCTCTGTTGTCTTGCTGAGGTTTGACCCTTGAGTATGTTGGATGCATGTTAGGGTGTTTTGGTATCTTCAAAAGCATGTTAAACCAGCAAAAGAGGACATTTCAGGTTTAGGTGTATCGGTACATGTTACCTCTCCAGAAGTACTAGGTGCATTTAGTTGCATTAGGATGTTAAAACCATGCATTTGCATAAGGAGTTTAGAAATTATGTCTATGCAGTGTGAAGGGTTGTTTTGTTGGCAATTTTGCAGGTTAAGCATAGGATTGGACCCAGAAAAGCAACACAGGAAGGAATGCCGGAGAGAATGCCGAGTGCTGTTGCCATAAATGGACCAGACAATGCCAAGCACCAGTTGGCAGAGAAGTGAACTTGATGCCATGCCAAGAGGCTGTTGGACCCAAAAAAATAGGACATGATCAGGCTCCAAAAAGATAGCAATTGGATCAATCTCTGAAAAATAGCGGATAAGATGATGCCAAGACTGGTTGGCAGATTTATGTCAAGCTTGGACACCAAGGCAGCGTCAGCAGTATGACGTCAACCCTAGCCTGATCAGCTCCCATTCAAATGTTGATAAGATAATTATCTCTTATCTCTTGCATTTAAAATTCAAATGAGGAGCTCATCCTATCCCTTCCTTGCACGCCTATTTAAACACCAACCGATGAGAAGTAGAGACATTAATTGATAGGCGATCAGAGTGTGGAGTTAGTGTGCAATGATTGACAACCGGCTGCACCTTGGAAGGGTGGTTCGACCAACTTGGCCGAGAGGCCTGGATCTTGAAGGGATGTATTAAGATACCCCTTCTTGCCCATTATCTTAATTTTAAGGATGATGTATTTTGAAAATGTTTATTGTTTGTTGGTTAAGTCCCTCACCATGAACTAATTTCATAATTGGTGGGGGATGTCTTTCGTTGAACACTATTTCATGTTTTAGTTTTTAATAACAAAATAGCCTAATTTTGAATCTGCTCGGCAAACAATGCCAAGACAGGTTGTTACTAAGGGCTGGCACATCATTAATAGCGTGAAAACCAGGCATTCCCTTCTAGCGCTCATCATTCATTAAAGCACCTTCCTTGCCAACATCTTATTCTACTTTCATTTATTTTCTTTTATTTCAATTATTTCCAAAACCAACTTCAAAACAAAACAACCTTTTCCCAAGGCAAGTAACAATCAAAGCAATTGAATTCTAAGTCAATCTCTATGGGATCGATACTCAACATACCAGCTGTATTACTTGCAGACCGTGTATACTTGCACGCAAAAGACTCATCTTGGCACTGTTTTATACTTTTCCAATACATAACTTCTGTCCCTTTTTCTAGCATTCACTTAGAGAGTCTACAAGTTTTTGGCGCCATTGCTAGAGATTGCAACGAAATTGGTTGTTTTAAAATTCTTACTTGTCTTTCTTTTAATTTTTTTTTACCTTTTGTTTTAATCGGTGTATGACCAGAAGCCATTCTGTGGTGGACGAGTGGCCATACGATCCGAAAATTAAGAAAACCTTGCAGAGGTTAAAATGAAGATTTCGAGAGATGCAAAACCAAGGAAATGGAGGGAAGGATGTGGTGAACAATGGAGGAAACCCACTTAACAATGAGATACCACCACCACCTATTGTACCCAGTTATTAATGAGAGACCTATTAAAGAACACTCGGACACAACCATTGATAATTTGATGCCAGGACTTGTTGGCACAGAGGTAAATGCTATTAATTTTGAACTTAAGCCGGTAATGATTCAAACTCTTTTTAATGTAGGTCAGTTTGATGGAGCACTTACTGGAGATCCGAGGCAACATCTGAAGCAGTTCATGGAGATTTTCCAGTTATTTCAACAAAATAGAGTACCTGAAAATACCGTGAAACTGAAGTTATTCACCTTTTCCTTTGAGAGATAGAGCTAAGGATTGGCTCAATTCCTTGCCACCTGGCTCAGTCACTTCATGGACAGATCTATGCCAGAAGTTCTTGACAAGATTCCAGCCGCCAACACTCACTGCCAAGCTACGGGGTGAGATTATTACATTCAGGCAGGTCGAGGACGAGACCTTATATGATGCCTAGGAAAGATTTAAATATCTGCTGAGGATATGTCCTATGCATGGATTCCCGAATTGGACTCAAATACAAACCTTTTGCAATGGATTAAATGCACAAACAAGGACTATTGTTGATGCTTCAGCAGCCAGTTTGTTGCTTGATAAGACATATACCGAGACTGTTGACATTTTAGAGAGGATCGCAATCAACGATTTTGAATATCCTATTGCTAGACTTGGGACTGGAACTAAAACCAAATGGAAATTTTAGGTTGATGAACTAACTTCCATCCATGCCGAGATTTCCATCCTTACTAGCATGGTAAGAACGTTGCAAAAGAGCAATGAGGCCCAGGAAGTAAAAGTATTAGACCCATTTTGTATAATTTGTGGAGAGAATCATCATGTGGATGAATGCCCTGCCAACCCTGAATCGGTAAACTTTTTTGGTAATATTAATCGTTACTATAATCCTAACTTCAATACTTATAATGCAGGTTGAAGACAACACCCTAACTTAGCATGAGGAAATTAAGGAGGTAACCAGTACAATGCCCAGTGCCAGAATACCCAGAGGTAGAATAACAATGCCAAGCCAACTTTCAACAACAATGGCATGCCAGCATTCTATCATAATGCCACGCTGCGGAAAACTCAAAACAATTTCCAACAAGGGCAGAGATTCAACCAAGAAGGCACTCTCATAGAGTACTTGGAGAGGAATGATGCCACAGACCAGAGTTTGGCAGATTCAATGAGGAACTTGGAAGTTCAAATTGGGCAGATTGCCAATACACTCAGTAATCGACCCCAAGGAGCATTGCCAAGTAACACCGAAGATGCCCGACACAAAGAAAATAAGCAATATACAGCTATAACTCTTCAGAGCGGTAAGTAGTGTGAGGTTGAGAAGGCTTCCAAACAACCAGTTAACTACCAAATCGAGAAGCCAGTGCCAACAGAAAACCCCAGAGAAGAAGGAAAAGAGGAAACAAAAGTAGATGATGCCAATAGCAATACCAAAACAGATGCCAGAATTGATGCCAAACAGATTGATGCCAGCACTGCCTTGGCAAAGCCAGCAGCGCTGGCATATGTTTATCTACCACCACCATTTCCAGCAAGACTTCAAAAGCATAAAAAAGACTCGCAATTCAAGCGTTTCTTAAAGGTTCTTAAGAAATTGCAAATCAACATTCCCTTGGTAGAAACCCTTGAGCAGATGCTCAACTATGTTCAATTCATGAAGGATATCTTGTCCAAGAAAAGGAAGTTGGGAGACTTTGAAACTATTGCTCTCACCGAGGGATGCAATGCCATGATCCTAAATTGATTATCACAAAAGCTTAAAGATCCAAGAAGTTTTACCATTCCTTGTACCATTGGCAACAAATTCACGGGCAAGGCGATATGTGACCTGGGAGCCAGCATCAACTTGATGCCAATGTCAGTTTTTCGGAAGCTTGGCATAGAAGCATGACCTTCCACGGTGACACTTCAGCTGGAAGACCGATCCTATGTACATCCCAAGGGTAAGATTGAGGATGTGTTGGTAAAGATAGATAAATTTATTTTTCCAGCTGATTTTATCATTTTGGATTATGAGGCGGATGTTAATGTTCTGATTATTTTGGGTAGACCTTTCCTTGCACGAGTAAAGCTTTGATTGATGTTCATAAAGGGGAATTAACAATGCGCTTGAATGACCAGCAAGTTACGTTTAATGTGTTTCAAGCCTTGAAATGTGCAGATGAACCTGATGAGTGCCAAGCAGAGGAGATGATGGAATCCATCTACACTTTGGACATAGGCGCAGTTATGGCAGGATACAGAATTCGATGCCAACGACTTAGAAGTCATAGCTGAATTGTTTGAGGAACCAGAAGAATCAGTCTTGGAGGCTGAGGAGGCAAGTTATTTTGAGCCACTATAGTTGGCCGGCAAAGAGATCAAGGCACCTAGACCATTAATTGAGCCACCATTGTTGGAACTAAAACCACTTCCATATCACTTGAAGTATGCTTATTTAGGTAACCACTCGATTCTGCTAGTGATCATTGCCACTGATCTCACTAACGATCAGGAAGAGAGATTATTGGCAGCATTACGCAATTATAAGCAAGCATTAGGATGGACCTTGGCAGACATCCGAGGGATTAGCCCAACCATTTGCATGCACAAGATTATCTTGGAGGAGTACCATGGCAGTACCATTGAAGGCCAAAGAAGGCTAAACCCAAACATGAAAGAGGTAGTGAAAAAATAGATCATAAAATGGCTCAATGTTGGGATTATTTATCCCATCTCCGATAGCTCTTGGGTTATAGCCCAATGCAATATGTGCCAAATAAAAGTGGCATGACCGTGGTACAAAACAGTAAAGCTGAATTGATTCCCTCTAGAACTATCACAAGATGGAGAGTGTGCATGGATTATAGGAAGCTGAACAATGCCACGAGGAATGACCACTTCCCATTGCCATTCATTGACCAGATGCTAGACAGGTTGGCAGGCAAAGCTTTCTATTATTTTTTAGATGGTTATTCGGGTTATAATCAGATTGTCATTGCCCCTGAGGATCAAGAGAAGACCGCATTCACGTGACCTTATGGAACGTTTGTGTTTGGAAGAATGCCATTCGGCCCATGCAATGCTCCGGCAACATTCTAACGTTGCATAATGCCCATTTTTTCCGATATGATAGAGTGCAACATGGAAGTATTCATGGATGATTTCTCAGTGTTTGGCAAAACATTTAAGGAATGCCTTCAGAGTTTGGAGCAAGTCTTGAAGAGATGCATAAAGACGAACCTAGTGTTGAACTGGGAAAAATGCCACTTCATGGTGAAGGAGGGCATTTTTCTCAGCCACAAGGTAACTGAGAGAGGACTAGAAGTTGATCAAGAAAAAGTTGAGGTAATTAAGCAATTACCGCCCCCAACGAGTGTCAAAGGTATAAGGAGTTTTTTAGGACATGCCGGTTTTTACCAGTGGTTTATTAAAGACTTTTCAAAAATTGCTAAACCTTTATGCTTGTTATTAGAACATAATGTCGCTTTTGCTTTTGATGATTATTGTTTAAGAGCATTTCAAGAGCTTAAAGAAAAGTTGATCAATGCCCCTATAGTTGTTGCATCGGACTGGAATGAGCTCTTTGAGCTCATGCGTGATGCCAGTGACTATGCCATTGGAGCAGTCTTGGGACAGAGGCATGGCAAGGTTTTCCATGCCATTTACTATGCCAGCCGAACCTTGAACGAAGCGTAACTAAATTACTCTACGACCGAGAAAGAATTTCTTGTGGTTGTTTTTGCTTTTGAAAAATTTAGATCTTATTTAATTGGTAACAAATTTTTGGTTTTTACAGATCATTCGGCAATGAAGTATCTCTTGGAAAATAAGGATACCAACCCCAGACTAATCCGATGGACGCTCATACTCCAAGAATTTGATCTTGAGATCTGAGACAAAAAGGGAAGTGAAAACTTAGTAGTTGGCCATCTCTCACGTTTGGAGTATCATCTTGAAGATGGTAAAACCAATTTTATAAGAGAAGAATTCCCTGACGAGTATTTGCTTGCAGTAAATGTCGTGCCATGGTATGCTGATATTGTCAACTACTTGGTAAGTAACATTCTGCCACCAAACTTGGCATACAATGCCAGGAAAAGGTTCTTGCGAGACGTTAGGCAATACTATTGGGACTAGCCAATATTGTTCAAACAGTTTGACGACCAAGTAATCTGCCGGTGTGTGCCCAAGGACAAGCAGCATAACATATTGCATTTATGCCATGCCGCACCGTATGGAGGTCACTTTGCTAGGATAAAGATTGCTGCCAAGGTGTTGCAGTCAGGATTTTTTTGGCCCACACTATATAAGGATGCCCACGAGTATGCCAAGGCATGTGATCGATGCCAACGGACAGGGAACATCTCTGGCAGACACCAACTACCGCTTCAAAACATTATGCATGTGGACTTATTTAATGTATGGGGGATAGACTTTATGGGGCCTTTTCCACCCTCATTTGGTAATGTATATATTCTTGTGGTTGTCGACTACGTATCTAAGTGGGTAGAGGTTGTCGCCATGCCAACAAACGATGCCAAGGCCGTTGCCAAGTTCTTGCACAAAAATATTTTTACTAGATTTTGTGCCCCTAGAGTGATTATTCATGATGAGGGCACCCATTTTAAATGCAATATAATCTCTAAAACTTTGTGAAGGTATGATATATAGCAGAGAATTGCCACGGCATATCATCCACAAACGAATAGGCAAGCCGAGATTTCAAACAAAGAGATTAAGAACATCTTAGAGAAAACTGTTAATCCATCAAGGAAAGACTGGTCCTTGAGACTAGATGAGTCCTTGTGGGCTTACAGAACGACATTTAAAACTTCTTTGGGTACTTCACCATTTAGACATGTTTTCGAGAAACCATGTCATCTATAGTGGAGCTTGAACATAAAGCCTATTGGGCCATCAGAACACTTGGCATGGTATGGAGAGCTACTGGATAAAAATCGTTGCTAGACCTAAATGAGTTAGAAGAATTCAGAACACAAGCCTATGAGAACGCCAGGATCTATAAGGAACAGGCAAAATGCTGGCATGACAGTAGGATAATGCCAAGACAGTTTGAGGTAGGCCAATGTGTTTTTTTATTTAACTCATGGCTTAAATTGTTCCCAGGAAAACTCATATCAAGATGGACGGGCCCTTTTGAATTTGTGAAGCCCTATGCCCATGGAGCTGTGGACATTAAGAATTTGAAGATAGGAGAAATCTTTAAGGTGAATGGTCAACGTTTAAAGCACTACATGGAAGGTGATCGGAACAATCCAAGGAGGTGATCCTCTTGGCAGAGGTGACATGAAAACACCATCAGGTTTGAATTTTTGTAAATATTAGGATATATGTTTTCTTTGTTTTAGGATTCAAGGTTTTTGGTAGTTTTTCTTTCTTTTAAATTTCAAGTTTTTATTCCTTTACTGTGTTGAAAGGTTTCCTTTGAGTTGTGCAGATTCATTATGCCAAGAACAATGTTAGGGTTGTTGGCAGGAGTCGGTGCCCCGATAGTGAAATTTACCAGACATAGTGCCAGAATAGCTTGGCATGCAACGGTGTAAAAAATGGAAGGATGAGCGAAACCCTAGCTTGATTGACCCATTTAATAAAGAAAGAGTATTTTTTCCTTGAGATTAAACCCTTAGCCATTTAAAAAAAGAGAAAAAAATTAATTAGGTTAAAATTTAAATTTAACCTAATCACCTTATCACTTTAAATCCTTACCCTAACCTATCACCTGATCACTTTACCCCTTTCAAATCAATTCCTTTTGTTTTTTATCATTATCCCTAATTACTTATCCCATCAAAACACTCAACCGTTCACTTTTCATCTTCTTACCCTAGCCGGTTAAGTAACCAAAACTCTCTCTCACTTTTTACTTTTCTCTTCGATAAGCAAGTACCAGAACCCAAATCGTTCTTTGTCTTCATATTTCAACACCGTTTCAAATCCTTCAGCGATTTTCAAAGGCTTTTTCCTCTACCCCTTTCAAAAGATTCTTCAACGAGGAGATCCAGAAAAAGTTTAAAACCAATTTTGCCTCGAGAAGTTTTTGCTACGAGAAGCACTTAGAGTTCAAAATAGAGAGAACCAATGGCTTCCCTCCGGAAGTCATGTCTACGATTAACTTGCACAAATAGACTCATTTCTATCAGCAAAAAAGGGAGATTTATGCCACCATCGTCCAGGAATTCTACGCGCATCTTGTGACCAAGGATTCACCCTTCTTGATGATTAGAAGTAAGTGTGTATATTTTGATGAAGGGTATATTAACAATATGTTTGAATTAGATGGTGCAGAGGATGAGTATTTCGAGTACGTTGACTCAATGAACACTGCCGAGAAAGAGGCTGCTGGCAGATCTGTGTGAACCTAGAACGGCATGGACAGTGTCATCCAAGGGGCATCGTACGGTGAAGAGGTTAGCATTGAAGCCCCAACGGAGAGGTTGGAATCACTTTGTGAAGGTGAATATGATGCCCACGTCCTATAACGAGACTTTGTCGAAAGAAAGGATGATCCTGTTGCAGGCCATTGTTATGGGGTGCAAGATCAAGGTTTGCAAGCTTATTATTAAGGAAACTTACAAGTGCGCAACAAAAGGTAATGGTAGTTTGTGCTTTCCTTTGTTAATTTCTAACATTTTCATGCTCTATGGTGTGCCAAAGCTTGATACAGATAAGGGACAAACGATCAAAGGAACAAGATTTACTATTGCTATATGGAGAAATCTTATTGCTGCTGAGCCCAAAGACAAGGGCAAGGGAAAGGAAAAAGTACCCACGCCAAGGCCTAAAGTGTCAAAGGCCGAGCCAGCAACCATGCCAGAAATCGTGCCAGACAGTTCACTGGCAATGTTTTCCCAAATTCACCAACGCCAGAAGATTATTCTCCAAAAGCTAGAAAAAGCGAAGGAGCTTAATGTCAAGCTAAGACGTTACGTCCAGGCCAGGGATGTTGTAATCAGGGAGGCTCTTACAAAATTATCAACTAATTTTGTGCCAGAATTAACAGACTTCCCTGCAGAGCCCACTGCCAGCGACAATGCCATGCCAGCTTGTCCAGTTCATACCCCATCTGATGCCACACTCTCATTGTCTCCAGTTCATGTCGAGTCTGCCAATTCTGGTTCTTTATCTGAATCAAAGGAAACCAAAGCCAAGTCACCAGTGACACCTACTATTCATACGCCATCTGATGCCACCGATGCATTTGCCGCATCGGAGCCTACTAAGGAAAAGGAGGATGTTGTAGCCTCCACTGCTACTTCAAAACAAGCCTGAAAAGAAAGAAGCATGAGTAGTAGTCTTCGAAGGGGAGTCATCTTCTTCCTAAACTCCTTTACATTTCATTCCATTGCATTTGCATGATCATGCATTTTTATTTTTCTGTTTTTCTTGTATATATGTGTTATTTCATGCATTGAGGACAATGTACATCTTGGGTTTGGGGGTGTGCGTTTTCTCACATTTATGCCATGCCATACATTTCATGTTTAATTTTTGTTGCCATGCCATCTTGCAATGCCATTTAGGTCATTTAGGATAGATGCATACTAAACCACTAAAAAAACGAAAAAGGAAATTTTGCCTTGGTTTAATATTGAAAAGTGTTAACATTTGTTAGGCAAGTTTAACTTGATCTAGGTGTCCGTCCAATGAGGAAATTTTAATCTTTAGTTGTCATGCCATGCCAACAGAGTAGTATGCCAGGTTAGCTTGGCAATTGATCTCTAGTTTAGGGAACTAAAACTTCATTTTACACGTAGTATGTATCTAGTTCCTTAGCAAACTTAGTCCTTTTGAAACTATGCTCAGATTTTAAAAAAAATGATGCAAGGTAAAAGAAGTAAATAAGGCAGCAATGTTCTGCCAAGGCAAGAAAAAAATAGAACTCTCCTCTACCTTAGGGATAATAAGCTACTTGGGGCTTCGTTGTTTGCTCCCTCTTAGTTCTCAAGTCTAAAACTTTAGGGTATGAGTTGAAGAGAAAGCTTAGTGATGTCTAGATTAAGGTGGGGATTCGTGGTATGCTCCCTCTTATCTCTCACGCTAAATATTGTCATGAAGCAAGCTTAAATTAATGCCAATAGAAACCCTTGGCAAGAAAAAATGATAAAACTAAGAATCTGAGTTTAGGTAGTAAAATTGGCTAAGGGAGTGAAAGGATACTTGATGCATATTGCCTACACATCATGCACTATTCATGAACTTGGACTAAAGTTATATTGTTGCACTTGAATTACTACCTGCTTGGCATTATTGCACTGAGATACTGAGGATAGAAATAGAGCCAAATTCTGCTTGCCAGCATGTGTTAGCATTCAACCAAAATTTTGTCGAGGTAACATTTTCACAGTTTTTTGTTTTTATTTTGATTGCACTACTTGAGGAAAAGCAAGGAGTTAGGTTTGGGGGTGTGTTACCTCTCCAAAAGTATTGTTTTTAATGCCAATCTTACAATGCTTTTGCTTGTTTTTAGGTGCATTTAGTTTCATTAGGATGTTAAAACCATGCATTTGCATAAGAAGTTTAGAAATTTTGTCTATGCCAGTGTGAAGGGTTGTATTGTTGGCAATTTTACAGGTTTGGCATAGGATTGGGCCCAGAAAAGCAACACAAGAACGAATGGAAGAAAGAATGCCGAGTGTTGTTGGCACAGATAGACCAGACAATGCCAAGCACCGGTTGGCATAGAAGTGGACTTGATGCCATGCCAAGAGGCTATTGGACCCTGAAAAACTAGGACATGATCAGGCTCTGAAAAGATAGCAATTGGATTAATCTCCAAAAAAATAGTAGATAAGATGGTGCCAAGACTGGTTGGAAAATTCATGTCAAGCTTGGACGCCAAGGAAGTGTCGGCAGTATGACGTCAACCCTAGCCTGGTCAGCTCTTATCCAAATTTGATAAGATAATTATCTCTTATCTCTTGCATTTAAAATTCAAATGAGGAGCTCATCATATCTCTTCATTGTACGCCTATTTAAACACCAACCAAGGAGAACTAGAGACATTAATTGATAGACGATCAGAGTGAGGAATTGGTGTACAACGATTGACAATCGGCTGCACCTTGGAAGGGTGGTTCGACCAGCTTAGCCAAGAAGCCTGGATGTTGAAGGGCTGCATCGAGAGACCCCTTCTCGCTCATTCTCTCTTTCAAGTTATTTTATCTTATTTTTAAGGATGATGCATTTTGAAAAAGTTTATGGTTTTTTGGTTAAGTCCCTCACCATGAACTAATTTCATAGTTGGTGGGGGATGTCTTGCGTTGAACACTATTTCATGTTATAGTTTTTAATAATAAATCTGCCTTTGGCATTGTTTTACTATTCGGCATACTTTACTATTTCCTAAATAATATGTCAAGCATAAGCTGGCACTGTTGGCCTATTGCTCCTCAATATCTTAACAGACTTGGGGTGGAAACGATCAACTTGTTGAATACTAAGGAGAGAAGCTTTGAGAGAAGCCGTTCAAGTAGATAAACTTACTTTGAGAGTGAAATCTACCCCTTAGGAGTATAGATCGGACCTTAATCGAATTAGTTTATTTAAAAGATGCACTATAGAGATATAGGGGGTTTTACATGATAAATTTAGGGAAATGACCATCGAGAGAGGCTTTGCTAATTTTGAATCTGCTCGGCAAACAATGCCAAGACAAGTTGTTATTAAGGGCTGGCATGAATAGCGTGAAAACTAGGCATTCCTTGCCAACGCTCATCATTCATTAAAGCACCTTCCTTGCCAACGTCTTACTTTACTTGCATTTATTTTATTTTATTTCAATTATTTCCAAAACCAACTTCAAAACAACGTTTTCTCAAGGCAAGTAACAATCAAAGCAATTGAATTCCAAGTCAATCTCTGTGGGATCGGTACTCAGCTTACCAGCTGTATTACTTGTAGATCGTGTATACTTTCACGCAAAAGACTCATCTTGGCACTGTTTTAAACTTTTCCAATACATAACTTCTATCCCTTTTGCTAGCATTCACTTAGAGAGTTTACAGTACGCGTGTTTCCGTACTGGTACAGATAAGCCATTTTAGGCTTAGTGTTTTAGTACGTGGGATAGCGTTTCGATATTGGCTTAGGCCAATTGTGGCTAGCGTTTTGGTACGCGAGGGACTGTTTCAATACGGGATAATGTTTATGCGCAAGGCATATCGGTATGCGTCAGCGTATCGATACGGTATTGAGCTACTAGAATCGGGGTTTTTAATAAGGCAAAGCGTATCGATACACCCCCTTAGTGTACCAATACGGATTTTAGTTATTTCAGTTATTTGAATGTTCTGGAGTTCCATTTTGCGTTTTAGTCCCTGAATAGTGTAGATGCAATTGAATGAGTATGGATGAACATTTTGAGCTAAGTTTCAACACGTATGCATGTAAATGGACTAATTAAAGGTTGGTAATGTAAAAAGGGGTTAAGTCCTTGTGGTTTTCTAGAATTGCAATTTGGTCCATGAATTGCATTTGCACCTAATTGGATATTGATTTGATGCCCGATTGAGTTGAGTTTTCACCAGCTGTAAATACGAATATATAGGATATAATTTGCATCTAGACAAGATAAAAGAAAAAATAGACATATTTTGAGTTTTTTCTTCTCGGTTTACCTCGATAAACTTAATGTAGCTCGCTCGGTTTGGTCTTGCGACTAGGCCGGGTCGAGGGGGTTACATTTGGTGGTATCAAAGCCAGGTTTGCAATAATTGGGAGTTGGTATGGTTGTTGTAATGTTATTATAGGTTGTAATATGTTGTTTTCTATGCACAATAATTGTAATATGCATGTTGATTGCTTTATGCTATGTTGGGGGAAGTTTGGGAAATCCATTGCCTTATTATTATAGTCTAAAATGTTTTGGTTTTGAAATGGAAGTCTTGGATCCTTGCTTAAAGCTGGCCTGATTGTTTTGTTTTGGTGAAATATCATGCCTTAGATATATTTTTAGCACGATGGGACCGAAGAGAGAGTTGCTATCTGGTACGATTACTACTGCCATTGGGCAGGGAAATGAGTGGAATGTCATACCTCCTGAAGGGTTACCGCCACCCCTACCTAATCCACCTGCAGAAGTGGAGCAAGTACCAGCTATGCTAGTTGGGCCTAGGATGGGTGACATGGCGTAGTTGATTCGGGCAGTAGTTGCGGGTGTTCATGTGCGGCACTAGTGGTTGGGTAGATGGGTTTGCCGTTAGAGCATCTTTGCAATCTAGCTAGAGTTGAGTTCTGCAATCTAGCAACAGAGGCTTCGGAGGATTGGTTGGCTAGTACAAAGAGGATACTGGGTCAGATGGGTTGTACGGATACCCGTAAGTTGGGTTATGCTGCGACCCTATTGTAGGGAGATGCCTATAGTTAGTGGACTACCATGATAGCTGGAATAAAATTTGAGGATATATCTTGGGAGTTCTTTTGTGTTGCTTTTCAAAAAAGGTACCTAAGGGTCTGGTATCTAGATGAAAAGAAGAGAGATTTTATGGCTCTAGTACATGGTGGTATGTATGTTTCTAAATATGTGGTTCAGTTTGAGAGGTTGAGCCGGTATGCACCTGAGTTGGTTCCTATTGAGTGACAGCGATGTGATCATTTCTGCTATGGGCTGGTGCAAGAGGTTAAGACGTACATGTTTGCTGTTGATTATACATATTTTGACGTATCGGTTACGTGAGCCAAGGATATTGAGTAGAACCTTAGTTTAGCTTTTAGGTCTCGAGGCTTTAGCTCTAGTAAGAGAGCGGTAGATTCTAGATTTGGCAGTGGTCAGGCCAAGAGACACCATGATAGGAGGTATCGCCCTGATCAGAGATGAGGTGGAGGTGTTTTTGGATGTGGAACGCAGGGGTAGGGTACCCAGGTTAGAGATCCGCATAATACCTATTGGGTTTTCGGATCACGTGATCTCTGAGGCAAGATTACCTACGTTTGGCCAAAGAGGGTCATGTACTTGTGGATGTTGTGGCTAATTCTTGTTAGAGTTATGGGTTTGGCAACCATCTGAGACGGGATTATCCTTTGTTAGCTGGAGGTGGGCATGATGTTGCGCTTGTTGTTGTTCTACAAAGAGGTCGTGGTCGTAGCTGTGGTTGTGGCCAGTTTCAGTGCAGGGATGGTGGGCAGAGGACTGTGGCTCATACAGTTTCTATCCAGCTTGAGGGAGGTGGACCAACTAGAGTGTATGCACACCGAGAGGGTCGTAACGACTCTGATGTGGTTGCAGGTACATTAACTTTTTAGTGTTTGCCATTGTATTCGTTGGTTAATTCTAATTCTGCCTATTCATATATCTTGATTGAGCATGCACAGTTGCTTGATATACCTATTGAAATTCTTAATGTAGGTGTTAGAGTGGCCAGTTCTCTTAGAGAGATAGTCGTGGTTAGGAAGTTGTATTGTAGGTGTCTGATGATGGTTTAGGGTCATATGTTTGTCGTGGATTTGATGGAGTTTCCATTCCATGGTTTTGATGTTATTCTGGGAATGGATTGGTTGACCGAGCATAGGGTCGTGGTAGATTTTGAGACCAAATGGACATCCCTGATGTTGTCTGATGATTTTGAGGTAGTGGTTGTAGGCGATAACGCTAAGTTCTTGTCTAATGCTGTTTCGGCATTAGAAGCGAGACAAATGATAGATTCTGGATGTCAGGCTTTCTTAGCCTATGTTAAGAATCTTGTTTCGAAGAAGTTGAGGGTGCAGGATATCTGTATGATGTGTGCGTTTTTAGGTGTTTTTTCAAAAGATTTGCCAGGTTGCCACCGGATCGGGAGGTGGAGTTTGGCATTGAGGTTTATACGGATACGGCATCAGTGTCAATTACTCCGTATCGCATGGCTCCAAAGGAGTTAAAGAAGTTGAAACACAACTACAAGAGTTGCTTGATCGAGGATTTATTAGACCAAGTATTTCACCGTGGGGTGCACCGGTGTTGTTTGTGAAAAAGAAGGATGGTACATTGCGGATGTGTATAGATTATAGGCAATTGAACAAGTTGACGGTAAACAATAAGTGTCTTTTACCAAGAAAAAGTTTAGGGGTGCTTTGGAGTTCTCTAAGATCAATTTGAGGTCTGGGTACTATCAGTTGAAGGTGAAAGATGTGGATGTGCCCAAGATAATTTTTCGTACGAGGTACGGGAATTATGAGTTTTGGTGATGCCGTTTGGTTTGATCAATGCACCGGCTGCTTTCATGGACATGGTGAATTGGGTTTTTCATGAGTTTTTTGGATCAATTCAAGGTTGTTCTTATTGATGATATTCTTGTGTACTCTCATACCGAGGAGGATCGTGATAAGCATTTACGGATTGTACTTCAGACGTTGTTGGCTAATCAGCTTTACGCCAAGTTAAGCAAGTGTTAGTCCTGGCTTAAGAAGGTTGATTTTCTTGGACATGTGGTGTCGGACGAGGGGATTCGTGTGGATTTGCACAAAATTGAGGCTGTGATGAATTAGAAAATGTCTAAATCTATGTCAGAGGTTTAGAGTTTCCTAGGATTGGCCGGTTATTACCGTAGGTTTGTGGATGGGTTTTCCAATATAGCTGCTCCTTTGACCAATTTGTTACAAAAGAACATTCTTTTTGAGTGGTCGGAGGATAGGCAGTGGGCTTTTGAAAAGTTGAAGGAAGCTTTGACACGAGCTCCGGTCTTGATTCAACCAGAATCGGGGAAAAAGTTTGTTATCTATAGTGATGTGTCCTTTGTTGGACTCGGTTACGTGCTGATGTAGGAGGGTAAGGTAGTTGCCTATGCATCTAGACAGTTGAAGGTGATGAGCGTAATTACCATACTCATGACCTTGAACTCGCCGCAATTGTTTCTGCTTTAAAAATCTGAAGGCATTACCTTTATGGTGAGAAATATGTAGTTTATACGGATCATAAGAGTTTGAAGTATCTGATGTCATAGAAGGAGTTAAATCACAGACAACGAAGATGGTTGGAGTTTCTTAAAGATTATGATCTGACTATCGAATATCATCCGGGTAAAGCTAACGTGGTGGTCGATGCTTTGAGTAGAAAAGTTGTTGTTAAGTTGAGGGCTATGTTTACTACGTTGAGTGCGACTCGTGACGGCGGGTTGTTGCCTGAGATACAAGTGACATCGTCCTTGTCACAGTTGATTAAAGAGAAACAACCGCATGATGAAAGTTTGGTACCGCATGTGAAGGTATCATGGATGGAAGTCCTACGGATTTTCATTTTAATGATAGTGGGTGTTGTGTTTGATAAGTGTTCAAAAGTACTATTTTTCTTACCCTTTTTACTCATATTATTGTTAGACTTAGGCTCATATTAGTTGCATAGTTAGCCATTCATGCATTAATCTATGTTTCCTTCCATCGTTGAGCTTGATTACATAACTTGGTAGTTTTTGTGGAAAAGATGTTGCTTTGGTGTGCTTTGCGTGTGTATGTGCAGGATCACTTGCCAAAGCAATGCCGAGCTAGTTGCCAGGGCAATGCATGAAGGATATGCCGAGCTAGTTGCTAGGGCAATGCATGAAGGAGACGCCGAGCCAGTTGCCATGGCAATTGTCGACAAAGAGAAAATGCAATAGGGATGTCGAAATTAATGACTTTACAAGCCCAAGATGACATGGAGCAAGGCCCAAGCTCAAAGGAATTTGATTGCCATGCAGAGATTAAAGAAGAATTAAATTCCAAGAAGATAGGAGAAGTTCTAATAGGAATAAAATTATAATAAAGAATTATATTCTTTAAAGATAATTTAATTCCAACTCAAACTCCTCCTCAAAAAATGACTTTGGCCTAGCCCTATAAATAGCAAGGAGATTTCGACAACATGGGGGGAGAGCATTAGGGCAAATTTCGACAAGTTCAAGAGAGGAAGCAAGGGATTTTCGACAAGCTTCATCTTTTCTTCCTTGTTCGATTGGGTTCATGCCAGCGATTATTTATCTTGTGTTTCTTTGGAACCTAGCCATGAACTAAATTTACTTGGCTATGGTTATTGTGTTTTGTGGTTGTGAGAAACTATTGGTTTTTGTTTAGGTAATAAGAGTTTGCACTTTTCTATTTCAAGGTTTATTCATTCTTGGTTCTTATTATTGTTTGCGAGTGAATTGGGAGAGGATCTCGTGATTTCATCTATTTATCTAATATCGGGAGAGTTAGATTCAAGAAACGAATGAATATGATCTTTATTCAATCCAATGATGGTGAAGATTAATCCGGCTTAGGAATAAGTTAAGGATTTCAACGGCTAAGAGGAGCGCAAGATTGGTTGTTGTTCACCCTTGATTCACGCAGGATGTATTATCAAGGCATGCACAAGTAGCTAGAGTTTCGACTTAGGGATAAGAAGAAACCATTGAAGAATGCTCTGCCGAACCTTGAAGATTGCTGCCCGGACGCCCGAGTAGTTGCCCGTGCAACCATCGATTAGTTGCCAAGGCAACCCGTTGTACAGTTGCCACGACAACCGAGTTGCCCGTGCACTCTTTTACCAAGACAATCCAATCGGATATCACACCTCAACTCACGATAACCTGGCCTATCTCTCTCTCAATTGAATTCATCTTTTCTTTTACTTTATTGCTTTCTAGATTAGTCATTAGTTAAACTTCTATAATCCTTTACTTGTGTTTTTTTTTTTTTACAATTGCAAGAGACTAGATCCTTGAAGTGGCACCAATCCTGTGGAGACGATATCTTTATACTATAACTTGCGGCGTGTATACTTGCACATTTGCGTAGCACTTATTACGCGCAACAAGTTTTTTTGGCGCCGTTGTCGGATTGGCAATAGCGACTTTGTTTTTATTTTCTTGCACTTTCTTTTTATTTTTCTTGTTTAAAATTCAAAGGGCTAACAAACTTTGGTTTTGCATTGGTATATGACCAGGGCGAGACCGACTTCACCGAGAATATCCCTTTGATCCGTAAATCGAACGAACCTTACAAAGACTTAGACGAAGGATAAGAGAAGCAATGGCAAATCAAGATGGCAATATGAATCAAGATGTTCGAGCGGGAGGAGGAGTGATTCTTGTGCAAAATGAACTATTCGAGACTATCTTGAAGAAGATCTTGATGGACTTAACCCGGAGTTGTCGCACCTGAAATTGAAGCCGACCACTTTGAGTTGAAACCGGTAATGTTTAATATGATCAACACAATAGGTCAATTTGGCGGCTCAAAGAATCAAGATGCACGACAACATCTGAAATCTTTCCTCAAGATTTGCAACTCGTTCAAGATACACGGAGTCACCCCCGATGTCCTACGATTAAGATTATTCCCCTATTCACTGAGGGATAGGGCGAAAGCATGGTTGAATAGAATTCATGTCGGATCCATAGCATCTTGGACTGATCTTTGTCGTGATTTCCTTGCTAGATTTAATTCTACAAATCTGACTGATAAGCTTCGTAATGACATTACTTCTTTTCAGCAGGCAGATGATGAATCCATGTACGAGGCTTGGGAGCGATATAGAGAACTTCTACACAAATGCCCCCGACACGGATTCCCGGTGTGGACTCAAGTAACAATGTTTTACAACACCGTGAATACACCAACAAGGATGATGCTAGATGCCTCGGCAAACGGCATACTCCTAGATAAGTCGTCGGAGGAAGCAATGCAAATTTTAAACAGGCTGGCCAAGAATGACTATCAATTCCCATCTACTAGAAGAGGAGGAGTTAGACGCCAAGCCACAATACATGAACTAGGATCATCAGATTCAATTTCGGCACAATTGGCCACTTTAACCAAGATGGTCCAGAACATGCAAAAACCAAACAACACACATGAAGTCAAGGTAATGGATTCTTTTTGTGAGTTATGTGGTGATAACCATAATTCTTCTGAATGTATGCGAATTGAATCCAAACTTCTATGTGGGGAATTACAATCGAGACAACAACATGATGTCCAATACATACAATCCAAATTGGAAGAAGCACCGAATTTTTCATGGAGTAATCCCAACAATGCTCTAAACCAGAACAATCAAAATGCACAAGCAAAGATCGGATTCCAAAGAGAATATGCCACGGCAATGTGATGCCGCGGCAACAACCGACAACATCTAGTTCTTTGGAAAATTCTCTAAATGCTTTTATGATGAAAACTGAATCTTATAAGGCTGAGAATAGTAATTTAATAAAAAGAACTGATGCTTTTATTAACAGGACCGAGATGAGATTGCAAAACCAAGAGGCGGCAATCAAATCATTGGAAAATCAAGTCGGACAGTTTGCTCAAAATCAATACTAGACCACAAGGAGGTTTACCTAGCGATATCAAGTCGCAAGAGGAACTGGCCATGAGCAATGTAAGGCGATCACCACTAGAAGTGGCCAACAACTTAGAGAGGTTCAAACCCGCTCGTCAAACAGAACTCCACAAAAAGATCAAGACGAACCAAGCGGCAAAGCCTCAGATGCTGAACCAGGAATTGCCGTGGCAACCGGCAATAAGCATGCCTCGGCAACCGATGATAAAGACGCCTCGGTAACTTGCGATAAGCATGCCTCGGCAACCCCAGTTGATAACGCCTCGGCAACTCTAGATGTCCCGGTAATACCGTCAATCAGGTTCCAAACCAATGAAAGGATCGAAGATATCTGACTTCCACCACCATTCCCACAAAGGTTGAAGTGGTAAAAGCAAGAATACCAATTCAAGAAGTTTCTTGACATCCTAAAGCAAGTCCACATCAACTTGCCACTGGTGGAAGCAATTGAACAAATGCCAAACTATGCCAAGTTTCTTAAAGACATTGTGTCCAAGAGAACAAGGGTAGGAGAGTTCGAAACAGTTGCTGCAACAGAGGGATGCATGGCAATTTTGCACAATCGTATGCCACCTAAGTTGAAGGATCCCGGAAGTTTCACAATACCCTGTTCTATTGGAAATCACTATGTCAGGAAAGCATTATGCGACCTTGGGGCTAGCATAAACTTGATGCCTAAATCGGTTTTCCAGAAATTAGGAATCGGGAAGGCAAGACCTACAACAGTTATGCTGCAGCTAGCCGACAGATCCTATGTGCATCCAGAGGAAAAAATCGAGGACATACTGGTAAAAGTTGATAAATTTATTTTTCCCGCTGACTTTATTGTTTTGGATTGTGAAGCAGATGAGCATGCACCTATCATTCTCGGGAGGTCATTCCTAGCGACAGGGAGAACCTTGATCGACGTTGAAAAGGGAGAACTCACAATGAGGGTGAATGACCAGCAAGTCAAACTAAATGTGTTCCAAACACTAAGGCATGCCGATGATCCAGAAGAATGCCAACTACTTCATGCCACGACAGAGTTTAACTTCGATGAGGAATTTAGTTGCCTCGGCAACTACATTGCCGATCAAGAGGAACCTGAGGAGTATGAAAAACCGGTCGATGAGGAACAACAAGAAGAGGCAAATTGGCTAGTCAACCGACCAGGTACATACTTTGAACCACTGGATTACTCAGGTAAAGAAGGTAAACTCGAAAAACCCTCTATTGAACAACCACCAATTCTTGAGTTGAAACAATTGCCAGAGCAACTAAAATATGCATACTTAGGAACCGATAATACATTGCCTGTAATTATTTCTTCTAAGTTACAGCCTGAGCAGGAAAAGAAGCTGATCAAGATGTTGAAGCTACACAAAAAGGCAATAGGGTGGACAATTGCCGACTTGAAGGGAATTAGCCCGGCAGTGTGCATGCACAAGATCTTGTTGGAAGATGATCACAAACCTTCAATTGAGGCCCAGAGAAGACTGAATCATGCCATGAAAGGGGTTGTAATGAAAGAAATCATCAAGTGGCTTGACGCCGGCATTATATACCCTATCTCCGATAGTACATGGGTAAGTCCGGTACAATGTGTACCGAAAAAGGGAGGTATAACAGTGGTAAGCAATGAAAATAATGAACTTATCCCAACCAGATCGTGACCGGTTGGAGGGTTTGTATGGACTATCGAAAGCTAAACAAAGCCACCAGAAATATCACTTCCCATTACCCTTTATTGATCAAATGCTTGACCGTCTTGCGGGTAACCCTTTTATTGTTTTCTTGATGGTTATTCAGGTTACAATCAGATTGCCATAGCACCGAAGATCAAGAAAAGACAACCTTCACATGCCTATACGGTACTTATGCCTTTTCGAAGGATGCCGTTCGGTTGTGTAACGCCCGCAACCTTCCAAAGATGCATGATGGCGCTCTTTTTCGACATGGTCGAATACTTCCTTGAGATCTTCATGGATGATTTTTCAGTTTTTGTAATGACTTCGACGGCTGTCTCGGCAATTTAGAGAGGGAATTGGCAAGATGCGAAGAAACGGATTTAGTCCTCAATTGGGAGAAATGCCACTTTATGGTAGATGAAGGAATAGTGCTCGGCCACAAGATTTCATCCAAGGGAATTGAAGTTGACAAAGCCAAGGTGGACGTGATTGAGAGATTACCCCACCAAGTTCTCATTAAAGGAATTCAAGTTTTCTGGGACATGCGAGTTTTTACAGGAGGTTCATTCATAATTTTTCTAAAATCACTAAACCCTTGTGTAATCTGCTTGAACAGGATAAAGTCTTCGATTTTGATGATTCTTGCACCCAAGCATTCGAAACCCTAAAGAAAAAGCTTGCCTCGGCACCCATTGTCGTTCCACCAGATTGGACACTACCTTTTGAGCTCATGTGTGATGCAAGTGATTTCGCGGTAGGAGCAGTCCTAGGCCAACACACAAGTAAGACCTTCCATGTGATATACTACGCTAGTAAAACTCTTAATGGTGCTCAAGTGAATTACACAACAACGGAGAAAGAGTTACTAGCTGTAGTTTTCGCATTTGACAAGTTTCGATCCTATTTAATTGGTACAAAGGTAATTGTTCATACGGACTATTCGGCAATCAAATACTTATTTGCTAAAAATGATGCTAAACCTCGTTTGATTCGTTGGATATTACTTTTACAAGAATTTGATATTGAAATTAAATACAGGAAAGGAACAGAAAATCAAGTGGCCGAGCACTTATCACGTTTGGAACGCAATAGGGAGGAGGACGCGGATCTAGAGATATGCGATGCATTCCCGGATGAACAAATTCTAGTTGCCTCGGCAACCCTAGACGCCTCGGCAACCATGGATGCACACGCCTCGGCAACTCTCGACGCCGCAGTAGTCTTTGACGCGCACGCCTCGGCAATCTTGGGAGCTGTCGCCACAGCGGCACATGCCTCGGCAATACCCTGGTACGCGGATTTAGTTAATTTCCTTGTTTGTGGTATTTTACCTTATGGCATTACTCACCAAGGGAAGAAGCGGTTCCGCCATGATGCTAAGCATTACTTTTGGGACGAGCCTCTTTTGTTTAAACAATGTGCATATCAGGTTATACGCCGATGTGTCCCTGAAGAAGAGCAACAGAATGTACTCCGGCAATGCCATTCTTCACCCTATGGAGGACATTTTGGAGGAACTCGTACCGCGGCCAAAGTTTTGCAATCCGGGTTGTATTGGCCAACATTGTACAAAGATGCCCAAGACTTTTACAAGCAATGTGATCGTTGCCAGAGGATGGGCAATATCTCTAGACAACATGAGATGCCGCTCCAGAACATCATCGAGGTGGAACTGTTCGATGTATGGGGGATCGACTTTATGGGACCTTTACCATCTTCATTCAGCAACCTCTACATCTTACTTGCCGTCGACTATGTGTCTAAATGGGTAGAGGCAGCTGCAGTTCCCAACAACGATTCCAAGACCGTGCAATGATTCCTGCAGAAAAACATATTTACACGGTTTGGGATGCCGAGAGCAATTATCAGTGACAGGGGCAAGCATTTTGACAACAGACTAATTGCCAAGATGTTGCAACGCTTCGGCATATCACACAAGATCGCCACGGCATATCACCCACAAACCAACGGGCAAGCAAAAATTTCCAACCGGGAGTTGAAGGGAATACTCGAGAAAGTCGTAAATCCCTCAAGGAAAGATTGGTCATTAAGTCTAGATGACGCACTTTGGGCATATCGCACTGCATTCAAAACACCTTTAGGTATGTCCCCCTTCCGACTTGTCTATGGTAAAACATGTCATCTACCGGTGGAAATCGAGCACAAGGCGTACTGGGCAATCAAGACCGTGAATATGAATTGGGAAAGTGCAGGACAAAAGCGCTTGATGGATCTCAAAGAGATAGAAGAATTTCGTGCACTCGCCTATAACAATGCACGAATCTACAAGGAGAAAACAAAGCGATGGCATGACAAGAAACTATTGCCACGTCAATTCACGCCAGGGCAACTAGTTCTCCTATTCAATTCTCGGCTAAAACTTTTCTCGAGAAAGCTGAAATCAAGATGGTCGGGACCATTTGAAGTCGTCAAACCATTCTCCCATGGTGCCGTGATAATCAAGTCCATCTCTGACAACCATGAATTCAAAGTTAATGGACAAAGATTGAAGCACTACAATGGTGCCCATGTGGAACGTAACAAGGAAGTGGTCAACTTAGGAGATGCATGAGCATGCTCTCCTTTCAATATTCTCTTTTTCTTTTTCTTTTTCTTTTTCTTTTTATTTTTATTTTTATTTTTAGGAGATATTTTATTTTTCTTCATTATCTTTAGTTTTCAAGTTTTCTTTTTCACAACAAGACTCACAACTACTATGCTAAGGAAATTTACTGCCGAGATCCTTGCCCCGGGCAACCAATGAAGAAGATGTCGCGGCAACCTACATCATGCCTGCACAAGCTGATGCCACGGCAACCAACCCTGAAGATGCCACGGCAACCAAAGCTAAAGACATACCGGCAAAAAGAAAACAACCATCGCATTCAAGCAAGAGAATCAAGACACCGACTAGAAGGAAACTAATCATCTACGATGATGAACTCTCGGAGTAAGTCCTCGTATGCATTTTTATTTTTATTTTTATTTTTCGTTATTTTTATGCATGCATTGAGGTCAATGCCTCACTCGAGTTTGGGGGGGATTGTTATTAGTAGTTACCATGTTTAATTACATTCATCTTAAATATTACATTTAGGATACATAAATTGCTTGCCATGCCTTTAATTGGAACAAGAATTGCTGAGATTTGATGAATATTCGGTGATGACTTTGCCAATGCACTTAATTGATAGAATTTTTATTCTAGGATAACCATGGAAAAACTTAGAATTTTACTATGATGCTAAATTTGATGAAACACTGTTGTGGTTTGATTGATTTAAGGAATTCTAGTGAATTTAGGTTGATAATTAACAAATTGGGGGATTAGAATAAAAATTGGATGAATGCTAGAGGTACCCGAAATTGGCTCTAGCATGTGCTAAAAAATTGATCACTAGAGGTGCCCGAAACTGGCTCTAGGAGGTGTTAAAAAAATTTAACTAGAGGTGCCCGAAACCGGCTCTAGTCGATTAAATTAACTTAAGAAAACTAAAAAACAAAACACTAGAGGTGCCCAAAACTGGCTCTAGCTAAAACATGTTAAAAAGAACCCAATAAAGTAATTTGAAAACCTATTGTTTGCATAGAATCCGAAAAATCAACTTGCACACAACTCCGCACACACTCACAAGCATTATAGTTTGATTCCGAGTAATTCCTCGCTTTTACGAAAAATAAAAAGCCAATCATACTTTGTGCCCTGTTCGAGAGAATTGAAATCAAGTTCAAAGCTGAGTTTGTGAAAATTGAAGTCTTGGCAGGTAATTATGAGTTTGCATTGCTTGAGGACAAGCAATAGTTCGAGTTTGGGGGTGTGATAAGTGTTCAAAAGTACTATTTTTCTTACCCTTTTTACTCATATTATTGTTAGACTTAGGCTCATATTAGTTGCATAGTTAGCCATTCATGCATTAATCCATGTTTCCTTCCATCGTTGAGCTTGATTACATAACTTGGTAGTTTTTGTGGAAAAGATGCTGCTTTGGTGTGCTTTGTGTGTGTATGTGCAGGATCACTTGCCAAAGCAATGCCGAGTTAGTTATCAGGGCAATGCATGAAGGATATGCCGAGCTAGTTGCCAGGGCAATGCATGAAGGAGACGCCGAGCCAGTTGCCATGGCAATTTTTGAAAAAGAGAAAATGCAATAGGGATGTCGAAATTAATGACTTTACAAGCCCAAGATGACATGGAGCAAGGCCCAAGCCCAAAGGAATTTGATTGCCATGCAGAGATTAAAGAAGAATTAAATTCCAAGAAGATAGGAGAAGTTCTAATAGGAATAAAATTATAATAAATAATTATATTCTTTAAAGATAATTTAATTCCAACTCAAACTCCTCCTCAAAGAAGGACTTTGGCCTAGCCCTATAAATACCAAGGAGATTTCGACAACATGGGGGGAGAGCATTAGGGCAAATTTCGACAAGTCCAAGAGAGGAAGCAAGGGATTTTCGACAAGCTTCATCTTTTCTTCCTTGTTCGATTGGGTTCATACTAGGGATTATTTATCTTGTGTTTCTTTGGAACCTAGCCATGAACTAAATTTACTTGGCTATGGTTATTGTGTTTTGTGGTTGTGAGAAACTATTGGTTTTTGTTTAGGTAATAAGAGTTTGCACTTTTCTATTTCAAGGTTTATTCATTCTTGGTTCTTATTATTGTTTGCGAGTGAATTGGGAGAGGATCTCGTGATTTCATCTATTTATCTAATATCGAGAGATTTAGATTCAAGAAACGAATGAATATGATCTTTATTCAATCCAATGATGGTGAAGATTAATCCGACTTAGGAATAAGTTAAGGATTTCAACGGCTAAGAGGAGTGCAAGATTGGTTGTTGTTCACCCTTCATTCACGTAGGGATGTATTATCAAGGCATGCACAAGTAGCTAGAGTTTCGACTTAGGGATAAGAAGAAACCATTGAAGAACGCTCTGCCGAACCATGAAGATTGCTGCCCAGACGCCCGAGTAGTTGCCCAACTAGTTGCCCAGGCAACCATCGACTAGTTGCCAAGGCAACCCCGTTGTGCAAGTTGCCACGGCAACTGAGTTGCCCGTGCACTCTTTTACCAAGACAATCCAATCGGCTATCATACCTCAACTCACGATAACCTGGCCTATCTCTCTCTCAATTGAATTCATCTTTTCTTTTACTTTATTGCTTTCTAGATTAGTCATTAGTTAAACTTCTATAATCTTTTACTTGTGTTTTTTACTTTTTACAGTGCAAGAGACTAGATCCTTGAAGTGGCACCAATCCCTGTGGAGACGATATCTTTTATACTATAACTTGCGACGTGTATACTTGCACATTTGCGTAGCACTTATTACGCGCAACAGTGTTATAAAGGTTGAATTGTGGTGCTTGATGATGAAGAGTTTAGGCATACCATTTTGACTAAAGCGCATGCTAGTCCTTTTGCTATGCATCCCGGTAGTACTTAGATGTATCGAGGTTTGAAGGAAGAGTATTATTGGGTTGGCTTGAAGAAGGATGTGGATGATTTTGTTGCTCGATGCATGGTATGTCAGCGAGTAAAGGCTGAGCATCAGTTTCCTTTTAGGTTGTTACAATCGTTGAGGATACCAGAATGGAAATGGGAAAGAATCACCATGGATTTTGTGTCTGGGTTGCCTTTGACACCGACCAAAAAGGATTCTATTTGGGTGATTGTTGATCAGTTCACGAAGTGTGCGCATTTTGTGCCAGTTCATACAATGTATACCTTGGATAGCCGATCTGTATATTTTTGAGATTGTGCATTTGCACGGGTGCCCAAATCCATAGTTTCGGATAGAGATCTGCACTTTATAGCAAGGTTTTAGGAGTGTTTACATCATGCTCTAGGAACACGGTTGAATTTTAGTTCTTCATATCATTCTCAGGCAGATGGTCAGTCGGAGTGTGTGATTTAGGTCTTGGAGGATATGTTGAGGTGTTGTATCATTAAGTTACAAGGAATATGGGAAAAGCAGTTGCCTTTGGTGGAGTTTGCTTATAATAATAGTTATCAAGCTAGTATACAAATGGCACTATACGGGCTTTGTATGGTAGGAAGTGTTGTACACCGTTGTGTTGGACTGAGGTTGAGGAAATATATGTTTCAATGCCTGATGTGTTGAAAGACACCAATGAAAAAGTGAAGCTGATATGTGAGCGCTTGAGTGGGGCGTAAGGATATAGAATATGTTGTTGGTGATCAGGTGTTTTTGAAGGTGTCATCTTGGAAGAAGGTGATGCGTTTTGGGTAGAAAGGGAAGCTTAGTCCAAGGTTTATTGGACCATATGAGATCGTTGAACGTGTGGGTCTAGTTGCTTATCGCTTGATAAGTTTTTTTTAACTTTGGAATCCCGAAGCTCCATGAATCCTAATTATTTAGGATGTTAGATTTGTGTTTTTGAGGTGTTGTGGTGTCTGTTTAGTTGCTAGAGATATATGGATGATGTAATCCTATTTTGAGTGTTGATTGTTGTTAATGGAAGTGTTAGATTGTTAGTTTGTGGCTGGGTTGTGTTTGGAAAGATTTAGATGATGATTTCAGTTGTTGTGGTGGAGCAATTGTGGAAGAATTGTTGAGGTTTGTAAGAAATGTTGTTGCAATGTTTGAATGCATTGAGATGCATTAATTCTCTGTTGTTATGTGGTTAAAACAGGGGAGGCTGGTCTGAAAGCTATCGATGAAGCTTTGGAGGCTTTAGATGCTTGAATTAGCGTTGACGAATTGATGTTTTGTGTATCGGTGAGTAAGAACGTGGGTTTTAGCTTTGAAATGATTTAGAGGTGGTTTATGGGAGTTTAAACTTAGCTTGAAACGCTGGTTTAAACTCGAAAGTATGTATAAAGTGGTTTTCTCTTAGTCATGCTTTTACAAAATGCTTTATGCACTTGTTTTTGAATTACATGGTACCTACTGTTTAAACATGTTTTAGAGTATGTTTATTTAACCCCTTTGACTCGGCCTAGTCGCAAGAACGAACCGAACAAGCTAGATTAGGTTTACCGAAGTAAATCGGAAAGGAGAACTTGGAAAAACATAACCATTTTTTTCTTTATCTTATCTAGATGTTGGTTATTACCCTACATGTACATACGTGCTACAGAAGAAAACCCAACTCAGTTGGGCATCGAATTGATATCCAATTGACCACGTTTGCCAGAATAGGGACCAAAATGCAAATTCCATTAATCTATAAGGGCTTACTTAAAATTTTCTTTACCAATCTTCAATTAGTCAGGTTACAAGCATACATGCTAAATTTCAACTTAAAACGAGTATCTGAACTCATCCAATTGCATATATAACACCTAGGGGCCAAAATGTAAATTCCATTATTTTGAAGGGCCAATTCCACAATTAAAGTTACCAATCCTCAATTAAACAAATTACATGCATATTGGTGAAATTTTGGGTCAAAACGATCATGAAAAACTCATTTAATTGCAAGTAAAACAATTAGGGACTAAAACGGGAGAAAACATAAACCTTAAAACATACTTTTAACTAACTTAACCACTGACCATATCGATACGCGGGCAAGTGTATCGATACGTCTGAGCTTTCTCAAAATTCCAGATTCTAGTAGCTCAAAACCGTATCGATACACTATCACGTGTATCGATACACTATGCCTGAAACCGTAGACCCGTATCAATACGGTCACCCGTGTAACGATACACTAAGCCTGAAAATGTGCTTATCCGTATCGATGCGGCCACCCGTGTATCGATACGCTGTGCCTAAAAACACTTACCTGTATCGATACGGGCATAGGCGTATCGATAGGCCCTGACCTGTAATGTTAAAATTTGCTGGTTTTTAGCCTAGTTTTGGAATTCTAACACTTAAGCATGCTTCTAACAATCAAATAACATCATCATTGGTCATTTACCATCAACTACCATAAACCAAACATCAAGGAACAATCATCATGCTTCAAAGGTAAACTATAGGCATGCTTCCTAATACTCAAGCAACCAAAGCATGAACCATATGCAAAATCCAACAAACCAAGCTTATCACACGTCCAAAGCAACAATATAAACTTGCTCAAACAGAGAAGGAACCACTCAAACCCTCCCAACAATATTTAAGCCACATTGCCTTTATTATTACTTTAAAACCCAAACATACTTTGGTAATTCAAGTCTTGGAATTCCCCTCTTGCTTGCTAGGCCACTTGCATTCAATCAATCTGCATTGATGATAAAAGAGAGCGTAAGCAATCATTGCTTAGTGACGAGCGCTCGAGAATATAAAACATCATCCAACGCAATTTAGAACCATTTCAAATTGTCATGTCATTCTTTCAAAACATGCACTTAATCTTTATGAAATCAGCATATTAAACTATATGCAACATGTATCATGGATTCCACAGCATAATCCCATATACAATTCTCTCTACTTAAGCTTTCCCAAGCATAACATCCCATATGCAAAGCTTAAGGAGTATGACACGTATAAATCACGTCATTCGAACCAATCCATCAACATGATACAATTTAAAACATTATATTAGTTTTCAAGTGATCCGTTACCATATACATCCTTTCCATAAATCATCATTAACATCGGATACACGAATTTCCTAAGAGATTTTGCAATCTCTTGCAGCCGATTGGCATGGAGTTGTGCAGCACATGCACCACCTCTACACAACCAAGGCTAACCCTCCATCTTGGAGTACACACACTCGACGCATCAACCTCTACAGCTCATGGCTGGAGTAAAAGCCATCTAAGTGTTACCTCAACGACATTGGGGTTCACATGATCAGAGTAAGTACCTCTCGTACAACCTCTACAACCACAAGCGACGTATTATAGTGCACTTTAAATCCTATGGCCGGCCAATTATATCCGATAACATTTTCATAACATTTTCAATTCATCACTCGCCAATATAATCCACTTCTATAACCATACCTCACTGTTTTCTTATGCATCATTCAAATCATTTCATTTTGCATTAAACTATGCATAAGCCATGTTCATAAACATTCTTTAAAATCATGCATTACTTTCCAAATGCATCTAATATCGTTTCATATCAATTCCCAGCATTAAACCATGCTCATTTCATGCATAAAACAGGAGGTAAACAATCATTTAACAAGTGCATTCATAAATCATTTGCCAACCGAAATTGAGAGGGAAAACCACTTTACTTACTTTCGAGCCTTAGACTAGCGTATCAAGCCTAGTCTAGAATCCCATTAAACCTTTTCAAATCTTTGAAAAGCCATTCTTACCTGTTTCACTCACTGACAAAGCAATGCCTCCCCTGCCGATGTCAAATTAAGCTTCTGGCAACTCCTCAACACCAAGGTTCACTTTCGGATTAACTTCCCCTATTTCAAACACATCACAACAGAGGATCCAATGCATTATAATACATCCAAACTCACAGCAACCATCAATTAACATTTATATAACTATAATTCCCCACAACACCACAACCTATAAACTGAAAACATTATCGATTCACCAAAAACCTCAACCCAGCCCACAACTATGAATCTCAACCTTCAAATAACATTAATTAACATCAAAACAACAACATAAAACAACCTTATACCTCCAGCAACCAATAATTAACCTCAACACCGCAAAAACTCTTAACTACCAAACTAGAGATTCAATAGATTTTGAGATTCTATCATCAAAACTCACTTCATTATCATATTAAACATCAAAATCAAGGTATAAACCAATCCTTAATTCAGCAAAAACAGATCACCACGAATTTCTTCAATTTTTCATCATAAACCATCAATTAAACCATAAATATGAGTTTAATTAATCAAAACCCAATGAAAATCATATAAAATGGATCAAGAACTTAGGAATTTAATAAAGAACCTTTCATTAGAGGAGAAGAACGAATCCTTACCTCCAATGCTGATTTCTCCCCTCAATTGCTCTATAAACCATGAAAATCAAGGTAGAAACAACAAGTATTTGATGTAAAAGCTTTATAAATCAATTGGAAATCAAAAACTCTTTAAAATCCTAATTTTACCTGAAGAAATTGAAGCTGGAAATGTGTTTGGCTGGAGAGAATTTGAGAGAAAGTAGTTACAAAGTTAGTTACGTGAAATTCTTTTAAAAAGCTTAAATGTGTTCAATTAATTCTTTCCACTATTTATACCTCTTAAAAACTTAATTGAAAATAGTTAATTAAAGGGAGAAATCTGATGAAACCCTTTTGGATTATTAGCTCCTTAAAGATTCAAAGTTTTGACTCATTTTCAAAATAGTCACTAAAACAGTTTTACAAACTTTGCATTTTGGTCACTAACCCAAAATGTCCCATTTTTGAATTCCATTTTCCAAAATTGTTTTTACCAAAATATTTTATATATTTAATAATGATTTTAGACTATTTTTCCATATTTTTAACCCTTCTAAAAATATTCAATCCAATTTAAATCCCGACTCGACTCTGACTCAAATCTCTAATTTCGGTCCACCGGACTGACTAAACCATCCCAAAACCCTTAGGCCCAAAAATGTGGTGTTACAACTCTCCCCCACTTAAGAAATTTCATCCGCAAAATTTACCTGGAGGAAAAAGATGCAAAAATTGCTCTTTCATGTCCGACTTACTCTCCCATGTGGCCTCTTCAACTCCCTGATCCCGCCACAATACCTTAACAAGCTCTATCATCTTCCCACGTAGAACATTACTATTGGTATCAAGAATCTCTATCGGTTCCTCATCATAGGACAAATCCAACCTCAACTCAACATCTTCCACCGGCATAACGTGCGATGGATCAGATCGATATCTCCTCAACATCAAAACATGGAACACATTATGAATTTTCTCCAACTTAGGAGGCAACCTCAACCGGTATGCTACAGGACCCACACGTTCAATAACCTCGTATGGTCCAATAAACCTCAGACTAAGCTTACCCTTACGTCCAAATCTCATCACTTTTCCATGGTGACACTTTCAAGAATACGCGATCACCCACCCATATTCTACCTCCTTACGCTTCAGATCCGCGTAAGATTTTTACCGATCCACAGCCGCTTTCAACCGATCACATACAAGCCTAACCTTCTCATATGTATCTTTCAATACATCCAGCAAGGTAACATGCTTTTTCCCCTATCTCAGCCCAACATAAGGGCGTACGACACCTCCGGCCATATAACGCCTCATAAGGTGCCTTCTTTATACTCGCCTGATAACTATTGTTGTAGGCAAACTCAACCAAAGGCAATTGCTTCTCCCAGGTTCCTTGGAAATCAATAATGCAACATCTTGGCATATCCTCCAAAGCCTGGATAACCCACTCAGACTGCCCATCCGACTGAGGATGATACGTAGTGCTAAAACTCAACCTCGAACCCAAAGCCTGGTGTAGACTTCTCCAAAACCTTGTCGTAAACCTCGGATCCCTATCTGAAACAATGGAGTTAGGTACACCATGCAAGCACACAACCTCAGCTATATACAAATCCGCCAACTTGTCCAAGGTATACGTTGTATGCACTGGTAGGAAATGTGCACACTTTGTGAACCGGTCAACAATCACCCAAACAGAATCCTTTTTAGCTAGTGTCAACAGCAAACCTGTTACGAAATTCATGGTGATTCTCTCCCATTTCCACTCTAGAATTTTTAGTGGTTGCAACAACCCAGATGGAAATTGATGTTCAGCCTTGACCCGCTGACATACCATGCACTTGGAAACAAACTCAGCCACTTCCTTTTTCAACCCAACCCAGTAGTATGCCTTCCTCAAATCACGATACATCTTAACACTACCAGGATGCATAGCGAAAGGACTAGAGTGTGCCTCCACCAAGATAGTGTGCCTCAACTCCGAATCATTCGACACCACCATCCGACCCTTGAAACACAAAACTCTATCTTCATCAAAATGGAACTCTGACGGTTTCCCATCTAAGATATCCTTAACATGAGGTACCAACTCATCATCATACGGTTGCTTAGCTTTAATCAACTGTGATAACGTAGGCTTAACTTGTAACTTGGCTAACAAGCCCACATCATGAGTTACACTCAACCGAGCGAACATAGCTCTCAACTCAACCACAGCTTTTCTACTCAAAGCATCTGCCACCACATTTGCTTTACCGGATGATACTCAATGGTCAAATCATAATACTTAAGCAACTCCAACCATCTTTGTTGCCTAAGGTTCAACTCCTTCTGCGACATCAGATACTTCAGGCTCTTATGATCTGTATAAACCACACACTTCTCACCATAGAGGTAATGTCGCCAAATTTTCAAAGTGAACACCACAGCCGCAAGCTCCAAATCATGAGTTGGATAATTGCGTTCATAATCTTTCAACTGCCTCGATGCATAGGCCACAACCTTCCTGCCCTGCATCAGCACACAACCCAATCCAACATACGACACATCACTATAAACCACAAACTCCTTCCCAGATTCAGGCTAAATCAACATAGGAACGTGTGTCAAAACCTCTTTCAACTTTTCAAAACCCTGTTGTTGCTTCTCCATCCACACAAAAGGAACATTCTTTTGCAACAAATTGGTCAACGGTGATGCAATACTCGAGAACCCCTTAACGAAACGGCGGTAATAACCAGCCAACCCAAGAAAACTAAGTAACTCCGATACAGACTTAGGTTGCTTCTAATTGAGAATAGCCTCAATTTTCTGTGGATCAATGCAAATACCCTCCGTTGAAACCACATGACCAAGGAACATCACCTCATTAAGCCAAAACTCGCACTTGCTCAACTTAGCACATAACTGATTATCCTTCAGCACTTGCAACACTATCTGCAAATGTCGATCATGCTCTTCCTCGGTACGAGAGTACATGAGAATATCGTCTATCAACATTACCACAAACTGATCAAGGTACTCATGAAACACTCGATTCATCATATCCATAAACGTAGCTGGGGCATTTGTCAAACAGAAAGCCATAACCAGAAACTCATAATGCCCATATCTTGTACGGAAGGCAGCCTTTGGCACATCCACATCTTTCACTTTCAACTGATAGTACCCAAACCCCAAATCTATCTTAGAGAACACTGAAGCACCCCTAAACTGATCAAACAAATCATCAATCCTTGGAAAGGGATATTTATTCTTAATCGTCAGCTTATTCAGTTGCCAATAATCGATGCACATCCTCATCGTGCCATCCTTCTTATTCACAAATAACACCGATGCACCCCAGGGTGAAACACTAGGTCTAATGAAACCTCAATCAAGCAGCTCTTGCAGCTGCGTCTTCAACTCCTTCAATTCCTTAGGTGACATGCGAAAAGGCGCAATGGACACAAGAACTGTATCAACATATGTCTCAATTTTAAACTCTACCTCCCTATCCGGCGACAACCCTAGCAACTCTTCAGGAAAAACATTCGAAAAATCACAAACTGTGCGGATGTCCTGCACACGTACATCCTTAGATCCAGGATTCATAATATAGGCCAAATACACCTGACTTCCGAGTTTCAACATTCTACTTGTTTCCAAAGCTGAAACAACATTGGCCAGGAACTTTGCATTCTCGCCAACCACCACAACTTCATAATCATCGGCAAGACGCAAGGATATGGTTTCAAAATCCACAACCACCCTATGCTCGGATAACCAATCCATCCCTAAAATTACATCAAAACCATGAAATGGAAACCCCATCAAATCCATGGCAAACACATGATCTTACACCATTAAAGGACACCTTCGATATAACTTTCTAACCACGATCGTTTCGCCCAAAGAACTAGTTACTCAAACACCAGCATTCAAAATCTCAATAGGTGTATCAAGTAACTGTGCATGCTCACTCTGAATATATGAATAGGTGGAACTAGAATCAACCAATGAAAACAATAGCAAAGTTTGCAAAGTAAAGGTACCTACAATCGTATTGGTATTGTTGTGTCCCTCACGATGCGCATACACCCTCGCGAGACCTCCACCCTCTGGCTGGATAGCAACAGTTTGTACCACAGTCCTACACCCACCATCTCTCGGTTAGAAATGTCCTTGTCCATGCCCTCGACCTCTTGGTGCAACCACGGCAGGTGCAGGAGCCTGTGCACCTCTAGCTAACATAGGGCAATCACGCCTCACATGATCAGTCGACCCACAACTCCAACAAGCATTAGCTGCAACTGGTGCAGGAAATGGGCCAACTCATCTTGTCTGTGGACATTCGCGTCTAACATGGTCTCGAGATCCACAACCCCAGCAAACCTTATCCGACCTCTAGCAAACCCTGGAATGTCTCTTCCCGCACTGAGCACATTCAGGTATTCCACCTCCGAAACTCTGCCCTAACTGACCTCTCTGCCCAAGCTCAGGTCGATATCTCCAGTCCTGATGCATCTTATACCGACCACCACCAATATTAGAATTAGCGGCTCTCTTACCATGACCAGATCCTCCAGCACAGGATGTCAAGACCAAACTCTGTTCAATATCCTTGGCTCTCAAAACCAACACATCAAAATCAACATACTCAGTAGCCAACATATATGTCTTAACCTCCTGAGCCAATCCATAAGGAAAGCGGTCGCAATGGCTCCTCTCATCAGGCATCAACTCATAAGCATACTGGCTCAGCCTCACAAATTGTATCTTAAACTCAAATACCAACATATCCCCCTAAACCAAAGTTATGAACTCGCGTTTCTTCTCATCTTGGTATCTAGCTCCGAGATACTTCTTTCTAAAGGTAGATTGGAAGGTTTCCCATGTCATATTTTCAGCCACCATACTCGCAATCACCGTAGTCCACCAGCTATATGCATCTCCCTACAGCAGAGATAGAGCACATCCCAGCTTACGGGCATTAGAACAACCCATATGATCCAATATAAGATCTGTGCTGGTAAACCACTCCTTAAAAGCCTCAGGAATCAACGCTCTAAACTTGACCCCTCCCAGGCCATGTAAACGCTTTAAAGGTAATCTCGAATTAGCAGCAGCAACTGGTGCTGGTGCAGGCACATGCACTCTAGACATTGCAGCCTAAAATGCTCTCGTCATTGCCTGTATCAAAGGTGTCATATCACCAAACACTGGCCCAGCCGGCACAGGTGGTACTTGTTCCACACCTGCAGGTGTATTCGGCAGAGAAGGTGCCAACCCCTCAATAGGCATAACATTATCCTCGCCCTCCTGCCTTCCCGCATTCGCATTAAACATAATTCTCTCCTCGGCGGTATCGTAAACAAACAATCTATGCCATGATAATACACCAAAACAAAATGATTATGCCATCTTCAAGCAAGGGTCCAAGGCTTCCATTTCAAATCAAAAATACTTTATATTAGTAGTAATAAGGCAATGTGTCCCAAATCATACCCCAACATGACATATAACACACAATCAATCACCGTGTATAGCAATCAACTCAATTCAATCAACACACATATCAATCAACTTCCAAACATGCATAAACCAACCATAACCCACTCCCAACAATCATAACCTGGCTCTGATACCACCAAATGTAACCCCCTCGACTCAGCCTAGTCGAAAGACCGAACTGAACGAGCTACATTAGGTTTACCAAAGAAGACTGGAAATGAGAACTTGGAAAATACAACCATTTTTTCTTTATCTTATCTAGATGTTGTTTATTACCCTACATGTACATACGTACCACGAAAGAAAACCCAACTCAATTGGGCATCGAATTGATATCTTATTGACCATATTTGCAAGAATAGGGACCAAAACATAAATTCCATTAATCTATAAGGGCTTACTTAAAATTTTCTTTACCAATCTTCAATTAGTCAGTTTACAAGCACACATGCCAAATTTCAACTTAAAACGAGTATTTGAACTCATCCAATTGCATATATAACACCTAGGGACCAAAATGTAAATTCCATTATGTGGAAGGTCCAATTCCACAATTAAAGTTACCAATCCTCAATGAAACCAATTACATGCATACTGGTGAAATTTTGGGTCAAAATGATCATTCAAACTTATTTAATTGCAAGTAAAACAATTAGGGACTAAAACGGGAGAAAACATAAACCTTAAAACATACTTTTAACTAACTTAACCACTAACCGTATCGATACGCTGGCAAGTGTATCGATACGCCTGACTTTCTCAAAATTCCAGATTCTAGTATCTCAAAACTGTATCGATACACCTTTACGTGTATCGATACACTATGCCTAAAACTATAGACCCGTATCGATACGGTCACCCGTGTACCGATACGCTAAGCCTGAAAATGTGCTTATCCATATCGATATGGTCACCTGTGTATCGATACGCTGTGCCTAGAAACACTTACCTGTATCGACACGAGCACAGGCGTATCGATACGCCCTAACCTGTAATGTCAAAATTTGCTAGTTTTTAGCCTCGTTTTGGAATTTTAACACTTAAGCATTCTTCTATCAATCAAATAACATCATCATTGGTCATTTACCATCAACTACCATAAACCAAACATCAACTACCATTTTCAAAACAGTCACTAAAAACAGTTTTGCAAACTTTGCATTTTGGTCACTAACCCAAAATGTCCCATTTTCGAATTCCATTTTCCAAAACTGTTTTTACCAAAATCTTTTATATATTTAATAATGATTTTAGACTACATTTCCTTATTTTTATCCCTTTTAAATATATCCAATCCAATTTAAATCCTGAATCCGACTCGAATCTCTAATTTCGGTCCACCGGACTGACTAAACCATCCCAAAACCCCTAGGCCCAAATCCGGGGTGTCACAGTTTAATACTATTTTGATAATGAAATGTTGAAGGATGCACATGGTAAGTGATCCTTGTAAGTATGTGGAAGTACTTGTTGAAAAGCATGGTTTGTTGCTTTGGAAACGATTTGGTTTAATGCATGTAGAAAAACAGTGAGGTACATGGTTAGTTGTGGATTATATTGGCAAATGATGTGGTTTAAAATGTTATCGGATATAGTTGGCCGGCCATAGGATTGATAGTGCACTATAATAAGTCGCCTTGGATGTCGAGGGGTTTAATACGGTGTACTGAATACTCCATCCAAGTACCCTAGCAGTCGAGGGGTTTAATGGTACCATAAACTCGTATTAGTGGGTTAAGCATCTAACTAATGATTGGGGTTGATGTCCCTGTGAGTTGTAATTGTACTCAGTTGATAATGTACCGCGATTGTGATTGTATCGCTATTCCAGTTGAGATGGCTTGAAGTGTTGAGAGAACACTTGTTTGAATCCGTGTATCCGATGAACTATTTTGGTATAGGAACTTGGTTTTGATCACTTCTAAGCCAATATAATTGTGGATTGTAATGGTTTATGTTGTATAATGTGATTTATACATGTTTACTCCTTAAGCTTTGCATATGGTTTGTTATGCATGGGAAGGTTTAAATTGAGGTTTAGCAATGGGATTTGCAGGTGGCTAATGATACATGTTGCATATGGTTTAATATGCTGGTTTTTGAAAGTGTTAAGTGCATAGTTTTCAAGGAGTGACGTTTCAAATGATGTTTTAAGTGATGTCTAAAAGATGATTGAAATAAGATTTTAATGTGTTGTTGGGAAATGGTTTTAAATTCATTGATGGTGTTTTGTTTTGAGCACTCCTCACCAAGCCTAGAGTGCTTACGCACTTTTTGTCCATCAATGCAAAGAATTAAAGATTTGAAGGTAGCAAGGAAACAAGGGATTGCTAAAGACTTGATACTAAAAGTATGTTTTGAATTAGACTATAAGTAATAAGGGCAATGAGGTTTCCGTTGTTGTTTTGGGAGATGTTTTGTTAAACTCCCTATTTGAGCAATGTTGTTTTGTTGTTCTTGATTTGTAATTGGTCATTTTGGATTGTTGGTTGCATTGGTTTTGAGATTTGTGCTTTACGTGGTTTGGTTTCTAGGAAGCATGCCTCTAGTTTTATATTTGATGCAATATGCCATGAATTGTTGATGAATCTATGTTGTCTTGCTGAGGTTTGATCGTTGAATATGTTGAATGCATGTTAGAAGCATGTTAGGGTGTTTTGGTATCTTCGAAAGCATGTTAAACCAGTAAAAGAGTACATTTTAGGTCCAGGCGTATCAGTACTCGTGTTCTCGTACCGGTACGGATAAGCCATTCCAGGCTTAGTGTTTCGGTACGTGGGGTAGTGTTTCAATACGGGCATTGGCCAATTGTGGCCAACGTTTTGGTACGCGAGGGACCGTTTTGATACGGGATAATGTTTATGGGCAAGGCATATCAGTATGCGTAAGTGTATCGATATGGTATTGAGCTACTGGAATTGGGGATTTTTAATCAAGAAAAGTGTATCGATACACCCCCTTAGCGTACCAATATGGATGGCAATTATTTCAGTTATTTGAATGTTCTAAAGTTCTATTTTCTTGCGTTTTAGTCCCTGAATAGTGTAGATGCAATTAAACGAGTATGGATAAACGTTTTGAGCTGAGTTTCAACACGTATGCATGTAAATGGACTAACTAAAGGTTGGTAACGTAAAAAGGGGTTAAGTCCTTGTGGTTTTCTGGAATTGCAATTTGGTCCATGAATTGTATTTGTACCCAATTGGATATCGATTTGATGCCCGATCGAGTTGAGTTTTCACCAGCGGTCAATACAAACATATAGGATAATAATTTGTATCTAGATGAGATAAAAGGAAAAAATGGATGCGTTTCGAGTTTCTTCTTCACGGTTTACCTCGGTAAACCTAATGTAGCTCCCTCGGTTTGGTCTTGCGACTAGGCCGGGTCGAGGGGGTTACAAAGAGTTACGATACTCAAACATTTAAAATGTACCTATTCTTGTAAAGTTTCAATACTAATTGTGTACAATGTTCACGTTTATGTATAGTTACGTGTTCATACGTAATTGGGAGTATCAACATGTCTATAAGAGTTTTGATACTTATAACGAGAATAACCACCTTAAATGTTACCATATCGTGTAAGATTTTAGGTTCATTTTGAAGAATATAGAAATGCGAAGTATAGTATCGATACTTATTGATGCTAAAATGATGCCGAACGTGTTTAACGACATACTCAGCTCTGATTAAGCTAGTTGACAAATCCCATTACAATTTGACATTTGTTCGATGAATCGAGAGAAATATGATCACCAACACAAACATAAATTAGATTAAAGAGTACGATATGAAATTAGATGCATGGTTCATTGCTACTAAGCTAGCTTAGTCCAGTTAAAATGAACGGAAGAAGAGTCTATTTCTGTGTTGTCGTAGTCTGTAGATATATTAGATGTGAAGTTCAATTCCTCAATAATTTGCTCTTTCTCATGTCTTCTCCAGGAATTACGTACATAAATAGTGTTTTTGTCTCTAGGAGGTGGAGAACCTCCTGGGATTCTTCATGACCTAACACCTTCATCAAAATTTACATACAACTTGTTAAGATTTTTATTTCGATATAATAATTGAAAAATAGTTTTGGACTAAATTAAAAAGATTTCAAAAATGATTTTAAGTCCAAACAACTTGAAAATATGTTTGAGGAATTTTCAAAAGGTTTTGAAAGGTTTTAAAATGTTTTTACATAGCCCAAACTCAAGTTTTTTGAAGGCACGTACTGATACGGTCTCACACGTATCGATACACTTTAGGGTTTTAGCTATAGTATTTTTCTAGAACTGAAAACCTATACCGGTACAGGCTTAAGCGTACCGATACAGTAAGGGTCGTACCGATACGCTTATACGCGTACCAATCCCCTATGTTTTTCAAACCCCCTAACGAATAGTTTCCAAGAAGCTCGTACCGATAGGCATGTCAAGTGTATCGATATCAGTATGTTGAATCACGCTCAACGGCTAGTTTCTAAGAAGTGCGTACTATACGCCTATCAAGCATATTGATACTCGTATGCTAAAGCGCACCCAACGGCTACTTCCAAATATAGGCGTACCGATACGGGTAACCCGCGTATCGATACCTGAATCATCAGAAGAGGAAATTTAGCTTGGAACTTGTCCCTAACGGCTCCAAATCATCTCCAACGGCTAGGAACTCATTTGGGAGGATAAAAGGACCCTTCAAGCACTTGGAACAACTAATGCTTGTATTACCAACATCTATTATGATTGGAAAAGTGTCTTAGGGCTTTACTTCTCATTCTTGGTATAGACAAACACTTGTCAGCCAAATTGTCAATGTATGCTCAAGTGTTCTAGGATTTTGGGTGAGAACAAGAGTTAAAACACATGGCTTATAGAAGAAGTTATTGTTTTTTTTTTGTTTTCTCTTGTTAAAGAAGATTCTCAAAGCTTGGGTTGTAAACTTTGGATGCTAGGCTTAGTAATTGAGTCTAGGTTGTAAAGGTTACCTCCTAAGCCTGTTAAAAGGGGGAAATTCTTAGTGGATTTGGGAAATCCTTATTGGGGAAGCTAAGGTAGTGGATGTAGGCTTTGGTTAGAAAGCCGAACCACTATAAATTCTTGTGTTCATTTTTTACCTTTTTGCTTCCCACAAAAATACCCAATAGCAATTTGTCCACCACTTGGCGACATATTTCAGTTGATTCATAGAGCTCAACAATTGGTATCAGAGCGAGGCTCAATCGTGAAGGATTAACATCCTATTGAGGCAATCCAGCTAGCTCAATCAACAATCGATCAATCGGTTTCCATAGAGCAATCCATTGACAAGCCACCTTTCTTCAACGGTGAACATTATACCTATTGGAAAAATAGGATGATGTTTTTCATGAGAGCCAAAGACTACCGTCTTTGGGATATAGTTCTTGATGGACCATTCATGCCACAAAGAAGTAAGGTGGAATGGACTGTGAATGACCACAACAAGATAGAGCTTAATTGCAAGGCCTTTCACATTCTATTTTGTGCATTAGGCCCGGAAGAGTATGCAAAGGTTTCTTCCTGTGAAAGTGCCAAAGAGGTTTGGGACAAGCTTGAAGTGATCCATGAAGGTAAAAATGAGGTAAATGAGAAAACGATTGGTCTACTCAAACTCAACTATGAAAACTTCAAGATGAACCCATAAGAAGACATCAAAAGTATGTTTGACCATTTCTCCACAATCATCAACAAACTCAAAGGTCTTGAAGAGGAGATTTTGAAAGACAAACTCATTCGAAAGTTGATTTACTCACTTCACGAATCATGGGAGAGCAAGAAGACGACTATCATTGAATCCAAGAACTTAAAAGAGCTCAAGCTTGATGAGATAATTGGGTCTCTTCTTACCCAAGAATTGATGTCTCAACCATTGAGAAGGGATAAGGAGAAGAAGATCAAAGAGCAAGGAGTTGATGTAAACATCATTGTTCTTCAATCCTCTACAAGCCATCAAGAAGATTCAAGCAAGGAGGAAATTAAGGATGAAGAGATGGCCTATCTCTTCAAGAAGTTTGCTCGATTCATGAAGAGCGAAATGGAAGAATCCAAGCTTGAATCGAAGAAAAAGATGAAAGATCCCCCCCAAGTGCTCCAATGCAAGAAGACGAGGCACACCAAATACGATTGCCCTCGCTTCAACAAAAATGGATCATCTTCAAAGAAAGCATATGTGGGAATATGGAGTGATAAAGACTCCACCGATAAAGATGATGTAGCCCACCTATGCTTTATGGCCCTCCAAGGGGGAAAGGTAACTTCTAACTCATTCAATTCTAATTCCAATTCTTATACTTTCAATGAGTTACAAAAAGCCTACGACGAATTGATTTTTGAATTTAAGGCTTCATTTTCAAAAAATAAAAAGTTAATTTCAAAATTGAAAACCGAAAATGATTTGCTTTCTAAAACCATTTTGGAATTTTAAGCAAAAATGAAGGATTTTGAGCTTAAAGTTTTAAATTTACAAAATTTGCTTCAAAGTTTGGAAAAAGATCATCAAAAGGAAGGGGATGATCTTAAGAAAGAAAAAGGATTTGATTTCCAAGGAATTAGAAAAGCAATATAATTTTGGAAAATCAAACTTTTATCAAAGACAATGTAACCCCCTCGACCCGGCCTAGACGCCCGACCGAACCGAGAGAACTACATTAGGTTTGCCGAAGCAAACTGAAGAACAATTACAAAAAACCGATCCATTTTTCTTTTTATCTTATCTAGATGCATGATATTAATCCTATATGTGAATAATTGCAGCGGTTGAATATTCAGAGAAAACAGATCACGAAAAGGCCTCCAATTGCATAACATACGTTTTAAGGACTAAATTGCAAAACTAATAATTTTAGGGACTTAAATTGTAATTAAAGATACCAATCCTCAATTAGTCCATTTACATGCTCATATGACAATTCTAGGTCATTACGATCATTCAATCTCTTTCAATTGCATTCACATAATTCAAGGACCAAAATGAAAGAAGTAGAAACCATCAAGATTCCAAAATAACTGATTTAACGGTAGCCATACCGGTACACATATAGGTGTTTCGGTACGCCCTTATGGTTTCAAAAACTCAGATTCCAGTAGCTAAAACTCGTACTGAAACGCTTGCTCGCGTATAGAAACGCTTGGCCAAAATGCTTAAGACCGTATCGGAACACTTTCTCGAGTACCGAAATGCTATGCCTAGAAAGACTTGTCTGTATCGAAACACCCTACCGCGTATCGAAACGCTATGCCTAAAATGGCTTAGTCTTACCGATACGGGGTCACCTGTTTCGATACACCTGGACATATAATGTCCCAAATTGTTGTCTAAACACACTCTAATGGAAACCAAGCCATTTAAACCTGCTTCCAACCCTTATACAACACAACTAAGATACATTATCCACCCAAGCATTACAGAAACATCAACCAAACATGGCATTCATACAATCTTGTTGATCTATAGACATGCTTCCTAATATCATTCTACCAAACATCCATTTGGTGCATTTAAGGCTTACTCCACATGCTTGCACATTTATAATACCATATCAAACTTGCTTGAATCATTAAAACATGGCAACCACACTAAAAATAGCTAGATGCATTCCTAAGCACACACCTAGCATCAAAATAGGCAATGATTCACACAAATCTAGCAACAACAAACCAACATGATATCCATCACTTTTCGTGCTTAAAAACCATGGAAAAATAGAATTTCAAATCCCCAAAATATGGCGAACACATTTGCCTTTTTAACTAGAATCATAAAATGAGTTCATACTCAAAGTGGTATTTGTCTTAGAATCACTTTAGCCTTGCCCTTTTAACAAAACCTATCTTTGTCAAAATTCATTTTAAAATTGTCCATTGTTATGGACTTAAAAGTTCTCAAACTTTGGTTTGAACCATTTTTGATATAACATAAAGGGGAGAATGCTTTGAAAAATTGAATTTTCAAGAGTATAAGAGGGAGCTTTAACCATATTTATATTTTTAACATCTTATTCAAATTTATTTTTACAAAGGGGGAGAACCTCAAAAACAAATTTTCAAGTTGTTTTTTTTATATCAAAAAGGGGGAGATTGTTAGGATTTTTGTTTTCATATAATAATTGAAAAATAGTTTTTGGACTAAATCAAAAAGATTTCAAAAATGATTTCAAGTCCAAACAACTTGAAAATATGTTTGAGGAATTCTCAAAAGGTTTTGGAAGGTTTTAAAATGTTTTTACGTAGCCAAACTCAAGTTTTTTGAAGGCCCGTACTGATACGGTCACACCCGTATCGATACACTTTAGGATTTCAGCTACAGTATTTTTCCAAAATCAAAAACCAGTACTGGTACAAGCTTAAACATACCGTTACAGTGAGGGTCATACCGATACGCTTACACGCGCACCGATCCCCTATGTTTTTTAAACTCCCCAATGGATAGTTTCTAAGAAGCTCGTACCGATACACATATCAAGCGTATCGATACCAGTATGCTGAATCACACCCAACGGCTAGTTTTTAAGAAGTACGTACCGATACGCCTATCAAGCGTATCGATACTCGTCTACTAAAGCGCGCCCAACGGCTACTTCCAAATATAGGAGTACCGATATGGGGAACCCGTGTATCGATACCTGCAGCATCAGAAGAGGAAATTTAGCTTGGAACTTGTCCCCAATGGCTCCAAATCATCCCCAACGGTCTCCAACGGCTAGGAACTCATTTGGGAGGATAAAAGGACACTTCAAGCACCTGGAACAACTACTGCTTGTATTGCCAACATCTATTATTATTGAAAAAGTGTCTTAGGGCTTTAATTCTCATTCTTTTTATAGACAAACACTTGTGAGCCAAATTGTCAATGTATGCTCAAGTGTTCTAGGATTTTGGGTGAGAGCAAGAGTGCAAACACATACATTGTACAGGAATTTATTGTTTGCTTTGTTTTCTCTTGTTAGAGAGGATTCCCAAAGCTTGGGTTGCAAGCTTTGGATGCTAGGTGTAACACCCTAAACCGGGCCTAGGAAGGTTATCACTATCAAAACTATTGACTAATTGAGTCATATGCTGTTCAATTGAAAGAATTAGGAGTATGTAACATGGAGCTATTAGTAAAATTGTAATAGAATTACCCTTATTAGACTAATTAAGTCTAGGATCAAATTGAAATAAAAGGAAGAAAAGATAGCTAATGTCTAAAGGGATTAAAATGTTATAACCAACAAGTTAGAGTGCCAAATTAAGATGACCAAATTGAAACAAGAATAAAATAATGAAATTGCATGGTAATTAGACCATTTAGTGATAGTGGAATACACGTGGCAAGGTTAATACACATGTGGGCAATTAAGGGTGTTGGCTGGCCATATTGTTGAAAGAAAGAGAAAACAAAAATTGAAAGTCTTCTTCATCCTTGCTTGCCATAGTCGGTTAAAAGAAATAGAAGAGAGAGGGAGAGTTTGAGAGAAAGCTTAACAATTTTTGCTTCATCCTTTGTCATTTCTTCTTGTGATCGAGTAAGCTAGGGAAGAAGGGTAAGCATCCATTTGTTTTCTTTAATCCATTTGCCAATTGGAAAATTTGGTTATGTTGTTGAATTGAAAGCTGAAAATTGAATGTTAGAATGAAGAGTAATAGCTAGAAACTTGATTGTACATGCTGGAAATTGTCATAGTTTGAATGCCAATATGTATATATGTGTTATTGATCAAATTGCTAAGGAAAATGAGTATGATTTCTGGAATTTGCTGGGAGATTGCTGGAAAATTTAGTACTAAATTGGTATGACTTGAATGTAACATGGCATGAAAACTGTTTTGATCACATTGCTAGTGAAGATTGTGTAAACATGCTTGATTATATAAAATGCTCTGTTTTGATCACATTGGTAGGAGAATAAAACTGACCTAGACTTGTATGAGTATGTATATAAGTTGAATTAATATGTTATAAGTACCATCCAAGTGATTAAAGAAGCTAGAAACTCAAACTAGTGTAATCTGCCCAGAAAACTTTGTTCTGGGCAGTAACTTTGAAAAATCACTATAAATTGTATAAAAGGAATTTAAGGCTGAAAATTTTATGGGCAATGACTTAACATGTCTGAATTCATTAGGAGAAAAAGGAACTGAATTCTGGATTGTAGAATGAATTGTAGAAATGAAACACTAAGGACAGTGCAAACTGTCCAGTGTTGTAAATTGCCCTGTCTTTAAACTAAAAACTGTATTAATTGGAAAAGAATTAAAATTCAAGGACTATATGGTTACAAACAAAATTAAGTTAGCTTTACAACGGTGTAAACCAATTGAAATTCCGAAGTACGGAATGAAAGTTATGCATATTTTAGTAAGCAGTGCACAAGCTGCCAAGCAGTAGCAACAGCTTTGATGTTTTGAAATGAATGAATTATGAATTGTTGCCTTGTTTTGAAGAAACGAATGTAATTTGTCTTGACCTTGATTTAATTGTATGAATTGATAGAGCAAGGAGTAAAACTTGTTGAAGAAGAAAGGAGTGGCCAAGCTAGTGGCAAACACAAAGGAATTTGGATCCAAGATTAGCTAAGCTTGGAGTATTGTGAGTGTAGTTTAATATAGGGTTAGGACTTAGGTCCTAACCAAAGATGCATGTCTACTTATTGTTATTTTATGCCATGTTAATATACTTGATTTAAGCTTGGTTGTGATGAAAAAGTGGAAGAATGATTTAAGCTAAAACTTGAGATCTAATTGAAACATGTATGTTGTTAAATTATCTAGGAAGAAAAGTGAAAGCAAATGCTTGAACCTTGATGCCTTGATTGTGATCATTTCGAATGAGTGCCTAAATGTACCTCTATGATTTAAATACTTGTTAACATGATATAAATCGTGAATTAAAGATCTTGTTGGATGCCTAAGAGATGGCATATGTTAATTGCTTGCTTGAATGACAAGATTAAATTGTAAAGTGAAGAGCTAAGGCTGAATTGGCCTAAGGGTTGTGTATATGAACATGATCTTGCAATGTATCACTTGAATTGATCCTTGAATAAGCTATTGCTTGACATAAACATGTAATACTTGAATAAGTGATTCATAATTGAACAAAGCCTTGGTTGTTAGTGGTCATAGGTAGAAGGGCATGCATTAGAGTCTAGAGCTCATTGTGTTAGGTGGACTACGGTCCAGGGCTAAGGCCCCTAATTGGCGATAGACGGAGGGTACGTATGTTTGCTCTTTGGCGATAGTAAGAGGGTTGACCAGTACTACGGTACATCTTGTGGCAATAGTTGGTTGGAGACTCGAATACCTGGACAACTAAATACCAAGGGCATAAACTAAAGAAAGCAAATGAGAAATAATTAAAGAATAAAGCTTACATGATACTTGAATTACATGATACTCGAATTACATGATACTTGAGTACTTGATTCTTGAATTACTTGATACATGAATTACTTGATTCTTGAACTACTTGATACTTGAATTACTTGATATGCAAGCTTGGATTACTCAAATTTCTTGACATGTAATGCTTGATTCCTGACATGGAACTCTTGAAATGATAATTGCTTATGCTTGAACCTTGTATTGAATAATTTGCTACTTGGATTACTTGATATTTATTCTTGAAAAGACAAACATGTAAACTTGAACTAATATGTACTTGACTTGAATGGAAATGTGTATATTGATCAAGTATGCTAATTGGCTTGAAATAAAGATTGAGCAAAGCTTGAATTGAATTGCTTCCAACTTGGACTAAGCAACTTAGTTAAGTGATATATGTCTTATAAATTGGTTAGAACTAGTTGCTACCTCACAAAGTACATATCTTGTACTTATCACTCTTGTTTTCATTCTTCCCAACCACAGGATAAAGGATTTGATCGTTGCTTGATCCTGAAGCCTGATTTCTTGAGTTCGATGTAAGACACAAGTATAGCTAAAGTATGGACATACTTGTTTTGTACTCCCCTAGTTGGTGGCATTGAGTTGTATATAATGTCTAGTGCATGCATTTTGAACACTTGAAACTTGTATATGTATATATGTCTTGAATGGGGTTATGAACTTGGTGGTTAATATAGATTAAGTAATGAACTCTAATTCTATGTAATGGAATTTTTATCTTGCTGCGCATATAAGTATTGATATGTATCTAATGAATGTTCAAAGTAATTGACCTAGACTATTATGCCTATTTGAATGACTTGTATAATGTGATAATTACTTGTGTGATCATACCTTGTTGTAGTATTTTTATAAGATTGAATGGTAAATGCCGAATGGTAAGGATGGCATATGCTTGCTTGGAATCAAGGTATGTACTTTTGATCATGTTTAATAAGTTAAGTATGTAATGTCACATGTATCAAGCTAAAAAGAAAAGAATGAAATGAAACATGTTTGTTTATTTAGGTTTTGAATGATGATGATTGTATGATAATGTTAATTGAAATTTTTTGGTAACCTATAATGTCTGTAATTAACATTGCTTACATGTTAAGTAATGTATGTTTCGTTACTTTCTAGTTAAGTAACTCACCTAATAGGGATGAGTTAACCTATTCTTGCTTGTTCATGCTTGTATTGTACGTTAGTAACGCTTCCGAACCGGTTTCTTGCCAACCCGGGTAGGGGGTGTTACACTAGGCCTGGTAATTGAGTCTGATTGTAAAGGTTGCCTCCTAAGCCTGTTAAAAAGGGAAGAAATTCTTAGTGGATTTGGGAAATTCTTAGTGGGAAAGATAAGGTAGTGGATGTAGGCTTTGGTTAGAAAGCCGAACCACTCTAAATTCTTGTGTTCATTTTTCTATCTTTTTGCTTCCCACAAAAATCACCCAATAGCAACTTCTCCGCCATGTGGCGACATATTCGGTTGATTCATCGAGCCCAACACAACTTGAGGTTGGTACCCCCTACACGGTTGTATCTCTTAAACATCTTACGAAGGTCGCTTGCATTACATATCTTTAGCATGTAATGAGCTTTAGGGCCAGGCTCATCAACGGGGATTTTGGATTCCAATTAAGACAATTTTTTCCTTGTTAATTTGCTAACCTCCGTGGAAATCGACTCAAACAAATCATCCTTCTTGATGTTGCTGTTGAAGTGTAGATGTATGTTCCTAAAAAGAAAACAGTTGCAGAAAATCTTGCCATAATTTTTAAATAAGAATTTTTGCAAAATATGGTTGTGTAGAAGTATTTATAGAAGGTTTGTGAGGATAAAATTAGGGGTCGGCACCTATAATGTTACCGATATTTAGTTTGGGGTTCGGTGCCTAAAATGTTATCGGTATTTAGTTTGGGGGTTGGCACCTAAAATGATACAAATTATTAGTTTGGGGTTCGACACCTAAAATGTTACCAATATTTAGTTTGAGGTTCTGCAACTAAAATGTTATTGGTAATCATTTTGGGGTTGGGACCCTAAAATGTTACCGATATTTAATGTCGGGTTCGACACCTAAAATGTTATCGGTAATCAGTTTGGGGTTGTGACCCTAAAATGTTAATGAAATTCAGTTTGGGGTTCGACAATTAAAATGTTACCCAAAACGAGTTTTAAGTTCGACACCTAAAATGTTATCAAAACATCAGTTTGGGGTTCGGCTCGACATGTAAAATGATACATGCAACGACTTTGGGGTTCCTGGCCTATAATGTTATCAAAAATTAGTTTTGCGTTCTGAATCCAAAATGTTAGTGATAATCAATTTGGGGTTCGAACCCTAAAATGTTAATAAAATTCAGATTCGGGATCGACACCTAAAATATTACCTACCATCAGTTTAACTTTAAAATGTCAATGAAATTCAATTTCGGGATTGACACCTAAAATGTTACCTACATTCAGTTTGCCGTTAAAGAATCTAAATTATTACCTAGATATTTAACTTTTAAAGTTGCGTGAAACATTTCATTCACCACCTAAAATGTTACCGAAAAGCAGTTTCTCTGGTTAGCGAACCTAAAATATTACGAACATATTCTACTTTCTAAGTTTAAAGGGAAACATTTAACTCGACACCTAAAATGTTAGAAAAAACCAGTTTATGTGTAAAACATTTCATTAGCCAACTACAAATGTTAACCAAAACCTATTTGAATGGGTTGGTAACCTGTAATTGGGAAAATTAGTGTCGTCGTATAGTAGCCACATTTTAACCTGCCACACAACAGACTTACCCTATAATCTAACACCATTCCAATAGATGGGGAGTCTTAAAAATAGCAGGTCTAGGTCTAGTTGCGGTTAAAAATGACAAGTTTCGAAACTTTTTCAAAAACCTAAAATGTAACATTTTAGGTTAGTTTTTCGTGTTTTTTGACAAGTTTCGAAAGTTGTTTTTTATAATATTTTAGGTTGGTGGTTTTAAAAAACAATTTTTGAAACTTGCTTTTTAAGTTCCGAAATATGCTAAAAAATACAAAATAACAACCTAAAATATTATAAAAAGTCTAACATTTTGAGTTCTTGCACAAATTTCGAAAATGTCGTTTTTAGCTGCACCCTAGACCTGTTGAATCCGGACTCACCCCAATGAATAGAGTATTAAAAGTTGTTATTATAGTTTTTTACTTTCCTCGGCTAATGTTTCTTTCTCTCTCTCTCTTCTTGAAACTGGTTGAAGAACATCTAGAGTGGACTAACGTTGCCACTCTCATCTCTGATCAAAGACTTTTATGAAAGGTTTTCATTTGGGTCAAAATTAGTAACATTTTACATAATCTGAATTAATTTGGTATTCGTTTTTGGCATCAAAATTGACTGTGTGCATCTGTATCATCCTTGGATGAACCGCATCCATCAACTGACAATGAACAACACTAGAACATGCCTGAAAACTGGATCCAAGATTAATCAATAAATAAAACATTTTTCAGGATTTATATTAAAAATGAACATATTAAAGATTAGGGGGGGAAAACCTTTTCGATTTTAGAGAGATTGAGATGGAGAGTGGTGTTGATTCAACCAAGAATCTCAAATCTGCAGACAAAGTAAGCCTATCTGTCATACCGATTCTTCGCCATTGCTTTCTTTCTACTTCGGCTTTGATGTTTTAAATTGTTATTTTAGGGATAATTGCTTTAATATATGACTAATTGTTCATTGATTTTCTGAAAATTTTAATATTTATTTAAAAGTCATGTGTTATGGTGTGTAAAGTTAGTAGCGTGTAGCAGTTTGTAGTCTGTTTTATAATTTTTAAACTTTATGATTTTATCCTTAATTCTTCTATTTTTAATTCTATTTATAACTCAAAATTAAAATAATTACCCTTTAGAAAGAAACATTTATATCATAAGGTTATAAATAACGTAAGAAACTGAGTCTATGATATAATTTCTCATTTCGGAGGTAGTATGCTTATTTATGGGACTGATTTCCATTACTACTAATAATTAACTGCGTGGAGACGCAGTCATTACAGAGTCAAGTTAAAGTAAATCGATTTTTTCTCAATGTCTCTTTCGTTAATTGTACTGTTAATTTTCTCAAGCAAATAAAATTGATTTCTTTTTTATCTATGAAGTTAGCTACCGTGAATCCAAGGATGAATGTTAACATGGAAGTCTTACTATCAAACACAAACTTCAATGAAACAGATATCAAATTAGTAAACTTCAGTCGTTTTTTTCTTTCTTTTTTACCCCTGTTCTTTTTAATTTTTTTTATATTGCTGAATGAGACATTAATTTTGACCACTAATGATTTTTTGCATTTTTATTTTTATTTCTCGTCCTCCGTCATTTTTTATCTTAGATTTTTTTTTACATTTTACTGTGTTTGTTTCGTCTATTTTTGTGACATGATTTTCTCTAACTTATGGCACAATTTTTTTGTCTTGTAGCACGATTCGTATCTGACTCCATTGTGTTAGTTTTGCATTTGTGTAGCTATCATCATAGCGCGCGTTTCTGATCAAAGAAGTTCAGTTGTCTAGTATGAATAGATCCTTTTGTGACAGTCTACCGACGTAATCAGAATTATTAGCGGAATAGATCTACAAGATTGATTATATTCATCACTTCTCCTGAATCGCTACATAAGTATCTAATTGACTAGAAACATTGAGATTTTGAGAATGATTATTGAGTGTTTAAGGAGATTGATGGTCATGTTCAAAGAAAAATTTTATTTTCTTCACTCCTTTTAAAATTTTCATGTTTTATCTTTCTTTTTATACAAATAAAGCACACAAAAAGCAAAGGAACACATTAGAGAGAACCCAGTGAGGGGTTCTGCTAAAAGAATATCTGAAGATGCCTCACCATTAGCTATTCGATCAATGTAAGGCTTGAGATCTTCATAAGCAACAATATGTACATTCTTTTTGAAGTGTTGCTTGTCGGTTTGGCCATGGAGGAACTGCCCCAAATACTTTGTTCCTGCATTTTTACGAAGTATTTCACCCAATAACTGGTCTTGTACTTGTTGGGCATTTGTGTTCAGTTCTTCCAGCGTCTTCAACGTAGCTTCATAATCATTGGTTTCCATCAATTTTAAAACTGTTTTTTGCTCGGAAAACGAAAATATCCTCGAACCTCCCCGTTTTTTTTTTTTTTGATGTTATGGAAGCTCTGTTTTGTTGTGTGGTCGTTTTTTTATTTATTTAAAATATTTGTACGTCCATTTTTATCTATATACCGCACATATATGAAAAAAAATCCTGATCCATTTTTGGTCTCTTTTCATAAAACACTAAAAATTAAAGTCTACACACTAACCCTAATTTCTAAATCAAAAATTATAAACCCTATTATCATAAATCCTAAAAATAAAACCATACACCATAAAATCTAAACTCTGATCTTAAACCTTAATCTTAAACCCTAAACTATATATTTTTAACATGGAACTTAGATAGAGATACCAAATAGTGATAAACGATTTTTGCTTTACATATATAATATTGCTAGTATTTTTCCGACATATCTATAAGTTTATGATGACATCTATTATTTCTTAGGTATTTATATGGCAGTCGGGGACGGGATAAGCGATAGTTGACGGCAAGAGATTTAGCTAAATTTTAGTGGTCAAATTGATATTTGATTTAAAGCTTATGGGTCAAATTAAAAATAAATTCTTTTGACTAACGTGTTACGTTATCAAACTAACAACGGTTAATTATTCAGTAACCAAAATATTATAAATCGATAACGCAAGTGACAAAAACGTAACTTTTTCATAATCGATGACCAAAATCAAATAGTCTGAAAACGAAAGGGACCAACCGTGTAGTTTACCCATTATTAAATTAAGGTTGTTGACCAATCCGGATCAAATATTGTAAAGTCTATAATTTTGGGTAAATTATTAAATTCCATTTTATGGTCCATGTTCGTTGTTGACCAATCCAAATCAAATATTGTAAAGTTTGGTTATAATTTTGAACAAAATTAAAATTTTAAATTTATAGTAAAATATACAAATAGTCCATTAAATTATGTTTTCAAAATTACACAATGGCATTAAACTTTAGTTTTTGTTATAAAATGGTCACTCTCCTCCAAGTCAATGAATGTCATCACCTTGAACCTTGGGTTGGATGTTCAATTCAAACCTCCATGTGTTATTCTCTCCTTGGGTTTTGAGGAGGGGTATTATGGTAAAACCATAATATGGAAGGAAGACAAAGGCTAAAGTAATGTTGCCAAAAGTTGCCATATCACCTGGTCAAACCCTCTCATTTCACTACCTAAGAACCAAAAAGAAAAGATGGAATATGATTCACTTTGAACAATTGTCCATTAAAATATTTAAATTTAAAGATTTAGAAGATAACATCTCTTGGTTTGGTGGAATATACAAATAGTCATTAAAATATTTTAAAATATATAAAATTGGTCATATTTCAAAAGGATTATAAAATGATTGTTTTGTGTGGTTTATGGTTTTGGGTTGCATGGCATTAAACTTTTAATGGAAAATCAAAGATTTGTTGCTAAGGAGTAAAATTGGTAGCAAACCACCTAATATACTCCAAATAACATGTAGGAACATTTTGGGGCTTAACCATTTTGGTTAATGGCTTTGTCAAATCAATTTAGGTTTTGAAATCTAAGCTTGACCGGTGCGGGTGGTCGCTTGACTTTATAATAAAGGGGCAAGCTTTTTGGATTTTCTAGAATCTGATTAGCGGACAAAGATGTTGGGCTTTATATGGTCCTCCATGTGTTATTTAGGGCTTGCTAAAAACCCCCTTGACCCGGCCTAGTCGCAAGACCGAGGTTTGGGTTAAAATGGGTTTTTTATCTTATCTAGATGCAATATTATTATCCTACATGTAATACTATTTTTGGTAAAACCATAATATCCAATATTACAAATGCAATTTAAAACCAAATTGCAAATTAATGTCTTTTTATATTACCAAAAGTTGGGTATACTGATATCAAATCATGATCATCCCATTATTTAATTGCATCCAAAATTCGTCCCATTGCCTCAAAACTCATTTTCAAAATAACTAAGAACCAAAAAAAAGATGGAAACACTTGAAAGTTGTGGTGAGAATCCCATATTGTCCATCAGGAAAGTTTCAATAATACATCAACAATTATTTTGTTGGTTTAACATGCTTTTGAGCAAACCAAAACATCCTTGCCCCTAACACACATCAAGATGATCATAACTTCAACATCAATTCATGGTTTGGAAATGGAGGCATGGGTTTGAATCAAAAGCATGAAACTTCAAACCAAGGAAAAAAAATCAATAGTGGCCATTTACAAACCAAGAGAACAAAACAAACTTGGTGGGAGCTTACAAAACACCTCCCAAAACAAAAACGGAACTCTTGCCCTTATTAATAGTATACCAAAAACATACTTTGGTGATTTTATTGTGATCCCTTGATTCTCTCCCTCACAAGCATTTTATTGATGGACAAAGAGAGCGTATAAAATGATTGTTTTTTCAACATTATATGGTTTATGGTTTTTTAAACATTATCAGCTAAAACCATTTACTTAACGCTTTTAAAACCAGCATATTAATGGAAAATCAAACCAACAAAAAGTTCCATTGTTAACTTTAAGCCTTCCCATGCATAACAAATTGGTAGCAAACCACCATAATATACAACATAAACCTTTCAATAACATGTCAACAATTATATTAGCTTACATTTTAACCAAGTTCTTAAAAATAGTTCATTTTGGTTAATGGCTACCATTATCTCAAATCGAAATAGCTTTTACAATTGTGAAATCTAAACAACCGGGTACACTTTCAACCCAAGGGGACACCAACCCCTTACCTAATTAGATGCTTAATCCATTATGGGTATATAGTTTTGTATAACCCCTCTATTAACTTTGATGGAGTTACGAATCTAAACCCCTCAACATCCAAGGTGACTTATTATCCAAGGTGACATTATAGTGCACTCAATCCTATGGCTGGCCAACTATATCCAATAACAATTTTAAAACCACGTCACTTGCCAATATAATTAACCATTTACCTCATTGTTTTCAAAAAGCATTAACCAAACCAATTTTCCAAAGCAACAACCATGCTTTAAAACACAAGTATAACCCATATACTTACAAGGATCACTTACCATGTGCATCATTCAGCATTTTACGCTTAAAAATAGTATTTCACATACTTTAAAACATGCTTAAACATTAGGTATTATATAAATCAAAACAAGTGCATTAAACCATATCATACTATTTTTTATCTTATCTAAAACCAATTTATACTTATCCTACATTAAACATACTGAGTTTAAACTCCCATAAACCACCTTTAAAACATTCCAAAGATTGGAATCTACGTTCTCACTCATCGATAAATTCGAAAACTTGATTCATTTTTATATTACCAACAATCAAGCGCCCGAAGCCTCCAAAGCTTCACATGATAAAAATCAAGGATCAACCTCCCCTATTTTAATTACATTAAAACAGAGGATTAATGCATCCCAAATCATTCAAAACCCTGCAACAACAAATCCTCATGGACTTCCATAATCCTCTCAAAATTACTCAACTACAACAACGGAAATTATCATCTAATCATTTCCAAAAACAAACCAACCACAATCCAACAATATAACACTTCCATAGTCATCAATCAACACTTAAAAACATGATTAATTCATCCAAATAGTTGTAGCAATTAAACAGCTACCACAACTCCACAAAAACACAAATCAAACAACCTAACCAACTAGGGATTCAAGAGTTTCGGGATTTCATTCTTAAAAACAATTTATCAACATAATAATACATCCAAAATATGACTAAAATCGATCTTCAACATTGGAAAATAGATCCAATACGGATCTTTCACTATTTCACTAAATTCACCCAATTAAATCAATTAATTCAATATTAAAACACAAAATCAAATTATAAACCATAATCAAGGATCAAACACTTGGGAATATCAATAAAGAACCATTCAATAGAGGAGATCATGGACCTTACCCCTATTGTGTGATTTCTCCCTCAATTGGCTTGTTTAAAGCTAAAAAAACACAATATTTCAACGAGGTTTTGTAAATCAATGTTAAAGAATCAATTACAAATCATTAATCTGAGAAAAAGGATCTTTCACCTCTCTTTTTTGATGAAAACTCGAGTGTTTGGCAGAAAAGAAGTGGAGAGAAAAGTTAAGAGAAATGTTACTTTATTTTTCTTTAAAGTGATAACTATCTTTCTAATAACCAAATTCCCTTTTTAATTAACTTTTAAAACACATGTTAAAAAGACTTAATTGATAGGAGAAATCACCAGCAAAAACTTGGTAAAATAGCTCCTTAAGGATTCTAAGAATTTGATCCTTTTCATTTTAATCACCTTTAAAAATCTAGTTTTCAAAAATTGGATTTTGGTCACCAACCAAAATGTCACACTTGCAAAACCCAGTTTCCAAGATTGTTTTCACCATTATTAATCATATATTAAAATATGATTTTTTTAACCATTTTCCCATATTTTTATCTTACCGAAAAATATTTACCCTCAAATCCGACTCAAATCTCTAACCTAGTTCATCAGACCGTTTAACAAACAAAAAAAATCGCTAGGCCCGAAATCGGGGCGCTACAACTCTCTCCCACTTAAGAAATTTCATCCTCGAAATTTTACCTGGAGGAAACAGATATGGAAATTGTTCCAACATATCCGACTTGCGTTCCCACGTGGCCTCATCAACACCGCGGTGCCTCCACAACACCTTAACAAGCTCGACCGTCTTGCCACATAAAACCTTACTACTGGTGTCAAGAACCTTTACCGGTTCCTCATCATAAGATAGATCTGGCCTCAACTTAATATTCTTCACTAGCATAACATGCGAGGGATCAGACCAATAGCTCCGTAACATCGAAACATGAAACACATCATGAATCCTCTCCAACTCAGTAGGTAACCTCAAATAGTAAGCAACAGGACCCATACGCTCAATAACCTCGTATGGTCCAATAAACCTCGGGCTAAGCTTCCCTTTTTCGCCCGAAACGAATCATCTTCTTACGAGGTGATACCTTCAAAAATACTCGATCACCAACAACATACTCCACATCCCTACGCTTTAAATTCGCGTAGGACTTCTGACGATCTGAAGCCGCTCTCAAGCACTCACATACCAACTTCACTTTCTCATTTGTGCCTTTCAATACATCAGGCATGGTAATATGCTTCTCCCCAACTTCAGCCCAACACACGGGCGTACGGCACTTCCTACCATACAACGCCTCACACGATGCCATCTGTATACTAGCTTGATAGCTATTATTATAAGCAAAATCTACCAAAGGCAACTATTTTTCCCACATTCCGTTGAACTCAATGATACAACATCTCAACATATCCTCCAAAACCTGAATCATACGCTCTGATTGACCATCCGTCTGAGGATGATACGAAGTGCTGAAATTCAGCCGAGTTCCCAGAGAACGGTGCAAGCACACCCAAAACCTTGTTGTGAAATGTGGATCTCTATCCGAAACCAAGGACTTGGGTACCCCGTGCAATCGCACAATCTCAGAGCTGTACTGAATAGCCAACCTATCCAAGGTATATGTCGTATGCACTGGAACAAAGTGCACACACTTCGTAAACCGATCAACAATCACCCAAAAGGAATCTTTTTTGGTCGGCATCAAAAGCAACCCAGACACAAAATCTATGGTGATTCTTTCCCACTTCCACTTTGGTATCCTCAACGGTTGCAACAACCCGTAAGGAAACAGATGCTCAGCCTTTACCCGCTGACAAACCATGCATCGGGCAACAAAATCAGCCACATCCTTCTTTAGTCCAACCCAATAGTACTCTTCCTTCAAATCACGATACATCTTAGTACGACCGGGATGCATAGAAAAAGGACTAGCATGCACTTCAGTCAGAATGGTATGCCTCAACTCTTCATCTTCAAGAACAACAATTTGACCCTTAAAACACAACACTCTATCATTATTAAAATAAAAATTCGTAGGATTCCCATCCATGATGTCCTTCACATGTGGCACCAAACTCTCATCATGCGGTGGTTTCTCCTTAATCAACTATGACAAGGATGGTTTCACTTGCAACTCAACTACCAACCCACCGTCACACGTCACACTCAACTCAGCGAACATAGCTCTCAACTCCACAATAGCCTTTCTACTAAAAGCATCAACCACAACGTTAGCTTTACGCAGATGGTACTCAATAGACAAATCATAATCTTTAAGAAACTCTAACCATCTTCGTTGCCTAAGATTCAGCTTCTTTTGGGACATCAAATACTTCAGACTTTTATGATCCGTATAAACCACACATTTCTCACCATAAAGGTAATACCTCCAGATTTTCAAGGCAAACACAACTACGGCAAGCTCAAGATCATGAGTAGGGTAATTACGTTCATGCACCTTTAACTTTCTAGATGCATACGCAACTACCTTACCCTCTTGCATTAACATGCAACCAAGCCCAACATAGGACGCATCACTATAAACAACAAACTATTTTCCTGATTCAGGTTGAACCAAGACTGGAGCTCGTGTCAAAGCTTCCTTCAAAATTTCAAAAGCCCCATGCCTATCATCCGTCCACTCAAAAATGAACATTCTTCTGCAACAACTTGGTTAAAGGAGCAGCTAAACTGGAGATCCCCTCAACAAACCTACGATAATAACCCGCCAAACCAAGGAAACTCCAAACTTTTAACACAGATTTAGGCGCCTTCCAACTCATCACAGCCTCAATCTTGTGCGGATCAACAAGAATTCCCTCGGCCGACACAACATTCCCAAGGGAAACAACCTCCCTAAGCAAAAACTCATATTTGCTTAACTTGGCATACAACTGATTAGCTAATAACGTCTGAAGCACAATCCGCAAATGTTTATCATGATCCTCCTCAGTACAATAGTACATAAGGATATCGTCGATAAACACAACCACAAACTGGTCCAAAAACTCATGGAACACATAATTCATCATGTCCATGAAAGTAGCTGGTGCATTGGTCAAACCAAACGGCATCACCAAAAACTCTTAATGCCCGTACCTCATATAAAAAGATGTTTTAGGCACATCTATATCCTTCACTTTCAACTGATAGTACCCATACCTCAAGTCTATCTTAGAAAACACCGAAGCACCCATGAATCGATCAAACAAATCATCTGTCTGTGGTAAATGATACTTGTTCTTTATCGTCAACTTATTCAGTTGCTGATAGTCTATACACATCCGCAACGTACCAACCTTCTTCTTTACAAACAAAATTGGTGCACCCCACGGTGAAATACTAGGTCTAATAAAACCTCGGTCAAGCAACACCTGCAGTTGCGTCTTCAACTCCTTTAACTCTTTCGAGGCCATGCGATATGGAGTAACAGACACTAGTGTCGTATCCGCAAAAACTTTGATGCCAAACTCAACCTCATGGTCTGGTGGCAACCCTGGCAACTCTTCCAGGAAAACGCCCAAAAACTAACATACAGTACGAATATCTTGCACCCTCAACTCCTTCGAACCAGGATTCATAATGTAGGCCAAGAAAGCCTGACATCCAGAATCCATTATTTGACTCGGTTCCAAAGCCGAAATGGCATTAGACAATAACTTAGCATTCTCACCAACAACTACCACCTCAAAATCATCCAAAAACCTCAAGGATATCTGCTTCGTCTCAAAATCCACCACAGCCCTGTGCTCCGTCAACCAATCCATACCCAAAATCAAATCAAAACTATGGAATGGAAACTCCATCAAGTCCACGACAAACTCATGTCCTTGGACCATCAGTGGACACCTACGATACAACCTCCTAACCACGATTGTCTCCCCAAGAGAACTAATCACTCTAACACCCACATTAAGAATTTCAATAGATATATCAAGCAACTGTGTATGCTTACTCAAGAGTATGAATGGATAGAACTAGGATCAACCAAGGAATACAACTACAAAGACTGTAAAGAGAATTTACCTACAATCACATCGGTGTCATTGCGACCCTCTCAGTGCGTATACACCCTAGCTGGTCCACCTTCCTCAGGCTGAATAGCAACGGAATGAGCCACAGTCTTCTGCCCACCATCTCTACGCTAAAACGGTCCACAACCACGACCACAACCTCTATGTAGAGAAACAACAGGTGCAGCACCCTGCCCACCTCCAACCAACATCGGACAATCACATCCCAAATGGTTGCCAGACCCACAACTCCAATAAGCATTGGCCACAACAGGCGCAGCTGCCTGACCTTCCCTTGCCAACTGTGGACAATCTCGCCTCAGATGATCACGGGATCCACAAACCAAACAGGTGTTAAATGAAGCTCTAACCTGGGCACCCTGCCCTTGGACTCCATGTCCAACAACACCTCTGCCACATCTCGTCTCCGGGTGAAACCTCTGATCATAGTGTCTCTTAGCTTGACCACCGCTAAAACTAAAATCAACCGTTTTCTTTCCAGAGCTAAAGCCTCGAGACCCATAAACCATACCCAGATTATGCTCAACATACTTAGCTTGCAAAACCAACACATCAAAATTTGTGTAATCAACAGCAAGCATGTATGTCTTAACCTCCTGCACGAGCTCGTAGCGAAAACGATCACATCGCGTACGCTCGTTAGGAACTAACTCAGGTGCATACTGGCTCAACCTCACAAACTGCACCTCATACTTAGCAACAGACATACTGCCCTGCACTAAAGGCATAAACTCACGCTTTTTATCGTCCTGATATTGGACTCCCAGGTACTTCTTCTGAAAAGTACTACAAAAGAACTCTCAGGTTACATCCTCGGTCACCATACCGGATATTGTGGTGGTCCACCACGTATATGTATCACCCTATAATAGGGACACAGCATAGCCCATCTTATGGGCATCAGAACAGCCCATCTAGCGAGTATCCTCTCAGTACTAGCCAACCATCCCTCAAAAGTCTCAAGTGACAAACCTCGAAACTTAACTCTGCCCAAACTGTAAAGACGCTCTAGCGGCAAACCCTGCCAATCTACTGGTGGTGTTGGCACATGAACACCCTCAACAGCTGCTTGAAAAGCACCAGTCATGGCCTGTATCAACTGCACCATATCACCCATCCTTGGCCCAGCTGGCGCAAGTGGTACTTGCTCCACTACCTCAGGTGGAATAGGTAGGGGCGGTGGTAACCCTCCAGGAGGTATAACATTCTCCTCGATTTCCTGCCCAATGGCAGCGGTAATCATACCCATTTGTAACTCTCTCATCGGTCCCATCGTGCTAACAATATATCTAAGGCATGATAATCATTTAAATACAAAACAATTAGGCCAGCTTCAAGCAAGAATCCAAGACTTCCGTTTCAAAATCATAACATTTCAGACTATAATAATAAGGCAATGTGTTTCCCAAATTTCCCACCAACATGGCATACAACAACCACCGTGCATATTACAATCACCATGCATATCAAACATCAGGTAACAACTCACAATAACATCACAACAATCAAACCAACTCCAAACTATCGCAAACTTGGCTCTGATCCCACCAAATGTAACCCCCCTCGACCTGGCCTAGTCGCAAGACCAAATCGAGCGAGCTATATTAGGTTTAACGAAGTAAACCGTAAAGAATTAAACCCAAAACCTATCCATTTTTTATCATATCTAGATGCAAAATTATTATCCTACATGTACATATTGATTTTCGGTGAAAACCCAACTCAATCGGGTGTCGAAGTGACATCTAATTGATTACAAATGCAATTTAGAGATGAAATTACAAATTAAAAAAACTACAGGGTCTTAGCTCATTTTTATATTACAAACACTTAATTAAGTAGGTTTCATACTAACATGATAAAAATCAAGTAAAAAAGATCGTCCCATTTCATTTAGTTGCATCTACAACATTGAGGGACCAAAATGTAAAAAAACAGAACTTTAAAAGATTTCAAAATAACTAATTTAACTACCATTGTACCGGTATAGCAAGGGTGTTTTGATACGCTTTCCTTGTTTAAAAACCCTAGAATTCCAGTAGCCAATTTCCATCCCGATACGGCCCTCTGTATCGAAATGCCCCTCATGAAAACGTTGTACCGTATTGAAACGCCTCATCGAGTACCAAAACACTAGCCAAATTTGACTACACCCGTACCGAAACAGTTGCCCACTTACCGGTACGATAAGCCTGGAATGGCTTACTTGTACTGAAATAGGGACACCCGTACCGGTACGTCTGGATCTGAAATGTCCATTTTTGCTGTTTAACATGCGTTTGAGCAAACCAAAACATCCTAACATGCCCCTAACACACATCCAACATATTCAAGGATCAAATCACTCTAAGACAACCTAACTTCAACATCAATTCATGGCATTATACTTCAAAAGGAAATCTAGAGGCATGCTTCCTAGAAAACCAATCAAGCGAAGCATGAAACTTCAAACCATCACCACAAACAATCAATAGTGGCCATTTACAAACCAAGAGCAACAAAACAACCTTGCTCAAGCAGGGAGTTTTACAAAACACCTCCCAAAACAACAACGAAATCCTTATTGCCCTTATTATTTATAGTCTATACCAAAAACATACTTTGGTGATCAAGTCTTGTTGTGATCCCTTACTTCCCGCTGCCTCCCAAGCTTTTAATTCACTCATTTATGGACAAAGAGAGCGTAAGCACACTAGGCTTGATGAGGAGTACTCAAAAACAACACGCCATCAATGCATTAAAACCAGTTTTCAACATTACACGAAATCTCATTTCAAACATCCTTTTAAATATTATCATGCCCTGAAAACCATGCACTTAACATCTTTAAAAAACAACATATTAACCCATATGCAATATGTATCATTAACCAATAGCAAGTTCCATTGCTAACCTCAATTTAAGCCTTCCCATGCATAACAACCATATGCAAAGCTTAAAGAGTAACCATGTATAAATCACCTTATACAACATAAACCTTTCAATGATATACATCAACAATTATATTGGCTTACAAGTGATCATTAACCAAGTTCCTTTCCCAAAATAGTTCATCAGATACACGGATTCAACAAGTGTTCTCCCAACACTTCAAGCCATCTCAACTGGAATAGCGATACAATCACATTCACGATATCTACACAACTAGATACACTTTCAACCCACAGGGACACCAATCCCCTATCTCGGTTAGATGCTTAATCCACTAATGGGAGTATACGATACTGTACGACCCCTCTACCGCTAGGGTACTTGGATAGAGTTTTCGGTACACGAATCTAAACCCCTCAACATCCAATGCGACCTATTATAGTGCATTATCAATCTTATGGCCGACCAATTATATCTGATAACAATTTTAAAACGACATCACTTGCCAATATAATTAACCATTTACCTTACTATTTTCAACAAGCATTAACCAAACCAATTTTCCAAAGCAATAACTGTGCTTTAAAACAAAAGTATAACCCATATACTTACAAGGATCACTTACCATGTGCATCCTTCAGCATTTTATGCTTAAAAACATTATTTCACAAACTTTAGAACATGCTTAAACAATAGGTATTATATAAATTAAAACAAGTGCGTTAAACCATATCATACTAGCACGATCGAGAGAGAAAACCACTTTATACTTACTTTCAAGTTTAAACCAGCGTATCAAGCTAAGTTTAAACTCCCATAAGCCACCTTTAAAACATTCCAAAGCTAGAAACCACGTTCTCACTCACTGATACGCAGAACCTCGATTCACCGACAAGAAATCAAGCGTCCGAAGCCTCTAAAGCTTCATTGATCACTTCCGGATCAACCTCCCCTGATTTAATCATATTACAACAGAGGATTAATGCTTCTCAATGCATTCAAAACACTGCAACAACAAATCCTCACGGACTTCCACAATCCTCTCAAAATTACCCAACCACAACAACCGAAATCATCATCTAATCCTTTCCAAACACAATCCAGCCACAATCCAACAATCTAACACTTCCATAATAATCAATCAACACTTAAAAAAGGATTAATTCATCCAAATACTTCCAGCAATTAAACAGCTACCACAACTCCACAAAAACACAAATCTAAAACCCTAAACAACTAGGGATTCAAGAGTTTCGGAATTTCATTGTTGAAAACAACTTATCAACATAATAATACATCCAAAATATGACTAAAATCAATCTTCAAAATTGGAAAACATATCCAACATGGATCTTTCACTATTTCACCAAATTCACCCAATTAAATCAATTAATTCAATATTAAAACACAAAATTAGATTATAAACTATAAATCAAGGATCAAACACTTGGGAATATCAATAAATAACCATTAAATAGAGTATATCATGGATCTTACCCCTATTGTGTGATTTCCCCCTCAATTGGCTTGTTTAAAGCTAAGAAACACAAGATTTCAATGTGGCTTTGTAAGTCAATGTTAAAGAATCAATTACAAATCAATAATATGAGAAAAAGGATCTCTCACCTCTGGTTTTTGATGAAAACTTGAGTGTTTGGCAGAAAAGAAGTTGATAGAAAAGTTACGTCAATTTTCTTTAAAGTGATAACTAACTTTTAAATAACCAAATTCCCTTTTAATTAACTTTTAAAACGCATGTTAAAAAGACTTAATTGATAAGAGAAATCACCAGCAAAAACTTGGTAAAATAGCTCCTTAAGGATTCTAAGAATTTGATTATTTTCATTTTAGTCACCTTTAAAAATCCAATTTTCAAAAATTGCATTTTGGTCACCAACCAAAATGTCACATTTCCAAAACCCATTTTCCAAGATTGTTTTCACCATTATTAATCATATATTAAAATATGATTTTTAACCATTTTCCCATATTTTTATCTTACCGAAAAATATTTACTCCCAAATCCGACTCGAATCCTGATGAGAGCGTAAAAGTAATATTTTCTTGCCCTTTTTACTCATATTATTGTTAGACTTAGGCCTATTTTAGTTGCATTGATAGGCATTCATGCATATTTTCCTAGTTTCCTTGGTTAATGATCTTGGTATTACGTTTTGTTGGTTTTTATGGAAAAATCGTTGTTGGTTCGCTCTATTTTGTGCAGGACAAGATTACCATGGCAAGTAAGGAGAATACTGAAGGAGTTGTCGAAGCTGATTGCTGCGGCATATCGGGATAAATCTGGATAAATACATCTTTATCCGCAGGATTATCTAGAAAGCAAAAGATAAAGCCCATGTTCAAATGGGAATTTACTTCAAATAAAGAGAGAAGATGAAGAGAGATAAAAAGGGATAATTATTCTATTTTACAATTAAATAAGATATATCTTTCTTTTCCCAAGAATTATCTATTATTCTCATCCTTATCACATAGGATAATTCTCCATATTTAAATTTAAATACACAGCTGGATAGAGATAATTTCCCCACGGATTTCAAACGCATTCAAACTCTTCTTCTTCACCTATTTAAAGAGATCGTAGCAACAACACAAATGGAGAGTCAAATTAGAGGGAGATCGAGCCAAAAGATTCACGCACCAAAGGAGTTTAATCTCAATTTTATTTCTATTTTGTAATCCCACCATGTCTGGGTTATTTTACTTGTTATTTATTCTTTACCCAGCCATGAACTTAATTTATTTGGCTTGGGATTATTGGGTTGTTTGGTGTTGAGAGACGAATTATTCTTGTTCTTGGTTTTAGTTTCAATATAAATTCATTGTTTATCCATTCTTGGTTTTTATTATTGTTTCAAGTGAGCTTGGGAAAGAATCTTGAACGCATCCATTTATCTAGGCTCAGGAGAGCTAGATTCACGAAACGAATTGGATACGGTTTCCATTTAAACAACCGTTGGTGGGAACTAATCCGCCTTAGGGATAAGGAAAGGATTTTAGCAGCTAAAAGGAGTGAAGATCGATGTTGTCCACTCAAGGTTAACGTAGGGATGTATCACCAAGACATGCACGTCATCAGTTCTTCGGTTAGGGATAATTCAAAGGCATTGAAGAACACTCCGTTGAACATTGAAGAAGCAACGATTTGCAGCCCAGTTGGCACCGCAATCACTCTGCATTGACTTGCCACAACAATTAACTTGCGAGGGCAACCACTTGCCAAGAAGAGTCCTACTTCTAGCAAACTACTTGCCTTAGCAATTACTTGCCATTTCAACTATAAGCCAAGGCAATTCTTTCTGCAATTACACCAATACTCTTGATAACTCGGCCTACTCTCTCAATTCGGTTTCCTCTTTCATTTATTTTAATTTTTTAGATTTAGTTTACTTTAGCTCAATTCATTATTATTATTATTTAATTCTTTAAACATTTTGCAATGACTTAAGCAAAGTGTGTAACATCCCCTTCCCGTATCCGTACACCGAATATGAGTCAGAAATATTACGAATTCTTTAATAAAAATTTGGGGTAATTTAAATTTTTTTTAGGAAAACTTCTCAATGGTCACCCATCCTAAAATTTCTCTAGCCCAAGCACGCTTAACTTTTTTTAAAACTGAAATAATTTATTTATTCGAGTTCCAATCATAAATCAATTATCTTAGCATACACTCATCACCTGAGTTTACTCTTAACTTTGTATCTTTCCAGAAATGCCAATTATCATGAAACCCTAACGAACTTTAAAGTCTAATCACAACTCAAATAGGTTTAGCAAGTATACATGCCACTATAATAATCTAACCTCAATTAGGATGTCATTACTGTGATTACCTGTTGAACTTTAGAATATTGATGCAATGCTCTTCTCACTCTTATCTTGATTTACCTATGTGTGCACAGTCAAACACACGCTAAGTACGAACTTAGTGAGGCAGTAAAGGAAGTTAATAACATTAATTTAAACTTTATTCAACTTCATGGCTACATTTATATAGCATGATATATGCCAATGCATCAACTTTCACATTGCATTAGTAATTATTTACTATATGCCAATGTCATAAGATTTTCATGCTTGTCCATTTGTCATAATATGCCTTATATGCATAAATGCATCATGATCACTAGATAAGTATACTATCATATTAATCATATATCAACATAATATAAACCGAATATAAATTTCTTACCGATATACTTGCCATTTACTCTGAGAATTCATATACTCCCTAACTTGTTTACTATTTATTATCCATTAATTTATAGCCCAAAATAAACCTTGAGGACCCTGGGTACGCGAGTCAAATATGCACCGAAGTGCTAATACACATATGGTCGTGCCCACCATCCGCACATTTATAAGGTTGCGCTAACCATAATAGACATAAGGTTGTCCCCACCATCCGCACATTTATAAGGCTGTGCTAACCATATACACTAAGTGTCATTTGTATACACTATAATGATAAACCAGATAACCGAATATGTAGCGTGCTGCTGGACTCTATGGCATGCTAACTATACCCTATCCCTTAATGACTTACTTGGGAATAATTTTCGTATTTATTCCATCCATGGCAATGTATATCAACATAATTTAACATTGGACAGTTCATACCTGAAATAACATTCATAATATAACATCATATATACTAGTGATCCATGCATTTATATTCAACTTTTGACATATTTAGAACATGTCAAATATATGATTATGACATAAATATCATGCCAAAATAAACATGGTAGACTCATCGCGAGTCTTCCTAATAATGTATAAAACATCCATGTATCATGTTATGTATGCATTGCACTCACCTTGGCCATTTAACACAATGCCTCACTAAGTTCTAGCTCGATCCTTTCTTTCACAGTACCTCGAACCTTCTTTGATTTCGACTTGACTTCATTAATCACATGAATAAAATAAAATATTTGTTAGATTTAAATCTAACAATACCTTAAACATGTTGTCTAATATAATCATTCAAATATTTTTTCCTTTTTCCTTGTATTGTTCAAAAACTCATTATGGTCCTTAGTGACCAATTTGAACTTCCATAAATTCTTTCGAGCTTGCTAACTAACATTTGAATACAAAATGTTTCAAATTCCATTTTCTGACAGCTTGCGCTACCTTCAAAGATTTACTCATACAGGGCAGAATACATACTGAATCTTAATTTCCTTTATACTGGAGAAACTAGATTCAATAACGGTTCTAACGGTATAAGCCACATAAATTAATAAAATTATGAAAAATCACTGAATTCACGTCACAGACTGCCCAGGCAGAAAACTGCTCTATAATTTTTCTGATCTTCATTCGAATAAAAATTCATATCTTTCAACTCGGAATTCAAAATCAGTTTCTGTTTGTTTGAAACGAAACTAGACTAACAATTTTTTCCAACGGTATAAAATTCATCATCTAACCATTTTTGTAGAATTTATGGCGAAATTTTAAACTTACTGCCATAATTCAATTCCAACATAACTTTCCATAAATAACTTTTGGTTTACACCAACTTCTCCCTATTTCTCTACTTGTCAATTTAGTCCCATCACTTTACTTCAAATGACCAGAATAAAACTTGTATTCGTATGTTCTATTTACATCATTCATAAAAATAGGCTCAAACCTTTACTTCTCTAATTTCTCTTGATTTGTTGAGATGGTCACCAAATTTCAAATATAAGGATTCAAGTTTCTTAACTCTGCATATTAGTCCTCCAATCAACATTACTACCTTAATTCCATCATTTTAACTAAAAATCAGTTTTACTCCTTATATATCCTCTTTGCCGAATAGACCATTCAAGCTTGACAATTTGTCACTAATGTGATTAATCGTCGGTTTAGCATTCTAACTTCATTTTCATGTTTCTAACATCATTAATAATATAAATACACATCAAATTCATAAAAATCAGATCTGGTCTCTTAATTTTGAAGCTTGCCGAAATGGTCCCTATGTATTTAACTTAGGGTTTTGCTTCCAAACAATAAATCAAGCTTACTAGATCGTTAATCCAATATCACAAACCCTAAGTTAGACTCGAATCCATAAACCCTAATCTTCTCTATACAAACCATAATATGTAGGGTTTAAATCCCAACTCAATAACATGATTCCAACATCATACAAACATGATTCTAACTTAAAATCAACCATGGATTCATAAAATCGTAAAAGCCCCAATTTGTTCATAAACACTAATTTCGTCCACATATCAAATCTCATCAACCAAGCAAGTATTCTATAAATTTTTTACATCAAAAGATAGAGCTCGAAGAGTAGAACAATTTTATAGTTCGAAAGATTACCTAAAAATCAAGATTCGAGGCTTAAATCAAGCTTGGAAAATTTCCTCTTCTTTCTCCTCTTTCTTCATGGTTTATGTCTGGAAAAGATGAACATTTTTTCATCTTTTTTACTATTAATTTACACTTGTAACTATTAAATGAATTTTAAATTCATTTAAATATTAAAATTACCAATTTAGCCTTTAAATCCAATGGCTAATTTAATCTCATCCAAAATCAAGGCCCAATATGAAATCCATATATATTTCATCTTCAAAAAACGTCCTCAACATTTCAAAAATATTTCAAAATTGCCATCCTTGCCAAATGACCAATTTCTCCTCCAACTAGTCTTTATTTACTAGTTTGTTTCAAAATTGTCATTCCATTATAATCTAACTAAATTACTTCCTTCTCAAATGACCACTATTCCATAAATATCATTTTATGATTTTCCATGGCTTATGGAACATTCTCTAAAATTTCAATTCAATCTGATTTATCGATATTCACTAAATACTTCTACTACGATTTTACCTTTACCGAGCTATCGGATCTATTACGAAAATTCTATATTTCCATATTGTACCTCATGTCATCATCTTTCATCCAATGGCCTAGATTTAATCTTGAGCTAATAGTTACCAACCTTGCCCTTGTAATTTTCCAAAATTACGATCTTGCCATTTTTCATCCAACGACTCATATTTAACATGGAAAATCAACTTAAATCCAAGGGTTCACATTCTTCCAACACAAAGAAAATATCTTAGACAGGTAAAATGACATAATTAACCTTGCCTTATCATCCTTCAAAATATCCTGGATTTTTTATTCGATCTGATTATCCGAATACTTTTTTGAACTTTATCGCTTTATAGCCATTAATACAAACTCTGTACGAAAAATTTGGGTAACACAAAAACATCATTCTTGGGGGTAAAATATTCATTTACGGGACTAAAATACATAACTTTTGAAAATTATAATTTAGTCCTAAACTTTTCCTAAGTTTATACTTTATCCACAAAACTTTCAATTTTTACATTTTGGTCACTAGCCAAAATTTGGGATATTACAAAGTGGCCCAAACCAATCCTTGAAGAGACGATACTCGATACTTATCATTTATTACTTGCGACGTGTATACTTGCACCATTTGCGTTGCACTTAAAACACATAACAAATCCATAACCCAGTCCTCCAGGCCTTCTAACAAACTACAAAACTGCAAGGCCCAAAATTAGGGTCTTACATTGCATATCAATACTGGTGGTTAGCGTATCGATACGGCTTAAGCACCAAACCTTTCAAACCTAATTTGAGTATCGATACTCATGGAAGAGTATCAGTACTCGTAGAGCAATCTGCCCAAGGATTTTTAAGTTGCGTTCGGAGGTCCTATAATTCGTGGTAAATGGTCCAATGCGCCCCTAAAGGTATAAAATGGATTCTAAAATTGAGAAGTCAGGGTTTCTAACCCATATGTCGATTAAATGACTGATGGCTTGGTAATAATTGGATGAGTTGCATGTTCTAGAAATCTATAGGGATCCGTAGTGGATCGGTTGATGCTATGTAGAAAGTTAGGGTCCTTGTTGTGTGCTGAAAGGACGCCCATATAGGCTGGTTGCCGTGAATAATAAGATGATATATCGAGAAAGTTGTGAATGAGCTTAAAAGATATATATTAATTATTGTAACAAATGAAATATGCCTTGTGGAATTTGTAATGGTTGGGAATCCGGATGTCCTAGAGTCTGTAATGCCCCAGTTTTTAGTCTAGCAGTTTAAGGGCTAGTTAGACGGTTTGGTGGATCAGGTTAGGGATTCGAGTCAAATTTGGGGATAAATATTTTTGAGAAAGTTAGAAATATGGAAAATGGTTAAAAATCATTATTTAATATATATATATATATATATTGTTAAATCAATTTGAGAAAATTGGAATTGGAAGAGTGACATTTTGGTTGGTGACCAAAATGTAAATTTTAAAACTGTTTTTAAAAGGTGACTAATTTGTAAAAGGGTCAAATTCTTAGAATTCTTAAGGAGCTATTTTACAAAACTTTTGATGTTGGTTTCTTCCCTCAATTACAGATTTTTAACATGTGCTTTATTAATTAATAAAAAGGGGTTTTAATATTAAAAGGTAGTTATTGATTTTATAAAGATTTGACGTAAACTTTTCTCTTCACTTCTACTCTTCCAAACACTCTTGTTTTCATCAAATTTCAGAGGTGAGAGATCTATTTTCTTGAACTCTTGATTTATAAATGATTCTTCATCATTGATTTACAAAATCTCATTGAAATCTTATGTTTTTCAAGCTTTAATCAATCAATTGAGGGAGAAATCACATAATAGAGGTAAGGTTCATTTTTCTCCTCTATTGAATGGTTCTTTATTGATATTCCCAAATATATGATCCTTGATTCATGAATTATAATATGATTTTATGTTTTTATGATGATTATTTGATTTAATTGGGTTTATTTGATGAAATTGGAGAAGATTCGTATTGGATCTATTTTTCAGTGTTGAGGATTGATTTTAACCATGTATTGGATGTTCTATAATGTGGATACTTTTTTTAACATTGGAATTCCTAAACACCATGAATCCCTAATTATTTAGGTTGTTAGATTTGTGTTTTTAAGGTGTTGTGTGGGCTATTTAGTTGCTGGAGATATAACGATGATGTAATCCTGTTTTGAGTATTTTTTGATGTTAATGGAAGTGTTAGATTGATATTTTGTGGTTGGTTTGTGTTTATAAAGAGTTAGATGATGATTTTGGTTGTTGTGGTTGGGTAATTGTGAAAGAATTGTTGAGGATTGTAAGGGATGTTGTTACAGTGTGTGTAATGCATTGAGATGCATTAATCCTCTGTTGTTATGTGGTTAAAACAGGGGAGGTTGGTTCATAATCTATCGGTGAAGCTTTGGAGGCTTCGGACGCTTGAATTTGCATCGACGAAAGAGGTTTCGCGTATCAGTGAGTGAGAACGTGGATTTTAGCTTTGAAATGTTTTAAAGGTGGTTTATGGGAATTAAACTTAGCTTGAAATGCTGGTTTAAACTCGAAAGGAAGTATAAAGTAGTTTTCTCTCTCGGTCGTACTTTTACGAAATAGTTTTATGCACTTGTTTTGAATTACATGGTACCTACTATTTAAGCATGTTTTAAAGTATGTTTGATACTATTTTGATTATGAAATGTTGAAGGATGCACATGGTAAGTGATCCTTGTAAGTATGTGGAAATACTTGTTGAAATGCATGGTTTGTTGCTTGGGAAATGATTTGGTTTAATGCATATAAAGAAAATAGTGAGGTACATGGTTAGTTGTGAAGTATTTTGGCAAGTGACGTGTTTAAAATATAATCAGATATAGTTGGCCTCATAGGATTGATAGTGCACTATAATAAGTCACCTTGGATGTCGAGGGGTTTTATACGGTGTACTGAATACTCCATCCAAGTACCCTAACAGTCGAGAGGTTATATGGTACCGTAAACTCTCGTTAGTAGGCTAAGCATCTAACTGATGATTGGGGTTGGTGTCCCCATGAGATGTAATTGTACTAGGTTGATAATGTATCGCGATTGTGATTGTATCGTTATTTCAGTTGAGATGGCTTAAAGTATTGAGAGGACACTTGTTTGAATCCGTGTATCCGATGAACTATGTTGGAAAAGGAACTTGGTTATGATCACTTGTAAGCCTATATAATGTTGAATTTGTCATGTAATGGTTTATGTTGTATAATGTGATTTATACATGTTTACTCTTTAAGTTTTGCATATGGTTTGTTATGCATGGGAAGGCCTAAGTTGAGGTTTAGCAATGGGATTTGCTAATGGTTAATGACACATGTTGCATATGGTTTAATATGCTGGTTTTTGAAAGTGTTAAGTGCATGGTTTTCTAGGTATGATGTTTCAAAGATGTTTTAAGTGATGTCTAAAAGATGATTGAAATGAGATTTCAATGTGGTGTTTGGAAATGGTTTTAAATGCGTTGATCATGTTTTGTTTTGAGCACTCCTCACTAAGCCTAGTGTGCTTATGCTCTCTTTGTCCATCAATGCAGAGAATTAAAGATTTGAAGGCAGCAAGGAAGCAAGGGATCGCTAAAGACTTGATACTAAAAGTATGTTTCAAATTAGACTATAAGTTATAAGGGCAATAGGAGTTCCATTGTTGTTTTAGGAGATGATTTGTTAAACTCCATATTTGAGCAATGTTGTTGTGTTGTTCTTGGTTTGTAACTGGCCATTTTGGATTGTTGGTTATATTGGTTTAGAGATTTGTGCTTTGCTTGGCTTGGTTTCTATGAAGCATGCCTTTAGTTTTACATTTGATGCAAGATGCCATGAATTGTTGATGAATCTATGTTGTATACTGAGGTTTGACCTTTGAATGTGTTGGATTCTTGTTAGAAGCATGATAGGGTGTTTTGGTATCTTTGAAAGAATGTTAAACCAGCAAAAGAGTATATTTTAGGTCCAGGTGTATGGGTACACGTGTCCTCGTACCAGTACAGTTAAGCCAATTTAGGCTTAGTGTTTCGACACGCAGGATAGCATTTCGATACGGGTAAGCCATTTCAAGCTTGATGTTTCGGTACGTGGGCACCTATTTCGATACGAGCCTAGGCCAATTGTGGCCAGCGTTTTGGTACTCAAGGGAACAGTTCGATATGGGACAACCTTTTTGGGCAAGGCGTATCGATACGCTTACGTATCGATACGAATTTGAGCTACTAGAATTGGGGATTTTTAATCAGGCAGAGCGTATCGATACACCCTTTAGCGTACCGATATGGGTAGCAGTTATTTTAGTTATTTGAATGTTCTGGAGTTCTTTTTTCTTACGTTTTAGTCCCTGAATAGTGTGGATGCAATTGAATGAGTATGGATGATCATTTTGAGCTAAGTTTCGACACGTATGCATGAAACTGGACTAATTAAAGGTTGGTAACCTAAAAAGGGGTTAATGCCTTATAGTTTACCTATAATTGTACCCAATTGGATATCGATTCGATACCCGATTGAGTGAGTTTTCACTTACGATCAGTATGAACACATATGATAATAATTTGTATCTAGATAAGATAAAAGGAAAAATAGATGCATTTTGAGTTTCTTCTTCATGGTTTACCTCGGTAAGCCTAATGTAGCTCGCTCAGTTTGGTCTTGCGATTAGGCCGGGTCGAGGGGGTTACATTTGGTGGTATCAGAGCCAAGTTTGTGATAAGTGGGAGTTGATATGGTTGTTGTAATATTGTAGTGGATTGTAATCTGTTGTTTGCTATGCATGGTGGTTGTGATATGCATGTTAATTGCTTTATGCTATGTTGGGGGGAAATTTGGGAAACCCATTGCCTTATTATTATAGTCTGAAATGTTTTGGTTTTGAAATGGAAGTCTTGGATCCTTGCTTTAAGTTGGCCTGGTTGTTTTGTTTTGGTGAAGTATCATGCCTTAAATATATTTTTAGCACGATGGGACCGATGAGAGAGTTGCAATTTGGTACGATTGCTGCTGTAATTGGGCAGGGAAATAAGGAGGATGTTGTACCTCCTGAAGGGTTGCCGCCGCCTTTACCTAATCCACCTGTAGAAATGGAGCAAGTACCACTTGTGTCAGCTGGGCCATGATGGGTTACATGGCGTCGTTGATTCAGGTCATGACTAGTGCTTTTCAGGTTGTAGCTGCAGGTGTTCATGTGTCGGCACCAGTGGCTGGGCAGACGGGTTTGCCGTTAGAGTGTCTTTGCAGTCTAGGAGGAATTGAGTTATGTGGTCTAGCACTAGAGGCCTCTAAGGATTGGTTGGCCAGTACAGAGATGATACTAGGTCTGATGGGTTGTACGGATGCCCGTAATTTGGGTTGTGTTGTGTCCCTGTTGTAGGGAGATGCCTATAGCTGGTGGACTACCACGACAGTCGGGTTGGAATCTGAGGATATAACTCGGGAGCTTTTTTGTGTTGCTTTTCAGAAAAGGTACCTGGGGGTCTGGTATTTGGACAAAAGGAAGGGAGAGTTTATGTCTCCAGTGCAGGGTGGTATGTCTGTCTCTGAGTATGAGGTACAGTTTGTGAGGTTGAGCCGATATGCACATGAGTTTGTTTCTGACAAGCGACAGCGATGTGATCGTTTTTGCTATGGGCTGGTGCATGAGGTTAAGACATACATACTCACTGTTGATTATACAAATTTTGATGTAATGGTTACGTGAGCCAAGGATATCGAGCAGAACCTTAGTTTAGTTTCTGGGTCTCGAGGCTTTAGCTCTGGTAAGAGAGCGGCATATTCTAGCTTTGGCGGTGGTTAGGTAAGAGACACCGTGACAGGTACTATCGCCCAGATTAGAGACGAGGTAGAGGTACTGTTGGGTGTGGAGCACAGGGGCAGGGTAAACAGGTTAGAGCTCCAGATAATACTTGTTGGGTTTGTGGATCACATGATCATCTGAGGCGAGATTGCCCACATTTGGCCAGAGAGGGTCAGGTACCTACGGTTGTTGTGGCTAATGCTTGTTGGAGTTGTGGGTCTGGCGGCCATCTGATACATGATTGTCCTTTGTAAGCTGGAGGTGGGCAGGGTGATGCACCTGTTATTGCTCCGTAGAGAGGCCGTAGTCGTGGTCGTGGCCAGTTTTAGTGTAGGGATGGCAGGCAGAGGACTGTGGCTCATACGGTTGCTATCCAGCCTGAGAGAGGTGGACCAGCTAGAGTGTATGTGCATCGTGAGGGTCACAATGAATATGATGTGATTACAGGTACATTCACTTTGCAGTCTTTGTCGTTGTATTCATTGGTTGGTTTTGGTTCTCCCCATTCATATATCTTGAGTGGGCATGCACAGTTGCTTGATGTACTTGTTAAAATTCTTAATGTGTGTATTAGAGTGACCAGTTCTCTTGGAGAGACAATCGTGGTTAGGAAGTTGTATCATAGATGTCCGCTGACAGTTCAGGGTCATGTGTTTGTTGTGGATTTGATGGAGTTGCCATTCCATGGTTTTAATGTCATTCTGGGAATGGATTGGTTGACCGAGTATAGGGTTGTGGTAGATTTTAAGACCAAACAGATATCCCTAAAGTTGACTGATGATTTTGAGGTGGTGGTTGTAGGGGAGAACGCTAAGTTCTTGTCTAATACTGTTTCGGCATTAGAAGCGAGATGAATGATAGATTCTAGATGTCAGGCTTTCTTAGCCTATGTTATGAATCTTGGTTCGAAGGAGTTGAGGGTACAAGATATATGTATGATATGCGAGTTTTCAGGTGTTTTTTTGAAAGATTTACCAGGGTTGCCACCAGATCGGGAGGTGGAGATTAGCATTGAGATTTATATGTATACGACACCAGTGTCAATTGCTCTGTGTCATACGGCCACGAAAAAGTTGAAGGGGTTGAAAACGTAACTATAAGAGTTGCTTGATCGAGGGTTTTTTAGACCAAGTATTTCACCGTCGGGTGCACCGATATTGTTTATGAAAAAGAAGGATGGTACGTTGCAGATATGTATAGATTATCGACAACTGAATAAGTTGACGATAAAGAATAAGTATCCTTTACCGCGGATTGATGATCTGTTCGATCAGTTTAGGGGTGCTTTTGTGTTTTCTAAGATAGATTTGAGGTCTGGGTACTATTAGTTGAAGGTGAAAGCTGTGGATGTGCCCAAGACAGCTTTTCGTACGAGGTACGAGCATTATAGGTTTTTGGTGATGCCGTTTGGTTTGACCAATGCACCGGCTGCTTTTATGGACATGATAAATTGGGTGTTCTATGAGTTTTTGGATCAGTTTGTGGTTGTGTTTATCGATGATATTCTTGTGTACTCGCGTACGGAGGAGAATCATGATAAGCATTTGCGAATTGTGTTTCAGACGTAGTTGGCTAATCAGCTTTATGCAAAGTTAAGCAAGTGTGAGTTCTGGCTTAGGGAGGTTTTTTTCCTTGGACATGTGGTGTCGGTCGAGGGGATTCATGTTTATCCGCACAAAATTGAGGTTGTGATGAGTAGGAAGGTGCCTAAATCTGTGTCAAAGGTTCAGAGTTTCCTAGGCTTGGTCAGTTATTACCGTAGGTTTTCTTATGGGTTCTCCAGTATAGTTACGCCTTTGAATAAGTTATTGCAAAAGAACGTTCATTTTGAGTGAACGGAGGATAGGCAGCAGGCTTTTGAAAGGTTTAAGAAAGCTTTGACATGAGCTCCGGTCTTGATTCAACTAGAGCCAGGGAAGGAGTTCGTTGTCTATAGTGATGCGTCCTATGTTAGACTCGGTTGCGTGCTGATGCAGGAGGGTAAAGTAGTTGCCTATGCATCTAGAAAGTTGAAGGTGCATGAGCGTAATTACCCTACTCATGACCTTGAGCTCGCCGCAGTTGTTTTTTCTTTGAAAATCTGGAGACATTATCTTTAAGGGGAGAAATGTGTACTTTATTTGGATCATAAGAGTTTGAAGTATATGATGTCGCAAAAGGAGTTAAATCTCAGGCAACGAAGATGGTTGGAGTTGCTTAAAGATTATGATATGACCATCGAGTATCATTCGGGCAAGGCTAACATGGTGGTCGATGCTTTGAGTAGAAAAGCTATTGTAGAGTTGAGGGCTATGTTTGCTAGGTTGAGTGTGACTCGTGACGGAGGGTTGTTGGCCGAGTTACAAGTGAAATCATCCTTGTCACAGTTGATTAAAGAGAAACAACCGCATGATGAGAGTTTGGTTCCGTATGTGAAGGGTGTCATGGATGGAAGTCCTACAGATTTTCATTTTAATGATGGTGGGTGTTGTGTTATAAAGTTCGGATGGTGGTGCCTGATGATGAAGAGTTGAGGCGTACCATTTTGACCGAAGCTCATGCTGGTCCTTTTGCTATGCATCCTAGTAGTACTAAGATGTATCGTGGTTTGAAGGAAGAGTACTATTGGGTTGGTTTGAAGAAATATATGGCAAATTTTGTTTCTTGATGCATGGTATGTCAGTGAGTAAAGGTTGAGCACCAGTTTCCTTCCGGGTTGTTACAGTCGTCGAGGATACAGAAATGGAAATGGAAAGAATCAGCATGGATTTTGTGTCTGGTTACCATTGACATGACCAAAAAACATTCTATTTGGGTGATTGTTGATCGGTTTACGAAGTGTGCGCATTTTGTGCCAGTGCATATGACGTATACCTTGGACAGGTTGGTCGGTCTGTACATTTTTTAGATTGTGCATTTGCACGGGGTTCCCAAATCCATAGTTTCGGATAGAGATCCACGCTTTACAGAAAGGTTTTGGGAGTGTTTGCATTTTGCTCTGGGAACACAGCTAAATTTTAGTACTTCGTATCATCCTCAGACAGATGGTCAGTCGGAGCGTGTGATTCAGGTCTTGGAGGATATGTTGAGGTGTTGTATCATTGAATTTCAAGGAACATGGGAAAAACATTTGCATTTGGTGGAGTTTGCTTATAATAACAGTTATCAGGCTAGTATACAGATGGCACCGTACGAGGCTTTGTATGGTAGGAAGTGTCGTACCCTGTTGTGTTGGGCTGAGGTTGGGGAAAATACATTTCGATGCCTGATGTGTTGAAAGACACTAATGAAAAGGTGAAGTTGATATGTGAGCACTTGAGAGCAGCTTCGAGTCGTCAGAAATCCTACACGGATTTGAAGCGCAAAAATATAGAATATGATTTTGGTTATCGGGTATTTTTAAAGGTGTCACCTTGGAAAAGGTGATGTGCTTTGGGCGGAAAGGGAAGCTTAGCCTGAGGTTTATTAGACCATACGAGACCATTGAGCGTGTGGGTCCAGTTGCTTATCGTTTGAGGTTACCTCCTGAGTTGGAGAGGATTCATGATGTGTTTCATGTGTCGATGTTGCGAAAGTATCGGTCGGATCCATCGTATGTTATGCCGGTAGTGGATATTAAGCTGAGGCCAAATTTATCTTATGATGAGGAACTGATGGAGATTCGTGATACCAAAAGTAAGGTTCTTCGTGGTAAGATGGTTGAGCTGGTTAAGGTGTTGTGGAGGCATCGCGGTGTTGAGGAGGCCACGTGGGAAAGCAAATAGGATATGTTGAAACAGTTTCCGCATTTGTTTCCTCCAGGTAAATTTCGATGATGAAATTTCTTAAGTGGGGGAGAGTTGTAACGCCCCGGTTTTGGGCCAAGCGTTTTAAGGGTTAGTTAGACGGTTTGGTGGATCGTGTTAGGGATTCAAGTCAAATTTGGGGATAAATATTTTTGAGTAAGTTAAAAATATGGAAAAATGGTTAAAAATCATTATTTAATATATATATATAATATTGGTGAAATCAATTTGAGAAAATTGGAATTGGAAGAGTGACATTTTGGTTGGTAACCAAAATGTAAATTTTTAAAACTATTTTTAAAAGGTGACTAATTTGTAAAAGGGTCAAATTCTTAGAATGCTTAAGGAGCTATTTTACCAAACTTTGGCTGGTGGTTTCTTCCCTCAATTAAGGATTTTCAACATGTGTTTTATTAGTTAATAAAAGGGATTTTAATATTAAAAAGGTAGTTATTAATTTTATAAAGATTTGACGTAAACTTTTCTCTCAACTTTTTTCTTCACTTCTACTCTGCCAAACACTCTTGTTTTCATCAAATTTCAGAGGTGAGAGATATATTTTCTTGAACTCTTGATTTATAAATGATTCTTAACTTTGGTTTACAAAATCTCATTGAAATCTTGTGTTTTTCCAGCTTTAATCAATCAATTGAGGGAGAAATCACACAATAGAGGTAAGGTTCATTTTTATCCTCTATTGAATGGTTCTTTATTGATATTCCCAAGTATTTGATCCTTGATTTATGATTTATAATATGATTTTATGTTTTTATGATGATTATTTGATTTAATTGGTTTATTTTATGAAAATGGAGAAGATTCGTATTGGATCTATTTTTCAGTGTTGAGGATTGATTTTAAACGTGCATTGAATGTTTTATAATGTGGATAAGTTGTTTTTAACATTGGAATCCCGAAACACCATGAATCCCTAATTATTTAGGTTGTTAGATTTGTGTTTTTGATGTGTTGTGTGGGCTATTTAGTTGCTGGAGACATAACGATGATGTAATCCTATTTTGAGTGTTGGTTGATGCTAATGGAAGTGTTAGATTGATAGTTTGTGGCTGGGTTGTGTTTAGAAAGAGTTAGATGATGATTTCGGTTGTTGTGGTTGGGTAATTGTGAAAGAATTGTTGAAGATTGTAAGGGATGTTGTTGTAGTGTTTGTAATGCATTGAGATGCATCAATCCTCTGTTTTTATGTGGTTAAAATAGGGGAGGCAGGTTCGGAAGCTATCGGTGAAGATTTAGAGGCTTCAGACGCTTGAATTTGCGTCGGCGAATTGAGGTTTTGCGTATCGGTGAGTGAGAACGTGGATTTCAGCTTTGAAATGTTTTAAAGGTGGTTTATGGGAGTTAAACTTAGTTTGAAAAAATGGTTTTGTAATACCCCAATAATTGGTTAGTGACTATTTTGCAAAGAACTAAAAGTTGGTGATTTTAGATTTGTGACTAAAATGTAAAATGTTAAAGTTTGGTGACCAAAGTGAAAAGTTGAGAAAAGTTCAAAGACCAACAAGGTAATTTTCCCAATAATAATTTTTTATATAAATAAATAGATCACAAAAGGGTTTGAATCGAATATAAAATTGTTGGTTAGATCCGATGCTTTTATTATTGGGAAATTACTGTTAAAGTTTAAATGAAATTCGTGTAATCGTATGAGCTTGGAATTTGATGAAATTTTGAAGGGAGTTGTAAGGGGACTTGAAGAATAGGACATTTCATTTTGGAATCGTTTTTAATCGATTTAGATTCGATTGAAGGCAGTATTTTAATATAGTGCATAAATGACATTTTTGTGAATACATGGATTCATTAATGGCATTATAGTCATTTTGCCCATACTTTTAATTAAATATAATTATGGAAAAGTGAAATTAATAGGTGTCAACACCTAATTGGATATAATTAAGGGGTAAAATGGTACTTTTACTATTAAAGGAGATTTTTATATTAGATAAAGGTTAAATAAATGCCATTTGTCTTGTAAATTAATTGAAGAAAAAGCTAGAAATTTCTCTCATCTTTCTCCTCTAGGCCGAATTCAACACAAGCAAGGTAAGAAATTTTTAATTCATTTTCAAGCATGAATTAGTTGATTTTTGGTTTATGACATGAAATAGGGAATTAATCTCCATTGAATTCTCTTTCATTTGGTATAATTTTTGAGTGGTTTCCATGCTTATATGTTGAGATTGGAGATTATGGTTTATGAAGAACAAGTTGAGATTTTGTGTTTTAAGGATTCATTGGATTGAATATGAGGTTGTGATGTTTTTTAATGCTTGTTAAAGTGAAAACTTCCATGGATTGTGTTATAGGTTATTTTTGGGAAAATTGAGAAATTAGGGGAAACTCTTGCAAAATTTTTATTTGAATTGGAAATGATGTTAGAAGCTTGAATATGATGTTTGGAGGTTAAATTTATGCTTGAATCAAGCTGAAAATTTTGGAGAAGTGACCTTTGGTATTCGGCTTTTAGAAGAAATTAGGGAAAATTATGGAAAATTTTTTCCTAAGGCTAAAAATGGTGTAAGGATGATTTTGTAAGCTCTTGAATGTTAATTGGACTAGTATGGAAGTTTGTAAAGTGTTGAGGACTAAATTGTAAAGTTAGGGAAATATGTGATTAAAGTGGAAAGTTGTTTTGAAATTGAAGTTGTGTGATAAAGGATGGATTATTTTGAAAGATTTGGAAGTATAAGGGTTAACATTGATGTTGTGAGATAAGATTAGTAATGAAAGAATTTGTAGGAATATTATTATTTTTCATAATGTATATTAAAGTTAGAATGATACTAACATATACTTTAAATCGTATGTGTTGGTAAATGTTATTGTAGATCGTGAGCGTGACCAAAACCGGGAATCCAGCAATCCTAAAGGCGAAGAAAAAGCGTAAGAGTAAAGTTTTATAGTGAGGCAACAGGTGAGAGCAGTCTTACTTATTTTTATTATGATATGAGGAAGACTTGCGATAAGTCAACCTCGAGTGTTGAAAAGAAAAAGGATTTGATCGTAAATTATATACATATTAAATGGCTTTAAAACGATTTATAAATGATTTTGGGTATGAACTGCCCAATGCATTTTTATTACATATGTTATAGTGACATGCCTTTATTTATTGATATTATTGAATAAGTGAAGAGATCATAATAGTGAATTTGTTAAAAGCCCATTATATAATTATTGAGATTCTTGGTATAATTTGGCATGCCAATGAGATGGAGTATAGTGATATATGATACAGTGACGTTGTGTTCTACAACTATGATCTAGTGATACAGTGATGTTGTGTTCTACAGCAATGGCCTAGTGATACAGTGATGTTGTATAAGTGTACAAAGTGATATAGTGATATAGTGTTTTATTTTGGCACAACAAATTAGTTGATGCTGCACATGTGCATACTCAACAATGACTCACATACCATGCATTCTCATTTACTTTACATTAGGTTATAATTTAATTAATAGTGAAATTGCAAAGAGTGATCCAAATGAAATGAATTTTCAAATAAAAAATTGTTTTGGTATAAACTATATTACATATATATATATATATATATATATATATGAATTTTGAGATTTTATAGGTTACATAATAGTGGATCAAGTTTGACAAAGTCAGTTATTATGATTTCGTAATCCTATATGATATACAGATACATATGTATTGTATTTTGTTTGCTTATGTCTTTTCTTTAAAATGAATCGTTTAAATTATTTTATGTTGCCTCACTAAGTGTATACTTAGCGTGTGAATGTTTCACGCGTAGGCAAAAGAGCGTAAGGAGCAGCAACAGAAGACATCATCTATTTTGAAAGCAAAACATCATTATTAGTATGACATCTTCGATGTTACTTTTCATATTATTAGTTGGCATGTAAATTATAAATGTTTTGAGCTCCTCTGATATGAATATATTTAGTAAAGAGATAATTTAATCGTATTTTATTTGATATCCAAATGATTTTTAATTTAGGCAGTTTTTAGACAGTTCTATTAATTATGTGAATTAGAAGTAAACTGCCTTGTTTCTGCTTGAATCTAGGTTCGAATTTAACGTAGAAATATGAAGTTTAAATTTTACACGATTAAATGTTATTTCAGTTAAAGAGTAAATTGTTTATATTTTAAAGAAACAAAATTTTACCAATTTTTGAAATAAGAACTATCATATAAGTGTCATGTGACATCTCTAACTCGTATTCAATGATGGATACGGGTAAGGGGTGTTACAGGTTTAAACTTGAAAGTAAGTATAAAGTAGTTTTCTCTCTCGGTCATGCTTTTACAAAATGGTTTTATGCACTTGTTTTGAATTACATGGTACCTACTATTTACGCATGTTTAATACTGTTTTGATTATGAAATGTTGAAGTATGCACATGGTAAGTGATCCTTGTAAGTATGTGGAAATACTTTTTCAAAAGCATGGTTTGCTGCTTGGGAAATGATTTGCTTTAATGCATATAAAGAAAACAGTGAGGTGCATGGTTAGTTGTGAATTATATTGTCAAGTAATATGGTTTAAAATGTTATCGGATATAGTTGGCCGACCATAGGATTGATAATGCACTATAATAAGCCGCTTTGGATGTCGTGGGGTTTTATACGGTGTACCGAATACTCCATCAAATTACCCTAACGGTCGAAGGGTTATATGGTACCATAAACTCCCGTTAGTGGGCTAAGCATCTAACCGATGATTGGGGTTGGTATCCCCGTGAGTTGTAATTATACTCGGTTGGTAATGTACCGCGATTGTGATTGTATCACTATTCCGGTTAAGATGGCTTAAAGTCTTGAGAGGACACTTATTTGAATCCGTGTATCTAATGAACTATTTTGGTAAAGGAACTTGGTTATGATCACTTATAAGCCAATATATTGGTGGATATGTCATGTAATGGTTTATGTTGTATAATGTGATTTATACATGTTTACTCTTTAAGCTTTGCATCTGATTTGTTATGCAAGGGAAAGCTTAAATTGAGGTTTAGCAATGGGATTTGCTGATGGTTAATGACACATGATGCATATGGTTTAATATGTTGGTTTTTAAAAGTGTTAAGTGCATGGTTTTTAAGGCATGATGTTTCAAAGATATTTTAAGTGATGTCTAAAAGATGATTGAAATGAGATTTCAATGTGTTGTTTGGAAATGGTTTTAAATGCGTTGATGGTGTTTTGTTTTGAGCACTCCTCACTAAGCCTAGTGTGCTTACGCTCTCTTTGTCCATCAATGCAGAGAATTAAAGATTTGAAGGTAGCAAGGAAGCAAGGGATCACTAAAGACTTGATACTAAAAGTATGTTTCGAACTAGACTATAAATAATAAGGGCAATATGGGTTCTGTTGTTGTTTTGGGAGATGATTTGTTAAACTCCCTATTTGAGCAGCGTTGTTATACTATTCTTGGTTTGTAATTGGCCATTTTGGATTGTTGGTTGCATTGGTTTAGATATTTGTGCTTTGCTTGGCTTGGTTTCTAGGAAGCATGCCTCTAGTTTTACATTTGATGCAAGATGCCATGAATTGTTGATGAATCTATGTTGTCATGATGAGGTTTGACCTTTGAATGTGTTGGATTCATGTTAGAAGCATGTTAGGGTGTTTTGGTATCGTTGAAAGCATGTCAAACTAGCAAAAGAGGATATTTCAAGTCTAGGCGTATCGGTACGCGTGTCCCTGTACCGGTACGGATAAGCCAATTTAGGCATAATGTTTCGGTACGCGGGATAGCGTTTCAGTACGGGTAAGCCATTTCAGGCTTGGTGTTTCGGTATGCAGGCAATCATTTCCATACGGGCCTAGGCTAATTGTGGCCAGCATTTCGGTACGCAAGGGAGCGGTTTGATATGGGACAGCATTTTTGGGCAAGGCGTATCAGTACGCGTAAGCATATCGATACGGATTTAAGCTACTGGAATTGTTGATTTTTAATTAGGCAAAGCGTATTGATACACCCTTTAGCGTACCGATACGGGTATCAATTATTTTAGTTATTTGAATGTTTAGAAGTTCTATTTTCTTACATTTTAGTCCCTAAATAGTGTGGATGCAATTGAATGAGTATGGATGATCGTTTTGAGCTAAGTTTCGACACGTATGCATGAAACCGAACTAATTAAAGGTTGGTAACCTAAAAAGGGGTCCTTGTAGTTTTTTAGAATTGCAATTTGGTCCATAAATTGCAATTGTACCTAATTGGATATCAATTTGATGCCCGATTGAGTGAGTTTTCACTTGCGGTCAGTATGAACACATATGATAATAATTTTCATCTAGATAAGATAAAAAGAAAAAAATAGACGCCTTTTGAGTTTCTTCTTTATGGTTTACCTCGGTAAACCTAATGTAGCTCGCTCGGTTCAGTCTTGCGACTAGGCCGGGTCGAGGGGGTTACAGAGTCAGTGTCAGGGCACTTATATAAGGGGATGTGTACTCTAGGCTATGTGATCAAGTACATCTGACGTATCCACGGGCTATGTGATCTGGATGCGGTCAGAAACCTATCCGTGGGCTATGTGATCAGGATAAGGAAACATAACTTAGGGGTTGTGTGAGCTCGAGTAACTCGATGGGCTATGTGAACTCGAGTAATCTAATTGGTTGAGTAACCTTAGGTAAAGACTACTTGTGGCTATTGTGATCCAAGTATGTTTAGGATGTATCTGTGGCTATGGTGATCTGGATATGGTCCATTAACCTGATGGCTATGTGATCACGGGTAACCTGACGGCTGTGTGAGCGTCGGTATTGTAGGGCTTCGTTGGCCATTGTAAGGAATGTATGTTATTTACGTTGTTGTGTGGATAATAGATGTTGGCTATTTTACCTTTGGGCTATGTGGTCAAGGTATAGGATGAATAACTCGATGGGTTGTGTGAGCTTGAATAACTCGATGGGCTGTGTGACCTCGAGTATGGTAGGCTTGGGATGGCATGCGAGACTGCTTATATTTTAATGGTATCTTGAGATATGGTTGTAACTCTAGCTAGGGTAGGCTAGACGATGATCTTTAGAGTTGAAAAGCTTTTCTGTGCACTCTTGATTATATTATCATGCATGCTTATTTTATGATATTCATGAATTAAGGTAGAGTAGAAATGTACCATTGAGCTTTGTTAGCTCAGCATGCGGAATTGTGGCTTTTTGTGCGTAGGTTGACAGGTCGGTTTTAGAGGAGCACATCGAGGAGGGTTTCCCAGCACCGAGCCAGCTTTAGAGCACATTACTTGATGTTAGTTTGGATTGATTGTATTCATAGGATCTTACCACAGTCGAGTCTATATCTTTATTTTGATTTACTACTTTTGGGTCAAACGGTGTATTTTATTTGGAACTCCTATTTTGTAAACTCTTAAATGTTATTTATTTATGTGGATTTATGAAAAATGATTGTTTTGAGAATTACCAAATTCGTGATTTCAAATGAGAAATTTTGATGGGTCAGTTTTGGGTGACCCGAATGTAATACTTTGGATCGGGATCAGGGTGTTACAGAGTCATTAACTATGGTTAAATGGGTGATGTAGCAGTTACAGAAAATTGTATAATAGCACATTTAACCTTTCATATTTATATATTCAATCAATATAGTACTAATTCGAAAAATTTCATTAATTTTAACTCTCATTGTTTAGACATTATTTCAATTTGATCTTATTTTTAATTAGATATAACTTAATATTTTTAGATAAAATAAATTGGGCACGCGCTCAACTACTAGGCTAAAGCCTACTTTGGTTACAAATGGAAACAATATATTATATATGTTATTAGGGGTGTGCAAAAAAATCCGATCGATTGATCTGATCCGTTTATCCGTTGATCCGATCTGAAATTTGGATATCCGATCCGTTTTTTAGTTTTTGGATAATTCAGATCGGATATTCAAAAATTTTAGATCGGATACAGATAGTTACTTCACATTTGGATCGGATATTCGATTATCCGGTATCCAAAAATTCAAACTTTTTTATAGATATAAATTTTGTTATATTTTTCTTGTTATATATGAAAAAAATGAAGTTTTTATGAATAAAAATTTGTTATATTCAATAATTTGTTGATTGTTATATTCGAAAACATACAATTTTCATGGATAGGAACGCCAAATTTTAAAATATAATTAAATTAAGTCATAAATTCGGATACTCGGATATCCGAAAATCGGATATCCCATTTTTCGGATTGGATACGGATCGCTAACATACCTATCCAAAAATTTTGGATATTCGAAATTTCGGATCGGATCAGATCGGATATCCGAAATACATGCCCCTACATGTTATACTATTTTTTAGTGTTGAAAATAAAAGGAAAATGGATGGATGAGGACTAAAAGAAGAATTGGGGCACACTTAACCACTAGGTTAAAGCAAATCATTGTCTAAAAATGACAACAATAAATTACATATGTTAAACTTAATTATTTGTATGGTATTAAAAATATTTTAAAATTATTAATAAATGTAATTTAAATATATTAACATATATATATATTTTTGAAAAGTAGTGGGGCCTCGTTAAATCCCATCGCAATCAGATATCAGCTGGAGACGAAGCTGAAAAACAAGAAGGAAAAAAGAGTGCCCGAAAAGTATTATTAATAATAATCAAAGGTTAAAGATCAAACCTACATATTCCAATACAGATTAACCTTTGTACCAGGAATAAAATCTAAATATAAAGCACTTCAAGGCTGCAAAACAAACCGAAATAGAAACACACGTGAGCCAAATACAACATATTGGAATAGCTCGAGACGCCACAGGAAACACTTCAAGACGCCAGACTCCTTGTACACTATAAAATGCAGTAGATCGAGAAGCCAGAGGAAACACTGCAGTAATTTACCAAGTTCAAACAGCACCCCTGCTTAAACAAACATCTAGCAAAATTGCTTCCTCAACCAATCCCTCTATTCGCTAATTCGTCACCCTCCATATTACACACTCTAGAAATGTTGTCAAATAGACAACCACTCGTACGATAATAAGTTGTACATATACCGAATTAGTGGCTTATTTACCCTGAACTTTTTAAAGTTCACATATTTAACTTTAAAATATTTTAACTTGTTATACCATTCCGAGTCTCCGAGTGAAGAACAGTCCCAGGGATTTATTTGAGTTTTTGCTTTTTGTTCTTTAAACTTCCCAAATCCCTTTCTTGTCAGGCAAGGATTTGATAAGGTTACGCAATTTATTTACATGTACAATAATACCCTTAAGAGGCCGGTCTAGCCAGCTGCAAACATGTTGGTAGAGGGGTATATTCGTTAATATCAAAATTAAAATAGAGATGGTTTAGGATTAGGAAAATAATCAAAATCTATATATTTTGATTCAAGGCTTATTCAATTCGATTGCATCTAATTTTTTCGGACAAATCAAGAATCAAAAGAATTAAGGATTTTCTCTTTGATTGTCGAAACCATGGGTTCTGAACAGAATGAAGGAACTAGCTTTCCGCCATCCGAGCCAAAGCTTTACGCCAACGGCTGTGGGTTTTTCGGCATGGCTGCGAATATGAACCTTTGTTCCAAGTGTTATCGGGACCTCTGTGCCGAGGAGGAGCAAGCTGTTCAGGTGAAAGCTGCCATGGAGAAATCGCTCCGAGTCAAAACGAAAGAAGACGAGGTTGTGGAGAATTTGAGGCCTGTTCTTGAGGTTCCTCATGTGGGTTCATCCTAGGGATGGCAAACGGGCGGCGCGAGTGCGGATACCCCCTTCCTCATCCCCATACCACCTAAGATTTTCATATCCACCACCTGCCCACCACCCACGGCGGTTACAATTTTCAAATCCACACTCGCCCACGCAATGTAACGACCTGGGTTTCGGAGCTCGAGGGTCGGGTTAACCCGAGGCATGGGCTTCACATTTGGGCCTACATATTGGGCCTTGAGAGCCTTGTTGGGCTTGAAGGAAAGCTTTTGGGCTTGTGTTGTTGGGTTGTTAATGGGCTAAGGAGAAAATACAAAGGGCAAATGGGTAAAAGCATAATTGAAGGAAAAGAGAGATGATGTGGGACTTTATTTTCTGCAAAAAATAGAGGGAGTGACATCATCTTGGTCCCCTTGTTCCCTCTCTCTCCTATTCCTATATTGCACCCAAACTTCTTCATGTTAAAGATCAAATCTTTGAGAGTTTGAGTAGGAATCTCGTTTGGGGCAAGAAGGGAAGCTTGTTCAGCTTTGAGAGATCTACCAATCAAGGTAAGAATGGCTAGTTATGGTGGATATTGAGGTTTTGGTGGGGGTTAGTGTGGATGAACGGGAATGGTCTTTGAAGGCTTCTTCCTCAGCTCTTGTTCGAGGTTAGTACACTACTAACTCCTATAGTTTCCTGGAAATCATAAAAATAGGCTTTGATGCATGTATTGGTGTTTTTGGCTTGGTTATACCTTGAGTGGTTGTTAATGGTAAATCATGAGATAGATGTTGCTAAGGCTTAAAATTGGTAGAAACCCACTTAATACCTTCACAATAACTTGTAGGATCGATTTGGGGGTTAAATATGGTTTCTAGGTGAAACCTGCACTAGAGTTTGAAAATCAAACTCGCATACCGGTACTAGGGCTAGAGTATCAGTACGCCTTAGTGTAAATGGGAGAATAGTTGTGAGGGAAGTACCAGTACGCCTCCCTGTATATCGGTACCCCTTGCAAGGTAAAAATTCCAGTAGCGCTTTGGCGTACCAGTACGCAAGAGGCGTATCGGTACCAACTGTTACATTGCCTGGAAAGACTTTGAGTACCGATACGGTACGTCCTTGGGTTAAATTCCTTCGAATCTAGTAGGGGCATCGATACTCATTTGGGAGCATCCGTACACGCTGTTGCTTGCCTGGGAGTATCGGTACGGGGCGATCCTAGTACTGATGATGAGTACTAGTACGGTATGTAGCGTATCTATACGGCTTGGGGTCCAGTTATTTCAAACCAAACTAGAGTATCAGTACTCATGTAGGAGTATCGATACCTAGAGGGGAGTACCGATACTCACCTTAGAGTATCGATACTTGCTATCTGCCCAATAATTTTAAGGTTGCGTTCAAGGGTGTTATAATTTGAGGCAAAGGGCCTTGGGGGTCCGTTAAGGTGTAAAATGAATATTAAAACTGAGAAATGGACATTTAAAACCCTTATATGAAATAAACAACAAATGGCTTGGTAAGTTTTGGGTAAGCTATGTGAGGTGGTAACCCGTAGGGATCCTAGGTGGATCGTGGATGTTGTGTGGTGATCTAGGCCCTTGCTGTGTGTGGAAGGGGCACCTATAAGGTTAAGTCTTATTGAATAATAAAATAAATTAATGAGATCGGCTATTGTGAACCTTTATAACAAACTAATAAATAGATAAGCTCAATAGGGTGGTATATAACTGATAGGAACCATAGGGCAGTAGTAAGGGTGTTAGAGCTGTGTGCGGTATGACCTTTGTGTTGAGATCGAGTGTTTTGTGGTTAGTAGGGTCCTTGTTGTGTGCTGATGGGACACCTAGATAGTCAAGTCATCCATGGTTGTTGGGATTTGGGTACCCTAAAGTGTATTGCAACACCTTGAAGACTCCCGAATGTTGGATCCCTATGCTATGTAAACACGAGCCTCATTCGAAGATGCTTGATGTGAGATTCTAGGCATGGATGTAGGATTCCAATGCTTAGTGGATGCGAGCCTTGCTCAGAGTATAGAATTCCGATGCTTAGTGGACATGGGCCTTGCTTAGAATGTGGGATCCTGATGCTTAGTGGATGCGGGCCCCATTCTATATATATAATTATGGTTATATGTGTGATGTTATGTAAATATACGAGATTCTTGTATGAGCTGTGTTCGTGATCATACATTCATAAATATACGAGATTCTTGTATGAGCTATGCATTTAGGCGGTTTGGGTAGCGCCATCATTATCTTGCCGTGATGTCATTCATGTTGCATTGCTTCATTTATGATTTGCATGAAGCATGGTTGAGTGGCGTTGTATCCACTGAGCTTTGTTAGCTCAGCGTTCGAAATTGTTGTTTCCGTTCGCATGTTAGTAGGTTTGGCTTATTCTTGGAGGAGCACCATTAAGGAAGGATTCCAGTGCCTCGTCTCATCTGAGTACATTATTTAGGTCCTTGGGCTATGTATTCGTAGGAACCTATTGTAATCTTGTAAATCGTATTTGGATTTTCAAACGATCAAGTCAAAGGTTTATAATGTAATTTTAAAAGGAGCTCTATTGTATATGTTTTCAAATATTTATTATGTTTTATTAGGTTGTAATTAAATGAAATTTCAAATGGATTTGTGAATTGGGCTAAACTAGGTCAAAATTTTAGGGTAATGATGCCCAAATGTGACATTCGGGTCGAGGGTGTTACCTTTAGTGGTATTAGAGCCTAGGTTTAGCCAGTTCTAGGAAAACCCCGGGTGGTTAGGAGTCGGGAATAGGTGTCTAACGAATACGAGTCTGTGTGTCTAAGTTGTACTCTTCAAGACTGGAATCTAGATGGTGTACCTTGTGTTCATGTGTCGCTGGTTGCGATATTAAGATAGATTCGATTGCGGTCGTGAATGTCCTGATGTTGGTTGATTCCTTTGAGGATGATTCTGAGATCAGAGTTATCTCAGATGTTAAGCTTGGGTTTATGAAGGGATTGAGGAGTTGAGGGTGTGCCCGCCTCCCATCGCTTGAGAAGTAATCATGGTTATGTGCTGTAAGTTACCTTGAGGTCTTGAGTTAATGGTGAGAACGTCATATGGTGAGATTATACATGTTGGTAGACGGCCCTTGTAGAATGGATAAGATGGCTTGCTTTTGATAGACCAGTGGTAGAGTGTCGATCGGGGGTCCCATCATCCATAGTAAGTGAACCTTAATGGTGGATACCATGTGATGGGGATGTAGCACGCTTGGCAGATATGCGTTTTCGTTCAATATAGAGAAGTACATGATGGTTGTGAGGTCTCAAGTACGATCATAGTAGGGTAAATGCCCTGAAATCTCGAGCAAGGTATGCTTGTTGCGGTTGCTTATAGTAGTAGTCGGAAGAACATCATGGGTTTTGCGCGAGGTGATGCTTGAGTAAAGCTTGAGAATACGTGGTTGACAGATACAACGAAGTTGTCTCCTAAATGAGTTGATATGATCTTGGCCAACGGTTATTGTTCGGTCATGAGCCAGCTTGAGATGGCAAGTGTAGTGTTGGAAGCTTCGAGGTTTTGGGGGAACCAAACCCAGAGTAATGAGAAAGACAAACTACCATCTTCTGAATGCGGTTCAGACCCGTTGGGTCGATGGTGCGAGTTTGACCAAGAAGAGTCATGAAAGATGCCATGTTCCTTTAAAGAGATGAGCATTACTATTACAAATCTAAGTAAAGAAAAAAAGGTTGAGAAAGGATGACCTGATCAATCGGATTAATGGTTAAAAAACACTTTGAGGGATCTGAGGATGACGTGGAATAGTCATAAGGGAATCCTGACTGTTTCGTCTTTTTCTTAAAGGTAATGCACACAAATGGTAAGAGACCATAGAGTCGGGTCTACAGTCTGCGCTCCCGACATGGGATATCTTTGTGGATGAGTTTCGAAAGAAATACATCAGTAAGGGACACATGGATGAGGTGAGGACCAGTTTCTACATCTGGTTCAAGGAGATCGAACGATGTTTGCTTATGAGCAAGAGTTTTTGCGTTTGAGCCGTTATGCCCTAAAGTTGTTGTCACAAAAGAGTTAGAGTGCAGGAGGTTCAAACAAGGCTTGAATGTTGACTTTTTAGTTGCATGTGATAGAGAGTCCGCTTGGGACATTCTCCGAGTTAGCCAATAGTGCTAAGGCATTTGAGTGACTTCACAGTTCAGCATCTAATTGGTTTGAAGATTCTAGAGGTCATAATGTGGAGACCCAGGATACCGTAGATTCCTCTCCCTATCTGCATGAGGGGTTTTGTGTTTCGAAGAGTTTGAAGAGAGTTACTTTAGATCAGTTACTGAGAGTCGGTTCGGGATCTAGATCGAGGGTTCGTAGAGGCTCTTTGATTCTTACTTTGGAAGAGAGTATTGATGGTTCTGTTGAAGCATCGCTTCCATCGGCATGCGAGCATTACGGCCGATATCACCTTGCGGTATGCTTTTTGCTTCGAAGGGTTTACTATCGGTGTCGGGCACCAGGGCATATGGTAAGAAACTGCCTAGTTGTGGATAAGGATACATCGGATCAGTCTCAAAGGTTGGCTACTTCTCGACATGATTAGAATTTTGCTAAAGGCGTAGCTAGGGCACCATCAAGTCATCGAGGTAGAGGTCATGTGAGATCCACTGCTAGGTTTGGCGCGAGAGGTGCTTCTAGACAGTCTGCTGCTCAGATTAGAGTTGACAGCGTTACGGCCGAGGATATGTCAGCTAATTAAGTTTTGTGTTTGTTTCAACTGTTGTGTTAGCTGTTTAGCTCTTCGGTTGTGTAATAGACCAATTCTTGGGAGGTGCATCTTGGTAAATCTTGGGTTTGTTGTTACTTTAGATGGTAAATAGATTTGCATCATTTGCTAGATAAGGTTTTATCTTAGACGATTGTTGAGAGTGTATAGGTGTCGTATGATGTAAGTGAGAAGTCGAGAAGTTTTATGTTGCTTGAATCTACTTGTTAGTGTTAGATGAGAAGAATCTTAACCCCTCTAGAGTGAATATTGTGCTCCGTAGTGGTAGCTCGAGGAAGGTTATGTATGTTGCAAGATGTTTTTAGCTTGCGTTGTAGACGCAAGGGTTGAGAGTCCTTGGTCTTAGAGTTGTAGGTGTTTTGAGGCTATAGATACCCTTGGTGAACGAGCAATCTTACCGGTTGATTGTGGTTTAGAACGGTGGTAAAGGTAAGGTTGAGTTCATTGTTAATGTCCATCGCCCTGTGGTATGGTACATAATGAATTCTTTGTTGGAGGCACATTTGTGCAAGCGGCCGATTGGGTGTTGTTGCCAAGTGCTTCGTCGAGATCGCGTCTGCGCGTGAGAATAGCTTGTATGGTGGCTTGGGATGTGTTGGGACGTAGTTTAATGGTAGGAGACCGTTGTCAATTTCGCATGGGTTTGGCAACCTTGTTGTGGCCATAGAATGTGAGAGCTTCACGTGTTGTTGTCGGAGTAAGGTACCGTAAAAAAGGGTAAATGAAGGTTGTGATGGACATGGTTGAGGTTTTAAGGGCGAATCGCAATGATAGTTGTTCGGCTTGTACACCTGTTGAGCTAGATCTCGAGGAGTTAGAGGATTGCCCAATCGAGTTCGACTAAAGTTATTATCAGTTAAGACAAACAAGGCAGAAGTTATCAGATTAACACAACAGAAACGTGATCAATAGCTATGTTGAGGGTAACCGAATGGTTGTGGTGCAAAGAAATATTTTTAGACGGGGCAGTTGGAGATCTTTGATAACAGTCATATGGCTCTTCGCGTTTGATCGTTTAGACCGAGTCAAGGGTTAGAAGAAGATGTTTAGACTTTTTCAAATAGAATGATTAGTTTTGGGTTGCTTGTGCGAGTTCGTAAGTGGCGGTGGCCATATCTCAAAATTGAGTAGTTGAATCGTAAGTGGTTTTTGATCCTGTTGAAAGTAAGTTTGGATAAAGTGAAGTTTTAGGTTCTGACTTGGTTGGTCAAGTCTGGAGAAATGAGTTGTTAGTTCAAGGTAGATTGATGTTAATGACCGATTGTTAGGGTTTTGCTTGTCCTTTAGTGGTTTGACCGGGATATGGTTGTTAGGCGTGATGCGTTTCTGACAATGTTTTGTGAATGTGGTGCAGTGTTTTAGACGTATAAAAAGTCTGAGTTTAGTTTTGCCTGGCGGATGCTAATAGAAAGGTTGGTTAACGAGATAGAATCCCTTGAAGGTGAGTTCTTTAAATTGATGTTTGAACAACGTGGCTCGAGGTTGGTGGTGTTACCATATTTAGCGGATCATCGTAAGTGTCATTGGTTGCTGAAAAATAGTCGTGGGAAATCTTAAGAGAAGTGTTGAGAGCGTGTGGTTTAATGCTATGGTTCTGTTTGAGGTAGATTAGGGGGAATCTCCCTAATCGAGGTGATCCGGTTTGAAAGATGAAGTAGTTAGGTCTATTTTGGTTACATCTCTCGTGCATCCATTTAAATTTAGAGGACAAAATTTTCTTTAAGGGGGGAGAGTTGTAACGACTCGGGTTTTAGAGCTCGAGGGTCGGGTTAACCTGAGGCATGGGCTTATCATTTGGGGCGACATATTGGGCCTTGAGAGCCTTGTTGGTCTTGAAGGAAAGCTTTTGGGCTTGTGTTGTTGGGTTGTTAATCGGCTAAGGAGAAAATATGAAGGGCAAATGGCTAAAAGCATAATTGAAGGCAAAGAGAGCTGATGTGGGACTTTATTTTCTGTAGAAAATGGAGGGAGTGAGATCATCTTGGTCCCCTTTGTTCCCTCTCTCTCCATTCTTGTCTTGCACCCAAACTTCTTCATGTTAAAGATCAAATCTTTGAGAGTTTGAGTAAGAATCTCGTTTAGGGCAAGAAGGGAAGCTTGTTCAGCTTTGAGAGATCTACCAATCAAGGTAAGGATGCTTAGTTATTGTAGAGATTGAGGTTTTGGTAGGGGTTAGTGTGGATGAACGAGAATGGTCTTTGAAGGCTTCTTCCTCAGCTCTAGTCCGAGGTTAGTACACTACTAACTCTTATAGTTCCTGGAAACCATAAAATAGGCTTTGATGAATGTATTGGTGTTTTTAGCTTGGTTATACCTTGAGTGATTGTTAATGGAAAATCATGAGATAGATGTTGATAAGGCTTCAAATTGGTAGAAACCCACTTAATACCTTCACAATAACTTGTAAGATCGATTTGGGGCTTAACTATGGGAGTTAAACAGGGTTTCTAGGTGAAACCCACACCAGAGTTCGAAAATCGGGCTCGCGTACCGGTACTGGGGCTAGAGTATCGATATGCCTTAGTGTAAATGGGGAAAAATTTGTGAAGGGAGTACCAGTACGCCTCCCCGTGTATCGGTACCCCTTGCAAGGTAAGAATTCCAATAGTGCTTTGGCGTACCAGTACGCAAGGGGCGTATCGGTACCCACTATTACATTGCCTGGAAAGGCTTTGAGTACCAGTACGGTATGTAGTGTATCGGTACGTCCTTGGGTTAAATTCCTTCGAATCTAGTGGGGGTATCAGTACTTATTTAGGAGTATCGGTACGCGATGTTGCTTGCCTGGGAGAGGCTTAGCATACCAGTACGCGTATGTGAGAGTACCGGTATGGGGCGATCCTAACACCGATGATGAGTACCGGTATGATATGTAGCGTATCGGTACGGCTTGGGGTCCAATTCTTTCGAACCAAACTGGAGTATAGGTACTCATGTGGGAGTATAGATACCTAAAGGGGAGTACCGATACTTACCTTAGAGTATCAATACTCGCTGGGCAATCTGCTCAATAATTTTGAGGTTGCGTTCAGGGGTGATATAATTTGAGGCAAAGGGCCTTAGGGTTCCGTTAAGGTGTAAAATGAATATTAAAACTGAGAAATGGACATTTAAGCCCCTTATGTGAAATAAACAGCTAATGGCTTGGTAAGTTTTGGGTAAGCTGTGTGAGGTGGTAACCCCCAGGGATCCTAGGTGGATCGTCGATGCTGTGTGGTAATCTAGGCCCTTGTTGTGTGCAAAAGGGGCGCCTATAAGATTAAGTTTTATTAAATAATAAGATAAATTAATGAGAACGACTAATGTGAACCTTCACAACATACTAATAAATAGATAAGCTCAATAGGGTGGTATATAACTGATATGAACCATAGGGCGATAGTAAGGGTGTTAGAGCTGTGTGCGGTAAGACCCTTGTGTTGAGATCGAGTGCTGTGTTTTACTAGGGTCCTTGCTATGTGCTGATGGGACACCTAGATAGTCGAGTCATCCCTGGTTGTTGGGATTTGGGTACCCTAAAGTGTGTTGCAACACCTTGAAGACTCCCGAATGTTGGATCCCGATGCTATGTGGACGCGGGCCTCATTCGAAGATGCTTGATGTGAGATTCCAGGCATGGATGTAGGATCCTGATGCTTAGTGGACGTGGGCCTTGCTCAGAGTATAGGATTCTGATGCTTAGTGGACGCAAGTCTTGCTCAAAATGTGGGATCCCGATGCTTAGTGGACACGGGCCCCATTCTATATATATAATTATTGTTATCTGTGTGATGCTATGTAAATGTACGAGGTTCTTGTATGAGCTGTGTGCGTGATCATACATTCATAATGCTACACGTTTAGGAGGTAAGGGTAGCACCATCATTATCTTGCCATGATGTCATTCATGTTGCATTGCTTTATTTATGATTTGCATGAAGCATGGTTGAGTTGCGCTGTATCCACTGAGCTTTGTTAGCTCAGCCTTCAGAATCGTTGTTTCCGTTCGCATGTTAGTAGTTTTGGCTTGTTCTTGGAGGAGCACCATTAAGGAAGGATTCCAGCGCCTCGTCTCATCTGAGTACAGTATTTAGGTCCTTCGGCTATGTATTCGTAGGAACCTATTGTAATCTTGTAAATCCTATTTGAATTTTCAAAGGATCGAGTCAAAGGTTTATAATGTAATTTTAAAAGGAGCTCCACTGTATATGTTTTCAAATATTTATTATGTTTTATTGGGTTATAATTAAATGGATTTTCATAATGGATTTGTGGATTGCTAAACTAGGTCAAAATTTCAGGGTAATGGTTTGGGCTTAAGGTCCAAATGTGACATCCGGGTCGAGGGTGTTACACGCAGGTACATTCTCAAATCCATCCCCACACTCGCTATTCAACTGGACATCCACCACCCAACCCGTATTCGCCTACAAGCAACCACTAATATCGAATTATGTAAAAATAAACCATTTACTTTTGTAAAGAAGAGTACAACTTCACATACTTTGTTGATTGATAAGTGTATATATATAATACATTTACACCGGTATAAATTTAATTACAGCTAACTAACTAACGATCGCTAACTTAACTAAAGCACATTTTTACCGGTATAAATTTTACTTAACTACGGCTAACTAATTAACTATAGCTAACATAACTAAAGCATATTTACACTTGTATAAATTCTACTTAACCACACATATTACAAAATTACAACTTGATTAATTCAAGCTCGATCTTAAACAATGAATACAAGCTCGATTATAAAACTATCATTTTTTCAAACTAAATTAACTGAGTTCAAAGTCTACAAACTTAAGGATTAACGTAGATTTTAAAACAAACCAATATCTCAGTACATAAAGCACCATAATTAAAGGCATAATCAAAGTCTACAAACATAAATGGTCCAAAATTCATATGGTGGGTAGTTAGTAGGCGGGTGGATGCGGGCGGATACGGTGCGGGCAAGGTCTCAAACCCATCACCTACCCACCACCCATGACGGGTTTGACTTTTTACATCCACTCCCGGCCACTACCCTCCAAACTCATATCCATCCCCACCCCAATTGGGGCGGGTGCGGCTCGAAATTCGCAAAACTATACCCGTCTGCCATCCCTAGTTCATCCTCGAAACAACAGGCTGCTGATCATAAACCGTTAAGTCTCTTAGGCAAGCGAACCGGTTTGATCTGCAGAAAGAGAGTCAATAAAACAATTTTAAGTGCAGGTCACCCCATAATAAAGATTCTGCGGCGAGCATCTGTAATCAATTAAAACGTTGCTCCTTTGATTTTAAAAAAAAAAGGACGTGACTAATTTTTTTTTTTTTGCCAAATCCTAATCCGATGATGAAAGTCGACAAGGTGGAGAGGTTCTGAAAGCCGACAATCTGTTTCCGAATGGATTTGCCTTTCTTTTATTTTTCTACCGGGGTGTTAGATTTAGGGTTGCTTTGTTTGATTCCACAATAGATTTTTTTTCAATGAATGCTTAGTTTTCAGTTTTACTACAAATGTTTCTGGCTTTCACTAAGAAAACCAATTGTAGTATATCAAAATTTTGCTAAAAAAATCATTCCACTGAGGCATAATCAAAGAATCATGGCGGCATCCACTTCTAAAAAAATATAACATAATAAATATTATTATTTATTTATTTATTTATGAATAGTATTTACTAATATTTAATATTTTTTTAATATTTTTTTTACTAATATTTAATGTTTTATATTTGTTTGATTAGGAATTAGATATTTCATAACTGCTTTAAATAACTGTTTATTTTAATATATATATATATATATATGTATAATATTAAAATTAAATATCATTAAATGTTAAATAAGAAATAATAAATTATCAATATTATTATTTATTTATTTTATTAATATATTTGAAATACATTTATTAATAATTTAAAATATTTTAATATATTAAGTAAATAATTTAATATTTAATATTAAATTAATAAATTATAATATTAATACATTAATAAATAATAATACATTATATATAATATTACATAATATATTAATATATTCAAAATACATTTATTAATAATATAAAACATATTTCAATATATATTTATTTAATATCATACAGCTAATTACAGTTTAACATATATATTATATTGTTGTCAATTTTAATCAAAGATTTACTTTGGTCTAGTGATAAAGTGTGTCCAATTCTCTTCTTAGTCTTAGATTCGAGCCATAAATTTCAAACAACTTAATTATTTGATTCGAGCCTCTTATCTCTCAAAATTTTCCATATCCATAAAAAAATCGTATGTGATTCTTCAATGTTTTTGAAACACATAGATGAACTTTAACGTTGCGAGAATATTTCATTTCTTTAAACGGACTCTTTGAGATTGGCTCAAACGATTGACCAAAAAATATTTGGGTTTCGGATTCCCACCAACGATTAACACAGTAAAGAGGACGATCAATATCTTTTTTGAGTTTTTAAATCCCTTTCTACGATAAGAAGAACAATAAATTATCGAGTTTAAAGAACAAGATAAAGAAACAGAAATAAAGAATATGATGAATAAGTAAAAATGAAGATCAAAGATTTTTCGGTTTTTAAATCTCTTCCTCTGATGAGAAGAACACGATGAAGACAACTATATTAAGAGAAGATATAAAAATATATTTTTAAATTTTTTTAAAACCATTAAACAAATAAGTGTGAATTTTGCAGTGTACCCTTCAATTTGACTTGTTTGACTTTTTTCATGTTTGGAAAGTCACGTGGCATGCTATTAGTGGTCCACATATTCATCCACATCTCCTGTTAACGGCGTTAGCAAATTACAAGGGCACATTAAACATTAATAAAGTTCAGACACGATATTAGAATATTTGAAAAAGTACGAGAATATTTATATTATTACCCAAAATGACACAGTAACAAATTTAACTTTTAACGTTTGTACTTTATTTTAATTAGATCATAATTTTAAAAAAATAATCTTCAACATTTAAATATATACCAATTTAATCTTTTTTAACCCATTTTCAATCATTGTCCCTTCCACGACTCAACTTTCACACACACAAAAAAAAAAACTCATTTTCCCCTTAATTCATTTCATTATCTTCTGAAAACATATTCTCCCGATCCAAGTTGCAGCCCTATTCCTTAGTAAATGAAAATCACTTTGTTTGAATTGCCCCAATCCATGAAAAACAAAGGATTCCCTTATTTTTGTATGTATTTCTCTCAAACGCCGAGGAAATAAACAAAAATGGCTATACAAAAATAAGAATATAATATTATGTATTATTATAAATGAATATATTATTATAATAGTATATTATTATAATTATTAATAAATATATTTTAATAATTAATATTTTTATTAAAATATTTTTTGAAGTGAAAAGTTAGTAAAAATGTTTTTACGAAAAATTATATCGTAAAACAATTTACAGAAAATGCAAAGGAAAACATGTTGACTAGGAAAATGAATTAAATTGACCAACCTATTTTACACCAACCAAAAGCAGGAACATGAAAAAAAGTTTTCCGTAAACTGAATTACACAAAACAAACAAACCCTTAGTTGAGTTCATAGACACATAGGTCAAAATTTGTCGTAGAATTGGTTGGGCTCAAAACAATCAACCGAAAATCAACAAAGATGGGTTGAAATGGTTTCTTGAAGAATTGATGGAAACCAAAATAAAATGAACAATTTTGCACAATCGATTTATAGTGGTTCGACTTCTCAACTAAGTCTATATCCATTACCTTAGATAACCACCACTAAGGATTTTCAATTCACTACTATGAATTGTTACCTTTAAGGATAATGCGTAACCTTACAACCCCTATCTTTTCAATGGGTAAGATAGAACCACTCTAGTTTTTCTAAGGTTAAACTAGAACCTCTTCCTTTTACAAGGTTTCTTTTAGGTAAAAAAAATGCTTCTCTAGGTGAGTGTTTACAATGTTAAGCTCACAAACAAAGAGTACAAAAGATTTACAATTAAAACACTCTCTACAAATATTTACAAGAGAAATAAGGAAATAAAGAATTAAAGACAATTTCTCTCGATCATTAAGCTTGGATAGGTTGTCTAATTTTCTTCAAGTGTTCTTGGCATGCTTTTATAGTGTAGAATGAGAATCTATCCGTTTATGAACGTTGGGAAAAGTTTGGAGCTGTTGGAGGGTGATTTTCCAACCATAAATGCATTTCTGCAGCAGTGGGTATCGATATTCGAACATGAGCATTAGTACCCGCTTAAAGAGAAAAGAGTCGTTGGAGAAAAACAAGGTGTACCAATGTTGAATGGGCATACCGAAACTGATTAGGCGTACCAATACTGACTGAGCGTCTTTTGGGGCTCGAATTCTTCAACCATTCTTGCTTGCCAAGTGGTGGAGAAGTGGAATTTGGGTGATTGGTGGTGGAAGCAATAAAAGAAATTAGACACAAATATTTTAAAGTGGTTTGAGCTTCTAACCAAGCTCTACATCCACTACCTTAGCTTCCCCACTAAGGTTTCCAAATTCACTATGAATTTCTTCCTTTTTACCGGTTCAATGGATAACCGTTACAACCACTTAACCTATGCCCATGGCCAAGCAAAAATGTAACACCCCAAAATTTCGTTAAATGGTATTAAGGTCATTTGTTACTAAGTTAGTAGATTAAAAGCTAACTTAGTGACCAAAATGACAAAAAATGCAAAAGTTAGGATTTCTTTGATTATGGTTTATGGAAACGAATTTCTGATATTTAAAAGCATCAGATGATAGAGGGCAAGCTAATTAGGGTACTTGCAAATTTTGGTTGAAATCCGAGGAAAGTTGGAATGGGAATTGAAGTTTAAAATTTAGTGACCAAAATGATAGCTTTTCAAAAGTTGGTTTTTAGAGTATAAAGATGGGAAAAGTATGAGCCCTTAATGAAGAATTTTACCATTAAGAATTTTTATTCCATGGATGGATAGACCGGGTTAGATTGCGTATTTTGCCAGTACTTGGACTCCGGTACGAGAATTATGTAAAAAGTTATTCTTAGTCGAATAATTATGTGATGGCTGGATATATGATTCGAATAAAGAAAATTATCCAGTCATTATTTTTATTTTGTATATGGATAAGACAGAATATGATATGAAAGTTGATAGAAGTTTCAGGAAGAAATATGTTGTTTAAGCTACCGAATTTTGGTCGAACTTCGTAGTTAAGTGTGCTCAAGCCTTAGGATTGATGACCATCTATGAAGGTCCCATATCTGTATGGATGAGTTGAAATACATGAAATTTTATTAGATGATGGAATAATATATTAATATTGGATCCTAAAATTTATAAATATGAAGTCACGGATTCAATTCGATAATTCGATTATCGAGAAATCGTAGTAAAAGTCCTAAGTAATTATCGGCAAATCGGATCGAGCTAAAATTCCAGAGATGGTTCCATGAACCTTAGAAGAGTCATAAAATATCATTTTATGGATATTTGGATTTTAAAAAGGTCAGGAAAATTTAAATCAATTGAAATGACATGGAATGGCAATTTTGTGAATAAGTTGATCGGTAAAGGGCATTTTGGTCATTTTGCCCAAAAGGGACATGGAAGGAATTTTGAGATTTCTTTTATTGATGAATAGTGGCTGATTAGAATCCAACTAAGTCTAGTTGGAATGTTAAAAAATATAGATCTAGTTGGAGGGTATTTTTGGAAAGTGGAATTTATTAAATTCAAAATTCATTTTTTCATAATACAAGTGTCTTAAATACATGAAATATGAAGGAATTACAGCAAAATACTCTCCAAAACCCTGGTGAAGAGAAGAAGAATAGGAAAGAAGAAAAAAATTCAAGCTCGATTTAAGCCCCAAATCTTAGTTTTTAGGTAATCTTTCGAACTACAAAGTTGTTCTACTCTTCGAGCTCTATCTTTTGATGTAAATAATTCATAGAATACTTGCTTGGTTGATGAGATTTGACATGAGGAAGAAATTAGGGTTTATGAACAAATTAGGGCTTTAATGATTTTATGAATCCATTGTTGATTTTAAGTTAGAATCATGCTTGTATGATGTTAGAATCATGTTATTGAGTTGGGAAACCCTATATATTTTGGTTTGTATAGAGAAGATTAGGGTTTATGGATTCAAGTCTAACTTAGGGTTTGTGATGTTGGATTAATGATCTAGTAAGCTTGATTTGTTGTTTAGAAGCAAAACCCTAAGTTAAATACATTGGGACCATTTCGGCAAGCTTCAAATTAAGGGACCAGATCTGTTTTTTTATGAATTTGATGTTTCTTTATGTTATTAATGATTTTAGAGACATGAAAATGAAGTTAGAATGCTACACCGACAATTAATCGCATTAGTGACCATTTTGACAATTTGTCAAACTTGAATGGTCTATTTGGCAAAGAAGATATGTAGAAGGAGTAAATCTGATTTTTTTAGTTAAAATGATGGAATTGAGGTAGTAATGTTGATTTGAGGACTAATTTGCAAAATTAAGAAGCTTGAATCCTTATACTTGAAATTTGGTCACCATCTCGACAAATCAAGAAAAAAATTAGAGAAGTAAAGGTTTAAGCCTATTTTGATGAAGGATGTAAAGAGAACTTATGAATACAAGATTTATTATGGTCATTTGAATTAAAGTGATGGAACTAAATTGATAAGTAGAGAAATAGGGAGAAGTTAGTGTAAATTAGAAGTTATTTATGGAAAGTTATGTTGGAATTTGAATTATGGCAGCAAGTTTAAAAATTCGCCATAAATTCTACAAAAATGGTTAGATGATGAATTTTATACCGTTGTAAAGATTTGTTAGTCTAGTTTCATTTCCAGCAAACGAAAACTGATTTGAGTTTCGAGTTGAAAGATATGAATTTTTAATCGAATGAAGGTAAAAAAATTACAGAGTTGTTTCTGCCTAGACAGCTCTGTGATGTGAATGTAAGGAATTTTTATAATTTTTGTAGATTTTATTAATTTATGTGGCTACTGGAATTTTGGAGTTTGAAATAATGAAGGCGTATCGAAACACCCCTTGTCCGTACCGGTACGGTGGCAGTTAAGTTGGTTATTTGGAATATTATGAAGTTTTGTTTTCTTACGTTTTGGTCCCTGAATATTGTGGATGCAATTGAATGAATTTGGATGACCTTTTTGATTTGGTTTTTGACATGTAAGCATGAAAATTGCTTAATTAAAGATTGGTAATATAAAAATAAGCTAAGACCCAGCAGTTTTCTAAATTTGCAATTTGGTCCCTAAAGTGAATTTGTGATCAATTGGATGTCAATTCGACGCCCGATTGAGTTGGGTTTTCACCTATTATTAGTATGTACATGTAGGATAATAATTGTGCCTTTAGACAGGATAAAGAAAAAAATAGACATGTTTTGGGTTTAATTCTTCATGGTTTACTTTGGTAAACCTAATATAGCTCGCTCGATTTAGTCTTGCGACTAGGCCGGGTCGAGAGGGTTACATTTGGTGGTATCAGAAACAAGTTTGGGATAATTGGGAGTTAGTATTGTTGTTGTAATGTTGTTGTGATTTGGAATCCGGTGATTGTAATATGCACGGCGGTTACTTTATGCCATTTTGGGGGAAATTCGGGAAACCATTGCCTTGTTATTATAGTCTAAAATGATATGATTTTGAAATGGAAGTCTTAGATCCTTGCTTGAAGCTGGCCTGACTATTTTTGTTTTGAAATGATTATTATGCCTTAGATATATTTTTAGCACGATGGGACCGAGGAGAAAGTTATGATCTGATACGATTACTGCTGCTGTTGGGCAGGGAAACGATGGAGATGATGTACCTCCAAAGGGGTTGCCACCACCCCACCTAATCTATTTGCGAATATAGAGCAAGTACCACCTATGCCAGCTGGGCCAGGGATGGGTGACATGGCACCTCTGATTCAGGCCATGACTGGTGTGTTCTAGGCAGTAGTTGTGGGTGTTCATCTGTCGGCATTAGTGGTTGGGAAATGTTTGCCGTTAGAGCGTCTTGTAGTTTGGGCGGAGTTGAGTTTCGAGGTTTATCACCTGAGGCTTCCGATGATTGCTTGGCTAGTACTGAGAGGATATTGGGCCAGATGGGCTATTCAAACGCCCGTAAGCTAGGTTGTACTGTGTCCCTATTACAAGGTAATGCTTATACGTGGTGGACTATCATGAAATTTGGGATGGTGACCGAGGATGTAACTTGGGAGTTCTTTTATGGTGCTTTCAGGAAGAAATACCTTGGAGTTTGGTATCAGGACGATAGAAAGCGAGAATTTATGGCTTTAGTGTAGGGAAATATGTCTGTGGCTCAGTACGAGGCGAAGTTTGTGAGATTGATCTAGTATGCACCTGAGTTAGTCCTTGATGAATGACAGCGATGTGATTGTTTCTGCTATGGGCTTGTGTAGGAGGTTAAGGCATACATGCTTACTACTGATTACATAGATTTTGATGTGTTGGTGGTACGAGCCAAGGATATTGAGTAGAACCTTGGTTTGGCTTCTGGGTCCCGAGGCTTTAGCTCTGGTAAAAGAGTGGCTAATTCTAGTTCTGGCGGTGGTCAGGCCAAGAGACACTGGATAGGAGGTATCGCCCTGAGCTGAGGCATTGTGAAAGTGTTGCTGGTCGTGGAGCGCAAGGGCAGGGTACCAGGTTAGAGCTTCACACAATACCTGTTAGGCTTGTGGATCATGTGATCATCTGAGGTGAGATTGCCCATGTTTGGCCAGAGAGGGTCAGGTACCGACGGCTGTTGTGGCCAATGCTTATTGGAGTTGTGGGTCTGGTGACCATCTGAGGCGTGATTAGTCGCTGTTAGTAGGAGGTGGGCAGAGTGTTGTACCTGTTGTTGCTCCGTAGAGAAGCTGTGGCCATGGGCTATTTCAGCATAGAGATAGTGGGCAGAAGATTGTGGCTCATACCGTTGCTATCCAGCCTGAGGGAGGTGGACCGGCTAGGGTGTATGCGCACCGTAAGGGTCGCAATATCACCAATGTGATTGCAGGCACATTCTCTTTACAGTCTTTGATATTGTATTCGTTGGTTGATTTTGGTTTTACCCATTCATACATCTTGAGTGAGCATGTACAGTTGCTTGATATCCCTATTAAAATTCTTGATGTAGGTGTTAGAGTGACTAGTTCTCTTGGGGAGACAGTCATGGTTAGAAGGTTGTATCGTAGATGTCTGCTGATGGTTCAGGGACATGAGTTTGTCGTGGATTTGATGGAGTTGCCATTCCATGGCTTTGACATTATCCTGGGCATGGATTGGTTGACCGAGCACAGGGTTGTGGTGGATTTTGAGACCAAACGAATATCCTTGAGGCTATCGAATGATTTTGAGGTGGTAGTGGTTGGTGAGAATGCTAAGTTCTTGTCTAATGCTATTTCGGCTTTGGAAACGAGTCGAATGATGGATTCTGGATGTCAGGCTTTCTTGGCCTATGTTATGAATCCTGGTTCGAATGAGTTGAGGGTGTAGGATATTCGCACTGTATGTGAGTTTTTGGGTGTTTTTTCGAAAGAACAAGACTATAAACAACTGAACAAGTTAACGATAAAGAACAACTATCCTTTGTCGAGGATATATGATCTGTTTGATCAGTTCATGGGTGCTTTAGTGTTTTCAAAGATAGATTTGAGGTCTAGGTACTATCAGTTGAAGGTGAAGGATGTATATGTGCCCAAGACAGCTTTTCCTACGAGGTACGAGTATTATGAGTTTTTGGTGATACCGTTTGGTTCGACCAATGCACCGGCTGCTTTCATGGACATGATGAATCAGGTGTTCCATGAGTTTTTAGACCAGTTTGTGGTTGTGTTTATTGATGATATCCTTGTGTACTCTTGTACTGAGGAGGATAGTGATAGACATTTACAGATTGTGCTTCAGACGTTGTTGGCTAATCAGTTGTGTGCCAAGTTAAGAAAATTTAAGTTTTGGCTTAGGGAGGTTGTTTTCCTTGGGCATGTTGTGTCGGTCGAGGGAATTCGTGTTGATTCGCATAAAGTTGAGGCTGTGAGGAGTTGGAAGGTGCCTAAATCTGTGACAGAAGTTCAAAGTTTTCTTGGGTTGGCTGGTTACTACCGTAGGTTTGTTGAGGTGTTCTCCAGTTTAGCTGCTCCATTGACCAAGTTGTTGTAGAAACATGTTCACTTTGAGTGGTCAGAGGATAGGCAACGGGCTTTTGAAAAGTTGAAGGAAGCTTTGACACGAGCTCTAGTCTTGGTTCAACCTGAATCAAGAAAAGAGTTCTTGGTTGTGTGTTGATGTAGGAGGGTAAGGTAGTTGTGTATGCATCGAGACAGATGAAGGTGCATAAGCGTAATTACCCTACTCATGATCTTGAGCTTGCTGCAATTGTGTTTGCCTTGAAAATCTAGAGGCATTACCTTTATGGGAGTGATGTGTGGTTTATACGGATCATAAAAGTCTGAAGTATCTGATGTTGTAGAAGGAGTTGAATCTTAGACAACGGAGATGGTTGGAGTTTCTTAAGGATTTTGATCTGACCATAGAGTACCATCCGGGTAAAGCTAATGTTGTGGTGAATGCTTTGAGTAGGAAAGCTTCTGTGGAGTTGAGAGCTATGTTTTCTCGGTTGAGTGTGACGTGTGATGGTGGGCTGTTGGCTGAGTTGCAAGTGAAACCGTCCTTGTCACAGTTGATTAAGGAGAAGCAACAATATGATGAGAGTTTGGTACCGCATGTGAAAGATATCATGGATGGAAATCCTATGGATTTTTATTTTAATGATGATGGTGTGTTGTGTTTTAAAGGTCGAATTGTGGTGCCTGAAGATGATGAGTTGAGACGTATCATTTAGACCGAAGCATATGCTAGTCCTTTTGCTATGCATCCTGGTAGTTCTAAGATGTATCATGGCTTGAAGGAAGAGCACTATTAGGTTTGTCTGAAGAAAGATGTGGCTGATTATGTTGCTCGATGCATGGTGTGTCAACGGGTAAAGGCTGAGCATCAGTTTCCTTCTTGGTTGTTGCAACCTTTGAGGATACCGAAATAGAAGTAGGAAAGAATCACTATAGATTTTGTGTCCGGTTTAGCTTTGACACCGACCAAAAAGGATTCCATTTGGATGATTGTTGATCGGTTTACGAAGTGTGCACATTTTGTGGCAGTGCATACGACGTATACCTTGGATAGGTTGGTCGATCTGTACATCTTTGAGAATGTGCGTTTGCACTGGTTGCCCAAATCTATAGTTTCAGATAGAGATTCGCGTTTCACAGGAAGTTTTTGGGTGTGCTTGCATCGTGCTTTGAGAACTCAGCTAAATTTTAGTACTTCTTATCATCCTCAGACGGATGGACAGTCAGAGCGTGTGATTTAGGTCTTGGAGGATATGTTGAGATGTTGTGTCATTGAGTTCCAGGGAACATGGGAAAAACAGTTTCCCTTGGTAGAGTTTACTTATAATAACAATTACTAGGCTAGTATACAGATGGCACCGTACGAGGCGTTGTATGGTAGGAAGTTTCGTACGCCCGTGTATTAGGATGGGGTTGGGGAAAAGCATGTTTCCATGCCTGATGTCTTGAAAGGCACGAATGAGAAAGTGATGTTGATATGTGAGCTCTTGAGAACGGCTTTGGATCGTCAGAAATCCTATGTGAATTTGAAGCGTAGGGATGTAGAGTATGATGTTGGTGATCGAGTGTTTTTGAAGGTGTCGCCGCGGAAAAAGATGATGTGTTTTGGGTGTAAGGGAAAGCGTAGCCCGAGGTTTATTAGACCATACGATATTTTTGTGTATGTGGTTCCTGTTGCTTACCGTTTGAGGTTACCTTCTGAGTTGGAGAGGATTCATGATGTGTTTCATGTTTCGATGTTGCGGAGGTTCGGTCGGATCCATCGCATGTTATGCACTGGAGGATATTGAGTTGAGGCCAGATCTATCTTTTGATGCAGAACCGGTAGAAATTCTTGACACCAGCAGTAAGGTTCTACGTGGTAAGACGGCCAAGCTTGTTAAGGTGTTGTGGAGGCACTTCGGTGTTGAGGAAGCCATGTGGGAACGCAAGTTGGAGATGCTGGAATAGTTTCCACATCTGTTTCCTTTAGGTAAATTTTGAGGACGAAATTTCTTAAGTGGGGGAGAGTTGTAATGCCCCGATTTTGGGCCTACTAGTTTTGAGGTTTATTAGACGATTTAGTGGGTCAGGTTAGGGATTCGAGTTAGATTCGGGAGTAAATATTTTTTGGTGAGATAAAATATGCAGAAATGGTTAAAAATCATATTTTAATATATGATTAATATTGGTGAAATCAATTTTGGAAAATGGGTTTTGGAAGGGTGACATTTTGGTTAGTGACCAAAATGTAATTTTTGAAAACTGTTTTTTAAAGGTGATTAAAATGAAAAGGATCAAATTCTTAGAATCCTCGAGGAGCTATTTTACCAAGTTTTTCTGGTGATTTCTCCTTTCAATTAAGTCATTTTAACATGTATTTTAAAAGATAATTAAAAGGGATTTTAGGTATTAAAGTTAGTTATCACTTTTAAAGAAAATTGACGTAACTTTTCTCTCCACTTCTTTTCTGCCAAACACTCTCATTTTCATCAAATCATAGAGGTGAGAGACTTATTTTTCTTAATTTCTTGATTTGTAATTGATTCTTTATCTTTGCTTTACAAAACCTTATTGAATTCTTGTGTTTTTCAAGCTTTAAACAAGCAATTGAGGGAGAAATCACACAATAGAGGTAAGGTTCGTTCTTCTCCTCTATGATGGTTCTTTATTGATATTCCCAAGTATTTGATCCTTGATTTATGATTTATAATATGGTTTTGTGTTTTTATAATGATTAATTGATTTAATTGGGTAGAATTGATGAAATAGTGGAAGATCCAAATTGGATATGTTTTCTAGTGTTGAGGATTGATTTTAAACATATTTTGGATGTATTATATTTCCGATACGTTGATTTTAACAATAGAATCTCGAAACTCTTGAATCCGTAGTTGTTAAGGTTGTTAGATTTGTGTTTTTGTGGAGTTGTGGTGGCCGTGTGATTGCTGGAAGTATTTGGATGAATTAATCATGTTTTTAAGTGTTAATTTATGCTTATGGAAATGTTAGATTGGTAGATTGTGGCTGGGTTGTGTTTGGAAGAGTTAGATGATGTTTTTAGTTGTTGTGGTTGGGTAATTGTGATGGGATGGTGGAAGTTCATGTGGATTTGCTGTTGCAGTGTTTTGAATGCATTGAGATGCATTAATCCTATGTTGTAATGTGGTTAAAATAGGGGAGTTGGATCCTAAAGTGATCGATGAAGCTTTGGAGGCTTCAGACGCTTAATTCCGCATCGACAAATCAAGGTTTCGCGTAACGGTGAGTGAGAACATGGATTCCAACTTGAGATGTTTTAAAAGTGGTTTATGGGAGTTTAAACTGAGCTTGAAACGCTGGTTTAAACTGGGAAGTAAGTATAACGTGGTTTTCTCTCTCGAACGTGCTTTAATGAAATGGTTTTATGCACTTGTTTTGATTTACTTGAGCATACTGTTTAAGCATGATTTAAAGTATATGAGATATTGTTTTTGAGCATGAAATGCTGAAGGATGCACATGGTAAGTGATCCTTGTAGTATATGGTTTATACTTGTGTTTAAAGCATGGTTTGTTGCTCTGGAAAATGGTTTGGTTAAATGCTTGTAAAAACAATAAGGTTAATGGTAAATGGTGAATTATATTGGCGAGTGATGTGTTTTGAAAATTTTTATCGAATATAGTTGGCCGGCCATAGGATTGATAGTTCACTACAATAAGTCGCCTTGGATGTTGAGGAGTTTTGATTTGGTGTACCGAAAACTCTATCCAAGTACATTAACGGTCAAGGGGTTATATAGTGCTGTAAACTCCCGTTAGTGGGTTAAGCATCTAACCGATGAGTGGGGTTGGTGTCCCCGTGGGTTGAAAGTGTACCTAGTTGTAATGTACCGCGATTGTAATTGTATCGCTATTCCGGTTGAGATGGCTTGAAGTGTTGGGAGAACACTTGTTGAATTCGTGTATCCGATGAACTATTTTGGTAAAGAAACTTTGTTAATGATCACTTGTAAGCCAATATAATTGTTGATGTATCATTGAAATGGTTTGTGTTGTATAATGGAATTTATACATGTTTACTCTTTAAGCTTTGCATATGGTCGATATGCATGGGAAGGCTTAAATTGAGGTTTAGCAATGGGATTTGCTGTTGGTTAATGATACTTGTTGCATATGGTTTAATATGCTGGTTTTTTAAGATGTTAAGTGCATGGATTTCAAGGCATGATAATGTTTAAAAAGATGATTGAAATGAGATTTCAATGTGATGTTGAGAAATGGTTTTAAATGCATTGATGTTGTTTTGTTTTTGAGCACTCCTCACTAAGCCTAGTGTGCTTATGCTCTTTTTGTCCATCAATGCAGAGAATTAAAGGTTTGGAAGGCAGCGGGAAGCAAAGGATCACAACAAGACTTGGTAACCAAAGTATGTTTTTGGATTAGACTATAAGTAATAAGGGCAATGGGGTTCCGTTGTTGTTTTGTTAAACTCCCTGTTTGAGCAAGTTTGTTTGGTTGCTCTTGGATTGTAAATGGCCATTATAGATTGTTTGTGGTGATGCTTTGAAGTTTCATGCTTTGCTTGATTGGTTTCTAGGAAGCATGCCTCTAGATTTACGTTTGAAGTATGATGCCATGAATCGATGTTGAAACTGAGTTGTTCTGGTGTGGATTGATCCTTAAGTATGTTGGATGTATGTTAGAAGCAGGTTAGGATAATTTGGTATGGTTGAAAGCATGTTAAACCAGCAAGAATGGACATTACAGGTCCACGTGTACCGGCACAGGTGTCCCTATTTTGGTATGGATAAGCCATTCCAAGCTTAGCGTACCGATACGCGGGTAACTGTTTTAGTACGGTCCTAGGCAAAAATGACTAGTGTTTCGGTACCCGGGGAGGCATTTCGATACGGTATAGTGTTTTTATGAAGGGCGTTTCGATACGCGGGAGCGTATCAGAACGAGTTTTGGCTACTGGAATTTTGGAGTTTGAAATAATGAAGGTGTATCGAAACACCCCTTGTCCGTACCGATACGGTGGTAGTTAAGTTGGTTATTTGGAATATTCTGAAGTTTTGTTTTCTTGCATTTTGGTCCCTGAATGTTGTGGATGCAATTGAATGAGTTTGGATGACCTTTTTGATTTGGTTTTTGACATGTAAGCATAAAACCTGCTTAATTAAAGATTGGTAACATAAAAATGAGCTAAGACCCTGCAGTTTTCTAAATTTTCAATTTGGTCCCTAAAGTGCATTTGTGATCAATTGGATGTCAATTCGACGCCCGATTGAATTGGTTATTCACCTGTGATTAGTATGTACATGTAGGATAATAATTATGCCTTTAGAGAATATAAAGAAAAAATGGATGTGTTTTGGGTTTAATTCTTCACGATCTACTTCGATAAACCTAATATAGCTCGCTAAGTTCAGTTTGCGACTAGGCCGGGTCGAGGGGCTACAATATTGTTAGATTTGAATCTAAAAAATATTTTATTGTATTCATATGATTAATGATGTCAAGTTCGAATCAAAGAAGGTTCGAGGTACTATGAAAGGATCGAACTAGGACTTAGTGAGGCATTGTGTTAAGTGGCTAAGGTGAGTGTATTATTCATGTATATATTATTTTTAAAAAAGGCAAGACTTGTGATAAGTCGACCTTAATATAGAATTGATTTACATTGTTTTGAAGCACATTGATTTGATGCATAAAAATAGCAAAGACAAGTGACATATATTTTATATACGAAGGGAGTTAGGGTATGAATTGTCCACTTTGATTATTGATGAATTGAAATGCCCAAGTATTATATTATGAGAGTCCATGGTATAGTTGAATATCTATAGAGTCCTTAGCAGCTGCATCACTCAAGTTATCATATGATTACATGTTTTTGTGACTACGATGGTGTCACATACACCTTGGGGACTCAAGCCCTTGGTGTGCACCCTGGGATCCACTCCCATAGTGCTAATGGAACTAACGAGGTGCTTTTATGAGGAGCAAAGAGCGTCATCGAGTACGTACTCATTTACATGTTCACGTTAGACATTCTGGTGTCTTATTCATGTGACTCGAGTACCTTGATCTCATAAATTATACTTTGAGCAAATTTAAAACATTAATAAAAGTGCAGGTAATCGAGCTAGTGAGCTTGGCAAATTCTATTATGTACTAAGTTTTTTGCAAAGTTTTGGGACTAAGTACGAGAAATAACGTGTTCTTCGTACTCTCTGTATTTTCTGTAAGATTAGTATTTTCCCAATTATGTTAAGCTCAATAATATATATATCTTTGTTTGATATGTTAGGCAAAGAATTTTAATTATGATAAAATTTTCCATGAAATGCCATAGAAACTGGTTATATTATTCCATGAGAAGCACGTTGAAGTATGTCAAGTAAACATGGTGAACTTAATAGAAGTAATTTATCAGTTATACTTAGATAAGATAAATATAAAAATAAGCCTTGAATTGTGTTCGTGTCAGTTATTTGATAACCTTATATACTTTGCCTCACTAAGTGAATACTTAGCGTATGATGTTTCACACGTAGGTTATTGAAAACTTACCGAATGAGGAATCAAGCCTGTTAATCAAGCTGCAATTTTCCAAACATCAGTAAGACATTCTAATTTATGATATTCTCTAGTGGGCATGTATCTATTTATTCGTTAGTTGTTTTAGAGGCATGAGTTTGATTAAGAGTCAGATAAATAGTTAGTTTCAAAAATAAGCCGTAAATATATAAGAACATGATAAGGTACTAGTAATATGATAAAGTAGTTTAAGGTAGTGTAGATGATTAACCATGGAAATATGAATTATTCGTATGGTTAAAGAATTATCGGTAAAAATATTTAATGGGGTAAAATTTTATTTATCGTTTATAGCGTAACAATTTTAAATTCAAGAAAGAGCCTAGGAAATGTACCTAGTTTTCACCCTGAGTTATATACATATTTTAATAACTGACTAATATGATTTATAAACCAATTAAGGGTCAAAACTAGCAATCTACAAATAGGCTATGAATACTTCGAAAGTCGAGAAAGGGTTATTTTATAAACTAGTTTTATGTCAGATGTTTTAAAAAAAAGTACAATTCTAGAACTCTGTTAAATAATATTGTGACATCCTTAATGTGTATTCGTACTACGAATTTATGTTAAAGGTGTTACATTTAGTGGTATCAGAGCTATAGGTTTAGCCAGTTCTGGAAGCTAAACTTAGTTTGTTATAAGTTTGTCAATAAATACATGCCCCTAAGATGTCATTATTACGGATGGGTTGATTGTATGACTTTAAGCTGCTCCTCATTAGCATAAGATAGAATAATATTATAGTAATAAAAGTAAGACGCTACCAGATTTCGTTAATCGATGAATCTCATAGGTCAAGAAAGGACCCATAGCGAGTACAATTAAGTGAAATAAGTATTGTAATCAACTTCAGTTTGCGTTGAGTTATCTGCATTGTAAGGAGCTAGTGCTATAATTATAAGATGTTTGTCGTTAACATCTATACATGCACTTATGTTTATAACAACATAAGTTAGAAAGAAATTTAGATAGTAAGGGCTCATATTTCAAGGTAAAAGACAATCATAGGTCTGTAAGTTTGTGATTAAATGATGTTAAGAATTTCTTTGATAAATTAAGATATTCGGATAAGAAGAAGAAGAAGAAGTATTTTTACTTGGGAAATATATATGCTTAAAGGTCGAGTATGGAAATGTTAGTAGTGGCTGCAGATGTAATCTGGTAGTTTTCCAAAAAACTGAAGATATGAATAATTAGTGTATGATGGAAATAATTCAGTAGTATCTAATTTCAAGATATCCGTACTATTTGTACACATGAGTTGGAATTGAATAAGTTAAATAAAAGGTTAATTCTGTTTGAATAATTGGTAGTAGAGCCTGATAAAGATAGGGCTGAGGTATCTTGGATAAGATAAGACTTCTTTTCAGAGAAATTTTGATAGAAACAACCAGTAAGAATAAAGTGATGAGAATCATAAGCATTAGGCGACATGAATTGATAGGGATGTTCTTTAATAAACTTAGTGATTGAATTCTGAAAATTTCTATAAAGTTACCATTTTGAGAATATGAAATTATATTCAAGATGAATTGGTTATATGTACATGAGATGGATGTGAATATAAGAAGACATGTTTAATTTTTTTGAAGAATTAATTGCTCAAGTTTAGTCAAAGAAAGCTATGTAGTAAAGGTGAAGTGTATTTAATAGAAGACGTTTCAACTATCTGAGATTTTTTAGAAATGTTTATGGACAAGTGTTAGGAATTCTTTTGGACCAAAAAAATATAGTTTGTATTAAAGTTTATCCGAGCGCAAAATAAGTGACTACGACACACTATAAGACAACATTGATTGAGTTATTAGAAAGAAAGTTGGAAAACTTAGTAGTAGGAAGTTATTAGACGAGAATTATACTTAACCTGGTAAAGAAAGAATGTTTCTTGGAAAGCAAACTAAATCAGATGAAAATCAGGACATGAGATCGAGATTGATGGTTACTGATATTAATAAAGAAGAATTTATATTTCTAGTGATAGTGACTTGAAAGGAGAGCTATTCATAGAAGATCAATGTAGTCTGTTAATTATAAATCATGGAAATAACCTGTAACACCCCAGTTTTGGGATTAGCGGTTTTGAGGTTTATTAAAGGGTTTGGTGGATCGGGTTAGAGATTCGAGTTGGATTCGGGATCGTATATTTTTTGGTAAGATAAAAATATGGAAAATATTTAAAAGTCATCTTTTAATATATAATGATTTTTAGTGGAATCAATTTTAGAAAAAGGAATTTGGAAATATGACATTTTGGGTTAGTGACCAAAATGTGATTTTTGAAAACTATTTTAAAGTGACTAAAATCTAAAGGGTCAAATCCTTAGAATACTTAAGGAGCTAATCTACCAAGTAATGCTGGTGATTTCTCTCTTCAATTAAATCATTTTGAACATGTGTTTTAAAGGTTTTAATAAGGATTAAAAATCTATAGTTTGTTATTAGCTTTTTAAAAGAGATTTACATAACTTTTTCCTAAATCTTTTCTCTCAACTTTTTCTTCTTCCAAACACTTAGAATTTTATCAAAATCCAGAGGTAAAGAACTCATTTCACTCAGATTATTGATTTGAATTTGTTCCTTTAACTTTGTTTTGCAAAATCTCATTGAAATCTTGTATTTTCTTAGCTTTTAGCAAGCCAATTGAGGGAGAAATCACATAACAGGGGTAAGGTCAGTGATCTCCTCTGTTAAATGGTTCTTTATTGATATTCCCAAGTATTTGATCCTTGATTTATAAGTTGTAATGTGGTTTTAATGTTTTATCCATGTTTAATTGAGTTATGTTGGAAATTTTGATGAAACATGGTGATTTTCGAAGTGGATTTGATTTCCAGTAATTGAGATGGATTTAATATATGTCTTGTATGTATTTTTGATGTTGATAAGTTGTTTTTATCAATAGAATCCCGAAACTCTTGAATCTCCAATTAGTTAGGTTGCTAGTTTTGAGTTATTATGGTGATAATCAAGTTTAATCTTTGCTGGAGGTAAAAGGATGTTAGGAAAGGGTTTTTGGATGTTGTTAGGTGTTGATTGATGGCTTGAATTGTTGTTTATGGATGTGTTAAGTTTTGAAAATGTTTGATGATGATTTTGGTATGTTTCGGATGGTTTTTGTGTGGGCAACTTGGGAGTTACGGGAGATTGCGGTTAGGAAATGGTTTGAATGCATTTTAATGGATTTATCCTCTGGTTTTATGTGTTTAAAAAGGGGTAATCAAGGCGACGAAGCTTGACGTTGTTTGGTTGCTTGCCGGGAGCTTGTTTTGCGTTGGCAAGGAAGGCGAAGCATATCAGTGAGTGGAATCTGGTTTTAAATGCTTTACAAAGGTTTGTAAAGGTTGTTGGGAGTTTAGGGTAAGCATGAGACACTTGCCTAAGCTCAAAAGTAAGTTTCCCTTATTTTGCTCTTGAATATTGGTTTGGATATGAGCATGTTGTTTGCAAGTTTTGGTGATAAACATGGTATGATTTACGTACTGAAAATGCATGATTTTGAGTACATATACAGGGGATTGAAAGTATATTAAATGCTGTTGAGCATTGGTTTTCATTTCGGTTGGGAATGGTATTATTGCATTGGCAATGGGTTTAGCATATGTGGTGTTTTATGAAATGAATTGTAAAATAGTAAGTAAATGGTTTTGTAAATGATATATTGGCTATGTGACATGGTGAAAACAATCGGATATAGTTGGCATGGCATAGGATTAAAAGTGCACTATAAAATATGAACAAAATTGATCATGGCCATGGGTCCTTGAGGTATGGTGGTTTAACAAGGCTACTCAGACTGTTGGGACCTTATTTGGGGCATGCAGTTTAACTAGGCAACCCAAATTAATGGTGATCTTGTGGTTTAACTAGGCAAGGTTCGTACACTTGCGGTTTATGTAATACCCCAAATTTTACTAAGTTGATTAAGGGTCATTTAGTACTAAGAAAATAGCTTAAAAGTTATCTTAGTGACAAAAATGAAAAAATTAGGATTTCTTCGATTATGGGTTATGAAAAAGGAATCTCTGAGATTTAAAAGCATCAGATGATAGAGGGCAAGTTAATTAGGGTACTTGCAAAGTTTGGTTGAAATTCGAGGAAAATTGGAATGGGAATTGAAGTTTAAAATCTAGTGACCAAAATGAAAATTTTAAAAGTTTTGTGCTTAAAGTGTAAACTTTGGAAAAGTTTAGGGACCAAAGTGTAATTTTCAAAAATTATGTATTTTAACCCCGTAAATGAATTGTTCACCCCCAAGAGTGACCTTTCCATGTTACTCGAATTTTTCGTACGGAGCTTGTATTTTTGGCTATAAATCAATAAAGTTTGGAAGAATATTCGGATATTCAGATCGAATCGAATATCCAGGATATTTTGAAGGATGATAAGCCAAGGTTGATTATGTCATTTTACATGTTTAAGATATTTTCTTTGTGTTGGAAGAATTTGAACCCTTGGATTTAAGTTGATTTTCAATGCTAAATATGAGCCATTGGATGAAAAAGGGCAAGATCATAATTTTGGAAAATCACAAGGGCAAAGTTGGTAAACTACTAATTCAAGATTAAATCTATGTCATTGGATGAAAGATGATGATATGAGGAGCATTATGGAAATATGGAATTTTCGAAATAGATCCAATAGCTCGATAAAGGTAAATTCGTAGTAGAAGTATTTTGTGAATATCGGGAAATCAAATTGAATTGAAATTTCAGAGGCTGTTCCATAAGCCATGGAAAATCATAAAATGATATTTATAGAATAGTGGTCAGTTGATAAGGAACTAATTTAGTTAGATTCTAATAGAATGGAAATTTTGAAACAAGCTAGTAAATAAAGAATAGTTGGAGGGCAAATTGGTCATTTGCTAAGGATGGAAATTTTGAAATATTTTTGAAATTTTAAGGACATTTTTGGAAGATTAAATATACATGGATTTAATCTTGGCCCTTGATTTTAGATGAGATTAAATTAGTCATTGGATTTAAAGGCTAAATTGGTAATTTCACTATTTAAATGACTTTAAAATTCATTTAATAGTTGCAAATAGTTAAAAGATGAACAAATCTCATCTTTTCCATCCTTGAAACGTGGAGAAAGAGGGGAAAGAATAATAAAATTTTTCCAAGCTCGATTCAAGCCCCCAAACTCGATTTTCAGGCAATCTTCTGAATTGCAAAGTTGTTATACTCTTCAAGCTATATCTTTTGATGTATTTAATTCATGGAATAAATGATTTATTGATGGGAATTTTACATGAGAATGAAATTAGGGTTTATGAACAAAATTGGGGCTTTTGAGATTTTACGATTCCATGGTTGAATTTAAGTTGGAATCAAGCTTATATGATGTTAAAATCATGTTATTGAGTTAGGATTTAAACCCTACATATTTTGGTTTGTATGGAGAAGATTAGGGTTTATGGATTTAAGTCTAACTTAGGGTTTGTGATGTTGGATTAATGATCTAGTAAGCTTGATTTGTTGTTTGGAAGCAAAACCCTAAGTTAAAACTTATAGGGACTAATTCGGCAAGATTAAAAGTTAAGGGACCGGATCTGAATTTTATGAATTTGGAGTGTATTTATGTAATTGATGATGTTCGAAATGTGAAATTGATGTTAGAATGCTAAACCGATGTTGAATTGAATTAGGGACCATTTTGACAAATTGTCAAAATCAAATGACCAAATAGGCAATGAATTCTTGGATGGGGATTAAATCTGATTTTTGGTTAAAATAATAGAATTAGGTAGTAGTGTTGATTTGAGGACTAAATTGCAAAGTTAAGAAGTTTAAATCTTTACCTTCGTATTTTAGTGACCATTTTGGGCAAAGAAAGAAAATTAGAGGGAATTATTTGAATAATTATTTGATGAAGAAGATGATAAATTGATGGTTTGAAACAAGTGATGGGACTAAATTGATAAGTAGAAAAATAAGAAGTTAGTATAAATTAGCAGTTGATTATGTAAGACTATGATGAAGATTGAATTTTGGCAGTGACTTTGAAAATTCACCATAAATTCTACGAAAATGGTTAGATGATGAATTTTATGTCGTTGTAAATATGTGTTCGTCTATTTTCGTATCCAACAAACGGAAACTGATTTCGAGTTCCGAGTCAAAAGATATGAATTTTTAATCGAATGAAGGTCAGAAAATTTACAGAGCAGTTTCTGTCTGTGACGGAAGTTTGAGAAATTTTCATAATTTTTGTAGATTTTATTAATTTACGGGCTTATACCGTTAGAACCTTTATCGAATCTAATTTTTTCAGTATAAAGTAAATTAAGATCCGATAAGTATTCTGCCTGGTATAAGTAAATCTTTGAAGGTAGCGCAAGCAGTCTGAAAATGGAATATGAAACATTTTGTGTTTAAATGTTAGTTAGCAAGCTCGGAAGAATTATTGGAACTTCAAATTGGTCACTAGGGACCATAATAAGTTTGTGAACAATACAAGGAAGAAAGGAAAAATATTTGGAGATTTTATATTCAAATGATTATATTAGACAATATGGTTAAGGTATTGTTAGATTTGAATCTAACAAATATTTTATCTTATTCATGTGATTAATGAAGTCAAATTCGAATCAAAGAAGGTTCGAGGTTCTATAAAGGAAAGAATCGAGTAGAATTTAGTGAGGCATGCTAATAAATGGCCCAGGTGAGTGCAATGCATACATAATATGATACATGGTTGTTTTATACATCATTGGTAAGACTTGCGATAAGTCTACCTGATTTATATGTTGGCATGATATTTATGTCATTGATAATATATTTGACACATTTTAAATATGTCAATGGTTGAAAACAAATGCATTGATCACTAGTTATTGATGATGGTATGCTATGAATGTTATTTCGGGTATGAACTGCCCAATATTAAATTATATTGATATTAATTGCCATGGATGGAATAAATTCGGGAATTTTGCCCAAATAAGTCATTGAGGGACAAGGTATAGTTGGCATGCCATAGAGTCCAGCAGCACGCTGCATAATCGGGAATTCGGGATAGCACTATAGTGTTAAAAGTACACTTAGTGTATGGTAAGCACGGCCTTATAAACGTGCGGGATAATGGTTAGCGCGGCCTTATAAATGTGCGAGATAATGGTTAGCACAGCCTTATAAACGCGCGAGTTAGCACTTCGGTGCATATTTGACTCACATACCTAGGGTCCTCAAGGTTATATTTGGGCTATGAAATCGGGAAACCGAAAAATCATTGATAATCGGGCTATAAATAAAGGGATAATAAATGGTAAACATGTTAGAGAGTATATGAACTCTTGGGACATATTTTTATGAACACTCGGGACCAATGGCAAGTATATCGGTAAAAAAATTATATCCGATTTATATTATGTTGATACATGATTAGTATGATGGTATACTTATCTAGTGATCATGATGCATTTATACATATGAGGCATATTATGATGACCGGGCAAACATGAAAATCTGATGACATTGTCATGTAGTAAATAATTACTAATGTAACATGAAAGCTAATGCATTGGCATATATCATGCTATATAAATGTAGTCATGATCTTGAATAAAGTTTAAATTATTGTAATTAATTTCCTTTATTGCCTCACTAAGTTCGTATTTAGCGTGTGTTTGATTGTACACACGTAGGTAAATCAAGATGAAAGGGAGAAAAGCATTGCATCAATATTGGAAAGCTCAACAGGTAATCACAGTAATGACATCCTAATTACAATTTGATTATTATAGTGGCATGTATACTTACTAAGCTTATTGAGTGTGATTGGCGTTTCTAGAAAGATTCAAGGTTAAGAATAACATTAGGTGATGAGTTGCATACTAAGATAATTGATTTAGGATTAGAAACTCGAGTAAATAATTTAAGTCAATTTTTAATAAAGTTAAGCGTGCTTGGGCTAGAGAAATTTCAGGATGGGTAACCACTGAGAAATTTTTAAAAAAATTTAAATTACCCTGATTTTTGAATAAAGAGGTCATAGCATTTTTGACTCGTATCCGGTGTACGGATAGAGGTAAATGGGTGTTATAGTTTAACTAGGCAAGGCTGAAATATCGCGGTTTAACTAGGCGAGGGTGTCAAATCTTGCGGTTTAACTAGGCAATGTTTGGGATATCATGAGGTTTAACTAGGCATGGTATGAGAATTCGTGTATCCGATATGTGTATAGGATAGAGGTAGTCTATCCGGGTCACTATAAATGCCAATACATGAGAAAGATAATGTGTTGATTAAAATGCTTGTATGAAATGCTTTGGGTTTTAAGCAGGAAATGTTTATTATGTTATATGAGATTATTATGTTTTTATTCGGTTAGAATCAAGGAAAAATGCTTAGGTTGTAAGCATGTTCGGGAGAAACAAGCATATGGTTTTTAAATGGTTTTAGTGCATCATTGTTTATGAGCATACTCACTAAGCATGTATGCTTACGCTCTCTTTTTCCTAATGATGCAGAGCATTAAAGTTCGGGGCAGCAAGGCAAGGTTTGCAAGGATCCAAAAGACAAACTACTTTTGAGTATGAACTCGGTTTATGTTTTCGGTTAATAAGGAAATGTGTTCGCCAAGGTTTTTGGGAGATGTAATTCTGTTTTCTTATGGATTTTGAGTATGTTCTATGATGGTTTTTTTGAGGATGGTTGAAGTTGCTATGCTTGATGTTAATACTTGTTTGTAGTTGTTGATGAATGGTGGCTTAGGTATACCTCTAGAGCTTTCTTGATGTTTGCTTTGTTGCGATGGTTTGAGCTAGTTTTGTATGCTATGTTAGGTGTTTTGAAATGTTGCTTATGCTGAGAATGGCTTAAATGTGCATTTTGGTATGTTTGGCAAAGTGGTATAGGGAGCATGCCTCTAGAGTGGTTCTTTGAAAGCATGATGTTGTTATGGTTGCCTAATCTTGATGTAAATGATAGATTATGTATATTGTAGTGTTGATATGCTTGTTTGAAAGCTGATAGGGGTCAATTGCATCTAGATTTGGGTGAAAAACCAGCTAATCTTGATATTACAGGCCCAAGCGTACCGATACGCACGAGACCGTATCGGTACGGCTAGGCAATTAAGGCTAAGGCATTTCGGTACAGGCAGAGGTGTTTCGGTATAGACAGGAAATCAAAGCCAGAGCGTATCGATACAGGCAAGGGAGTTTCAGCACGCCTTGAGGTCACTAGAATTTTACTTTTTGGAGACGAGCCCGCGTACCAAAACACCAATAGACCGTATCGGTACGATATGAAATGGTTTTAAACTATATTTTAAATTCGAGGTAGCATACCAGTACGGGCCTCACCGTATCGAAACAATGAGTTCACAACCGCATCGATACGGGTCCCAGCATATCGATACGGATGTCATTAATTCTGTTAATGTCATGGAAGGCTAGTTTTGTTTTCTTTCGTTTTAGTCCCTGAATCTTGCTTTGATAATTATTTAAGCATGGATGATCGTTTTAGGCTGAAATTTGACATATATGCATGAAATGAACTTAATTTAAGGCTGGTAACTTAAAAAGTGGAAAAGTCCTTTCAAATTGTTGAATTTACATTTTTGTCCCTAAATTGTGTCGTGGCTAATTGGATATTGTTACGATGCCCGATTGAATTGAGTACTCACCTTTGGACAGTATGATCATGTAGGAAAGCATTAACGCATCTAGATAAGATAAAAGAAAAAATGGGTGTGTTTTAGGTTTAATCTTCCAGTTTACTTCGGTAAACCTAATGTAGCTTGCTCGGTTCAGTCTTGCGACTAGGTCGGGTCGAGGGGGTTACATAACCAAAAGTATCAAGAGTTGTAAATTTAATTAGAAAGAGACATCATGGGGTACTAAGTACTTCTTGGATTTGTAGGAATATATAAATAAGTACAATGGATTTTGTAAGAGGATTGCTAGTAAATCTAAACTAAAAGAATTTAATCTGGGTGATTGTGGACAGTTAGATTAAATATGCACGTTTTATCTCAGCTTGTAAAGCTAAATAAGTGTATAGACATGTATTTTAAAAAGAGATAGTCAGAACTACATGGTGTCATGATACTTATTGTATCCAATAAAGGTCTAAAGAGTATTCCAATAATTATGAAGTATTTACATGAGCTTTGGAATATTGAATTAAGATTCAGTATCGTTCTTCCTCTACAAACTGGTGGACAGTTGGAATGGATTACTCAAACTTTAGAAGACATATTAGAAATATTTGCCAATGGCTAAATTGACATACGATACTAAGAGTAGTCAAGTAATAAGAGGGTATCTCTCAGGATATTTTGTACAAGTGAAAACGTAAATCGAACCATCTCTGAATGGATAGAAAACTTGGTTAATAGATACCAAGAATTAAGAAATCAGAAGATTTCATTAATAGTGGTTTTCTCAAGGAAATGTAAGATAAAAGAAGTTATTAAAAGGTTTAAGGCAAAATTGAAGTAGTACTTATAACAATGGATCAGATATGAGTTGAAAATTCGAGGGTGAATTTTATTAAAGAGGGAGAGAATTGTAATACCCCAAAATTTTGTTAAATAGTATTAAGGTCATTTGTTACTAAGTTAGTAACTTAAAAGCTAAATTAGTGACCAAAATGACAAAAAAATGCAAAAGATAGGATTTCTTTGATTATGGGTTATGGAAAAGGAATTTTTGAGATTTAAAAGCATTAGATGATAGAGGGCAAGCTAATTAGGGTACTTGCAAAGTTTGGTTGAAATCCGAGGAAAATTGGAATGGAAGTTGAAGTTTAAAATTTAGTGACCAAAATGACAGCTTTTCAAAAGTTGGTTTCTAGAGTATAAAGATGGGAAAAGTATGAGCCCCTAATGAAGAATTTTACCATTAAGAATTTTTATTCCATGGATGGATAGACCGGGTTATAATGCGTATTTTGCTAGTACCTGGATTCCGGTACGAGAATTATGTAAAAAGTTATTCCCAGTCGAATAATTAGGTGATGCTCGGATATATGACTCGAATAAAGAAAATTATTCGGTCATTACTTTTATTTTGTATATGGATAATACAGAATATGATACGAAAGTTGATAAAAGTTTCAGGAAGAAAAATGTTGTTCAAGATACTGAATTTTGATCGAACTTCGTTGTTAAGCGTGCTCAAGCCTTAGGATTGAAGACCATCTATGAAGGTCCCATATCTGTATGGATGAGTTGAAATACATGAAATTTTATTAGATGATGGAATAATATATTAATATTGGATCCTAAAATTTATAAATATGAAGTAACGGATTCAATTCGATAATTCGATTATCGAGAAATTGTAGTAAAAGTCCTAAGTAATTATCGATAAATCGGATCGAGCTAAAATTTTAGAGATAGTTCCATGAACCTTAGAAGAGTCATAAAATAGCATTTTATGGATATTTGGATGTTAAAAAGGTTGGGAAAATTTAAATCGATTGAAATGACATGGAATGGCAATTTTGTGAACAAGTTGATCGGTAAAGGGCATTTTGGTCATTTTGCCCAAAAGGGACATGGAAGGAATTTTGAGATTTCTTTTATTGATGAATAGTGGCTGATTAGAATCCAACTAAGTCTAGTTGGAATGTTAGAAAATGGCAAATTAGAAATATAGATCTAGTTGGAGGGTATTTTTGGAAAGTGGAATTTATTGAATTAAAAATTCATTTTTTCATAATACAAGTGTCTTAAATACATGAAATATGAAGGAATTATCAGAAAAAATGTTCTCCAAAACCCTGGTGAAGAGAAGAAGAAGAGGAAAGAAGAAAAAATTCCAAGCTAGATTTAAGCCCCGAATCTTAGTGTTTAGGTAATCTTTCGAACTACAAAGTTATTCTACTCTTCGAGCTCTATATTTTGATGTAAATAATTCATAGAATACTTGCTTGGTTGATGAGATTTGATGAGGAAGAAATTAGGGTTTATGAACAAATTGGGGCTTTTATGATTTTATGAATCCATGGTTGATTTTAAGTTAGAATCATGCTTGTATGATGTTAGAATCATGTTATTGAGTTGGGATTTAAACCCTACATATTTCGGTTTGTATAGAGAATATTAGGGTTTATGGATTCAAGTCTAAATTATGGTTTGTGATGTTGGATTAATGATCTAGTATGCTTGATTTGTTGTTTGGAAGTAAAACCCTAAGTTAAATACACAGGGACCATTTCGGCAAGCTTCAAATTAAGGGACCAGATCTGATTTTTATGAATTTGATGTGTATTTATGTTGTTAATGATGTTAGAGACGTGAAAATGAAGTTAGAATACTAAACCGACGATTAATCGAATTAGTGACTATTTTGACAATTGTCAAACTTGAATGGTCTATTTGGCAAAGAGGATATGTAGAAGGAGTAAATCTGATTTTTTTAGTTAAAATTATGGAATTAAGGTAGTAATGTTGATTTGAGGACTAATTTGCAAAATTAAGAAGCTTGAATCCTTATACTTGAAATTTGGTGACCATTTCGACAAATCAAGAAAAAAATTAGAGAAGTAAAGGTTTAAGGCTATTTTGATGAAGGATGTAAAGAGAACATATGAATACAAGCTTTATTCTGGTCATTTTAAGTAAAGTGATGGGATTAAATTGACAAGTATAGATATAGGGAGAAGTTAGTGTAAATTAGAAATTATTTATGGAAAGTTATGTTGGAATTTGAATTATGACAGTAAGTTTAAAAATTCGCCATAAATTCTACAAAATGGTTAGATGATGAATTTTATACCATTGTAAAGATTTGTTAGTCTAGTTTCGTTTCCAACAAACGGAAACTGATTTCGAGTTTTGAGTTAAAAGATATGAATTTTTAATCGAATGAAGGTCAAAACAAATTAAAGAGCAATTTCTGCGTGGACAGCTCTGTGACGTGAATGTAAGGAATTTTCATAATTTTTGTACATTTTATTAATTTATTTGGCTTGTACCGTTAGAACCGATATCGAATCTAGTTTCTATAGTATAAAGGAAATTAAGATCCAGTATGTATTATGCTCTGTATAAGTAAATCTTTGAAGGTAGCGCAAGTTGTCAAAAAATGGAATTTGAAACATTTTGTATTTAAATGTTAGTTAGCAAGCTCGTAAGAATTATTGGAAGTTCAAATTGGTCACTAAGGAACATAATGAGTTTTTGAACAGTACAAGGAAGAAAGGAAAATATATGGAAATTTTATATTCGAATGATTACATTAAACATAATGTTTAAGGTATTGTTAGATTTAAATCTAAAAAATATTTTATTGTATTCATGTGATTAATGAAGTGAAGTCCGAATCAAAGAAGGTTCGAGATACTATGAAAGAAATGATCGAACTAGGACTTAGTTAGGCATTGTGTTAAGTGGCCAAGGTGAGTGCATTATTTATGTATATGTTATTTTAAAAAAAAATGCAAGACTTGTGATAAGTCGACCCTAATATAGAAATGATTTACATTGTTTTGAAGCACATTGATTTGATGCATAAAAATAGCAAAGGCAAGTGACATATATTTTATATACGAAAGAAGTTAGGGTATGAATTGACCACTTTGATTATTGATGAATTGAAATGCCCAAGTATTATATTATGAGAGTCCATGGTATAGTTGGATATCCATAGAGTCCTTAGCAGCTGCATCACTCAAGTTATGATATGATTCATGTTTTTGTGACTACGATGGTGTCACATACACCTTGGGGACTCAAGCCCTTGGTGTTCACCCTGGGGATCCATGCCCATAGTGCTAATGGCACTAACGAGGTGCTTTTATGAGGAGCAAAGAGCGTCCTCGAGTACGTACTCATTTACATGTTCACGTTAGACACTCTAGTGTCTTATTCATGTGACTTGAGTACCTTGATCTCATAAAGTATACTTTGGGCAAATTTAAAAGATTAATAAAAGTGCAGGTAATCGAGCTAGTGGGATTGGCAAATTCCGTTATATACTAAGTTTTCTGCAAAGTTTTGGTACTAAGTACAAGAAATAACAGGTTTTTCGTACTCTCTGTATATCTCTGTATTTTCTATAAGATTAGTCTTTTCCTGATTATGTTAAGCTCAATAATATCTGTATTTCTTTTCTTGATATGTTAGGCAAAGAATTAGAATTATGATAAAGTTTGCCATGAAATGCCATAGAAGCTGGTTATATTATGCTATGAGAAGCATGTTGAAGTATGTCAAGTAAACAAGATGAACTTAATACAAATAATTTATCAGTTATACTTAGATAAGCTAGATATAAAAATAAGCCTTGAATTATGTTCATGTCAGTTATTTGATAAGCTTATATACTTTGCCTCACTAAGTGAATACTTAGCTTATGTTGTTCCATACGTAGGTTATTGGAAACTTACCGGAAGAGGAATCAAGCATGTTAATCAAGCTGCAATTTGCCAAACATTAGTAAGACATTCTAATTTATGGTATTCTCTAGCGGGCATGTATCTATTTATTCGTTAGTTGTTTTAAAGGCATGAGTTTGATTAAGAGTCAGATAAATAGTCAGTTTCAAAAATAAAACATAAATATATAAGAACATGATAAGGTACTAGTAATATGATAAACTAGTTTAAGATAGTATAGATGATTAACCATAGAAATATGAATTTTATTTATCGCTTATAGCGTAACAATTTTAAATTCAAGAAAGAGCCTAGGCGGTGTACCTAGTTTTCACCCTGAGTTATATACTTATTTTAATAACTGAATAATATGATTTATAAACCAATTCAGTGTCAAAACTAGCAATATCCAATTAGGCTATGAATACTTCGAAAGTCGAGAAAGGGTTATTTTATAAACTTGTTTTATGTCAGATGTTTTAAATAAAATATACAAGTCTAGAACTCTGTTAAATAATATTGTGACATCCTTAATGTGTATTCGTACTATGAGTATACGTTAAGGGTGTTACAAAAAAAACCATCTCACAAATGTGAAAAAGAAAGCAAACAAAGAAATCCTCACTAGGTAGATTATTTGCACAATTAAGCTCACTCACCCAATCCTAAAACACTTGAGCATATAATGACAATGAAGCTCACAAATGTTGTCTATACAAAATTACAACAATTAAGCTCTAAGACTCTTTTTCAATCATAAACATGTTGGCATGAAGATCATTAGTTGTTCTAGGTGCTTGAAGGGTCCTTTTATCATCCCAAATAAATTCCTAGATGTTGGTGACCGTTGGGGATCAAATTCTAACCAAACATGCCATTCTGCAGCTAAGGATATCAATACTCAGGAAGGAATATCAGTACCGGCCTGATTTGGAAATAGTCGTTGAAGCCAAAATAGTAAGGTGGGTATCGATACCCATGAGGTGGTATCGGTAACTGCATGGTAGTATCGATACTGCTAGGACAGTGTTAGTACCCCTCCTTGAATTTGGAAAATATGTTTTAAGTACGCGTATCAGTACTGAGGGTTTTGTATCGGTACAAGCTTCTCGGTATCGATACCAGGGGTTCGGTATCGGTACCAGGCTTCAGTTTTGACTGTTTTGAGGTTGGAAATCATAAGTTCAAGTCAAAAACGTTTCAAAACCATTTTAAACATATTTTCAAGTTATTTGGACTTTGAATAATTTTTGCAATATTTGAAACAAGTCCAAAAACATTTTTTCAATTATTATATCAAAACAAAAATCCTAACAATCTCTCCCTTTTTGATATAATAAAACCAACTTGAAAAATTGTTTTTGTGATCCTCCCCCCTTGTAAAATAAATTTTGAATAGGAGAATAAAATTCAAAAATAATTAAAGCTCCCCTTATTCATTTGAAAATTCAAAATTTCAAAAACATTCTCCCTCTTTTTGTTATATCAAAAAATGATTCAAACTTGTTTTGAAAACTTTTATGACCCATAACAATGGAGATTTTAAAAGAAACTTTGACAAAAATAAGAAATTTGTTTAAAATAGGCTCCCCCTTACTCAAGCATCACATGAATGTAAGTCCAACATATATGATTAACTAGTTGAATTAAAATAAATAAATCAAATTTAAAAGAAAATAAATTCACCTAATTTTACCACTTGAACCAAAGGTAGGATGTGAAGCCTTCCTTCTTCAAGTGATCTTCATTGTGTGTATAGAGCTCCCCCTTAATTTAATCACTTGTCGATCATGCTCCATCACACCTAAAATGACACAATCATTTGATTTTTGGTATACAAATTGCTTTGGATCCATAGGCATTAGTAGCACAAACTTTAGTCCCCTTAGGAATCCATTTTTCAATTTCATCATTTTTACTTGAAGTAATTAGTCCTTTTGAGATCCAAATACTTCAAAAACATTTTCCATTAAAAAATCTAGGGGCACTAGATTGTCTTTGATAAAAATTGATTTTCCAAAATTGTTTTTCTTTTCTAATTCCTTGGAAATCAAATCTTTTTCTTTCTTAAGATCATCCACCTCATTTTGATGATCTTTTTCAACCTTTTGAAGCAAATTTTGCATATTTAAATCTTTTTGCTCAAAATCCTTCATTTTTGCTTCAAATTCCAAATTGGTTTTAGAAAGCAAATCATTTTCGATTTTCAAATTTGAAATTAACTTTTTATTTTTCCAATTCATCGTAGGCTTCTTGTAACTCATCAAATGTATAGGAATTTGAACTAGATGAGTTAGAATTTACCTCACCCTCTTGGAGGGCCATAAAGCTTAAGTGGGCTACTTAATCTTCATTTGTGGAGTCTTTATCACTCTATGTTGCCACATATGCTTTCTTTGAAGATGATCTTTTTTTGTTGGAATGAGGACAATCATATTTGGTGTGCCTCGTCTTCTTGCGTTCGGAGCACTTGGGGGGATAATTCATCTTCTTCTTTAATTCACGCTTGGATTCTTCTATTTCTCTCTTCATGAATCGGGCAAACTCCTTGAAGAGATATGCCATCTATTCATCCTCACTTTACTCCTCACTTGAATCTTCTTGATGTCTTGTGGAGGATTGAAGAGCAATGATGTTTACATCAACTCCTTGCTCTTTGATCTTCTTCTCCTTCTCCATTCTCAAGTGTTGAAACATCAATTCATGGGTAAGAAGAGACCCAATTAGCTCATCAAGCTTGAGCTCCTTTAAGTTCTTGGCTTCAATGATAGCCGTCTTCTTAATCTCCCATGATTTGGGAATTGAGTAAATCAACTTTCGAATGAATTTGTCTTCTGAAATCTCCTCTCCAAGATCTCTGAGTTCATTGCAATTGTGGAGAAATGGTCAAACATACTCTTGATGCCTTTTTCTGAGTTCATCTTGAAGTTTTCGTAGTTGAGATTGAGTAGACCAATCTTTGTCACTTTCACCTCATTTGTACCTTCATGGATCACTTTAAGCTTGTCCCAAACCTTCTTGGTACTTTCACAAGAAGAAGCCTTTGCATATTCTTCCGGGCCTAATGTGTAACACCCCAGTTTTGGGCTTTGATGGTTTAAAGGTTGGTTCGAAGGTTCGATGGACTGGTATTAGAGGTTCGAGTTAGTTTCGGGATTAAATATTTTTAAAGGTGATCAAATATGGAAAAATGTTGTAAAATCATTATTTAATATAATAATGATTGTGGTAAAATCAAATTTGGAAAATGGGCTTTGGAAGAGTGACATTTTGCCTGGTGACCAAAATACAACTTTTGAAAACTATTTTAAAGGGGACTGTTTTGTAAAGAGTCAAAACTTTGAATCTTTAAGGAGCTATTTTACCATTTGGTCTAATTTGAGTTTTCTCTTAATTAGGATCATTTTTAAAAGAGTTTTAATTAAGGGAATTAAAAGGATTTAGTTAAAGAGGTGGTTATTTTTCTAAATCACATATTGACGTGACTTTCTTTCTCTCATATTTTCTCTCAAATTACTCTCAACCAAGCACTTTTTTTCTTATCAGAGATTTACGGTAATGATTTTAATTTCATAACTCTTTGATTTGCTGAATGATTCTTCAACTTGTTTTCCAAAATCTTATTGAATATCTTTGTTTTCCAAGAGGAAAACATCCAATTAAGGGGAAACTCACTCATTGGAGGTAAGGTTCGTTCTTCTTCTCTAATGAAAGGTTCTTTACTAAAATTCCCAAGTTTTTGACTCTTTATATATGTTTTCTAATGGGATTTAATTGATTAATTATGGAATTTTGCTTAATAGAGGTTTAATTGATGAAATATTGTGATTTTAAAATTGGATCTATTTTTCCAGTGTTGAGGATTGATTTTAATCTTATTTTAGATGTAATATAATGTGGATGGGGATAAGTTGGTTTTAATAATGGAATCCCAAAATTGGCTGAATCTCTAATAGTTAAGGTTGTTAGTTAAGGGCTTTTATGATGATTTTGGTGTTTAATCATTGCTGGAAGTAAAAGGATGTTGGGAAAGGGTTTTTAGATGTTAATTGATGAAGTTTAATGGTTTGAATTGTTACATTATGGCTGGGTTAAGTTTTGGAAGGGTTTGATGATGTTTTTGATATGTTTCGGATGGTTGTTGAATGGGCAACTTGAGAGTTGCAGGAGATTGCTGTTAGGCAATGGATTGAATAAATATTAATGCATTTTCCCTCTGGTTTTATGTTGTTAAAACATGGGATAATCAAGGCGATGAAGTTATTCTAGGTTGAATGCATATTAATGGTTTGAATGCATATTAATGCATTTTCTCTCTGGTTTAAATGCATATTAATACATTTTCCCTCTGGTTGTTGAGTTAATGTTTTGGTGTTAAACATGGTTTAATTTACTACTGTAAATGCATGGTTATCAACACATATGCAATGGATTTTATGTATATAAATTCTAGTGAGCATTGGTTTTCATTCCCTTAGTAATTCAAGAGATTGAATTTCCAGCAAATTTAATGGAGCTACCATTCCATGAATTTGAGATTATCTTGGGAATGGACTGCCTATCTGCATATGATGCAGATGTTAAATGTAAAAAGAAGCAAACAGTACTTCAAGGACCTGATGGTTCTAAGGTGGTTGTAGTGGGAGAAAGAAATGATTTCCTAAACTCAGTAATCTCTGCAGCGATGGCTCAGAGGATGTTAAATAATGGATGTGAAACATATTTAGCTAATGTGGTGGATACGCAAGCATCAAACAAGAAATTGGAAGATATCCCAACTGTGCGAGAATTTCTAGATGTATTTCCAGATGAGTTGCCAGGGTTACCTCTAGATAGAGAGGTACAATTTGGAATAAATGTGTACCCCGGAACAGAGCTGGTATCGATGACACCTTATAGGATGGCGCCAACAGAATTAAGGGAGCTGAAAGCTCAATTACAAGAGTTATTAGATCGAAGTTATATTCGACCAAGTGTGTCGCCATGGGGAGCCCCAATATTATTCGTAAAGAATAAGGATGGATCTTTACGATTGTCTATAGATTATCGATAACTGAATAAGGTGACAATAAAGAATAAGTATCTGTTGCCAAGAATTGAAGATGTATTTGATCAGCTCAGAGGTGTTGTTGTGTTTTCAAAGATCGATCTTCAATTAGGCTATTATTAGCTAAAAGTTAAGGAAAAGATATACCAAAGACAACATTCAAGACTTGTTATGGACACTACGAGTTTTTAGTAATGCCATTTGGACTCACAAACGCCCCTACCGCATTATGGATTTGATGAATAGGGTGTTTCAACCCTACTTGGACCAATTTGTGGTGGTATTTATAGATGATATCTTGGTATACTCTAAGACTAAAGATGATCACAATCGACATCTCTGAGTGGTATTACAGACATTAAGAGATAAGCAGCTTTATATGAAGTTTTCCAAATATGAATTCTGGCTACTGTTGAATGGGAAGCACCAAAGAGTGTCTTAGAAGTCAGAAGTTTCTTGTGATTAGCTGGATACTATCGACAATTTGTCCAAAATTTCTCTATCATCGCCATGCCACTTACTCGGCTATTAAGGAAAGGTGTTTCTTTTATATGGACAGAGAAATGTCAAGAGAGTTTTGAAAGACTAAAGAAAGTTTTGACAGAGGCACTAGTATTAATTCAACCAGAGCTGGGAAAATAGTACATTCTGTATAGTGATGCATCCCATAATGGTTTGGGTTGTGTATTAATGCAAGAAGGACGCGTTGTAGCTTATGCATCGCGACAACTCAAAACTCATGAAAATAATTATCCGACCCATGACTTGGAGATGGCAGAATGATGTTTGCACTGGAAATTTTGAGACATTATTTATATGGTGAAAAGTGACATATCTACACTGATCGCAAAAGTTTGAAATATTTGATGACACAACGAGATCTGAATCTAAGACAATGAAGATGGGTCGAGTTTTTAAAGGATTTCAACGTGATTATTGATTATCACCCTGGAAAGGCTAACGTGGTAGCCAATGCTCTTAGCCAAAAACATTTTCTGTTCTACGCGCAATGAATGCACAACTATCTTTGGGACAAGATGGTTCTTTAGCAGTAGAGTTTCAGCTTAAACCAACTTTTCTGGATTGGATTAAAGATTTACATCTTTTGGATGAAGAATGCTTTCAAAAGAGGAAACAAGCTGAATCTGGGGAAGCGCAAAACTATGAAATCAAGTCTGATGGTTGTTTATACTATTCAAGAAAAATTTATATTCCTGAGAATGGTGAATTGAAGAAAGAGATTTTAACAGAAGCTATCTATTTCCCATTAACTATGCACCCAGGAAGTAATAAGACGTATCAATATTTGAAAACCTGCTATTGGTAGCCGAGAATGAAAAGAGAAATCTCAGAGTTTGTAGCAGAATGTCTAACATGTCAACAAGTTAAAGCAGAGCATCAAGTACCTTCTAGACTGTTACAACCTATCTTCATCCCTCAGTGGAAATGGGAAAAAGTGACTATGCATTTTGTAATATGGCTACCAGTTACGCCCAGTAAAAAGGATTCAATATGGGTCATTGTGGATCGTTTATCGACGTCTGCACATTTTATTCCAATTCTTGTGGATTATTCAATGGATAAGTATGTAGAATTGTATACCAGAGAAATAGTACGACTACATGGTGTCCCAGTATCGATTGTATCAGATAGAGACCCGAGGTTTACTTCGAGGTTTTGGGGAGCATTACACGAGGCTCTAGGTACTAAATTGAATTTTAGTACTACATTCCATCCACAAACAGGCGGGCAGTCAGAATGAATGATCCAGATTTTAGAAGACATGTTGCGAGCTTGCATTATTGAGTTCACTGGATCATGGGAAAGGTATTTGCCATTAGCTAAATTCGCATATAACAACAGTTACCAGACAAGCATCAAAATGGCACCATTTGAAGCACTTTACGAGCAAAAGTGCAGAACTCCTCTTAATTGGTTCAAATTACAGGATCGAAATGTTCTTAATGACACAACAACAGGTGGGATTGATTTAACCCCATAAATGGAAGATAAGGTGAAGATTATTCATAATAATCTCAAAGTAACCGTAGATTGACAAAAAATATATGCAGACAAAAAAAGAAAGGATGTTGAATTTGAAGATAGAGATAAAGTATTCCTGAAGGTCTCACCTTGGAAGAAAGTACTACGTTTTGGTCGAAAAGGGAAACTAAGTCCCAGATTTATTGAACCTTATGAAATTCTCAAAAGAGTTGGACCAGTGGCTTATCAACTTGCCTTACCTCCAGAGATGAGCAAGATCCATGATGTATTTCATGTATCTATGCTGCGAAGGTATCGATCAGATCCCTCACATGTTATCACTCCATAAGAGATTGAATTGCAACCTGATTTAACATATGAAGAAGAACCCGTAGAGATTTTATCTTATGGAGTCAAAGAATTGAGAAATAAGATAATTTCATTGGTCCAAGTCCTTTGGAGGAACCACAAAGTGGAAGAGGCAACTTGGGAGACCGAGGAGAAAATGAGAAAGCATTGCCTGAAACTATTTAAATTAGGTACATTTTAAAATTCGAGGGCAAATTTTCTTAAGGGGAGAATTGTAATATCCAAAAATTTGCTAAGTTGTTTAAGAGTCATTTAGTACTAAGAGAAGGGCTTAAAAGCTAACTTAGTGACTACAATGACAAAAATATAAAAGTTAGGATTTCTTTAAGTGTGGATTCTAGGAAAGGAGTTTCTGAGAATTAAGAGTATCGTGTGATAAAGAGCAAGCAAAATAGGCTACTTGCGAACTTTGGTTGAAATCCGATGAGAAAAGTATAGGCACCTGATGGAATATTTTAATTGCACAGAAAAGTAGTACATGTTACAGGAAGTTGATCTATATAATTAGATTTCTGGTATGGGATAGAAATCTATTTTTGATCAAACGATTAGGGGATAATCAGATACTTGATTCGAATAAAAATGCAGTATAAGATATCGAATTTCGATCGAAATGCAAGGTTAAGCGTGCTTAGGGCATAGGATGGATGACCTATTAGAAAGGTCTCATGTCAGTACTTGAGACTGATAAAAAGGAATGAGTTCAAGTTAATATTATTCGTATTGATATCTAATAAAGGATTATTAAGAGAATCTTATCCGATAAATATTTTGGGTAAATTATCAGTATATTAGACCGAGTCAAAATTTCAAGATTTTAATTTTTTTTACAAAATTATGGAATATTTTGTATATCAACCATATTTATTTATGGAAATTAGAAATATGAGAAATTCAGATTTGATCCAATAGTTCGAAAAATAGAAAATCGTAGTAAGTGATTATTAGGTAATCAGATCGAATTGGAATTTTAAAGACAGTTCTATAAGCCATAGAAAATTCATAAAATATTATTTTATGAATATTTTAATATTTCTAGTTGGATTTTAACTAGATTTAGTTCTACTTTTACATAATGGCAAATTAGAAAATAGAATTTAGTTGGAGGGTTATTTGAACTTAAGTAATTAAATGAATTTAATATTCATTTAATTAGGTACACATGGCATAAATAAGATAAAAATACGAACAAAAATATGTTCATCTTCTCTCCTCCAATTCGAAAACATCAAGGAAGAAAAGGAAAAAATACACAAATTTTTTCCTAGGCAATTTGAAGGCTCCAAAGTTAGAATCAAGGTATGTTGCTTTGAAAAAAATGATCTATGCTTAATGCTCTTTCTATTTATAGTAATTCTGCATGGTAATTTGAAGATTTGTTCATGTTATTGATGAGAGAGAAAATAGGGTTCATGTTCTATGTTGAGATTGAAGCTTGATTTAAGTAAATCAAGTGTTGTAGAGTTGAAATCAAGGTTATATTTAGATCAATTTCATGTTTGAAGACATAAACCCTAACCCTAGAATTTGGGATTTTACTTAGAGTTTTGAAATTAAGGATGAATATGGAAGATTTTTGATTCTACAAGCTTGATTTTGATGTTAGAATGAAAAATCCTCAACTAGTCTTCTAAGTGACTATTTTGGCATACTTGATAAATTAGGGAAAATATTGTGAAAGTTATTCTAGTGGTGGATTTAAAGAGATTATGAAATTACAAGCTTGATTATGGCATTAGGACTAAAATAAAGTCCTTCAAAAGTTTATACACCCAATTTGCCATGTAGAAAGAATTTGGGGTTATAAGTGTTAATTTTTGGAAATGAAGAATATATGTTGGACAAGTTATTTTGAGCATATTAGAATGTCGTTTGAATGAAAAACAACCATGGGAAGGTTTAGTGATCAATTCGGCCAAGACCTAAAATAGAATGAAAATTTTGAGAAGCATTGTAAAAATGTTGGATTGATTAATTAGTACAAGTTTGCAAACTTTTGGGTGGAATTAGTCACTAAAATGTCACTTTAAAAAAAGTTAGTAGATTGAAGGGCATTGAGTAAAAGTTAGTGGAAAAATGATAGAATTATGGAGTAATTGTGATTCGAGCTTGAATAATTGCAAAAAGGTGCAAAATGGTCACTAGGGACCAAAATGGACTATTTGGCTACTAAGGGAAATTTTAGGAAACTTTTTATATTGGAATAATTATACCAATATTTTATAGTTAAGAAGTGTTAGATAAAAATTTAACATGTATGTTATTGTATATGTTCGATGGGTAAATTTGTAGCATTTGAGCAGGACAAGGAAACACGAGATAAAAGATGCAAGGAAAAAGTAGTAGACTAGCTTAGTGAGGCCTAGTATTTTGCATAGCCCAGGTGAGTGCATTATACGCATGTATGACATGTTACAAATAGGACGACTTGCGATAAGTCGACCTTGATATTAATGAAAATGTATGTTAATCAAAGTTATGAAAATGGTATGAAATATTAAATGGCATAATGGTTTATCTAAGATAAATCAAATTTTAGATTTTGGGTATGAACTGCCCATTATCGAATTATGGATAATAGTATTGATGGATCGGATATTGAATATGAAAATATTATATTGCTATGCCGGAGTACTAGTGTAAGAGTCTTTGGTATAGTTGGATATCCATAGAGTCTTAGCAGCAGTGTCCTAGCACTACGGTACGTTTCAGACACTTCGGTGTCGACATAGACGCTACAACGTTGTTCAGACACTTCGGTGTTGTTAGCACAAAATGTGCGATTATGAGGAGTAAAGAGCGTCCTCGAGTGCGTACTCATCTCAATCGCTTCGGCCATGCAGACGTTACGGCGTCGTAGACACTATGGTGTCGTGATGACTTGTATACCATAGGTTCACATGAAGTTGTACTTTGGGCTATAATACAGGAAATGGTTTTATGCAAGTAAATAGGCCAATATGTCTATCGTATTTAATACTGATAAAGTAAGAATGATACTATGACTTTGAATATTTATACAAGCAACCATGATTCATTGAAATAAATTAGTTTCTCATTTACCGTGATAAATGATGAAATGTTATAATTACATGGAGAATCGCTTGCCATTTTGCAGGGATTGTGATATTTATGTTATTGATATATATTGTTATATTTATGCCTCACTAAGTTATACTTAAAGTGTGTTTCGTAATACACGTAGGTTGATCGGGCTAGTATTATCGAAGAAGGAGCTGCACTATTGGAAATCGAGTTATTGCTTATAAGAAATAGTATGTACACTTTCATCCTAGTTTAGTGGCATGTACTTGAATTTTAAATTTGCAGTTGTTTTGTGTTACTAAACTTATAAGTTAGTTTACTTATTTTTAAGTGGGCTTGTAATCTAAGTATTACTGATGAATAGTATGTTTTAAACTCTTAGTAAATGGGATTTGGTATAATTATTACATAGTTAAAGCTAATCGAGTAGCGATTTTAAAATCAAGAAAGGGTCTAGACAACAAATATAATTTTCACCATGAATTATATTTTCATTTTAATAACTGCTTAAAGTATTTTATAATCCAATTCAGGGTTGAAACTAGGTGACTTTAGATAGATTTGTAATTTATCGAAAACCGAGAAAGGGTTGTTTAATCAAATTAGTTTTGCATAAAAAAATTACAAGTCTGAAAATCAGTGTAAATTAGTTAGTAACATCTTTAATTTTTATTTGAATATCGAATATACGTTGAGGGTGTTACATGGACACAAAGATTTTAAAGTGGTTTGAGCTTCTAACCAATCTCTACATCCACTACCTTAGCTTCCCCACTAAGGATTTCCAAATTCACTATGAATTTCTTCCATTTTACCGGTTTAAAGGATAACTGTTACAACCACTTGACCTATGCACAATTAAGAAAAAAAAGTAAACAAAGAAATCCTCACTAGGTAGATTGTTTGCACAATTAAGCTCACTCACCCAATCCTAAAACACTTGAGCATATAATGACAATGAAGCTCACAAGTGTTGTCTATAGAAAAATTACAACAATTAAGCTCTAAGACTCTTTTTCAATCATAGACATGTTGGCATGAAGATCATTAGTTGTTCCAGGTGCTTGAAGGGTCCTTTTATCCTCACAAATGAGTTCTTAGCCGTTGGTAACCGTTGAGGATGAATTGGAGCCGCTAGGGATCAAATTCCAACCAAATGTGTTATTTTGCATCTAAGGGTATTAATAAGTGTGTAAAAGTACTATTTTTCTTGCCATTTTTACTCATATTATTGTTAGACTTAGGCTCGTTTTAGTTGCATTGACAGGCATTCATGAATAGTTTCCTAGTTTCCTTGGTCATTGAGCTTGGTATTACATTTTGTTGGTTTTTGTGGAAAATTTACTGCTGGTTTGCTCTATTTTGTACAGGACAGGGTTGTCGTGGCATGTAAGGAGAACACTGAAGGGTTGCTGAAGCTGATTGTCACGGCATATCTAGATAAATACAACATTATCCACAGAATTATCTAGAATGCAGATGATAAATCCCATATTCAAATTTCAAACTTCCGATCAGATAAGGATAAGATCTCCATGAATTTCAAATGCATTCAAACCCTTTTCCTTATCTATTTAAGGGGATCGAATCAACAAAAAAAGGAGGAGAAGGAATTGGGAGAGATCAAGATCGTAAAGAATTCCTCGCGCGCTCTTCTTCTTCATTTTTATTTTATGTGATCCATATCTGGGAGTAAATCTTTTGTAGCCATGAACTGATTTAAATTGGCTGGGGTTATGGGTTTTGGGTGTGATAAACGATTGGATGGTTTTAGGTTTTTTATTTCAATAAATTTTGAAGTTTGTTCATTATTGGATTCTTAACTTTCAACTTGAGATAATTGAGAGAGGATCTCGAGTGTTACCCATTTATTTATGCTCGGAAGAGATAGATTCACGAAACGAGTGAACATAATTCTCATTTGAACAAATCGTTGGTGGGAACTAATCCACCTTAGGAATAAGGTTTGAATTTCAGCGGCTAAGAGAAATGTAAGATCGGTGGATGCTCACCCAAGGTTAACGCAGAGATGTATCACCAAGGCATGCACAATCTACCAGTTCTTCTATTAGGGATAACACGAAGACATTGAAGAACATTTCAACGAACTTTGAAGGAGGAAACCCAGTTGCAAGGCAATCTATCTAGACTTAGTTGCCACAGCAATTGTATTGCCTCAGTAATCAATTGCCTTGACAATCCATTCAGAAATTGCACCACTACTCATAACTTGGCCTATTCTCTTAATCGATTACACTTCCTATTTATTTTACTTGTTTAGCTTATTTTATTTGTTATTTATCACCACTTATCACTTCTAATATTATTCTCTTTTAGTGCAAGAAGCTAAAAATTGGAGTTCCACTAATCCATGTGGAGACGATCTTTACTATTACGACGTGTATACTTGCACCGTTTGCATTGCACTTAAAACACGTAACAAGTTTTTGGCGTTGTTGTCGAGGATTGCAGTAGCGATGTTATTTTTAATTTCTTGCATTTTTTCTTTTATTTTTTTATTTAATTATTTTTTATTTTATTTGTTTCAAGTGGCTAACAATCTTGGTTTTGCATTTGTGTATGACCAAGGCAAGACCGACAGCAGAAGAATACCCGCTTGAACCTGAGATTGAACGAGTTCTCCATCGAAGAAGAAGAGAGCTAAGAGCAGCTATGGAAGATCCTGTTAATCCACTTGGTGATCCAACTACACTAGGCATTTAGCTTGTCGCGGAAAAAGATAACCCAGCTATAGTTGAGCAACCATCTCGTGTGCAGAATAGACCCATCCGAGATCACTTATTACCAGACCTTGGTGATCTCAATTCAGGAATTGCTACTCCTAAGATTCAAGCTGCACACTTCGAATTGAAGCCAGTGGTGTTTAATATGCTCAGTTCGATTGGGCAATTTGGTGGCTCAGCAACTGAGGATGCATGTAACATCCCAAAAGTTGGCCTAGAAGTACATTGCTAATTCGAAAGCAATTTAAATGATTTGTTCCATTTATGAATTTGATTTTATTAAGAGATTAGGGCTGAATTGAAAGGAAATGAAAGAAGGATAACCTATTTCTAAGTGACTAAATCGAGTGATGCATTAAATTAAATGTTTTCATGCTAAAATGAAAGAAAGGTAAGGTCTAGGACACATGTGTTGTTGGAGGGGACATGTGTTGGAGGGGATCGGTCATGGATGAAAACCATTTCATCATCTTCTTCCTGCCTTAGCCGTACCATCTAAATGAAGTGAGAGAAAGTTGAAATTTGCCATAGATGATTAAGGGATTAGTTTAGTTGCTTCAAGCTTCTAAATCTTTGCTCGAGTAGTTCAAAACAAGGGTAAGCATTCTCTCCCTACTTCTAATTTAGAATTTAAAATTTGAAATTTGATTATGTATTCATAGTGAAATTCTTGGCCAATCGAATACTGTTTTTGATGAGATTGAATGCTATCTGATTCTTACACTATAACTAAAATGCTAAACTTGTTTAATTATGATTTGTGGCTGAATCAAATGGTACATAAACATGATTGTCATGTAGTTGTAAGTGATGAGTTGCTGTTATGAAACTCTATTGTAGTGGATTGAAAAGGAATTGGTTGCTCGACTTGATTTTTGAATGATTTGAACATACGATATATATTTGAAACTTGAAAGTGGTCACTTTGCTTGATGATTGAAAATTTGTGAGGTGTTATGAACTAAAGCAGCTTGTTATAGGACTGTTCGAATGTCTAAACCTGTAAAAGTTAGTATAATGCAAATTGAGAAATTAATTAGAAAGAAAAGTGAAAACAAATGCTCGATTTCTTCTTCTTGATTTTGCCTATTCAAGTAATGGTATATATGTATGATAATGATATATGATGCTTGATCATTGTATCATGAATGAAATTCACGTGAATACTTACTTGAATTGTATTGTCTTGATCATGAAAACGTGAATTGCAAAGTGTAGAGCTAAGGCTCAATTGGCCTAAGGGCTGTGTATATGAACATGATCTTGTAATGTATCACTTGAATTGATCCTTGAATAAGCTATTGCTTGAAATAAACATCTAATACTTGAATAAGTGATTCATAATTGAACAAAGCCTTGGTTGTTAGTGGTCATAGGTAGAAGGGCATGCCTTAGAGTCTAGAGCTCATTGTGTCAGGGTGGACTACGGTCCAGGGCTAAGGCCCCTAATTGGCGACAGATGTAGGGTACATATGTGTGGTCTTTGGCGACAGTAGAAGGGTTGACCAGTGCTACGGCACATCATGTGGCGACAGTTGGTTGGAGACTCGATTACCTGGACAACTAAATACCAAGGGCATAAACTAAAGAAAGCAAATGAGAAATAATTAAAGAATAAAGCTTACATGATACTTGAATTACATGGTACTCGAATTACATGGTACTTGAGATTACTTGATTCTTGAATTACTTGATACATGAATTACTTGATTCTTGAACTACTTGATATGCAAGCTTGGATTACTCAAATTTCTTGACATGTAATGCTTGATTCTTGACATGGAACTCTTGAAATGATAATTGCTTATGCTTGAACCTTGTATTGAATAATTTGCTACTTGGATTACTTGATATGTATTCTTGAAAAGACAAACATGTAAACTTGAACTAATATGTACTTGACTTGAATGGAAATGTGTATATTGCTCAAGTATGCTAATTGGCTTGAAATAAAGATTGAGCAAAGCTTGAATTGAATTGCTTCCAACTTGGACTAAACATTAGTTAAGTGATATATGTCTTGTAAATTGGTTAGAACCAGTTGCTACCTCACTAAGTACATATCTTGTACTAATTACTCTTGTTTTCATTCTTCTCAACCACGGGATAAAGGATTTGATCGTTGCTTGATCCTGAAGCCTGATTTCTTGAGTTCAAAGCAAGACACAAGCATAGCTAAAGTATGGACATACTTGTTTTGTACTCCCCTAGTTGGTGGCACTTAGTTGTATATAATGTCTAGTGCATGCATTTTGAACACTTGAAACTTGTATATGTATATATGTCTTGAATGGGCCTATCATGTTATGAACCTGGTGGTTAATGTAAATTAAATAATGAACTCTAATTCTATGTAATGGAAATGTATCTTGCTACGCATATAAGTATTGATATGTGTCTAATGAATGTTCAAAGTCATTTGACCTAGACCATTATGCCTATTCGAATGACTTGTATAATGTGATAATTACTTGTGTGATCATAAATTGTTGTAGTATTTTTTTAAGATTGAATGGTAAATGCTGAATGGTAAGGATGGCATATGCTTGCTTGGAATCAAGGTATATACTTTTGATCATGTTTAATAAGTTAAGTATGTAATGTCACATGTATCAAGAGAAAATAATGAAATGAAGCATGTTTGCTTATTTAGGTTTTGAAAGATGATGATTGTATGATAATGTTAATTGAAATTTTTTGTAACCTATAATGTATGTAATTAAGATTGCTTACATGTTAAGTAATGTATGTTTGGTTACTTGCTAGTTAAGTAACTCATCTAATAGGGATGAGTTAGCCTATCCTTGTTTGTTCATGCTTGTATTATTCCTTGGTAACGCTCCCGAACTGGTTTCCTGCCAACCCCGGTAGGGGGTGTTACATTTTATTGGTAATCAGAGCTTTTTAATTGGTTCTAGGACTAAACCAGGCTCTCTTGCATCATATAGGATACTTGTGCCACCTAGGAGACTTGTATTGTATAGCTTGTGTCTTTGCTTAACTAAACCAAATTCCTAATTGTTCTATTTGAACATATAATGCCTAAAAACGGCTTGGACGAGATGATAAAAGTTCTGTAGGCTCCTTGAATGAAGGAGATAGTGTGAGGATGGAGTAGAATCCTCCACAACAACAAGCTGAACCTAGAGCGCAAGCTCAACCTTGATTGAAAAGTTGAACTTAAAGCCTGAAATTGCAAAACAAAGCCTTGTAGTTTCGAACCCAATAGGGGGAATTACGAACATAAGCCTTATATGTAGAAATTGTACTCTATTCATTCGAAATGTACATTTTCTTGTTGATCTATAAGTGCTACCAACTTGTGATTTCGAACTAGTACTAGGACTAGATTGGTTAAGCAAGCATGAAGCCTGGGTAGATTGCCTAAATAGGAGACTTTAACCCCAGAGTTTAGGAAAGGAATCAATTATTCTAATTGACAAGAAACCGGCCTCAGTCTTTGCTACTATGGTCCTATAAGATGAACTTGAATTCGGCTTACCTAGTGTGCCTATTGTATCTGAATATCTCGATGTTTTTCTCAAGGAACTCATCGGTCTCCCTCCAACTAGAGAAGTAGAGTTCGGGATCGATGTCCAACCTAGAACAACTCCAGTGTCCATCACACCTTTTCGAATGACACCAGTTGAGTTGAAAGAACTCAAGAAGCAACTCCAAGAGCTACAAGAAGAAAGACGGGACTATGAGACTCTGTATTGACTACATACAATTGAACAAGCTTACAATCAAGAATCGATATCCTCTCCCAAGGATTAAAGATCTTTTCGATCAACTCAAAGATGCTGCAGTAGTCTCAAAGATCGATCTACAATTGGGATACTACCAAATGAGGGTAAAAGAAGGGGATGTACCCAAGATAGCCTTTCGTACTCGATATGGCCAATTTGAATTCCTTGTAATGCCCTTTCGGGTTAACGAATGCTCTGGCTGCTTTCATGGATCTCATGAACCGTGTATTCAAGCCCTATCTTGACAAGTTCGTAGTCGTCTTCATTGATGACTTTCTAGTGTATTCTTAGAGTAAGAAAGAACATTCCGAACACCTTCAAATCGTATTGCAAACTCTTCGAGAATGTTAATTGTTTGCAAAGTTCTCTAAATATGAATTTTGGCTATCAAAAATGTCGTTTCTTGGACATGTTATCTCGGCGTAAGGGATTAAAGTAGATCCAAGGAATATTCAATCTATCCTGGATTGAAGACCTCTGAGGAATGTTGGTGAGGTCAGAAGCTTTCTCGGTTTAGCCAAGTATTATCGACGTTTTGTTAAGGGATTCTCATCCATTACCGCAAGTTTGACTAAGCTAACCCACTAAGATACACCCTTTATTTGGTCAGAGAACCAACAATGAAGCTTCGATCAGCTTAAACAAGCCCTGACTCATGCTCTGGTTCTCATCCAACCAGTATCGGGCAAGGAGTACACTGTTTACAGTGATGCATCTCATTTGGGACTAGGATGTGTCCTAATGCAAGATGGAAACGTGATAGTTTATGCTTCAAGGTAACTAAAACCACACGAGTAAAACTACCCTACACACGATCTAGAATTGGCAGTTATCGTGTTTGCACTCAAAGTCTGGAGAAATTACTTGTACGGGGAGAAATGCAACTTGTTCACAGACCACAAGAGCCTGAAATTCCTCCTAACTCAGAAAGACTTGAACTTGAGTCAATGGAGATGGCTAGAGTTATTTAAAGATTATGATTTGGTTATCGACTACCATCCGAAGAAAGCAAACGTGGTTGTTGATGCCCTTAGTCACAAACCATACTAGAGTAAACCCTTAAACCTAAATCCTAGAATAATTCATCAAAGGAATATTTCGAATTAGACCTTTCTTGACTTGCAAGTAACCATTCGAATTAGACTTTTCTTGACTTACAAGTAACTATTTGAAAATCTTTCTTAATGATCTTTTCCATTCGTTTATAGCTTCCTTGGCTATCAATGCTCATTTCCGTTTATCCAAAGGACGAAAATTCTTGTCTGAACTTTAAGTTCAATCTAGTCTAATCTCGAGAATCAAATAACTCCAACAAATTGATCCAGAACTTCAGAAGATCATGTCCAAGTTAGACTCTGAGTCTAACTCTAACTTCTCCCTCAAGTCGAATGGACTCCTCTATTTCAAGGATAGAGTATGTGTTCCTAACAATGAAGAACTAAGACACGAGATGTTACAAGAAGCTCCCCAAAGATCTTTCTCGATTCACCATGGATCGATTAAGATGTACAAGGACCTAAAACCACTATACTGGTGACCATGCATGAAATCGGCTATCACAGACTTTGTTTCCAAGTGCTTAACTTGTTAGAAGGTCAAAGACGAGCATCAAGTCCCCACTGGATTTCTCCAACCAATCGAATTCCCTCAGTGGAAATGGGATTGGATTATAATGGACTTCGTTACTGGTCTTCCTTCCACTCCAAGAAAGAATGATGTTGTGTGGGTGATTGTAGATAGATTCAAAAAGTCTACTCATTTCATACCTGTTCGAATGAACATGAGCTTGGAAACCTTAGCCGAGCTATACATTCGTGAAGTGATTCGATTACACGGTGTACCCACAGCTATAATCTCTGATCGAGACCTTAGATTTGCCTCCCGATTTTGGAATTCCTTGCAAAAAGCCCTTGGAACCAAAGTGCATTTGAGCACAGCCTTTCATCCTTAATTAGATAGACAATCTGAAATAATCATACAAGTACTTGGAGATGTGTTACGTGCTCGTGTTATAGATTTTGGAAAGAACTGGAAAAAATCTCTACCCCTGGTAGAGTTTGCTTACAATAATAGCTACCAGACATCTATCCAGATGGGCTCCCTTCGAAGCTCTATACAAAAGAAAATGTAGGACTCCCTTGTGCTGGTCTGAATTGGGAGAAAACAAGGTTTTGGTACCTCAATTACTTAGAGAAATCAAAGAACAAGTGAAGATCATACATGATCGATTGAAGCAAGCCTTTGATAGACAAAAAGCATATGCAGACTTGAAAATAAGAGACATCCAATACAATGTTGGAGACAAGGCCTTCCTGAAAGTGTCCCCTTGGAAGAAAGTCTTTCGGTTTGGAAGAAAAGGGAAACTCAGTCCCCAATTCATTGGTCCTTTTGAAATCATTGTAAAGATAGGGTCAATGGCCTATCGATTAGCTCTTCCTAGTGAATTTGACAAGATTGACAATGTCTTTCATGTATCTATGCTCCGAAGATATCGATCTGACCCATCCCATGTCCTTGAACCTGAAGAAGTAGAGTTAAATCCTGACTTATCATATGAGGAAGAGCCAATACGAATACTTGACGAAGAAGTTAGAAGACTCCGAAACATGAATGTTCCCTTGGTGAAAGTGTTATGGATAAATCATAAAATAGAAGAGGCAACTTGGGAACCTGAGGCTACAATGAGAGATCAATATCCTCACTTGTTCAACTTAAGGGGGGAGAATCGTAACATCCCAAAAGTTGGCCTAGAAGTACATTGCTAATTCGAATACAATTTAAATGATTTGTTCCATTTATGAATTTGATCTTATTAAGGGATTAGGGATGACTTAAAGGAAATGAAAGAAGGATAACCTATTTCTAAGCGACTAAATCGGGTGATGCATTAAATTAAATGTTTGCATGCTAAAATGAAAGAAAGGTAAGGTCTAGGACACTTGTGTTGTTGGAGGGGACATCTGTTGGAAGTGATCGGTCATGGATGAAAACCATTTCATCCTCTTCTTCCTTCCTTAGCCATACCATCTAAATGAAGTGAGAGTAAGTTGAAATTTACCATAGATGATAAAGGGATTAGCTTAGTTGCTTCAAGCTTCTAAATCTTTGCTCGAGTAGTTCAAACGAATGGTAATCATTCTCTCCCTACTTCTAATTTAGAATTTAAAATTTGAAATTTCATTATGTATTCATAGTGAAATTCTTGTCCAACCTAATACTGTTTTTGATGAGTTTGAATACTATGTGATTCTTACACTATAAATAAAATGCTAAACTTGTTTAATTATGATTTGTGGCTCAATCGAATGGTACATAAACATGATTGTCATGTAGTTGTAAGTGATGAGTTACTGTTATGAAACTCTATTATAGTGGATTGAAGAAGAATTGGTTGCTCAACTTGATTTTTGAATGATTTGAACATACGTTATATATTTGAAGCTTGAAAGTGGTCACTTTGCTTGATGATTGAAAATTTGTGAGGTGTTATAAACTAAAGCAGCTTGTTATTGGACTGTTCGAATGTGTAAACTTGTAAAAGTTAGTATAATGCCTTGTTATGATCACATATATAGGTGAATAAAACTGACCTAGACTTGTATGAGTATGTATATAAGTTGAATTAATATTTTAGAAGTACCATCCAAGTGATTAAAGAAGCTAGAAACTCAAACTAGTGTATTCTGCCCATAATACTCTGACATTCATCAGGAGAAATTTTATGGATAGTGCCTTAATATGTCAAAATTCATTAGGAGAAAACATAATTGAATTCGGGATTGTAGAATGAATTGTAGAAATGAAACACTAAGGACAGTGCAAATTGTCCAGTGTTGTAAATTGCCTTGTCTTTAAACAAAAAACTGTTTTAATTGGGAAAGAATTAAAATGCAAGACCTATATGGTTAGAAATACAATTAAGTTATCTTTCAAACGGTGTAAACCAAATAAAATTTCGACTTACGGAATGAAAGTTATGCATGTTTTAGTAAACAGTGCACATGCTGCCAGGCAGTAGCAACAGCAGCCTTGATTTTTGAAATGAATGAATTATGTATTGTTGCATTGTTTGAAGAATGAATGTATCTTCTTTTGACCTTGATTTAATTGTTTGAATTGATAGAGAAAGGAGTAAAACTTGTGGAAGAAGAAAGGAGTGGCCAAGCTAGTGGCAAACATAAAGGAATTTGGATCCAAGACTAGCTAAGCTTGGAGTATTGTGAGTGTAGTTTACAATATTGTGCATGATTATCTTCTTGCCATTGATATGCCATGTTAATGATCTCAATATTAACTTGAATATGAATAAAAGGGAAGAATGGATTAAACTAAAATTGTGAATAAGTAATAGCATGCAAATTGAGAAATTAATTAGAAAGAAAAGTGAAAACAAATGCTTGATTTCTTCTTCTTGATTTTGCCTATTCAAGTAATGGTAGATGTGTATGATAATGATATATGATGCTTGATCCTTGAATCATGAATGAAATTCACTTGAATACTTACCTGAATTGTATTGTCTTGATCATGAAACACATGAAAACGTGAATTGCAAAGTGTAGAGCTAAGGCTCAATTGGCCTAAGGGTTGTGTATATGAACATGATGTTGCAATGTATCACTTGAATTGATCCTTGAATAAGCTATTGCTTGACATAAACATGTAATACTTGAATAAGTGATTCATAATTGAACAAAGCCTTGGTTGTTATTGGCCATAGGTAGAAGGGCATGCCTTAGAGTCTATAGCTCTTTGTGTCAGGGTGGACTACGGTCCAGGGATAAGGCCCCTAATTGGTGACAGATGGAGGGTACGTATGTGTGCTCTTTTGTGACAGTAGGAGGGTTAACCAGTGCTACGGCACATCTTGTGGCAACAGTTGGTTGGAGACTCGATTACCTGGACAACTAAATAACAAGGGCATAAACTAAAGAAAGCAAATGAGAAATAATTTAAGAATAAAGCTTACATGATACTTGAATTACATGATACTCGAATTACATGATACTTGAGATTACTTGATTCTTGAATTACTTGATACATGAATTACTTGATTCTTGAACTACTTGATATGCAAGCTTGGATTACTCGAATATCTTGACATGTAATGCTTGATTCTTGACATGGACGTCTTGAAATGATAAGTGTTTATGCTTGAACCTTGTATTGAATAATTTGCTACTTGGATTATTTGATATGTATTCTTGAAAAGACAAACATGTAATCTTGAACTAATATGCACTTGACTTAAATGGAAATGTGTATATTGCTTGAGTATGCTAATTGGCTTGAAATAAAGATTGAGCAAAGCTTGAATTGAATTGCTTCCAACTTGGACTATAAGCAACTTAGTTAAGTGATATATGTCTTATAAATTGGTTAGAACTAGTTGCTACCTCACTAAGTACATATCTTGTACTTATCACTCTTGTTTTCATTCTTCCCAACCACAGGATAAAGGATTTGATCGTTGCTTGATCCTGAAGCCAGATTTCTTGAGTTCGAAGCAAGAGACAAGCATAGCTAAAGTATGGACATACTTGTTTTGTACTCCCCTTGTTGGTGTCACTTAGTTGTATATAATGTCTAGTGTATGCATTTTGAACACTTGAAACTTGTATATGCATATATATCTTGAATGGGCCTATCTTGTTATGAACTTGGTGGTTAATGTAAATTAAGTAATGAACTCTAATTCTATGTAATGGAAATGTATCTTGCTATGCATATAAGTATTGATATGTGTCTAATGAATGTTCAAAGTAATTTGACCTAAACTATTATGCCTATTCGAATAACTTGTATAATATGATAATTAATTGTGTGATCCTACCTTGTTGTAGTATTTTTATAAGATTGAATGGTAAATGTCGAATGGTAAGGATGGCATATGCTTGCTTGGAATCAAGGTATGTACTTTTGATCATGTTTAATAAGTTAAGTATGTAATGCCACATGTATTAAGCTAAAGAGAAAATAAAGAAATGAAGCATGTTTGCTTATTTAGGTTTCGAAAGATGATGATTGTATGATAATGTTAATTGAAATTTTTGGTACCCTATAATGTATGTAATTAAGATTGCTTACATGTTAAGTAATGTATGTTTGGTTACTTGCTAGTTAAGTAACTCATCTAATAAGGATGAGTTAGCCTATCCCTGCTTGTTCATGCTTGTATTGTTCCTTGGTAATGCTCCCGAACCAGTTTTCTGCCAACCCGGGTAGGGGTGTTACATTTTATTGGTAATCAAAGCTTTTCAATCGGTTCTAGGACTAGACCAAGCTCTCTTGCATCATATAGGATACTTGTGCCACCTGGGAGACTTGTATTGTATTACTTGTGTCTTTGCTTAACTAAACTGAATTCCTAATTGTTCTATTTGAACGTAGAATGCCTAAAACACGGCTTGGAGGGGATGATGAAAGTCTTGTAGCCTCCTCGAATGAAGGAGATAGTGTGAAGATGGAGCAGAATCCTCCACAGCATTGCCCTGGCAACTAGTGTATTCTCAGAATAAGGAAGAACATTCCGAACACCTTCGAATCGTATTGCAAACTCTTCGAGAATGTTAATTGTTTGCAAAGTTCTCTAAATGTGAATTTTGGCTACCGAAAGTGTCGTTTCTTGGACATGTTATCTCGGTAGAAGAGATTAAAGTAGATCCAACGAAGATTCAATCTATCCTAGATTGATGGCCTCCGAGAAATGTTGGTAAGGTCAGAAGCTTTCTCGGTTTAGCCGGGTGTTGCGAGTAATAAGTGCTACGCAATTGTGCAAGTATACACGTTGCAAGTTATAGTATAAAAGATATCGTCTCCACAGGGATTGGTGCCACTTCAAGAATCTAGTCTCTTGCACTGTAAAAAAAAGTAAAAATACAAATAAAGGATTATCGGAGTTTTAACTAATAACTAAACTAGAAGGCAATAAAGTAAAAGAATGAATGAGATCAAATGAGAGAGATAGGCCAGGTTATCGTGAGTTGAGGTGTGATAGCCGATTGGATCGTCTTGGTAAAAGAGTGCACGGGCAACTCAGTTGTCGTGGCAACTTGCACAATGGGAGCAAAGGCAACTAAGTCGAAACTCTAGCTACTTGTGCATGCCTTGATAATACATCCCTGCGTGAATCAACGGTGAACAACAACCAATCTTGCGCTCCTCTTAGCCGTTGAAATCCTTAACTTATTCCTAAGCCGGATTAATCTTCACCATCAATAGATTGAATAAAGATCATATTCATTCATTTCTTTAATCTAACTCTCCTAATATTAGATAAATAGATGAAGTTACGAGATCCTCTCCCAATTCACTCGCAAACAAGAATAAAAACCAAGAATGAATAAACCTTGAATAGAAAAGTGCAAACTCTTATTACCTAAACAAAATCCAATAGTTTCTCACAACCACAAATCACAATAACCATAGCCAAATAGATTTAGTTCATGGCTAGGTTCCAAAGAAACACAAGATAAATAATCCCTAGCATGAACCTAATTGAACAAGTTAGAAAAAGATGAAGAATTGAAGCTTGTCGAAATCCCCTTGCCCTAGATGCTTGTCGAAAATTCTATCCTCTTGCTCTCTCCTTGGAGTTGTCGAAATTCCCCTCTCTTTTATAGGGCTAGGTCAAAGTCCTTCTTTGAGGAGGAAGTTAAGTTAGAATTAAATTATCTTTAAAGAATTATATTCCTACTAGAACTTCTCCTATCTTCTCGGAATTTAATTATTCTTTAATCTCTTCATGGAAATCAAATTCCTTTGGGATTGGGCTTTGCTCCACGTCATCATGGGCTTGTCTAGTCATCAATTTCGACTACCATATCACCTTGTTCTTTGTCGACAATTGCCCTGGCAACTGGCTCGACGTCTCCTTCATGCATTGCCCTGGCAACTAGCTCGGCGTCTCCTTCATGCATTACCCTGGCAACTAGCTCTAGCCTTTCTTTGGCAAATGATCCTGCACATACACACAAAACACACCAAAGCAGCATCTTTTCCCACAAAAACTACCAAGTTATGTAATCAAGCTCAACGTTGGAAGGTAACATGGATTAATGCATGAATGGCTAATTATGCAACTAATATGAGCCTAAGTTTAACAATAATATGAGTAAAAAGTGTAAGAAAAATAGTACTTTTGAACACTTATCACACCCCAAACTCGAACTATTGCTTATCCTCAAGCAATGCAAACTAATAATTACCTGCCAAGACTTCAATTTTCACAAACTTAGCTTTGAACTTGATTTCAATTCACAGAACCGGAGCACAAAGTATGATTGGCTTTTCATTTTTTGGAAAACTTAGGAGTTACTCAGAATCAAACTATAATACTTGTGAGTGTGTGCGGAGTTGTGTGCAAGTTGATTTTTCAGATTCTATGCAAGCAAGAGGTTTTCAAATTACTTCATTGGGTTCTTTTTAACATGTTTTAACTAGAGCCAGTTTTGGGCACCTCTAGTGTTTTGTTTTTAGTTTTATTTGACTAGAGCCAGTTTCGGGCACCTCAAGCGATCAAAAATTTTTTTTTAGCATATACTAGAGCCAGTTTCAGGCACCTCTAGTGATCAATTTTTTTAGCACATGCTAGAGCCAATTTCGGGCACCTTTAGCATTCATCCAATTTTTATTCTAATCCCCCAATTTGTTAATTATCAACCTAAGTTCACTAGAATTCCTTAAATCAATCAAACCACAACAGTGTTTCATCAAATTTAGCATCATAGTAAAATTCTAAGTTTTTCCATGGTTATCCTATAATAAAAATTCTATCTATTAAGTGCATTGGCAAAGTCATCATCGGATATTCATCAAATCTAAGCAATTCTTGTTCCAACTAAAGGCATGGCAAGCAATTTATGTATCCTAAATGTAATACTTAAGATGAATGTAACTAAACATGGTAACTACTAATAACAATCCCCCCCAAACTCGAGTGTGGCATTGTCCTCAATGCATGCAATAACGAAAAATAAAATGCATACGAGGACTTACTCCGAGAGTTCATCATTGTGGATGATTAGTTTCCTTTTGGTCGGTGTCTTGATTCTCTTGCTTGAACGCGATGGTTATTTTCTTGTTGTCGGTGGTGGAATCGATCCTCGTACGGGGTTGTCCTCATCGTCCTCTTCATCAATGTCATTGGCTTTTCGCTTGGAGGATTCAATTGGTGCGGTCTTTGTTGGTGCAATGGAGGATTCGTCCGAATCTAAAAAATTAGAAAATGATTTCGTAGGAGTTGATTCGGGCATAAGTGCTTTACCTTTGGCTTTTGCAGTGGTTGCCGGGATGTCTTTAGCTTTGGTTGCCGTGGAATCTTCAGGGTTTGTTGCCGTGGCATCAGCTTGTGCAGGCACGATGTAGGTTGCTGGGGCATCATCTGTTGCGGTTGCCATGGTGACTGCTTCATTGGTTGCTGGGGCAAGGATCTCGACAGGAAAGATTGGGAATGACACACGATTGTCCGGGTACTTTTCTAGGATGACTTGGGTGATGGCATTGTTGTGCTCCTTCATGTACCGCATGAACATTAGTTGTCGTTCTTCAATTTGCCTTAGGTGGCTCGCCCATGGTTGCAATAGTGCTTCAAAGTATCTCAGGTTTGATGGCTGAGTTGCCCGGGCGTTAGGTGCTTGGGCATTAGGGATTGTCGGGGCGGCAGGAGTTGTTGCGGCAATTGGAGGCCTTGAAGAATTTCTCGGTGCCTCTCCCATTAGCTTTCGGATTTATGCTTGATTCCAACCGGACTTTGGTAGGGCCTTTTCATTGGTGGACTCACTTGGGACATGCATCTCCTTGCAAAGATTAGAAATTAAGCAAGGGAAGAAAAGAGAACCCTTATCTTTTGAGCTACATACAAAAATCTCATCACAAATAATTTTTCCAATGTTAATGATGCGATTACGCAAAATAGAATGTATGAGCAAAAGACGTGGTATATCAACGGTAGTATTTTGTGTGGTGGGCATTAAAGAAGTTTTAACAAACTTATTCCATAGTTTTGCCTCGGGTTTAAGCCGAAGGTGATTTACCGTGCCCTTGTATTTACCGTCGTTCCAATGAGTTCCCGGTTGAGTGAGTTCTTGAAGCACTTTGTCGAGTTGCTTGGGCGTGATTTGATCAATGAAGGCTTGATGCTCGTCCTTCTCAATTTAAATCTTGTAAAAGGTGTTGACGTTTTCGGGGCTTATGAGTATGGCCTTGTCACGAACAAAAACATAAGGATTATCCGGGTTAGGTGAGTGAGCATAGAATTCTCTTACCCATGAGATGTTGCCCGGTTCCGGTTGATGGCAAAAGATTTGCCACTTTTGATGTGCAATCCTCTCGAAGATTAATGGTTCAAGGCCGAAATCTTGATGAGAGTTGGAGTATTCAAAGCCTTGTTCTTCATGAATCTTCCAGCTTTCAAACTTGGAGTGAAATCTTTCTTGAACCACCGGTGTAGCAAACTTCTTGTATCTTGGTTCTTTGGAGGAACTTGGATGAACTAAAAATTTAATTTTGGATGCCATGGATGATCTTGGTTGTGAGTTTTGTAAAAACAAATAAAAGAAAAGAAAAGAAACTAAAAAGTTGCAAGATAAAAAGTAGGAATAGGTTATGGGTGATGGGTTTTATACAAAAGATAGGTGGTAAATATGGTGGGTGGGATTAGAGGAAGACGAAAAAGAGGGTTTTGGGTTAGAGAAAGGGTGATGGCAAGGGTGGTTTGATTAGGATAAATTGGAGGCTTTATATAAGCCTTAGATTCAGCCCATTAGTTTCCTTGTTGAAGATGTTTTCCTTCTTGAATTAAAATTCCTCTTTATCTTGAACTCTTTTCCTACAATTCAAAGACAAATCAAATAAGGATTAAAATTAAAGATAAACTAAATAAAAGAAAATGAATAAAGATGTATAAAGGGATTCTTAAACTTAAAAAGATTAAAAAAATCTATCCTAAAAAAATATAATAATAATCAGAAATAAAAAAATAAAACAAAATAGTTCAAAAAATAAAATAAAAAATTAATCGAAAATAATAAAAATAATAAAAATAATAAAAATAAAAAATAAAAATAAAAATAAAATATCAAGGGGACAGCATGCTCATGCATCTCCTAAGTTGACCACTTCTTTGTTACGTTCCACATGGGCACCATTGTAGTGTTTCAATCTTTGTCCATTAACTTTGAATTCATGTTTGTCAATGATGGACTTGATTATCATGGCACCATGGGAGAATGGTTTGACAACTTCGAATGGTCCCGACCATCTTGATTTCAGCTTTCCCGGGAAAAGTTTTAGCCGAGAATTGAATAAGAGAACTAGTTGCCCTGGTATGAATTGCCGCGGTAATAGTTTCTTGTCATACCATTGCTTTGTTTTCTCCTTGTACATTCGTTCATTGTTATAGGCGAGTGCACGTAATTTTTCTATCTCATTGAGGTCCAACAAACGCTTTTGTCCGGCACTTTCCCAATCCATATTCACGGTCTTGATTGCCCAGTATGCCTTGTGTTCGATTTCCACCGGTATATGGCATGTTTTGCCATAGACAAGTCGGAAGGGGGACATACCTAAGGGTGTTTTGAATGCAGTGCGATTTGCCCAAAGTGCGTCATCTAGTCTTAATGACCAATCCTTCTTAGAGGGATTTACAACTTTCTCGAGTATACCCTTCAATTCCCGGTTGGAAATTTTTGCTTGCCCGTTGGTTTATGGGTGATATGCCATGGCGATCTTGTGTGATATGCCGAAGCGTTGCAACATCTTGGCAATTAGTCTGTTGTCAAAATGCATACCTTCGTCACTGATAATTACTCTCGACATCCCAAACCGTGTAAATATGTTTTTCTGCAAGAATCGTTACACGGTCTTGGAATCATTGTTGGGAACTGCAGCTGCCTCAACCCATTTAGACACATAGTCGATGGCAAGTAGAATGTAGAGGTTGCCGAATGAAGATGGGAAAGGTCCCATAAAATCGATCCCCCGTACATCGAACAATTCTACCTCGATGATGTTATGGAGCGGCATCTCATGTCGTCTAGAGATATTGCCCGTCCTCTGGCAATGATCACATTGCTTGTAAAAGTCTTGGGCATCTTTGTACAATGTTGGCCAATACAAACCGAATTGCAAAACTTTGTTCGTGGTACGAGTTCCTCCAAAATGTCCTCCATAGGGTAAAGAATGGAATTGCTGGAGTACATTTTGTTGCTCTTCTTTAGGGACACATTGGCGTATAACCTGATCTGCACATTGTTTAAACAAAAGAGGCTCGTCTTAAAATCAATGCTTCGCATCATGGTGGAACCGCTTCTTCCCTTGGTGAGTAATGCCATAAGGTAAAATACCATAAACAAGGAAATTAACTAAATCCGCGTACCAGGGTATTGCTGAGGCATGTGCTGCCGTGGCGACTACTCCCAAAATTGCCGAGGCGTGCACGTGAAGGGTTGCTGCAGCATCGGGAGTTGCCGAGGCGTGTGCATCCATGGTTGCCGAGGCGTCGAGGGTTGCCGAGGCATGTGCGTCCATGGTTGCTGAGACAGCTAAAATTTGTTCATCCAGGAATGCATCGCATATCTCTAGATCCGTGTCCTCCTCCCTATTGCGTTCTAAACGTGATAAGTGATCGGCCACGTAATTTTCTGTTCCTTTCATGTCCTTAATTTCAATATCAAATTCTTGTAAAAGTAATATCCAACGAATCAAACGAGGTTTGGGATCCTTTTTAGCAAATAGATATTTAATTGCCGAATGGTCCATATGAACAATTAACTTTGTACCAATCAAATAGGATCGAAACTTGTCAAATGCGAAAACTACAGCTAGTAACTCTTTCTCCGTTGTTGTGTAATTCACTTGAGCACTATTAAGAGTTTTACTAGCGTAGTATATCACATGGAAGGTCTTACCTGTGCGTTGGCCTAGGACTGCTCCTACCGCAAAATCACTTGCATCACACATGAGCTCAAAAGGTAGCATCCAATCTGGTGGAACGACAATGGATGCCGAGGCAAGCTTTTTCTTTAGGGTTTTGAATGCTTGGGTGCAGGAATCATCAAAATCGAAGACTTTATCCTGTTCAAGCAAATTGCACAAGGGTTTACTGATTTTAGAAAAATTATGAATGAACCTCCTGTAAAAACCTGCATGTCCAAGAAAACTTCGAAATCCTTTAACCGAACTTGGTGGAGGTAATCTCTCGATCATGTCCACCTTGGCTTTGTCTCCTTCAATTCCCTTGGATGAAATCTTGTGGCCGAGCACTATTCCTTCATCTACCATAAAATGGCACTTCTCCCAATTGAGGACTAAATCAGTTTCTTCACATCTTGCCAACACCTTCTCTAAATTGCCGAGGCAGCTATCGAAGTCATTACCAAAAACAAAAAAATAATCCATGAAGATCTCAAGGAAGTCTTCGACCATGTCTGAAAAGGGTGCCATCATGCAACTTTGGAAGGTTGCTGGGGCGTTACACAATCCGAACGGCATCCTTCGGAAAGCATAAGTACCGTATGGGCATGTGAAGGTTGTCTTTTCTTGATCTTCTGGTGCTATGGCAATTTGATTACAACCTGAATAACCATCAAGAAAACAATAAAAGGTTTTACCTGCAAGATGGTCAAGCATTTGATTAATAAAGGGTAATGGGAAGTGATCTTTCCTAGTGGCTTTATTTAGCTTTCGATAATACATACAAACCCTCCAACCGGTCACAGTCCTGGTTGGAATGAGTTCATTATTTTCATTACTTACCACTGTTATACCTCCCTTTTTCGATACACATTGTACCGAACTTACCCATGTACTATCAGAGATGGGGTATATAATGCCGACGGCAAGCCACTTGATGATTTATTTCATTACAACCCCTTTCATGGCATGATTCAGTCTCCTCTGGGCCTCAATTGAAGGTTTGTGATCATCTTCCAACAAAATCTTGTGCATGCACACTACCGGGCTAATTCCCTTCAAGTCGGCAATTGTCCACCCTATTGCCTTTTGTGTAGCCTCAACATCTTAATCAGCTTATTTTCCTGCTCAGGCTGTAACTTAGAAGAAATAATTACAGGCAATGTATTATCGGTTCCTAAGTATGCATATTTTAGTTGCTCTGGCAATTGTCTCAACTCAAGAATCGGTGGTTGTTCAATAGAGGGTTTTTCGAGTTTACCTTCCTTACCTGAGTAATCCAGTGGTTCAAAGTATGTACCTAGTCGATTGACTACCAATTTGCCTCTTCTTGTTGTTCCTCATCGTCCAGTTCTTCTTACTCCTCAGGTTCCTCTTGATCGGCAATGTAGTTGCTGAGGCAACTAAATTCCTCGTCGAAGTTAAACTCTGCCGTGGTATGAAGAAGTTGGCATTCTTCTGGATTATCGGCATGCCCTAGTGTTTGGAACACATTTAGTTTAACTTGCTGGTCATTCACCCTCATTGTGAGTTCTCCCTTTTCAACATCGATCAAGGTTCTCCCTGTTGCTAGGAATGGTCTCCCGAGAATGATGGGTGCATGCTCATCTGCTTCACAATTCAAAACAATAAAGTTAGCGGGAAAAATAAATTTATCAACTTTTACAAGTATGACCTCGATTTTTCCCTCTGGATGCACATAGGATCTGTCGGCTAGCTGTAGCATAACTGTTGTAGGTCTTGCCTTCCCGATTCCTAGTTTCTGGAAAACCGATTTAGGCATCAAGTTTATGCTAGCCCCAAGGTCACATAATGCTTTCCCGACATAGTGATTTCCAATAGAACAGGGTATTGTGAAACTTTCGGGATCCTTCAACTTGGGTGGCATACGATTGTGCAACACTGCCATGCATCCCTCTGTTGCGGCAACTATTTCAAACTCTCCTAGCCTCGTTCTCTTGGACACAATGTCTTTAAGAAACTTGGCATAGTTTGGCATTTGTTCAATTGCTTCCACCAATGGCAGGTTGATGTGGACTTGCTTTAGGATATCAAGAAACTTCTTGAATTGGTATTCTTACTTTTGTCGCTTCGACCTTTGTGGGAATGGTGGTGTAAGTCGGATATCTTTGATCCTTTCATTGGTTTGGAACGTGATTGAAGGCATTACAGGGACAACTGGAGTTGCCGAGGCATTATCAATTGGGGTTGCCGAGACATGCTTATCACAAGTTGCCGAAGCATCCTTATCGTCGGTTTTCGAGGCATGCTTATTGCCGGTTGCCGAGGCAATTATTGGTTCAGCATCTGAGGCTTTGCCGCTGGGTTCATCTTGATCTTTTTGTGGAGTTTTGTTTGATGAGCGGGTTTGAGCCTCTCTATGTTGTTGGCCACTTCTAGTGGTGATTGCCTTACATTGCTCATGGCCAGTTCCTCCTTGCGGTCTAGTATTCAGATTTTGAGCAAACTGTCCGACTTGATTTTCCAATGATTTGATTGCCGCCTCTTAGTTTTGTAATCTCACCTCGGTCCTATTAATAAAAGCATCAGTTCTTTTTATGAAGTTACTATTCTCAGCCATATAAGATTTAGTTTTCATCATAAAAGCATTTAGAGAATTTTCCAAAGAACTATATGTTGTCGGTTATTGTTGTGGCAACTATTGCCGTGGCATATTCTGCTGGAATCCCGATGCTTATGCATTATGATTGTTCTGGTTTAGAGCATTGTTGGGATTACTCCATGAAAAATTTGGGCGCTTCTTCCAAGCTGGATTGTATGTATTGGACATCACATTGTTGTTCCGATTGTAATTCCCCACATAGAAGCTGGATTCCGGATTCTGCATACATTCAGAAGAATCATGGCTATTATCACATAACTCACAAAAAGAATCCATTACCTTGACTTCATGTGTGTTGTTTGGTTTTTGCATGTTCTGGACCATCTTGGTTAAAGTGGCCAATTGTGCCGAAATTGAATCTGATGATCCTAGTTCATGTATTGTGGCTTGGCATCTAACTCCTCCTCTTCTAGTAGAGGGGAATTGATAATCATTCTTGGCCAGCCTGTTTAGAATTTGCATTGCTTCCTCCGGTGACTTATCTAAGAGTATGCCATTTGTTGAGGCATCTAGCATCATCCTTGTTGGTGTATTCACGGCGTTGTAAAACATTGTTACTTGAGTCCACACCAGGAATCCGTGTAGGGGGCATTTGTGTAGAAGTTCTCTATATCGCTCCCAAGCCTCGTACATGGATTCATCATCCGCTGCCGAAAAAAGTAATGTCGTTCTGGCTTATCACCAAAATTTATAGGATTAAACCGAGCAAGGAAATCACGACAAAGATCGGTCCAAGTTGCTATTGATCTGGCAGGAATGCTATTCAACCATGCTTTCGCCCTATCCCTCAGTGAATAGGGGAATAATCTTAATCGTAAGACATCGGGGGTGACTCCGTGTATTTTGAACAATTTGCAAACCTCGAGGAAAGATTTCAGATGTTGCTGTGCATCTTCAGTTGTTGAGCCGTCAAATTGACCAATTGTGTTGATCATATTAAACATTACCGTTTTAACTCAAAGTGGTCGGCTTCAATTTCAGGTGCGACAACTCCTAGATTAAGTCCATCAAGATCTTCTTCAAGATAGTCTCGAATAGTTCTGTTTCGTGCAATAATCACTCCTCCTCCTGCTAGAACATCTTGATTCACCTGAAATTTGTAGGATTAAACCGATCAAGGAAATCACGACAAAGATCGGTCCAAGATGCTATTGATCCGGCAGGAATGCTATTCAACCATGCTTTCACCCTATCCCTCAGTGAATAGGGGAATAATCTTAATCGTAAGACATCGGGGGTGACTCCGTGTATTTTGAACGAGTTGTAAACCTCGAGGAAAGATTTTAGATGTTGCCGTGCATCTTCGATTCTTTGAGCCAAAATTGACCAATTGTGTTGATCATATTAAACATTACTGGTTTTAACTCAAAGTGGTCAGCTTCAATTTCAAAGACAACTCTTGGATTAAGTCCATCAAGATCTTCTTCAATATAGTCTCGAATAGTTCTGTTTCGCAAGAGAATCACTCCTCCTCCTGCTGAAACATCTTGATTCATATTGCCGCCTTGATTAGCCATTGCTACTCTTATCCTTCGTCTAAGTCTTTGTAAGGTTCGTTCGATTTACGGATCAAAGGGATATTCTGTGTAATTGGTCTCGCCTAGTCATATACCAATGCAAAACCAAAGTTTGTTAGCCCTTTGAATCTTAAACAAGAAAAGTAAAAAGAAAGTGCAAGAAAATAAAAACAAAGTCGCTATTGCCAATCCCCAGCAACGGCGCCAAAAACTTGTTGCGCGTAATAAGTGCTACGCAATTGTGCAAGTATACACGTTGCAAGTTATAGTATAAAAGATATCGTCTCCACATGGATTGGTGCCACTTCAAGAATCTAGTCTCTTGCACTGTAAAAAAAAGTAAAAACACAAATAAAGGATTATCGGAGTTTTAACTAATAACTAAACTAGAAAGCAATAAAGTAAAAGAATGAGTGAGATCAAATGAGAGAGATAGGCCAGGTTATCGTGAGTTGAGGTGTGATGGCCGATTGGATCGTCTTGGTAAAAGAGTGCACGGGCAACTTGCACAACGGGGTTGCCTTGGCAACTAATCGATGGTTGTCTGGGCGACTAGTTGGGCAACTACTTGGGCGTCTGGGCAGCAACCTTCAAGGTTCGGTAGAGCGTTCTTCAATGGTTTCTTCTTATCCCTAAGTCGAAACTCTAGCTACTGGTGCATGCCTTGATAATACATCCCTGCGTGAATCAAGGGTGAACAACAACCAATCTTGCGCTCCTCTTAGTTGTTGAAATCCTTAACTTATTCCTAAGCCGAATTAATCTTCACCATCAATAGATTGAATAAAGATCATATCCATTCATTTCTTGAATCTAACTCTCCCGGTATTAGATAAATAGATGAAGTTACGGGATCCTCTCCCAATTCACTCGCAAACAAGAATAAGAACCAAGAATAAATAAACCTTGAATAGAAAAGTGCAAACTCTTATTACCTAAACAAAATCCAATAGTTTCTCACAACTACAAAACACAATAACCATAGCCAAATAGATTTAGTTCATGTCTAGGTTCCAAAGAAACACAAGATAAATAATCCCTAGCATGAACCTAATTGAACAAGAAAGAAAAAGATAAAGAATTGAAGCATGTCGAAATCCCCTTGCCCTAGATGCTTGTCGAAAATTCTCTCCTCTTGCTCTCTCCTTGGAGTTGTCGGAATCCCCCTCTCTTTTATAGGGCTAGGTCAAAGTCCTTCTTTGAGGAGGAAGTTAAGTTGGAATTAAATTATCTTTAAAGAATATAATTCTTTATTATAATTATATTCCTACTAGAACTTCTCCTATATTCTTGGAATTTAATTCTTCTTTAATCTCTTCATGGAAATCAAATTCCTTTGGGATTGGGCTTTGCTCCACGTCATCTTGGGCTTGTCTAGTCATCAATTTCGACTACCATATCACCTTGTTCTTTGTCGACAATTGCCCTGGCAACTGGCTCGGCGTCTCCTTCATGCATTGCCCTGACAACTAGCTCGACGTCTCCTTCATGCATTGCCCTGCAACTAGCTCTAGCCTTGCTTTGGCAAATGATCCTGCACATACACACAAAACACACCAAAGCAGCATCTTTTCCCACAAAAACTACCAAGTTATGTAATCAAGCTCAACGTTGGAAGGAAACATGGATTAATGCATGAATGGCTAATTATGCAACTAATATGAGCCTAAGTCTAACAATAATATGAGTAAAAAGGGTAAGAAAAATAGTACTTTTGAACACTTATCACCGGGTATTATCGATGTTTTGTCAAGGGATTCTCATCCATTGCCACAAGTTTGACTAAGCTAACTCGCAAAGATACAGCCTTTATCTGGTCGGAGAACCAACAATGAAGCTTCGATCAGCTTAAACAAGCCCTGACTCATGCTCCGGTTCTCATCCAACCAGTATTAGGCAAGGAGTACAGTGTTTACAGTGATGCATCTCATTTGGGACTAAGATGTGTCCTAATGCAAGATGGAAACATGATAGCTTATGCTTCAAGGCAACTAAAACCACACGAGTCAAACTACCCTACACACGATCTAGAATTGGCAACTATCGTGTTTGTACTCAAAGTCTGGAGACATTACTTGTACGGGGAGAAATGTAACTTGTTCACATACCAAAAGAACCTCAAATACCTCCTAACTCAGAAAGACTTGAACTTGAGGCAAATGAGATGGCTAGAGTTACTTAAAGATTACGATTTGGTTATCGACTACCAACCGAGGAAAGCAAACGTGGTTGCTGATGCCCTTAGTCGCAGCCCATACTCGGGTAAACCCTTAAACCTACATCTTAGAATAATTCATCAAAGGAATATTTCGAATTAGACCTTTCTTGACTTGCAAGTAACCATTCGAGTTAGACTTTTCATGTCTTACAACTAACTATTTGAAAATCTTTCTTAATGATCTTTTCCATTCGTTTATAGCTTTCTTGTCTATCAATGCTCATTTCCGTTTATCCAAAGGACGAAAATTCTTGTCTGAACTTCAAGTTCAATCTAGTCTAATCTCGAGAATCAAAGAACTCCAACAAATTGATCCAGAACTTCAGAAGATCATGTCCAAGTTAGACTCTGAGTCTAACTCCAGCTTCTCCCTCAAGTGGAATAGACTCCTCTATTTCAAGGATAGAGTATGTGTTCCTAACAACGAAGGACTAAGGCACGAGATGTTACAAGAAGCTCACCAATGTTGTTTCTCAATTCACCCTAGATCGGTTAAGATGTACAAGGATCTAAAGCCACTATACTGGTGGCCAGGCATGAAATCGGCTATCACAGACTTTGTTTCAAAGTACTTAACTTGTTAGAAGGTCAAAGCCGAGCATCAAGTCCCCACGAGATTGCTCCAACCAATCAAATTCCCTCAGTGGAAATGGGATCAGATTACAATTGACTTCGTTACTGGTCTTCCTTCCACTCCAAGAAAGAATTATGTTGTGTGGGTAATTGTAGATAGATTCACAAAGTCTACTCATTTCATCCCCGTTCGAATGAACATGAGCGTGGAAACCTTAGCTGAGCTATACATCCGTGAAGTGATTCGATTACACGATGTACCCACAGCTATAATCTTTGATCGAGACCCTAGATTTGCCTCCCGACTTTGGAATTCCTTGCAAAAAGCCCTTGGAACCAAAGTGCATTTCAGCACAGCTTTTCATCCTCAATCAGATGGACAATCTGAAAGAATCATACAAGTACTTGAAAACATGCTACGTGCTTGTGTTATAGATTTTGGAAAGAACTGGAAAAAATCTCTACCCCTAGTAGAGTTTGCTTACAACAATAACTACCAGACATCTATCCAGGTGGCTCCCTTCGAGGCTCTATACAGAAGGAACTGTAGGACTCCCTTATACTGGTCTGAATTGGGAGAAAACAAGGTTTTGGGACCTCAATTACTTAGAGAAACCGAAGAACAAGTGAAGATCATACATAATCGAATTAAGCAGGCCTTTGATAGACAAAAAGCATATGTAGACTTCAAAAAGAGAGTTAAATCCCTTATGCTGGTCTGTTTGAAATCGTTGAAAAGATAGGGCCAGTGGCCTATCGATTAGCTCTTCCCAGTGAATTTGACAAGATTCAAAATGTCTTTCACGTATCTATGCTCCGAAGATATCGATCTGACCCATCCCATGTCCTTGAACCTGAAGAAGTAGAGTTAAATCCTGACTTATCATATGAAGAAGAGCCAATACGAATACTTGACAAAGAAGTTAGAAGACTCCGAAACAAGAATGTTCCCTTGGTGAAAGTTATGGAGAAATCATAAAATAGAAGAGGCAACTTGGGAACCTGAGGCTACGATGAGAGATCAATATCCTCACTTGTTCAACTCAGGTAAATTCGAGGGCAAATTTGTTTTAAGGGGGGAGAATTGTAACATCCCAAAAGTTGGCCTAGAAGTACATTGCTAATTCGAATGCAATTTAAATGATTTGTTCCATTTATGAATTTGATTTTATTAAGGGATTAGGGCTGAATTGAAAGGATATGAAAGAAGGATGACCTATTTCTAAGTGACTAAATCGGGTGATGCATTAAATTAAATGTTTGCATGCTAAAATGAAAGAAAGATAAGGTCTAGGACACATGTGTTGTTGGAGGGGACATGTGTTGGAGGGGATCGGTCATGGATGAAAACCATTTCATCCTCTTCTTTCTTCCTTAGCCGTACCATCTAAATGAAGTGAGAGAAAGTTGAAATTTACCATAGATGATTAAGGGAGTAGATTAGTTGCTTCAAGCTTCTAAATCTTTGCTCGAGTAGTTCAAAAGAAGGGTAAGCATTCTCTCCCTACTTCTAATTTAGAATTTAAAATTTGTAATTTGATTATGTGTTCATAGTGAAATTCTTGGCCAATCGAATACTAAAATGCTAAACTTGTTTAATTATGAGTTGTGGTTGAATCGAATGGTACATAAACTTGATTGTCATGTAGTTGTAAGTGATGAGTTGTTGTTATGAAACTCTATTGTAGTGGATTGAAGAAGAATTGGTTGCTTGACTTGATTTTTGAATGATTTGAACATACGGTATATATTTGAAACTTGAAAGTGGTCACTTTGCTTGATGATTGAAAATTTGTGAGGTGTTATGAACCAAAGCAGCTTGTTATTGGATTGTTCGAATGTGTAAACCTGTAAAAGATAGTATAATGACTTGTTATGATCACATAGATATGTGAATAAAACTGACCTAGACTTGTATGAATATGTATATAAGTTGAATTAATATGTTAGAAGTACCATCCAAGTTATTAAAGAAGCTAGAAACTCAAACTAGTGTAATCTGCCCAGAATACTCTATTTTGGGCAGTAACTTTGAAAAATCACTATAAATTGTACAAAGAGAATTTGAGGCTAGAAATTTTATGGATAGTGCCTTAATATGTTTAAATTCATTAGGAGAAAACAGAATTGAATTCGGGATTGTAGAATGGATTGTAGAAATGAAACACTAAGGACAGTGCAAACTGTCCAGTGTTGTAAATTGCCTTGTCTTTAAACAAAAAACTGTATTAATTGGAAAAGAATTAAAACGCAAGGCATATATGGTTAGAAATAAAATTAAGTTATCTTCCCAACGGTGTAAACCAATTGAAATTCAAACATACGGAATGAAAGTTATGCATGTTTTAGTAAACAGTGCACATGCTGCCAGGCAATAGCAGCAGCAGCCTTGATGTTTTGAAATTAATGAATTATGTATTGTTGCCTTGTTTGAAGAATGAATGTATATTGTTTTGACCTTGATTTATTTGTATGAATTGATAGATCAAGGAGTAAAACTTGTGGAAGAAGAAAGGAGTGGCCAAGCTAGTGGCAAACACAAAGGAATTTGGATCCAAGACTAGCTAAGCTTGGAGTATTGTGAGTGTAGTTTACAATACTGTGCATGATTATCTTCTTGCCATTGATATGCCATGTTAATGATCTCAATTTTAACTTGAATATGAATAAAAGGGAAGAATGGATTAAACTAAAATTGTGAATAAGTAATAACATGCAAATTGAGAAATTAATTAGAAAGAAAAGTGAAAACAAATGCTTGATTTCTTCTTCTTGATTTTGCCTATTCAAGTAATTGTCTTGATCATGAACACATGAAAACGTGATTTGCAAAGCGTAGAGCTAAGGCTCAATTGGCCTAAGGGTTGTGTATATGAACCTAATGTTGCAATGTATCACTTGAATTGATCGTTGAATAAGCTATTGCTTGACATAAACATGTAATACTTGAATAAGTGATTCATAATAGAACAGAGCCTTGGTTGTTAGTGGTCATAGGTAGAAGGGCATGCCTTAGAGTCTAGAGCTCATTGTGTCAGGGTGGACTACGGTCCAGGGCTAAGGCCCCTAATTGGTGATAGACGGAGGGTACGTATGTGTGGTCTTTGGCGAAAGTAGGAGGGTTGACCAGTGCTACGGCACATCTTGTGGCGATAGTTGGTTGGAGACTCGATTACCTGGACAACTAAATACCAAGGGCATAAACTAAAGAAAGAAAATGAGAAATAATTAAAGAATAAAGCTTACATGATACTTGAATTACATGATACTTGAGATTACTTGATTCTTGAATTACTTGATACATGAATTACTTGATTCTTGAACTACATGATATGCAAGCTTGGATTACTCGAATTTCTTGACATGTAATACTTGATTCTTGACATGGAACTCTTGAAATGATAATTGCTTATGCTTGAACCTTATATTGAATAATTTGCTACTTGGATTACTTGCTATGTATTCTTGAAAAGACAAACATGTAAACTTGAACTAATATGTACTTGACTTGAATGGAAATGTGTATATTGCTTGAGTATGCTAATTGGATTGAAATAAAGATTGAGCAAAACTTGAATTGAATTGCTTCCAACTTGGACTAAGCAACTTAGTTAAGTGATATGTCTTATAAATTGGTTAGAACTAGTTGCTACCTCACTAAGTACATATCTTTTAGTCTAGTTTCGTTTCCAACAAACTGAAACTGATTTTGAGTTCTGAGTTAAAAGATATGAATTTTTAATCTAATGAAGGTCAGAAAAATTATAGAGTAGTTTTTGCTTGGACGGCTATGTGATATGAAGGTAAGGAAATTTTGTAGATTTTATTAATTTATGTGGCTTATACCTTTAGAACCGTTATCGAATCTAATTTTTGTGGTAGAAACGAAATTGAGATCCAGTATGTATTCTGCCATGTACAAGTAAATCTTTGAAGGTAGCGCAAGCTGTCAAATAAATGGAATTTTAAACATTTTGTATTTAAATGTTAGTTAGCAAGCTCGGAAGAGTTAATGGAAGTTCAAATTGGTCACTAAAGACCATAATGAGTTTTTGAACAGTACAAGGAAGAAAGGAAAATATCATTTTATGATTATTGTTTGGTAAAAAGATCGGGAAAAATTTAAATCGATTGAAATGACATGGAATGGCAATTTTGTGAATAAGTTGATCGGTAAACGGCATTTTGGTCATTTTGCCCAAAAAGGACATGAAACGAATTTTGAGATTTCTTTTATTGATGAATAGTGGTTGATTAGAATCCAACTAAGTCTAGTTGGAATGTTACAAATGGCAAATTAGAAATATAGATCTAGTTGGAGGGTATTTTTGGAAAGTTGAATTTATTGATTTAAAAAATCATATTTTCATAATACAAGTGTCTTAAATACATGACATATGAAGGAATTATCAGCCAAATACCCTCCAAAACCGTGGTGAAGAGAAAAAGAAGAGAAAAGATTTTAGAAACTCGATTTAAGCCTCGAATCTTGATTTTCATGTAATCTTTCGAACTACAAAGTTGTTCTACTTTTCGAGTTCTATCTTTTGATTTAAATAATTCATAGAATACTTGCTTGGTTGATGAGATTTTATATGAGGAAGAAATTAGGTTTTATGAACAAATTGGGGCTTTTATGATTTTATGAATCCATGGTTGATTTTAAGTTAGAATCATGCTTGTATGATGTTAGAATCATGTTATTGAGTTGGGATTTAAACCCTACATATTTCGGTTTGTATGGAGAAGATTAGGGTTCATGGATTCAAGTCTAACTTAGGGTTTGTGATGTTGGATTAATGATCTAGTAAGCTTGATTTGTTGTTTGGAAGCAGAACCCTAAGTTAAATGCATAAGGACCATTTCGGCAAGCTTTAAAATTAAGGGACCATATCTGATTTTTATGAATTTGATGTGTATCTATATTGTTAATGATGTTAGAGACATGAAAATGAATTTAGAATGCTAAACTGATGATAAATGGCATTAGTGACCATTTTGATAATTTGTCAAACTTGAATGGTCTATTCGGGAAAAAGGATATGTAGAAGGAGTAAATCTAATTTTTTTTAAATGATGGAATTAATGTAGTAATGTTGATTTGAGGACTAATTTTCAAAGTTAAGAAGCTTGAATCATTATATTTGAAATTTGATGACCATTTTGACAAATCAAGAGAAATTAGAGGAGTAAAGGTTTAAGCTTATTTTAATGAAGGATGTAAAAAAAACATAGAATACAAGATTTATTCTAGCCATTTGAATTAAAGTGATGGGACTAAATTTACAAGTGGAGAAATAAGGAGAAGTTGGTGTAAATTAGAAGTTATTCATAGAAAGTTATGTTGGAGTTTGAATCATGGCAGTAAGTTTTAAAATTTGCCATAAATTCTACAATAAATGGTTAGATGATGAATTTTATACCATTGTAAAGATTTTTTAGTCTAGTTTCGTTTCCAACAAAGGGAAACTGATTTCGAGTTCTGAGTTAAAAGATATGAATTTTTAATCTAATGAAGGTCAAAAAAATTATAGAGCAGTTTTTGCTTGGACGGCTCTGTGATGTGAATGTAAGGAATTTTCATATTTTTTTTAGATTTTATTAATTTATGTGGCTTGTACCTTTAGAACCGTTATCGAATCTAGTTTATGTGGTAGAAACAAAATTGAGATCTAGTATGTATTTTGCCATGTACAAGTAAATCTTTGAAGGTAGCGCAAGCTGTAAAAAAATAGAATTTGAAACATTTTGTATTTAAATGTTAGTTAGCAAGCTAGGAAGAGTTAATGGAAGTTCAAATTGGCCACTAAAGACCATAATGAGTTTTTGAATAGTACAAGGAAGAAAGGAAAATATTTGGAAATTTTATATTCGAATGATTATATTAGACAACATGTTTAAGGTATTGTTAGATTTGAATCTAACAAATATTTTATTTTATTCATGTAATTAATGAAGTCAAGTCTGAATCAAAGAAGGTTCGAGGTACTATAAAAGAAAGGATCGAACTAGGACTTACCGAGGCATTATGTTAAGTGGCCAAGGTGAGTGCCTTAATTATTACTTAATTATGCATGGGATAAAGGGAGGCTTGCGATAAGCCAACCTTATTTATGAATGCATGATATGATATATGTTGAAGTTATGTTCTACTGTTTAAATGTGGTAAGTAATATGGCGAACAATGTGGGGACAATGTTTCTAACATATAATTAACGAATTATTTATGGTATGTTATGTTTATAAAAAAATTAAGAATAAGTGATGTGTTTGATACATGATCACTGACTGGAAAATTTTTCTTAATAAATAAGCTAATATGGCTTGAGTAACATACTGTTTTAGTATGAAAACTTATCTGGAAATGTTATGATAGTCACTATAACTGATATGTTATTTGAATATGGTAAAAGCAAGTAATATGTATAATACATTATCAATGCTCTGATAGATATCTTTGTTATAGTATACCTGATATTATCTGGGTTATGAACTGCCATTATGATTTATTGATGACATATGATATGATAACTTCTGATCATGATATACATATATACATATGCCCAAGTATTACAAAGTGAGAGTCCTTGGTATAGTTGGCATGCCATAGAGTCTTAGCAGCTGCATCATTCTGTTATGATATTTGTCTATTTTGTGACTATTACGGTGTCACATCCACATTGGGGATCTAAGCCCTTGGTGCTAAGTGCACTAAAGAGGTGCTTATATGAGGAGCAAAGAGCGTCATTGATTATATGAGGAGCAAAGAGTGTCCTCGAGTACGTACTCATCTGTTTGTTCCGTTTGGCACTACGTTATCATATTTCAGATGACTCACATATATAAGGTCTCATAAAGTATACATTACAGATTTAATAGATTAATAAAAGTGCAGGTAATCGAGCTAGTGAGCTTGGCAAATTCCGTTATGTGCTAAGTATTCTGTAAAGTTTTGGTACTAAGTACGAGAAATAACAGGTTCTCCGTACTCTCTATATATCTCTATATTTTTTGTAAGATCAATATTTTCTCGATTATGTTAAGCTCAGTAATATCTATATTTCTTTGTTTGATATGTTAGGCAAAGAATTAGAATTATGATAAAGTTTGCCATGAAATGTCATAGAAACTAGTTATAATATGCTATGAGAAGCATGTTGAAGTATGTCAAGTAAACATGATGAACTTAATACAAGTAATTTATCAGTTATACTTAGATAAGCTAGATATAAAAATAAGCCTTTAATTATGTTCATGTTAGTTATTTGATAACCTTATATGCTTTGCCTCACTAAGTGAATACTTAGCGTGTGTTGTTTCACACGTAGGTTATTGGAAACTTACCTGAAGAGGAGTCAAGCATGTTGATCAAGCTACAATTTGCCAAACATCAGTAAAACATTCTAATTTATGATATTCTCTAGTGGGCATGTATCAACTTATTCGTTAGTTGTTTTAAAGGTATAAGTTTGATTTATAGTCAAATAAGTATGAATTATTCGTATGGTTAAAGAATTACATGTGATGATATTTAATCGGGTAACATTTTATTTATCATTTATATCGTAACGATTTTAAATTCAAGAAAAGGCCAAGGCAGTGTACCTAGTTTTCATCCTGAGTTACATATTTATTTTAATAGCTGACTAACATGTTTTATAAACCAATTCAGGGTCAAAACTAGCAATCTACAAACAGGCTATGAATACCTCGAAAGTCGAGAAAGGGTTATTTTATAAATTAGTTTTATTAGGCTATGAATACCTCGAAAGTCGAGAAGGGGTTATTTTATAAATTAGTTTTATGTCAGATGTTTGAAAAAATTTACAAGTCTAGAACTCTGTTAAATAATATTGTGACATCCTCAATGTGTATTCGTACTATGAGTATACATTAAGGGCGTTACAAGGATTCTATCCTCGCTCGGTTCATTACAGACAACAAGCAAAAACTCAACGGTGCCTTGACAAAAAGTCATACAGATACTTCATCAAAGAAACTTAACTTACATTGTAGAACCCAAGAGATTGTTGTACACAAATTCTTCTATAACAACACAGGATCAAAAAGAAAAGGATGTTAAACAGTCGTTGTATCTAAAATGAAACAACTCTTCTCGTGGTAACTCCCTGATGAAGACTCTAACTCTAACGACATTCCTTCTTAAAACATCTCTTGTCGGGCTCAAACCTTTTGAAAACAAACGACATCTTAACTCAACTCAAGCCTTCATATTAAGCTCGGCATGGTAACCCATATCGGCAACTAACATAGCTCTCACCAACTCGGTTCCCGCAAGGGTCTTACGATTTGAACCATAACGAGTCTGAAGAACACATCCTCTGTACTACCACTCAAATCTGTCATCGCAATAAAAACCCACCAAGAATAATGTTCCATCAACCTCTAATCTCGTGCTAAAAGGTGACATAAACACACCACTGTGCCGTACAACCCAAATTGCAAACAAACCAAGCAGACTTTTTATGTGGCTCACACCTTTGCTGAAAACTTATCAAACAGTACATACCAAGGACTATATCATTTCTCAATGAAACTGTGCACTCACAAATCCTGTAAAATATCCATGGTTATCTATTTAATTCTCACTGATGAATACCAAAGCATCTCAACAACTCTGAGGAACACAAAATTTGACTCCCAACTGATAGCAAATCAGCTACTTATTACTATCTCAAACACTCGACTCTATACAGTCTCCAAAGCACTCAGTGAAAGTTCGGTACAAACCGTCACTCTCAAAATTCACTATATACTGACCATTGTACTATAAAGGAAGAATCTTTTACCTTGATATATCTTTTCCAAAACACCCACCACAAGATCTTAAAGTCTATAAACAACCATCAGACCCCAATCCAATCATAACATTGTATCCTCTTAACTAAAATCAGATGCTCCTTCTTGTGGCTTCCAAAGCAAATCAATCCTTAACTTGAAACTTAATAAAGAACACACGGGTATTGGTACTGCATAGAGACAGTATCGACACTCTCTTACATGACCATTACCTAGGATAGCTCCACACGATAGCATGAAACTCCAATCATGTACTTACTCGGTATGATCCACTACTTATTTAGTTCACTTTATTTAGGTGGTGATCGGCTATACTATCAACAGTTCTTACATACTTCATCCCATGTCATCGACGAAACCTTAAATTTTCTTAGAGATCAAGTACCCCAATCTTTACACTATCAGGGAGAACACAACCTTCCCTTTCTAGCACAAAAATACAGCCCTAACGGTACAACAAAACATCTTCAAAGACCTCAAAATCTCATTCTGCTCTGATCAGGTCCACATCACTGTCACAACAAAACGCCTTCACGTAGCTCGGGTTTCCACCAGTGTCTCTCGGCTTGCTCCAAGGAAACTATAATACAATCACAAGCATTTATGAAGTCTCAAACCCTTGCTTCCTTAAATGATTGCACGATAATTAACCTTTACCACACGCACGATCAATGAGATAATTATCTTTTCAACGTTAATCTTTCCATATTCCTATCCCCACTTGTCACGTAAAGCATCAACTTATATTCGAGAGACAACACAGTGGTTCCCACTCTATCTTCACTGAAAACCTTGACATCATCGCGGATATTACCCGCTATCATGACACACTTAAAAAGAAAAAAATCTTCATTCTAAAATCTATTTCACAATTTTCTAACCTCAACACATTAACAATAAGTGTCGCACTTTCAAACTAATCTTAGAAAAACACACAAGAACTTCACATTTGGTTAAACGGGTTATCCACCTTAGGAGACGGATAACGGTATTCTACTATCATTTAACAAACTATCAACGGTTTAAACATCACCTCTACTAACCAACTTATTACTAGTAAACAAGTTTGACTCTCCCCTGAGTGAAGCACTTAGACGAAAAGGACTTTATTCAAGTTGCTCCTCCGAAACTAAATCTCAGACTACTTAACTGGGTCGATATCCTCTAACAACGACGATGGCACCGACATCCAACTCGATCTTACCTCAACGCCTACTTATGTTCTTGATAGGAAGAGATTCTAACGACTCTTCCATGAAGCATAAACAAACACTCTGGCAGTCTAAAAGCTCTTGAGCATCAAACTACACACATTAACACCTATCAATTTGGTCAAACCTATCTCACAACCACGTTGCCATTCTCTAAACATTCACTACAAAGATCACAATAAAAGGGAGACGATCCAATATTTTCATTTCTAAAGGCTGGGTTCCATCGAGATCTCGAAGCCTTGAACTCACTCTCGACATCACTGGTCAGCACCAAGCTTGATTAACCGAAATAATTCCCATGGTGCAACAACTTTCAGAAAGGTAGCTCTGTCCCAAACCTGTAGAACGTCTAACTTCGGTCATACTCTAACAAACTAATGGGTCCTGAATCCACTATCTCCGATGAATGTCTCTAAGAATAGCAATGATACTCTCCAAGTATCAACACAAATTTATTTTTAAACAGATAAAAGGGTCCTCCAACCAACATGCACTCACAGCTCGATTTTGAGAGCGGATTATCCATACCCACAACATAACTGTTATCCAAGCATGACGATAAAGATTCCTTGTCGTGAACTGAGAATGAATTTTAAGACTTTAGGGTGAGTCAACACACAATGAAGACACCATTCAGACGACATGAGGAAGCCACATTCTCGACTCTGGTATCATTTGATTAACTTGCTTCTCGATAATCTGAGGTGACCCTACCCCGGGGATCATTACCATGAATGGCTCAACACTTAACTAAGGCCTCTCAGCCACGATCATAACCATCTTGTCGTTGCAAGAATGGACGCACTATCAAAATTCTAGTCATAAGGAGTACAAACTTAGTTTAAGGGCTTGTATTCACTAGACACCTTACTAAAACACCTATACCACCTCGGGGTTTCCTAGAACCGGCTAAACCTAATCTCTAATACCACTAAATATAACACCCTTGACCCGAATGTCACATTTGGGCCTCAAGTCCAAATCCAAAACCATACAATTTTTCAAAATAGGTCAGCCCAATGAGTAATTCGCAAAAACATTTAAAACCAACGATTAAAATAAATATAGATAAATAAATAAAATATTACAATGGAGCTCCAATTTAAATTTAAAATATTTGAGTATACAATTTAAATAATTTAATTTCAAATAATAAATATAGACTCTAACATGTAAGGTCCTATGAACACATAGTCTACTAAACTCAATTATCGTACTCTGAAGATTACCATATGCTAAAATCTCGGTCTGATAATGCTCCTCGATCCCACGATTCAACGCGCAACCTATGCACGGAAACAATGATTCCAAGCACTAAGCTTACAAAGCTCGGTGGTAAACATATACTCTACTATACTTCATTCTAATCATAATAAGCATGTGTTACCTCTCCAAAAGTATTGTTTTTAATGTCGATCTTATAATGCTTTTGCTTGTTGTTAGGTACATTTAGTTGCATAAGGTTGTTAAAATCGTGCATTTGCATAAGGAGTTTTGAATTCTGTCTATGCCAGTGTGAATGGTTGTTTTATTGGCAATTTTGCAGGTTTGGCATAGTATTTGGCCCAAAAAAGCAACACGTGAATGAATGTCGGAGAGAATACCGAGTGTTGTTGGCATAGATGGACCAGACAATGCCAAGCACTGGTTGGCAGAGAAGTGAATTTGATGCCATGCCAAGAAGTTGTTGGACCCCGAAAAAATAGGATACGATCGGGCTCCAAAAAGATAGCAATTGGCTCAATCTTCGAAAAAATAACAAATAAGATGGTGCCAAGATTGGTTGGCATAATCATGCCAAGCTTGGATGCCAAGGTAGTGTCAGCAGTATGACGTCAGCCCTAACCTGATCAGCTTATCACCTTATCAGCATATCACTTCAAATCTGGATAAGATGATCACATCCCTTATCCCTCGGCGCATTCAAATTTCAAACGTGAAGGCTTATCCTAGGGCTTATTCGCATGCCTATTTAAAGAACGATCAAGCAAGCATTTAGAGGAGGAACTTGGGGAGAGGATTTCATTGACAATCGAAAGAGGAAGGCTGCGTGGTTCGACATACTAGATTGAGGGCTTGGAGCCATTGAAGGGCTGCATCGAGAGACCCCCTTCTTGCCCATTCTCTTTGTTTAGTTCTTATTTTTATTTTTTAAGTATGATGTATTTTGAAAAACGTTTATGGTTTTTTGGTTAAATCCTTCACTATGAACTAATTCAATAGTTGGTGAAGGATGTTTGCATTGAAATGCTATTTTCATGTTTAGTTTTTAATAATAAATCTGCCTTGGCAATGTTTTATCTATTCGGCATACTTTAATGTTTTCTAAATACTATCCCAAGCGAGAGCTGACACTGTTGGCCTATTGCTCCTCAATATCTTAATAGACTTGGGGTGGCAACGATCAAGTTGTTGAATACTAAGGAGAGAAGCTTCGAGAGAAGTTGTTAAAGTAGATGAACTTACTTCGGGAGTGAAATCTACCCCTTAGGAGTATAGATTGGATCTTATCAAATTGGTTTATTTAAAAGCATGCACTATAGAGATATAGGGGTTTTTACATGATCAATTTAGGGCAATGACCATTGAGAGAGGCTTTGCTAATTTTGAATCTGCTCGGCAAACAATGCCAAGATAGGTTGTTATTAAAGGCTGGCATGGCATGAATAGTGTGAAAACCAGGCATTCCCTGCCAACGCTCATCATTCATTAAAGCACCTTCCTTGCCAACGTCTTTATTTTACTTTTATTTCTTTTCTTTTCAAATATTTCCAAAACCAACTTCAAAACAAATCAACTTTTTTCCTAAGGTAAGTAACAATCAAAGCAATTGAATTCCAAGTCAATCTCTATAGGATCGATACCCAGCTTACCAGCTGTATTACTTGCAGACCGTGTATACTTGCACGCAAAAGACTCATCTTAGCAATGTTTTATATTTTTCCAACACATAACTTTTGCCTCTTTTGCTAGCATTTCACCTATAGAGTCTACAAGTTTTTGGCGCCGTTTCCAGGGATTGCGGCGAAATTTATTACTTTAATTTTTACTTGTTTTTTTTTCATTTTACTAACTTTGTTTTTTGTTTTGATCATTAATTTTTTTCTTACTGTTTTTTCAGGAAAGCTATAAAAGAAGAGAGTGGGCAGCCACATATGGTATAATGATGACTACATTTTCCCACTTATGACTGCCAATATCCAACTCCAAGAGCGGTCCATGAGTAAATACGATATGAAACGCATGAAGAGGATGCCTATACAACACTCTCAGCGCAGATTTCTAACTTGAAATCATGATTACATCAATGCAAGTGCCTAAGAAGTTCAACAAAAGGCAAGCAACACCCATTGTTTGTTCATATTGTAGAGGATACCACTTGTTTGACAATTGCCCCTTCAACCCTAATTCCCATTGTTACACGGGGCACTGTAATGTGAACAAACCTTTCTTCTGCAACTTCAACAAAGGATGGAACCAACAGCAAAATACATTTTGGAATGATCAAGATGATGATTATTTTTATGCACCTAACAACTTTGCTGCACCACCAAACTTCAAACAAATGCCATCCCAAGATATGCTGATGCACAAAAATCTACCTCAAGAACAAACAAATTACATTGAAGACACATTTGAAGAAGCCATGGATGCTATGAGAGGCTTGGAAGAACAAGTCAGGAGGATTGCAAATGCCGTGAATGGCATGCCTCAAGAGAACAAGATAGAACATCCATCAAGGCAACACGAGGTGGCAAACGCTTCGGTTAGTGGTAATAATCAGAATGCCATGCAAACGTCACATCAACAAGCTGGCAATTTTCTTTCTTCATCCGCGCCTCAAGGAATTTAGAATCAACATTATGAGTATCATGTTTTTTAACACATTTGAATCAATAATTATACTAATGAAGAGTATTCCACAATAGGTACATTGGACTCATTAGTGGTAATAGAGTGTGAGGAAAAATTTGAGGGCAAGGATCCCGAACACAACAACATCGAGGCAAAGTTAGATAATGTTGCTAAGTTTGATGCCAGGGTAGAAGGGCAATATTTTGAAGTTTCAAACCAAGAGGACGACGGCAAGCAACCTATTATTTTCCAGGAAGAGAACTCAGTGCCAACAGGTGAACGCAAAGAAGCAGAGAAAGAATAGGCAGAGGCTGATGATGCCATGCCACTATCTGATGCCAGACCTATAGAAACTCTGCCATGTGATACGGATTATGCTCGATAAAGAGGCAAAGTTGTCACTCCTATAGGTGGCAACCAATTCGAGATTTTAACGCGTGGAAAAGAGCCAATTGTTTGGCATGTGGATAAATTAGTGCCAACGGAAGAAACTAAGGAAGTTGAGAAAGGGAAACAAGCACCAGTAATGCCAGATCTAAATCTGATGCCAACACCACTTCGGCAAAACTAGTCGAACTAGTAATTGCCAACCCTACATTGGTGAGACAAATAAATGTTACTTTTAATGTTGACAAAGCTCTTAAGTGTACAGATAAACCTGAAGAATGCCCTGCAGTTGAGGCAATGGAATCCATTTTGGATGAGAACCTAGCATTGACTTGCCAAGGAATGAAAGCTGGTGCCATTACACATAAGTGTGATGGCAAAACAATTTAGCGACATAAAAGGTCAATTCTGGTCAGGGCTGATGCCATGAAGCGAGGTGTGATTAGATGGCTAGTTACTGGAAGAAAAAGTGGAGTCCAAATGGCAGAAAATGAAGAATTGAAGCAAGAGAATTTGGCCATGATAATAATGCCAGAGAAGGTGCTGCCAGAAATTGAAGATTTACCTAAGAATGCTATGGCAAGTTTGGAACCGGTTGAGGATACATACACCTTGGCATCAAACGAAACAGAAGGACCATAGCCTAAGCACTATTGGGGTGCTGAATTCAATCAAAGATTTGATATGCCTACAGGGAAGAGGTATTTTGGTTTTCTGAGGTGGTTATTCAAAACCCCCATGGCAAAACATTCTCCCTTGTTGAGCAATCTAGAGTTCGGCATACTCAAAGGTAAGCAATTCTTTGGCTTTCTATGTTTGTTATTCAAACAAAAGATTTCCACAGGCTGAAGCACTACCGGGAAGGAAATCGAAATAATTCCAGAGAGACCATTCTCATTGCAAAAATTCAGTAACTCTTTGCCAACTCAGTTTGATCATTGTGAATAATTTAGGAGAATTATTTTTTTCAGTACTTAGGACATCTCAGTTTTAAATTTTTAGTTTTTGTTTATTTTCTTTTTCTATTTTGAAAGGTTCCTTTGAGTGAATGCAAGATTTTGTTGCCAAGCAAAATGCCAAGGCAAGGACTGGCATAGGGTGATTGAACAAAATGCGGTGAATGAACTTGTTGTAGAGGATGAACACACCAAGTTTGCGGAAGCCTTGGACGATGCCAAGAGGAAGATGATGTTGAAGGAACTTTGTGAACTTGTCACTAAGTGGACTGTGTCATCAAAATGCCATCGGACGGTGAAGCGGCTGGCATTGGAAGACTGGCATTGTTGCATTCAATCATCATGGGCCACAAGATCAATATCGGCCATATCATTATTGATGAAACTTATAAATGCGCCGATAAGGATAATAAGAGTTTATGTTTCCTTTTATTGATTTCTAACATTTGCATGCAGCATAGCATGCCAAAGTTTGATATAGATAAAGCTCAAGGGAATGACGATCACTCCTGCCTGTGGAGGTAACTCATTACTAAGGAGAAAGGCAAGGGAAAGATTGCCAAGTCTGTGCGAAAGGCCAGGATGCAAAAGGCAGTGCCCGAGACTTCGATGCCATCTGGTTCATTGGCAATGCTTTCCCAGATATATCAGCGCCATAAGGTCATCCTTCAAAAATTAAAGAAAGCCAAGGAGCAGAACTTGATGCTTTAGCAGTATGTTCATGTCAGGGACCATGCCATGAACAAAACACGTAAGGACATGTTTGTCCACTCACTGCCAACATTTTTTTGAGTTCCCTGCAGACCTCCTTGCCAAGGATGAGATGCCAGCCAGACCACACTCTGTCCACGCGCTGACCCAGTCTAATGCCACCATTGTTCAAGAATTCTAAGTCCATCTTGTGACCAAAGATTCGCCCTTCTTGATGATTAGAGGTAAGTGTGTGTTTTGATGAAGGATATATTATCACTATGTTTGATTTGGATGGTGCAGCGGATGAATATTTTGAGTATGCCAATTCGACGAATGCTGCCAAGAGAAAAAAGTTGCTGGCAGATTTGTGTGAGCCTGGCACAACATGGACAGTGCCATTGAAGGGTCACCAAATGGTGAAACGATTAGCATTGAAAGATCAACTAAGAGGATGGAATCAATTTTTAAAGGCCAATATGATGCCTACAACCCACAATGAGACCATCTCAGAAGAAAGGTTGATTTTATTGCACTCTATCATGATAGGGCGCAAAATTAACATTGGAAAGCTCATCATCGATGAAACTTATAAATGTGCAGTAAGTGGTAATGGTAGTTTGTTCTTTCCTTTGTCAATTTCTAACATTTTCATGCTCCATGGTGTGCCAAAGCTTGATACAAATAAAGGTCAAGGGATAAAGGGAATAACAATTACAGCTGCTAGTTGGAGAAACCTCCCCGTTGTCGAGCCAAAAGACAAAGGCAAAGGAAAGGAAAAAGTGCCCATGCCAAAGCCAACGGTGTCAAAGGTAGTGCCAGCCACCATGCCAGCCAGTTCACTGGCAGTGTTGTCTCAAATTTACCATCACCAGGAGATAATTCTTTGAAAGTTAGAGATAGATGAGGAACTCAATGATAAGATAAGGCACTATACAAAGGATAGGGATGCTATCATCAGGGAGGTTCTTGAATAAAATGTCCCATGATTTTGTGATAGCATTTCCAGATTTCCCTGCCAAGCCCTCTACCAGCGATGATGCCATGCCAGCCAATCCACACGAGAAGAAGTCTACGAAGGGGAGTCCTTCTCTTCCTAAACTCCTTTACATTTCATTCCATTGCATTCACATGATCATGCATTTTATTTTATTATGTTCTTTTGTATATATGTGTTGTCTCATGCATTGCGGACAATGCACATCTTGGGTTTGGGGGTGTGCATTTCTTCACATTTATGCCATGCATTTCATGTTTAATTTTCTATTGCCATGCCATTTAGGTCATTTAGGATAGATGCATACCGAACCACTAAAAAAAGAAAAAGAAAATTTTTGCCTCGGTTTAATCTTGAAAAATGTTAACATTTGTTAGGCAAGTTTAATTTTATCTAGGTGTCTGTCCAATGAGGAAATTATAATCTTGAGTTGTCATGCTATGCCAGCAGAGTAGTATGCCAGGTTTTCTTGGTAATTGATCTCTAGTTTAGGGAATTGAACTTACACTTAACACGTAGTATGTATCTAGTTCCTTAGCAAACTTAGACTTTTTGAAACTATGCTCAGATTTTAAAAAAAGAAAAAAAGATCGAATGATTCTAGGGTAAAAGAAATTAATAAGGCAACAATGTTCTGCCAAGGCAAGAAAAAAATAGAACTCTCCTCTACCATAGGGATAATAAGTTACTTGGGGCTTCATGGTTTGTTCCCTCTTAGTTCTCATGTAACCCCCCTGACCCGGTCTGGCCGCCAGACCAAATCGAGGAAGCTACATTAGGTTTACCGAAGCAAACTGGAGAGATACATAAAACCTGGTCCATTTTTTTCCTTTTTATCTTATCTAGATGCCAATTATTACTTCTATATGTTCATGCAGATTACAAGTGTAACCCCGTCTCAATTGGGCATCAATTTGACATCCAATTGACCCAACATACGATTTAGGGACCAAAATGTAATTTGACAAGTTATAGGACAAAAACCAACATTTTAAGTTGCCAACCTTAATTTAGTCAGGTTTTCATGAATATGTCTCAAATTCCAGCTTAAACCAATCATTTTATCACCTATAATTGCATTGGCAAGATTCAGGGACTAAATTGCAAGAACGACAAAACAACTCAAAAGACATTTATAGAAAATTAGTTGTCCGTACCGATATAGGTAAGCCCGTATCGATACGATTTAAAACATCTCATTTTGGTACACCACCTTATCGTATCGATATGCCTAACAGAATTACCTAACTTTTGAAATGTTGCATACCGTACCGATACGGCTCCATAGGTGTTTCGATACGCGGGCTCGAGTTGAAAAAGGTGAATTCTAGAGACTAAAATGTGTACCGATACACCCATTCCCGTATCGGTATGCCTGACCAAATTTGCCTAGTCGTATCGAAACATACAGTACCTGTACTAATCCCACAAGCCTATTTTTACCTAGCCGTATCGATACAGTCCCCCGCGTATCGATACGCCTGGTCCTGTAATGTCACATTTTGCTGGTTTTTCATCACAAAACCATACTCTAACCAACCCAACATGCTTTAAACACAATACCAACATGTAAAACATAACTCAAGCAAACTAGCAACACAATTTCAACAACACAACAAGGCTTCATGCTTCAAAAGGAAATCTATAGGCATGCTTCCTAACTTTGCATTGAAGCATCATACCAAAAGATAAACCATCACCAAAATCAATCTTTAAAGGCCATTTACACCCCAAGAGCAACCAAAGAAACATGCTCAAACAGGGAGTTCAACATAACATCTCCCAAAACAAATACCCCATTGCCCTTCTTCATTATAGTTTAGTTTTTAACATACTTTAGAAAAAAGTCTTGCCAATCCCCTTGCTTCTTGTCGCCTTCTGGAACTTCAATTATCTGCATTGTTTGACAATGAGAGCGTAAGCACACTAGGCTTAGTGAGAAATGCTCAAAAACAAACACCATCAATGCATTTAAAACCATACACTTAAAACCATCATTTAAAACATCATCATCATGCCTCTTTGAAAACATGTAATTTACATCATTAAAAACCAGCATACTAATTCATATGCTACATGTATCATTAACCAACAGCAAGTCACATTGCTAACCCTCTACTTAATCCTTCCCATGCATTATTACCAAATGCAAAGCTTAAGGAGAAACATGTATAAATCACATTATGCAACATAAAGCATTTCAATGATATATTAACAATTATATTGGCTTTCAAGTGATCATTTAACCAGTCCAATAACAAAAGAGTTCATCGGATATACGGATTCAACAAGTGTTGACCACAACACTTCAAGCCATCTCAACCGGAATAGCGATACAATCACAATCGCGGTACAATAACAACTGGTACAATAACAACCGGGTACAATCTCAACCCATAGGGATACCAATCCCTCTCATCGGTTAGATGCTTAACCCACTAACGGGAGTATTCGGTATTGTTAAACCCCTCTACCGTTAGGGTACTTGGATGGAGTATTCGGTACACAATATAAACCCCTCAACATCCAAGGTGACTTATTTACAGTGCACTCAATCTTATGGTCGGCCAACTATATCCGATAACAATTTTAAAACCATATAACTTGCCAATATAATTAACAAATTAACATTTACCTCACTGTTTTAACATGCATTAAACCATGTCATTTCCAAAGCAACAACCATGCTTTAAAACACAAGTATAAACCATACTTACAAGGATCACTTACCATGTGCATCCTTCAGCATTTCATGCATAAAAACAGTATATCAACTACTCTAAAACATGCTTAAACAGTAGGTAACATGTAATTAAAACAAGTGCATAAAACTATTTCAAACTAGCACGACCGAGAGAGTAAATCCACTTTATACTTACTTATGAGTCTAGGTAAGCATTTCAAGCTCTACCTTAACTCCCAATATCTATTCTCAAAACAGCAAAACACTTTAAACCACGTTTTCACTAACCACTACATGAAACTTTGTTGTGGCGACTCGAAAACAAGTATCTGAAGCCTCCTACGCTTCTTCAATCACTTTCGGATCAAACTCCCCTATTTTTACCACACAAAAACAGAGGATTAATGCATCGTAATGCATTCTAAACACAACAACACAATCCTTCTCGAATTTCCACAAAATCCTCACAATTAACCCTCCACAACAACCAAAAACATAACCAAAACACTTCGATTCACAACCCAGCCAACATCTATCAACCTAGCATCATTTCCAACATCAAAACACATCTAAAAACATATCCAAAACAAGCTACTACTTCCAGCAACCTTGCAACCACAAAACACCACAAAACCTCAAAACTAACAACCTAAACAAATAGAGATTCTTAAGTTTCAGGATTCTATTGATAAAAATCACTTATCAACATTATTAAACATCCAAAGCATGAATCAAAGCAACCTTACTTACTGGAAATCAGATCCAATTCGCGAATCAACTCATTTTCCCAAATAACCCACTTAAACATTGGAAAATCATCAAAATCAGATTACAAACACAAAAGCAAGGATCAAATGCTTGGGAATTTCAATAAAGAACCATACAATATAGGAGATCTCGGACCTTACCCCTATTGTGAAGTTTCTCCCTTAATTGATTTGTGAAAAGCTAAGAAAACACAAGATTAATGTAAGATTTTGTGTAATCAATCTTTATAAAACAATTTAAAACAATAAAATCAAGTTAAAAACCACCTCACCTCAAGAAATTTGATGAAATCTGAGTGTTTGGCCGAGGAGAGAATGGAGAGGAAAAAGTTGAGAGAAAATGACGAGATTTTTGTTTTAGAAAAGCTAAGTCACTTTTTACAAAAAATCCACTTTAATTATTAATTAAATCACATGTTAAAATCAGTTAAATCAAGGGAGAAATCATCATAAACCAAATGGTAAAATAGCTCCTTAAAGATTCTAAGTAATTGACCCTTTTTCGTTTTAGTCACTAGAAAATCACAGTTTTCAAAATTTTCATTTTGGTCACAAACCAAAATGTCCATCTTCCAAAACTCATTTTTCAAAATTAATTCCATCATTATTAAATACATAATTGATAATGATTTTTAAGAATTTTTCCATAATTTTTCCAACATAAAAAATATACGATCCCGAAATTGACTCGAATCTCTACTTTGGTCCACTAGACTGTCTAATAAACCATCAAACCGCTAAGCCCTAAAACTGGGCATTACATCTCAAGTCCAAAACTTTAGGGCATGAGTTGAAGAAAAAGCCTATTGATGTCTAGATTAAGGTGGGGATTCGTGGTATGCTCCCTCTTATCTCTCACGCTAAATACCGTCATGAAGCTAGCTTACATTAATGCAAATAGAAACCCTTGCAAAGAAATAAATGAGAAAAATAAGAATCTGAGCTTAGGTAGTAAAATTGACTAAAGGAGTGGAAGGATACTTGATGCATATTGCCTACACATCATGCACTCTTCATGAACTTAAACTAGAGTTATATTGCTGCACTTGAATTACTACATGCTTGGCATTGTTGCACTAAGATACTGGAGGACAGAAATAGAACCAAATTTTGTCTGCCAACACTTGTTGGCATTCCAACCAAAGTTTTTGTCGAGGTAACATTTCATAGTTTTTGTTTTTATTTGTTTGCATTACTTGAGGACAAGCAATGAGTTAGGTTTGGGGGTATGTTACCTCTCCAAAAGTATTGTTTTTAATGCCAATCTTATAATGATTTTGCTTGTTTTTAGGTACATTTAGTTGCATAAGGTTGTTAAAATCATGCATTTGCATAAGGAGTTTAGAATTCTATCTATGCCAGTGTGAATGGTTGTTTTATTGGCAATTTTACAGGTTTAACATAGTATTTGGCCCAAAAAAGAAACACAGGAATGAACGCCAGAGAGAATGTCGAGTGCTATTGGCACAGATGGACCAGACAATGCCAAGCACCAGTTGACAGAGAAGTGAATTTGATGTCATGCCAATAAGTTGTTGGACCCCGAAAAAATAGGATAAAATCAAGCTCCGAAAAGATAGCAATTGGTTCAATCTCCGAAAAAATAGCGGATAAGATGGTGCCGAGATTGGTTGGCAGATTCATGCCTAGCTTGGATGCCAATGAAGTGTCGGCAGTATGATGTCAGCCCTAACCTGATTAGCTTATCACCTTATCAGCTTATCACTTCAAATCTAGATAAGATGATCACATCCCTTATCCGTTAGCGCATTCAAATTTCAAACGTGAAGGCTTATCCTAGGGCTTCTTCGCATGCCTATTTAAAGAACGATCAAGCAATCATTTAGAGGAGGAACTTGGGGAGAGGATTTCATTGACGATCAGAAGAGGACGGTTGCATGGTTCGACCAGCTAGACCGAGGGCTTGGAGCCATTGAAGGGCTGCATCGAGAGACCCCATTCTTGCCCATTCTCTTTGTTTAGTTATTTTTATTTTTTAAGGATGATGTATTTTGAAAACATTTATGGTTTTTCAATTAAATCCCTCACCATGAACTAATTTAATAGTTGGTGGGGGATGTTTACGTTGAAACACTGTTTCATGTTTAGTTTTTAATAATAAGTCTGCCTTGGCAATGTTTTATCTATTCGACATACTTTAATGTTTCCTAAATACTATGCCAAGCGAGAGCTAGCACTGTTGGCCTATTGCTCCTCAATATCTTAACAGACTTGGGGTGGGAACGATCAAGTTGTTGAATACTAAGGAGAGAAGCTTCGAGAGAAGTCGTTCAAGTAGATGAACTTACTTTGGGAGTGAAATCTACCTCTTAGGAGTATAGATTGGATCTTAATCAAATTGGTTTATTTAAAAGCATGCACTATAGAGCTATAGAGGTTTTTACATGATCAATTTAGGGCAATGACCATCGAGAGAGGCTTTGCTAATTTTGAATCTGCTAGGCAGATAATGCCAAGACAGGTTGTTATTAAAGGTTGGCACGGCATGAATAGCGTGAAAACCAGGCATTCCCTGCCAACGCTCATCATTCATTAAAGCACCTCCCTTGCCAACGTCTTTACTTTACTTTTATTTCTTTTCAAATATTTCCAAAACCAACTTTAAAACAAATCAACTTATTCTTAAGGCAAGTAACAATCAAAGCAATCGAATTCCAAGTCAATCTCTATGGGATCGATACTCAGCTTACCAACTGTATTACTTGCAGACCGTGTATACTTGCACACAAAAGACTTATCTTAGCACTGTTTTATATTTTTCCAACACATAACTTTTGCCTCTTTTGCCAGCATTTCACCTAGAGAGTCTACAGCATGCAAGCTAGTACAAGCAATAAGAAGAGATAAATAAACATGTGGCGCTACCATAATCGCCAAAACACATCAATAAAACAAACCAAGAGTGAGGTCCAATATCACACGACATTGGGAAATCCATTCATGCTCAAAATCTCACTTCGAGCTGCTCAGAATCTCATATCGAACGGGTATCCTCAGAATCTCAAATTTGAGTCTTTGCTCGAAATCTTACATCGAGCGATAGAATCTCACATCAAGCAAATATCATCACCCAGAATGTCACATCGGATGGCCTTCATCTCATCACTCAGAATCTCACATCGAGTGGCCTTTATGTGTTGCAACACTCACTCACTGGTATTCGGATCCCACCAAACAAAGACTCATAACAAACCAAGTGCCCACACATGGCACAACCACATATAATCCATCCAAGATCCTTAAGGTTACTATTACAAGAAGTCACCCAAGCTTTGCTAAGCTGTTAATTCATTACGGAGAAGTGTGTAATTTATCTCATTCGTTGTCTCAAGTAATCTATATTATTCCATTTATCATAGTATAATTCAATTATTAACATTCACACGGTTCCTCAAATCATGATGTTTACTATTTTTAATCAATCTCTAAAGCTTGTGAAAGTCATTTAAGTGTGTGACTAACATACTTAAGTCATTAATATTAATTACCGGCTTTCTGCCCATTAAATCAATTATTTATCGGTATTATCTCTTAATTGTCATTTTAGTCGAACCTATCCTTTTATTCAAGCTAGCATATAAGGCATCATCATTTATCAATCTATCAACCAATCATCAGATAATTGCACGAGTATTCAAACAATCCTACACAGTCTCTAAAGCTCATTATATACTCGAACATTCTCAAAATATAATTTCTAAGCCCATAACAAACTCGAACATTCTCAAACTCATCAAGTATCTCAATAACTACCAAGCCTCGTAATACCAGTATCGACGAATGCTTATTACTCATCTTCTATTTTACAACCACTGACATGCAATGCAATTACACTTATGTTGCTCCTAAAACATTTCAGAGTTCGAGGTGTACTAATCTTAAGCCGATATCACTAAAATTCTCATCCAAATGTCTCGAACAATCCACTTAATCCAATATCCAAACTAGAATAATCCTCGCATATCAACAAATACAAAAATACTTAAATTCCATACATCTCCTATACCAAGCGAAAGGTCAAACACATAAAAATAGATTACCGAGTTTGAATTTGGCAAAACAGACTATGCCATTAGATCTGGAATGTCGAGAAACCCCAAGGTAGGTCCCCTAGAAAAAGTCAACGTCAGTCAACGATTAATGGCGGTGGTGGCTCAGCTCGGTGGCGGCGGCTCAGCTCAGCTCAGCACATTCTGGGCTGAGTCATCTCAGTCTGACTCAGTCGAGTTAGGCCGAGTCCACTCGGGTGACTCGTTCCCCTAAAGCAGGACCATGACCACGAGCAGCGACGGCGCGTGGGGCGCGTGATGATTTTTTGGTGGCTTACGCCTAATTTCACTAGCCGACTGTTCTCAAGCCGATAAACTCGATGATGGCCTCTGTTTCTCAAAGTGAGCCCTCTAACCCCTTGACTTCAACAACCTAAAACTTTCTCTCTCACACCTCATCCGATGGTTGCTACTGTAACACCTCGGTTTTGGGCCTATGGGTTTTGGGATGGTTTAGTCAGTCCGGTGGACCAGAATTAGAGATTCGAGTCAAATTCAGGATTTAAATTGGATTGAATATTTTTTAAGGGATAAAAATATGGGAAAATAGTCTAAAATCTTTATTAATTATATAAATGATTTTGGTGAAAACAATTTTGGAAAAAGAAATTCGAAAATGGGACATTTTGAGTTATTGACTAAAACGCAAAGTTTGCAAAACTGTTTTTAGTGACTGTTTTGAAAATTGGTCAAAAATTTGAATCTTTAAGGAGCTAATAATCCAAAAGGGTTTCATCAAAATTCTCCCTTTAATTAACTATTTTCAATTAAGTTTTTAAAAGGTATAAATAGTAAAGAGAATTAATTAAACACAATTAAGCTTTTTAAAAGAATTTCACGTAACTAACTTTGTAACTTCTTTCTCTCAAATTCTCTTCAGCCAAACACATTTCCAGCTTCAATTTCTTCAGGTAAAATTAGGATTTCAAAGAGTTTTTGATTTCCAAATGATTTCTAAAGCTTTTACATCAAATATTTATTGTTTCTACCTTGATTTTCATGGTTTATAAAGCAATTGAGGGGAGAAATCAACATTAGAGGTAAGTATTCGTTCTTCTCCTCTAATGAAAGGTTATTTATTGAAATTCCTAAGTTCTTGATCCATTTTATATGATTTCCATTGGGTTTTGATTAATTAAACTCAGATTTATGGTTTAATTGATGGTTTATGATGAAAATTTTAAGAAATTCGTGGTGATCTATTTTTGCTGAGTTAAGGATTGGTTTATACCTTGATTTTTATGTTTAATATGATAATGAAGTGAGTTTTGATGATAGAATCCCAGAATCTATTGAATCTCTAGTTTGTTAGATTGGTAGTTAAGAGATTTTGAGGTATTGAGGTTAATTTTTGGCTGCTGGAGGTATAAGGTTGTTTTATGTTGTTTTTTTATATTAATTGATGTTATTTGAAGGTTGAGATTCGTAGTTGTGGGCTGGATTGAGGTTTTTGGTGAATCGATGATGTTTTCGATTTATAGGTTATGGTGTTGTGGGGGATTATAGTTAGATAAATGTTCATTGATGGTTACTGTGAGTTTGGATGCATTATAATGCATTGGATCCTCTATTGTAATGTGTTTGAAAAGGGGAAGTTAATCCAGAAGTGAACATTGGTGTAGAGGAGTCGCCAGAAGCTTAATTTGGCATTAGCAAGAGAGGCGTTGCTTTGTCGGTGAGTGAAACGGATAAGAATAGCTTTTCAAAGATTTGAAAAGGTTTAATGGGAGTCTAGACAAGGCTTGATACGCTGGTCTAAGGCTCGAAAGTAAGTAAAGTGGATTTCTTTCTCGATTTCGGTTGGCAAATGATTTATGAATGCACTTGTTAAATGATTGTTCACCTAATGTTTTATGCATGAAATGAGCATGGTTTAATACTGGGAATTGATATGAAATGATGTTAGATTCATTTGGAAAGTAATGCATGATTTTAATGAATGTTTATGAACACGGCTTATGCATGTTTTAATGCAAAATGAAATGATTTGAATGATGCATAAGAAAACAGTGAGGTATGTTTATAAAAGTGGATTATATTGGTACGTGATGAATTTAAAATGTTATAGAAATGTTATCGGATATAATTGGCTGGCCATAGGATTTAAAATGCACTATAATAAGTCGCCTGTGGTTGTAGAGATAGTACGAGAGGTACTTATTCCGATCATGTGAACCCCAATGTTGTTGAGATAACACTTAGATGGCTTTTACTCCAGCCACGAACTGTAGAGGTTGATGCGTCGAGTGTGTGTACTCCAAGTTGGAGGATTAGCCTTTGTAGTGTAGAGGTGGAGCATGTGTTGCACAACTCCGTGCCAATGGGCTGCAAGAGATTACGAAATCTCTTGGGAAATCTGTGTATCCGATGTTAATGATTATTTATGGAAAGGATGAATATTGAAATGGATCACTTGAAAGCCAATATAATGTTTTAAATTGTATCATGTTGATGGATGGTTTGAATAACGTGATTTATACATGTTATACTCCTTAAGCTTTGCATATGGGATGTTATGCTTGGGAAAGCTTAAATAGAGGGAATTGCATATGGGATTATGTTGATTGCTTACGCTCTCTTTTATCATCAATTCATATCGATTGAATGCAAGTGGCCTAGCAAGCAAGGAGGGAATTCCAAGACTTGATTTACCAAAGTATGTTTGGATTTTAAAGTAGTAATAAAGGCAATGTGGCTTAAATGTTGTTGGGAGGGTTTGAGTTGCTACTTCTCCGTTTGAGCAAGTTTATATTGTTATTTTGGACTTGCGATAAGCTTGGCTTGCTGGATTTTGCATATGGTTCATGCTTTGGTTGCTTGAGTATTATGAAGCATGCCTATAGTTTACCTTTGAAGCATGATGATTGTTTCTTGATGTTGGGTTTATGGTAGTTGATGGTAAATGACCAATGATGATGTTATTTGATTGTTAGAAGCATGCTTAAGTGTTAGAATTCTAAAACGAGGCTAAAAACCAACAAATTATGACATTACAGGTCAGGGTGTATCGATACGCATGTGTCCATATCGATACAAGTAAGTGTTTCCAGGCATAGCGTATCGGTACACGGGTACTCGTATCAATACGGGTAAAAGAACACCTCAAGCTTAACGTATCGGTACACGGGGGACTATATCGATACGGGTCTATGGTTTTAAGCATAGCGTATCGATACTCGATGAGGTGTATCGATACAGTTTTGAGCTACTAGAATCCAGATTTTTTGCGGATGCTTAAGCGTATCGATACACCTGCCCGTGTATTGATAACGGCAGTGGTTAAGTGAGTTGAAAGTATGTTTTAAGGTTTCTGTTTTCTCCCATTTTAGTCCATGTTTATTTTACTTGCAATTAATTGAGTTTGAGTAATCGTTTTGACCCAAAATTTCACCAATATGCTTGTAATTGGTTTAATTGAGGATTGGTAACTTTAATTGTGGAATTGACCCTTCGAAATAATGGAATTTACAATTTGGTCTCTGGTGTTATGTATGCAATTGGTTGAGTTCGGATGATCATTTTAAGTTGAAATTTGGCATGTATGCTTGTAACCTAACTAATCGAAGACTGGTAAAGAAAATTACAAGTTAACCCTTATAGATTTGCAGATTTACATTTTGGTACATATTCATGTAATGTGGCCAATTGGATATAAATTCGATGCCCGATTGAGTTGGGTTTCCACTTTTTGTTTGTATGTACAAGTAGGGTAATAACCAGCATCTAGATAAGATAAAGGAAAAAATGGTTTTATTTTTCCAAGTCATCCTTTTCGGTTTACTTTGGTAAACCTAATGTAGGTCGCTCAGTTCAATCTTGCAGCTAAGCCGGGTCGAGTGGGTTACATTTGGTGGTATCAGAGCCATGTTGTGATTGTTGGGAGTGGGTTATGGTCGGTTTATGCATGTTGGGAAGTTGTTTGATATGTATGTAGATTGAATTGAGTTGATTGCTATACACGGTGATTGATTATGTGTTATATGCCATGTTGGGCTATGATTTGGGACACATTGTCTTATTACTATTAATGTAAAGTATTTTTGATTTGAAATGGAAGTCTTGAACCCTTGCTTGAAGATGGCCTAATCGTTTTTGTTTTGGTGTATTATCATGCCAAAGATTCTTTGTTTACAATGCCACCGAGGAGAGAATTACGTTTTAATGCGAATGCGGGAAGGCAAGATGGTGAAGATAATGTTATGCCTATTGAAGGGTTGCCACCTCTTCCGTCGAATCCACCTACGGGAGTGGAACAAGTACCACCTGTGCCGGCTGGGCCAGCATTGGGTGATATGACGCTTTTGATATAGGCAATGACAGGAGCGTTCCAGGCCGCGATGGCTGGAGTGCATGTGCCTACACCAATAAGGGTTGCTGCTGCTAATTTGAGATTACCTTTAGATCATTTACGTGGCCTGGGAGGGGTCGAGTTTATATGGTTGACGCTGACGCTTTCGAGGAGTGGTTTTCCAGCACAAATCGTATATTGGATCAGATGGGTTATTCTGACGCCCGTAAGCTGGGATGTGATGTATCTCTACTGTAGGGAGATGCGTATAGCTGGTGGACTAGGGTGATTGCGAGCATAGCTGACAATGTGACATGTGAAACCTTCCAACCTGCCTTTAGGAAGAGGTACTTGTTTCAAAAGCCCCACGAGAACCTTCCAAATACTGTCTTCTGTACAAGGTATGGGCATTATGAGTTTCTGGTTATGCCTTTCGGTTTCACAAATACCCCGGCTGCATTTATGGACATGATGAATTGAGTGTTTCATAAGTACCTTGATCAGTTCGTGGTAGTGTACATAGACGATATTCTCGTGTACTCTCGTACCGAGGAAGAGAATGATCGGATTTGCGGATAGTGTTGTAAGTGCTGAAGGATAATCAATTCTATGCTAAGTTGAGCAAGTGCGAGTTTTGGCTTAAAGAGGTGATGTTCCTTGGTCATGTTGTTTCTGCGGAGGGTATTTGCGTATATCTACAAAAAATTAAGGCTATTCTCAATTGGAAGCAACCTAATTCTATATCAGAGGTGCGTAGTTTTCTTGGGTTGGCTCGTTATTATCGCCATTTTATTGAGGGGTTCTCAAGTATTGCAACACCGTTGACCAAGTTGTTGCAAAATTTTGTTCCTTTTGTGTGGATGGAGAAGCAACAACAGGGTTTTGAAAAGTTGAAAGAGGTTTTGACATGCGCTCATGTGTTGATTCAACCTGAATCTGGGAATGAGTTTATTGTTTATAGTGATGCATCATATGTTGGCTTGGGTTGTGTGCTGATGCAGGGTGGGAAGGTTGTGTCCTATGCATCAAGGCAATTGAAAGTTCATGGGCGCAATTATCCAACTCATGATTTGGAGCTTGCGGCTATGGTGTTCGCTTTGAAAATTTGGCGACATTACCTCTATGGTGAGAAGTGTATGGTTTTTACAGATCATAAGAGCCTGAAATATCTGATGTCGCAGAAGGAGTTGAGCCTTAGGCAGCGAAGATGGTTGGAGTTCTTAAGAATTACGATTTGACCATTGAGTATCATCCAGGTAAAGCAAATGTGGTGGCAGATGCTTGGAGTATAAAAGTTGTGGTTGAGTTGAGAGCTATGTTTGCTTGGTTGAGTGTAACTCGTGATGGGGGCTTGTTAGCCGAGTTGTAAGTTAAGCCTACGTTATCACAGTTGATTAAAGCTAAGTAACCGTACGATGATTCGTTGGTTGGGCATGTTAAGGACATAGCAAATGAAAATCTGTCGGATTTTCATTTTGATGATGATGGAGTTTTGTGTTTCAAGGGTCAGATGGTGGTGCCGAATGATTCAGAGTTGAGACACACTATCTTGGCGGAGGCACACTCTAATCCTTTTGCTATGCATTCTGGTAGTGTTAAGATGTATCGTGATTTGAGGGAGGCATACTACTGGGTTAGGTTGAAAAAGGATATGGCTGAGTTTGTTTCCAAGTGCATGGTGTGCCAGCGGGTCAAGGCTGAGCATCAATTTCCATCCGGGTTGTTGCAACTGCTAAAAATTCCAGAGTGGAAATGGGAGAGAATCACCATTGATTTTGTAACAGGTTTGCCATTGACACCAGCTAGAAAAGATTTTGTTTGGGTGATTGTTGACCGGTTCACAAAGTGTGCATATTTCCTGCCAGTGCATACAACGTATATCTTGGAGAAGCTGGCGGATTTGTATATAGCTGAGATTGTGTGCTTGCATGGTGTACCTAAATCAATTGTTTCGGATAGGAATCTGAGGTTTACGACAAGGTTTTGGAGAAGTCTACACTAGGCTTTGGGTTCGAGGTTGAGTTTTAGCACTGCGTATCATCCTCAGTCGGATGGGCAGTCTAAGTGGGTTATCCAGGTTTTGGAGGATATGCCGAGATGTTGCATTATTGAGTTCCAAGGAACCTGGGAAAAGCAATTGCCTTTAGTTGAGTCTGCCTACAACAACAGTTATCAAGCGAGTATAAAGATGGCACCTTATGAGGCGTTATATGGCCGGAGGTGTCGTACGCCCTTATGTTGGGATGAGGTAGGGGAAAAGCATGTTACCCTGCCGGATGTATTGAAAGATACTAATGAGAAGGTTAGGCTTGTATGCTATCGGTTGAAAGCGGCGGCATAAATCTTATGTGGATCTGAAGCGTAATGAGGTTGAATATGCGGCAGGTGATCGTGTATTCTTGAAAGTGTCACCGTGGTAAAAGGTGATGAGATTCGGACATAAGGGTAAGCTTAGTCCGAGGTTCATTGGACCATACGAGGTTATTGAATGTGTGGGTCTAGTAGCATATTTGTTGAGGTTGCCTCTTGAGTTGGAGAAAATTCATAATGTGTTCCATGTTTCTATGTTGAGGATATATCGATCTGATTCATTGCACGTTATACAGGTGGAGGATGTTGAGTTAAGGCCGAATTTGTCCTATGATGAGGAACCGGTAGAGATTCTTGATACCAGTAGTAAAGTTCTACGTGGGAAGACGATAGAGCTTGTTAAGGTATTGTCGCGGCATCGGGGAGTTGGGGAGGCCACATGGGAGAGTAAGTCAGACATGAAAGAGTAATTTCCGCATCTTTTTCGTCCAGGTAAATTTTGCGGACGAAATTTCTTAAGTGGGGGAGAGTTGTAACACTTTGGTTGTAAACCCCTTGACCCAGCCTAGACGCCCAACTGAACCAAGAAGGCTATATTAGGTTTGCCGTAGCAAACCGAAGAGATACAACAAAAACCGGTCCATTTTTTTTCTTTTTATCTCATCTAGATGCCAGTTATTAACCCTACGTGTTCATATAGACATCAGGTGTAACCCCAACTCAATCAGGCATCAATTTGACATTCAATTGATCATATTTATAATTAAGGGACCCAAATTGCAAATACAAAAAATTTCAGGATTAAAACTCACTTTTAAGTTACCAACCTTTAATTAGTCAGGTTCCAATCTTTCATTTCAAATTTTAGCTCAATCCGATCCTTCCATCATCTACAATTGCATTGGCAAGATTCAGGGACTCAAATGTAAAGATGACAAAACTGCTCCAAAGTGACCTTTACAGAATAAACAGTCATCCGTACCGAAACGGGTAAGCCCATAACGATACAAATTCAAACACCTGTTTTGGTACACTACCATACCGTATCGATACGCCTAACTAAATTACCTAACTTTTGAAATGTTATAGACCGTATCGAAACGGCTCTTCAGGTGTTCCGATACACGAGTTTGAGTTGAAAAAGTGAATTCCAGAGGCTAAAACTCGTATCGAAACACCCATGCTCGTATCGGTACACCTGACCAAATTTACCTAGGCGTATCGAAACGCACAAGGCCTGTACCGATCCCACAAGCCTGAAATTGCCTAGCCGTACCGATACGGTCCCCCGCGTATTGGTACGCCTGGGCTTGTAATGTCACATTTGGATGATTTTTTATTCCGAAAGCACACTCAAACCATTCCAACATGCTTAAAACACAATACCAACATGCCAAACATATCACAAGCCAACTAGCATCTCAATTCTAACAACACAACAAGGCTTCATGAATTAAAAGGAAATCTATAGGCACGCTTCCTAATTTTGCATCCAAGCACACACCAAAAGACAAACCAGCAGCAAAATCAATCCTTAAAGGCCACTTACAAACCAAGAGCAATTAAAGAAACATGCTCAAAAAGGGGGTTCCATAAATCATCTCCCAAAACACAACAAGTACCCCATTGCCCTTATTCATTATAGTCTAGTTTCTAACATACTTTAGAAACAAGTCTTGCCAAGATCCCCTTACTTCTTGCTGCTTTTCGGGACTTTATTCTCTACATTGATGGACAAAGAGAGCATAAGCACACAAGGCTTAGTGAGGAATGCTCAGAACAAAACACCATCAATGCATTTAAACCATTTTCTTTACATCATCCTTTAAATACATCATGCCCCTTTTTAAAACATGCACTTTACTTCATTAAAACCAGCATATTAAACCATATGCTACATGTATCATTAATCAATATTAAACCATATGCTACATGTATCATTAATCAACAACAAGTCACATTGCTAACCCTCTACATGCTTAAAAACATGCTTAAACAGTAGGTATCATGTAAATCAAAACAAGTGCATAAACCTTTTCCTACTAGCACGACCGAGAGAGTAAAATCACTTTACTTACTTTCAAGCTTAGGTAAGCATTTCAAGCTCTACCTAAGCTCCCAACAACCATCTTTAAAACATTCCAAAATTGGAATCCACGATTTCACTCACCGATACACGAAACCTCAATTCACCGATGCGATATCAAGTATCTAAAGCCTCCAACGCTTCATCAATCACTTCCGGATCAACCTCCCTTGTTTTTACCACAAAACAATAGAAGTTAATGCATCATAATGCATTTTGAACACAGCAACCACAATCCTTCTCGGATTTCCACGAAACCCTCACAATTAAACCTCTACAACAACCGAAAACATAACCAAAACACTTCGATTCACAACGTAGCCAACATCTATCAATTTAACATCAAAACAAATCTAGAAACAGATCCAAAACAAGCTACTACCTCCAGCAACCTTGCAACCACAAAAACACCACAAAACTCAAAACTAGAAACCTAAACAAATAAAGACTTAAGTTTTGGGATTCCCTTGATAAAAATCACTTATCAACATTATTAAACATCCAAAATATAAATCAAATCACCATTACTTACTGAAAATCAGATCCAATTTGCGAATCAACTCATTTTCCCCCAAGAACTCATTAAATCATTCGAAAATCATCAAAATCAGATTAGAAACACAAAAACAAGGATCAAATGCTTGGGAATTTTAGTAAAGAACCATACAATAGAGGAGATCTCAGAGCTTACCCCTATTGTGAAGTTTCTCCCTCAATTAATTTGTGAAAAGCGAAGAAAACACAAGATTATTGTATGATTTTGTGCAAACAATCCTTATAAAACAATTTGAAACAATAAAATCAAGTTAGAAACCACCTCACCTCTGAAAATTTGATGTAGTCTGAGTGTTTGGCTGAGGAGAGAATGGAAAGGAAAAAGTTGATAGAAAATGACGTGATTTTTTGTTTTAGAAAAGATAACTAACTTTTTAACAAAATCCTCTTTAATTATTAATTAAAACACATGTTAAAATCAGTTAAATCAAGGGAGGAATCATCAGAAACCAATTGGTAAAATAGCTCCTTAAAGATTCTAAGTATTTGACCCTTTTCATTTTAGTCACTAGAAAATCACAGTTTTCAAAACTTTCATTTTGGCCACTAACCAAAATGTCCATATTCCAAAACTCATTTTTCAAAATTGATTCCGCCATTATTAAATACATAATTAATAATAATGTTTAAGCATTTTTCCATAATTTTTCCCATACCAAAAAGATACGATCCCGAAACTGACTCGAATCTCTACTCCGGTCTGTAGGACCATCTAATAACCCTCTAAACCGCTAAGCCATAAAACCGGGGCGGTACAAATCTCCCCCACTTAAGAAATTTCATCCTCAAAATTTACTTGGAGGAAACAGGTGCAAAAACTGATTCAGCATATCTGACTTACGCTCCCACGTGGCCTCCTCAACACCGCGGTGGTTCCACAACACCTTAACCAGCTCGATTGTTTTGCGAGGGAGCACCCTACTGTTGGTATCAAGAATCTCCATTGGTTCCTCATCATAAGATAGATCCAATCTCAACTCAATCTCTTCCACCGGCATGACATGCGATGGATTCGACCTATATCTTTGTAACACCGAAACATGGAACACATCATGAATCTTTCCCAACTCTGGAGGTAACCTCAAATGATAGGCAATAGGACCCACATGCTTAACAACCTCGTATGTTCCAATGAACCTCAGGCTAAGCTTCCCTTTTCCCCCAAACGCAACACCTTCATCTAGGGTGACACCTTCAAAAACACTTTATCACCCACAACATACTCTATATCCCTACGCTTCAAATCTGTATAGGATTTTTGGTGATCGGCGGTTGCTTTCAAGTGCTCACATATCAACTTTACCTTTTCGGTTGTACCTTTTAGAACATTAGGCATAGATACAAACTTTTCCCCCGCTTCTGCCCAACACACATGCGTTCGGCATTTTCTGCCATACAATGCCTCCTAGGGTGCCATTTTTATGCTAGCATGATAACTATTATTGTAAGCAAACTCCACTAACGGCGACTGCCTCTCCCACGTACCCTGGTACTCAATAACACAACACCTTAGCATATCCTCGGGAACCTGAATCACACGCTCAGACTGACCATCTGTCTAAGGATGATACGAGGTACTAAAACTCAACCAGGTCCCCAAGGCCCGATGCAAACTCAGCCAAAACCTTGCGGTGAACCGCGAATCCCTATCCAAAACTATAAATTTTGGCACCCCGTGCAAACGCACAATCTCCGAGATGTAGAACTCAGCCAACTTGTCCAAGGTATACGTAGTATGCATTGGCACAAAGCATGCACACTTTGTAAATGGATCCACAATCACCCAGATGAAATCCTTTTTGGTCGGCGTCAAAGGCAACCCAGGCACAAAATCCATGGTGATTCTTTCGTACTTCCACTCTGATATCCTCAACGGTTGCAACAAACCTGGAAGGAAACTGATGCTCAGCCTTTACCCGCTGACAAACCATACACCGTGCAACGAAATCAGCCACATCTTTCTTCAGTCTAACCCAATAGTACTCTTCCTTCAACCCTCGATACATTTTAGTACTACCGGGATACATAGCAAAAGGACTAGCATGTGCCTCAGTCAAAATAGTATGCCTCAACTCTTCATCTTCTGGCACCACTATTCGACCTTTGAAAAACAACACCCCATCATCGTTGAAATTAAAATTCGTAAGATTTCCATGCCTTATATCTTCCACATACGGTACTAAACCCCCATCATACGGTTGCTTCTCCTTGATCATCTGTGACAAGGACGGCTTCACTTGCAACTCAGCCAACAAACCCCCGTCATTCATCACACTCAACTAGCAAACATGGCTCTCAACTCCACAGCCATTTTTTTGCTCAATGCATCTGCCACAACATTGGCTTTCCCCAGATGATACTCAATGGTGAGATCATAATCCTTAAGAAACTCCAACCATCTACGTTGCCTAAGATTCAGCTCGTTCTATGACATCAGATACTTTAAACTCTTATGATCTGTATAAACCACGCATTCTCACCTTAGAGATAATGCCTCCAAATCTTCAAGGAAAACACAACCGCTGCAAGCTCAAGATCGTGAGTAGAGTAGTTACACTCATGCACCTTCAACTGTCTAGATGCATACGCCACTACCTTACCCTCCTGTATCAACACACAACCAAGCCCAATATACGACACATCACTATAAACAACGAACTCTTTTCCCGATTCTGGTTGAACCAAAACCGGAGCTCGCGTCAAGGCTTCCTTCAATCTTCAAAAGCTCGTTGTCTATCCTCCGTCCACTCAAACTGAACATTTTTCTGTACCAACTTTGTTAATGGAGCTGCCAAATTAGAGAACCCTTCCACAAACCTTCGGTAGTAACCTGCCAAACCAAGAAAACTCCTAACCTCCGTCACCAACTTGGTCTCCTTCCAACCCTTTACAGCCTCAACCTTATGTGGATCAACACGAATTCCTTCGGCCGACACAAAATGCCAGAGAAACACAACTTCCCTAAGCTAGAACTCACATTTGATTAACTTAGCATAAAGTTGATTAGCCAACAGCGTCTGAAGCACAATTCTCAAATGTCTGTCATGGTCCTCCTCGGTACAAGAGTACACAAGGATATCATCTATAAACACAACCACAAATTGGTCCAAAAACTCATGAAACACACGGTTCATCATGTCCATAAAAGCAGCTGGACCATTGGTTAAACCAAACGGCATCACAAGAAACTCATAATGCTCGTACCTCTTACGAAAGGCTATTTTGGGAACATCGACCTCTTTCACCTTTAACTGGTAGTACCCTTACCTCAAATCTATCTTGGAAAACATCGAAGCTCCTCTGAGCTGATCAAACAGATCATCTATCTGTGGTATGGGATATTTGTTCTTTACTGTCAACTTATTCAGCTATCGGTAATCTATATACATCTGCAACATACCATCGTTCTTTTTAACAAACAGCACCGACGCTCCCCACGAAGAGATACTGGGTATAATGAACCCATGGTCAAGCAACTCCTGCAACTGCGTCTTCAACTCCTTCAATTCCTTCGGAGCCATCCGGTACAGAGCTATTGATACCGGCACCGTTCCCGCAAAGACCTCGATGCAAAACTCTACCTCGCGGTCATGTGGTAACCCTGGTAACTCTTCCAAAAAAACACCCGGAAACTCACATACGGTGCGAACATCCTGCACCCTCAGCTTCTTTGATCCAAGATTGATAACATAGTCCAAATAGGCCTGACATCCCGAATCCAACATTCGCCTTGCTTTCAAAGCCGAAACAACATTGGACAAAAAGTTAGCATTCTCGCCAACAACCACCACCTCATAATCATCCGACAACCTCAAGGATATTCGTTTGGTCTAAAAAATCCACTACTACCCGGTGTTCGTTTAACCAATCCATACCCAAAATCACATCAAAACCATGGAATGGTAACTCCATCAAGTCCACGCAAACACATGCCCCTAAACCATCAGCACACACCTACAATACAATCTCCTAACCACAACTGTCTCCCCAAGAGAACTAGTTACTCTAACACCCACATTAAGAATTTCAACAGATATATCAAGCAACTCAGCATACTCACTCAAATTGTATGAATGAGTAAAACCAGAATCAACCAACGAATACAACGACATTGACTGAAGGGTAAAAATACTTACAATCACATTGGTGTCATTACGACCCTCATGGTGCGCATACACCCTAGTCGGTCCACCTCCCTCAGGCTGGATAGCAATAGTATGAGCCACAGTCCTCTGTCCCACATCTTGACGCTAAAATGGTTCACGGCCACGACCCCGCTGCGGAGCAACAACAGGTACAACACCCTACCCACCTCGTGCCAACAACAGACAATCACTCCTCTAGTGGTCGCCTGACCCACAACTCCAACAAGCATTAGCCACTACAGGTGCAGGTGCCATACCCTCCCTGGCCAAACGCGGGAAATCTCACCTCAAATGATCTCGAGACCCACATACCCAACATGTGCTAAACGGTGCTCTACCCTAGGCTCCCTGCCCCTAGAGACCACGTCCAACAACACCTCTGCCATGCTTCAGATCTCGGCGAAACCTCCTATCACGGTGTCTCTTAGCCTGACCACCGCTATAACCCGAATCAGCAGTTCTCTTACCCGAGCTAGAACCTCGCGATCCAGAAGACAAACCCAAATTCTTCTTCACATCCTTGGCTCAGAAAACCAACACATCAAAATCGGTATTATCCACAGTGAGCATATAGGTATTAACTTCTTACATCAACCCATAACGAAAACGATCACATCCCTTGTGCTCATCCAGAACCAACTCAGGTGCATACCGACTCAACCTCACGAACTGCACCTTATACTCCGTAACAGACATGTTGCCCTGCACCAATGCCATAAGCTCGCGTTTCTTCCCGTCCTGATACCGGACTCCCAAAAACTTCTTTCGAAAAACCTCGTAAAAGAACTCCTAGGTCACCTCATCTGTCGCCATACCGGATATCGTGGTAGTCCACCATGTATAGGTATCACCCTGCAACAGGTAAACAACACAACCCAACTTACGTGTATCGGTGCACCCCATCTGGCCCAATATCCTCTCGGTACTGGCTAACCAACTTTCAGAAGCCTTAAGCGACAAACCTCAAAACTCAATTACGCCCAAGCTACGAAGACGCTCAAGCGGCAAACCTTGTCCATCAACCGGTGGTGCTGGCACACGAACACTCGCAACTGCTGCTTGAAAACCACCGGTCATGGCCTGTATCAACGGTTCCATATCACCCACCCCTAGACCAGCTGGTGCATGTGGTACTTGCTCCACCCCCTCCATTGGTGCACCCCATTTGGCCCAGTATCCTCTCGATACTGGCCAACCAACTCTCAGAAGCCTCAGACGACAAACCTCGAAACTCAACTATGACCAAGCTATGAAGACGCTCAAGCGGCAAACCTTGTCCATCAACTAGTGGTGCTGGCACACAAACACCCGCAACTATTGCTTGAAAAGCACCGGTCATGGCCTGTATCAACGGTGCCATATCACCCACCCCTGGCCCAGCTGGCACATGTGGTACTTGCTCCACCCCCTTTGGAGGATTAGGTGGGGGCGGTGGCAACCCTCCAGGAGCGTACTTTCTCCTTGGTCCCATCGTATTAAAATATATCTAGGGCATGATAATCATTTCAAAACAAAACAGTCGGGCTAGCCTCAAGCAAGGATCCAAGACTTTCAACTCAAAAATCAATTTTCAAGACTATAATAATAAGGCAATGGGTACCCCCAATTTCACCCCAATATGGCATAATGCAGTCAACGTGCATATATCAATCACCGTGCATAACAACCATTGTATAAATAACAATCACTGAACAAATCAAACAATAGAGCATAGCTCATAGAAACAACACAACAACCTCCCAAACGAACCTAACCTGGCTCTGATACCACCAAATGTAACCCCATTAACCCGGCCTAGCCACCAGACTGAACCAAGAAATCTACATTAGGTTTACCAAAGCAAACCAGAGAAATAAAATGAAACCTGGTCCTTTTTTCTTTTATCTTATCTAGATGCCAGTTATTAATCCTACATATTCATGCAGACTTCAAAAGTAACCCCATCTCAATCGGACATCAATTTAACATCCAATTGGTCACATTTGCAATTCAGGGACCAAAATGCAAATACAAAAAATTATAGAATTAAAACTTACTTTTAAGTTACCAACCTTTAATTGGTCAGGTTCTAAACATTCATCCCAAATTTCAGCTCAAATCGATCATTCTATCGCATACAATCACATTGTCAAGTTTCAAGGACTAAGATGCAAAGAAAGCAAAACTACCAAACTAACATTAATAGAAATCGTCCACAAGTATCGATACAGGTGTTACTATACTGATACGCATAAAGTCACACCCTATCGGTACACCATGGCCAGTACTGATATGCAATAACGAAGTTACCTAACTTTTGAATCGTTTAACATCCGTACCGGTACGCTTAATTAGGTATCGGTACACGAGTCTGGGTTGAAAAAGTGAAATTCCAGAGACTAAAATGTGTACCGATACTCCATTCCCCGTATCGGTATGCCAGGCCAAAATTGCCTTGGTGTACCGGTACTCTATTACATGTACCGATCCCTTAGGCCATAATATGCCCAGCCGTACCGATACGGTCCCCCGCGTATCGGTACGCCTGGACCTATAATGTCTCAACTTGCTGGTTTTTCAATCCAAAAACATCCTCAAACCATTCAAATATGCTTAAAACACAACACCAACATACAAGGCATACTACAAGCATCCAAACTACACAACTTAGCATCTTAGCATGGAATCTATGCATCAAAAGAAATTCTATAGGCATGCTTCCTAGTTTCTATCCAAGTAACATAGCAAAAAGGTAAACCAGCATCAAAACAATCCTTAAAGGCCATTTACAACCCAAGAGCAATCAAAAGAAACATGCTCAAATAGGGAGCTCAACATAACATCTCCCAAAACCAAAACAAGTACCCCATTGCCCTTATTCATTATAGTCTAGTCTTTAACATACTTTAGAAACAAGCCTTGCCAAGATCCCCTTGCTTCTTGCTGCGTTCTGGGACTTCAATTATCTGCATTGATGGTCAATAAGAGCGTAAGCACACTAGGCTTAGCGAGGAATGCTAAAAAACAAGCACCATCAATGCATTTAAAATTATTCACTTAAAACCATCCTTTAAAACATCGTGCCTCATTTAAAACATGCACTTTACATCATTAAAAATCAGCATATTAAACCATATGCTACATGTATCATTAATAATCAGCAAGTCACATTGTTATCCCTCTACTTAAGCCTTCCCATGCACTACTACCAAATGCAAAGCTTAAGGAGAAACATGTATAAATCGCATTATACAACATTAAACATTTCAATGATACATTAACAATTATATTGGCTTTCAAGTGATCATTTAACAAGTTTAATTGCAAAAAAGTTCATCGGTTACACGGATTAAACAAGTGTTAGCCCAACACTTCAAGCCATCTCAACTGGAATAGTGATACAATCACAATTGTGGTACAATAACAATCGGTACAATAACAACCGGGTACAATCACAACCCACAGGGATACCAATCCCTCTCATCGGTTAGATGCTTAACCCACTAACTAAAGTATTCAGTATCGTTAAACCCCTCTACCGTTAGGGTACTTGGATGGAGTATTCGGTACACAAAATAAACCCCTCAACATCCAAAGCGACTTATTTACAGTGCACTCAATCCTATGGCCGACCAACTATATCCGGTAACAATTTTAATACCACATCACTTGCCAATATAATTAACCATTTTAACATTTACCTCACTATTTTTACAAGCATTAAACCATGCCATTTTTTCAAGCAACAACCATGCTTTAAAACAAGAGTATAAACCATACTTACAAGGATCACTTACCATGTGCATCCTTCAGCATTACATGCTTAAAAAAAGTATCAAATACTTAAAAACATGCTTAAAGAGTAGGTATCATGTAAATCAAAACAAGTGCATAAACCATTTCCTACTAGCACGACCGAGAGAGTAAAATCACTTTGCTTACTTCCGAGATTAGGTAAGTGTTTAAAGCTCTACCTAAACTCCCAACAACCACCTTTAAAACATTCCAAAGCTGGAATCAATGATTTCACTCACCGATACGTTAAACCTCGATTCACCGATGCGATATCAAGTATCTGAAGCCTCTAACACTTCACCAATCACTTCCGGATCAACCTCCCCTATTTTTACCATAAATCAACAGAGGAATAATGCATCATAATGCATTCTGAACACAACAACCACAATCCTTCTCAGATTTCTACAAAACCCTCACAATTAACCCTCCACATCAACCAAAAACATAACCAAAACACTTCGATTCACAACCCAGCCAACATCGATCAATCTAACATCATTTCCAACATCAAAACACATCTAAAAAAACATATCCAATACAAGCTAATACCTTCAGCAACCTTACAACCATAAAAATACCACAAAACCTCAAAACTAGCAACCTAAACAAATTGAGACTCTTAAGTTTCAGGATTCCCTTGATAAAATCACTTATCAACATTTTTAAACATCCAAAATATAAATCAAATCACCATTACTTACTGAAAATCAGATCCAATTCGCGAATCAACTCATTTTCCCCCAAGAACTCATTAAATCATTAGAAAATCATCAAAATTAGATTAGAAACACAAAAACAAGGATCAAATGCTTGGGAATTTCAGTAAAGAACCATACAATAGAGGAGATCTCGGAACTTACCCCTATTGTGAAGTTTCTCCCTCAATTGATTTGTGAAAAGCTAAGAAAACACAAGATTATTGTAAACAATCCTTATAAAATAATTTGAAACAATAAAATCAAGTTAGAAACCACCTCACCTCTAAAAATTTGATGAAATCTGAGTGTTTGGATGAGGAGAGAATGGAGAGGAAAAAGTTGAGAGAAAATGACGTGATTTTTGTTTTAGAAAAGATAACTAACTTTTTAACAAAATCCTCTTTAATTATTAATTAAAACACATGTTAAAATCAGTTAAATCAATGGAGAAATCATCATAAACCAATTGGTAAAATAGCTCCTTAAAGATTCTAAGTATTTGACCCTTTTCATTTTAGTCACTAGAAAATCACAGTTTTCAAAACATTCATTTTGGTCACTAACCAAAATGTCCATCTTCCCAAACTCATTTTTCAAACTTGTTTCTGCATTATTAAATACATAATTAATAATGATTTTTAAGCATTTTCCATAATTTTCCCACACCAAACATATACGATCCTAAAATCGACTCGAATCTCTTCTCAGGCCTACTAGACCGTCTAATAACCCACTAAACCGCTAAGCCCTAAAACTGAGGCTTACAAATTTCTTATCAAGTAAACTAACAAACATAACATGTCAAGACACGAATAACTTATTTCATAAGTTATCATAATATATTATTAGTTGGGTTTGTACATTTTATCGATATTAACTTTGACATAGCCTTGTACTCAAGTATATACATAAGTGTAATCAATTAATTCTTTAATTATACTTGGCATACAAGATATCAAGCCTAACACATCAAAATCAAAGATTATTTAGCATATAATACATCAAACTTATCATTTCAAGATCATGTGATATTTGTCTCATAAGTAGTCAGGTAGTTTGTTTATTAGGATTACGAATCCCATTATTTCACTTTTAACATAGCCTTAAGAATCGAATTACAGCCTAGGTACACGAATCCCCAACCAACTGTCGCCAAATAAAATGGTACCCATAGTACCGGTCAATCCCTCCTACTATCGCCAAATGACCACAACGCTTCCCTCCTACTGTCGCCAAATAAGGACCGTAGTCTACCTCAAACCTGAGCTCTATGGACTCTATGGCATGCCAACTATACCTAAGACTGACTCAAGACCAAGGCTTTAACATTTATCATCTTTTTATAACATAAAGTGAGCATAGCTCCATGTCGTATATCATATCACGGTTTCATTACCCCTTCCTCATTATGGGTATATAGGTACGTTCACCACATGTGAACTCAACATTTCTTTTCTTTTGCTCGAATGGCCTTATAGCCAAGATCACTTTTGTCATATCATAAATAAATTTCTTTGTATTTAAGTTATCAAACTCACATAAAATTTAACATATTCAAGATTTGTTCCTCATTTCACAAAACAACCATTTCTATTCATTAATGTGTCTTTTGAACCAAACAAACATTCCCATAACATTTTAAGCATTTTAAATCATAGTCATGATTCCAATCAAATTTTCATGTCACAGAGTGCTTTTCACTAAAATACTCACCTTGCCTCCAAGCTTGTGCATTTATAGCATAAATTAACCAATTTAAAGTAATCATAAATAGAAGAAAATGCTCGGGAAGGTTATTATCCTATCCCGAGACTTTAAACTACACTCACATTACTCTGAGCTAGTTTTGATTCCGAGTCACAATCCCTTCAACTCCTTGATCTAAACATATCAAGAGTACATTCATATATATTAGATTAATCCTGAACCATTTATCACTTGCAAGACAACTCAATTTGTTATTAAAATCACACAAAACAGTTTCAATCACTCAAATACACAATGCCTACACAAAACAGCCCTATATTTTACTCTTATCTAACCAAAACAGTCCCCACGCCAATCAAACTATTCGTATTCACGTCGACCTACAACTTTCTAGAAAATTCTCCTTCCAATCCTGGTGGTGTATACAAAGTTGTTTTTGATGCTTGTTGAAAAGAACTTGTTAGCTCCAGTTTAGTCTAACCAAAGCAGCCTCCTTACCCGGAAGGTTATGATGTTAATGTTGTATGTGATTGTCATCGGGGAAGCACAGGCCACACTATTGAGAATTGTGAAGCTCTATGAAACAAGGTATGAAGTCCGATTGAAAAATGGCACTTTAAAATTCAACAATGGAGTCCCTGAGATGAACTGACAATGGGATAATGTTAGATCTATCTGGAGCGTAGACAACTTTTCAAGACATCTTTGTAGTTTAAATCTCTTTTTGAGTAATTCCTGGAACAAACCTATTGTCTAAGACCGAAGGCAAAAGAGAATCTTTTGTAAGGGTGTGTGTCTGTCTATTTTCAATGAATGATGCATTTCTACATATATTTTCCTCAAAATTTAATTTGTTCATTTGTCATGAGTTTTTTGCACATACATACATATATATCTATTTTTCAGGAGCAGTGTTGATTCCAATCTAATGGTTGATTCTGAGCAACCATGTGTCTAGAGGAAATTGAAAAATATGAAGATGACGGGGATGTAACCTATCTTCCAATCTACTTAGTCCATTAAAATGACTACTGAGTGTGCTAGTGTGTGATGGAAAGGTCCTAAACAAAAATTTTGAGCGAATATTTCCTCTCAAGCATTGTTGTCTAATATTTTTTAATATCATTTTAACTACAAACATTTATCCAACTGAAGACTACTTTTCCTCGATGATGTTTGTCTATGACGTTTGTCATCGTTTCCTAACCAAGGGTCACCACCATAATGGGATAAAAGATAAGAAAAGCTTCTTCAAATAGAAGATGAATAATTTTGATCGTCCAAAGAAGACTTGTTCATCAAGGAGAATGCAGTAAAATGATCTACAGCAGGTGCATGAGGTAATTTGTGGTCAAAAAGCCTGTAAAGTCAAATTAAGAATCCTGAACTCAGAATCAAAAAAAGAAAAAGAAAAGAATATATAAGGTGAAAACCCAAAAAACATGCCTTAGAAAAAAAAAAGAAACAGAAAAGAAAAGAACCAAGGTGAAAACCCAAAAGGGCATTTTGGGAAGAAACTTTTGAAAATATCTAAGGTAAAATCTCAAAAAGGACGTCCTAGATAAAAAAGAGAAGAAAAAAGAAAAAAAATAAAAAATGAAATAGAAAAATGAAGACATCAAATCAAAAGTGGAGCTTCCAAGGAAAAAGCAAGTGCATAATCTTTCAAACCAAAGCAAGCACCAATGTTCGATTAGAGTACAAGCTGCAAAGTTCCAGAGTGGAAGAAAGGGAATGAACTCCAAGGTGAAAACAGACTAGAGCAATCCAAAAAATGAAAAATATGCACCTAAGAAAATTCAAAGCAAGCACTGAAGAAACATCATGTCTTTCATAATCTCAAGCTCTAACCTATGTTATATGTCTCCAAAGGCCATTTTGATCATATGTGGATATCTAAGGTGGAATATTTTGTCTTCAGATTACATCATGCCTTATGGGGTTATCCTTTATTCAAAGATGTCAAAACTTCTAATGCTTGATCGAGAACAGAAAAAAGGGAAGAATGGAATGGGTGGAGTTCGTGAGTCAAAGAGAGTCGCCCAAATTAGTTAGAAATTAGGCATATGGGAAAAGACCTTCTTGGAAGCCTAATAGTTTGGAAGAAACTTCACGCTTTCAGACATTGGTACAACATTTGAGGTCCTCTAGACACAAACTATGCTTGGGAAGACCTTTGGAAAGTGGGTTCAAAGATGCCCCTACACAGGATATAGGGGTCCCCTATTTTTGAAAAATCATATTTTTGAAAGAATAAATATTCTTTGCTCATTCATATAAGCATCTTGTATAGTTAAGAAACAAAAGATTTATTGCATTACTCTTTATAGAGATTTAAAGTACAGGGACCTAAGGCAGATGTCTACTCAGATCAAAAGTTTAAAGCTTTCAAAGGTATTCAATGAAAAATATACGAGCCTAAGAAAACGTGGGGCATCAAAGCAGAGCTTAAGAAGATTTGACCAATTATAAAATTCAATTTCCCTTGAGAAGAAGAAAAGAAATGACGTCCAGTTCATTTAGCTAAAAAAGAATGAGGACAATGAAATTTGGGGGGCAAACTTTTATTGGGGAAAATTTTGAAAAAAAGAATGAAAAGAGAAGATTAAGCTAACCTTAAAGAATAAGACTTCTGCAATTATTTCGTGCATTTTCATTCAACATACGCATCGTTGTATCACCAAACATGTTCATACATCATGGCATCTAGTTTTTCATAAAACATTCATAACTTGAAGATTTTGACAAGAATTTCATGCATCTCTGCATCATCACAAAAGCATGCACATACATGTCATTTGCATAAATACATTACCGGAAAGTAACTTTGCACTTGTTACTCAAAGATATTTTCTAAAATCAATATTTTCATAAGGATATTTTTTCTTAACATAAATTTCTTAATTTCATCCTTTATAAGGATACTTTTTTCTCAAAACATGAATTTGTTATTCCATCCTTTCATAAGGACATTTTTCTTAAAATGAAATTTCTTAATTCCATCCTTTCATCTTGACGTTTTTCCTTAAAAACAATAATTTCTTAATTCCATCCTTTCATAAGGATGTTTTTGTCAAAACAAGAATTTCTTAATTCCATCCTTTCATAATGATACTTTTTTTCTCAAAATCGAAATTTCTTAATTCCATCTTTTCATAAGAACGTTTTTCTCGAAACATGAATTCTTAATTCCATCCTTTTATAAGGACATTTTTAACAGGAATTTCTTAATTACATCATTTTATAAGGACGTTTTTCTCAAAACATTTCCATCCTTTCACAGGGACATTTTTCTTAAAAAAAATCTTAATTGGATCTTTTCTCAAAGATCTTTTCTTAAATCAACTCTATTTTTTCTTAAAGATATTTGATCCTTTCTTAAAGGACAAAAAAAATTACAGGTCTGACATCCTCAATCTGGAATGAGCATATAATTGTCAACAAATTCCAGTATCCTTAACATGAAGAAGTGGGGCAAATATTGTCTGGCGCATTCAACCAATAAGGAACAAACAATATTAACAAGATCCAACATCCTTGACAGGAAGGAGTAAATCAACCAAATCAAATATTCAAATCAAACCTTTCAGACTTATTTAAAAATAAAGCAGTTAATTTATTGTTTATTTTGACCAGGCACTCTTTTAACTTTTACAGGTCCTATCTCACCCGTAACATGGTGTAGCAGATCAAATTCTCTTTTTTAGATCTCGTATCTTCATCAGTGTTGTAGCGGATCAAACTCTATTCTCCAGATTCTGCCTCTTCGTTAGTGGTGTAGCGGATCAACATTTTTATAGATTTTGTCTCTCTAACAAGTGGTGGAGCAGATCAACTCAACAGAAAATTTGTCTCTCTAAAGATGCAATGGAATAGATAAAGGTACAATAGTCTCATCTCCCTGAAATTGCAACGAAATTATCACAAATGACAAGTTCATCTCCCTGAAGATGCAGCAGAATGAGCACAGCCACAAGTTCATCTCCGTAAAGATGAAGTGGAATGAACATGTTGGCAAACCTATCTCCGTAAATTTGTAGTGGAATGAACATAACAAGTGATCTTGTCTCCTTGAAAATGCAATGGCATGGGTTACCTAGTTTATGTTTCCAAGAGCAGAGAAAAATATTGATTGAAGACAGAAGAAGTTGTACGAGGTGTAGCCAGATTGGACATAATTGGTTCTTTTAGTCTTTTCTCTATTGCCGTTACACAACAATGAGCACAGAGGGACAGCTGTAATAACCCAATTATATTCGGGCCAGTTTAACCCAAACCCAGTTTACAAGCCATAACCCAAATACCCAAATAACCCAAAAGCCCACAACCTAAACTAATGTCAGCTAACCCTAATCCTAGTCGTTGCTCGTTCGAGATCTCAACTACCATCGTCGCCACTCTGGTTCCCACTGTCACTATCTATCGCCATTAGCCACGATAATCCCCAAATGAACCACAACTAAAACCCTAAATCTAACCAAAGTAAACCATAAATAACAAAACCTAGACATCACATCCTTCTTTTCCCCTATCACCACCGCCCAAAATATTATTTTGCCTACAACCACCGCCCAAAAACGCCACTCCTCTGCCATCCTTATCCCTCTGCCATGCCGCACTCAACGTGGCTCATTCAGCACCATTCACATCCCCTATAAATTGAGTATCTACAACAAAAAGGGGAAGATGAAAAAAATAGAGGGTTTAGATTCAATTTTTAAGAGGAAAAATAAAGAAAAAACTCAAAAAAAAAGAAAGATAGGAAAATTTCAAAGAAACCCTTTCGGTTTCCTTAGATATAGGAAAATTGGGTGGTTTTCAAAAGAAACCGAGTAGAATATCAAGTTTGGGAGGCTTACTTGAGTAATATGGTGCCCTTGCATGTTCTTCGGCCACTATAGGCGGAGGTTCTCGTCATCGATGAACGACGACTCACGGCGATGCACGGCGAACATGGGTGGCCAGTCTCTGGGTTAAGGGGGTAAGAGGAGAGACTTTGAGAGAGTTAGAGTTTTTTCCCCTCTTTCAAATGAAATGAGCTTTTTTTTCAAAAATGGGCCATTTATATGCAGTAAACGATGCCATTTTAGCCTTGGTGTAACCCGCACTCAGGCCCGACTCGAGGTAAGGATCCGCACATTTTTAATAAAAATGGGAACATTGCGGTTTGGTCCTTCCATTTCTGCTTTCTTTTTAATTTCGTCCTTTTGTTTAGATTTTATTTGTATTTTGTTATTCAAATTACTTATTTTTATAATTTGGTCACTTCGTATCCTTGTTTATTAATATACATATATATGTGTGTGTTAATATTATATACTAACATATATTGTTATTTAATACATTTATATGTAAGCAATGTAATTAATGTATACGTATACATGTGTAAAGTTTACTAATTATACATATATATGTAAAGTATAATATATATATAATATTATATTTAATTACACCATATATTTAAAGTATTTTCACGTGCATATATATATATGTATGTAATTTTTTTTAAAAGAATCTATATATATGTAAAATATTGGAGTAGTTGTATTTACGCATAGTCATATATGCTATTAAGTGTATATTTATTCACACACATATATATATACATATACGTTTTACCTTATTTAAAATTATGATTTGAACAATATATATTATTCATACATATATTATGCATTTATACTCGATTTTTTACAATCGTTTTTTTATTAATATAAGAGAACATTCTTGCTTTTGGGATTCTCAAGAAAAATTGTGTCTCGAGCTTGAAGAGGTGTGGTTTTTTCGCTAATCCTAAATAGAAAAACATTATTCTAACCAAAATATTCTATTTGGGATTTTCAATAAAATCATGCCTCGAGATTAAAGAGGTGTGGTCAATTTTCATTAATCCTAAAAATATCCTTTAGTTAAAATTACGATATTTGAGACGATATTCCTTTATTCAGAAGTGTAATACCCGAATTTTGATCGGGCTAATAAATAATAGATAATAAAAATAAATAAATAATAATGAATAAGTCAGCTCAATACAATAAATGTCCAGTTACAAATAAAATGCCCAAGTGTCCAAGTTACATTCCAAAAATCTTAAAGCCCATTTACATATCCAAAAACCCATATAATTGTGTTTCCCGCCCAACTACAATTCATTTACAACCCATTGCCAGCTAAACAAGCACAAAACCCAACTAATTTCACTTTTCCCGCCTAAAAAAGGACACATGGCAGTCTCAGATTGGCCGAAACCCAAGCCCACGGATTATGGTTTTCTTTTTCCCGCTCATCTGGCTTTATGGCGTCAACGATCAGACCCTATATAAATAGGAGAGAGAAATATTAGTTTAATAATAATTAATCATAAACAACTACCATAAAATAATAATAATAATAATAATAAATACAAACTAATAATGAGGAGAGAGAAGCTCACCCCGAGGTAGCCAAACCGCCCAGAGTGTGAACGACCGCCGGGTATTTCATCGGTCGTCGGGAAGCTTAACGGTCACTGAAAAGTTCGTCGGTCAGAACTGTTGCGGGGACCGTTGTAAAGGTATATATCCTTTCCGATTTAATTTCCTGCAAAGTAGAAACAAAATGTTAGTTTATACACATATAAAAATAGTAATAAAAATAAATAGAATGGAGATCGGTAGTTGTTTTGGTGGCCGGCGTTAAGCTTTCGATGGAGTCGAATAGGGCCAAGATGGGTAGTCTAGGTTTAGTTTGGCCGAAGTTGGGTAGCTCTACCGAGCCGGGACTAGGTTTGAGGCCGTGGAAATAAATCGAGAAAAAATTGTTTTCTTAATTTCGGCACGGTGATCGGCGGTGGCCAAAAGTTACCTCACGGCATCTGAAAATCACCTCACGGAGGCCAGCAGACGTGAGACGATGGCGGTGTTCACTTGCGGTGGCCGGTGAACGGCCACAGGTGGTCGGATAGGGGCGACAAAGGATCAAACGACAGACTGTGTGGAAGAGTTTAGCCGAGAAGTTTGAAGTTCATCCGGTTCTTGAAGAACACGAATAAACTTCATCCGAAATTGAGGGTTTTTGATCCATAAGGATCTTATTTTCTAAGTTTTTTGGTGTTAGCTTTAGAGGATTTAGAGAGATAGAGGGGAGGAGAGAGAGTGAGGAATGCACAAATGACCGAGTTGGCTTGGTTCAAGGGCTTTTATAGCTCTCCCTAAACGACACTGTTTTGGTGCCGGGTTTGGGAGACCCGCGAAGCAAATTCGGGTTGGGGCTTAACGCACGCTCTTTTGTTCTGAATTGGGTCACATGGGTTTTGTAATTGGGCTTTGGTTTTGTATTTGTTTCAATTCAGTCCTTTATGTAATAAAAAAATAATTTTTGCAAGTTTTATTTCTTTAAATTCAGTCCTTTAATTTAAGTTAATTGTTTTAATTGTTTAATTCATATGTTTGAATGCATGATTTGAATTATTGCATATAGGTTTATTTGTTAGATAACCAAATCACTTAATTTAATTAGATATTAGAGCCTTTAGTATAGGATCTCTAATTTGGATTTTAATAATTGAATTAGGTAAGATAATTGTAGTATTTAAAAATATATTAAATATAAACTTTAAAATCCTAATTTGGATGGTGTTCCATTGTTTACAATGGGGTGTTATCTCAACATGGATTTTAATGAATATATTTAATATATTTACACTTATAATTGGAAATTAATTTAGTTCTTTAATTAACATTAGACAATTAATTAAGATACATTGTAGTTAATTAAATGTAAATCGAATAGAATCTTTGAGGTTCAAATATGGATGATGTTCCATTGTTTACAATGGGGTGTTATCTCAGCCTTGGTCACAAAGGTGTATATTCGATATGCATTTTCACTTATAATTAAATAATAAATTGTTGGAACCCTAATTAGGACTAGAACTTTAATTAATTAGAAGAATTAATTAATTAGGAATATGATTAATTTAAGGGCTTTACATATATGGAAGGTGTTCAAGAAATTGACATTTTCTCATAAAAGTCATTAAATTAATTAATATTCGTAGTTTTAAATAACTAATTAAATAGAGCCTTTTTAAGAATAGTACTTAAAATTGACAAGACAATAAGATATCATTCATTAAAAACCTTTTATGTTGGAAATTAATTTTTAAATACAAATAGGGGTGCCACTTAATGGGGTGCTTTTAATCTCGTATTCGAACAAAATGAAATTCCTTATAAAAGGATATCTGCATTCGGAATTTAAATTCAGATAATAATTATGGGATAAATTAAATTCAGTTATTATTTAAATGCCAAAATGCCACATAAAATTAAAGTTACTGATAACGGGCGTTCGTAGGGGTGCTAATCCTTCCCTACACGTAACCGACTCCCGAACCCAATTTTTCAAGACAAAATCTCTAGTTTGTTTTTCGGTGTCTGGTCTACCACGAAGTGATCTGTGGTGACTCCAAAATGTTTTTCAAGGGTATATAAAAGAAAATTTGATTTGATACGAAAAAACCTAAATTTTCAAGATTAAATTAAAAATGGGCAGAAAACCTTAATTTTCCAAAAGACCAATCGTCAGGCTATTTTTACACTTCCCGTTTTCAAAAATGGCCGCGACAGCTTGGCGACTCCGCTGGGGAAATTAAAAATCGAGAGTCAGGCCTAATTAATTTTACGTGGCATTTTGGATAGTAATTTGAATTTAATTCTTCCTATAATTATTGGGTGAATTTTCTGGAAAAATGTAGGTAGCTTTTCCTTGTGTGATATAAACTGTCATTCATGCATAAGCCTTCTACCCGGGCTTTTCACCTGTAAGTGGGAGTGAGGCATGATCTTACGTGATTTATTCAGCTCTGTGATCGGATTTTGTCCTCCTTTCGATATACCAACCTTATACACCATGAGGTTACGCCTCCGCTATAAGGGGTCGTATACTCCCGAATCGACGTCTTACTAGTCCAGTAACGACAGTTCGGGTACCCAAAGTCTAGATCGAAACCTACATGCTATAATAGAAACCTACCCCACTAGAGCCAGACAAGGACCTAGGACAGGGTGTTGTTGATTTAAATTTATTTCTCTGGTTATTTTTGTGTGCAATATAATTTGTTTTTTCTGTAATAATTATTTCTGCTTACAATATTAATTCAGCATACTGACACATTTTTTTTGTTTTGTCTTTTGTTTTGTTTGGGTGTGCATTATTCGATAAATGTTGCATCACATTGCATTCCTCGGAGGTATCAGTTCGAGAATTAGTCGAGTAGGCAGTGGCGATAAGAGCTAAAAGGTCAGATGAACAAGTAGGGGATAATATGTTACAAGAACGAAGACAATATGCGTGTAGGCCAGGTGTCATTAATGCAAGGTTGTACCAGAAGTTTCTGAACATGATGAAGTTTTTCCAGAACCAGTTTAATTTGAAAACCATAAGATGGGAATACAAAGAGTCGTTTCTAATAAAATTTCTGAATTATAGCATTGTTGTCAGACAGTCAAATGGATCAATAGTTGTTTAGGGCCGTGACCTGTGTATGAAGCCCGATATAATTGTTCGTTTTTGGAGAATGTATGTGACACCAACGATAAAGAAATACGAGCCTTGCTAATGGTAAAAAGGGTAAAAAAGAAGACAGGGATTATACAATGGTTCAAGTTTTAAGATGGAGCCAGCGACAGTTATAGAGATAAGCAAGATGTAGTATCTGGAAAAATAGTGATAACTAGAGGGAGGATAGAAGACGAATAAATTGAAGGGGCATTCAGGACGGATAAATTGCAGGGGCAATTAAGGGTTATTGTTGACAGGAAAGCACTTGAGAAAGAATAGAAAGCTTTGAATTCAGAGGCGATATCCAAGTTTCAAAAATGCTGATTTTTAATAAAAATAAATAGCCGAGGAAAATGGCAAAATTAGAAAACGCAGTAGAACAGTTGAAAGATCGGCTTGAAAGCTTTGAAGAGGTACTACAATGGACGAAATATTGAAAAGCAAGCTGAGATAGAAATCCATGTTATCCAGAAACAAAGTTGTGAAACGATTAACTGTAGGAGCCAAGTGCGGGGAGCCGCCTGGTATGTGCAGATTGTGTTCGATGAAGACATGAACCTGCAACAACATGCTGATATCAACACCGAGCCAGGGCAGATGTTGATTTAGAGGTTGATCAAAGTGATCAACCAGAAGAGCTAGAGCTAGTGACATATTGCCTTTTCTCTGTATTCGACCCTTTTAGTTATATGAGTGTTGTTCTAATGACTAGTTCTTGAAATCGATACCTCATGCATTCCTGCATTACATCATTTAAACATCATGTAAAATAAAAATAGTGCATTTTTGTTTAAAATATTGCATTTTTAAGTAACATTGCATTTTGAAAAACATGTGCAACAAATCTATTAAGGTTGAACAGTCTCAGAGGTTGTCAAAGGTTACTTGGATTGAATAAAGAAAAAGGTTGATTAGTCCGAGAACAAGATGAAATATGAGCTACCACATTGCTTGGAGTCAGATAAGTTGAGAAAAGAAATATTCCAGACTAAATAGCAACATGGATGATCAGGGTGGAAGCTTATCTCACATAAAGGCTCAGTCCGGAAGGACTCTGTATGCAAAAAAAAAAAGTAAAAAAAGTCAAAAAAAGAAGAAAAGTAAAAAAAGAGGGAGATGGAAACAAAAAGTCAAATAAGAAAGATGAGCAAGTTCAGACCAATGTAGCCGGGGGCATCTATAAAGAATCTTGAAGACCAGAGTTTGGATCATGAAGAGAACACCAGAATGTTTGATTTAGAGGTACCAGTGGATTTTGAAAATGCTAAACTGAATGGAGCTCAGTGAACAGACATATAAAGACTGAATGAATTTTAGCTGAAAGTCTTGCCGATCGATGGTTCAGCAGCAGTCAGAGATATAATGATCCTAGCAGAGATGATGGGAAGAAAAGCCTTCCTCTAAAGAGATGAATGCCAAGGTCAGATTAAGATTAAAGTTTGTCTACAAAGGAATTGATCACAAAAGGAGGAGAATACAGATACGAGATAAAGAAACTGAGTTCAGTCATAAAAGAAGTCAATTATTCCTGTCCAATGCCGTATTCAGATTTATGGCTCCGCTCTATCCAAAATCACTTTCAGATAATGGTCCCACTGAAGTTTTTAGTTTCATCAGGACTGGGTATTTATGTTTTAAAAGAAAAGAGTCATGTTCAATCGAAGACTAGCAGTTGGGGTAAAAGGAAAAAGACAGAAGCTGGGACAAACTTTTGTGAATAACTCATTGTAGTCTAGGGTTTATTAAAGTTTGAGTAATATTTTGGTATCTTCTATACAATATTTTCTCTGAGGTTAGATGTTCATATCAGTGGAAAGTCCAAATCTAAGCTGTATCTCATTCAGGTTTTCTGTTGAGAGATACGTTTCGAATTGCTTAAAGATTCGTCGTATCATGAAAAATTATCAGAGCCCCATTAATTAAGTTGTTACAACATCAAGACTATTGTGAGTTATGATTGATACATTGAAAGTTGCTACGTTTTTAAGCTATAAATTCAAAACTTTCTGAAGTGAGAGATTTTGGAAGTTGACGCTGAAGATCAGTTATTAAGATATGAAACTTAGAGAGAAACCCCTAATTGGAGAAATGAAATTGGATTGCTCAGAAAAGGAGTGCTGAAAATGTCAAGTGAAAAGAGAGAAAGAAGTGAATGAATGCAGTGATTAGATTCCCAGAAGAACAGGTCAACTGACTCACCAGGTCTATCGTGAAAAATTCCTCGAGCAAATGTAATTTTTGATATATTTGAAATGCCCATTTTACCTCTAGGTTGGTGAAGAAGATGTCAAACCCATATGCTCGTGGTTATGATCTCAATAATATTTGCAAGTTTCACATAGGGAACCTGGATGTGTTACTAAGAAGTGTAGGCCCTTAATGGAGGAAATCAAGAAGTGGGTTAGTCAGAGATTCAGAATGAATGCTTCCAAGATTGTCTGGAGTTTTTGAAGTTTGCCTTATTCATGTTTATGCATCAAGAGGGTACAATTTGCAAGAATTATCTTTGAAGTAGTATATAAAATCAACTTTGATACTTCAAGCCCAAAGATTTTCTGTATTGCTTCAGAGATGACTTTAAAATGAAAAAATCACCCATCAAAGGTCATGATGACAATGGAATACATATATTAGCCAGTTCAGGGGTTTAGCAAGTTTCCCACGGAGTTCTGGTGGTTCTGTAAAATTAAAGATGAACCCGATGAAAGTTCAAGGGCTTAAAATGTCCAAGGACTTGAAGCATTTGATCGCCCTAAATAATAAAAGTGGGGCAAACTTAATATGGCAAGAGACCAGTGGAGTGGCACTGAGGAATTTGATCACTAAAGAATTGAAAAATCTGTTTAGAAAGAATGAGAGCATCAGAGCATAAACAAGAATGGGCATGTCTTTGTAATGGCGAAGAAAATAAAGAATTGATGATAGAAGCATAGTGACCAAAATTAACTCAGTTTTTCCTTGATTAATGGTCAACAGTGAACCACGGGAGATCTGTCTGCAATTTTAGGATCATTGCAGAGTAATACCCTGAATCATCCCGATCGCTTTTGCCCGCGAGCATTGGGTTCATTTGTAAGGGAAGCTATTTTAATTTATTTGTTTATGATGCTTGTTTCCTATATATTTTTCTTAAATGGTAAACATTTTACACTATTTGATTCTTTTAATATTCCATTCGTTCTTTGTTATGGGTTAGTTTTTGTTCTCCCATACATATATGTATATATCTTCAATAACATTTTTTCTCTCAGGTCCCTGGATATTAATTGTAAGAGTGACCCTAAATCAAACTCAGAGATCAACTTCAACATGTGACTCTCTTCTAGTTTATTTAGGCCAATGGGAAGACATTAATGAGTGTTTAGAAATCACGGGAAAATCCCAAATACAAATTTTGAGTGAATTGCCTCTCAAGAATTGCTGACTAAGGTGTTTGAATGAAGTGATAACCCAAAACATCTTCCACTTGAAGACGACTTTTCTTCGAAGATATCCAAGTATGGGAGGACATTTGGCGTTCCTTCATTTCCCTTCACAAAGAAAGAAAATAAGAAAAATATCATTTGTTGTCCCCTTTGAGACTGAGGATTTTCTTTCGATTCAACCCAAACCAAGGATCACCCCTACACTGGGGGAAAAGAGAATGAAAGTTCATTCGCAAGTGAAAACTGTTCGGTGTTGATCATACTATGATAGTAGTGCCTTGTGAATCAGAGGTAAAAGAAAAAAAAGTGAATATATCAAGCACAAAAGCCAGAAAGGGAGGATGAATGAAAAAGAATATTCTGAATTTAGTCAAAAAAAGTAGAAGAAAAAAGAAAGAAAGAAATAGTGGAAGTTTGTGTTAAAAAAAGAAGCCAACTGAATCAAGTCGAAGCAAAGAAAGCACTAAAGTTGAAAAGCGCAAAAGTAAAGCAATACATATATATGAGATCTTTCATTCAAACCAGACTCCATCCAAAAGAGTAGTGGAAGATTGATTTCAAGAAAAGGAAATGAACTCTAGGGTGAAAACCCATTAATGGGCAGTCTAGAGTGATCCACACAAAAAAAGTAAAGAAAAAAGAAGAAAAAGAAAGAAAAGAAATGAGAAAGAGAAAGGAAAAAGAGAGCATTTCATTTGAACATATTCAGATCAGTGCAAAAATGATATTTCACTTGGAAGAAATGATCCTTGGTTTCATCACCCTTAAGTATTCATTTGAGCCTATATATCCCTTCTTTGAAGCCCGTGAACCAAAGCCTTTATTACAAGCCTCAAAAGACCATTTTGATCATATCAGGTTTAACCTTTCTTCAAGGACTTCCAGACCTCTAATGCTTGATCAAGATCAGAAAAGATGGAAAGATTGGGTATGGTGAGTTAGTGAGGTGAATAGTGCTACCCTAAATGGGATAGAATTAGGTATACGGGAAATGTTTCTTTCAGAAGTCTAATAATTTGGCAGAGGTCACATTGGAGTTGATCTTTGCAGTTTGATTCGAAGGCTCTATTGCACTTGATATTTAGGGGGCCTAATCTTGATTCTTGTTGTTTGTCATGACTTATCAAATTATTCCAAATTCTCAAATCTAGTAAAATAATATTTTGAGCATTTCACTTATCGTTCCAACAAGCATCTTGCAGATAAATTGATTAGATACAAGAAAAGCAAAGGATTTCGTGGCTATTATTATGATGTACTAATCCTTTAAGTGCAGGCAGAATATGAGGTGGCCTCAATACTTGTTTAATGATGAAAAGTATGACGAGGAAAATACGCAACTCCTAGTGTTAGTAACATTCAAAAAAAGCTGCAAGGAAATGAAACAAGTGATTTTGGGCAAAAAAGAGAGCATGAGTTATCTTTTGGGAGCAAAGATGCAGTCAGATCAATCCGTTGAAGGTTTCTGCCATTCAAAGGCAAGAAAGCGAGGCAAATGAGAGCAAAGATAATAGTTATAGTCAAGCCGGAGTGGGGCAATGCCGCAAAAAAAGAGCTTTGCAAAACATCACATACTGGTAAGCAAGATCTCCAAGCTAGAACATGATCTCCTTTAGAGCTATGAGAAAGAGTTTTGTCAAAGAAGCTGATTGAAGATGTATCAAGAACGGCTTTCTAAGAAAAGAGTAATCCCTGGTATTCAAATTATGAGAAATACATGGTGAGATGTGGCAAAAGAATGATCCATGTGCTTAATCCATGAAGACAAAGAAAGTACCATCATAATAAACAAAAAATTATTGTTACAAAAAAAAGAGAAAAAGAAAGAAAAAGAAAATCGAGGTGAAAACCTGAAAGGGTGCCTTGAGAAGAAAAAGAAAAGAAAAGAAAAATCTAAAGTGAAAACTTGAAAATGCACTCTAGAGCAAGGATGTAGAGATCCTAAAGACTGAACCTGAGTGTGAGATGAGTTGCGCTATTAGTAGAAGATGCTTAAATGAAAGACAAAGCGAAGAAATTTGGAGCTCCCCAGCAGATGAAAGTCTGTCCAAGTGGTCCTCAATTGACAACATTCATACATCATATAGTCAGGCATCCATAAGTAGGAGCATGATAATTCATACATTCAAAGCATTTTTGCATATTTTGGAAGGAATTTGCAAATTCAATCAAGGAAAGGTGAAGATCAATTTATAGCTTCAAGTTTTGAAAGAGGAGATCTAAGCAAGAATAAGCAGAGATTTCAGAAAAAGATCCAGTTAAGAAAGAATAAAGACCTTGAAAAGGTAGATCCAAGCAGAAACGAGCAAAGATGTTAGAGAAAAATATCTAGTTAAGAAAGAATAAAGATCTTGAAAAGGTAGATCTAAGCAAGAATGAGAAAAGATCTTGGGAGAAATATCCAGTTGAGAGTAAATAAAGATCTCAAAGAGGAAGATCATGCAAGGAATAAATAGAAATCTCAGAGAGAAAATATGACAACGAGATGTAGATATCAATATATTCTCTTCACAAAGGCGGATTTCTCTAATATATTTTGTTTGCAGAGATGGATATCAAGATGCTTTGTTTACAGAGGCAGACTTCTCTAAAATGTTTCGTTGGTAGAGGCGGATCTAAAATATTTCGTTGGCAGAGGCGGATCTCAAGACATTTCGTTTACAAAGGCATATTTCTCTAAAGTATTCCATTTGTAGAGGCGAATTTCTCTGAAATATTACATTTGCATAGACGGATCTCGAGATATTCAGTTTGCAGAGACAAATTTCAATAAATATTCCGCTTACAGGGGAGATTTCAGTAGATTTCAGCAGATATCCCATTTCTAAAGGTGAATTTCAGCACAATATTCTATTTGAAAAAGACAAATTTCAGCAAGAGGCTTTGTTTGTAGAAGCATATTTCAACAAAAGCAGATTTCAGCAAAATTTTAATTCGTTTGAAGAAGCGGATCCCAGCAAAGATTTCAATATGTTTGAAGAGGTGGATTTTAGCAAATATTTTACTCCGTTTATAGAAGTGGATTTCAAAAAAGATTCCAATCTGTTTATAGAGGTGGATTTCAGTAAAGATTCCAATCCATTTACAGAGGCGGATTTCAGCAAAGATTTTCTAATTGTGTGCACAGGAAAGAAAGTGTACTACAATTCTAAATCCTTCGGGTCATTAGTAAGTCCTTCGGCCATAATGTTAAATTCTTCGGGTCGTCCGTAAGTCATTCGGGCGTGATGTTAAGTCCTTAAAGCCATCACATTCGGGAGTGATGTGATTGTGTGCGCAGGAAAGGAAGTGCATTACAATTCTAAATCCTTCGGGTCATCAGTAAGTCGTCCGGGCATGATGTTAAGTCCTTCAGGCTGACACCTTTAAAAATAATGAGAACTTTCTTAATGTCGTTGCAATAAGACGATGGGCATGATATCAGCAGAAATATTAATCCTTTGGGCCCTCGGTTTCCAAAAAAAAAAAAAAAGAAAAAAAATAAGAAACAAAAAGAAAAAAGAAAAAAAAAGAGAAAAAAGAAAAACAACAAAAACAACAAAAAAGAGAAAAAGAGAGAAAAGAAAAAGAAAAAACAACAAAAAAGAGAAAAAGAGAGAAAAGACAAAAAGAAAAAGACAAAAAAGAAAGAGAAAAATAGAGAGAAAAAACAACAAAGAGAAAAAAGAATATGAAAAAGAGAAAAGAAAAAAAACAAAAAGAGAAAGAGAAAAAGAAAAATAAAAGAGAAAATAAAAAATAAATAATATTAAAACTAGAAAAAGAAGAAAGAATGAAAAGAAAAAATAAGAAAAAATAAAGAAAAAAAGAGAGGAAAAAGAGAAAAAAGAAGGAAGAGAAAAAGAAAGAGATGAGAAAAAATAGTAGAAGAAGAAGAGGAAAAAACGATTCAAGTTGCCAGATTGAAAAGAATTATGACCAACTTCATGCTCAAATGAGGAAGATTTAAAGTTTCAACGTTTCCTGTTGAAGCACTTGAAATTTTGATGATATACCCAATTTGTGCATTTTTACAATTAATGTTGAAAGATTAATGATAAATTTGACTTTTACAGGAATAGAAGAAGATTGATCAATAGAGAAAGAGAAACATGAGATGAGATCCCATATGAGCTCCAGATAGAAAGATCAAGATACCTTAGACAGAAAAGCAATGACATCAAAGAACTCAGTGCTTCAAGCGAGAAATTGAAAATATTTCATGATATTTCATATTGAATTTGAATTAATTGATGATGTTTCTTTTGCAGGATTGTTCCCCAGAGGAAAGGGGAATTAACATTTCTAGAATCTAGAGTTTTCAGTGAGAAGAGATCAACTAGCAATGAATTCAGAGTTCATAATAAGAAGAACTTGCCAGCAAAGAATGAAAAATTCCTAATGAGAAGAATTCGTCATTGAGCTCCTAATGAGAAGAGTTCGATCAGCAAAGAAAGAATAACTCATAATGAGAAGAGTTCACTCCAGAATTCCTAATGAGAAGAATTCGCCTAGCAAAGAATGAAGAACTCCTAGTGAGAGGAGTTCTCTCCAGAATTCTTAATGAGAAGAATTCTCCACAGAGTTCCTAATGAGAAGAACTTGCCTGGTGAAGAAGGAAGAGCTCCTAATGAGAAGAATTCACCCCTTGGAAGATGAAGAATTTCATAATAAGAAGAACATCTTCAGATTCCACATTCTGGCAGAAGATTGAAGAATTTCGTAATGAGAAGAACAGTTCAAACTTCAGCATTGTTCGTAATGAAAGACCTACCTTTCAGAGGGTGACCAAGAGGTCTTATCAAAATTCGTGTATTTTTAGTCTTTGCTCTACTCTGTTCCACAACAATAAGCACAGAGGGGCAGCTGTAATACCTAAATTTTGACCGGGCTAATAAATAATAGATAATAATAATAAATAAATAAATAATAATGAATAAGTCAGCCCAATACAATAAAACGTCCAGTTACAAATAAAATGTCCAAGTGTCCATGTTACATTCAAAAAATCCTAAAGCCCATTTACAGATCCAAAAACCTATATAATTGTGTTTCCCACCCAACTACAATTCATTTACAACCCATTGCTAGCTAAACAAGCACAAAACTCAACTAATTTCACTTTTCCCACCTAAAAAGGACACGTGGCAACATTAGATTGGCCGAAGCCCACGAATTATGGTTTTCTTTTTCCCGCTCATTTGGCTTTGTGATGTCAGCGGTCAAACCCTATATAAATAGGAGAGAGAAATGTCAGTTTAGTAATAATTAATCATAAATAACTACCAATAAATAATAATAATAATAAATACAAAACTAATAATGAGGACAGAGAAGCTCACCTCGGGGTAGCCGAATCGCCTAGAGTGTGAACGATCGCCGTGTATTTCATCGATCACTAGGAAGCTTGACCATCACTGGAAAGCTCATCGGTCAGAACTGTTGCGGCCGTCGTTAGAAAGGTATATATCCTTTCCGTTTTAATTTCCTGCAAAATAGAAACAAAATGTTAGTTTATATGCATATAAAAACAGTAATAAAAATAAATAAAATGGAGATCGATAGTTGTTTTGGTGGTCGGCGTTAAGCTTTCGGTGGAGTCAAAGAGGGCCGGGATGGGTAGTCTAGGTTTAGTTTGCCAGAGTTGGGTGGCTCTGCTGAGACGGGACTAGGCTTTAGGTCGTAGGAATAAATTAGGAAAAAATAGTTTTTTTTTTTTTCAGCACGACGATCGGCCGAGGCCGAAAATTGCCTCACGACGGCCGTAAATCACCTTGAGACGGCCGACAGACGTGAGGCGATGGCCGATGTTCACTTGCGGTGGTCGGTGAACGGCCACAGGTGATCGGAGAGGGGCGGTGAAGGATCGAACGATGGACTGTGCTGCAGAGTTTGGGTGGAAAGTTTGAAGTTCATGTGGTTCTTGAAGAACACAGATGAACTTCATCCAAAATTGAGGGTTTTTGATCAATAAGGATCTTATTTTCTGGGTTTTTTGGTGTTAGCTTTAGAGGATTTAGAGAGATAGAGGGGATGGGAGAAAGTGAGGAATGCACAAATGACCGAGTTGGCTCGGTTCAAGGGCTTTTATAGCTCTCCCAAATAGAACCGTTTTGGTGCCGGGTTTGGGAGATCCGTGAAGCAACTTCGGGTCGGGGCTTAATCCGTGGTCTTTTGTTCGAGTCGGCTTTGGTTATTTCCCAAAGTTTTGCCCTATATTCAATTTGGTCGCTATTTCTCTTAAATGAAGCCACAAATTTTGTTTTTTTCTCAATTTAGTCCCCCGAATCCCATAATTGTACCCCTTAGGCTTGAATTCTTGCAATTGGGTCACATGGGTTTTGTAATTGGGCTTTGGTTTTGTATTTGTTTCAATTTAGTCCTTTATGTAATGAAAAATAGTTTTTGCAAGTTTTATTTCTTTAAATTCAGTCCTTTAATTTAATTTAATTTTTTTAATTGTTTAATTCATATGTTTGAATGCATGATTTAAATTAATGCATATAGGTTTATTTGTTAGATAACCAAATCACTTAATTTAATTAGATATTAGAGCCTTTAGTATATGATCTCTAATTAGGATTTTAATAATTGAATTAGGTAAGATAATTGTAGTAATTAAAAATATATTAAATATAAACTTTAAAATCCTAATTTGGATGGTGTTCCATTGTTTACATTTGGGTGTTTATCTCAACATGGATTTTAATGAATATATTTAATATATTTGCACTTATAATTGGAAATTAATTTAGTCCTTTAATTAACATTAGACAATTAATTAAGATACATTGTAGTTAATTAAATGTATATAGAGTAGAATCTTTGAGGTTCAAATCTAATGATGTTCCATTGTTTACAATGGGATGTTATCTCAGCCTTGGTCATAAAAGTGTATATTCGATATGCATTTTCACTTATAATCAAATAATAAATTGTTGGAACCCTAATTAGGACTAGAACTTTAATTAATTAGAAGAATTAATTAATTAGGAATATGATTAATTTAAGGGCATTACATATATGAAAGGTGTTTAAGAAATTGACATTTTTCTCATAAAAGCATTTAAATTAATTAATATTCGTAGTTTTAAATAACTAATTAAACAGAGCCTTTTTAGAAATAGTACTTAAAATTGACAAGACAATAAGATATCATTCATTAAAAAGCATTTCATGTTGGAAATTAATTTTTAAATACGAATAGGGGTGCCACCTAACGAGGTGCTTTTAATCTCGTATTCGAACAAAACGAATTTCCTTATAAAAGGATATCTGCATTCAGAATTTAAACTCTGTTAATAATTATGGGATAAATTAAATTCAAGTTATTATTCGAAATGCCAAAATGCCACGTAAAATTAAAGGTACCGATAACGGGCGTTCGTAGGGGGCTAATCCTTCCCTACACGTAACTGACTCTCAAACCAATTTTTCAAGACAGAATCTCTGGTTTGTTTTTTGGTGTCTGGTCTACCATGAAGTGATCGATGGCGACTCCAAAATGTTTTTCAAGGCTATATAAAAGAAAATTCGATTTAATACGAAAAAATCTAAATTTTCAAGATTAAATTAAAAATGGCCAGAAAACCTTAATTTTCTAAAAGACCGATCGTCGGGCTATTTTTACACTTCCCGATTTCAAAAATGGTCGCGACAAGGAGTCTCGTGAAAATTATGTCTCGAACTTAAAGATGCGTAAGTTTTCCGTTTGTCTTATATAAAGGAGTATTCTTTTAAATATATTTTGAAAAAAATAATTTTCATGCATTTAGGGATCATATTTCTAAATTGCATTAGAATTCATAATTTCCAACACTAAGACACTATATAATCGATTAGGTACCAATTTTGGGCGTTGTGGGGGTGCTTATCATTCCCCACATGTAACTGACTTTCGAACTTGTAATGCCCTGAAGTTGGGTCTAGATGTTAGCTAGATCGATTAGACGGTTCGGGGGAACTAGATTAGGTAATTCAAGCTAGTTTTGAGAATTAATTAATAATAAATTGTTTTTGGTTAAAATAAAATATGGAAAAATGCTAGAAAATGTTTAATTAATATTCTAAGGGTTCTGGCAAACTCAATTTAAGGAAATAAAATTGAATTTTGGGACATTTTGGTTTGGTGACTAAAATTAAATGTTTTCAAATATATTTTGGTGACTAAATCGTAAAAGGGTCAAAACTTATAATCATTAAGAAGCTAATCTACCAATGTTTTTAATCAAACTTTTTCCTTAATTTAGGCTATTTTTAAAAGGTTTTTAAAAGGTTAATAAATAAAAATAAAATAAATTTAATTAAAAGGATTTCTATTAACCAAATTCATTTTCTTATGTAACTACTTTTCCCTTAACTTTCTCAACAGCCAAACTATCAATTTTACTCTAAAATGTTTAGGAATTATTCCTTTTTGATTTCATCTTGATTTCTTAATTGATTCCTTTGATTTCTACACCAAGTCATATTTGCTTTCTTGGAGATTTCACTCAAATCTTGCTAATTAAAGGGAAGTCAGCAATTAGATGTGATTTTCATTTCTCTCCTCTAATTAAATGTTCTTTACTAAAATTCACAAGTTCTTGATCCTTTACAATTGATTTTTGTTATGTGTTAATGATTAAATCATGGTTAAAAGGTTTTAATTGAGTTTTGATAAGAAAATTGATGAATCTTGATAATGGATCTGATTTGTGTTGACTCTAATTGATTTAGATCACATGTAAGATATATTTTAAAGTTATGAGAAGAGATTGATAAAAGGTTGATATATTGTTGATTCTGATTGATTCTAATTTTCTAGGCTGTAAATAGTTAGATTTTGAGGTGCTCTTGGTGATGAAAGGTTGTTGGAGATATAAGGTTGATATATTGTTGTTTTTGGATGTTAATTGATGATGTTAAGATGTTAAAATCGTTAGGTTATGGCTGGGCTTTGTTTAGGTTGAGTTTGATGATGTTTTCGGTTGTTTTAAAGAAGCGTTTGATGGTTTTTAGTGAGGCAAAGTTGAGAAGAGGTGTTGATGGGATTGAGATGTATAGTAATGCATTAATCCTCTATTCTTGTATAGGTAAAATAGGGGAGATGGATCCTTCAGCAATTGGAGAGGTTTTGGAGGCTTTGGAAGCTTGATTTCTCATTGGCAAGTGGAGCATTGTATTGTCGGTGAGTGGAAACGTGGTTTGTAACTTATTAAAGTTTTGAAGGTGATTTTTAGGAGTTTCAATTAAGTTTCAAACACTTGTCTAAGCTTGAAAGTAAGTATTGGATCTTCTCACTCTCGTTTTCGGTTTTGCAAAATACAATCTCATGCACATGTTTATGATTTGGATTACCTACTTTATATTCATTTTTGAAATGAAATATGATATAAATGATCATATGTTTATGATATATGAGTTGGGAAAATGATTTATGGAAAGGATTTTGAGAATGAGAAAGGCATGGTTTATTGCATTGAAAATGGTTTGATTTGATGCATATGTAAAATAGTGAAGTAATGTGTTTTACTAGAATATATTGGCAAGTGGCAATGATTAAATGTTATCGGATATAGTTGGCATGCCATAGGGTTTAAAGTGCACTATAATAAGTCACTCATGTATGTCGAGGGGTCAAGAGTGTGCCAATTCTCCCACTTGTGGATTTATTCATCATAACTATTGAGGGGTAGTAGTACCATGCTCCGGTTCAAGGATGTATGTGAAGTGGTCGAAGGAACCACTTGGGAAATCCGTGTATCATATGTGTTTTTATAAATAGAATGAATTGGTTTTGGGTCACTTGAATGCCAATATTTGATTTAATGTATCATGAGAAATGGATTATGTTTTGTATAATATGGTTTATACATGTAGTGCTCTTTAAGCTTGCTATTTTGAGGTTTTAGCATGAGAAAGCTTAAATTGAGGTTTATGCTAGAAATCCATGATACATGTGTTGCAAATGTTTAAATGTGCATATTTTGGAAGATAATAGATGCTTGAGATGTTTTGGCATGAGTTTTCATACATGTTTGAAAGCAAATGGTTTTAAATGCATTGATGAATGTTCTTTATATTCCCTCACTAAGCTTTATACGCTTACGCTCTCCTTTCTCATCAATGCAGAAAAGTAAGCATTTCAGACAGCGAGCAAGCAAGAAGCAATCCAAGGATTGAGCTATTTCAAGTACGGTTTTACAAATACTTTGTAGTAATTAAAAGGCAATGTGACCAAGTTGTAATTGGGAGGGTTGTTTTGGTGACTCCATATTTTGGACAAGTTTCTTTTGGTATTTTGGACTTGTATGAGGCTTTATGGCTTGCTTTAAAGGGATGGGATATGAATTGCATGCTTGGGTAGAGACCATGCCTATAGGATTTTGATTGGATTTGCTATGGTTTGAATGATCCTCTATCATGCCTATTTGGTTGTGGAAATGTTGGTTAGAATACTATAGGATGTTTGTAAGATGTTTGAAGTATGTTAAATTGAGCCTAAGTGTCATATGTACGACTAAGAGGTCATTACAGACCAGGCCGTACTAGTATGGGTCATCAGGGATCGGTACACAGAGTTTGACTCAACTCAAAACTATGCAAAATTGCATAAGGGTATCGGTAAGCCTTGCTTTGTATCGGTACGCCCCTCCGAGAAATACACTAGGTGTCGGTACATGGGCAGCCGTATCGATATGCCCTTTAGCTACTAGAATCCCCTGTTTTGATATTAAACTATCGGTATCGGTATGCTTGAGTATCATAACGATACCCTTTGCAAAATATACCCATATCAATACGGACAGGGAGTGTATCGGTACCCAGTCTATCATTTCTGTTAATATGCTTTGCTGAAGTTTGAATCTTTGTAGTTTAGTCCTTGTTACTTGGTCATGCAATTAAATGAGTTTGGATGATTATTTTAAGTTGGAATTTAACCGGCTTGTGTGAAATATGATTAATTAAGTTTTGGTAACTTTGGATTTAATTAAGTCCTCTTAGTTTTCTAAAATTACAATTTGGTCTTTAGAGTGCGTTCTCGACCAATTATATGTCAAATTCAGGCCCGATTTGATTGTGAATTTCATCACTGCCAGCATGATCACCTTAGGACCTATAAGTAGAGCCTCACTCTCACCTTTGTATTCATTCCATCACTTCTACATTTCTTGAGTAAAGAGTTACATTTCTCTTTATATTATCTCTGAGTTTTCCTTGCTTTCCTTGCCTTAACATTTTCCCCACAAGCTTCAATAGTTCTAAGAACTCTTGCTTAGTGATTGTAAAGGGTGACTTAGTCTTCGACTAAGATCGTCGACTAAGGTTGCACGGATCAGCTACTCAGACTCTAGCCCCGTGGCAATATGTTGCCCAAGTGGGAGATTGTTGGATTAAAATCCGCAATTGTGGGCATATATGTAAAATGTATGATGTTATTATAAAGTATGACACAAAATTAAGTGACCAATTATGTTAGGCGTGTCATAGGTATTAAAGTGTCTTGGAGATAAAAGTGTAGATGTCGTAAGATATATTTATAATTCAATAAGGGGCAGAGTTATAAATATTGAATAGCTAATTTAATAATCAACTATATAAAGATGTAGTGGTCCCCAAGAAATAGGTCAACTTGTATTACTCTTTTCCCCGTTAGAGAGTTTTTACGGCAAGGGCTAACCTATCTTCTTGGAAGATCACAACAACCTTCTAGGCGATCTTCATCAAAGGATTTAAGGTTTTCAGTCTATCAATAAATTTAGGTACACTTTCGCATTCAGTTTATTGTTCTTGATGATTTGACATATTAGATCCTAGTTATTAGGTTTCATATTTAATTATGGTTTGGTTCTAAAATTAGAATCATAACAATAAGGGATTTTCCTTTTAAATAAGCAACAACTCATTGAAGCTCTTCTTCCCAAGTGAAGATCTCTCGTTAATATGACACAACTGTAAAATTTTCTCCCATATGGCCCTAAAAAGAAACATTCAAAAAAGATATGGCTTCTTGGCTCATCAACCAATCCACACAATCGACAAGAAGGATTGACCTTTATACCCATCCTGAGAAAACAACCAGCAATAAGGAGACGATCCAACATTGCCATCCATGCCATGTTTTGGTATGTGCAAGGTGAACCAAACTATCTTACGCCACCCAAGATCTTTTTAACTATCTAACTATGGTGGGGTTTACACTCAAGCTTTCAGCTCTTCAGAACATATTCATGTAGCCATGCCACCCATAAGGGGTCTTCACCTGCCAAAATATTCTTCAATAAAGTAGAACGCAAGCTTTATTCTATATTGTGAGACTCTTCAACCCCAAACAATGGTAAGTTTTATAGGGATGTTAAATCCCCTCAGGTACGGACGCAAGATTTTATGTTAGGGGGTGAACCTATAAAATTTTAAGGAGCCAAACTTATAAAATTTTAGGGGGCGAAAATAAATTTTTAATAGAAAAATATAGAAAATTTCAAAAAAAATAATAAATCATATATAAATTTCAAATTTTTAGGGGGGCGGATCCCCTTTAGCCCCCTTCTAAGTCCATCCCCAACTCTACTGATATTCTAAAAATAGACTATCATTAGACAATAATAGAACAAGTTCTACCAATTGCCTCAACAGTTACCTCAATAGCCTTTTTTCACCTTCTCTACATTATATTTATTCTTCACTTTAATTTCATTAACAAGATTGACCTTAGTTTGAGAAGCCACCATTGGTTTCCTATTATCAATATAAGGGTTAACAATATCTATAACCTTATCAGTTGAACTAGTGAATTTCTTAAGAAGTCAACCTCTCTCTTTATTTTCCGTGAAATGGAAGATTGGAGAGAGAAAGAACTATCTATTATTTGATTCTTTGATGGCAAGCTCAACCTAGTCAAAGAGCCTTCTACAACAAGTACACATTCCTGTGAAACACCTTCAGTACTTAAGACTTCATCCTCTTAGAAGGTTCAAGCTGATTAGTAGCCTCAAATATAGGGACCTCAATATATTATAATTGGAAAGCATCCTCAATTTCCTGTACAACAGCTATGTAACACCCTCGACCCGGCCTAGTCGCAAGACCAAACGGAGCAAGCTATATTAGGTTTACCGAAGTAAACCAGGATGACGAACCTAAAACACGTCAGTTTTTTATCTTGTCTAGATGCATTATTACGTTCCTACATTTACATATTGTCCACAGGTGATAACTCAACATAATCGGGCATCTATACGATATCCAGTTGAACACAACGCAATTTAGGGACTAAATTGCAAACTCAACAATTTACATGGACTTTTCCTAATTTTAAGTTGCCAACCATTAATTAAGCATATTTCAGGCTTACGTGTCGAAAATTAGCATAATACGATCAACCATACTCATTCAATTGATAAAACAAGATTCAGGGACCAAAAGGAAAGAAACCATACTGCATTTCCATGACATTAACAAAATTAACGGTCACCGTATCGATACGCTAAGTACCATACCGATACGGTATTGCAACCATCGTTTCGATATGACCAACCCTGTACCGGTAGACTACCTCAATCATAAACACATAAACTCATATCTATGCTAGGATCAAACATCCAACACAACTTCCTACTATCAAAGAATTACTCTAGAGGCATGCTTCCTAAACCACTTTGTAAAACATACCAAAATGCTCAAATAGACCATTCTCAGCATAAGCAACATGCCAACACAACAAACACAACACAATAAACTTGTTCAAACCATCACAACATTGCAATCAATAAGGATGTTCTAGATGCATACCTATGCAACCAATTATCCACAACTAAAAGCAAGATTAACATCAAACTTAGCAACATCAAACCATCCTCAAAAACCAGCATGGAAACATACTTAAAATCCATACGGAAATAGAATTACAACTCCCAAAAACCATGGGGACCACATTGCCTTATTGACCGAAATATAAACCGAGTTCGTACTCAAACTTGTAAATGTCCTTGGATCGATTAGCCTTGCCTCTTGCTGCCCCAAACCTTAATGCTCTGCATCATTACAAAAAAGAGAGCGTGAGCACACTTGCTTAGTGAGGATGCTCATACAACAATGATGCATTAAAAACCATTTGACAACCATATGCTTGTTTTCCCAAAACATTCTTACAACCGAAACAAAACATAATAACCTTTATGCAACATCATGTACATTCCATGCTTAAATCTCCAAAGCATTAAAATAGGTTCAACACATGAACTTTATCATATATTGGCATTTTTAGTGACCCGGATAGACCACCTCTATCCTATACATATCGGATACACGGATCTCTCATACCATGCCTAGTTAAACCCTATGATATCCCAAACCTTGTCTAGTTAAATCGCAAGATTTGACACCCTCGCCTAGTTGAACTTCGAGATTTCACCCTTGCCTAGTTAAATCGCAAGAGTACCGACCTTGCCTAGTTAAACCGTAAGATCACCATCAATTTGGGTTGCCTAGTTAAACCGCATGCCCCAAATAAGGTCCCAACAGTCTGAGTGGCCTAGTTAAACCGCCATACCTCAAGGACCCATGGCCACGATCGATTTTGTTCATATTCTATAGTGCACTTTTAATCCTATGGTATGCCAACTATATCTGATTGTTCTCACCATGTCACGTAGCCAATATACTATTTACAAACCATTTACTCACCGCTTTACAATGCATTAAACAAAACATTACATATGCAAATCTCATTGCCAATGCAATAACACCATTCCCAACCGGAATGAAAACCAATACTCAATAGCATTTAATATACTTTTAAACCCCTGCATATGTACTCAAAATCATGCATTTCCAATAAGTAAATCATGCCATGTTTATCACCAAAATATGCAAACAACATGCTCATATCCAAGTCGATATTCGAGAGCAAAATAAGGGAAACTTACTTCTGAGCTTAGGTAAGTGTTTCACACTTACTCTAAACTCCCAAAAACCTTTACAAACCTTTGTAAAGCATCTAAAACCAGTTTCCACTCACCGATACGCTTCACCTTCCTAGCCAACACGATACAAGCTCCCGGCAAGCAACAAAACAACGTCAAACTTCTTTGCCTTGATTATCCCCTGTTTTAAACACATAAAACCAATGGATAAATGCATCATTATGCATTCAAACCACCACCTCAAAGAAAAACCCCGCAACTCTCAAGCTACCCACCTAGAAACCATCCTAAACAAACTGAAATCATCATCAAACATTTTTGAAACTTAACCCAGCCATAAAATGACGATTCAACTCATCAATCAACATCAATTATCATCCAAAAACCTTTTCCAAACATCCTTTTTCATCCAGCAAAGATTAAACTCAAATATCATCACAAAACTCAAATCTAACAACCTAACCAATTAGAGATCTAAGAGTTTCGGGATTCTATTGATAAAAACAACCTATCAACATCATAATACATCCAAAATATGTATTAAATCAATCTTAAACACTGAAAAAATAGATCCACTTTGAAAATTACCTTGTTACATCAATTTTACCCAATTCACTCAATCAAACATTGATAAATCATTAAAATTAGTTTACAATCAATAAATCAAGGATCAAATACTTGAGAATTTCAGTAAAGAACCACACAATAGAGGAGATCACGGACCTTACCCTATTGTGAGATTTCTCCCTCAATTGGTCTGATAAAAGCTAAGAAAAATAAGATTTAAATGAGATTTTGCAAAAACAATGTTAATTAATCAATTACAAATCATAAAACAAGTTAAAAGACACCTCGCCTCTGGATTTTGATGAAAACTTGAGTGTTTAGCTGAGGAAAGAGTGGAGAGAAAAGTTACGTGAATTTTCTTTAACGAGCTTAACTAACTTTTTAACTAAAATCCCTTTTTAATTATCTTTAAAACACATGCTAAAATATCTTTAATTAAGGGATAAATCATCAGAAAAAATTGGTAAAATAACTCCTTAAAGATTCTAAGAATTTGACCCTTTTCATTTTAGTCACCTTTAAAAGTAGTTTTCAAAACTTGCATTTTGGTCACCAGCCCAAAATGACCGATTTTCAAATCTAATTTTCCAAAAATGATTTCACCAATATCCTTAATATATTTAATAATGATTTTAGAATATTTTCCCAAATTTTATCACCTTCAAAAATATTTAAACCAATTAAATCCTGAAAGCGACCCAAAACTCTAATACCGGTCCACCGGACCTTCGAACCAACCTTAAAACATCTAAGCCCAAAACCAGGGTGTTACAAGCTATGCTTCGATAAGAAGATTCACCCAATTTCTTTGCTAACAGTCACCTCTTCTCCCATATCAACTGTCATTGCTTTCATCTCCCGAACTTTTGTTGCAGGGATCTCTACAGAACAAGATTTGACGCTTTGACCCATTTCGACCATTAAATTTTGACAGTTTTTCTTTAGATATTGTTGTCACATCATACACTATAATTATATCATGTGGCATTTACATTTTTTTATAATTTTAGAAGTTTTTAAAAGAATTTTTTAGGATTTTAAAGAATTTTTTAATTAAAATATTTTTTTAAATGTCAAATGAAAATACTGTGACACGTCATGCTGCACCAACTAATTCAAAAAAACCCGTTAGATTCAATCATCAATGTTAATCAAAAAACTTAATTGATTAATTTATCGGTTCAAAGATTTAATTAGGTGTAAAAAAATAAAAGACTTAATTGATTTTTTTATACAAAATTGACAAAACAATGTTATATATATAAGAGAAAGAAAATTAAATTTTATATTAGTCGGTCTATTGTTTCTTAGTTAAACTTGACCAAACTACAATATCAAGTTTTGGGCTTCAATCAAATAGTAAAGCAAAACCAAAGGGCACAAGACATGTAATCTATTGTCATCCATAAAAAAAATGATAAATTGTATCGAAAATTTTGAAAAAAATAAAACTAAATGGTAGGGAATCGTACCAATAAAATTTAGTCAAAATGGTACGGTAACTGTAACGATAAAATTAATGTTTAAACGGAATGGTTACAATGATTTTAATTAAACGGTTAACCGAAAAACCGATAAAAAATTAAAATAATTATACTAAATTTTTTATCATTACTAATATAAAAAAATTATACTACACACAAAATAAAATATAAAAGCATTATTGAGTATGATAAATATTAATTGCACAAAATTAGTTGTATCGTGTTCATTACATTTGTCACATATACTGGTTATTAATGAAATTGCACTATATTTTAATTAGTTTACTTAAGTTGCATAAACTTTAAAGATTTAATTAGTCTATACGTTTTATTAAACTTGCACTGGATTTTAATTTTCCTAAAAATTTTAATTTCTTTGGTTGATATTTTTTAAATTATTAAAATTAGTAATAATAAATATATATTATTTATAATAATAGATGTATAAGGGTTCGTGGTTAATTAAGTAATCGTACCGAATAAATTAGTTAATTGTTTAGGTAGTAACCAATTTAAACGAACGATAATAGTCCACCAAAATATCAAACTGAGACTTTTGGTAATCGTATTGACAAACCGTTCCAGTACAGTTAACCGTCGGTGAACCCCCTAGTTATCAAGGGCGGAGCCACCTTTTGAGTATGGGTGTCAAATGACACCCCAAAAAGTTTTGAGAAAAAACATTATATGTAAATTTTATATAAAAAATAAAATTATTATGACTTTAAATGTATATTGACACTGGTTTGAAAATAATTGACACCACTTTAAAGGAAATCGACACCACTTCAAGAATGAAAATTTTCATTATATGTAAATTTTATATAAAAAAATAAAATTATTATGATTTTAAATGTATATTGACACTCATTGTTTGTTTCAACCTACTTAAAAATTTTCATTTATGAAAATTTTTAAATTTTGACACCGCAAACAAAATTTCCCAACTTCACCTCTGCTAGTTGTCACCCATTATATCGGGTGAAATGCGTTAATACTCGTACATTGTTTGAATTTGATATTTTACCAGCGATTAGATCGGTGTTTAGCAAACCCTTCATGATTGTCACTTTTTTCAGATTCACATATTTGCCATTTAGAGAAGAATGGTTCTGACCAACGGCCTTTACTTCTCTACATGGTCGAACAAGAGTGGGTGTAAATTCTCCGGCCTTTTCGTTATATTTTCGCCTACAAGAGCATCCTTCGTTTCGGGACTTTCTGGAATCAGTTTGGGGAAGTGATGATTTGCTAACGAATATTAACTCTTTTATATCCGAAATTGTGGGCTAGAATTCAGATGTGTTTGGCCACATTGGCAAGCGGAAAAAGCGACTTCTACCTCGTTTTTGAGCGATAGATATAGATGTAATCAACAATTTTATCTGGGGTGCTAACAAAGTTTTACATTTTTGTTAATATTTGGGATAATGAGCTTTGGCCTTTTAATACCTTTTTATATATCATTCACTATGTTTAAAACCCCCAAAAATATTATTAGTTTCATTATTATTAGTTTATTATGATTTGAAAAAATATAAAAATATTATTAGTTGCTACTATTATTATTTGCATTATTACAACTATTATTATTTCGGTTTATGTTTTATACTAGTATTATATTATTATTATTATTATTTATCAATCTTAATTCGGTTTATTATTTATTTTATTATCATTATCATTATATTATTTTAATATTATATTATTATTATATTCAAACAGAAAAACCAAAAATAATATAATTAATCAAATGAATAAATAAAAAGGCCTAATGTTTTTAAACAGCCCATTTACATAAATAAAAACCCAAAAATTTATTACAGTCTCGCCTGTTTTTGGAGCCCAAATAATTAAGCAACCTAAGACTAAAACCCTAAGCCCAATTACATCACAAACCCTAATCTAATGCCCCATTTATCCTTTGCGCAACCGACTCCCAGCCGTTAGATCTATGATAGATCTAACGGTCCAGATCAAGCATCAGGCGAAAACCCTTTCAGCCTTTATATCCCTTGGTCGCCGGTGACGGCGGCCCACAGTGGAGCGAGGCAGAGGCACAGCGGCAGTCGAAGCCTGCGACGAGAGGAAGAGTTGAGAGAGTCTGGTGTTTTTTTAGATATACTGAAATAATGTTTTTTTGGTTAAAATTTGACTTATATACTAGTCTAAATAAATAGGTTAATTACATACTAAATCCCTCCGCCCAAACTGGTTCACACATGGGGTCTGTCGCATGGTATAATCATGTTTTTAGTCCCTCATGTTTTTGCAAAACTTTCAATACGGTCTTTTTTTATTTAAACTTTCAGATTTTATTTTATTTTCAATTTAGTCTGAATAGTCAAACTAAAATGGAAAAATAGTAGTATGAGTCCCTCCGCCCTAAAATAGTTCGCAGCCCTGCCCCTCTGCATGGTATAATTCCGCTCGTGGTCCTTCGTGTTTTAAATGGCTTTTCAATTTAGTCCTTTATTTGCTTTCAATTTAGGTTCCTTATTCTGTTTTTTTATTTTTCAGTCATTAGTATATTATTGTATTATTCTTTATACTATATATATTATAAGATATATTATATTATATTTGTTATTATATAATAGGTAAGTTATACAACATAGTTGTATATATTATATAGTTGTTATTTCATTATTATATTATTATGTATGTATATATATATATATATTTTGTATTGGCATATTAATATATTAATATTATTTATATTATATTACAATTATTATTATATTTAGTATATTGTGGAATATATCTATACTAAGTATACATATATTGTTATTATTTTAATTATGTAATATAATATATATAGTATATATAATTTATTATGTATATTATTTATTATCATTGTTATTATATGTTTATTATTATTTTTATTATTAATTTTATTATTATATTCGTAATATTTATAATCTAACATATATTCGTATATATATTTTGTAGATTATTTTAATCGAATTTTAAATTTAAACCTTTTATTAAGGATTCTTGAAAACGTACCTCAAATGTAAGGGTGCCGCTTTCCATTAATCTCTATTACAAAATACCATTTTTTAATTCTAAATTATAATTTTCAAAATAGGTTCCATTTATTCGGGAATCTAACGAAAATTATGCCCCGGATGTAGGGGTGTAAATTTATTTCATACAAAAATATTATTTTCAATATTTTAAAAGGGATCACAAATTTTAAATCAAATTCGAATTCTTAATTTCTATCTTTAAGACAATTTGTAATCGACCCGGTACCACTTTTGGGCGTTGTGGGGGTGCTCACCCTTCCCCACGCGGAACTGACTCCCGAACCTATTTTTTTTGGTTTCACAAACCAAAATTCGTTGTTTTAATAAAATGAAAAATATGTTTTATTAAAATAACCGGGTTTTTAGGTGATCCAATCTCACCTAAACACAAAAAAAAAAGATTGGTGGCGACTCCATACAAACCAACATTTTCGTAAGAACGCGTCAAGCACCCGTCGCGGCGCGGGGCCGTTGTTACAGCTTGGCGACTCCGCTGGGGATACTTTTTTTAGAGTAAAACCACCGGTCGATTACTTTTTGTCTTAACTAGTGGAAACTATAAATTAGTTTAATTTATTTGGTGATCCATTTTCCTGTTAAATTTTTTACAAAAAATGGTTTTTTAAAAATTTTTCCCTGATTTTTTTTTTTTTGCATATCATGAGCTCTGCACCCGAGTTCTGTCCCTTTTAAGTGGGAGTGAGAAGCTACGCCTTCATGAGGTATCCCCTCCGTGCAGGATAGTTGATCACTTCTGGGATACATCTGTACCTTTGTCGCCATGAGATCTTCATCTCCGCAAAGACCTAGGGAAATGTATCCTCTGGAATCGATGTCCTAGCGATAGTTCGGGTACTGTTACTTTAAAACCTAAACCATATATAGTGAACCATAGCAGCCCACCTTGTCTAGAGCTTTACCGAACCTCTACCCCTGTAACCCCCTCGAGCCGGCTTAGACGCCCGGCCGAACCAAGAGAACTACATTAGGTTTGCCGAAGCAAACTGGAGAAAAATTATGAAAATCGGCTAAATTTTTCCTTTATACTGTCTAAATGCACATTATTAATCCTAAATGTACATACTTGCAGCGGGTGAATTTTCAAAGGAAACATTTAATTGAACATATCTTAATTACCCTTTAAGATAAAATTGATATTTGACTAGGTGGACACCTATTTAAAATCATAATTAATTAATTCTATTCGTTTTAAATAGAATCTGTGGCTTATTGGGATACTAGTTTAAAATTAATCAAAGTAATTATTATGATTCAAGGTTGTAGCGACCTTTTTTATTTTTTTCTTAATTTTGGATTTTAAGGATTCAAAAGAGATCACTAGAAAAAGGAGCAATAGGTTTCCATTGGTTTTTGGGAAAATATTTGGAAAATGAGAAGTTTCTTAAAAAATTCATGTTTTTGAAAGACAGTAAAACCTGGAGCCGCCATCGGCCATTGAGGAAATCTGGAGACCATAAAAACCAGAGATTCGATAAAAGAGGGTTCGAGAGTCGGTTACGGACGAGGAAGGTTTTGGCACCCCACACCGCCCGAAAATTGGTACCGTAAAAGAAAAAACAAAATTACCGCTTTGTTAATATTAAACTTTTCGAATTAAACAATTAAATTAAAATCTGGTTATACGTGCAAGTGAATTTTAAGAACCTTGTTATTCGAAAGTAAACAGCAAGACCACCATCACTATGTTTGATACTGACCGCATTTACCTCCGAATAACAAGGCGTTCGATGCCTCGACCACCTTGCTCATGGGTGGCTCCTCGATGGCCTTCACGCCAACTGCCTCGGGCAACTCTCACACATCCAAGGTAGTGTCCCCAACTGTCACCTCTAACTCGATGTCTCCTTGGCTTGGAGCGTTAACAAATATATATCGGAATGCAAACTTACATGGCAAGGCATAAACATGATAAATAAAAGCATAAAATAATTTGCAAATAAATAACATAAATATCATACAACATTATATCAAAATAAGGTTTCATATGATAAATGAAAGCATATAATATATACATATATAAATAACTGTACAATATATCATATACTACAAACAATTATATAATATACACCACTTATTACTATATAATACAACATTATAAATAAAAGCATAAAATAATTTACTATATATGATAAATGAAAAATATATAATATATACATATATAAATAACTATATAATATATCAATACTACAAACAATTATATAATATACACCACTTATTACATATTACATATATAAAAAATGTTATGTACAATATTATATAGGAAAATAATTACATAAATTATACATATTAAACACATCATGTACACATCAATATAACAAAACAATATACACTAAACTTGAACGGTATATATAAATACAAATTAAAGTATGCATGCAAAAAGGGGTAAATATGGGAATTCAAATTTGGATCTAGGACATAATCGAATAGAACCTAAAGCTAGAAGGACCAAACTAGAAATAAAACCATTTGAAAATAGATTGGTTGTAAAAAGGATGAAATTGAAAATTTTTATAAACATCCAAGGACAACGGAGGTGATTTTGAAAGACGAAATGGCCAAATAGATTATTTGAAAAGACGAAAGGATCGCCCAAGAATAAAACCATTTTTAAAAATCAAATTAGAGGAGGATTTTGGACGACATTGAAATGTTCCCAAATGTTTTGAGGACTTGGAATGTATTAAATTGGCAGAAACCCTTCCGCGTGCAAATATGGGAGTGCGGAAGGGTTTATGAAGCTAAAAAACCATTTTTAAAACTGAAAGAGGGTATATATCAAACCTTTCGGGCAAAAAAGGGCTTAACTAGTTTTAAAAAATCTTGCCATTTCCAAAAAACTAAAACTCTCTCAACTCTAGGATGAACGCTACCGTCCAACCCAGAAACTGGCCACCCATCCGTCTTGTCGGCCACCACAAAAAATCCTCCGATCGCTATACGTCGGTGCTAGAGAACCACAAACCTAAACCCCAAAAACTCCTCACCCTCTAAAAACAAAACCGAGCCTAGATTCCTAATAAATAAAGCCCCTTTTCCTAGATCTACCAAAAACTAAGACCCCTACTCCTTCTAGATCTAGGTTTTTCCCCTCGAAACAAAAAGCTTCGGACTCCCTATCAGTTCACCCTTACCGGCCGAAGGCCTAGGGTTTGTCACTAGTGGGGGAGTCGAAAAGACGCTCCAAAAAGAATAACCCTGTTGTCGGCTCACCCTTTTAAAACCTGGAGGCAGAGGGATTATCGTCGACGATCAGATCTGGACAGCTAACCGATGACTCTAAAATCAAATGTAAAAACAAAACTCTTTTAGATCTAGGTTTTTTTTAATATGCTATGCAAGCGTAGAAAAATATACCTCTAGAAGGTTCTTGCTTTTATTTGTATTACTGTTTCGAACTAAAAACAACCTTTTGTTACAATGTTGGGTCTTCAGTTTTATATCCGAAAGGGCTACATGCAAAAAGAAAAAACAAACTATTGTTATAATTTTCTTCTAAAATTTGCCGATATCTTCCTGATTTTTGCCTATTTTTGTTGTGCCTGGCTTTTGTTCTTCTTTGCTGATATTTATGTATTTTTGGTTGCATGGACACCGTGGTCGCATGAGGGGAGGAGGGGACCAGAGAGATGAGAGGCTTGGGGAGCAAGGCTCTCTGTTGGCACTTGATTACCCTGCCACGTGGAAGCGTTCTGGAAAGCTGAGCGAACATGAGTGAAAGCTGTATGGGAGATGAAACAACGATGTGTAACGTACGTGCAAGTGAAGAGCCAAAATGTCTAGGAAACTGAAGTGCTATGTGTACCCCACGCGCGCGTGGAGTAGTTGAGGGGTTGCACGTGGGGGATCTTGAAACTTCATCCTTCAAATCCGAACTGTTCGTATATGCTTGATCCGACGGCCGAGATTGGTGCAGCGCCAAGGGATGTGGTAACCCTAATTAGGTTTTCATCCTAATGTTCGATCTAGACCATTAGATCTATAATAGATCTAACGGCCAGGAGCCAGCTGCGCAAAGGATGAGGGGCATTAGATTAAGGTTTATGATGTAACCGGGCTTAGGGTTATTTAGGGCCTTTATCGGGCCTTGTGTTATAATATTTTTTGGCTTTGTAAATGAACTGCTAAAATAAACATTGGGCTTTTATTATTTATTTAATTACTGGGCTTTTATTTAATTAATATGTTTTATTTTTTTAGTTTTTAATTAATAATAATATAATAATATATAATAATATGATATAATATAATAACATAATAAATCAAATACTAATATAAAATTATAATAAATAAATCGAATACTAATATAAAATTATAATAAATAACATAATAATATGAGTTTGAGGTGGTGGGAGATCTTGAATTGCTTTCACTTTGTCGGGGTCGATCTCGATCCCCTTTCGGCTAACCACAAAACCTAAGAGTTTTCTTGATGTGACTACAAAGGTACACTTAGACGGGTTGAGCTTTAACTGGTATTTCCTTACCCTTTGGAACAGTTTCCACAAATTTCCAATGTGTTCTTCTTTGGTTCGGGACTTGGATATCATGTTGTCCATGTACACCTCAATCTCCTTGTGCATCATATCATGGAACAAAGTGACTATGTCCCTTTGATAAGTTGCCCCGGCATTTTTCAACCCAAAAAGCTAGACTTTATAGCAAAATGTACCCCACATGGTTACAAAGGTAGTCTTTTCCATGTCCTTGGGGTGTATTTTAATTTGATTATACCCTGAAAAGCCATCCATTAACGAGAACCAAGAATGCCCTACAGTATTGTCGACTAGGGTATCAATGTGGGGTAGGGAAATTGTCCTTAGGACTTGCCCTAGTGAGGTCCATGTAGTCAACGCACATTTAAACTTTTTCCTCCTTTTTAGGCACCGAGACTATGTTGGCTACCCACTATGGGTATTTGGCCACCTTCAAAATTCTAGCTTCGAACTATTTCTTTACTTATTCTCTAACCTTTAACAGCATATCAGGTCTTATTCTCCGAAGTTTTTGCTGGACAGGCTTGCACTCTAGCTTTACTAGAATTTTTTGAACTACAATATCCGTGTCTAAACTCGACATGTCTTGGTAGGTCTATGCAAACACATCTTTGAATTCTGAAAGCAGTTCCACCAAATCTTGTCCCACCTTCGATGATAAAGTGGTACCAATCTTCATTTCTTTCTTTTCTTCTTCAGACCTCAAATTCAAAACTTCCAATTCTTCTTGATGGGGCAGAATCTATTTCTCTTCACTTGCCATTAATCTTAGAAATTCATCCGGGACCTCACATTGCACCTCATTATCTCCTTTGTTGATTTTTGCCGAGCATGAGGGTTGTTCAAAATCTACCCCAGGATTAGAGCCAGAATCATTCATACTGTTAATATTCAGAGACCTGCACGAGTTTGAAAACATATATTGGGTATAGAAATAGTTTATAAATAAATAAATGAATAAATAATGAATGAATGAATAAGTAAAGAATTAATGATTAATGAAATGAGTGTTATGCTTGCCATTTGAGAAACATAGGAAGCATCATTTTCATTGAAAAATAGAAATTGGCATAGTAGCCATTTTACAAAGGATTCCTATTAATCTTAGGCCAAAAGAAACAAGGTGATTCCGGGCATTACTCTGATTTAATCCTAAAAACTACGGGCAGATCCATGATGGTCCAATTTCTAAGATCTTCTCCCCGGAAGCACGGGCGGATCTTATCCAAAGGCTGAACAATCTTGCCTCATTCAGAGATCACATTGACATCAATTACTTCCATAACTTCACTGATTAACTCTTCATTAAAGATCTTCTCGTTCTCCTGGTTAGCTTCTTAGACCTTCAGCTCGGGGTTCACGACTCCCCCAAATACAAAAATATTCTTGAGATCTGCATAAGTGATGGGAGCCCACAGAATCTTCTTTCCTCTGAGTCGGGCCTTTCGTTGTTCTTCTCTTCTCTTCTATTCTTGTTTCTTTTGCAGAAATTTAGGTTTATAGCCGAGCCCATAATGATCATGTTTGGGGCTAACACTTATAGGTCGTAGGCGTCCTTGCAGATTCTTTCCCAGGCCTCTTTCTTTTTTTGCTCCTCTTCCTAGCATTTCTGTCACCACCATCTTGGTGCAATTTGATAATCTTGGACATGGGATCTTGTTTTCTTCGGAAACAAAAGTGGCATTGACGAACTCCAACGTCTTAAAGGCACATTCCAAGGCCTTCTCATCAATTGGAATGTATGGAGCGTCTGAAGATACCGAAGGCACGACATCTTGCTCGGTATTGACTGTCACTATCTTTCCTTTGATGACAAACTTCAATTTTTGGTGCAAAGAGGACGGAACAACTCCAGCTGAATAGATCCATGGCCTTCCCAACAGACAATTGTAGGATGGCCGAATGTCTATAACCACAAAATCCACGGTGTATTCGCTTGGACCTATGAGCAGGGGTTCTTCAATCTTTCCAACCACTTCTCTTTGGGTCCTATCAAATGCACGCACAACATTCTAGCAGGGTTTCATGTGAGAACTGTCAATTGGTAGGTGTTGTAGAGTAGCTAAGGGCATAACATTCAGGGCAGAGCCGTTATCAATGAGCACTCCCGATAATATATGACCTTTATAGTGAGTGCTAACGTTTAAGGCCTTATTAGACCCCTTTCCTTCTTCTGGCAGCTCATCGTCATTAAAGATGATATGATCACAATTAGTAATATATATGATGATCTAATCTAACTTACCAATCGAAATATTACTTTCGATAAAAGCTGATATGATTATAGTAGGTCGAGCACTAAAATTTGAGCCAGTTGTTTTCTGAGTTGGTCTACCACATTGTACTCATTATGCTTTAATAACTTCAGAAATTCTTGAGCTTGAGCCTTAGTTACTGGCTCATTGAGTTTTGGAGGCGGCTCTTCCCCGAATATCTTTACTGGTTCAGATTCGGTTGCCTTACCTTTTCCTTTCATGTCTTCTACTACCTTTGGAGCTTCAAGAGCGTAGTATCGACCGCTCCTCATAAAATCATCCACATCGTTTATCTCTTCGAGTTTTGGTTTCACAGGCTCTCCTTCGGCGGGTTTTACCTCCGCAACTGGTTTCTCTCCTTCTTGTGAACTAGAACTTCCTTGTATTGAGACGTTGGCAGTGTAATTCCATGGAACTGTTTGGGTATCCTTAAAGGGAAAGGATGTCGGAGTAGATATTATAATCTTAGGGGACACCATAGGACTCTCTTCCCGTGGTGCATTTTCTTGACTTGGTTTGAGGCCAAAGACAAATGGCCTTTTTTCATTGTATTTGGTATCTGGAGCATCCAACGTGCAAACTTCTAACTGTCTACTCATTTCTTCTTCCTCAAAAATTTCAATTTCTTTGTGGTCCATCAATTGTTGAACTACTTGGCGAAACTCTTCGCAATCTTGTATCTGATGATCCCTCGACTGATGGTATTCACAATAGGGGCCACAACCCTTTTTTTACAATTACCATTCCAAGGTCGATGAGATGAGCCATACATAAATGCTGAAAGACCCATCTTGGAGGGGACTTGACTTCTGACAAGCTTGCTTTGGCCTTTCTTGCACATTCTTTCTCAACAACATTTACGCCTTGGCCACCATGATTTGGCAAAGGGTTATTGTTGTACTCGGCTCCCTCAACTATAGCACTCCAATCTTGATCAGATTCTGGATAAACTTTTTAAATTCTATACAGTTCTTAATAGTATGACCTGGGACATCGGCTGGTATTCGCAATGTGCTTTAGGGTCATACCATGCCGGATAAGGGGGTTGAAAGGGGTAACATGCTGAGGCTGAACTAAATATGCCTTGTACAACTATGAATAGAGTTCTTTGTAAGAAATCGATAGCAGAGTGAAAGATCTATTCTCGTTTTTCTTCTTGGGTCCCCGCTCTTCCATTCTATTAAAACTTTGGGGGTTCCCGATAAAAGCTTGGGGCTGAGATATGGTGAAGTTCTTAACAGCCTCGTAGGTATTCGTGCTGTTAACTTCATGGTCCTTCCTCTTGAACTGTTTGTGCGACTGTTCCCCTCCATTGATTCTCCCACTTTTGATGGCAACTTCAATACGCTTGCCGGTCATTACCATATCAGTAAAATTACTAATAGGGTTATTGATCAGACTATTATATACCATTCCTTTTAGCGTGTCAATGAACATTAGGACAATCTCATTTTTATGAAGGGGCTGAAATTGAGCCGCCACATTGCGCCACCTTTGGGTGTACTCTCGAAGGCTTTCATTTCGCTTTTGTTCCATTCCTTGCAATAGAAGCATGTTGGGGACCATATCCTTTACGTTCTTATACTGATCAGTAAAAGCTTTAGCCAAATCTTTCCACGATTTAATCTGAGCTCGTGTAAGCTGATTGTACCATCTTGTGTCGGATCCCACTAAACTGTCTTGGAAACAATGTATTAACAGCTTCTCATTGTTGGTATAGCCAGCCATCTTGCGGCATAACATTGTTATGTGGGAATTTGGGCAAGACGTTCCATCAATCTTTTTGAAGTCTGGGATTTCTACGTCAGGGACTAAACTGAGATCCCCAACGTTCAGTCCATACGAACCATCCTTATCTTCTTTTACCCAAATTTTTTCTTCAAGATCTTTTCTAGTCTCTTCTAACTGCTTTGAAAACTCTGTCTTTACTTGGTTCAACTTTTCTAACTCATCAAAGTCTGGGATACTATCTCCGATGTGTTCGACATTTGCAAATGTCACGGGTTGAGGCAGAGCGGAGGTACCCGCTTGGTGAGACGAGGATACCCCTTGTGGGGGATTCGGTGTAACATTAATGAAGAGATGATTTTTAAAGATTGGAGAATAAGAAGGGTCTTTCGGGTTTTAAGTAGGGTTCACAACGGTACTCTTCCCTCTTACGTCTTCCCCGCGATGAATTTGAAGCATTTGAGATATTTCCCTCATCACGTCTTGCTGAGATTTGATGATGGTTTCTCTTAGCAATTGTTGCGTTTTCTCCAACTGGCCTCTAAGTTCAGCTTCCAGTTTGGCAAAGCTTTCCTCCATGATCCTTGTTTGTAAATGGGTTCGGTATATGTGTGGAATCATTTCAATTTATCTTTCAAATTTCTGTCACAAAATTCTTATTATTAATTTCGTGGCATAATTAATTAATTCAAATTATATGCGCTATGCAATGCATGAATGAATAAAATGCAAGGATGCATGCAAATAAAGGCATTGATTCCATTAGTGATCACCCTCGAACAACTTTCATTGAAGATTAAAAGGTTCTCATTACAAAGAAAGACAAACTCCTATAAATACGCTCTGGCCCTAACCTCTAGTTCTTCAATAGCTTCATGTAGCTAGATGAACCTGGGTGCCTCCTCTATGTCCAGGACTACAAAAAGGGTGTGGGCTTCAGCTTCGTTAGCTAAGTTCCTCACGTGCTAGGGCACTTCTTGCACTTGTACCATCAAGTCGGTGTTGTACTGATCTCAATCCTGAATCATGCGGGTAGCATCGTGAAGGCACCTCAACCAATAATTGTCTCCATCTTCGGCGGCTTCTTCAAGAACTACAATCCTCCCAGGGTAATCTTGAACTATGGCCTCTAATGTCTTGATATGAGCTCGAAGTGTTTCATTCTCTTTTCGGGTAGCTTAGAGCTCAAGAAAGCCATTTAGAGCACAGTACTCATGAAGGGATAGATCTAGCTCCTCAACTCTTTCTTCTAGTTGAACATTCTAAGCTTGGCTTTGACTCAAACTCCCGAGAGTAGAGTTATACAGGCCTTGCATCTCAATTTCTTGCTTAGTCTTTGCCCTTTCACGCTGAATTGCGATTCTAGCAAGCTTTCTTTCATTTTCAACAATTTGCTTGCATTTCTCCATCTCTTTCTCGAGTGCTTGCTTACCCTTCTTTCTCTCTTCTTTGACTAAGGGGGTCCTATTCATTCTTTCTTTTTCCACCGCTAGGAACTTCTTTCGATCGGCATTTCCTACTAGAGCCTGTAGCTTAAAGGTATCAGATGGTAAAGAGCATTTTTCTTTTTCAAATCTGTGTTGAGCTTCATTAACTATTTAATTGTCCCGTCCGCTTATCCATATCTAGGCCGACCCAATAAAGGTCGCTTGTATGGTCTGTTTGCGAAGCCTTCATCCTCTTCTTCACCTCTTCTAGCTTGCTTCTTAAGATGTCGGCCTTAGAAGGAACCATTCTCAAATGTTCTTCAAGCGACATAGTTGGCCCTTGGTTGGGCTCTGGAGTTTTATCATTAATCCTCTTGTGCATCCAAAAGGCATAGTCTGGGGTAAACATAAACTTGTTGTCTTCTTCCACCTTTATGCGATAGAGGTGATCCCAAGCTCTAGAAGCATCTTGAACCTTCGCCTTATATTCATTCTTAAATGGGAACTCAGAAGTGCTTAAACCAACTGTGACGGGCACAAATTATCGTGAACCGAATTGCCTTGACACCAACAAAGGAGCGCAAGCGATCCCACCGTAAAAGCCTATCATCATTAGCCAATCATAGTCTTCACAACTGTATAAGAAATGAAGGACGCTACCGAGCCAAGGCACCCTCCACACAATGCCCTCATCTTGAATATTCTTGAAGATGGCCGTCCATTTCTGTTTGTCTGGCTCTTCCCACCATTTTTTTGCTAGGTACTCTCGTAAAGGGAAAAAATTTCCTAAGATTATCCCAGGCAGCACCCTTTTCGGTGTCTTCCAAAGGTGGCTTCGGATCCACACTTGAAGTAACTATGCACATCCCCTAAAGTGTCCTTCTTCATGCTTCTGGCTTGCCTTCAAAGAAATAAAAGTTTTAGTTAGGATTGCTGATACCGGGTTAGCCTTCTTCTTCAATTGCTCGAATAAGTCCAAGATAGCTACATCAATGTTTCCGAAAACTCTAAGGAAAATGATCAAACCATAGATCCCCAAAGTGAATAAATCCATCTTCATGACTTCGTCCGGTGTGTGTCGGTATGATATCTCAGATGCACTTCCATGAAAAAATGGTGTTGTCATCTCGAACCTAAATCAAACCTTTAACTCAATCTTCGCTCATCCCGGCCAAGGTTCTAAGCTTCCAAGGTTAATTTTGAGACCTTGACGGTTTTGTGTAAATCTAATCTTTATGAATGTTCTTTTGATTGAGCAAAGCTGTATATTTTTTGATGGTAGGCATCAAATCCTTCCCGTTGAAGGTAAAACAATAGAATGAGGGAATCCAAAACTGAAAGATGGCTTGGAGCATAGGCTGATTAATTCGAACATACATCAAATGTGCTATGTCACCATAATTTTCCCAGAACAAATTTTGCAGTCGTCGGTCCCATCCTTCCCAAATCTGCTTCAAATCCCATAGGTCATTTTGTTGTAGACTGACATACGTGTACCCCGCCACAATATGCTCACTGGGTAAACTGTCACCTTGAACTCCTTGGTTTACCTCAGACAATGTCGAACAGCAGAGTTAATTTCCTCCTTCTTGAGGTACCTTTTATCCATGATAAAAGATTTCAACTTGGCAAACGACTCGAATCAACACCTTCATGTTATACAATGCACATATGAAAAATATATGCAAAATAAAACAAAAAGAAAACAATTTAGTACCAGATAAAATCAATAAAAATGAAGCAAGAATTTAAATCAAACATCAAGCAAAACAACCCTATTTACATTCTTTCTAAAAAACTAAGTTTAACCGCATGGCTCTAAAGGGGTGGGCTTTCTATGTTCACTACATACAGTTTTGGCTCTAAACAATACCGAGCTTTCCTCGCTGTCCTCTTTTACAGAGTAGCAAGGCCCCCGGTCATCACCCATTATAGGCTCCTTTTAACCGAGTTCAATTCAGGGGACCCTTTCGCTATGTCCATATGGGGAAACAATATTCCTATGAAAACATAGGGTAGTCGAGCCCCGAAGGTACTTACTATGCCCATACGGAGGAACAATATCCACACGAAAGCACTAGCGTTTTCCCCCACTTAAAAGGACGGGTTTAAATGTCAAATTTTAAATGAGTTAAAATAAACTCGCATTTATAAACAAATATTAATTTAATCTCACTTTAATTCACAATTTCCGATATTAATAAAGCGGTAATTATTATTTTGTTCTTTTTGAAAAATGGCATGACTCACTTTTGTTTTGAAAATCAAAATCACTCCCCAGCGGAGTTGCCAGCTGTAGCGACCTTTTATAATTTTTTCTTAATTTCAAATTTTAAGGTTTCAAATGAGATCGCTAGAAAAAGGAGAATAGGTTTCCTTTGGTTTTGGTGAAAATATTTGGAAAATGGGAAGTTTCTTTAAAAAAAATTGTGTTTTTGAAACACAGTAAAACTTGGAGTCGCCACCGGCCACTAAGGTAGGCCGGACACCATAAAAACCAGAGATTTGATAAAAAAGGGTTCGGGAGTTATGGATGAGGAAGGTTTTGGCACCCCACACCACCCAAAAATTAGTACCGTAAAAGAAAAAAACAATTTATCGCTTTGTTAATATTATTCCAAATTAAAGGGACAATTAAATTAAAATTTGGTTTTACGTGCAAGTGAATTTTAAGAACCTTGTTATTCAAAAGTAAAAAACAAGACCACCATCACTACGTTTGATACTGGTCGCATTTACCGCCGAATAACAAGGCTTCGCATTAGCAAATTTATATCCAAATGCAAACTTACATGGCAAGGCATAAACATGATAAATAAAAGCATAAAATAATTTGCAAATAAATAACATAAATATCATACAACATTATATCAAAATAAGGTTTCACATGTGTATATACATATTAATATTTACTATATATGATAAATGAAAAAATATAATATATACATATATAAATAACTATATAATATATCATATAATACAAACAATTATATAATATACACCACTTATTACATAATACATAGATAAAAAATGTTATGGACAATACTATATAGGAAAATAATTACATAAATTATACACATCATGTACATATCAATATAACAAAACAATAAACACTAAACTTGAACATATAAATACAAATTAAAGTATGCATGCAAAAGGGGGTAAAAAGAGGAGTTCAAATCTGGATCTAGGACCTAATTGAACAGAACCTAAAGCTAGAAGGACCAAACTGGAAATAAAACCATTTGAAAATAGATTGATTGTAAAAAAGATGAAATTGAAAAATTTTAAAAACATCCAAGGACTGCGGAGTTGGTTTTGAAAGACGGAATGGCCAAATAGATTATTTGAAAACACGGAAGGACCGCCTAGGAATAAAACCATTTTTAAAAATCAAATTGGGGGAGGATTTTAAAAGACAATGAAATGCTCCCAAATGTTTTGAAAACCCAGAATGTAATTTAAATTGGTGGAAACCCTTCTGTGTGCAAATATAGGAGTGCGAAAGGGTTTATGAAGCTAAAAAACCATTTTTAAAACTGAAAGGGGTATATATCAAACCTTTCGGGCAAAAAACGGGCTTAACAATTTTTAAAAAACCTTGCCATTTCCAGAAAACTAAAACTCTCTCAACTATGGGATGAACGCCACCGTCCAACCAGAAACCAACCACCCTTCCTTCATGTCAGCCACCACAAAAAATCCTTCGACCGCCGTATGTCGGTGCCGAAGAACCAGAAACCTAAACCCCAAAACCTCCTCACCTCTCTAAAAACAAAATCGAGCCTAGATTCCTAATAAACAAAGCCCCTTTTTTCCTAGATCTACCAAAAACTGAGACACCCCCACCTTCTAGATCTAGATTTTCCCCCTCAAAACGAAAGGTTCGGACTCCCTACCAATTCACCCTTACCGGCCGAAGGCCTAGGGTTTGTCACTGGTGAGGGAGTCGAAGAGACGCTAAAAAAAGAACAACCTTGTTGCTAGCTCACCCTTTTAAAACCCGGAGGCAAATGGCTTATCATCGGCGATCAGATCTGCACAACTAACCGACAACTCTAAAACTAAAGGTAAAAACAAAATTCCCTTAGATCTAGGTTTTTTTAATATGCTATGCAAGCGTAGAAAAAATATACCTCTGAAAGGTTCTTGCTTTTCTTTGTATTACTATTTTGAACTAAAAACAACCTTTTGTTACAATTTTGGGTCTTCAGTTCTATAACCGAAAGGGTTACATGAAAAAAGAAAAACATATTGTTGTTATAATATTCTTCTAAAATCCACCGATATCTTCCTGATCTTTGCCTATTTTTGTTGCATCTGGCTTTTGTTTTTCTTTGCTGATGTTTATGTATTTTTGGTTGCATGGACGTCGTGGCCGCATGAGGGGATGAGGGGACCAGAGAGATGAGAGGCTTGGGGAGCAAGGCTCTCTGTTGGCACTTGATAACCCTGCCACATGGAAGCATTCTGGAAAGCTGAGCGGACGCGAGTGGAAGCTGCGTGGGAGATGAAACAACAACGTGTAACGTATGCGCGAGTGAGGAGCAAAAGAGTCTGGGAAACTGAAGTGCTACGTGTACCCCACGCGTGCGTGAAGTAGTTGAGGAGTCACGCGTAGGGGATCTGGAAACTTCCTCCTTCAAATCCGAACCGTTTGTAAGCTGCTTGATCCGACAGTTGAGGTTTGTGCGGCGCCAAGGTACATGGTAACCCTAATTAGGGTTTCATCTTGATGTTTGATCTGAACCGTTAGATCTATTACAAATCTAACGGCCAGGAGCCAGCTGCGCAAAGTATAAGGGGCATTAGATTAGGGTTTATTATGTAACCGGGCTTAGGGTTATTTAGGGCCTTATGTTATAATATTTTTTGGCTTTGTAAATGGACTGATAAGTTAAACATTGGGCTTTTATTATTTATTTAGTTATTGGACTTTTAATTAGTTAATCTGTTTTTTTTGTTTTTAATTAATAATAATATACTAATATATAATAATATGATATAATATAATAACATAATAAATCAAATACTAATATAATATTACAATAAATAAACATGGTAATAACTAATATATAATATTAATTAATATCCATAATAATATTTTTTCTATTTTTCTTTTCAAATAACATAAAACAAAAAACAAAATAAGTATAGCAAATATATTAACCTAAATCACTAGTAATACTAATAAGTAAAGCCCAAAGCCCACTAAAACAAAAATGTAAAAGCGGATAAAATTAGTGATTACAAAGATAACTATAAATTATTAGGATTTTCTAGTTTTTTAGGATTTAATTAATTTAGCGTTAATATTAGACTAACCTAGTTAATAATTAGATCACTAATTGAATTTTCATAATTTGAGCCTTTTTAGGTCGGGACTTTAGTAGGCCTAGGTTTTATTTTATGCCTTTCTATGACATACATTTTAATTATTATTCATATGACTCTAATATTTTAATGGACATGCATATGCCTAATTAACTTAACTTATAAAAAGGAGGTATTTATTAATTCCGATCTTTGTGTCGTAACAGTCCTGGCTCAATTGATGTTGACCAAATATTCGAATTAATACTTATCGTCTGAAGCTAAATTTAATTTGAGATAAAATTTTGACAAGTCATAAATTAACACGGCAGTCGGGCTTATTCGATGTCGGTTTAATCTATGGTCAGAGGTATCGTCACCCTTATTAATTAAATGTTCAATTAATTCGAATTCACTAATTTGATAAAAGCCCGTATCATTAAAGTTTGTATTCAACCACGAACCATTTAATTAAAGTCAATTTAAATTTTGATAATTTCCATCAATTAAAAGCAACATATATTTTGGTACCGATTTTTGGCGTGATGGGGGTGCTAATCCTTCCCCACACGTAACCAACTCCCGAACCCGTTTTTGAATAAATCTTTGGTTTTATGGTGTCTGCTTAGTGTTCGGTGACGAATCCAAGTCTTTTTCATTTTCAATAATGCTGAGATTTTCTAAAACCCAATTTTTCAAAGGAATTTTTCTAGCGATCAAAAAATCTAGGTCACTACAATATATAATGCGCTTGCTCGTTCTCATTCGGACTTCCTTGTTAATTTGTAAAATAAATTGAGATTGGAATTAGAGGCGATGATGAGTCAAGAGAAAACCTTATGGAGTCAAAAAGCATGTGCTAACTGGATCTTGGAAGGAGACCGAAATACCTCATTTTTTTATGCTTCTACCATGGCTCGCTGACGTGCTAATCACATTTTTAGGTTGAAATTCAATGGAACCGTTTGGTGTGATGATCAGAATGAGCTTCGGCAAGCAGCTTTGTCTTTCTACCAAGGGTTGTTCACTTCGTCTAGTCGTAGGATTATAGGTTTTGGTTTGGATCTGACTTCTGTACCAGTCTCGGATGAGGAAATCAAGCAAGCTTTCTTCGCAACGAGTTCGTTTAAAGCTCCTAGGGTAGATGGATGGCATGCTACTTTCTACCAAAAAATGGATATTGTAGGTTCGGCTTCATGCTCTCTATTACGGTTAGTTTTCTCTTAGGGTATTCTTCCTTCGGCTCTAAATCGTACTTGTTCTCCTACCGAAGGTTTCCACTCCAAAAAGTTTGTCGCAGTTTAGTCCAATCAATTTGTGTACCGTGGTATACAAGTTCATCACCAAGATTATCGTTAATCTGCAAAAATTGTTCTATCTTGGGTTTTAGAGAACTGGACGAGCTTTGTACCAGGTAGGGTGATTACGGACAACATGATCCTCGCCCAAGAAGTTATTCATTCTATGCGGCGTAAGGTAAAAAGGGGTGGATGACGATTAAGGTTGATTTAGAGAAAGCTTATGATTGACTTGAGTAGAGCTTTATAGACGATATTTTAGCTTACATAGGCATTCTTGATTCCCTTTGCTTATTGATTATGCATTGTGTATCGACTATCTCGACTCAAATATTATGGAATGGATTTGTGACCAATTCTTTTGTGCCTACTCGAGGTATCCGGCAAAAGGACCCTCTCTCCCTATATTTATTTGTTTTGTGTATGGAAAGGTTGGCACGAGCCATTCAATTAGAAACGAACATGGCAGTTGGCGGGCATTTCAAACATCTAAGCATAGTCTGGGGATCTCGTACCTTTTCTTCATAGACGACATGCTTCTTTATACTGAGGCATCATTAGATCTTATGGCTATAATTCAATGAGTTCTTGGTCTTTTTGGTGAAGCATTGGGGTAAAAGGTTAGCATCGCCAGGACCATTATTTTTCAGCTAATGTTTTGTTAGCATTACGGTCACCGATCAACGCAGCATTTGGTTTTACAGAGGTTGATGATTTAGAAAAATATATTGGGGTTCTGATTCTACATAAATGAGTCTCATCAGCATCCTATGCATACTTAGTTCATATGATTCAAAAAAGTTGAGTGGGTGGAAGGAAAAGTCATTGTCCTTAGCTGGAAGGATTACATTAGCCAAAATAGTCCTTTCAGCAATCCCAGTTTATACAATGCAAACGGTGGTGTTATCAAAGAAATTTTTTGCTGATTTGGAAAGACTAATTAAGCAATTCGTTTGGGCCATTACATTTGAAAGGGCGGGGTTCATTTAGTTTGATGGGAAAATGTGCGTAAACCAATTGAATACGGTGGTTTTGGCTTTTGGAAATTGGATATCCAAAATAAAGCTTTCTTAATGAAATTAACATTTTATATGCTTATGGAAAAGAAGACGCTTTGGGTTTGTTTTATCCATTCTAAGTACTTAAGAAGAACTAAGGATACATTCCTTACGTATGAAGGTGAGGAAGAGCTAAGTGTAAAAGGTTATACTGACACAAGCTTCCAAACTGATAAGGATGATTCTCGATCGCAATCGGGTTTTGTGTTTTGCCTTAATAGAGGTGCTGTAAGCTGGAAAAGTTCAAAGCAAGATACAATAGCTAATTCTACATCAAAAGTAGAGTATATTGCAGCAAGCGATGCTGCAAAAGAGGCTGTTTGGATCAAAAAGTTCATATCTGAACTAGGGTTGTACCTAGCATATCAAATGCTATAGATCTATGTTGTGACAACAACGAAGCCATCTCAAAAGTAAAAGAACCCAAATCTCACCAGCGATCCAAACAAATACTTAGGCGTTACCATCTCATTCGAGAAATCATTGATTAAGGGGACACAAAAATATGCAAAGTACCAACGGATGCCAATATCGCCAATCCACTAACAAAGCCTCTGACACAGCAGAACCGTGATCGTCACACTAAGTCTCTTGGTATTAGATACATGAGTGATTAGTCTTAGTGCTAGCGGGAGATTGTTAGAGTATGCCCAAAGACCAATCATGAGATGGTTGTAAAAACATATTTATTTTATCATGTTTATTAATATAAAGCCATTATTATTTTTTAGTCTTATTATGTGCATTTATAAATAAACTAAATTATAATAAAGTCTTTAGAATAATATAGTTATTCTTGAATGTCCTTAGTTGAGTATTATTGTGGGCATGGACAACAATAATATATTAAGACTAATAAGTAGTTGATTGATGACAAAGTGTTGCCATTGACATGAAGATGTCAAAATCAATACATAAGTATGTGTTAGAGAACGACATATTGGACTTACCCGCTATGATCATGTTTCTTGGATTATTGTGTGACAGTCACAACATTGTTCATAGTGATAACTACATGTATGATCCTCAGACTTGAGATCATCATTATTTCAACATCGTGAGTGATATATTTTGATGCGGTCAAACGTGTATCGTAACTGAGTACATTATAAAGACTAATATTGGATATGTTGCAATCTATGTAGTAGAATATGGTTGATCAAGATAGGATTTGTCCCTCCTACATAATAGGAGTAATATCATAGGCCACTTGATTGAGTGAGACTAGAAAATGCATGGCCATGCTCAAATAAATTGATATGAGATATGATAGTTATTCGTTTATAATAGTCTACTTAAGATATCAAGAAATATTAGATGGACTATACAAGTGTGACTATTCCATGACTTGTGTTCGATCTAGATATGACGACAAAAGGATGTAATACATGAAAAGAATTAATCTCGAAGAAAGGGTTATGTAGAACCACGACTTCTTGTAACTTGGGTAGCAATGATGCGTTGCTAGATGCCACTCATTGCTTGTAATATTAGAATTGTTCTAGATATTACTGCTAACTTTACTTGAACCTACAAGGGTCACACCCTATGATTGAAACGAACAAATATCGACTACATAGCATGTGCACAAACTTGTTGTATATGTAATAAGTAAAAACCGAAATTAGTATAATTATTGTAATTATAGATAATCTTGTTTATATATATTTTAATACTAGATAATTATTGTAATTATCAAATACTATTAATATATATATCTAAAGAAACCTAATTAAAGTAGAATCAGATTCTATATATTTAATTATATTCGGTTAAATATATTGTATTTTTAATGAATCTGAATTTAATTAGAATTAGGTTTTTGAATGCTATATAAAGGCATGAGGTCTAGCAGCCGAAATATGTCTTTTTCAAAAAAACTCTCTAACAGTTAGAGAAGTAAAATATTGTTCATTTCATTCGGGTGGACTGCGTAGAGGTCAGAACGCTGTTGTGATGACTTGGATTCGATATCGTGCTAGAAGAATTGGATTCTCCTAACTCCTTGTGGTTTTTTAGATTTATTTAAGGTAATGTTTCATCCCCTTTCACACTGGATTCATTCCTCGTACATGGATCACTGGCGAAATACGCCGGATAATTTTTCTGTTGTATCATGGGGTGTATCGGCGTTTCCCAACAATGTCTTAGTGGAATTTCGGACTCTCTTCAAACTCAGTATGGTCCTCAACTTTGGAAGGGTTTGTGTTTGTTTTGGAACGATGTGCTTCAGAACATTTCTTGGTATATAGGCAATAGCCAAAATGTGGATTTTTGGCACGACACATAGATCTATGATGTTGGTCCATTGTCCAAACATGTTGTTTCTAGTGGTGGTGTCGGGCTTCCAAAGGTTCCTATGGCTGCGATGTTAACTGCCCAAGGTGAATGGAATTGGATTCTATTTCAGTACTATATTCTCGTTCACATTTTGTTACTGATAGTAGCAATGAAGGAACCATTTCCTTCTTTTCTGAATGATGTTGTCAATTAGAAGATGTGGAAGAATCACCAATTATTGGTGAAGTTAGAGTATGAGGTGCAGTTAGGACCTATGGTCGGGAATACTGGCCCTATTTGGAAGGTTATTCATAAGTTTAGGAGGCTACAACGAATTAAAATATTTATGTGGCTAGCCTGTTGTGGCAAGTTGATGCTGAATGATGAAGAACTCGCCACCATTTTACTACGGATGATATGTGTCATGTTTGTCACACAAGTGAAGAAGATGATAACCGTATTCTGCGTAATTATAATTCGGGAAGATCAATTTGGTCCTTGTTAGTGAAACATGAACACCTAGATGAGTTCTTCAATATCCCACTCCGTAGGGGGATTGGTCTCAACCTTTCAAACTCATCATCCTGATGTTTTGATGTTCGCTGCGGAATGGGTGCCAAATGAATGATTTTTTTTATAGTAAATGGGGCAATTTTAGTAAATGGGCTTGCAGATACATCTTTTGGTGAGACCGAAGGTAGGAGGTAGATATCGTTGCGGCAACCAAATTTGAAAACAACCAGTTCTCATTGATCTCTTCCGTTGGCTGGGTGGATCAAGTTTAACTCCAACAGTTCTCGAAAGGCAGCTGATGTGTTGAGTTGACCGAATAATCAAAAATGACCAAGAGAAGGTGAATTGGAAATTTAAAAATATTTGGAAGACATGTGCAAGAAAATAAAAGTGCAATAGAGATTTAGAGTGGTTCAACTCCCTCAATGGAGTCTACATCCACTACCTTAGCTACCACACAAAGGATTTCACAAATTCATTCAATTTGTCTTTCCTTTGAGGACAAAGAGTAACCTTACAACACTCACCAAGATTTATATCCCAAAATCTTGTGAGACCCTTTCCCAAAGATACAAGTAAGCAAACTCAAGAAACCTTACTAGGTAGGTGTTTGCAACAATTTAAGCTCTCTCTCAAACCCCAAACACTTGAAATAAAAGAGTACAATGAAATCACTCAAGTGTTGGTACAAGAAGGATATGAATTTAAGCTCTAAAAGACTTTGAATATGCTTGAATATTTTTGGATAGTTGTCTTGTTGTTGAAGAAGCTTTGGAGACTTGGTTTTATACCTTCTCATTGAATTCTAACTATTTGGGTTATTGGAGACTTGATTATAGTCGTTGGGAGGGGTTTTTCTTGCATTAAATGCAGTTTGGCAACTGCCAATATCAGTACTCGAAGACCCGTATTTGTACCTGTTCAAAAGTAGAAATAGTCATTGTCTAATATAGAGTGTACCAGTACTCGAACAGGGCATATCGGTACGGTACATACCATACCAATAATGGGTATGTATAGGTACTAAAATAGCTCACTGAAATTTTTTCCAAAGGGCGTACCGGTACTCGAAGGTACAATATTGATACTCTAAGTTGAATTCGTATCGGTATGCTAGCCGTACCGATATAGAAAGAGCTCACTGAATTTTGAAAACAAAAATTGTACTGATACGCCTATAAGGTCGTACCATACTCAAAGGCGAAATGGGCTTTTTAAGTACTTTTAAACTTGTAAAACCATTTTAGAATTGTTTCAAATGACTTGGATAAAATGTATCTTTAAAATTGTCATTTGAACATTTAGCACTTTTCAACTTAGATTTTCTGAATTATTTCAATACTTTAAAAATTTATTTAAAATAAGTTAAAATGATTCGAATGTCATTTTAAAAAAAATAATTCGAATATAAATCCTTTGTTATAATAAAATCAATATTTATTAGTTTTACACGATAAGAGCTCTTTATGTGGAGGGGTTTTCCGTGATCATACGGGCCATTGAAAATAATTTTAACATCGCTTTAATCCAAATATCCTTTACATCGTGTTTTCACCTTTATACATTGTTTAATTTATTGATTCTTGAGATGCAAGAGAAGAAACTAGAAGTCAAGTTCGAGAAAATTGCACCACTCTGCCTTTTACATTATAATCAACATCATAAATTAATTTTAAACTTCAAAATATTATAATTAAGTTAGTAAATTATTAATTAGATTTTTTGTCTGATCAAATGTTAGTTTATATGTTAAATGTTAGCTAGAATATGCATGAAATAGAATCTGACAAGTGGTTCTAGTAGAAAGTGGATGATGTTTATTTTAGGAGACCCGAGTTCAATCGTCCTGTATACAATGTGTGTATTGTCAAAGGGTAAAAAATATGTATAAACAACTATTACCTTATAATCACTTTTAGTCTATTAAAAAATTAGACATGAAATATATTTAAAACGCGATACTCCTTCCAAATTTAAATGGCCTATCAATTTTTAACGTGTTATATTTAAATCTAGGGTAAATTATAAAATTCACCACTAAGTTTTTATCACTACTATTTTGGTCACTAAACTTTAAAAAAAATTAATTTGATGATTGAACTTTCGAATTGCTCTTATTTTGGTCACTTGTGCATTAAATCAAACACATGAGGGTGATGTGATAGCCTTGTGTGCTGACGTGGACTGGTTTTTTGTTTATGTGGAAGCCACATGTCGTCCATATCATTTTCTTTTTTGATTTTATCTTCTTCACCCAAAGATGAAACTTCTACAACTTCATCCTTATGTCACATTAGCGTCGAAACCATCGTTCTTTGACGACTTCTCCGATCATTTAAGACACCATCGAACTCTCCTCAATGTCCCCTTCCAATCTATTTGTTTATATTTTCACAAACCTCATTAAAGCAAGTAAAACTTAACCCCAAAACCAAAAATCGCAAAACTCTAAACCACTGATCTACAATCTCCATCGTCCAGTCGCGTTAAATCAAAATATATAGCTCGTCTCCTCCCTCTCTGCCTCCTCACCACTGGGATTTGGAAAAAGATGCTCCATCATTGGAAAATCAAAGGGAATATGAAAACAGGTTGTTTTCACAAAAATGAAGAAAATTTAGAATATTTCATAATTTTTAAAACACACCCATGCATAATGTTGTTAATTATTTGACAACAGAGTGACCAAAACAATAACAATTCGAAAGTGCGATGATTAAATTAAAACCTTTTAAACTTTAGTGACTAAAATAGGAATTAGGAGAAAGTTCAGTGCTAAATATATAATTTACCCAAACATATTCTAAATAATATTATAAACATTTAATATTAAAAATAAGGATATTATGATATTCTGAATAGATTCAAATGATTTAGCATTAAAAATAAAGATATTCTAAAAATAGATTCAAAATATTTAATATTAAAAGTAAAGATATTGTTAATATTTTAAAATATTTAAGATATATTTTGAAGATATTATAAATATATTTAAGATATATCTTAAAATTTTGATAAATATATTTAAAAGATTTAGTATTAAAATTAAAGATACTATGATATTCTAAATAGATTTAAAAGATTTAGTATTAAAAATAAAGATATTCTAAATAGAATTAAAATATTTAATATAAGAAATGAAGATATTATAAATATTTTAAAATATTTAAGATATTTTTTGAAGATGTTATAAATATTCTAAATAGATTTAAGAAATATTTGTAAAATTTGTATAAATATATTCAAAATAATTGTTTTGCATATTTGTTTGAAAATGGCATCTGAACAAGTTTTGTTGTATTGTGACCCTGAGCACATTTTCTCTCATGCTGGTGAAGAAGAAGTAAATTTATAACACATTAATTTTTTTATGAAATTTATTATGTCATGTGTAATATGTAAATAATTTATTATAGTAAATTAATTGTAGGGTCAAGAGCATACATTCCGCCATCGAGGAATGAAGATCAAGGAACCTTCCACCCTTATAGTTTATTACTTACACCTAGCTGGATTTTATAATGCTTCATTTTTTCGTGCATTTAAGATTGTTTCCAGGTTGATAATTGGATTGATTGAACGATAGAGACCAGAAACTCACACATTTCATTTTCCATTTAGAGAATGCGCGATAACTCTCGAAGATGTAGCTATACAGCTTGGTGTCCCAATAAATGGGAATTCGTTGGTTGGACAAAATACATATAATGTATTTGATATTTGAGGTGAGTTCCTCGGAAAAATTCCTTCCGAGTTAGATGTGAAAGGTCTACAAGTGAAAATTACATGGTTGCAGAGTGAATTCATTGTAACAGAGAGATATACTCGGCAAGAACTTATATATGCATCTCGAGCATATTTACTGAAAATCATTGGTGGGATATTTATTGGGCTCGAATGTCGTCAACTAAATTGCCAAGAAGGGTGAATTGGATTTTTGAAGTGGTGGATGAAAAGCAAAGAAATAAAAATATCAACACAAAGATTTAGAGTGGTTCGACTTCTAAACCAAGTCTACTTCCACTACCTTAGCTATCCACACCAAGGATTTCTCAAATCCACTAGATTTCTTTCTTTTGAGGACAAAGAGTAACCTTACAATGTCTTAAGGTTTATACCCAAAACCTTAAGACCTATCTCTCAAACAAATTACAAATGAAGCAAATTGAAAAACCTCACTTAGGCAAATTGTTTGCACTATAAAGTACTCACCCAAAACCTAAACACTTGAGCAATTATAACAATTTAGCTCAATAAGTGTTCTCAACAAGAAATGTGATAATTTAAGCTCTAAAAGAATTTCTCTACAATTGAATGTTGGTAGATGTTGTTGTTGCTTCCATGGATGCTTGAAAACTTCTTTTAAACTAATGAGATTGTGACCGTTATTAGCCATTGGGGTTGTTTGGAACCGTTGGGATATAATTTCCAGCATTAAATGCTCTTTTGGTGTAGAGGGTATCGGTACTCAGGATATGATACTAGTAACTGCCTTAAATAGAAAGAGCAGTTAGAGACATTTAAGAAGGGCGTAATGGTACTCGACCTTAGGGTATCGGTACACGCCCTTTCTTATCGGTACTGAGGGTCAATACCAGTACGAAAACATGCTACTAGAATTTTCCAAAACATAGCGTATCGGTACGGGCCATTGGGTATCGGTACCGGCGATAGGGTACCAGTATTGTTGGCCAGTTTTTGACTTTTAAAACACTTTGAAAATATTTGTTTGAGTCAAAAACTCTTCAAAAACATTTCAGACATATTTTTTCAAGTTATTTGGACTTTTAATAATTTTTGTAATATTTGAATTAAGTATAAAAACATTTTTCAATTTGTTATATCAAAATCTTTATCTCAACAATCTTCTCCTTTTTGATATAACGAAACCACTTGAAAATTGTTTTTTTTAAATATCCCCTCTAGAAACGTAATTTTAGAAAAAGATAATATTTTTAGAAAATATTTAAATCTCCCATTTTTCTTTTTGAAAGTTAATTTTTTGAAACATATCTCTCCCCCTTTTTTGTTATATCAAAAATAATTCAAATCAAAGTTTGAAATCACTTTAAAGTTCAAGATAACAACGGAGAAAAGACCCAAAAATTTAATCATTAAAAAGTTTAGATAAAATGGCTCCCCCTTACTCAAGCATCAAGTAAATTGTTAGTCCAAAAATTCAAGAGAACTATATTGAATTTTCAAAAAAATAAATAAATCAAATAAATGCAAGAAATTCAATTATCATGCCATTTATGAAATTATATCAACAAGCATACAAGGCATGGCAAAACGGAGACAAAAAGTCTCTTTTTGACTATGCGTACCAGTACGGTATCGACTATATCGGTACTAAGGTTGAATGTTGTATCGATACAGTATAGGTGGTACTGATACCGAAGGCACGAAATGGTGAAAATATGCAGTAAAATCAACCTAAAAAGCCTTACAACTTAGTCTTAAGTTCATACAAAGGCTTGAGGAGATGCTAGATATACATTTTTATCATTTTTTTTACAGATGCTTCTAAAAAAATCATCAATTAAACATATAAAGCATACATTTTTGCAAATTCAACAAAAAAATTATAAGTTAATGGCCATAGACATAGATATGAGCAAAAAAGGCCAAAAACATGTAATTCATGCAATTGAGATTCCCCCTAACTATATGCAATTAGGCACAACATGGAGTCATACAAACATGCTTAGGTCATTTTGAAAATTTAGACATGAAAAGAAAATGATCAAGCAATTGCATGAAATTTAAATTTACCATTTGAACCAAGGTAGGATGTTAAGCCTTCCTTCTTCAAGTGTCCTTCCTCCTTTGTGTGTCAAGAGCTTCCAAAATGTGACTTCTCTCACCAATGCTCAAGCAAACCTACAAAAAGACAATCAAGTATATTTTGGTATCTAAATTGCTTTGGATCCATGCATTATTCCCAAAAATCTTTGTCCCATTTGGAATCCATTTTTTAATGTCTTCGGATTTGTTTGAAGAAATGAGTCCTTTTGGAATCCAAATATTCTTAATCAATTTTCCTTTTAAAAATCTAAGGGAATTAGATTATCTTTGATAACATTTTGTTTTAACAAAATTTGTTTGGAGTTACCTTGATTTTCACGTTTTTGAAAGTTTTTGTTAAACAAATTCTTTTTTAAGATCATATATGTCCCTTTGGTGATCCTTTTGAACTTTTATAAGCAATTTTTGTAAATCGAGATTTTTTTCAAAATCTTCAAACATTGCTTCAAGTTCGAGATTGGTTTTAGAAAGCAATTCATTTTCACTTTTCAATTTTGAAATCAAATTTTTTGTTTTTCAAAATTGAAGTTTTTGAATTCCAAAACCAAATCATCATAGGCTTATCGTAACTCATCAAAGGTATAAGAATTTAAATTAGATGAGTTAGAAGTTACCTCTTCATCTTGGATGGTCATAAGACAAAGGTTGGCTACCTTATCATCATCGGTGGAGTCTTCCTCATCACTCCATGTAGCCACAAATGCTTTTTTCTTTGATTCTTTTTTCTTTATCCTTGGGCAATCGTATTTGACATGCCCAGACTTCTTATACTCAAAGCAAACAATGGGATCGTTCTTCTTCTTTGATTCATGCTTTGATTTTTCTTTCTCTCACTTCATGAATCGATTAAGTTTCTTGAAGAGCTTTGCCATATTCTCTTCTTCATCTTTATTTTCTTCATTAGATGTTTTTTCTTGAATGCTCGAGGAGGTCTTGAATGCAACATTCTCCTTCTTCTTTTCTCTTTGACATCAGCTCATGGGAGAGCAAGGAACCGATGAACTCGTCAAGCTTGAGCGTCTTAAGGTTTTTTGCTTCGATGATTGTCGTCTTCTTGGATTCCCATGATTCGAGAAGTGAGTAAATCAACTTTTGAACTAGCTTGTCCTTTGGAATCACTTTTCCATAGCCTTTGAGTCCATTGACAATGGTGGATTTGATGTCTTCTGTTGGATTCATCTTGAAATTCTCATACTCAAGGTTGAGAAGACCGATCTTGGTCTCTTTTACTTCATTGGTATCTTCATGAGTGACTTCAAGCTTGTCCCAAATCTCCTTGGCATTTGAATAAGATGAGACTCTTCTATATTCATCTAGACAAAGTGCACAAAAGAAAATGTACATGGCATTGGCATTTGTTTGGAATCCCTTATTCTCTGCATCACTCCAATATGTCATCTTCGAAGTTGGAGTGGTGTAGCCTTCCATGATGCTCATCTATGCCCAAGATCACTAGCTTCTATAAATAGCCTCATTTTATTCTTCCAATAAAATAGCCAGCTTCATTGAAGAACGCTGGCTTGTTGATTGATTGGGAGTCCTCAATGTAGTAAGCATCGAAAGTGGAGGTCGTTGCTTCAGTTGATTGGAAATAACTTAACCTATTTGAGGATCGAATCTAGGATGTTAATCCGATGATAGAGACCTCGCTCTGATACCAATTTTTAGGCTCAAATGTCGTCAACCGAATTGCAAAAGGGGTTAATTGGATTTTTAAAGTTGTGGATGAAAAGCTAAGAAATAAAAATATTGACACAAAGATATATAGTGGTTCAACTTCTAAACCAAGTCTACTTCCACTACCTTAGCTATCTACACTAAGGTTTTCTCAAATCCACTAGATTTACTTTCTTTTGAGGATGAAGAGATCCTTACAATCCCTTGAGGTTTATACCCCAAAACCTTAAGACCACACTCTCTCAAAAGATATTACAAATGAAGTAAACTGAAAAACCTCACCTAGGCAAATTGTTTGCACTCTAAAGCACCCACTCAAAACCTAAACACTTGAGAAATTATAACAATTTAGCTCAACAAGTGTTCTCTACAAGAAATATTACAATTTAAGCTCTAAAAGAATTTCTCTATACAATTGAATGTTGGTAGATGTTGTTACTTCCATGGATGCTTAAAGACTTCTTTTAAACCCTCTAATGAGCTTGTGATCGTTACTAGCTGTTGGGGATATAATTTCCAGTATTAAATGTTCTTTTGGTGCGGAAGATATCGGTACTCGAAATAGGGTATCGATGCCTACCTTAAATAGAAAGAGCCATTAGACACATTTAAAAAGGGTGTATCGGTACTCGACATTAGGGTATCGGTACACTCCCTTTCGTATCAGTATTGAGGGTCAGTACCAATACAAAAACATGCTACTAGAATTTTCCAAAACATAGTGTATCGGTACTCGGCTTAGCCGTACCAATAAATGCATGTGGATATCGGTATCAGGGATAGGGTACCGGTACTGTCAACCAGTTTTTGACTTTTAAAACACTTTGAAAATATTTGTTTGACTCAAAAACTCTTCAAAAATATTTTAATATATTTTACAAGTTATTTGGACTTTGAATAATTTTTGCAATATTTAAATTAAGTCCAAAAACATTTTTCAATTTGTTATATCAAAATCTTTATCTCAACAATATTGATGCCATATACATCTGGTAATCTCGTTCACACAAAATATTTTTCGTTCTTGGATTATTTTAAGACAACTTGTGAATATAGCTGGGGATACGCAATATTGACATTCTTGTACCATGAAATGTGCAAGGCCTCAATTATGATTGGTGAGAAGAAGACGTCAGATATTGGTGGATGCCTTATCTTAGTCTAATCTTGGGCTTGGTACAGACTTCCATATCTAATGCCCAATGTTGAAGCACCCGTTGAATTTCTGCTTGTTGGAAGGCTATGATTACAATTGTTATAATTATGTTATTGTAATAACCATTTTCGTCCGACCTTTTTATCATTCTAATTCAATAAATCGTAAATTCGAAAACCCAACATATATATATATATATATATACATAATCCAAAATAATTAAAACACAAAAAATACCAAAATAAAAAATCCAAAAAATCCAATTCAAAATCCAAATTAACTGTCCATTTACAAAACCTAATTGCCAAACCCTTAACCCAATAAAATTGAGTCCATTACCCTCAACCCAATCTGCCCAACCGAGCCCAAACCACCCTAACCCAAATCTGCCTACTAAACACAAATCCAACTGACCCGGGTCCTTACCTAGTTCACCCATTGACCCGGATCCCTAACTCAGATAACCTAAACCCTAATAGACCAAAACCCTAGCCGCCAACACCTTCTGGAAGCTTTCAGCTTCCTCGACCCCTTTGCCTTCTGGCCACATCAGCCACCATAGTAGCAGTAGTCCCACCACGTCATCGCCACAACTACATCACCACAACAACACCACAACAACAGTTACGCCAGGAGGGCTGGTCCCCACCCTTGCTGCCAATGCATCCGACCAAAACCACCTGTAACAAAGGACATACAAACAAAAAGAGAAGGATTTTCAGAATGACATGCAAAAAGAATTATTTTTTCTCTTTTTAATCAATGTAATCTTCGGCTATAAAAGCCCCAACCAAATACATGTAAACCCAGACGGGAGATTCGAAAAAATCAATACAAAATCAAAATTTTCAACTATTTTTCTTTCGAAATAAAAAGGGTAAAGGGAAAAGTTGAGTCTTACCGTCGATTACCCGTCGCCGGCCATCCTTTCCTCATCATCGTTCAGTCTTTTTAAAGATCCAAACTTTCGAAAGGAATATATCTCAAGTTGTTTTTAAAAGTAAAGGGGACTTAGGGTTTTTAAAACAAATAAAAAATAGAGGGTCGTTTTAAAGTCGGTTTCAAAAGAAAAAAAGAGGTTTTTTACGCTGTCGGCCACCAAGTTCTGGAAACCAGATGTGAGGGAGAGAATTTGCTAAGTTTTTTTTTGAAAACTCTAAAAATGATTTTTTTCTCATTTTTTGGCTTTTATAGCCACTTCAAAACGCTACATTTTGCAGCTATAGGACCCGCGCGTTGACTCGGATACCCGAGAAGGATCCGCGCATTTGGGTGATAGTCAAATTGCTTCTTTATTCCTCGAGCTTTTATCCCGCTTCAATTTTAGTTACGAGCTAATTGTTGTTTTAATCCTCCCATCCTATTTCCTTTTACATTTTGGTCGTGGGTTAATTCCAGTTTTAGTCCATCCTTTTATTTTAAAAACCAATTTCATCCCCTTTCTACTTTGTTTTATTTTAATTTTAGCCCATGTTTTCCTTTTTTTTCGATTTAGTCCTTAGTTTAGATATATTATAGTTACATATTATTATGTTATATATACATTATATAATTCTATATATTAACTTCCATATGTATTATTTATATATATTATATCTTATGTTATATATATTATATATTTATCATATATAGTATATTACACTATTATATATATTATAGTACTTTATTATGTTATATATGTAAGACATGTAATATATATTATATGTTATAATATTATATTATATCTATATTATATGTTATTATAGTAAATTATTTATATTTTGGTATGTATTATATGCTATCTATTTATTTTAGTTCATTTGTTTATTTATTTATCTTGTTCGAATCGGCCTTACGGTGACCCACAATGAGGGGATGACCCGTTTTATTCACGGCCCGTTTAGTGTAGCCATCTAAGTTCTAACATTTATTTTCCGCCTTTTAATTTCTCGCACTTTAAATTCCGCTCTTTATTGTTCGCATTTATTTTACGCTATTTTGTTCGATCTGGTCCTTTTTCCGGATATTTCTTTACCTTTTGTTCGATCTGATCCTTTTCAGATATTTTAATTTCCACATTTATTTTATGCATTTCTTTTTATGTTCGATCCAGTCCTTTTTTCCAGATTTTTAATTTTTGCCTTTATTTATGCTTTCATTTCGTATATACATTTGCTTTACTTTATTTTCTCTCACTCGGATGTTTAAACTGTTAATGCGACGCCCTTTTATTCGATAGTAAATATGGCCAGTACCAGTGGTAGTGGTGGTGGTTCTTTTGTTTATTCCCGAATAACGAAGCCTTTAAAATTTACTCGTATTTTTAAACAGATCTTAAATTAATTTAAAATTTGAACTCGCAAATTTCCAATTAAGGAAAATCGTATTCGACTAGGTACCTTTTTTAGGCAACGTGGGGGTGCTGATCCTTCCTCATCCGTAACCAACTCCCGAACCCGTTTTCAAAAGAATCTATGGTTTCATTTTTGGTGTCCGATCTACCTTAAAAATGATCGATAGCTACTCCAGGCTTTTACCTTTTCAAAAAACCCAACTCCTCAAACAATTCCTCAAATTTTCAAAAACAAAAAAATCTCCCAATTTTCAAAACTTTTTGAAAATATCCCTAAACATTTCAAATTTAAAAAAATTAAATTAAAAAATAAATTAATAGATTTTCCTTTTTAGCTATTTTGAAAGGTTGCTATAGCTGGCGACTCCGCTAGGGAGAAAATTTTGTTTTTACAAAAAGAGAGTCAAGCCACGAGTCGAATATCTTTTGCCTTAATTGGAAATTGCGAGTTCACTTTTAAATTAATTTAACATCTCTTTAGAAATGCAAGTTCATTTTAACGCATTTTAAAATTTGACATTTAAACTCGTTCATGTAAGTGTGGGAAAAACTAGTGCTTTCGTGAGGATATTGTTCCTTCGTATGAGCCTAGTAAGTACCTTCGGGGTTCGAGTACCCTATGTTTTTGTGGGAATATTGTTTCCCCGTATGGATATAGCGAACGGGTCCCCTTGAATTAAACTCGATTGAAAGGAGCCTATAATGGGTGATAATCGGGGGCCTTGTTACCCTTAGAAGGGGACAAAGAGGACAATTCGAGTACCATTTAGCACCAAAACTGCATGTAGAGAACCTAAGAAGCCCACCCCTTTAGAGCCATGCTGTAACCCTAGAAATTAAAATATCATACTAATAGGGTTCATTTTGTGGTAACACAGGTCATGTATATTTTTTGTCTTTCATACATAAATATCTAATTCATACTAACCAGTGTTTTTTTGTCATTTGCATTACATCATCATTCAATATTCATTCACATCATATTGCATAACATCATTATTCATTAATGTGCATTAAACCGTCATGAGGTATTGACCCGAGAATGGTGGACACAGTGGAGACCGTTCATGAATCAAGAGAAAATCTAGTAACCTAGACATCAATTAAGTGCAATATTCAAGTGTTGCAAATTTATATCATATATTCGTGAGTGTTGTTCCTCGGAAACCATGTCTAAATCAAAACCTTTGCCTTTAGGGTATTTACTTTGCTTTTACATGCATTTGATTTGAAATCATTATACTTTGACTTACATTGCATCATACGAGCATAAATTTAATAATAATTGCACTCAGCATTAATTTCACTCATTTGCACAGTAGTTGCATCATATTAGCATTTAATATCAATTTCATTCACCTGCATCATAATTGCATCATATGCCAATTATTAATTTGCTTGCATTAACATTGTACATCTAGACATTAACATGGCATTTAGAGGCATGCACTTTCTCATTCACCATCACATATGTTCAGAATGTTAGAGTTGTGATCCAAATTCTTTTGGGATTTGGTTTAAAGTTAGATTCCTACTTTTAGTAGATCGTGTTTACTTTATATTAATTAAAGGTAGGAAACTCAGTTTGAGTAGAATTTGTTTCTATGCAAGTTTCATCTATAAACAAGGAATCTATCCCTATAAATAAATACTAGGGATTAGGGGTTTAGACAGAACATCATAAATCAATTGTAATCTCTTTCTCCATTATAGTGAAAGTTCTTATCCTCTGCCCGTGGTTTTTTCCCTTTTAGGTTTTCCACATAAATTCTTGGTGTTTTTTTCTTTTCTGCATTTGCGCATATTTACTTGTCTCGTCATTATCGTCCCGGTATTATAACAAATTGGTATCAGAGCTTTTCGGGTTACTCATGATAATGACGACAGTGAAGTATGAAATTCTGCTGCTGGATTGCAACGTCAGGTTTTCGCGATGGTAGGTGAAGGTTCGAGATGTTCTTGTTCAGATGGATTTAGATGATGCATTAGATGGGTTTGATAATATGCCGAAACAATGGTCAAATACAGAGAAGCGCCATAAGGATAAAAAAACTGCTTCTCATATCTGTTTGCACTTATCGAATAGTATTTTGCAGGATGTTCACAAAGAGAAGACAACTGTCGACTTATGAGAAAAATTTGAACAAATTTGCATGAAGATAATATTGACCAGCAAGTTGCTCCTGCAGCAACGCCTATACTCCCACAAGTTAGCAGAAGGTTAGTGTCTTGACGACCACCTAACCGATTTCAAAGAGATCGTCTCAGATTTGGAAAAGATTGAGGTAAAGTACAATGAGGAAGACTTATGTTTGATTTTACTTTGCTCATTGCCCGCTTCATATTCATCTGTTAGAAGCACCCTCCTACACAGCCGTGATACCCTTACTCTTGAAGAGGTCTATGATAATTTGAATTCACATGACAAGATGCAACATCTTACCGACTCTGAGTTCCAAGAAGAGGGTCTCATGGTGCATGGATCAACTAGTTCAGACTGCGGAAAAAAAGGTTGTCCTAATTATGGCAGTCAAAATAGAGGCAGGTCCAAGTAGTCAAATCGAGGTAAAACATGTTATTTCTACAAAAGGAAATGTCATATTAAATCTGAGTGTTACATATTACAGAATAAGATAAAGTGGGAATATGAGAATCAAAATTTCAGTGAAGATAAAGCTGATATTGTAGAGGAGTATAATGATGGTGAACTTTTAATTGCTTCCGGTGAAGACTCTATAGCGAGTGAAGAGTGGATTCTTGACTCTGGTAGTAGTTATCATATGAGTCCAATCGGGATTGGTTTGCGATGTATAAACCTGTGTCTACAGGTGCTGTCTTGTTGGGAAGTAATGTCTCTTGTAAAGTTGCAACTATTGGCACAATCAAGATTAAGATGCTCGATGGGATTGTTTGAACACTTGGTAATGTGAGGCATGTTCCATATTTAATAAGAAATCTGATTTTGTTAGGTACTCTGGATTCAAAAGGGTACATATACTCCAATAAAGGTGGAGCTATGAAAATTTGCAAGGGCGCTCTCGTTGTGATGAAAGGGTATAAAAGAGCATCCATTTTTTATGTTCTGCAAGGTTCAACTATTTTAGGTGATGCATCCGTTGTTTCCTCTTCCATGTCAAATAACGATGTTACTAGTGAAGGCGTCTTGACTGAATAAAGTAAAAGAGGATTTTGTATTGAACATGACAACCGTGGGCATAACGGTTCTGGTAGGCAAAAAAGAGTTCGATTTTGTGGGCATAACAAATTTGAAAAGAAGAATAAAGTTTAATTTCGTGGGTATAACAAATTTGAGAAGCTTAAGAGAGTTCGATTTGCTTTAAAGATAAATAATGAGAAATGTAGTAGTGTCATTGATGATCAGGTTCGTGTTATTGCTCGTGGTGATATAGTTGTGAGAAAAGTTAGCACTAATGTTGATCTTACCGACGTGAAGACTAAATTACCTTGTACATCCAAGCGTGGGCAAGGCTTGGATTCGGTCGGTGTTTATTGCTGAAGACTACCCCTTGAAGGGGTTTCGTGGAAGAGGTGTAGATATTGTTCGACAAGAATTTGTCTCAAGATGGAGATTTGTTAGAGTTGTGATCCAAATACTTTTAGGATTTGGTTTAAAGTTAGAATCCTAATTTTAGTAGATCTTGTTTAATTTAAATTAATTAAAGGTAGGAAACTCAGTTTGAGTATAATTTGTTTATATGCAAGTTTCCTCTGTAAACAAGAAATCTATCCTATAAATAGATACTAGGGATTAGGAGTTTAAACAAAACATCATAAATTAGTTGTAATCTCTTTCTCAATCATAGTGAAAGTTCTCAGCCTCTGCTCGTGGTTTTTTCCCTTTTGGGTTTTCCACATAAAATTTTGGTGTTTTTTTTCTTTTCTGTGTTTGCGCTTATTTACTTGTCTCGTCATTATCGTCCTGATAGTATAACAAATTGTATTAGGGCTTTTAGGTAACTCAGGATAATGATGATGGTGAAGTATGAAATTCTGCTACTGGATCGCAACGTCAGGTTTTCGCTATGGTAGGTGAAGGTTCGAGATGTTCTTGTTCAGATGGATTTAGATGATGCATTAGATGGGTTTGATAATATGCCGAAACAATGGTCAGATACAGAGAAGGGCCATAAGGATAAAAAAGCTGCTTCTCATATCTGTTTGCACTTATCGAATAGTATTTTGCAGGATGTTCACAAAGAGAAGACAACTGTCGACTTATGGCAAAATTGGAAGAAATTTGCATGAAGAAAACTTTGACTAGCAAGTTGCTCTTGAAGCAATGCCTATACTCCCACAGGTTAGCAGAAGGTTCGTGTCTTGACGACCACCTAACCGATTTCAAGGAGAGTGTCTCAGATTTGGAAACAATGGAGGTAAAGTACAATGACGAAGACTTATGTTTGATTTTACTTTGCTCATTGCCCGCTTCATATTCGTCTGTTAGAGCACCCTCCTACACAGCCGTGATACCCTTACTCTTGAAGAGGTATATGATAATTTGAATTCACATGACAAGATGCAACATCTTACCGACTCTGAGTTCCAAGAAGAGGGTCTCATGGTGCATGGATCAACTAGTTCAGACCGCAGAAGAAAAGGTGGTCGTAATTCTGGCAGTCAAAATAGAGGCAGGTCCAAGTAGTCAAATCGAGGTAAAACATGTTATTTCTACAAAAGGAAAGGTCATATTAAATCTGAGTGTTACATATTACAGAATAAGATAAAGTGGGAATATGAGAATCAGAATACCAGTGAAGATGAAGCTGATATTGCAGAGGAGTATAATGATGGTGAACTTTTAATTGCTTCTGGCAAAGACTCTATAGCAAGTGAGGAGTGGATTCTTGACTCTGGTAGTAGTTTTCATATGAGTACAAATTGGATTGGTTTGCGACGTATAAACCTGTGTGTACAGGTGCTGTCTTGTTAGGAAATAATGTCTCTTGTAAAGTTGCAGCTATTGGCACAATCAAGAATAAGATGTTCAATGGGATTGTTTGAACACTTGGTAATGTGAGGCATGTTCCAGATTTAAGAAGAAATATATTTTGTTAGGTACTCTGGATTCAAAAGGTACATATACTCAAATAAATGTGGAGCTATGAAAATTTGCAAAGGCGCTCTCATTGTGATGAAAGGGTATAAAAGAGCATCCAATTTTTATGTTCTGCAAGGTTTAACTATTTTAGGTGATGCATCCGTTGTTTCCTCTTCCGTGTCAAATGAAGATGTTACTAGTAAGGCGTCTTGACTAAATCAAGTAAAAGAGGATTTTGTGTTGAACATAACAACGTGGGCATAAATGTTCTGGTAGGCAAAAAAGAGTTCAATTTTGTGGGCATGAATAATTTGAAAAGAAGAATAAAGTTGAATTCTGTGGGTATAATGGATTTGAGAAGCTTAAGAGAGTTCGATTTGCTTCAAAGATAAATAATAGAAATGTAGTAGTGCCATTGATGATCGGGGTCGTGTTATTGCTCGTGGTGATATAGTTGTGAGCAAAGTTGGCACTAATGTTGATCTTATCGACGTGAAGACTAAATTACCTTGTACATCTAAGCTTGGGCAAGGCTTGGATTCGGTCGGTGTTCATTACTGAAGATTACCCCTTGAAGGGGTTTCGTGGAATAGGTGGAGATATTGTTCGACAGGAATTTGTCTCAAGGTGGAGATTGTTAGAGTTGTGATCCAAATTATTTTGGGATTTGGTTTAAAGTTAGAATCCTACTTTTGGTAGATCTTGTTTACATTATATTAATTAAAGGTAGAAAACTCAGTTTTAGTAGAATTTGTTTCTATGCAAGTTTCCTTTGTAAACAAGGTATCTATCCCTATAAATAGATACTAGGGAATAAGGGTTTTGACAGAACATCATATATCAGCTGTAATCTCTTTCACCATCATAGTGAAAGTTCTTATCCTCTACTCGTGGTTTTTCCTTTTGGGTTTTCCACGTAAATTCTTTGTGTTATTTTTTCTACGTTTGCGCTTATTTACTTGTCTTGTCATTATCATCCTGGTAGTATAATAAATTGGCATCAGAGGTTTTCAGGATACTCAAGATAATGAAGATGGTGAAGTATGAAATTTTGCTATTGGATTGCAACGTTAGGTTTTCACTATGGCAGGTGAAGGTTCAAGATATTCTTGTTCAGATGGATTTAGATGATGTAATAGATGGGTTTGATAATATGCCGAAAGAATTGTCGGATACAGAGAAGTGCCGCAAGGATAGGAAAGCTACTTCCCAGATTCGTTTGCACTTATCAAACATTATTTAGTAGGATGTTCATAAAGAGAAGACAACTGTCGACTTATGGAAAAAATGGGAACAACTTTGCATGAAAAAAAACTTTGACCAACAAGTTGCTCCTAAAGCAACGCCTATACTCCCACAAGTTAGCAGAATATTTGTGTCTTGACGACCACCTAACTGATTTGAAGGAGATCATCTCAGATTTGGAAACAATAGAGGTAAAGTACAATGAAGAAGACTTATATTGATTTTACTTTGCTCATTGCCCGCTTCATATTCGTCTGCTAGAAGCACCCTCCTACATAGCCGTAATACCCTTACTCTTGAATAGGTATATGATAATTTGAATTCACATGATAAGATGCAACATCTTACCAGCTCTGAGTTCCAAGCAGAGGGTCTCATGGTACATGGATCGACTGGTTCAGACCGCAGAAGAAAAGGTGATCGTAATTCGACAGTCAAAATAGAGGCAAGTCCAAGTTGTCAAATCGAGGTAAACCATGTTATTTCTGTAAAAAGAAAGGTCATATTAAATCTGAGTTTTACACATTACAAAATAAGATAAAAAGGGAATTTGAGAATCAGAATTCCAGTAAAGGTGAAGTTGATATTGCAGAGGAGTATAATGATGGTGAACTTTTAGTTGCTTCTGGAGAAGACTCTATAGCGAGTAATGAGTGAATTCTTGACTCTGGTCTTAGTTTTCATATGAGTCCAAATCGAGATTGGTTTGTGACATATAAACATGTGTCTACAGGTGTTGTCTTGTTGGGAAATAATGTCTCTTGTAAAGTTGTAGGTATTGGCACAATCAAGATTAAGAGGTTTGATGGGATTGTTCAAACATTTGGTAATATGAGGCATGTTCCAGATTTAAGAAGAAATCTGATTTCGTTAGGTACTCTAGATTCAAAACGGTACATATACTCCATTGAAGGTGGAGCTATGAAAATTTGCAACTCGTTGTGATGAAAGGGAATAAAAGAGCAGCCAATTTTTATGTTCTGCAAGGTTTAACTATTTTAGGTGATGCATCTGTTGTTTCCTTCTGCGTGTCAAATGACGATGTTACTGGTGAAGGCGTTTTGACTGAATCAAGTAAAAGAGGATTTTGTTTTGAACATAACAACCATGGGCATAACGATTTTGGCAGGCAGAAAAGAGTTCGATTTCATGGGCATAACGAATTTGAAAAGAAGAATAAAGTTGAATTCCGTGGGTATGACGGATTTGAGAAGCTTAAGAGAGTTCCATTTGCTTGAAAGATAAAAATGAGAAAGGTAGTAGTGCCATTGATGATAAGGATTGTGTTATTGCTCGTGGTGATATAGTTATGAGCAAAGCTGGCACTAATGTTGATCTTACTGGCGTGAAGACTAAATTACCTTGTACATCCAAGCTTGGGTAAGGCTTGGATTCGGTCCGTGTTCATTGCTGAAGACTACCCCTTGAAGGGATTTTATGGAAAAGATAGAGATATTGTTCGACAGGAATTTGTCTCAAGATGTAGATTTGTTAGAGTTGTAATCCAAATTCTTTTGGGATTTGGTTTAAAGTTAGAATCCTACTTTTAGTAGATCTTGTTTACTTTATATTAATTAAAGGTAGGAAACTCAATTTCAGTAGAATTTGTTTCTATGCAAGTTTCCTTATATAAACAAGGAATATATCCCTATAAATAGATACTAGGGATTAAGGGTTTAGACGGAACATCATAAATCGGTTGTAATCTCTTTCTCTATCATAGTGAAAGTTCTCATCCTCTGCTCGTGGTTTTTTCCCTTTTGGGTTTTCCACGTAAATTCTTGGTGTTTTTTTCTTTTTTGTCGCTTATTTACTTGTCTCGTCATTATCGTCCCGGTAGTATAACACATAATAAATAATCTGTCATGTTCCACAAAGATGATGCCCTAACTGACGGAGAAAAGTACAAGCTTAATCCCACATATTTGCAATTCGAACAGTGTAAGTGATTCTACATTGGGGGCACCCGAGCACCCCCATAAGTTTACTTTCAAAAAAGGAAGCCCAAATGTGGTGTCAATTTCTTGTAATAGACTAAGGCTACATGTTTAGAGTTTCAATAAAAAATTTGCAATCTATTTTCAATCCTCTCTTTATTCTGTAAATATATCTATCTATTGAGTCCCCGTATATCAATTGCACAAGGATACATTGACTGTGATCAAAAAGTTGAATCCGAGTAGCCCGTGTCTAATTAAAATCCTAAGCTGTAGAGATAATGAAGGTGTGTCTCGCATTTCACATTAAGGACCGCAAATAATAACAAATCAGTGCAATTTAATGCTTGAAGCTTGGTAATACTCCTTTTCTAAAAAAAACACTTTAAAGCCTGGTAATAGGCATTTTCAAAGATTAATCAAAAAGCACTCCAATGTTTGAAACTTGGTAATAGGCTTTTTCGGATAAGAGTGCAGAATTTTTGGGGCACTCCGATGATGCCCATTCTAATCGAAACTCTTCACTTCATGAGTGATTGTAATATTTTCAAAATCATGACAATGCTGAGTAGCTTGGGAATTTGTTGTCTGCTCCATTATTTATGTTGAGCCAAATAAATGTGATGAATTGAATTCCCCAAACAAAAATAAGACAAAAGTAAATGAATCTGCCGAAGGCAAGTTGGTCAGGTATTGAAGAAGCTTTAAATGCACTTCACATTTTCAAATATCAATTCAGCTTTCGAGGTCTCCTAGAGAAAACTCATTTTTCTTAATAAGCATCTCACATTGAAATCAGAACATGTAGTATGAGATTTGAAACAAAAAGTTTTCTCTGCACTACTTACAAAGAAGCTTAAAAGTATAGGGACCAACAACAAATGGCCCCTAAGATCAATGCTTCAGCTCAAGAAATCATTCACTAGTTGACCTTCTCCTAGAAAGGTAACATTTTAGAAGAAGATGGTTAAACCCGTGAGAGGTTGGTGCATCAACGCACACAAGAGAAAAGTCGTCTACCCTGTCTGCAAGATAGAACTTGAGCAAAAACAAGACCAAGTCGTCAACATAACCATAAAGTCATAGGGCATCCCCTTTGAAAGTCAACATCATAGCCAATTACATTGCATGCCATTCATCACCTCATCATCCATTTTCATTACATGCATACATTACACATCAAGTTAGAAGCATTCATGCTAAGTGCATTTACTTCACTCATACATAATACAAACAGGTTCAGGATGAGAAGACTCAATTATGGGGGACAATAACAAATTGGCAAGCCCTCAGCCACTAAGGGAAGCAAACCAACAAAGAAGTTGAAACCTCAAAGAGGGAGTATAACAACACCCACCACGAAATGGCTATTCCTCAAAGCAAAGGAAGCTAAACCTAAACTCCGATTGAACAATTACCAACTATTTTTTACTTTTATTTTTCAGATCTTGCCTCATCGTCGATGGTGTAGCGGATTATCTTTTTTCTCTTTAAATCTTGACCCATCGCCAAGAGTGTAGCGGATCAGCTTTCTAACTCCTCAGATCTTGCCCATCGTCAGTGGTGTAGCAGATCAACTTTTATTCTTCTGATCTTGACTCATCGTCAGTGGTGTAGTGGATCAACCAATAACTTATATCATGCCTCTTTGTCAGAGTTTTAGCTTGATCAAATCCATCTTTAGATCCTGACTCATCGTCAGTGGTGTAGCGAATCAAAACCTCTCGGATCATGCCTCTTCATCAAAGTTGTAGCTTGATCAAATCTATCTTCATATCCCGACTCATCATCAGTGGTGTAGCGGATCAAAATCTCCCTTCCGATCATGCCTCTTCGTTAGAGTCGTAGCTTGGTCGCCACTAACTCCTCAGATCATGCCTCTACATCAGAGTGGTAGCTTGATCACCATCAACTAACTCCTCAGATCATACCTCTTCGTCAGAGTCGTAGCTCTCAGATCATGCCTCTTCGTCAGAGTCGTACCTTGATCGCAACGAACTCCTCAAATCATGCATTTTTATTAAAGTCATATCTTGATCACTACTAACTTCTCAGATCATGCCTCTTCGTCAAAGTTGTAGCTTGATCACAATCTAACCACTGGATCATGCCTCTTCGTTAGAGTCGTAGCTTGATCCAATCCAATCTAATATTTCGATCTCGTCTCGCCATCGTCGGTGGCATAGCGGATCACCCATATTCAAACATCTCTTTACCCAATCCTTTTAATTTTATAGCTCTAAATAAAATAAGTAGATACTCAGTCTGGAATGTTTTTCTTTTTACTCTTGCATGTTTTATTTTTCCGAAAGAATGACGAAGTAGATGAATCGACTAGATCTTGACTCTCCGTCAGTAGTGCATCAGGTCAACAGATGAGTTCTATTTCTCTAGAAGTTGAAAGATAGACCAATTAGAGTTCGAAGAAAAGGTTGTGCCAAGAAAGGTGCTCCAGTTCGACCAAATGAAAATGGCTATCTTTTAGTCTTTGCTCTATTTTCGTTTCACAATAATGAGTAAAGAGTGGCGCTGTAATAACCATTTTCGTTCGGCCCTTTTATCATTCGAATTGAATAAACCGTAAATTTGAAAACCCAAAAAATATATATACACAATCCAAAATAATTAAACCACAAAAATACCAAAATCAAAAATCCAAATTAATAGTCCATTTACAAAACACAATTGCCAAACCCTTAACCAATACAATCGAGCCCATTACCCACAACCCAATCTGCCCAACCAAGCCCAAACCACCCTAACCCAAATCTACCTACCCAGCTTAAACCCAAACCCAACCAACCCGGGTCTTTACTTGGTTCACCCATGACCCGAATCCCTAACCAAAATAACCTAAACCCTAATACACCAAAACCCTAACCGCCAACAATTTTTGGAAGCTTCCTCTTGACCCTTTTAGCTTTCCCGGCCCCTTTGCCTTCCGGCCACATCAGCCGCCACAGCAGCAGCAACCCCACCACGTCATCGCTACAATCGCATCACAACAATGACGCCATGCCAGTAACTGTGCCAGGAGGGCTGGTCCCCTCTCTTGGCGCCAGTGCATCCGGCCAAAACCACCTGTAACAAAGGACATGCAAACAAAAAGACAAGGATTTTTAGAATGACAGGCAAAAAGAATTGTTTTTCCTCTTTTTAATCAATATAATCTTTGGCTATAAAACCCCAAACCAAATACATGTAAACCCAGACGGGAGATTCAAAAAATGCAATACAAAATCAATTTTTTCAACTATTTTTCTTTTGAAATAAAAAAGAAAAAAGCTGAGTCTTATCGTCGGTTACACGTCGCCGACCATCCTCTCCTCATCGACGTTCAGTCTTTTTAAAGATCCAAACTTTCGAAAGGAATATCTCTCAAGTTGTTTTTAAAAGTAAAGGGGACTTAGGGTTTTTTTAAACAAATAAAAAATAGAGGGCTGTTTTTAAAGCCGGTTTCAAAAGACAAAAAAAAGATTTTTTGCACCGTCGGCCTCTGAGTTCTGGAAACCAGAGGTGCGGGAGAGAATTTGCTAAGTTATTTTTTTTTGAAAACTCTAAAAAATGATTTTTTCCGTTATTTTGGCTTTTATAGCCACTTTAAAATGCTGCGTTTTGCAGCTATAGGACCCGCGTTGACCCAGATACCCTGGAAGGATTCGCGCACTTGGGCGATGGGCAAATTGTTTCTTTAGTCCTCGAGCTTTTCTCCTGCTTCTATTTTAGTCACGAGCTAATTGCCATTTCAATCCTCCCATTTTATTTCCTTTTATATTTCGGTCACGAATTAATTCCAGTTTTAGTCCCATCCCTTTATCTTAAAAACCAATTTCATCCCCTTTCTACTTTGTTTTGTTTTAATTTTAGCCCCTATTTTCCTCTTTTTTTCCTATTTATTCCTTAGGTTAGATATATTATAGTTACATATTATTATATTATATATACACTATGTAATTCTATATATTAAGTTCCATATGTATTACTTATATATATTATATCTTATGTTATATATTATATATTTATCATATATAGTATATTACATTAATATATATACTTAGGGATGACATATGGGCAGGGCGGGTACGGATACCCCTCCCTCATAGCCATAACGACTTAAAATTTATATATTCATCACCAACCCACCACCCATGGCAGGTACAATTTTCAAAACTACACCCGCCCCCATGGGTATATTATCAAATCCATCCTCACAATCATTACCCAACTGGATACCCCCCACTCGTATTCGCTCGTGCCCACTTGTACCCGCTCGTACACTCATGACAAGCAGTCGCTAATATCGAATTATGTAAACACAAACCATAGGCTTTTGTAAAGAAGAGTAAAACTTCACAAACTTTATTGATTGATCAAGTGCATATATATAATATATTTACGCCGATATAAATTTAACTACAACTAACTAACTATAGCTAATTTAACTAAAGCACATTTAAATCAGAGAAAAGAAAGGTATAATTAAAAATTCTACTTTACAACCTAATTAATTCAAGCTCGATCATAAACCATCATTTTTTCAAACTAGATTAATTGAGTTCAAAGTCTACAAACTTAATGATTAGCGTAGATTTTAAAACAAACAAAATCCAAGTACATAAAACACCATAATAAAAGGCATAATGAAAGTTTACAAATATAAATGGTCCAAAGTTCATATGGTGGGTAGTTAGTGGGCGGGAGGATGCGAGGTGGGTAAGGTCTCAAATTCAACACCTACCTACTACCCATGGCGGGTATGACTTTTCACATCCACACCCGCCTACTACCCACTAAACTCATACCCATCCCTGCTCCAATAGGGGCGGGTGCGGTGTGAAATCCACAAAACTGTACCTGTTTACCATCCCTATATAGTTCAAAGTAAATTAATTGAGTTCAAAGTCTACAAACTTAAGGATTAGTGTATATTTTAAAACAAACAAGATCTAAGTGCATAAAACACCATAATAAAAGGCATAATGAAAGTTTACAAATACAAATGGTCCAAAGTTCATATGGTGGGTAGTTAGTGGGCGGGAGGATGCGGGGTGGGTAAGGTCTCAAATTCAACACCTACCCACTACCCATGGCGGTTATGACTTTTCACATCCATACCCGCCTACTACCCACTAAACTCATTCCCATCCCTGCTCCAATAGGGGCGGGTGCGGTGTGAAATCCACAATACTATAGTATTTTATTATGTTATATATGTAAGATACATAATATATATTATATGTTATAATACTATATTATATCTATATTTTATGTTATTATAGTAAATTATTTATATTTTGGTATATATTATATGCTATCTATTTATTTTAGTTCATTTGTTTATTTATTTATCTTTTACGAATCAGCCTTACGGTGACCCGCAACGGGGGATGACCCGTATTATTCACGGCCCGTTAAGTGTAGCCATCTAACTTCTAACATTTATTTTCTCGCATTTATTTTCTACCTTTTAATTTTTCACACTTCAAATTCCGCTCTTTATTTTTCGTATTTATTTTACGCTCTTTTGTTCGACCTGGTCTTTTTTCCTAATATTTCTTTACCTTTTGTTTGACCTAGTCCTTTTTTCGGATATTTTAATTTCCGCATTTATTTTATGCATTTCTTTCTATGTTCTATCCGTCCTTTTTCTGAATTTTTTAATTTTTCGCCTTTATTTATGCTTTCATTTCGTATATACATTTGCTTTGCTTTATTTCTCGCACTCAGATGTATAAACTGTTAATGTGGAGCCCTTTTATTCGATAGTAAATATGGCCAGTACCAATCGTAGTGGTCGTGGTTCTTTTCTTTATTCTCGAATAACAGGGCCTTTAAAATTTACTTGCATTTTTAAATGGATCTTAAATTAATTTAAATTTTGAACTCGCAAATTTCCAATTAAGGCAAATCGTATTCGACTAGGTACCTTTTTCAAAACTTTTTGAAAATATCCCTAAATATTTCAAATTAAAAAAAATTAAATTAAAAAATCAAATTAATAGATTTTCCTTTTTAGCGATTTTGAAAGGTCGCTACAATTATTAATATGATATTTATCTTGAGTGACTTAGAAATAAAAGTTAAATATCTATGTAGATGGAGACATAAATTGAAGAGCGCGGGGTGGTGCACAACATGCTGGAGATATAAGACTAAAGATCTCAACAGTAGTTAAAAAATGAGGTATCATAATATTTTCAAATTAATTTTCTGACTTTGTAATTTTTTAAGTAATGTTTGTGTTTGTATATTAATATTTATTTTTACAGTTCATTTGGCTACCGTACTAGAATCCAACAAGCAAGGCTTGCATACCACAAAGTGTGCAAGAATGTTCTGCATTCTGGGGTGTAGTTGTGCCTTTGATCCATTTTTCTGCTGTTGAGTATCATTGTGCTGATAGAGTGTTGCAGCAGTTCAAATTTCAACAACCTATTCCTAGAGCTCAACCTGGTATTGAACACATCCATAATGGACTTGGAAAAGATAAATTCGATGAGAACTGGGTTGTGAAGCTAGCTAATTTCTTTACCCTTTGGGATGAACGATATACGTGATAGCTAGAAGAATGTACTCCAATTGAAGAAAATGATTTTGATTTGAATTCAGAGTACTATTGATGGTATTCTGAAAATTAAAAATTGTTCTTAGTAGCCCAAGAAGTTGGAAATAAATGTCTCGAAGATCCGCGGTACTCATTTAAACATGTAGACGTGTCATCCTAGTTTGGTCAGTGCTTACAACTACCAACAAACGAAACAATAATAAATTGTTCTACGGGTCGACGTTCTTCTTGGGTTCCGCTGCAATCCCCCAAGACCTATAAGCAATGATCCTTGGAAACAACCAATAGAACAATATACATTAGTCCACACAACAATTGGTGACAGCTCTTATCGACCCACAGGCAGATCATCTGGACTTGGTAATGTTCGGGAACAACTACCAATCCATACAACTTTTGGCGACAACTCATCATTTCATCCAGCTTACTATGATGATGGTGAACACAAACTACAATTTGAGTATCCTTAAACATCCACATATGGGGAAGACATGGGTGTTGGCAGTATGACATCTTTGTTGTATTTAGTATTATTATTATTATACTCAAAAATATTATTTTTATAAATTATTTTACCACATATTTTACGTCCTATTTTCTATATATTGTTAAATTTTTCCCTTAACTAATTACAAAGCATTCAGTATTATTTTCAGTCTACTACCAAAACATATTTCTATTTTTTCAGTCTACTACCAAAACATATTTCTACCTCCTATTTTCTATATAATATACGAAGTATTTAGTTTTATTTTCAAAATTACGAATAAAACTATTATTTTTATGTCATAAATTTCTATTTTTCCATTCTACTAACAAAACTATTTAGTAAATATTTCTATGAAATTAATAACGTAGCATTTACTTGAAGAAAAATGATTTCGTCAGATAAAATTCTAAGAAACTTCCAAATATATTGAACAAAACTCTCACAATTTTTTCTCTAAAAAAGTGATTAATAATAATATTATCAGAATATAATCTTAAAAAATAAAAAAAAAGTAATACAAAGTAAGAAATTATGCAAAAATCACTTACACTTAGTCTCGAATATATTGAACCAAACTCTCACAATTTTTCTCCAAATAAATAGAATCTATAGAAAATTTTCTCCCTACAAAAGAAACTCTTTCTACAGAACAAACATCAATTTCCCCCTAAAATACAAAACACTACTGCATTAATCTATAAACAAATTTCTACCCGTTTTTCTGCCAAACATTAATTATATATTTATTACCTATTTAATATTTCAACTAATTTTATCTACCGGTGTAGGGGAAGACGATAAGATTTAAACAGGTGACGCCACTTGCAGGTGGTGTCCTAAAATTTAAATTTGTACCCATAATAAAAGCCTGTAATAAGATTGGCTGACGCAACCTACAAGTGGCGTCCAGCTAGAGAAACTCGGACGCCATCTGTAAGTGACGTCCTTAATTTTTAAATTTTAAAGGTATCATTGACGTTTTCAGTAAACTAATATCTAAAAAATAAAATAATAATGACGCCATATGCAAATGGAATTTTGCTATTAAAATTTTTAAATTAAAAGTGACGCTACCTACAAATTACGACCTCTAATTTTATTATAACAATCACCACATTCCCTTAAATAATGTTGGAAGAACTTATTCCTTTAAATGTTTATTTTAAAGACATTATCCCCCAAATAAGCCCGTTACTTGACAAGTCTTGACAAGTCTAATAGCCGGAAGAAAATGAAAAATGAGATGTGATTTCCAACACCTAGTAAAATCAATTAAAAGAAACAAGGAGAGGCCAAAATCTGTACCGAAAAGCATGCATGTTTTAGTGGTAGAAGAGTACCAAAAATACGCATGTAAACTCTCTAAATGAATGCTGGCAAAAGATGTGTGTTGGAAAAATAGTAAATAGTGCCAAAATGAATTTTTTGCGTGCAAGTATACACAGTCTGCAAGTAATACAACAGTAAGCTGAGTATCGATCCCACAAAGATTGACTTGGAATTCAACTGCCTTGATTGTTACTTGTCTTAAGAAAAAGGTTGATTTGATTTGAAGTGGATTTTGGAAAACAATTAAAAAGTAAAGGAATGAAAGTAAAGACGTTGGCAAGGAAGGTGCTTTAATGAATGATGAGCGTTGGCAGGGAATGCCTGGTTTTCATGCTATTCATGCCATGCCAGTCTTTAACAACAACCTGTCTTGGCATTGTTTGCCGAGCAGATTCAAAATTAGCAAAGCCTCTCTCGATGGTCATTGCCCTAAATTGATCATGTAAAAACCCATATATCTCTATAGTGTTTGTTTTTAAATAAACCAATTTGATTAAGATCCAATCTATACTCCTAAGGGGTAGATTTCACTCCTGAAGTGAGCTCATCTACTTGAAAGACTTCTCTCGAAGCTTCTCTCCTTAGTATTCGATAACTTATTTGTTGCTACCCTAAGTCTGTTAAGATATTAAGGAGCAATAGGCCAACAGTACCAGCTCTCGCTTGGTAGAGTATTTAGGAAACATTAAAGTATGTCGAATAGTTAAAACCATGCCAACTCAGATTTATTATTAAAAACTAAAACATGAAAATAACATTTAACCCAAACATCCCTCACCAACTATTAAATTAGTTCATGGTGAGGGATTTAACCAACAATCCACAAACGTTTTGAAATACATCATCTTAAAAAAAGATAAAATAACTTGAAAGAGAGAATGGGCTAGAAGGGGTTTCTCGATGCAGCCCTTCCAGATCTAGGGTTCTCGGCCGAGTTGGTCGGACCACCCTTGCACGGTGCAGCCGGTTGTCAATCGTCACACACCAACTCCTCACGATCCAATCTTCCTCACGCTGCCCTGGCATCCAAGCTTGGCATGAATCTGCCAACAAGTCTTGGCACCATCTTATCCATTATTTTTTGGAAATTGTTTCAATTGCTATTTTTTCGGAGCCTGATCATTTCCTATTTTTTCGGGGTCCAACATCTTCTTGGCGTGGCATCAAGTTCACTTATCTGCCATCCAATGCTTGGCATTGTCTGGTTCATCTGTGCCAACAACACTCGGTATTCTCTTTGGCATTCCTTCCTGAGGTGCTTTCCTGGGCCAAATCCTATGCCAAACCTACAAAATTGCCAACAACACAACCCTTCACACTTGCATAGACAAAACTCTAAACTCCTTATGCAAATGCATGATTCTAACACCCTAATGGGACTAAATATACCTAAAAACAAGCAAAAACATTATAAGATTGGCATTAAAAATAGTACTTTTAGAGAGGTAACACACCCCAAACCTAACTCATTGCTTGTCCTCAAGTAATGCAATCAAAATAAAAATAAAAACTGTGAAAAGTTACCTCGACAAAATTTTGGTTGAATGCCAACACGTGTTGGCAAGCAGAATTTGACTTTATTTCTGTCCTCAGTATCTCAGTGCAATAATGCCAAGTAGGTAGTAATTCAAGTGCAGCAATATAACTCTAGTCTAAGATCATGAAGAGTGCTTAAGTGTAGGCAATATGCATCAAGTATCCTTTCACTCCTTTAGAAAAATTTTACTACCTAAACTCATATTTTTTTCATTTTTTTTCTTTTATTTTTTCTTTGCCAAGGATTTTGCTGGCATTCTTTTTAGCTTGCTTCGTGACATTATTTAGCGTGAGAGATAAGAGGGAGCATACCACGAATCCCCACCTTAATCTAGACATCACTAGGCTTTCTCTTCAACTCACACCCTAAGGTTTTGGACTTGAGAACTAAGAGGGAGCAAACCACGAAGCCCTAAGTAGCTTATTATCCCTAAGGTAGAGAAGAGTTCCATTTTTCTATTGCCTTGGCAGAACATTGCTTCCTTATTTACTTCTTTTTACCCTGGCATCATTTTTTCTCTGAGCATAGTTTCAAAAAGCCTAAGTTTGCTAAGGAACTAGATACATACTACGTGTTAAGTGAAATTTCAGTTCCCTAAACTAGAGATCAATTGCCTAGCTATCATGGCATACTACTCTGCTGGCATGACAACTAAAGATTAAAATTTCCTCATTGGATAGATACCTAGATCAAACTAAGCTTGCCTAACAATAGTTAACATTTTTCAAAATTAAACCGAGGCAAGATTTTCTTTTTCTTTTTTTAATGGTTTGGTATGCATCTACTCTAAATGAACTAGATGGCATGGCAACAGAAATTAAACATGAATTGCATGACATAAATGTGAAGAAATGCACACCCCCAAACCCAAGATGTACATTATCCTCAATGCATGAAACAACACATATATACAAGAAAAATAGAATAAAATAAAATAAAATACATGATCATGTAAATGCAATGGAATGAAATGTAAAGGAGTTTAGAAAGAAGAGGACTCCCATTCAGAGACTATTTGTAGTACGGCACGGGTTTTTCTTCTCACAAAAGGCCCACGATCAGGGGCTATGTGTTTCTTCCTTTTCAGGCTTGGTTTTGAAGCGGCAGTTCAGGCTCTAACTTCCTCCTTTTCCTTGGCAGGCTCTAATGCAACAGGTGCATCGGTGGCATCAGATGGCGTATGGACAGCAGGTGTTACTGTAACTTGGCTTTGGCAGACTTGGCTTTGATTTCCTTCGATTCAAATAAAGAATCAAAACTGGTAGACTCGACTTCAACTAGAGACAACGGGACTGTGGCATCGGACAGGGTATGAACTGGACTAGCTGGCATGGCATTATCGCTGGCAGAGAGCTCGGTAGGGAAGTTTGGAAACTCTGGCACAAAATCAGTTGATAATTTTGTAAGAGCTTCTTTGATCACAACATCCCTGGCTTAGATGTAGTGTCGCATCTTGACATTGAGCTCCTCATCCTTCTCCAGCTTTTGGAGAATAATCTCTTGGTGTTGGTGAATTTGGGACAACAGTGCCAGTGAACTGTCTGGCACAGTTTCTGGCATGGTTGCTGGCGTGGCCTTTGACTCCTTGGGCTTTGGCGTAGGTGCCTTTGCCTTTCCCTTGCCCTTGTCATTGGGCTCGGCAGCCACTAGATTTCTTCATATAGCAGCAGTAATCGTTGTTCCTTTGATCGTTTTCCCTTTATCCGTATCGAGCTTTGGTACATCATGGAGCACACAAATGTTACAAATCAACAAAGGGAAAAACATGCTGCCAGTACCTTTCGCTGCACACTTGTAGGTTTCCTCAATAATGAGCTTGCCAACATTGTTTTTGCTCCCCATAACAATGGAGTACAACAGGATCATCCTTTCTTCCGACACGATTTCGTTATGGGATGTGGGCATCAGATTCGTCTTGAGAAAGTGATTCCATCCTCTCAATTGGGGTTTCAATGCCAGCCTCTTCACCATACGATGCCCTTTGGATGACGCTGTCCATGCCGTGCCAGGCACGCACAGATCTGCCAGCAGCCTCTTTCTCTTGGCAACATTCATTGAATCAACATACTCAAAATACTCATATCCCGCAACATCCAACTCAGACATATTATTAATATATCCTTCATCGAAACGAACACATTTACCTATAATCATCAAGAATGGCGAATCCTTGGTCACAAGGTGCGCGTAGAATTCTTGGACTATTGTGGCATAAACCTCCCCTTTTTGTTGGCAAAAATGAGTCCATTTGTGCAAGTTAATTGTAGACATGACTTCCGGAGGGAAGCCATTGTTCGTCTCTGTGTTGAGGTCGAAGTGCTTCTCATAGCAAAAACTCCTCGAGGTAAAATTGATTGGAACTTTTTCTTAATCTTCAAGAATCTTGCCATTAAAACTCGTTGAAGAAACTTGAAATGATGATGAAGAAAAAAAGACGATTTGGATTTTTTTCACTTGCTTATCGAAAGGAAAGTAAAAAGTGAGAGAGTTGTTTGGGTTTCTTTTAAATGCTAGGTGAGAAAGTGAAAGGTTTTGGGTTGGTTGAGTGTTTTAATGAGAGTAGTGATTAGGGATAATGATGGGAAGTAAAAAGAATTAATTTAAAAAGAGGTGGAGTGATGAGGTGATAGGTGATAAGATAGGGTAAGGATTGGAGTGATAAGGTAATTGATTTGAAATTTTAAATTTCAACCAAGATTTTGGGCAGCTAGGGTTTAAAAATAAAAACAACTCTCATTTTACTGGTCCTATAAAACTAGGGTTTTTTTCTATCTATTCTATCTTTTGCACCGCTGCATGCCAAGCTACTCTGGCATTAAGTATGACAAATTTTTCTAATGAAGCACTAGCCCCTGCCAGCAACCCTAGCAGTGTTCCTGGCATAATGAATCTGCACAACTCAAAGGAAACCTTTCAACACAGTAAAGGAATAAAAATTTGAAACTTAAGAAGAAAGGAAAATAATTAAAAACCTGAAATTCTAAAAACAAAGAAAAACACTAACCTAATATTTATAAAAGTTCAAACCTGATGGTGTTTTCGTATTACCTCTGCCAAGAGGATCACCTCTTTGGCATTTTTCTGATCACCTTCTATGTAGTGCTTCAACCATTGGCCATTCACCTTAAAGATTTTGCCCGTCTTCAAATTCTTAATGTCCACAGCTCTATAAGCATAGGGCTTCACAACTTCATAAGGGCCCGTCCATCTTGATTTGAGTTCCCCAGGAAACAACTTAAGCCATGAGTTGATTAAAAAAACACGTTGGCCTACCTCAAACTGTCTTGGCATTCTCCTACTGTCATGCCAACATTTTGCCTTCTCCTTATAGATCCTGTGTTCTCATAGGCTTGTGTTCTGAATTTCTCCAACTCATTTAGGTCTAGCAACCTCTTTTTTCCAGCAGTTCTCAATGCCATGCCAAGTGTTCTGATGGCTCAGTAGGCTTTATGCTCAAGCTCCACTGGCAGATGGCATGGTTTTCTGAAAACAAGTCTAAATGGTGAAGTACCCAAAGGAGTTTTAAACGCAGTCCTATAAGCCCACAAGGACTCATCTAGTCCACTCAAGGTCTAGTTCTCCCTTGATGGATTAACAATTTTCTCTAAGATGTTTTTGATCTCCTTATTTGAAATCTCAGCTTGCCCGTTTGTTTGTGGATGATAGGTCGTAGCAATTCTCTGTTGTATACCATACCTGTACAAGGCTTTAAAAATTAGATTACATTTAAAATAAGTGCCCTCATCGTGAATAATCACTCTAGGGGCGCCAAATCTAGTAAATATATGCTTATATAAGAACTTGGCAACGGCCTTGGCATCATTCATTGGCAGAGCAACAACTTCTACCCACTTAGATACGTAATCAACAGCCACAAGAATGTATACACTACCGAATGAGGGTGGAAAAGGACCCATAAAGTCTATCCCCCATGCATCAAATAAATCCACAAGCATAATGTTTTGAAGTGGTAGTTGGTGTCTGCCAGAGATGTTTCCTATCTGTTGGCATCGATCACATGCCTTGGCATACTCGTGGGAATCCTTGTATAGTGTGGGCCAAAAGAATCCTGACTGTAGTACCTTGGCAACAGTTTTTACCCCAGCAAAGTGACCTTCATATGATGCGGCATGGCAACGATCTAATATGTTATGTTGTTCATCCTCAGGCACACACCGGCGAATTAGTTGGTTAGCACATTGTTTGAACAATATTGGCTCATCCCAATAGTATTTCCTGACTTCCTGCAAGAACCTTTTCTTGGCATTGTATGCCAAGTCTGGTGACAGAATGTTACTTACCAAGTAGTTGACAATATCAGCATACCATGGCATGGCATTAACTGAAAGTAAATACTCGTCAGGAAATTCATCTCTTATCAAATTAGTCTTACCATCTTCAAGATGATGCTCCAAATGTGAGAGATGGTCAGCTACTAAGTTTTCACTGCCCTTTTTTTATCGGATCTCAAGGTCGAATTCTTGAAGCAGGGCTGTCCATCGGATTAGTATGGCTTGGCATCCTTCTTTGCCAAGAGATACTTCAATGCTGAATGATATGTAAAAACCACAACTTTGTTACCAATTAAATAAGATCTAAATTTGTCAAAAGCAAATACAACCGCAAGAAATTCTTTCTCGCTCGTGGAGTAGTTCAGTTGTGCTTCATTCAAGGTTCAGCTGGCATAGTAGATGGCATGGAAAACCTTGCCATGCCTTTGTCCCAAGACTGCTCCAACGGCATAGTAACTGGTATTCTAATCCGGTGCGACAACTATAGGGGTATTAATCAACTTTTCTTTAAGCTCCTTGTTGCATGTAATAACTGCTACGCAATTGTGCAAGTATACACGTCGCAAGTAATAAAGTGATACGAGTACACTTTGCTTTAGTTATCGCACTGTAAAAGAAAAAACACAATTGATAGTAGGAGTTGATTTTAACATATAAAGTAAAAGTAATAAACTAAAGAATAGATGAAAGAAAAAGAGAGAATAGGCCAGGTTATCGTGAGTTGAGGTGTGATAGCCGATTGGATAATCTTGGTAAAAGAGTGCAAGGGAAACTCAGTTGCCGTGGCAACTTGCACAGCGGGGTTGCCTTATTGGTTGCTTGGGCGACTAGCTGGGCAACTACTTGGGCGTATGGGCAGCAACTTCAAGGTTTGGTAGAGCGTTCTTAAATGGTTTCTTCTTATCCATAAGTCGAAACTCTAGCTACTTGTGCAGGCCTTGATAATACATCCCTGCGTGAATCAAGGGTGAACAACAACCAATCTTGCGCTCCTCTTAGCCGTTGAAATCCTTAACTTATTCCTAAGCCAGATTAATCTTCACCATCAATAGATTGAATAAAGATCATACTCATTCGTTTCTTGAATCTAACTCTCCCGATATTAGATAAATAGATGAAGTTACGAGATCCTCTCCCAATTCACTCGCTAACAAAAATAAGAACCAAGAATGAATAAACCTTGAATAGAAAAGTGCAAACTCTTATTACCTAAACAAAATCCAATTGTTTCTCACAACAACAAAACACAATAACCCCAACCAATCAAGTTAGTTCATGGTTGGGTTCAAAAGATATACAAAGAATAATCCCCAAACCATGAATCTAATGGAAGCAAAGAAGAAAAAGAAGAAATCGAACTCTCTCCCCCTTGCTCTCTTGTCGAAATCTCTTCCTTCTTGCCCTTTGGAGTTGTCAAAAATCCTCTCTTCTTGCTCACCTCTCTTTGACGGCTTGGTCCTTTAAATAGGAGATGGCTAGGTCAAAATCCTTCTTGAGGAGGAAGTTAAGTTGGAATTAAATTATCTTTAAAGAATATAAATCTTTATTATATTTAAATTCCTTCTAGAACTTTTCCTATCTTCTTGGGATTTAATTTCTCTTTAACCTCTTCATGGAAATTAAACTCATTTGGAATTTAACTTTGCTCTATGTCATCTTGGGCTTATCTAGTCATCAATTTTGACTACCATATCATCTTATTCCTTGTCAAAAATTGCCTTGGCAACTAGCTCGGCATCTCCTTCAAGCATTGCACTGGCAACTAGCTCGGCATCTCCTCATGCATTGCCCTGGCAACTTGTTCCAGCCTTGCTTTGGCAAATGATTATGCACACACACACAAAAAACACACCAAAGCAGCATCTTTTTCCACAAAAATCACCAAGTTGTGTAATCAAGCTCAACGGTGGAAAGAAACATGAATTAATGCATGAATGACTAATTATGCAACTAATATGAGCCTAAGTCTAACAATAATATGAGTAAAAAGGGTAATAAAAATAGTACTTTTGAACACTTATCACACCCCCAAACTCGAACTATTGCTTGTCCTCAAGCAATGCAAACTAACAATTACCTGCCAAGACTTTAATCATCAAAGACTTACTTCAAACTTGAATTCAAACCTCAGAACCGTGGCACAAAGTATGATCACCTTTTAAGTTTTCGGATAACACAAAAATTACCCGGAACCAAACTATAATGCTCGTGACAATGTGTGTGCGTAGTTGTGTACAAGTTGATTTTCAAGATTCTATGTGAACAATAGGCTTTTATCAATTTAATTATCGGGGCATTTATTTTTATTTTCACTAGAGCCAATTTCGGGCACCTCTAGCAAAGTAAGCAATTTCTCATTTTATTTTAGTCGACTAGAGCCAATTTCGGGCACCTCTAGCGATTCTTTAATGTGCATTAACTACTAGAGCCAGTTTCGGGCACCTCTAGCAAGAAAGTGCATTTACTACTAGAGCCAGTTTCTGGCACCTCTAGCAAGAAATTAACTTTTAATTTTCAATTTTAAATTTACCCAAATTTTAAGCAACCTAAGTTTACTAAGTCCCTTTCAATCAACAGGCCACAACCTTGTAAAAAAAATTAGCATCATAGTAAAATTCTAAGTTCTTTTCATGAAATCCTAAAATTAAAGGTTCTTTCAATTAAGTGCAGTGGCAAAAATTCATCATTGTATATTCAACAAGTCTTAAGCAATTAAATCCAATTAAAGGCATAGCAAGTAACATATGCAACCTATATGTGATTGTTAAAGATGAATGCAACTAAACATGAAACTAACTAGAAACCAACACCCCCCAAACTCGAGAGAAGCATTATCCTCAATGCATGTAAAAGTGAAACAAAATTTAAAAGAAACTAAATGAAATGAGTTAGTCGGAGAGGTCGTCACCTCGAGTGATAAGTTTCCTTTGTGTAATTTACTTGATTCATATTCCAGTCGGTGGTTGAATGTTGATACCGCGTGAATAGCATTGCTTTGATTTGATCTATGTTTTCCGATGCAGGTTCACTTGCCTGGGCATCAGTAGTTGCCGAAGCCATTGTTGTTGCCTGGGCATTGCCAATTTCTGTCGTGGTTGTTGTGGCAAGTAGTCGGTAGTGAATTTCCTTAGCATGGTGGTTGTGAGTCTTGTTGTGGAAAAGAAAAGAAAACAAAGAAAACCTGGAAACTAAAGATAATGAAGAAAAATAAAATATCTTCTAAAAATAAAAATGAAAATAAAAAGAAAAAGAAAATATTGAAAGGAGAGCATGCTCATGCATCTCCGAAGGTGTCCACTTCTTTGTTACGTTCCACATGGGCACCGTTGTAGTGCTTCAATCTTTGTCCGTTAACTTTGAATTCATGTTCGTCAGTGATGGAATTGATTACCAACACCATGAAAGAATGGTTTGACAACTTTGAATGGTCCCAACCATCTTGATTTCAGCTTTCCCGGGAAAAGTTTTAGCCGAGAATTGAATAAGAGAACTAGTTGCCCTAGCATAAATTGTCGCGACAATAGTTTCTTGTCCTGCCATTGCTTTGTTTTCTCCTTGTAGATTTGTGCATTGTTATAGGTGAGTGCACGGAATTCTTCTATCTCGTTGAGGTCTAACAAACGCTTTTTCCCGGCACTTTCCCAATCCATATTCACGGTCTTGATTCCCCAAAATGCCTTGTGTTCGATTTCCACCGGTAGATGGCATGTTTTGCCATAGACAAGTCGGAAGCGGGACATACCTAAAGGTGTTTTGAATGTAGTGCGATATGCCCAAAGTGTGTCATCTAGTCTTACTGACTAATCCTTCCTAGATGGATTTACAACTTTCTCGAGTATACCCTTCAATTCTCGGTTGGAAATTTCTGCTTGCCCATTGGTTTGTGGGTGATATTGCCCGTCCTCTGGCAATGATCACATTGCTTGTAAAACTATTGGGCATCTTTGTACAGTGTTGGCCAATACAAACCGAATTGAAAAATTTGGCCGCGGTACGAGTTCCTCCAAAATGTCCTCCATAGGGTGAAGAATGGCATTGTCGGAGTACATTTTGTTGCTCCTCTTCAGGGACACATCGGCGTATAACCTGATCTGCACATTGCTTAAACAAAAGAGGCTCGTCCCAAAAGTAATGCTTAGCATCATGGCAAAACCGCTTCTTCCATTTGTGAGTAAGACCATAAGGTAAAATACCACAAACAAGGAAATTAACTAAATCCGTGTACCAAGGTATTGCCGAGGCATGTGCTGCCGTGGCGACTGCTCCCAAGATTGCCGAGGTGTGTGTGTCTAGAGTTTCCGTGGCATACGGGTCCATGGTTACCGAGGCGTGCGTATCAGTGGTTGTCTAGGCATGCGCGTCTGGGGTTGCCGAGGCATGCGCGTCAAGAGCTGCTGCGGCGTCGAGGGTTGTCGAGGCATGCACATCCATGGTTGCCGAGGCATGCTCGTTAAAAGCTGTTGTGGCGTCGAGGGTTGCCGAGGCATGTGCATCCATGGTTGCCGAGGCGTCAAGGGTTGCTACGGCATCGAGGGTTGCCGAGGCATGCGCACCCATGGTTACCGAGGAGTGCGCGTCAAGAGCTGCTACGACGTCGAGGGTTGCCGAGGCATGCACATCCATGGTAGTTGAGGCGTGCGCGTCAAGAGCTACTGCGGCGTCAAGGGTTGCCAAGGCGTGCGTATCCATGGTTGCCGAGGAAACTAAAAGTTGCTCATCCGGGAATATGTCACATATATCTAAATCCGTGTCCTCCTCCCTGTGCGTTGGCCTAGGACTGCTCTTATCGTGAAATCACTTGCATCACACATGAGCTCAAAAGGTAGCGTCCAATCTGGTGGAATAATAATGGGTGTCGAGGCAAGATTTTCCTTTAGGGTTTCGAATGCTTGGGCGCAATAATCATTAAAATTGAAGACTTTGTCCTGTTCAAGCAAATTGCACAAGGTTTTAGTAATTTTAGAAAAATTATGAATGAACCTCTTGTAAAACCTGCATGTCCAAGAAAGTTTTGAATTCCTTTAATCAAACTTGGTGGGGGTAATCTCTCGATCACGTCCACCTTGGCTTTGTCTACTTCAATTCCCTTGGATGAAATCTTGTGGCCGAGCACTATTCCTTCATCTACCATAAGATGGCACTTCTCCCAATAAAGGACTAAATCGGTTTCTTCAAATCTTGCCAACACCTTCTCTAAATTACCGAGGCAACTGTCGAAGTCATTACCAAAAACGGAAAAAAATTATCCATGAAGATCTCAAGGAAGTCTTCGACCATGTCTGAAAAGAGTGCCATCATGCATCTTCTAATGTTACTGCATATCTGAGAAAACTTGAGGAGAGTCATTTCTGATACTTATTATAGTCTATCCGCACCCTCCATCGGGTGACAATATTGCCCAAAAAGAGTTTGGCCAATGTGCTTGCCACTACTCCCTTTTGTGTTATAATGGTGGAGGTGTCTTTCTTTCGTGTTCCCTTGTAGTCCATGCATGCCCTCCACCTTGCTACTATTCCTGAAGGCACAAATATATTAATAGGAAAAATTATATCCATTCCCAACCATTCAATTACCTTATTCTTGTCGACTTCTATCATGGTTGGATGTATCCTTTGTTGTCGTGGCTATTGCCGCTCAAGCCAATTGTCGTGGCAATCAATTGCCAAAATTCGCTGTAAGTCAAGGCAACAACCAATTTTCTGAAAAGCTTCATGAGTCCAAACACCGTTTTCTTTTGGCCTCTCAAACATCTCCATCAGTAGAGATTTCAATGGCTTCAAATCTACCAACATCGGTTTCTCAAGACATACCTACAATGGACGAGGTGAGTTTTTAAAGAATTCAAAAGGTTCAACCATTACCTGCTCATATTCCATTGGCAAAGTATTATCATCTCGTTGATCTTGTATGTGGTCTTGCAATTGCCGGGGCAACTGTAGATGAGAGCAATCTAAAGATTCCTTCTTCAACATCAACGTTGTAACCTTCTGGGCATCAGGTTCCTCAGAATTTGCTGTAGTATTGTTGTTCTCAGCTTCACTGAGTGTTGTCACGGCATTGCTCTGTTCAGGCTCCTCAATCATTGCCGAGGTAATTTGTTGATCAGGCTCATCATGTGTTGGGCAGTCATTCTCATCAACATACTCTCGACTTTGAGGTTTTAGTTGTTCCTCACACATCGAAGAGCTTTCCTTGCATTTTTCCTTGTCCTCTTGCCTTGGGACTTCAATATCCCTAGGAATGAATTGTTGGTGCATGTTATCCATGACATATGTGGATCTCCTCAATTAATCTTCTAAATCCCCCAAGGTTGCATCCCACTAAGCTATCCTCGTATCCATGGACTTTGATAGCTCTTGAATCTCTTCAATTGATCCGTCAAGTCTAGACAAGGAAGCTAGCACCATTTCCTCTAAGGAATTGGAATGCTCTTGAAAAGGAATACATTGCCATGGCATATCTGTTGTTGCGGCAAAATTGTTATGGTAAAAAAATTTTGAGCTTTTTGACCATACCATGAAGAATTTTGCTGTTGTCTCCCTCTATGGTCCTCCATGTAGTCACATGCACCAAAAATGTGAGGGCAATTTTCAAACACATGATGTTCTCCACACATAGCACAAGATTTTTCCACAGTATAGGCTCTTTGGGCTTTTCTCGGTTGGTATAGGTAATCATCAAAGGGTGCAAGAAACTCTTTATTGGATTGATTCATATCTTCCAGCATCAACTCTCGAATAGATTGGCTTTTATTTCCTGACATGTTGATGTCCCTTAACTTGTCGCGCACCTAATTTTTTTGATAAAACAAACAAAAAGAAAAGTTAGTAAAACTAAGAAAAAAATGCAATAACAAAAACAACTAACACCAATTGCCAATCCCCGACAACGGCGCCAAAAACTTGTTGTGTGTAATAAGTGCTACGCAATTGTGCAAGTATACACATCGCAAGTAATAAAGTGATACGAGTATTGAGTATCGTCTCTACAGGGATTGGTTTGGGCCACTTTGCTTTAGTTATCGCACTGTAAAAGTAAAAACACAATTGATAGTAGGAGTTGATTTTAACGAGTGAAGTAAAAGCAATAAACTAAAAGAATAGATGAAAGAAAAGAGAGAATAGGCCAGGTTATCGTGAGTTGAGGTGTGATAGCTGATTGGATCGTCTTGGTAAAAGAGTGCAAGGGCAACTCAGTTGTCGTGGCAACTTGCACAGCGGGGTTGCTTTGGCAACTAATTTATGGTTGCCTGGGCGACTAGCTGGGCAACTACTTGGGCGTATGAGCAGTAACTTCAAGGTTTTGCAGAGCATTCTTCAATGGTTTCTTCTTATCCCTAAGTCGAAACTCTAGCTACTTGTGCATGCCTTGATAATACATCCCTGCGTGAATCAAGGGTGAACAACAACCAATATTGCGCTCCTCTTAGCCGTTGAAATCCTTAACTTATTCTTAAGCCGGATTAATCTTCACCATCAATAGATTGAATAAAGATCATACTCATTAGTTTCTTGAATCTAACTCTCCCGATATTAGATAAATAGATGAAGTTACGAGATCCTCTCCCAATTCACTCGCAAACAAAAATAAGAACCAAGAATGAATAAACCTTGAATAGAAAACTGCAAACTCTTATTACCTAAACAAAATCTAATTGTTTCTCACACCAACAAAACACAATAATCCCAACCAATCAAGTTAGTTCATGGTTGGGTTCAAAAGATATATAGAGAATAATCCCCAAACCATGAATCTAATGGAAGCAAAAAAGAAGAAGAAGAAATAGAACTCTCTTCCCCTTGCTCTCTTGTCGAAATCTCTTCCTTCTTGCCCTTTGGAGTTGTCGAAAATCCTCTCTTCTTGCTCACCTCTCTTTGATGGCTTGGTCCTTTAAATAGGAGATGGCTAGGTCAAAATCCTTCTTGAGGAGGAACTTGGAATTAAATTATCTTTAAAGAATATAATTCTTTATTATATTTAAATTCCTTCTAGAACTTCTTCTATCTTCTTGGGATTTAATTTCTCTTTAACCTCTTCACGGAAATCAAACTCCTTTGGAATTTAACTTTGCTCCACGTCATCTTGGGCTTATCTAGTCATCAATTTCGACTGCCATATCATCTTATTCCTTGTCGAAAATTGCCTTGGCAACTAGCTCGGCATCTCCTTCAAGCATTGCCCTGGCAACTAGCTCGACATCTCCTTCATGCATTGCCCTGGCAACTGGTTCCAGCCTTGCCTTGGCAAGTGATTCTGCACACACACAAAAAACACACCAAAGCAGCATCTTTTTCCACAAAAATTACCAAGTTATATAATCAAGCTCAACTGTGGAAAGAAACATGAATTAATGCATGAATGACTAATTATACAACTAATATGAGCCTAACTCTAACAATAATATGAGTAAAAAGGGTAATAAAATAGTACTTTTGAACACTTATCACTCCTAAAATGCTCTCAAACAAGAATCGTTAAACACAAAAGTAGCATTATGTTCTAACAACAAGCATAAAGGTTTATCAATTTTTGTATTTTTTTTTAACAAAACGCTGATAGAAATCGACATGTCCTAAAAAACTAATTATACCTTTGAAACTTGTTGGAGGCAGTAGCTGCTTAATTACCTCAACTTTTGCTTGATCAACTTCTAACCCTCTCTTAGTTACCTTGTGCCCGAGAACAATGCCCTCCCTTTCACCATGAACTGGTATTTCTCCCAGTTCAACACTAGGTTTGTCTCTATACATCTCTTCAAGACTTACTCCTAACTCAGAAGACATTCCTCAAATGTTTTTCCAAACACTGAGAAATCATCCATGAATACTTCCATGTTGTGCTCGATCATATCGGAAAAAATAGACATCATGCAACATTGAAACATTGTCGGTGCATTACATAGGCCGAATGGCATCCTTCTAAACGCAAACGTCCCATACGGGCACGTGAACATAGTATTCTCTTGATTATCAGGGGCGATGGCAATCTGATTATAACCTGAATAACCATCCAAAAAATAATAGAAAGCTTTACCTGCAATCCTGTCTAGCATCTGATCAATGAATGGCAATGGTAAGTGGTCCTTCCTAGTGGCATTGTTCAGCCTCCTATAGTCCATGCACACTCTGCACCCTATGATAGTTCTGGAGGGGATCAACTCAGCTTCACTATTTTGTACCACGGTCATGCCACCCTTCTTTGGCAGGCATTGCACCGAGCTAACCCAAGAGCTATCAGAAATTGGGTATATAATTCCGGCATCAAGCCATTTTATGATCTCTTTTTTCACTACCTCTTTCATGCTTGGGTTTAGCCTTCTTTGTCCTTTAGTGATCTTGCCATGGTACTCTTCCAAGATAATCTTGTGCACGCAAATGGTTGGGCTAATACCTCTGATGCCTGCCAAGGTCCATCCTAATGCTCGCTTATGGTCACGTAATATTGCCAACAATCTTTCCTCCTGATCATTAGTGAGACCAGTGGCAATGATCACTGGCAGAGTTGAGTGTTCACCTAAATAAGCATACTTCAAATGATCTGGCAGTGGTTTTAGTTCCAACGCTAGTGGCTCCTCAATTGATTGTTTAGGTGCCTTGATTTCTCTGCCGGCCAACTGTAGTGGCTCAAAATAACTTGCCTCCTCAGCCTCCAAGACTGGTTCTTCTGTTTCCTCAAACAGATCATCTATGCCATCTAAATTGTTAGCATCAAATTCTGCATCCTGGCATAACTGTGCCGTGTCCAAAGTGTAAATGGACTCCATCATCTCCTCTGCTTGGCACTTATCAGGTTTATCTGCACATTTCAAATCTTGAAGCACATTAAACGTAACTTGTTGGCCATTCATGCTCATTGTTAGCTCCCTTTATGAACATCAATCAAAGCCCTACCCGTGGAAAGAAAAGGTCTTCCCAAAATAATCTGGACATTAATATCAGCCTCATAATCCAAAATGATAAAATCAACTGGGAAAATAAATTTGTCTACCTTTACCAACACATCCTCAATCTTACCCTTGGGATGTGCATAAGATCGGTCTGGCAGCTGAAGTGCCACGGTGGTAGGTCTTGCTTCTATGCCAAGCTTCTGGAAAACTGACATTGGCATCAACTTGATGCTGGCTCCTAGGTCCCATAGTGCCTTTCCCATGAATTTGTTGCCAATGGTGCAGGGAATAGTGAAACTTCCTGGATCTTTCAACTTTGGTGGCAAACAGTTTAGGACTGTATCCTTTGGTCAGAGCAACAGTTTCAAAGTCTCCCAACTTTCTCTTTTTGGACATAATGTCCTTCATAAATTTGACATAGTTGGGCATTTGTTCAAGGGCTTCTACCAATGGAATGTTGATTTGCAATTTTTAAGAACCTCCAAGAAATGCTTGAACTACTGGTCTTTCTTATGCTTTTGAAGTCTTGCTGGAAATGGTGGTGGTAGATAAACATATGCCGGCGTTGCCGGCTTTGCCAACGCAGTGCTGGCATCGGTATACTATCTGACATTAGTTTTGGCATCGGTTCTGGCATCATCTATTTTTGCTTCCTCTTTCTCTGCTTCCCTGGGATTATCTGCTGGGCATAGGCTTCTCAGCTTGGCAATTAACTGGCTGCTTGGCAGCCTTCTCTTCCTCACACTAGTTACCGCTATGAAGAGTTATGGCTTTACATTGCTCATTTTCTTTGTACCGAGCATCTTCTGTGTCACTTGACAATGTTCCTTGGTGTCGATTGCTGAGTGTGCTAGCAATCTGCCTAAGCTAGACTTCTAAATTTCTCATTGACGCATCAAAACTTTGGACTGTGGCATCATTCCTCTCCATGCACTTTATGAGAGTGCCTCCGTGGTTGAGTCTTTGCCCTTGCTGAAAATTGTTTTGGGCTTTCTGTGGCATGTCATTCTGATAGAATGCTGGCATGGCATTGCTATTCTGCCTCTGGTATTCTGGCGCTAGGCATTGTAATGGTTACCTCCCTGATTTCCCCAAGCTAAAATAGGGTGTTGTCTCCAACCTCCATTATAAGTATTAGAGTTAGGATTATAGTAACGATTAACATTGCCAACAAAATTTACCGATTCAGGGTTGATAGGGCATTCATCCACATATTGTACAGAATGGGTCTAATACTTTGACTTTCTGGGACTCGTTGTTCATTTGCAACTTTCTTACCATGCTAGTAAGGTTGGAAATCTCGGTATGAATGGATGTTAATTCATCAACCTGAAATTTACCATTGGTTTTAGTTCCGGTCCCAAGTCTTGCAACAGGATATTCAAAATCATTGATTGCAATCCCCTCTAGAATGTCAACAGCCTCAGTATATGTTTTGTCAAGAAATGAGCCAGCTGCTGAAGCATCAACAACAGTCCTCGTTTGTGCATTTAATCCATTGTAAAAGGTTTAGGTCTGGGTCCAATTCGGTAATCCATGCATAGAACACCTCCTCAACAAATCTTTAAATCTTTCCTAGGCATCATATAAAGTCTCATCCTCAGCCTGCCTGAATGTAATGATCTCACCCCACAGCTTGGCAGTGAGTGTTGGCGGTTGGAACCTTGTTAAAAACTTCTGGAATAGGTCTTCCCATGAAGTAATTGAGCCAGGTGGCAGGGAATTAAGCCAAGCCTTTGCTCTGTCTCTCAAATAGAAAGTAAATAACTTCAGTTTCAGGGTATCTTCAGGTACTCTATTTTGTTGGAATAGCTGGCAAATCTCCATGAACTGCTTTAGATGTTGCCTCGAATCTCCAGTAAGTGTTCCATCAAACTGACCTACATTCAAAAGAGTTTGAATCATTACCGGCTTAAGTTCAAAATTGACAGCATTTACCTCTGTACCAACAAGTCCTGGCATCAAATTGTTAATGGCCGGCGTCGAATGTTCTCTAATAGGTCTCTCATTAACAACTGGGACAGCAGGTGGTGGTGGTACCTCATTGTTAAGTAGATTTCCTCCATTGTTCATCACATCATTCCCTCCATTACCTTGGTTTTTCATCTCTCGAAATCTTTTTTTAACCACTGCAAGGTTTTCTCAATTTTCGGATCGTATGGCAACTCGTCCACCACAGGATGGCTTCTGGTCATACACCGACAAAAACAAAAGGTAAAATAAAATAAAATAAAAATAAAAATAAAAAGAATACAAGTAAAAATTTAAAAACAATCAATTTCGTTGCAATCCCCGGCAACGGCGCCAAAAACTTGTAGACTCTCTAAGTGAATGCTGGCAAAAGAAAAGATATGTGTTGGAAAAATAGTAAATAGTGCCAAAATGAGTCTTTTGTGTGCAAGTATACACGGTCTGCAAGTAATACAATAGTAAGCTGAGTATCAATCCCACAGAGATTGACTTGGAATTCAATTGCCTTTATTGTTACTTGCCTTAAGAAAAAGGTTGATTTTATTTGAAGTGGATTTTGGAAAACAATTAAAAGTAAAGGAATGAAAGTAAAGACGTTGGCAAGGAAGGTGCTTTAATGAATGATGAGCCTTGGTAGGGAATGCCTGGTTTTCACGCTATTCATGCCATGGCAGCATTTAACAATAACATGTATTGGCATTGTTTGCCGAGCGTATTCAAAATTAGCAAAGCTTCTATCAATGGCCATTGCCCTAAATTGATGATGTAAAAACCCATATATCTCTATAGTGTTTGTTTTTAAATAAACCAATTTGATTAAGATCCAATCTATACTCCTAAGGGGTAGATTTCACTCCCGAAGTGAGCTCATCTACTTGAAAAACTTCTCTCGAAGCTTCTCTCCTTAGTATTCGACAACTTATTCGTTGCCACCCTAAGTCTTTAAGATATTAAGGAGCAATAGGCCAACAGTGCCAGCTCTCGCTTGGTAGAGTATTTAGGAAACATTAAAGTATGTTGAATAGTTAAAACCATGCCAACACAGATTTATTATTAAAAACTAAAACATGAAAATAACATTTAACCCAAACATCCCCCACCAACTATTAAATTAGTTCATGGTGAGGGATTTAACCAACAATCCACAAACGTTTTTGAAATACATCATCCTAAAAAAAGATAAAATAACTTGAAAGAGAAAATGGGCTAGAAGGGGTCTCTCGATGCAGCCCTTCCAAATCCAGTGTTCTTGGCCAAGTTGGTCAGACCACCCTTCCATGGTGCAGCCGGTTGTCAATCGTCACACACCAACTCCTTACGATCCAATCTTCCTCTCCCCCCAAAGTCTAGCGTGGTTGGTGTTTAAATAGGCGTGCGAGGAAGGGATAGGACTAGCTCTTCAAATTTTGAATTTTAACTACCCAAGGGATAAGGGATTATCTTCTTATCCAAATTTGAATGAGAGCTGATCAGGCTAAGGCTGAATTCATCCTACCGACGCTGCCCTGGCATCTAAGCTTGGCATGAATCTGCCAACAAGTCTTGGCACCATCTTATCCACTATTTTTCGAAGATTGTTTTAATTTCTATTTTTCAGAGCCTGATCATTTCCTATTTTTTTCGAGGTCCAACATCTTCTTGGCGTGGCATCAAGTTCACTTCTTTTCCATCCAGTGCTTGGCATTATCTGGTCCATTTGTGCCAACAACACTCGACATTCTCTCTGGCATTCCTTCCTGAGTTGCTTTCTTGGGCCAAATCCTATGCCAACCCTGAAAAATTGCCAACAACACAACCCTTCACACTGGCATAGACAAAACTCTAAACTCCTTATGCAAATGCATGATTCTAACACCCTAATGCAACTAAATGTACCTAAAAACAAGTAAAAGCATCATAAGATTAGCATTAAAAATAGTACTTTTGGAGTGGTAACAACGCACCACCATCCATCTTTCATGTCGCATGATTTGTCAAACAGCCTATCATATCAAAGGCCCCCTTACCTCACGTCACTGAGCCATTATCTCTCTGCCTACACAACATTGGATTTAATTCTCCAAAAGCACCTCGACCTGATCCTTTAAAGCCTAGTCTACGTTTAGTCCCTAAATTATACGACCAAATATCGAGACTCTTTTATTTTATTATGTTCATCCATAGGAGGATCAAACCTAACATTGTTATTATTAGGCTTAATCATCAAATATGTGTCCAAATTATGTTCTTTTTTGAATTAGGTGTCTAAACTATTTTTTGGTCAAATAGGTGCCTAACATTTTATTTTGCAACTCATTTAAGGTTTTTCGTTAATTTTCACTATTAAAGGACATGTGTCATCTCTTGAAAATTCCAAAATTATATTAAAAATTGATAAAATTACTTAATTTTTAGAAAATTTCTAAGTTTCCAAGATTTCACAAAACAATCCCAAATTCTAAAATTTCCTAACTCCCCTATTGTCACTAAATTTTCTTCCGCTTTTTTATTTATTTATTTATTTATTTTCATATTAGGGTACTATTAATTATGTATAAACCCTAAAAAAAGTCCAAATAATAAATAGGGTCCTTTTTTATAAAAACCCATATACATTGATTGGCTCAATTTGACCCAAGAATAAATATTTTTTCCCATGTGCAGGCTTTAATCTCAACCGTTAAATCTAGGGCTAAGATCTAATGGACCAAATTGATCCAGAAAAAGAGGGCAGCCCTTCCCACTTGCGCCACCACGCGCCTGGCGCGTGTAGCTCACGCGCGACACCCTCCCCCTTCGCTGAAGTTCGACCAGCCCGCCTCTAGGCCACGCTCGCGCGGTAGCCGCGACGCTCGATGCATCCAAGGCTGACAAGAAGCCCCAGTGACCACCCAGCCCTTGTCGCACAACGTCGTTGCCGCTTTCACGCCCCCGAGCTTCAGGAGACACTGTTGCATGGTTCTCTCGGATGCCCACAATGTCAATGGCCGCGACACCGCACCACCGCTGCAGTAATGGCTACTGCCTCGCCATCGCCGGACCTCCTACAGTCAAGCCGCACCACCGCCATTTTCCCTTCCAGCCAAAACTTGCGACCATAAACAAGAGAAAAGGGTTAGGGTTTAGTTTGAATATAGAAAGAAAAGAAGGGAAATTCAACCCCAAATTTGCTCAGATTCGAACCAAAATCATACACAAAATGAAGGTTAACTCAAATTAGCTCCAAATTTGCATCAAAAAATTAGAAGATAATTTTACCCGATTTTTAGGGATTTTAGATTGAATTTCCTTGTAATTTTGGTATGAAAATACCTATAAATACCCATACTCCATACCATTGTAGGACACCAAGAATTAAACTGAAAATACACCAAAAATTCGTAGCATATTATACTCGATTTTCCATTGGAATAGAAGCAATCAAGCAAGCTTTTTTTGGTATTGTGTTCTACATTTTCTACTTTATTTTTTTATCATTTCAAATCTAACACATGAAGTTGGGATAACATTTACCTTGATCTTGTTTCAGAGTGCCTTTGTTATGACCCAAATTCGAATCTGTGATTTATTTTACTAGAAAGGATTTTAGTAGTTTTTTTGATTTTTTTAAAAAAATTTGGCGTCGTTAGACGACGGCCGGCACTGTGGTTCATTCCCGGTGTTCATCATCCTTAAAGAACACCAAGAACATTTGAGAGAATTTAAGATATGGGTGTTTGATCTAAAAATTTTGAAAAGAAAAAATAAAGAGGTGTTTGTTAAGTTGGGTTTTATACCCATGTGTTTTAAAATAAGTTGGGCTTATTACTCTCATTAAATCCCTCAATCCTATTTATTTTTGCCCCGCGAGTCATCATAATTTCAATTACTTGAAACAGTCACTACTCGAAAATTCCCTTTTGTTTTTTTACAATTTGGTTATTTTTTTTACCTTTTAACTCTTTTAAAAAAAGCCCGTTTGAAATTATTTTTTTTAATAATAATAATTTTAACTTACATTTCTTTGTAAAAATTGGTTCGAATACTAAGTGTAATACTCGTATTTTGTCTGGGGTTCGAATATATAAATAAATAAGGCAAAAATATACAATATAAATAATAAATAAATAAATGTTCAAATGTCCTTTTACAAGTCAAAAGCCCATCTACATTTACAATGGCCCAAACTACAAATAATTCCAACCCATTTTCGGGTTTATAAAACTAAACAAAAACAAAACCAAATTTTCCCGCTCAAATCAGTATCCAAAAGGACACGTGGCAGCCTTAGATTGGCCGAAACCCAAAGTACGCGGATTGTGCTTCTTTTTCCCACCCAGCTGGCTTCGCTTACATCATCCTCCACTACCCTATATAAAGGCAGAGAAAGAAAGTATCACAAAAATTAATAATAATCATTAAAAATATAATAATAATAATAATAAACTAACAAATAAAGTAATAAATAAGGAGGAGAGAGGGTGCTCACCTCGGGGAACCCAAGCCGCCCGGAGCATGAACGGTCACCGAAAAGTTCATCGGTCGTCGGGAAGCTCGTCGGTCATCGGGAAGCTTATCAGTAAAAATCACCATGGCCATCGTCGGAAAGGTACATTTCATTCCTGATTTAATTCCCTATAAAAATAAAAACAAAAAATATTAGTTTACACATATAAAATGGAAATAAAAATGAAATCGGAAGTTAAAATGGCAGTCGAAATTCAATTTTCATGGCGGAGTTGAAGAGGGTGGGGAATGGGTAATTAGGTTTTATGGGTGAAGTTGGGAATCTTATCGGATTAGGGTTTAAGTATAGGTTTTAGGTTCGAAAATGGGGGAAATGGGTTTTTAGGGTTCTGGCCGGCGGCTGGAGGTAGACGGTGGCCGGAAGAGTAGGGTGGTGGTTGAAAAACATCTGAGGGTCATCGGGAGTTGGTCAAAGAAGATTTAGAGGTGGAGTACGCAACAGGTTTAAGCCGAAAAAGATGAACTCATTTGTGTTCTTGATGAACTCATTGAATATTCATCCAAGATTGGTGAATTTCAATCCATTTAGGGTGAGATTTCTAGAATTTTTATGTTTGTGTACAGAGCGTTTAGAGAGAGGGTGAGGGAGGAGAGAGAGGGGTTCGGATGAAAATGAAATAAAGAAGCATATTTTTTTGCCAAAAAATAACTTTATAAAGCCCTCACGAAACGGTGCCGTTTTGGCACAGGGTTTGGGTGACCCGCGAGGTGGATTCGGGTTGGGTTAGGAAGAATTCGCGCCCTGCTATGTGTTTCTTAGGATTTCGGCATCCTGGTTTTGCAAATCCTTCAATTTAGTCCTCTTTTTCCCTTAATTGGACCCCCTAGTTCTGATTTCTTTCAATTTAGTCTCCTATCTCCCATAATTGTACCCCTTAGGTTTCAATTCTTTCAATTGGGTCACTTTGAGTCTTTGTAATTTGGGCTTAGGCTTTTGTAATTGTTTCAATTCAGTCCTGTAATAATAAATTGGGCCTTATGTTCTAATTTGTTTTCAATTTGGTCATCATTTAATTGTTTATTTAATTAAATTCCATTAATTTAATTATGTGATGCATGTTTTAAATTGAACATATAAAATTATATGTTAGACAATTAAATACACTTAGACCTAATAATTGTTTAGAGCTTTTTAGTTTAGGTTCTCTAATTAGGGTTCAATAATTAAATATCGGAGATAATTGTAGTAATTAGATGTATATTAAATATAATTTTAGAATCCAATTTGGATGGTATTCCATTGTTTAAAATAGGGTTTTATCACAATATGGATTTCAAGAAATTATATTTAATATATGCATTTCACTTAAAATTGAATATTAATTTAGTCTTTAATTAAAATTAAACAATTAATGAGAATTCATTGTAGTTAATTAAATGTATATTAAATTGAGCCTTTGGGGCCCAAATTTGGATGGTGTTCCATTGTTCATATTGGGGTGTTATCTCAACATTGGTTTTAAAGGTGTATATTTAATATACATTTTCACTTATAATATTAATTTAATTAATTGTTAGAGCCTTAATTAGGGCTAGAACTTTAATTAACTAGAAGGATTAATTAATTAGGAATATGATTAATTTAAGGGCTTTAAATATATGAAAGGTGTTCAAGCAATTGACATTTTCTCATAAAAGCCATTAAATTAATTAATATTCATAGTTTTAAATAATTAATTAATTACAGCCTTTTTAGGATTAATACTTAAAATAAACAAGACAATAAAAAGACATTCATTAAAAAACCCTTTTATGTTGGAAATTCATTTTAAAATATGAATAGGGGTGCCACATAACGGGGTGCTTTTAATCTCATATTCGAACAAAATGAATTTCCTTATAAAAGGAACTCCACATTCGGAATTTAAATTCAATTACTAATTATGGGATAAATTAAATTCAAATAATTATTCAAAATACCAAAATGCCGCATAAAATTAAAGGTACCGATAACGGGCGTTCGTAGGGGTGCTAATCCTTCCCTACATGTAACCGACTCCAAACCCAATTTTTAAGACAAAATCTCTACTTTGTTTTTTCGGTGTCTGGTCTACCTCGAAGTGATTGGTGGGGACTCCAAAATGTTTTTAAGGATAAATAAAAGAAAATCCAATTTAATATGAAAAACCCTAAATTTTCAAGATTAAATTAAAAATGGCCAAAAAACCCTAATTTTCAAAAAGATCGATCGTCAGGATATTTTTACACACCCGACTGCAAAAATGGTCGCGACACTAAGTGTTAACTTTGATTCGGGAAGGGTATGCTTTTTAAAATAATTGCGTCTTACTTTTTTTATGCATTTGATTCATTTCCTATTTATTTTGTTTATCATTTTTTTATGTTGTATTCTAATTTTTTAGGGTTTAGAAAAAGCCTCTAGGATTAAGTTCTTAAAAACCTTAGTTAGAGCCTTTAAATTTTTAATAAAAAACTTTCTTCACATCAAAAATTCATAAGACACATTTAATTAAATTTGAACCCCAATAGATAAAATTTACGTAGACATTCTTTAGGTTCATAATCACTAACTTAGAATAAATAAAAACTTTAACACACCAATTATTTATTTGTTTGCTTGTTAAAAAGTGAAATATAATTAATGCGGTGTCCTACAAAAAGGAGGTAATGGGTTAGCGCCATAAGTGTTGGTGGTGATTAAAGTTTATTCTCCGGATGGTGGGACCGTTAAAATGGAATCATATTCATAAATGGACAATAAGTTAAATTTTATGTGAACTTGCAAATTATGACATTAAAACTTTTTTGTAATAGGCTAGGTACCAATTTTTGGGTATTGTGGGGGTGCTAACTCTTCCATACGCATAACCGACTCCCGAACCGTTTTTTAGTTTTCGCGGAACAAAATTGTTGTTTTAATAAAATAAAATTGATTTTATTAAAATGACATGTTTTTAGGTGATCCAATCACACCTTTAAAAAAGATTGATGGTGACTCTGTTGTTTTAGTTTTATTTTAAAAACTGTCGAGACCCTTTTAAAAAAGGTTGCGATAGCTTGGTGACTCTGCTGGGGACTTTTTGTTTTTTACAAAAAGAGAGTCAGGCTACAAGCTGATTACACTTTGTTTTAATGTCGGAATTTGCTAAGTTCGTATAAAATTTAATTTAATTGTCCATTGATGAATATGATCTCATTTTACGCATTTAAAAACTGGTTATAAGCTCTACATCCGAGCTTTGTCCCGTTCGTTTAAGTGGGGGGGAAATGCTATTGCTCTTGTGGGAATACTGATTCTTCGTATGGGCCTAGCAAGTACCTTCGGGGCTCATATGGCCTATGTCTTCGTAAGGATGCTGATCCTTCGTATTGGTATAAGAAAATGGGTCTGCCTGAGTTGAACATGATTCGTTCGAAGCCTATAATGGGTGAGAATTAGGAGCTTTGCTACCCTTAGTAGGGAATAGTGAGGACAATTCAGGAACATTTTAGAACCCAACCTGTGTGAGAGTCTAGAAGCCTACCCCATTAGGGCCATGTGGAAAACCTTAGGCTTTGAATTTGGTCAAAATTATTTCGTAGGAATAGTCCATAGAGACATGTCCAGAAGTGTTGGAATGCGTTGCCAGTTACTATTTGTACAATGAAATTATTTTGGACCTTTTTATGTTTTCTCGAAGAATGATTCATTTCCTTTTCTTGTCTTGTTTTTGTTTTGCATGTTTACATCCTCATTCCGTATCCAGAAGGGGATAGTTACTCTTGTCATGGTTGGAAGGTATCTAAAAAAGAAAGAAGACAATGCAGATGTACGTCATTGGTTTGAGGTCAACCAGCAAGCACACAGGGATAGTTTGACGGTCAATCATGAGACAGAGACATCAGAGTATGCCCAGATAAGTGTCAAACAGAATAGTGTACATGAGTTGCGAGAGATATGGGGCCGTTTTGACCATGCAACAAAGCAATTGTTCCTTGAAACCTACAGTGACATAGCATATTTGCTACATGTGGAGGTGGATGAACCATTCCTCAAAGCATTGATTCAATTCTAGAATCTTGGGTATTGTTGTTTTGCTTTTAATGGTAAAGATATGATGCCTACATTCGAAGAGTATTTAGCACTTTTCAGCTTACTCAAGGTGAAGAATGATCGAGTTTATGCTAAACCTCTTAAGAACAAGAATGTCCACTCGAAGCTCAAATCTTTTGATGGCATGGGAGATGGATGGGTAAAATGACTGATATAGAAAAGAAGGGGCAGCTTTTCAAATCTTTTCATTCCCTTGGTGGAGCCATTTTTAGAAGTGTCCAACCCTAGCATTGTATAACATACACTCCCCAAACTTTTCTCCACTCCGAGAATTTTTGGCAAAGAAGTGGCCGGTAGCTAAGAGGAACAAGTGGGTTGATATCTTCTGGGATCGCCATGATCAGGACATCGTATGGAGAGTTCTATGGATAGGTCACACCAAGGTTTTGTACAGGTGTGTGGATTATGATTATCTGATGTTGTTAGGCCTATGGGGTGGAATTGGTTGTGCCCTCTTACTAGTGTCGTGACAGTACGGCTCTCGTCAGTTTATCCCTTTCACTACGGGTCTTAACTTATTAGAATTCGAGTTCCAAGGAGAGCTTAGAGAAAATATCCAAACTATTAACGATTCATGGAGGCATTGCTACCTCATGGAAGTAGAGCACGATAGTAAGTGCATGGTCACCCTTGACTATGATGTATGGAGGCATGTGAGGGTAAATGATAAAATTTTACCACCTACCGGATAAACTGAGGCTGTAGAAGAGCATTTAATGGTGGTTCCATCTAAAGCTAAAATTTTGAGGGCTGAGTTGAAGAGGTCAAGGCTGAGATTGAAGACCTACAAAGCCATCGCATGAAGGACTTATTCGAGGCAAGTCTAGATGTGGACAAGTATAAGGGAGAGACAGATCAGGTAGTAAAGATGTATAAGGACCTAGAAGCAAAATTTGAGATTTAGAGAGTGGATTTTGTCAAATTTCAGGCTACGGTCTAAAATGCTGATTTGAGGAAGACTCTAGAGTAGTGGAGGCAAAAAATTGAGGAAGTTGTGAGAAAAGAAAGAGAGCATGGCAAGAGAGTAGTTGAAAAATATAAATGATTTCTGATGGATGAGAAGAAGAGGGGGAAACAAGTAGTCAAGAAAGAAAATATCAAGCGGGCCCTCAAAAAAGAAAAAAATAGCTGCATAGAAGAGGAAAGCCCATGACAAAAAGGTTCATTTGTTTGAGTTGCAAATGGAATGTGATGATACAAATAAGAAGCTGAAATAGAGGCAAGCCTCCGTTGTTGAGTTGCAAGCCAAGGTAGCAGACTTGAATCATTCGCTGCCCAAGTTCCAGAATCATCATACTTATATCAAACTCCTGGCTAGTCTGAGTGAGAATGATACGTTGAAGAATCAAGTAGAAGGTATAGAAGGCATCATTTAGGAGTACAGAATGAAGATTATGATTCTTGAAGATATCAATGAGGGGGCAATGACTATTGGTTTACTCGGCCTAGGGACAATGCCAGAAGGTTCCAAGAATGATATGAATTTGACAAGAGCATCATGACCCAGATACAAGACGTAGCTAAGCATGTAAGGATGTTAGCTACTGAAGCTACGGCCCTTCGCCAGTACATCAGGCCAGTGGGAGAAGTGGGACCAAGACTTCTGTGGTTGATTGAAAAAATCAAGGAGTTGGGTGCTCGGGCTGAGATGTACTCGTAAAAAAGTCAAAATCTTTTGTAATAAGGACCTTTGGCATCCAATAAGAATTATTTCTAGAGTAATTACTTGCAGAATCAATGCCCTTCCCCTGTATTAATGCATTTTTGCTTTATTGTTTGTTTCTTTGCAGTAGCTTAGTTTCTGACATTGCATACATTCACTCATTTCAAGAGATTAATTAAAGTAAATCACATGGTAGAACTTTCAAAATAGCCAAAGTTTCACACAAATATGGTACTCGCTCTCAAACTAAAGCAATGGCCATGTAAGATAGATTAACAACCATAGAAATCAACCACAAAGCACCCAAGATAGGTTGTACAAGATAGAAAAAGATCTGAAGGAAGAGATTACGCAGGCTCAGAAGAATACGGCCACCTAGATTGCAGCCATGCTAGGGTTTAAAGATCCTGATAGAGGGAAGACATTTGAAGCTATTGATGCTTTGCCACAATTTTTGGGGATCACCTATGCCCATTTAGGGACACAAGGGGGAGCGGCCCCACCTAAGCCTAGATTCCAGCTTTATTTGGGAGGATCTTCTACTAATGCCCCAAATGAGTGGGTTCAATAACGAGGAAACCCAAGATTATGAGGTGCCTAACCTCGATGAAGCCGCGATAGAGCCAAAAGCAGACAAGAAATAGGAGGACCGATGTGACAAGCTAGAGGAAATCATCAAATCCTTCCAAAAAGTGAACATTCATAGCGGCCTAGATGCCAGAGATTTAAGTCTGGTGACTGATTTGGTGATGCCTTCAAAGTTTAAAACCCCTGACTTCGAGAAGTTCAATAGAACTACTTGCCCGTCGGCACATCTGATAGAGTTGCCATTCCATGGTTTTGACGTTATATTGGGTATGGATTGGTTAAGTGAGCATAGGGCGATGGTGGATTGTGAGTCCAAAATGATTTCTCTGAAGTTGGTCGATGATTGTGAAGTCATAATGGTGGGTGAGAATGTAAAATTATTGTTCAATGTTGTTTTCGCTACCCAAGTGAAGAAGATGATGTTTGATGGTTGCCAAGCTTATTTGGCTACTATTATCAATCCGGAAGCCAATGGTGTTCTGGTGTAGGATATTCGAGCTGTTTGTGATTATCCGTAAGTTTTTCCTAAAGAGTTGCATGATTTGCCTCCAGATACGGAGGTGGAGTTTTGCATTGAAACTTATGAAGGTACAACTCCGGTGTCCATTGTTCCTTATCGGAAGGCACCGAAGGCGTTAAAAGAGTTGAAATCACAGCTTTAGGAGTTGTTGGATCATGGGTTCATTCGACCGAGTGTTTCTCCTTGTGGTGCTTCGGTTCTCTTTGTGAAAAAGAATGATAGATCGATGCATATGTGCATTGATTATCGACAGTTTAATAAGTTGACAGTGAAGAACAAATATCCGTTGCCATAGATTAATGACTTGTTCGATCAGTTTTGTAGGGCAGCAGTGTTTTTGAAGATAGATTTAAGGTCGGGGTATTATCAGCTGAAGTTAAGGATGTGGATGTTCATAAAATGGCGCTTCATACGAGGTACAGGCATTACGAGTTTTTAGTGATACCATTTGGTTTGACAAACGCCCCAACGGCCTTCACGGATATAATGAATAGAGTGTTTCATGAGTACCTTGATCGGTTCATGGTGGTTTTTATCGATGATATACTCGTGTACTCTCGTACCGATAAGGAGCATGATCAGCATTTGTGGATTGTGTTGCAAGTTTTGAGGGATAATCAGTTGTATGACAAGTTGAGCAATTACGTGTTTTGGCTCAAGGAGGTGATGTTTCTCGGACATGTTGTATCTGCAGAAGGAATTCGTGTTGATCCATAGAAAATTGAGGCTATTCTCAATTAGAAACAACCTAAGACCGTGTCGGAAGTGCGTAGTTTTCTTGGGTTGGCAGAATATTATCGCCATTTTGTAGAAGTGTTTTCTAGTATTGTTGCTTTGTTGACAAAATTGCTGCAAAAGAATGTTCATTTCATTTGGACGGAGAAGCAACAACAGTGTTTTGAGAAGTTGAAGGAGGTTTTGACACATGCTCATATGTTGATTCAACCGGAATCTGGGAAGGAGTTTGTAGTTTATAGTGATGCATCGCATGTGGGTTTAGGTTGTGTACTGATGCAGGATGGTAAGGTTGTGGCCTATGCGTCGAGGCAATTGAAGGTTCATGAGCGCGATTATCCAACTCATGATTTGGAGCTTGCGTCGGTGGTGTTTGCCTTGAAGATTTGGCAACACTATCTATATGGAGAGAAGTGTGTGGTCTTTACGGATCATAAGTGTTTGAAGTATTTAATTTCTCAAAAGGATTTGAACCTTAGGCAACGTAGGTGGTTGGAGTTGCTTAAGGATTACGACTTGACAATTGAGTATCATCTTGGAAAAGCCAATGTTGTCGCGGATGCGTTGATTCGTAGGGTGGCGGTTGAGCTTAGGGAAATGTTTGCAAGGTTGAGCGTGACACGGGAAGGTGGGTTGTTGGCTGAATTGCAAGTTAAGCCTATACTGTAAAAGTTGATTAAGGCTAAGCATCCATATGATGATTCTTTGGTTCCTCATGTTAAGGACATAGAAGAGGGTAATCAGACGGATTTTCATTTTGACGATGATGGAGTTTTGTACTTCAAGGGTCGAATAGTGGTGCCAAAAGTCCCAAAGCTCAGGCATACTATTTTGGCAGAAGCACATTCTAGTCCTTTTGCTATGCATCCTGGTATACCAAGATGTACCGTGATTTGAAGGAACGATACTATTAGGTTGGTTTGAAGAAGGATGTGGCGGAGTTTGTGTCCAAGTGTATGGTGTGTCAGCGGGTTAAAGCTGAACATCAGTTTCCGTCCGGATTGTTTCAACTGCTGAGAATTTCAGAGTGGAAATGGGAAAAATCATAATGGATTTTGTTTTAGGGTTGCCATTGACACATGCTAAAAAGGATTCCTTTTGGGTGATTGTCAATCGGTTTACGAAGTGTGCACATTTTCTGCCAGTGCATACGCCGTACACCTAGGACAAGCTAGCGGATTTGTTTATCTTCGAGATTTTGTGTTTACACGGGGTACCAAAGTCAAACATTTTGAATAGAGATTCGAGGTTCACATCAAGGTTTTGGAAATGTTTATATAAGGCTTTGGGTTCGAGGTTGAGTTTCAGTACCACGTATCATCCTCAGACGAGTGGGCAGTCTGAGTGTGTTATCCAGGTTTTGAAGGATATGCTAAGATGTTGTGTTTTTGAGTTTCAAGAAACCTTGGAGAGGCATTTGCCGTTTGTGGAATTTTCTTATAATAACAGCTATCAAGCGAGTATACAGATGGCACCATTTGAGGCATTGTATGCCTGGAGGTGTCATACGCCCATGTGTTGGGCCGAGGTAGGGGAAAATCATATTTCCTTGCCTCATGTTTTGAAAGACACGGATAAGAAAGTTAAGCTTGTGTCTGAACGCTTGAAAGCGGCTACGGATCGGCAAAAATCTTACGCGATTGAGGTTGTGGAGTGAGTTGGTCATGTGGCTTATCGGTTGAGGTTGCCTCCCGAGCTTGAGAAAATGCATGATGTGTTCCATGTATCCATGTTACGGAGGTATCAGTCGGATCCTTCGCATGTTATGCCAATGGAGCAAATTGAGTTGAGACCAAATTTATCCTTTGATGAGGAGCTGGTGGAAATCCTTGATTCCAGCAGCAAGGTTCTACGGGGTAAGACGATATAACTGGTTAAAGTCTTGTGGCTTGGTAAAGCAAGGTGGATATATTGGAGCAATTTTCGCATCTTTTTTCCTCCAGGTAAATTTTGAGGGTGAAATTTCTTAAGAGGGGAGAGTTGTAACGCCCTAGTTTTGGGCATAGTGGTTTTGGGGCTGGTTAGACGGTCCAGTGGACCGGGTTAGAGATTTTAGTCAAATTCAGGAGCAGATATTTTTTTGAAAGATAAAATTTTAGAAAAATGTTCAAAAATCATATTTTATTATATTAAATATATTGGTGAAAGCAATTTTGGAAAACGATCCTTGGATAGATGACATTTTGGCTAGTGACCAAAATGCAATTTTTTAAAACTGTTTTAAAAAGGTGACTTTTTTGTAAAGAGTCAAAACGTAGAATCATTAAGGAGCTATTTTACAATTTGGTCTAATCAGAGTATTCCCTTAATTAGGATTATTTTAAAATGGTTTTAATTAAAAGAATTTAAAAGTATTTAGTTAAAAAGGTAGTTATTTCTAAAACACATTTTTTACGTAACTTTTCTTTTCTCACATTTTCTCTCAAAACACTCTCAGCCAAACACTCTTTTTCCATCAGATATTTAAGGTAATGATCTTAATTTCTTTACTCATTGATTTGCTAAATGATTTCTTAAATTGTTTTCCACAAATCTTATTAAATTTCTTTGCTTTTCAAGAGGAAAAACAATCCAATTAAGGGGAAACTCATTCATTGGAGGTAAGTTTCATTCTTCTCCTCTAATGAAAGGTTCTTTAATGAAATTCCCAAGATCTTGGCTCTTTATATATGATTTTCAATAGGTTTTGAGTAATTAATTATGGATTTTAGCTTTATTGAGGTTTTATTGAAGAATATTGTGATCTTCGATTTGGATCTATTTTTCCAGTGTAGTAGATTGATTTCAATCTTATTTTGGATGTATTATAATGTGGATAAGTTGTTTTTAATAATGGAATCCCGAAATTGGTTGAATCTCTAATTGTTAGGTTGGTTGTTAAGGGTTTTTGGGGTGTTCAATCATTGCTGGAAGTAAAAGGATGTTGGGAATAAGTTTTTAGATATTAATTGATGAAGTTTGATGTGTTGAATCATTACTATATGGCTGGGATAAGATTTAGTAATGTTTGAGGATGATTTCGGTAAGTTTTAGATGAGTTTTGAGTGGGCATCTTGAGAGCTACGAGATATTGGGTTAAAACAGAGTATTTGATGCATTTTAATGCATGCTTCCTCTTGTTTTGTGTGGCCGAAACAGGGGATAATCAAGGCGTAGCATCTTGAGGTGGTTCCAGACTTGTAGGGAGCTTGTTTCGCGGTAACAAGCAAGGCGAAGTGAAATCGGTGAGCGGGAAATGGTCTTAAAAGTCTTTCAAAGGTTTGAAAGTGGTTTTGGGGGTTTAGGTAAGTTTGAAACAATTACCTAAGCTCAGAAGTAAGTTTCCCTCTTTTTCTCTTCAATATCGGTTCGGATATGAGCATGTGTGTTTCACGTTTTAGTCGTAAACATGGTTTGCTTTACTTACAATTAATGCATGATTTTAAAGTGCATATGCAGTGGCTTAAAGGTATATTTAATACTAGTGAGCATTGATATTTATTTCGGTCGGGAATGTGATATTGATACTGCAATGTGATTTGCATATGTGGGGGTTTTTGTATATTGCATTGTAAAACGGTGAGTAAATGGTTTTGAAAATAATATATTGGCTATGTGACAAGGTGAGAAAATATTCAAATATAGTTGGCATGCCATAGGATAAAGTGCACTATAATATGGTTAAAAAATTGATTGTCGATTAAGAGTCTTTGAGGTATAGTTGTCGACTACCCAAACTATGTTGTTATCACTTGGGTTGAGCGGTCGGTTCCCCTTGTTGATGTAAAGCTTGCGGTCGACATGGGGTAGTCTTGATGATGGTCGCTCATTAAGGGAGATCCGTGTGTCCGATGTGTAAAGTTAACAGTCGGTTAACTAAAGATTAGCGGTCGGCTAATCAACGATAGTGGTTGACTATCCAGGGTCACTATAATTGCCAATATATGAGAATTTTAATGTTGAATCCATTTAAAATGCTTTGGGATTTAAGCATGGTTTTGTATTTGATGCTTTGGGATTTAAGCATGGTTTTGTATTTGATGCTTTGGGATTAAACATGTGGGATATATGTATTGATTTGCATATGGTTGATATGCATGTTTTGATTCAGAAGTATTGGAACTTGCTTAAGTCGTAAGCATGGTTTGAAAACAAGTGTTGGTTATCAAGGGTTTTTAAATGCATTATCGTTTAAGAGCATCCTAACTAAGCATGTGTGCTTATGCTCTATTTTCTCTAATGATGCAGAGCATTAAAGCTTGGGGCACTAAAGGCAAGGATTAAGTGTTCCAAAGACAAGACTATTTGAGTATGAACTCGGTTTTAGTTTTCGGTTAATAAGGCAATGAGTTCGCCATGGATTTTTGGGATTTGTAATTTAGTTTTCCCTGGTTCTAAGCATGTATAATGATGTGATTTTTGGAGTTTGATTGTTGTTGTTTTGCTTACCATGCACCATTACCTATGGTTGATGTTATATGTTTACCTAGGTATGCATCTACATGTTTTGCTTGGATGACATGTTTTGATGAGCTAAACCTGTTGAGTATGGACTTGATGCGTTGTTGGTATGGTGTTTTTGTTGATAATTGCTTAGTTGGGCATTTTGGAATGTTTGGTGGTGAGTTATAGGGAGCATGCCTCTAGACCAATCCTTTGGGTGGCATAATATTGTGTTGTAGTTTAACCTTGGTGTATGTGTTGTTAAGTGTGATGTTGGATGCTTATATGTGTGTATGCAAGTTGTTAGGACCTAAATGCATCTAGGTTTGTGTGAAAAACCAGTTAAAAATGTCATTTCAGGTTCAGGCATATCGAAATAGGTGTCCTCGTACTGGTACGGCTAGGCCATTTCAAGCATAGCTTTTCGATACGCGGGAGGGTGTTTCGATATGATCTACCTTTTTAGGCTTGATGTTTCGGTACTCGAGCAAGTATTTCGATACGGTCATAGGCATTTTTGCTAGGCGTGCCGATACGCAAACAAGCATTTCGGTATGGATTTTAGCTACTGGAATTTGAGTTTTTGAGAATGTATAGGCGTATCGAAACAAGAGTGTGCGTACCGGTACGGATACCGTTAAGTTAGTTAATTTGGAATCTTGAAAGTTAATGCAATTGTACGAGTTGGAATGATTAATTTGATCTGGAATTTATCATGTTGGAATGTAAATGGACTAATTGAGGATTGGTAACCTTAAATTTAATTTTGGTTTTGTAATTTTAATTATTTACGTTTTAGTCCCCAACTCCGTTTATAATGTGATTGATTACTATTTTGTGGATCATTTCATTTTAGTACTTAACCGCAGTGAGTATGAATACGTAGGAACATTAATTTGCATATATACAAGATAAAAGAAAAAAATGGACCGACTTTTTGTAACCTTTCTCCGGTTTGCTTTGGCAAACCTAATGTAGCACTCTCGGTTCGGTCGAGCTTCTAGGCTAGGTCGTGGGCGTTACATTTCTTGGTATCAGAGCCAGGTTTCAAAAGGTTGGGATGTTGTTGTTTGGTTATGTATCATTGTTAGTTATGTACGGTGATTGAATTACATCATGTTGGAGAATGAACTGGGAATACATTGCCTATTACCGAGGTTTTAAAATATTTTATAAGATGGTCTTGGATCCTTTGCCTTGCGTAGCATGACTTTAATGTGTTTTGTTGCTTTTGTTAGCATGGCTCGACGTAAGACACGTTCTATGGCTGGTAATGTAACACCCCCTTCCCGTATCCGTACACCGGATACTAGTAAAAAATGTTATGACTTATTTATTCAAAGATTAGGGTAATTTAAAACTTTCATAAAACTTCTTCATGGTCACCCATCCTAAAATTTCTCCAACCCAAGCACGCTTAACTTTATTTAAAACCGGCATAACTTATTTATCTGAGCTTTAAAACATAAATCAACTATCTTAGCAGACAACTCATCGCCTAAGGTAATTCTTAACCTTGAATCTTTCCAAAAACGCTAGTTATCATGAACTCATAACGAACTTTAAAGACCAAACACAACTTAAGTAGGTTTAGCAAGTATACATGCCACTACAAAAATCAAACCTTAATTAGGATGTCATTACTGTGATTACCTGTTGAGCTTTCCAATATTGATGTAATGCTCTTCTCACTTTCATCTTGATTTACCTACGTCTGCAAAATCAACACACGCTAAGTACGAACTTAGTGAGGCATAAGATGAGAACATATATAAAATACCTTACAGTGCATAATACTATTAAAAGCATGATATCCTTTTAAACATGTAATATGTTATGCAGAAATGTCTATGCATAAAACATATTGTAAACTTTATACTTTAAAAGCATATATTCATCTTGTAAAGTCATATATGTACTATAAAAGTACTATTCTTCTTTATTAGCATCATAACTGCCAACTCAAAAGGTTGGATCTCAACACCATAGGGTATCGTCATAACTGCCAACTCAAAAGGTTGGATTTCGACACTATAAAGCATCGTAACTGCCAACTCATAGGTTGGATTTCAGCACCATAAGGTATCGTCATAACTGCCAACTCAAAGGTTGGATTTCGACACCATAAGGTATCGTCATAATTGCCAACTCAAAGGTTGGATTTCGACACTATAATGCATCGTAGCTGCCAACTCATAGGTTGGATTTCGACACCATAAGGTATCGTCATAACTGCCAACTCAAAGGTTGGATTTCGACACTATAAAGCATCGTAACTGTCATTCTCAATATTACACTTCCAAGGCAACTTTAAAACAATTATTGCAATATGACAAGTAATAAATACCACATATACATTTCACATCATGTAAAATATCTTCATAGTGAAGCAGTTCATACTCCAATATGTTCATCAACTTTTCATGGTATAAACCATTTGTAAACATAAATTATACCATAATCTTTAAAATCATTAAAATAATATATCATGCAAAAACATGTATGCACTCACCTGAGCCATTTATTAGCAAGCCTCACTAAATTTTACTCGATTCTTTCCTTTATAGAACCTCGAACCTTTTTTGATTCGGAGTTGACTTCATTTATCACACGAATAAGATAAAATATTTGTTAGATTTAAATCTAACATCACCATAAAGATGTTGTCTTAATATAATCATTCGAATATAAAATTTGCAAATATTTTTCCTTTCTTCCTTGTACTGTTCAGAAACTCATTTTGGGTCCTTATTGATCATTCTGAACTTTCAATAACTCTTCCGAGCTTGTTATCAAACATTTAGATACACGAAGTATCAATTTCTATTTTCTGGCAACTTGCGCTACCTTCAAAGATTTACTTTCACCGGTCAGAATACATACCGGATCTTAATTTCCTTTATACTGGAGAAACTAGATTCGATAACGATTCTAACGGTATAAGACAAATAAATTAATAAAATCTAAAAAAATTATGAAAATTCTTCAAACTCCCGTCACAGACTGTCCAGACCCAAAACTGCTCTGTAAATTTTCTGACCTTCATTCGATTAAAAATTCATATCTTTTAACTCGAAACTCAAAATCAGTTTCCGTTTTTTGGAAACAAAAGTAGATGAATACATATTTACAACAGTATAAAATTCACCATCTAAAAATTTTTATAGAATTTATGGTGAATTTTCAAAGTCACTGTCAAAATTCAATCTTCTTCATTGCTTTCCATAATAAACTTCTAATTTACACTAACTTCTTCTTATTTTTTACTTATCAGTTTAGTCCCATCACTTGTTTCAAACCATCAATTCATCATCTTCTTCATCAAATAATTATTCAAAATAATTCCCTCTAATTTTCTTTCTTTTCCAAAATAGTCACTGAAATGCAAAGGTAAGGATTCAACCTTCTTATCTTTGCAATTTAGTCCTCTAATCACCATTACTACCTTAATTCTATTATTTTAACCAAAAATCAGATTTAATCCTCATCCAAGAATTCATTTCCTATTTGGTCTCTTGATTTTGACAAATTGTCAAAATAGTCACTAATTCGATTTAACATTGGTTTAGCATTCTAACATCAAGTTCACATCTCCAACATCATTACTTACATAAATACACTCCAAATTCATAAAATTTAGATTCGTTCCCTTAACTTTGAAGCTTGCCGAATCGGTCCCTATAAGTTTTAACTTAGGGTTTTGCTTTCAAACAACAAATCAAGCTTACTAGATCATTAATTCAACATCACAAACCCTAAATTAAACTTGAATCCATAAACCCTAATCATCTTCATAATAATTAAAGTATGTAGAGTTTAAATCCTAACTCAAAACATGATTTTAACATTATACTAGATTGTTTTCAACTTGAATTCAACCATGAAATCATAAAATCTCAAAAGCCCTAATTTGATCCATAAACCCTAATTTCTTTCTCATGTAAATTCTCATCAATCAAGCATGGATTCCATGAATTATTGATATCAAAAGATAGAGCTTGAAGAGTATAACAACTTTGTAGTTGTAGAGATTACCTGAAAACTGAGTTTCGGGGCTTGAATTGAGCTTTGGAAAAAATTTCTCTTTCTTTCCCTATCTCTCATGATTTTGGGCTGGAAAAGATGAATATTTTGTTCATCTTTTCACCATTAAATTACACTTGTAATATATAAATGAATTTAAAATTCATTTAAATATGAAAATTACCAAAGTGTCCTTTTATCCAACGATTGAGATTGATCTTATCATCAATCAAGGGCCAAGATTTAAATCATCAAATTCTTCTTCCAAAAATAACCCATTTAACTTCAAATATTTCAAAATTGCCATCCTTGCCAAATGACCAACTTGCCCTCCAACTATTCTTTATTTACTAGTTTGCCATTCTTGTAAAAATCTAACTGAGTCTAGTTGGAATCCAACCAAATACAATAAAATACTCATAAAATAGTATTTTATAACTTTTCCATAAATTTTGGACCTGTCTTTAAAATTCCAATTCGATCCAACTACAATTTCCAAATTTCTGAACTTTATCGCTTTATAGCCATTAATACAAACTCCGTACAAAAAATCTGGGTAACACGGAAAGGTTACTCTTGGGGGTGAACTATTCATTTACGGGGTTAAATACACAACTTTTGAAAATTACACTTTGATCTCTAAACTATTCCAAAGTTTACACTTTAACCCCTAAACTTTCGAAATTTTCATTTTGGTCACTAGCCAAAAATTGGGATATTACAGGTAATGTCGAAATCGAGCAGAATAAAGTTGAGGAAGAGAATCCCACTAATGTTTTACCTCATCCTCCTTCGTTGGTTTTGCCGGTTAATGTTGAGGCTGGTGGTGTGCCCTAGGCTCATCAAGTGTCGGTATTTGGTGATATGACTCAGTTAGTTCAGGCGATAACATGAGCTTTTCAAGCAGCGATGGCTGGAGTGCATGCGCAAACGCCAGCACCTGCGGTTACGGTTAACCCAAGGTTACCTTTGGAGTGTCTCTACAGTTTGGAGATGTTGATTTTAGGGTTTTAAGCCCTGAGGCAGCCGAGGGTTGGCTAGAGAGAACGGTCCGTATTCTGGATCAAATGGGATGCAATGATGAGCGTAAGTTGGATTGTATAGTGTCCCTGTTACATGGTGATGCTTATCATTGGTGGGTGACCATAATTGCTAATATCCCGGAGGTAGATGTAACTTGGGAGTTCTTCCGAAGAGCTTTCAAGAAGAAGTACCTTGGTCCTCAGTATCTAGATGCGAGAAAATGAGAGTTTATGTCCTTAGTTTAGGGTGGCATGTATGTGGTGGATTATGAGGTGAAATTCATCCGTTTGATTCAGTATGCTTCGGAGTTAGTTCCAGATGATATTGAGAGGTGCAACAGGTTTCACTATGGGTTAGTGAAGGGTATCAAAACGTACTTGTTGGCTGCGTATTATAGAGATTTTGATGTACTTGTAAACCGTGCTAAGGATATTGAGCAGTCCTTGAGGGTGTCGGGACAAGGTTCAGGCATGGTCTCGAATAAGCGAGGAGCTAACTCTGGCTATTCTGGGAGGCAAAATAGGAAGTTCCAAGATAAGAGGCACAAGTAGGATCATGGGCCTGGTGGTGGTCATGATAACCAAGGTGTTCATATTGTAGCTGAGTGTGAGTGTTCGGTAGACGCCACACAGGAGAGTGTTGGGGAAATACCATGAGTTAATGGATATGTGGATCTCCTGGTCACATGAGGCGTGATTGTCCTCGTGTTGTGGGTGATGCACTAGTTCGAGTTGTTGTACTGGCGAGGGGCTGAGGCCGTGGCAGGGGTAACTTTTAAAGGCGCGATGATGGTCAAAGAGCTGTGGCTCATGTTGTTGCCGTACAACCGGAGAATGGTGGAATGGCATGGATCTATGCTTATCGGGAGGGGCGCAACGACAGAGATGTGATCGCAAGTATTTTCACTTTGCAATCCTTGCTGTTGTTTTCTTTGATTGATTTGGGGTCTACTCATTCATACATCCTAAGTAAGCATGAATTATTGTTAAATGTTCCTGTTGAGATCTTGGATGTTGGTATGTTGGTAACTAGTTCTTTTGGGGAGATGGTTACAACTAGAAGATTGTATAGGCATTGTCCTTTGGTGGTGCAAGGTCATGAGTTTGTCGCGGATTTGATGGAGTTTCCATTCCATGGTTTTGACGTTATCTTGGGTATGTATTGGTTAAGTGAGCACAAGGCGGTGTTAGATTGTGAGTCCAAAAGGATTTCTCAGAAATTGGCCGAAGATTATGAAGTCGTGGTGTTGGGTGAGAATGCAAAATTCTTGTCCAATGTTGTTTCGATTACCTGAGTGAGGAAGATGATGTTTGATGATTGCCAAGCTTATTTCGCTATTGTTATGAATTTAGAAGCCAAGGGTGTGTGGGTGCAGAACATTCGAGCTATTTTTGATTATCCGAAAGTTTTTCCTGAAGGGTTGCCTGGTTTGCCTCCAGATAGGGAGGTGGAGTTTCGCATTGAAACTTATGAAGGTACAACTCCGGTGTCTATTTCTCCTTATTGGATGGCACAAAAGGAGTTAAAAGAGTTGAAATCACAACTTCAAGAGTTGTTGGATCATGGGTTCATTCGACCGAGTGTTTCTCCTTGGGGTGCTCCGGTTCTCTTTGTGAAAAAGAAAGATGGATTGATGCGTATGTGCATTGATTATTGATAGTTGAATAAGTTGACAGTGAAGAACAAATATCTATTGTCGCAGATTGATGACCTGTTCGATAAGTTTCACGGGGCAGCTGTGTTTTCAAAGATATATTTAAGGTCGGGGTATTATCAGTTGAAAGTTAAGGATGTGGATGTTTATGAGATGGTTTTTCGTACGAGGTACGGGCATACGAGTTTTTGGTGATGTCATTTGGTTTGACAAATGCCCTGGCGGCCTTCATGGATATGATGAATAGAGTGTTTCATGAGTACCTTGATCGATCCGTGGTGGTTTTTATTGATGATATACTCGTTTACTCTCGTAACGATGAAGAGCATGATCAGTATTTGCGGGTTGTGTTGCAAGTTTTAAGGGATAATCAGTTGTATGCCAAGTTGAGCAATTGCAACTTTTGGATCAATGAGGTGATGTTTCTCGAACATGTAGTATCCGCGGAAGGAATTCGTGTTGATCCACAGAAAATTGAGGCTATTCTCTATTGGAAACAACCTAAAATCGTGTCAGAAGTACGTAGCTTTCTTGGGTTGGCAGGATATTATCGCCATTTTATGGAAGGGTTTTCTAGTATTGCGGCTTCATTGACAAATTTGCTGCAAAAGAATGTTCCTCTCGTTTGGACGGAGAAGTAACAGTAGGGTTTTGAGAAGTTGAAGAAGCTTTTAACACATGCTCCTATGTTCATTCAACCGGAAATCTGTGAAGGAGTTTGTAGTTTATAGTGATGCATCGCATGTGGGTTTGGGTTGTGTGCTGATGCAAGATGGTAAGGTTGTGGCCTATGCATCGAGGAAATTGAAGGTTCATGAGTGCAATTATCCAACTCATGATTTTGAGCTTGCGGCGGTGGTGTTTGCCTTGAAGATTTGGCGATACTATCTATATGGAAAGAAATGTGTGGTCTTTACGGATCATAAGAGTTTCAAGTATTTAATGTCTTAAAAGGATTTGAACCTTAGGCAATGAAGGTGGTTGGAGTTGCTTAAGGATTGCAACTTGACGATTGAGTATCATCCTGGAAAAGCCAATGTTGTCGCGGATGCGTTGAGTCGTAGGGTGGCGGTTGAGCTTAGGGCAATGTTTTCAAGGTTTAGTGTGACGCGAGAAGGTGGGTTGTTGGCTGAATTGCAGGTTAATCCTACGCTATCGTAGTTGATTAAGGCTAAGCAACCATATGATGATTCTTTGGTTCCTCATGTTAAGGACATAGCAGAGGGTAATCCGACGAATTTTCATTTTAATGATGATGGAGTTTTGTGCTTTAGGGGTCGAATAGTGGTGCCAGAACTCCCGGAGCTCAGGCATACTATTTTGGCAAAAGCACATTCTAGTCCTTTTGCTATGCATCCTGGTAATACCAAGATGTATCATGATTTGAAGGAAATGTACTATTGGGTTGGTTTGAAGAAGGATATGGCGGAGTTTGTGTCCAAGTGTATGGTGTGTCATCGAGTCAAACCTGAACATCAGTTTCCATCTGGATTATTGCAACCATTGAGAATTTCAGAGTGGAAATGGGAAAGAATCACCATGGATTTCGTGTCAGGGTTGCCGTTGACACTGGCTAAAAACGATTCCATTTAGGTGATTGCCGATCGGTTTACGAAGTGTGCATATTTTCTGCCAGTGTATACGACGTACACCTTGGACAAGCTAGCATATTTGTTTATCTCTGAGATTGTGCATTTACAAGGGTACCAAAGTCGATCGTTTCGGATAGAGACCCGAGGTTCACATCAAGGTTTTGGAAATCTTTACATCAGGCTTTGGGTTCGAGGTTGAGTTTCAGTACCGCGTATCATCCTCAGGCGGATAGGCAGTCTGAGCGTGTTATCCAGGTTTTGGAGGATATGCTAAGGTGTTGTATTTTTGAGTTTCAAGGAACCTGGGAGAGGCATTTGCCGTTGGTGGAATTTGCTTATAATAACAGCTATCAAGCGAGTATACAGATGGCACCATTTGAGGCATTGTATGACCGGAGGTGTCGTACGCCCTTCTGTTGGGCCGAGGTAGGGAAAAGCATGTTTTGTTCCCTCGTGTTTTGAAAGGCACAAATGAGAAAGTTAAGCTTGTGTGTGAACGCTTGAAAACGGCTGCAGATCGGCAAAAATCTTACGTGGATTTAAAGTGTAGAGAAATTGAATATGCGGTGGGCGATCGTGTGTTCTTGAAGGTGTCACCATGGAAAAAGGTGATATGGTTCGGACGTAAAGGTAAGCATAGTCTGAGGTTTATTGGACCATATGAGATTGTGGAGCGAGTTGGTCCTGTGGCTTATCGGTTGAGGTTGCCTCCCGAGCTTGAGAAAATACATGATGTGTTCCATGTGTCTATGTTAGAGAGGTATTGGTCGGATCCTTCGCATGTTATGCCGATGGAGCAAATTGAGTTGAGATCAAATTTATCCTTTGATGACGAGCCGGTGGAAATCCTTGATTCTAGCAGCAAGGTTCTACGGGGTAAAACGATAGAACTGGTTAAAGTCTTGTAACGATATTGAGGTGTCGAGGAAGCCACTAAGGAAAGCAAGACGGATATGTTGGAGCAATTTCCACATCTTTTTCCTCCTGGTAAATTTTGAAGGTGAAAATTCTTAAGAGGGGAAGAGTTTTAACGCCCCGATTTTGGGCCTAGTGGTTTTGGGGCTGGTTAGATAGTCCAGTGAACCGAGTTAGAGATTCGAGTCAAATTCGGGAGTAGATATTTTTTGAAAGATAAAATTTTGGAAAAATGTTTAAAAATCATATTTTATTATAATAAAAATATTGGTGAAAGCAATTTTGGAAAATGATCCTTGGAAGGATGACATTTTGGCTACTGACCAAAATGCAATTTTTGAAAACTATTTTAAAAAGGTGATTGTTTTTTAAAGAGTCAAAACTTAGAATCTTTAAGGAGCTATTTTACCATTTGGTCTAATATGAGTATTCCCTTAATAGGATTATTTTAAAATCGTTTTAATTAAAAAGAATTAAAAAGGATTTAGTTAAAAAGGTAGTTATCTTTCGAAAAACACATTTTGACGTAACTTTTCTTTTCTCACATTTTCTCTCAAAACACTCTCAGCCAAACACTCTTTTTCCATTAGAGATTTAAGGTAATGATCTTAATTTCTTTTCCAAACACTCTTTTTCCAATTAAGGGGAAACTCATTCATTGGCGGCAAGTTTCCTTTTTCTCCTCTAATGAAAGGTTCTTTACTGAAATTCCCAAGTTCTTGGCTCTTTACATATGATTTTCAATAGGTTTGAGTAATTAATTATGGATTTTAGCTTTATTGAGGTTTTATTGAAAAATCTTGTGATTTTCGATTTGGATATGTTTTCCAATGTAGTAGATTGATTTCAATCTTATTTTGGATGTATTATAATGCGGATAAGTTGTTTTTAATAATGGAATCCCGAAATTGGTTGAATCTCTAATTGTTAGGTTGGTTGTTAAGGGTTTTTTGAGGTTTTTTAGGTGTTTAATCATTTCTGGAAGTAAAAGGATGTTGGGAATAAGTTTTTAGATATTAATTGATGAAGTTTGATGTGTTGAATCGTTACTATATGGCTGGGTTAAGATTTAGTAGTGTTTGAGGATGATTTCGGTAAGTTTCGGATGAGTTTTGAGTGGGCATCTTGAGAGCTACGGGATATTGCGTTAAAACAGAGTATTGGATGCATTTTAATGCATGTTTCCTCTGGTTTTGTGTGGCCAAAGCAGGGGATAATCAAGGCGTAGCATCTTGAGGTGGTTCTAGACTTGCCGAGAGCTTGTTTCGCGGTATCAAGCAAGGCGAAGTGAAATCAGTGAGCGGGAAACTGTCTTAAAAGTCTTTCAAAGGTTTGAAACTGGTTTTGGGGTTTTAGGATAAGTTTGAAAGACTTACCTAATCTCGGAAATCAGTGAGTGGTATCAAGCATGTGTGATTCATGTTTTAGTCGTAAACATGGTTTGCTTTACTTACTGTTAATGCATGATTTTAGAGTACATATGCAGTGGGTTAAAGGTATATTTAATACTAGTGAGCATTGGTATTTATTCCGGTCAGGAATGTGATATTGATATGGCAATGTAATTTGCATATGTGGGGATTTTTGTGTAATGCATTGTAAAATGGTGAGTAAATGGTTTTGAAAATGATATATTGGCTATGTGACAAGGTGAGAAAATATTCGAATATAGCTGGCATGCCATAGGATAAAGTGCACTATAATATGGTTAAAAATTTGATTGTGGGTTAAGAGTCTTTGAGGTATAGTGGTCGGCTACTCGGACTATGTTGTTATCACTTAGGTTGAGCGGTCGGTTCCCCTTGTTGATGTAAAGCTTGCGGTCTGCAAGTTTGTAAAGTCATGCGGTCGGCATGGGGTAGTATTGATGATGGTCAATCATTAAGGGAGATCTGTGTATCCGATGTGTAAAGTTAACGGTCGGTTAACTAAAGATTAGCGGTCGGCTAATCAAGGACAGTGGTCGCCTATCCGGGGTCACTATAATTGCCAATATATGAGAATTTTAATACTGAATCTATTTAAAATGCTATGGGATTTAAGCATGGTTTTGTATTTGATGCTTTGGGATTAAGCATGTGGGATATATGTATTCATTTGCATATGGTTGATATTCATGTTTTGATTCAGAACTATTGAAACTTGCTTAAGTTGTAAGTATGGTTTGAAAACAAGTGTTGGTTATCAAGGGTTTTTAAATGCATCATCGTTTAAGAGCATCCTCACTAAGCATGTGTACTTACGCTCTCTTTTCTCTATTGATGCAGAGAATTAAAGCTTGGGGTAGCACAGGCAAGGATTAAGTGTTCCAAAGACAAGACTATTTGAGTATGAACTTGGTCTTAGTTTTCGGTTAATAAGGCAATGTGTTCGCCATTGATTTTTGGGATTTGTAATTCAGTTTTCCCTGGTTCTAAGATGTATAATGATGTGATTTTTGGAGTTTGATTGTTGATATTTCGCTTACCATGCACCATTACCTATGATTGATGTTAAATGTTTACCTAGGTATGCATCTAGATGGTTTTGCTTAGATGACATGTTTTGATGAGCTAAACCTATTGAGTATGGACTTGATGCATTGTTGGTATGGTGTTTTTGTTGATAATTGCTTAGTTGGGCATTTTGGTATTTTGGTGGTGAGTTATAGGAACCATGCCTCTAGACCAATCCTTTGGGTGGTATAATCTTGTGTTGTAGTTTAACCTTGGTGTATGTGTTGTTAAGTGTTATGTTGGATGCTTATATGTGTGTATGCAAGTTGTTAGGACCTAGGTTTGTGTGAAAACCAGCTAAAAATGTCATTACATGTTCAAGAGTATCGAAACAAGTGTCCTCATACCGATACGGCTAGGCCATTTCAGGCATAGCATTTCGATACGCGGGAGGGTGTTTTGATATGGTCCTTCCTTTTTAGGCTTGATGTTTCGGTACTCGAGCAAGTGTTTCGATACGGTCATAAGCATTTTTACCAGGCGTACCGATACGCGAACAAGCGTTTCGGTATGGATTTTAGCTATTGGAATCTAAGTTTTTGAGAATGTATAGGCGTATCGAAACACAAGTGTGCGTACCGGTACGAGTACCGTTAAGTTATTTAATTTGGAATCTTGAGAGTTTCTGGTTCTTTCATGTTGGTCCCTGAGTCTTGGGAATGCAATTGTACGAGTTGGAATGATTAATTTGATCTGGAATTTATCATGCTGGCATGTAAATGGACTAATTGAGGATTGGAAAGCTTAAATTTTATTTTCGTTTTGTAATTTTAATTATTTACATTTTAGTCCCCAACTCCGTTTATGATGTGATTGATTACTCTTTTGTGGATCGTTTCATTTGAGTACTTAACCGCTGTGAGTATGAACATGTATGAACATTAATTTGCATTTAGACAAGATAAAATAAAAAAATGGACCGACTTTTTGTAACCTTTCTCCGGTTTGCTTCGGCAAACCTAATGTAGCACTCTCGGTTCGGTTGGGCTTCCAGGCCGTGTCGATGGGGTTATAGAAATAAGGAAAACATATTCTACCTCATAAGGAATAATTAGAAAATTTGAATCTCATCACTAAGAAAGAGAAACGTGAAGTGAAAATTGGTACCACCACCACTGCCAAGACTCGACAAAGTTTGATTAAGCTTCTAAAAGAATATAAAGACATATTCGCGTGGTCGTACCAAGATATGCCTGGCCTCGATACTAACATCGTCATGCATCGGCTTCCCATAAAGACAAGATGTGAGCCAGTAAAGCAAAAACTCAGAAGGATGAAAACTGAGACGCTTTTGAAAATCAGAGATGAGGTGAAAAAGCAGTACGACGCATGATTTCTTGAGGTGGCCACGTATCCAGAGTGGGTGGCCAACATTGTCCTAGTCCCAAAAAAGGATGGGAAAGTGCGTATGTGCGTCGATTATAGGGATCTCAATAGGGCAAGCCCTAAAGATAATTTCCCGCTACCCTACATCGATACCTTAGTAGACAACATAGCCGGGAATTCTCTTTTCTCCTTCATGGATGTATTTTCTGGATATATCCAGATCAAGATGTATCCGGAAGATATGGAAAAGACCACTTTCGTAATACTATAGGGAACATTTTGCTATAAAGTAATGCCCTTCGTTTGAAGAACGCATGGGTAACTTACCAAAGAACCATGGTGACCCTGTTTCATGATATGACGCACAAGGAAATAGAGGTATATATAGACGATATGATCGCTAAATCTCGATCAAAAGAAGAGCATATTGTGAACCTAGAGAAGCTCTTCCAAAGATTGAGGAAGATTCAATTAAAACTCAACTCTACCAAGTGCATCTTTGGGGTTACATCAGGAAAATTGCTAGGCTTCGTTGTAAGCAAAAGAGGAATTAAGATTGACCCAGATAAGGTTAAAGCAATACAGGAACTCCAACCTCCTCGTACACAAAAAGAGGCCAGGGGTTTTTTAGGGAGGTTAAATTATATTGCCCGTTTCATCTCTCATTTGACAGATAAATATGATTCAGTTTCAGGCTCCTTCGAAAGAATAACCCAGGAACATGGAATGAAGAGTGTCAAGCAGCCTTGGAAAAGATTAAAGAACAGTTGACCAACCCTCATGTATTGGTACCACCTATTCCAGGAAAACCACTGATCCTCTACTTGACTGTGTATGAAAACTCCATGGGTTGTATACTGGGCAACATGATGAAACTGGAAGGAAAGAAAAAACAATATATTACTTAAGCAAGAAGTTCATCGAGTGCGAAACCATATATTCCTCGATTGAAAAGCTGTGTTGTGCTTTGGTGTGGGCAGCTAAAAGGCTTAGGCAATATATATTATGCCACACTACGTGGTTGATTTCGAAGCTAGATCCTTTGAAATTTATGATGGAAGCACCGGCCCTATCAGGAAGATTGGCCCGCTGACAAATGTTACTCTCAGAATTCGACGTCCAGTACGTAAACCAGAAATCAGTAAAAGGGAGTGCCATAGCTGACTTTTTGGCAAGTCGAACCTGTGAAGACTATGAGGCATTAAGCTTTAATTTTCCTGACGAAGATTTGATGTGTATTACGACTGGGGAAGGTGATACCCTAATAGAATCATGGGTTATGCATTTCGATGGTGCTGCAAATACTTTGGGACGAGGCATCGGGGCAGTCTTGGTCTCACCTGAAGGAAATCATTATCTTTCACCAGTCGGCTAAATTTTTTTTTGCGCTAATAACATGGAAGAATACGAGGCGTGCATCCTGGGTCTACGATCAGCTATTGAAAGGAAAATCAAAACCCTAAGAGTTTATGGGGATTCTGCGTTGGTTGTCTACCAGATTCGAGGGGAATGAGAGACGAAAGATGCAAAACCTATAGGATATCATAAGTTGGTCCTTCAACTAATTAAAGAATTTGATGAGATCACCTTTAAGTATCTCCCTAGGGAAGATGACCAAATGGCTGATGCTTTAGCCACTATAGCTGCCACATTTAAAGCAAGTGTTGCGCGTAATAAGTGCTATGCAATTGTGCAAGTATACACGTCGCAAGTTATAGTATAAAAGATATCGTCTCCACAGGGATTGGTGCTACTTCAAGAATCTAGTCTCTTGCACTGTAAAAAGTAAAAACACAAATAAAAGATTATAGAAGTTTAACTAATCTAGAAAGCAAATAAGTAAAAGAAAAGATGAATTCAATTGAGAGAGATAGGCTAGGTTATCGTGAGTTGAGGTGTGATAACCGATTGGATCGTCTTGGTAAAAGAGTGCATGGGCAACTCAGTTGCCGTGGCAACTTGCACGACGGGGTTGCCTTGGCAACTAATTGATGGTTGCCTGGCGACTAGTTGGGCAACTACTTGGGCGACTGGTCAGCAACTTCAAGGTTCGGCGGAGCGTTCTTCAATGGTTTCTTCTTATCCCTAAGTCGAAACTCTAGCTACTTGTAAATGCCTTGATAATACATCCCTGCGTGAATCAAGGGTGAACAACAACCAATCTTGCGCTCCTCTTAGCCGTTGAAATCCTTAACTTATTCCTAAGCCGGATTAATCTTCACCATCATTGGATTGCATAAAGATCATATTCATTCGTTTCTTGAATCTAACTCTCCCGATATTAGATAAATGGATGAAATCACGAGATCCTCTCCCAATTCACTCGCAAGCAATAATAAGAACCAAGAATGAATAAGCCTTGAAATAGAAAAGTGCAAACTCTTATTACCTAAACAAAAACCAATAGTTTCTCATAACCACAAAACACAATAACCATAGCCAAGTAAATTTAGTTCATGGCTAGGTTCCAAAGAAACACAAGATAAACAATCCCTAGCATGAACCCAATCGAATAAGGAAGAAAAGCTGAAGCTTGTCGAAAATTCCCCTTTGCTTCCTCTCTTGGTCTTGTCGAAATTCCCTCTTGCTCTCTCTATGCATCTTGTCGAAATCTCCTTGATATTTATAGGGCTAGGCCAAAGTCCTCCTTTGAGGAGGAGTTTGAGTTGGAATTAAATTATCTTTAAAGAATATAATTCCTTATTATAATTTTATTCCTATTAGAACTTCTCCTATCTTCTTGGAATTTAATTCTTCTTTAATCTCTGCATGGCAATCAAATTCCTTTGGGCTTGGGCCTTGCTCCATGTCATCTTGGGCTTGTAAAGTCATGAATTTCGACATCCATATTGCTTTTTGTCTTTGTCGACAAATGCCATGGCAACTGGCTCGGCGTATCCTTCATGCATTGCCCTGGCAACTAGCTCGGCATTGCTTTGGCAAGTGATCCTGCACATACACACACAAAAACACACCAAAGCAGCATCTATTTCCACAAAAATCATCAAGTTATGTAATCAAGCTCAACGATTGAAGGAAACATGGATTAATGCATGAATGGCTAACTATGCAACTAATATGAGCCTAAGTCTAACAATAATATGAGTAAAAAGGGTAAGAAAAATAGTACTTTTGAACACTTATCACACCCCCAAACTCGAACTATTGCTTGTCCTCAAGCAATGCAAACTTATAATTACCGCCAAGACTTCAAATTTTCACAAACTTAGCTTTGAACTTGATTTCAATTCTCGAACCGGGCACAAAGTATGATTGGCTTTTTATTTTTCGGAAAACCGAGAGTTACTCGGAATCAAACTATAATGCTTGTGAGTGTGTGCGGAGTTGTGTGCAAGTTGATTTTTCGGATTCTATGCAAACAATAGGTTTTCAAATTACTTCATTGGGTTCTTTTTAACATGTTTTAACTAGAGCCAATTTCAGGCACCTCTAGTGTTTTATTTTTAGTTTTCTTAAGTTAATTTAATCAACTAGAGCCGGTTTCGGGCACCTCTAGTTAAAAAATTTTTTAACGCCTCCTAGAGCCAGTTTCGAGCACCTCTAGTGATCAATTTTTTAGCATATGCTAGAGCCAATTTCGGGCACCTCTAGGCTTCATCCAATTTTTATTCTAATCCCCCAATTAGTTAATTATCAACCTAAGTTTACTAGAACTCCTTAAATCAATCAAACCACAACAGTGTTTCATCAAATTTAGCATCATAGTAAAATTCTAAGTTTTTCCATGGTTATCCTAGAATAAAAATTCTATCAATTAAGTGCATTGGCAAAGTCATCATTGAATATTCATCAAATCTAAGCAATTCTTGTTCTAATTAAAGGCATGGCAAGCGTTTATGTATCCTAAATGTAATGCTTAAGATTAATGTAACTAAACATGGTAATTACTAATAACAATCCCCCCCAAACTCGAGTGAGGCATTGTCCTCAATGCATGCATAAAAATAATGAAAAATAAAAATAAAAATAAAAATTCATACGAGGACTTACTCTGAGAGTTCGTCATCGTAGATGATTAGTTTCCTTCTAGTTGGCGTCTTGATTTTCTTGCTTGAACGCGATGGTTGTTTTCTTGTTGCAGGTGGTGGAATCGATCCTCGTACGGGGTTGTCCTCATCATCCTCTTCATCAATGTCAATGGCTTTTCATTTGGAGGATTCAATTGGTGCGGTCTTTATTGGTTCAATGGAGGACTCGTCCGAATCTGAAAAATCAGAAAATGATTCCGTAGGAGTTGATTCGGGCATAGGTGTTTTACCTTTGGCTTTTGCAGTGCTTGCCGGAGCATCATCAGGGTTGGTTTCCGTGGCGTCAGCTTCATTGGTTGCCGTGGCAAGGATATCGGCGGGAAAGATTGGGAACGGCACGCGATTGTCCGGGTACTTTTCTAGGATGACTTGGGTGATGGCATTGTTGTGCTCCTTCATGTACCGCATGAACATTAGTTGCTGATCTTCAATTTGCCTTAGGCGGCTTGTCAATGGGTTCAAAAGTGCTTCAAAGTGTCCCGGGATTAATGGCCGAGTTGCCCTGGCGTTAAGTGCTTGGGCATTAGGGATTGCCGCGGCGGCATGAGTTGTCGTGGCAATTGGAGGCCTTGAAGAATCTTCCGGTGCCTCTCCCATTAGCTTCCGGATTAGTGCTTGATTCCAACCAGACTTGGGTAGGGCCTTTTCATCGGTAGACTCACTCGGGACATGTATCTCCTTGCAAAGATTAGAAATTAAGCAAGAGAAGAAAAGATAACCCTTATCTTTTGAGCTGCATACAAAAATCTCATCACAAATAATTTTTCCAATGTTAATGATGCGATTATGCAAAATAGAATGTATGAGCAAAAGACGTGGTATATCAACGGTAGTATTGTGTGTGGAGGGCATTAAAGAAGTTTTAACAAACTTATTCCATAGTTTTACCTCGGGTTTAAGCCGAAGGCGATTTACCGTGCCCTTGTATTTACCGTCGTTCCAATGAGTTCCCGGTTGAGTGAGTTCTTGAAGCACCTTGTCGAGTTGCTTGGGATTGATTTGGTCAACGAAGGCTTGATGCTCGTCCTTCTCAATGTAAAGTCCGTAAAAGGTGTTGATGCTTTCGGGACTTATAAGTATGGCCTTGTCACGAACAAAAACATAAGGATTATCCGGGTTAGGTGAGTGAGCATAGAATTCTCTTACCCATGAGATGTTACCCGGTTTCGGTTGATAGCAAAAGATTTGCAACTTTTGATGTGCAATCCTCTTGAAGATGAATGGTTCAAGGCCGAAATCTTGATGAGAGTTGGAGTATTCAAAACCTTGTTCTTCATGAATCTTCCGGCTTTCAAACTTGGATTGAAATCTTTCTTGAACCGCCGGTGTAGCAAACTTCTTGTATCTTGGTTCTTTGGAGGAACTTGGATGAACTAAAAGTTTGTTCTTGGATGCCATGTATGATCTTGGTTGTGAGTAAAAACAAAGAAAAGAAAAGAAAAGAAACTAAAAAGTTGCAAGATATAAAGTATGAATAGGTTAAGGGTGATGGGTTTTATAGAAAAGATAGGTGGTTGGGATTGGGGGAAATCGAAAAAGGGTTTAGGGTTTGGTAGGAATTTTCGACAAAGGGGTTTTGGTTAGGATGAATTGGAGGCTTTATATAAGCCTTAGATTCAGCCCCTTAGTTTCCTTGTTGAAGATGTTTTCCTACTTGGTTTAGAATTCCTTCTTTATCTTGAACTTCTTTTCCTACAATTCAAAAACAAATCAAATAAGGATTAAAATTAAATATAGACTAATAGAGAAAATAAATAAAGATGTGTAATAGGATTCTTAAACTTGAATAAAAAAAATCTATCCTAAAACTACTAATAATCGGCAAAATAATAAAATAAAATAAAAAATCGAAAAAATGAAAAATAAATAAAATAATAAAATAATCGACAAAAAAACAAAAATAAAAATAAATAAAAATAAAAATAAAAATATCAAAAGGGAGAGCATGCTCATGCATCTCCTAAATTGACCACTTCCTTGTTACGTTCCACATGGGCACCATTGTAGTGCTTCAATCTTTGTCCATTAACTTTGAATTCATGGTTGTCAGAGATGGACTTGATTATCACGGCACCATGAGAGAATGGTTTGACGACTTCAAATGGTCCTGACCATCTTGATTTCAGCTTTCCCGGGAAGAGTTTTAGCCGAGAATTGAATAGGAGAACTAGTTGCCCTGGCGTGAATTGTCGTGGCAATAGTTTCTTGTCGTGCCATCGCTTTGTTTTCTCCTTGTAGATTCATGCATTGTTATAGGCGAGTGCGCGAAATTCTTCTATCTCATTGAGATCCATCAAGCGCTTTTGTCCGGCACTTTCCTAATCCATATTCACGGTCTTGATTGCCCAGTACGCCTTGTGCTCGATTTCCACCGGTAGATGACATGTTTTTCCATAGACAAGTCGGAAGGGGGACATACCTAAGGGTGTTTTGAATGCAGTGTGATATGCCCAAAGTGCGTCATCTAGTCTTAATGACCAATCCTTCCTTGAGGGATTTACAACTTTCTTGAGTATTCCCTTCAACTCCCGGTTGGAAATTTCTGCTTGCCCATTGGTTTGTGGGTGATATGCCGTGGCGATCTTGTGTGATATGCAGAAGCGTTGCAACATCTTGGCAATTAGTCTGTTGTCAAAATGCTTGCCCCCGTCGCTGATAATTGCTCTCAGCATCCCAAACCGTGTAAATATATTTTTCTCCAGGAATCGTTGCACGGTCTTGGAATCGTCGTTGGGAACTGCAGTTGCCTCTACCCATTTAGACACATAGTCGATGGCGAGTAAGATGTAGAGGTTGCCGAATGAAGATGGGAAAGGTCCCATAAAATCGATCCCCCATACATCGAACAGTTCCACCTCGATGATGTTCTTGGAGTGGCATCTCATGTCGTCTAGAGATATTGCCCGTCATCTGGCAACGATCACATTGCTTGTAAAAGTCTTGGGCATCTTTGTACAATGTTGGCCAATACAAACCGGATTGCAAGACTTTGGCCGCGGTACGAGTTCCTCCAAAATGTCCTCCATAGGGTGAAGAATGGCATTGCCGGAGTACATTCTGTTGCTCTTCTTCAGGGACACATCGGCGTATAACCTGATCTGCACATTGTTTAAACAAAAGAGGCTCGTCCCAAAAGTAATACTTAGCATCATGGCGGAACCGCTTCTTCCCTTGGTGTGTAATGCCATACGGAAAAATACCACAAACAAGGAAGTTAACTAAATCTGCGTACCAGGGTATTGCCGAGGCATGTGTTGCCGTAGTGTCTACTCCCAGAATTGCCGCGGCGTGTGTGTCAAAGACTGCTGCGGCGTCGAGAGTTGCCGAGGCGTGTGCATCCATGGTTGCCGAGGCGTCATGGGTTGCCGAGGCATCTAGGGTTACTGAGGCGTCAAGGGTTGCCGATGCAATTAAAATTTGTTCATTCGGGAATGCATCGCATATCTCTAAATTCGCGTCCTCCTCCCTATTGCGTTCCAAACGTGATAAGTGATCGGCCACTTGATTTTCTGTTCCTTTCCTGTCCTTAATTTCAATATCAAATTCTTGTAAAAGTAATATCCAACGAATCAAACGAGGCTTAGCATCCTTTTTAGCAAATAAGTATTTGATTGCCGAATGGTCCGTATGAACAATTACATTTGTACCAATTAAATAGGATCGGAACTTGTCAAATGCGAAAACTACAGCTAGTAACTCTTTCTCCGTTGTTGTATAATTCACTTGAGCACCATTAAGAGTTTTACTAGCGTAGTATATCACATGGAAGGTCTTACCTGTGCGTTGGCCTAGGACTGCTCCTACCGCGAAATCACTTGCATCACACATGAGCTCAAAAGGTAGCGTCCAATCTGGTGGAACGACAATGGGTGCCGAGGCAAGCTTTTTCTTTAGGGTTTCGAATGCTTGAGTGCAAGAATCATCAAAATCGAAGACTTTATCCTATTCAAGCAGATTACACAAAGGTTTAGTGATTTTAGAAAAATTATGAATGAACCTCCTGTAAAAACCTGCATGTCCGAGAAAACTTTGAATTCCTTTAACCGAATTTGGTGGGGGTAATCTCTCAATCACATCCACCTTGGCTTTGTCTACTTCAATTCCCTTCGATGAAATCTTGTGGCCGAGCACTATTCCTTCATCTACCATAAAGTGGCATTTCTCCCAATTGAGGACTAAATCCGTTTCTTGGCATCTTGCCAACACCCTCTCTAAATTGTCGAGACAACCGTCGAAGTCATTACCAAAAACCGAAAAATCATCCATGAAGATCTCAAGGAAGTCTTCGACCATGTCTAAAAAGAGTGCCATCATGCATCTTTGGAAGGTTGCCGGGGCGTTACACAATCCGAATGGCATCCTTCGGAAGGCATAAGTACCGTATGGGCATGTGAAGGTTGTCTTTTCTTGATCTTCTGGTGCTATGGCAATCTGATTGTAACCTGAATAACCATCAAGAAAACAATAAAAGGGTTTACCTGCAAGACGGTCAAGCATTTGATCAATAAAGGGTAATGGGAAGTGATCTTTCATAGTGGCTTTGTTTAGCTTTCGATAGTCCATACAAACCCTCCAACCGGTCACAGTCCTAGTTGGGATAAGTTCATTATTTTCATTGCTTACCACTGTTATACCTCCTTTTTTCGGTACACATTGTACCGGACTTACCCACGTACTATCGGAGATAGGGTATATAATGCCGGCGTCAAGCCACTTGATGATTTCTTTCATTACAACCCCTTTCATGGCATGATTCAGTCTCCTCTAGGCCTCAATTGAAGGTTTGTGATCATCTTCCAACAAGATCTTGTGCATGCACACCGCCGGGCTAATTCCCTTCAAGTCGGTAATTGTCCACCCTATTGCCTTTTTATGTAGCTTCAACATGTTGATCAGCTTCTTTTCCTACTCAGGCTGTAACTTAGAGGAAATAATTACAGGTAATGTATTATCGATCCCTAAGTATACATATTTCATTTGCTCTCGCAATTGTTTCAACTCAAGAATTGGTGGATTTTCGATGAGGGTTTTTCGAGCTTACCTTCCTTACCCGAGTAGTCCAAAGGTTCAAAGTATGTACCTGGTCGATTGACTAGCCAATTTGCCTCTTCTGGTTGTTCCTCATCGATCGGTTCTTCATACTCCTCATGTTCCTCGTGTTCGGCAATGTAGTTGCCGAGGCAACTAAATTCCTCATCGAAGTTAAACTCTACCGTGGCATGAAGTAGTTGGCATTCTTCTGGATCATCGGCATGCCTTAGTGTTTGGAACACATTTAGTTTTACCTGCTGGTCATTCACCCTCATTGTGAGTTCTCCCTTTTCAACATCAATCAAGGTTCTCCCTGTTGCTAGGAATTGTCTCCGAGAATGATAGGTGCATACTCATCTGCTTCACAATCCAAAACAATAAAGTCAGCGGGAAAATGAATTTATCAACTTTTACCAGTATGTCCTCGATTTTTCCCTCTGGATGCACATAGGATCTGTCGGCTAGCTGCAGCATGACTGTTGTAGGTCTTGCCTTCCCGATTCCTAGTTTTTGGAAAACCGATTTAGGCATCAAGTTTATGCTAGCCCCAAGGTCGCATAGTGCTTTCCTGACATAGTGATTTCCAATAGAACAGGGTATTGTGAAACTTCTGGGATCCTTCAACTTGGGCGGCATGCGATTGTGCAACATTGCCATGCATCCCTCTGTCGCGGCAACTGTTTCAAACTCTCCTAGCCTTGTTCTCTTGGACACAATGCCTTTAAGAAACTTGGCATAGTTTGGCATTTGTTCAATTGCTTCCACCAATGGCAAGTTGATGTGGACTTGCTTTAGCATATCAAGAAACTTCTTGAATTGATATTCTTGCTTTTGTCGCTTCAACCTTTGTGGGAATGGTGGTGGAAGTCGGATATCTTCTATCCTTTCATTGGTTTGAAACCTGATTGACGGTATTGCCGGGACATCTGGAGTTGTCGAGGCATTATCAACTGGGGTTGCCGAGGCGTGCTTATCGCAAGTTGTCGAGGCGTCGTCGGTTGCCGAGGCATGCTTATTGCCGGTTGCCGCAGCAATTCCTGGTTCAGCATCTGAGGCTTTGCTTCTAGGTTCGTCTTGATCTTTTTGTGGAGTTTTGTTTGACGAGCGGGTTTGAACCTCTCTAAGTTGTTGGCCACTTCTGGTGGTGATTGCCTTACATTGCTCATGGCCAGTTCCTCTTGCGACTTCAGTATCGCTAGGTAAACCTCCTTGTGGTCTAGTGTTCAGATTTTGAGCAAACTGTCCGACTTGATTTTCCAATGATTTGATTGCCGCCTCTTGGTTTTGCAATCTCATCTCGGTCCTGTTAATAAAAGCATCAGTTCTTTTTATGAAATTACTATTCTCAGCCATATAAGATTCAGTTTTCATCATAAAAGCATTTAGAGAATTTTCCAAAGAACTAGATGTCGCTCGGTTGTTGCCGCGGCATCATTTGTCGTGGCATATTCTGCTGAATCCCGATGCTTGTGCATTCTGATTGTTCCGGTTTAGAGCATTGTTGGGATTACTCCATGAAAAATTCGGTGCTTCTTCCAAGCTGGATTGTATATATTTGACATCATGTTGTTGCTCGATTGTAATTCCCCACATAGAAGCTAGATTCGGATTCTGCATACATTCGGAAGAATTATGGTTATCGCCACATAACTCACAAAAAGAATCCATTACCTTGACTTCATGTGTGTTGTTTGGTTTTTGCATGTTCGGACCATCTTGGTTAAAGCGGCCAATTGTGCCAAATTGAATCGATGATCCTAGTTCATGTATTGTGGCTTAGCGCCTAACTCCTCCTCTTCTAGTAAATGGGAATTGATAATCATTCTTGGCCAGCCTGTTTAAAATTTGCATTGCTTCTTCCGACGACTTATCTAGGAGTATGCCGTTTGCCGAGGCATCTAGCATCATCCTTGTTGGTGTATTCACGGCGTTGTAAAACATTGTTACTTGAGTCCACACCGGGAATCCGTGTAAAGGGCATTTGTGTAGAAGTTCTCTATATCGCTCCCAAGCCTCGTACATGGATTCATCATCTGCCTGCCGAAAAGAAGTAATGTCTACGAAGCATATCAGTCAAATTTGTAGGATTAAATCTAGCAAGGAAATCACGACAAAGATCAGTCCAAGATGCTATGGATCCGGTAGAAATGCTATTCAGCCATGCTTTCGCCCTATCCCTCAGTGAATAGGGGAATAATCTTAATCGTAGGACATCGGGGGTGACTCTGTGTATCTTGAACAAGTTGCAAATCTCGAGGAAAGATTTCAGATGTTGTCGTGCATCTTCAGTTGCTGAGCCGCCAAATTGACCAATTGTGTTGATCATATTAAACATTACCGGTTTCAACTCAAAGTGGTCAGCTTCAATTTCAGGTGCGACAACTCCTGGGTTAAGTCCATCAAGATCTTCTTCAAGATAGTCTCGAATAGTTCTGTTTCGTGCAAGAATCACTCCTCCTCCTGCTCGAACATCTTGATTCATATTGCCGTCTTGATTTGCCATTGCTTCTCTTATCCTTCGTCTAAGTCTTTGTAAGGTTCGTTCGATCTCTGGATCAAAGGGATATTCTGGTGAAGTCGGTCTTGCCCTGGTCATATACCAATGCAAAACCAAAGTTTGTTAGCCCTTTGAATTTTAAACAAGAAAAATAAAAAGAAAGTGCAAGAAAGTAAAAACAAAGTCGCTATTGCCAATCCCCGGCAACGGCGCCAAAAAACTTGTTGCGCGTAATAAGTGCTACGCAATTGTGCAAGTATACACGTCGCAAGTTATAGTATAAAAGATATCGTCTCCACAGGGATTGGTGCTACTTCAAGAATCTAGTCTCTTGCACTGTAAAAAGTAAAAACACAAATAAAAGATTATAGAAGTTTAACTAATCTAGAAAGCAAATAAGTAAAAGAAAAGATGAATTCAATTGAGAGAGATAGGCTAGGTTATCGTGAGTTGAGGTGTGATAGCCGATTGGATCGTCTTGGTAAAAGAGTGCACGGGCAACTCAGTTGCCGTGGCAACTTGCACGACGGGGTTGCCTTGGCAACTAATTGATGGTTGCATGGGCGACTAGTTGGGCAACTACTTGGGCGACTGGGCAGCAACTTCAAGGTTCGGCGGAGCGTTCTTCAATGGTTTCTTCTTATCCCTAAGTCGAAACTCTAGCTACTTGTGCATGCCTTGATAATACATCCCTGCGTGAATCAAGGGTGAACAACAACCAATCTTGCGCTCCTCTTAGCCATTGAAATCCTTAACTTATTCCTAAGCCGGATTAATCTTCACCATCATTGGATTGCATAAATATCATATTCATTCGTTTCTTGAATCTAACTCTCCCGATATTAGATAAATGGATGAAATCACGAGATCCTCTCCCAATTCACTCGCAAGCAATAATAAGAACCAAGAATGAATAAACGTTGAAATAGAAAAGTGCAAACTCTTATTACCTAAACAAAAACCAATAGTTTCTCACAACCACAAAACACAATAACCATAGCCAAGTAAATTTAGTTCATGGCTAGGTTCCAAAGAAACACAAGATAAACAATCCGTAGCATGAACCCAATCGAACAAGGAAGAAAAGCTGAAGCTTGTCGAAAATTCCCCTTTGCTTCCTCTCTTGGTCTTGTCGAAATTCCCTCTTGCTCTCTCTATTCATCTTGTCGAAATCTCCTTGATATTTATAGGGCTAGGCCAAAGTCCTTCTTTGAGGAGGAGTTTGAGTTGGAATTAAATTATCTTTAAAGAATATAATTCTTTATTATAATTTTATTCCTATTAGAACTTCTCCTATCTTCTTGGAATTTAATTCTTCTTTAATCTCTGCATGGCAATCAAATTCCTTTGGGCTTGGGCCTTGCTCCATGTCATCTTGGGCTTGTAAAGTCATGAATTTCGACATCCATATTGCTTTTTGTCTTTGTCGACAAATGCCATGGCAACTAGCTCGGCGTATCCTTCATGCATTGCCCTGGCAACTAGCTCGGCATTGCTTTGGCAAGTGATCCTGCACATACACACACAAAAACACACCAAAGCAGCATCTATTTCCACAAAAATCACCAAGTTATGTAATCAAGCTCAACGATTGAAGGAAACATGGATTAATGCATGAATGGCTAACTATGCAACTAATATGAGCCTAAGTCTAACAATAATATGAGTAAAAAGGGTAAGAAAAATAGTACTTTTGAACACTTATCAGCAAGTGAAGGTGCTGAAATGATGCCGATCAAATTGCAAATGCAGGATTCCCTAGCTCACTATTATGAAGTGGAAGAAGAAGCAGATGGTCTTCCATGGTATTATGACATCCTACATTATATGAAGTCTCGGCAGTATCCACCTCAGGCGACTGAGAATGAAAAGAAAACGATCAGAAAAATAGCATCAGGATATGTTCTTGATGGAGAAATCTTATACAAGAAAAGTCGATACCAAGTATTATTGAGGTGCATAGGGGCTAAAGAAGCTCAAATGATCTTAGAAGAGGTTCATCAAGGGGGTTTGTGGGACTCACCCTAGTGGTTTCACCATGGCCAGAAAGATCATGCGTTTTGGGTATTATTGGTCAACTTTGGATGGAGATTGCATTAACTACTCCCGAAAATGCCACAAGTGCCAGATTTATGCTGATAAGATCCATACACCTCTACAGCCTCTCCATGTTATGTCAGCCCCTTAGCCCTTTTCCATGTGGGGCATGGATGTCATCGGCCATATTCACCCTAAAACGTCAAATGGGCATCGGTTTATTCTAGTAGCCATCGACTACTTCACTAAGTGGGTAGAAGCAGCCTCATATGCGAATGTCACTAGATCTATAGTTTTCAAATTCTTGAAAAAGAGATCATCTACCGATATGGTCTACCGGAGAGGATTATCACGGACAATGCCTCTAATTTGAATAATAAGATGATAACCAAAGTTTGTGAGCAATTTAAAATCAAACATCATAACTCGGTAACTCGGTAACTTATCGCCCGAAGATGAATGGGGATGTAGAAGCTGCTAATAAGAATATCAAGAAGATAGTTGCAAAGATGGCCGACACTTACAAAGACTATATGAAAAGTTTTGTTTGCCCTTTATGCTTACAGGACTGTTGTACAAATATCCACCGGGGCAACATCGTTTTCATTAGTATATGGAATGGAGGTTGTGTTGCCAATTGAGGTTGAAATTCTGTCTCTACGTTTCCTATTAGAAGCAGAACTAGAAGAAGCAGAATGGGTTCAAGTGAGATATGATAAGTTGAACCTAATCGACGAAAAAAGGTTGAAGGCCATTTGTCATGGACAAATCTATCAAAGAAGGATGATGCGAGCTTATGAAAAGAAAGTTCACCCAAGAGAGTTTCAAGAATGAGATTTAGTAGTAAAGAAAATGTTGCCAATCCATAGAGATTCTCGAGGAAAGTGGGCACCCAACTGGGAGGGGCCTTACGTTGTAACAAAGGTCTTCTCAGGAGGAGCATTGACTTTGGCTGAGATGGATGGAGATGAGCTTGAGAGTCCAGTAAACTCAGATTCAGTCAAAAAATATCATGCCTAAAGAAAGAGCGTGGAAAAATATAAGAGGAATCGAAATGTGAAAACCTGTAAAGGGCACCTTAGATACCTAAAAAAAGAAAAAAGAAAAAGGGGGTTCAAGATGAAAACCCATAAAGGGCATCTTAAAACCAAAGGTGGATCTGGTCGAAAACTCACAAAGGGCGACTCCGATTGCTCATGGGTCAGACATGCATTAAGTGACTCTCTCGGAGACTTGACATCTCAAAAGGAATTGCGTATATTCATACATTGTTGTTATTTTCAAAATCTACTTAGCAAAGGAAACATTCAAGGAATCTCGCGGCGTTTTGACTTGAGAAGTTTTAACCATTGATATCTAGATACTTATATTTCCTTCTTGTAACCTTTCCTTTGTTTGCCACAATAAAATATTTCAGAGACTTTTTTTCTTCCTTGTTTGTGCCTTTTTTTTCACTTATATGAGTATCTTATATTGAAATAAGAACTAGAAAGATTGACATCATTAAAGCATGCAAAAGATTTTTGTGCATTACTTTGAAAAGGGTTTAAAAAGTATAGGGACTATAACGCATTCCATGGTTAAGCTCCGAACTAGGGGCATGAGATGTTGAGGAATAAGAAGAGATTAAGATAAGAAAACGCCAGTATCATTCGAAGACATTCAAGGCAAAAATAAGCTTTATTGCAAGGATTTATATGCAAACGCTTCAATGAGCCTTGCAGAGGCAAGCATCTAAGAACTCACAAGAAGCTTTGAGGATGCTTGATATTATTTTAATGTAGCATGATTGCTAAACCTTCTCCCACAATGAGAACAATTTTACAGACATTGGAGGAGATGTCCAGTGATGTTAAAGCTTTTATTCAAGATTTTGGAAGGATGTGAGAGATTCTGTTCCCTGAACCAGGCAAAGGCTAAAAGAGTGTTGAAGAATATAAGGATAAAAGTCAGTCCTCTCAAAAGCAAGATAACTGGATTGAATGAGCAGATGTGCAAAACTCAGATGTTTTCTCTGAAGCAAAGAGATACAAAGAATAAATATCTAGCATAGTTGCTTATCTGGGCTGAGCAAGTAAATGCGCAAAGGAAAAACCCAAAATAAAAGAGAAAATATAAAAATGAAAAACATAAGAAAATGACATGCATTCATATGATAGGCATCTCTAGGAGAATGCTCATCATAATCATAGCATTTGTTAAACTTCGACAGATATAGAACCTGTTTATCTATTCCAGCATAAGAAGAATAGAACCAGCCTATCCATTCGGACATGAGGAGAGTGGAACTTGCTTATCTATTCGAGCATAAGGAGAATAGAACTCGCCTATCCATTCGGGCATGGGGAGGGTGGAACCTGCTTAAATATTCAAGTATGAGAAGAATAGAACCCGCCTATCCATTCGGGCAAAAGGAGAATGAAACCTACTTATCTTTTCAACATGAGGAGAATAGAACCCGCCTATCCATTCGGGCAGGAGGAGAGTGGAACCTGCTTATCTATTCGAGCATGAGGAGATTATAACCCGTCTATCTATTCAAGCACGAGGATAGTGGAATCTGCTTATCTATTCGAGCATGAGGAGAATAGAACCCGCCTATCCATTCGGGGCACGAGGAGAGTAGAACTTGCTTATATATTTGAGCATGAGGTGAATAGAACCCGCCTATCCATTCAGGCACAAGAAGAGTGGAACCTACTTATCTATTCGAGCATGAGGAGAATAGAACCCGCCTATCCATTCAGGAACGAGGAGAGTGGAACCTGCTTATCTATTTGAGTATGAGGAGAATAGAACCAGCCTATCCATTTGGGCACGAGGAGAGTTGAACCTGCTTATCTATTTGAGCATGAGGAGAATAGAACCCGCCTATCCATTTGGGCATGAGGAGAGTGGAACCTGCTTATCTATTCGAGCATGAGGAGAATAGAACCCGCCTATCCATTCGGGCATAAGTAGAATCAAACTTTATTTATAATCAGTGAAAATTAGTGCCTTTTGTTCTTTGCTCTATCCCTGTTTTACTAAAATAGGCAAAGAGGGGCAGTTGTTGTCACTAAATTTTCATCCGCTTATTTATTTTTTATTCATGTTAGGGTACTATTAATTATGTATAAACCCTAAAAAAAGAGTCCAAATAATAAATAGGGTCATTTTTTATAAAAACCCATATACATTGATTGGCCTAATTTGACCCAAGAATAAATCTTTTTTATCCCATGTGCAGGCTTTAATCTCAGCTATTAGATTTAGGGCTAAGATCTAACGGACCAAATTGATCCAGAAAAAAAAAAGACAACCCTTCCCACTTGAGCTGCCACGCGTCTGGCACGTGTAGCTCACGCGCGAAACCCTCCCCCTCCGCTGAAGCTTGACCCGCCCACCTCTAGGCCATGCTCGTGTCGGTAGCAGCGGCGCTCGACAGATCCAAAGCCGACAAGAAGCCCCGGTGACCACCCAGCCCTTGCCGCACCATGTCGTCACCGCTTTCGCGCCCCCGAGCTTCAGGAGACACTGCTGCACAGTTCTCTTGGCTGCCCACAACGTCAACGGCCACGGCATCGCACCGCCGCTCCAGCAATGGCGACTGTCGCGCCATCGTCGGACCTCTTACAGTCGCACTGCGCCGCTATCATTCTCCTTTCCAGCCAAAATCTGCGGTCATAAACAAGAGAAAGAGGTTAGGGTTTAGTTCGAATATGGAAAGAAAAGAAGGGAAAATCAAACCCAAATTTGCTCAGATTCGAACCAAAATCAGAGCAAAATCATACACAAAAGGAAGGCCAACTCGAATCAGCTCCAAATCTGCATCAAAAAATTAGAGGATAATTTTACCCAATTTTTAGGGATTTTAGATTGAATTTCCTTGTAATTTTGGTATGAAAATACCTATAAATACTCATACTCCATACCATTGTAGGACATAAGAATTACACTGAAAAAACACCCAAAATTTGTAGCATATTATACTCGATTTTCCATTGGAATGGAAGCAATCAAGCAAGTTTTTTTCGGTATTGTGTTCTACATTTTCTACTTTATTTTTTTTATCATTTCAAATCTAACACATGAAGTTGGGATAACGTTTACCTTGATCTTGTTTCGGAGTGCCTTTGTTATATCCCGGATTCGAATCTGTGATTTATTTTACTAAAAAGGATTTTAGTAGTTTTTTGGGTTTTTCAAAAAAAATTCACCGCCGTCAGACAGCGGCCAGCACGGTGGTCCGTTCCCGGTGTTTACCATCTTTGAAGAACACCAAGAACATTTGAGAGAATTTAAGATATGGGTGTTTGATCTAAAAATTTTGAAAAGAAAAAATAAAGAGGTGTTTGTGAAGTTGGGTTTTATACCCATGTGTTTTAAAATAAATTGGGCTTATTACTCACATTAAATCCCTCCGCCCTATTTATTTTTGCTCTGCGAGTCATCATATTTTCAATTACTTCAAAACGGTCGCTACTCAAAAATTCCCTTTTGTTTTTTTACAATTTGGTTATTTTTTTTACCTTTTAACTCTTTTAAAAACAAAACAGTTTGAAATTATTTTTTTGAAATAATATTAATTTTACTTACATTTCTTTGTAGAAATTGGTTCGAATACTAAGTGTTAACTTTGATTCGGGAAGGGTATGCTTTTTTAAAATAATCGTGTCTTACTTTTTTATGCATTTAATTCATTTCCTATTTATTTTGTTTATCATTTTTTTGTATTCTAATTTTTTTAGGGTTTAGAAAAAGCCTCTAGGATTAAGTTCACATCAAAAATTCATAAGACACACTTAATTAAATTTGAACCCCAATAGATAAAATTTACGTAGACATTCTTTAGGTTAATAATCACTAACTTAGAATAAATAAAAACTTTAACACGCCAATTATTTCTTTGTTTGCTTGTTAAAAAGTGAAATATAATTAATGTGGTGTCCTACCAAAAGGAGGTAACCGGTTAGCGCTAGAAGTGTTGGCGGTGATTAAAGTTTATTCTCCGGATGGTGGGACCGTTAAAATGGAATCATATTCATAAATGGATAATAAGTTAAATTTTATGTAAACTTGCAAATTCCGATATTAAAACTTTTTTGTAATCGGCTAGGTACCAATTTTTGGGTGTTGTGGGGGTGCTAACCTTTCCCTACGCGTAACCGACTCCCGAACCCGTTTTTGAGTTTTTGTAGACCAAAATTGTTGTTTTAATAAAATAAAAATGATTTTATTAAAATGGTTTGTTTTTAGGTGATCCAATCACACCTTTAAGAAAGATTGGTGGCGACTCCATTGTTTTGGTTTTATTTAAACATACGTCGAGACCCTTTTAAAAAAGGTTGCGACATCCCCAAAACCTAAATCTCGATTTGGGCAGATTCCGCCACCCACCACATCGGTCGCTGGACCATCATGACCATTTCCCCTACCACTCTGTCGCCGAAAATTTACTGGCGTCGTGCGAAAAGCTGAAATAGTCAAATAGTTCCTTTGAACGATTCGAGAAAAATGACGGCAAGACAGACGATGAACAACGTATGGGTTGTTCGGCGAGGGGAGGGCACTTCATTTCGTTGCTGGCAATGCGGCCAACGCCGGCGGGAGTGATTGGATTTGGGGGGTTTTAGGGATTTGGGGACTATTTTGGGAATATTTGAAAATTTCATGATATATTTTTATTTTTATTTTTTTATTAATTTTTTTTATTTTTAATATAATTTTGGAATTTTCAGGAGATGACATATGTCCTTTAACGGTGAGAATTAACGGAGAACCTTAAATGGGTCACGAAATAAAACGTTAGGCACTTATTTGGCCTAAAAAATAGTTTGGGCGCCTAACTGAAAAATGGCATAGTTTGGGCACCTATTTGCCTATTAAGCCTTATTATTATTGTTCTCTATCCGAGATGAGTGTGGGGAGTCTAACCTACCGCATGATTACGGTGCAGCATCAATCGAAATGTTATAAAGCAAGAAATTTAAAATATTATCTACCAACTTAAAATATTACACTTTTTATCACATTTTAAGTTGGTGGTCTCACGACAAGTATCGATACTTAGAGACAAGTTTTAATACTTAACATTAACATAAAATATGATCAGAAGTGACAAGTATCGATACTCGGAGCCAAGTTTCGATATTTAACAACCAACCTACAATATTATCAAAAATTTTAATATCTTAGGTTGATCGATAACATTTTAAGTTTCATATTTTATAACATTTTGGTTAATACTGCACTGTAACCATACAGTAATCTTGCTGCACCCTAAACTCACCGGCGAGTGTGGTGTGTTTTATGACAAGAGGGATGATTTGGTGATAACAATAATAACGATGTAGAAGTATGGGACAACATTGTCCGTCTTTCACTTCCAAATTGATTGAAAACAAAAGGGTTATATGTGTATTGACCCCATGGACCTGCAAATTTTCCCTCTCAATGCAAACAGTACAGTCTATGAGTTATATCAAGTCTTTATCAATTGGCAGAGGCCCTCGGGGCTTTGTATATTTTACATTTGGTCCCAAAGAAAAAACATTTATAACACCATCTGTCGGTCATCAATCATCATACTTGTTTTTTCAAAGGCATGGGGTGGAGCAAATGATGAGAACATGGGGGATTAGCTTACACACAATTATATAAATCTTGTTATGCATGCATTACGTGTTGCCCCATTTGACAGCCTTGAGATTTCATATGCTGTCTGTTTAATTTCGTTACCATGAAAACAACCACTTTGACTTATGGTCCCTTTGGTTTTTTGGTCTAGACGATGAAGTTATTCACAAGTTCATCGTATTTACTAGATGTTTCAAAGAAATTAAAAAGGAAAAAACAAACAAACATATCCTGTTTTGTCAACAATCTTTAGAGCAAATGATTAAAGCTCTCAATTGACATTGTCTTCTCTTCTCTAGGTTGTGGGTTCTAAACTTATTATAAGCAAATTCTCCACTCTTCCACTAAGTAGAAATTGTTCAAAAAAAAAAAAACCTTGTTTTACTCTTCACTGAAAGCATAGGAAAGCCTGTAATAATCTTGAACTCTAAAGAGCTGAGGGGAAAAGGCAGATTTCATTGGACATTTACAATGTGATGGGCATGTGATCACAATCAGATTCCAGCTTATCTGCTAAGTTTGAAACTCGGTTAAAGTTGAATAAATAAGATATGGCTGTGATCCAATCTACACTGCAAAACAAGCTTATTATATTCACAGAATATAGTCTTCATTTGTGTTATTTTCCTTCTATTTCTTTGCTTCTATGTTTTTTTTTTCTTTCTTCCGAGTGTCAAGATTTGTATTTTGAGTCGAGATTATTTTACTTTTGACGTTCTTTTTATATTTTGAATTCATGTCAATTTAAATTAGGTAGGATGCATTCATATAGTTGAGGCTTTGTGATTTAATTAAAATGAATTAAATTTAAATTCGGTCATATCTGATTTTTAGGGTTTCGGGATAGAAAATTACAAAAAAACTAAAGCCATGAAGGATCACTTTCTTTGATGCCTCTTTAAAAGGGTGTCTTGGTAAGATCAGATTGAGCCTAATTATTAGTTAAAAATTAAACAAAAATAAATCGAACAAATCAATCTCCCCAACGCACTTTTTCAAAGTAATACATGCTCTACTTTATTGGGGGGGGTGGGGAGGGGGCTTCCTTCAATAATTCAGTTGGCATAAAAAGAGGGAAGTTTCCGATTCCTTTACTCTGTTCTGTTCAATCCACGAATAAAGTAAAAATAACCCAAATATTTTGGTTAAGACCATATATTTAAGGAGCAGTAGCAAATGTTGTAGCATCTTGAGTAGTACAAGGCATGAGACATGGGACCAAAACCCAATAACGCATATGCAATAGCTTCATCTTGAAGAAGCAAAAAACACCATCATACAAGTTGGAAAGTTTTATAATATAAATTAAAATAAAATATGCCCTCTCAGTAAATTTCCTAATATTTTGGCTCAATCAGGGTTTCTCCCTCTTATAGTGTGTCAAATACTTTCTTCTCATTATCTTTTTCGAAATTTGGCTCCAAAAGGCAATAATATAAATCCATTGCTAGTGGTGGGCACATGCGCTGTTTATATAACTTTGGATGATACGACTTTGCTTCAATTTTGAACCGTATAACCTCAACAAAAAAAAAACTCATTTTGGGTTCTTTAATTAAACCTTTGTATTACTATAATTATTAGATATCTGATATGATTATTGTTTTGTTTGATAAATAGTTTTTTGAGCTAAAATTAGAGATTTGAATTATTTTTAGAGGTTTGACCAGTCAAATTCTTTAATTTTTGATGTTTGGTGAATAGATAATTGTAATAGTGGATTGGGGTGAAACCTTTCATTTTGAAAATTTTCTTAAAATGAGCTTTTTGAGTTAGCGGTTTAGATAAAAAAAACTTGAAAAGATTTGTTTGTCCTTGATAATTATAAAAAATTTCTTTAAATAATACAAATTTGAATAACTAGTAAAATTTAAAAATAACTTTATAAATAAAAAATTAATATAAACATATAAATTTATTTTTATTAATATATATATCCTTCGTATATACTTAGTAATGATATTAAAATATAATAATTTTATAATCTAATTTATATTAATAAATACAAATATTTTTTTTGAATCAAGTAATAAATACAAATATTAACAACTAACAAATTATTCAAACAGATATTGAATATAATCATGTCCTTATATATCATTTTGCTTGTTCAAATAATTAAACAACTATTAACTATCAGTTAATTTTACCAAACACTTCTATGCAATCAACTAATATAATTCGCTAGTTAAATCAGCTAATGTTATCAGCTAATGCAATCAGTTAATTATCAAATAAGAGTATTTATTTAATTTTGTTTTGGCATCAACCAATTTGGGAAGTTTCATTCTAAAAAATCGTGTTATATTAACACAATTTGTTAATGCAGCCAAATTAACCACAGTGCCAGAATAAAGCTATAGTTTTAGGGTTTTCAACAATCTTTAAGATTCTTAAAAACAATGTCAATTCATGCTTTTTTATTTTGTATTAAACAAAGGAAAAATATTTTATACATAGGCAAGTTTTCACATACGCATTAGTTTTGGTGTTTAGAGTTTAGGGGGTTGTGGTCATAATTTAGGGTGTAGATGTTAAGGTTTAGGTTTTATGATAATATATTTTAACCTATAAACCATAAATTCTAACAACAATCCCTAAATTCTAAGCATCTAAACCTAAAAACCTAAATCATAAACCCTAAATTAAGTCCCTAAACCCTAAATCTAAAGCATTTGTGAAAATTAAAAGTTTTCACCGCTGATGCATGATATAATTACTCTTTTAAAAAATATGTTCTTGATTTGTCCTGAATTTCATGAACTACAACAACACGAATGCTATACTACCAATCACCAAATTTAAGACTCATTAGCTAAAGAGTCATGTAAAAGAAAACAAAAAACTAACATTGAACTACACAAATTGTGTCTCTAAAGAAATTATATATGGAACAATAATCTTATCAAAGGTTTTGAGCATAAGAAAGTGTATTACTTCGCTTAAAGTTGATTACAACAAATCTAATTTCTTTCTTTTTAACAAAAACAAATATACATTACAGTTGTTTCGCCAAAAGGATGAGTTACATTGTACTTAAACCCTGCTTTTTGGTGTCAATGTTGATAATAAATTCAATATCACGAGTTTTTTATACGATATCTAAATCATTCATAATATTTCAAGCCTTAAACAAAGATAAAGACATAAAAATTGAACCCAACAAGTGGTTCAAGTGAAAAAGCGAATGATGTTTATCCGAAAACACTCCGGTTCAAACCACTTTGTCTGCAATGTGTGTGCATTGTCAAAGGGTTAAGAATGTATATGAACATAGGATAATTCTACAGTAAATGTCATGTACCGCAATGTGCCATTAATTGTTTTAATTAGTTTTGAAATCCTAAGGACCGAAAGTGTTCATTTTAGAATAAAATATTAAAAAATAATTAATTTTTATTACTATAATAATTCCTAATTCACTTTAATTTAAGGGTAAATTTCATAAATGGTCAGTAAACTTTGATCAATTATTCAATTTGGTAATCAAACTTTCAATTGCTTCAAAGTTACCATTAAATTTTTAGTTTTGTTTCAATTTGGCTACTGGTGATGTGGTTGTTAAAATATTTTATATAATAACACAGTTAGTCATCCACATTTACACATTCAAACAATTTAGTCATAATTCGAAACAAATAATAAAGGATAGATTGGGTATGGCTGGGATTGAGAGGGACAAGATAATATTAGTTATAATTAAGGGATCAAAATAAAATATTAAATTATCTCTAATTAAAAATATGGTCAAATTGAAATAATGAGGGTTAAATTTATTATTTGAAGGTGAAGATTGACAACACATACATGCGTTTAATTAATCACTACAGCTATCAACAATGCGTTCTTAGGTTAGGACCAAACTAAGATATTCAAATGCCCTCATCTTTTTCACGAGCCACTTTTACATGTCCTAAAACATTTTAAACCAGTTTTACATGTCCTAAAACATTTTAAACCAGTTTTACATGTCGTAAACACAATTCCCTGCAAATGTAACCCCCAACAAGATGATAAACCAGTTTTTGTTTGCTGTTGGTCTTAGGACTCACCCCATGCCAAAAGAACTAAACCTGCCAGGGAACTAATGGAACCGTATCTACAACTTCAGTCAATAATGATTCTTTTGCATTGAAAATGTTTCTAGGTAACCATGCAAAAGAACAAAAAAAACACCCTTCACTTGCATGGCTTCAGTTTCTTTTGAGAATTATCATTCAAATAAGAACCCTAAACCTAAAAACTTTAACCTTTTTGACCTAGATGAAAGGAACAGGGTGAAAAGGATGAGTATATAAAGATAAAATTAGTTATAATTGAGGGATCAAAATAAAATATTAAATTATCTTTAATTAAAAATATGATCAAATTGAAATAATGTTGGTTAAATTTATTATTTATTTCGAATTAGGACTATATTGTTTGAATGTGTAAACGTGGAAGACTAAATGTGTTATTATGTAAAATATTTTAACTAGGGATGGCAAAATTACCCGACCCGGTGTGCCCCGACCCGACCCGATCGGGTTTTTTCTTATAATTTTCAATGATCGGGGCTGTAACACCCACAACTCAGATGTCACATTTGGGCCTCACGCCTGAAACCCAACCAAACAATTTTGACCTAGTTTAGCCCAAACCACAAATCCATTATGAGAATCCATTTCATTACAACCCAATAAAACATAATAAATATTCGAAAACATATGCAATAGAGCTCCTTTTAAAATTACATTATAAACATTTGACTCGATCGTTTGAAAATCCAAATACGATTTACAATATACAATAGGTTCCTACGAATACATAACCCAAGTACCTAAATACTGTACTCTTAAGAGACGATGCGCTGTAATCCTTCTCTGATGGTGCTCCTACAAGAACGAGCCAAACCTACTAACCTGCAAATAGAAACAACGATTTCAAACGATGAGCTAACAAAGCTCAGTGGATACACCGCCACTCAACCATGCTTCATGCAAATCATAAATAAAGCAACGCAACATGATGACATCATGGCAAGATAATAGTGGCGCTACCATAACCGCCTAAACACATAGCATTATGAATGTATGGTCACGCACACAACTCGTACAAGAACCTCTTACGTTTACCTAGCATCACACAGATAACACCAACGACATTAAGTGAGATTCGCGTCCACAAAGCATCGGAATCCTACACTTGAGTGAGGCCCACGCCACAAAGCATCAGGATCCTACACTGGGAGTAAGGCCCGCGTCCACATAGCATTGGGATCCTACATCCATGCTCGGGATCTTTCATCAAGCATCTTCGAATGAGGCCCGCGTCCACAAAGCATCGAGATCCAACATTCGAGAATTCTTTAAGGTGTTGCAACACACTTAGAGTATCGAAATCCCAACAAGGGATGACTCGACTATCTAGGCGTCCCATCACCACACAAAGAAAGACCCTTGTCACCACACAACAGTCAACCTCGACACAAGGTGTAATACCCTAAAATTTTCTATATTGATTAAGGGTCATTTAGTACTAAGATAAGGGCTTAAAAGCTTACTTAGTGACTAAAATGAGAAAAATGCAAAAGTTGGAATTTTCTCAATTATGGACAGTAGAAAAGAAATTTCTAAGGTTTTAAGGTGTCTTGTGATAAAGAACGAGTAAAATAGGATACTCGCAAAATTTGGTTAAAATCCAAGGACAATTTGAATGGGAATTCAAGGTTACAATTTAGTGACCAAAATGATAAGTTTTTAAAACTTGGGTGGTACAAGTTGAAATATGAAAAGTTGAAGGACCAAAGTTGTAATTTCCCAAAAGTTAGGTGTTTTATTTCATAACTAAATAGAGTACCCATTAGTGTGGATCGAATGAGGAATTACTTGTTTGATCCGATATTTCAATTATTGGGAAATCGTAGTCAAAGTTTAAGTAGAATTTGGACACCCAGATTGAACTGAAAATTTTTGAAATTTTACCATATGATAGAGAAAGGTTATAAAAGTCATTTCCAAGTGTTGGAAATATTTTAGTTCGATTAAGGATGGATCCTATAATTATTTTGATTAAGGAATTTAATTAGTAACCAATAAAATTCTTGGCATTTATCGGTAAATCTGATCAAGCTAAAATTTCGGAGATGATTCCATAGACTTTGGAAGAATTGTAACATAATATTTTATGAATATTTGGAGAATTTATCAGTAATTATTTTATCCTGTACATAGATTAAACAGATTATGTAGAAAAATCTTATGTACATCCGGGGAATAAAAATGCAGTATAAGATATCGAATTTCAATTGAACTGTAAAGTTAAGCATGCTCAAGGTATAGGATGGGTGACCTATTGGGAAGGTCTTATGTCAATACTTGAGACTGATAAAAATGAATCAGTTCGAGTTAATATTATTCGTATGAATATCTGATAAAGAATTATTAAGAGAATTTTTATTCGATAAAGATTTCGGGTTAAATTATCAATATATTGGATCGAGTCAAAATTTTAAGTTTGACTTCATAAATATGGAATATTTTATTTGATAATATTATTTATTTTTCTGATATGGAAATAAGGAATTTTTAGAATTTATTTGATAGCCCGGTGAAGGGGAACCGCAGAATAAGTAGTAAGTGAATATCGGGAAATCGGATCGAATCAAAATTTTAAAGGCTGCACCATAATTCACGGAAAATTCATAAAATATTGTTTTATGAATAAATTATTAATTGGTGGATTGTGATCTAACAAGAATAGTTGGGTTTTTACAAAATGGCAAAAATTAGTGATTTAAGTGACTAGTTTTGGTAATTTGTTCACAATGGCAATTTTGAAATATTTTGAAAGTATCATGGGTAATATGGTAATTTCCCATGTGAAAGCATTACTCTAGTTTGGTTAGAGTTGAATGGAATTTGTTTGGAATTGAACTAGAATGGTAACTTGTAAATTATGATTCAGTTGGAGGTTAATTTTGGAAAAAATACTAAATTGAATAAAAATTCAATTTATTATTACATGTGACATAAATTAAAAAAAAGATGAACAAAAATGTTCATCTTCCTCATCTTCAATTCGAACTAATAGAGAAAAATGGGGGGGGGAATACACAAAAAAATTTCCTAGGCATTTTGAAGGCTCCCGAACAAGATTCAAGGTATGTTTTTGATAGAAAGTTGATCTAGTTTCAATTCTATTTCATTTGATAGTAATTTTATCAAGAGTTACGAAGATTTGATTATGTTCTTGAAGAGAGAGAAAATAGGGTTTCATGTTTAGATTGAAGCTTGAACTATGCAAATTTAGTGTTGTAGAGATGAAATCAAGCTTAGCTTGTGATTAATTTCATGTTTAAGGATTAAAACCCCTAACCCTAGAATATGGGATTTTATTTAGGATTTTGAAATTGATGATGAAAGAAAGATTGATGATATTAGAAGCTTGATTTTGATGCTATAATGAAAAATCCTCAACTAGTCCTTTAAGTGACTATTTTGGCATGCTTGGTAAATTAGGGAAAATATTGTGAAAATTATCCTAGTGATGGATTTGAAGAGATTATGAATTTAGAAGCTTGATTATGACATTTGGACTAAAATAAAGTCTTTGAAAAGTTTAGACACTCAAATTTGGCAAGTAGGAATAAATTGGGGATTTAAATGTTAATTCTTGGAAATGAAGAATATATGTTGGAAAATTTATTTAAGTATGTTAGAATGTTGTTGGATGAAAAATGAGCCTAGAGAAGCCAAATGACCAATTCGACCACATGGAAGAATAATGGGAAAATTTTATGAAAATTATGATTATGAGATTTTATGAATCGAATATGTTGTATGAAGTTAGAATTAAAATTAGAATATATAGAGACCAATTCGGCAAGCTTCAAAGTTAAGGGACCGAATCTGAATTTTATGAAATTGGAGTGTATTTATGTAATTAATGATGTTGGAGATTTGAAATTGATGTTAGAATGCTAAACCAATGTTGAATCGAATTAGTGACCATTTTGACAATTTGTCAAAATCAAGTGACCAAATAGGAAAATGAATTCTTGGATGGGGATTAAATCTGATTTTTTTAGATAAAATAATAGAATTAAGGTAGTAATTTTGATTTGAGGACTAAATTGCAAAGTTAAGAAGTTTGAATCCTTACCTTTGCATTTTAGTGACTATTTTGGCAAAGAAAGAAAATTAGAGAGAATTATTTTGAATAACTATTTGATGAAGAATATGACGAATTGGGGGTTTGAAGTAAGTAATGGGACTGAATTGACAAGTAGAAAAATAAGAAAAAGTTAGTATAAATTAGAAGTTAATTATGGAAATTTTTTTATGTTAAATGTTTAGATAGCTTGATCTAAATTTTGTTAGAAATGAATCTAACAAATGTTTGTTTATATTTATGTGGATAATGAAATCAAATCTGAATCAAAGAAGATTTGAGGTACTATGAAGGAAAGGATCGAGTAGAATTTAGTGAGGCATGCTAATAAATGGCCCAGGTGAGTGTAATTTTTAATTATTTATTATATATGTGAGATGAATGAATGCATTTTTATCTGTTTATATATATATATATATATATATATTTGTGAATAAGACTTGAAATCAGTCAACTTTGATAATAATGAAAAATGTATGTTGATCAAAGAAATATTAAATAGCATATGTGATACATGGATTTAGCATAATAATTTATTTGAGATAAGGTAGGCACTACGGTGCTGATACAATGTAGGCACTACGGTGCTGAGACAATGTATGCACTACGGTGCTGAGACAATGTAGGCACTACGGTGCTGAGATAATATAGGCACTACGGTGCTAAGATAGACACTGAAGTGTTGTGCAAGGAACAAAAGGGCGTCCTCAAGTACGTACTCATCTCAATCGCTTCAGGGATGTAGATGCTACGATGTTGTAGACACTATAGTGTCGTGATGACTCACGTACTATGGCATCACATGATTTTGTACTTTGAACTATATTAGAGAATATGAAATGTGAATGATTGCATGATGAAAGTATGACTATATTAGAGAATTTGATATGCAAACGATTGCGTGATGAAAGCACGACTACTTGATGATTGTTAAGTGTCTAAAAGTACTATTTTATTCACCCTTTTTATTCATATTATTGCTAGACTTAGGCTCATATTAGTTGCATTATTAGCCATTCATGCATGTTTGCATAGTTTCCTTGGTGGACAAGCTTGATTTCATATTTTGCTTAATTTTGTGCAAAAAGGGTGCTGCCTATAGTTGTTTGTGTGTGTGCAGAATCACTTGCCTAAGCAAGGCTGTAACCAGTTGGTAGGGCAATACAAGAAGGAGATGCTGATGCAGTTGTAAGGGCAGTGCATGAAGGAGATGCCGAGCTAGTTGCTAGGGCAATTGTCGATAAGGGATAAAATGATATGACAGTCAAAATTGATGACTAGATAAGCCCAAGATGATGTGGAGCAAAGTTTTATCCCAAAGGAGTTTGATTTCCATGAAGAGGTCAAAGAGAAATTAAATCCCAAGAAGATAGGAGAAGATCTAGAAGGAATTTAAATATAATAAAAAATTATATTCTTTTAAAGTATTTAATTCCAACTTAACTTCCTCCTCAAGAAAGACTTTGACCTAGCCATCTCCTATTTAAAGGAGACCAAGCCGTCAAACTCCAAGGGAGAGATTTCGACAAGGGCTTTCAACCATTCTTCATATTTTTCTTTCTTGTTCGATTAGGTTTATGTTAGAGATTCTTTGTTTTGTGTTTCTTTGGAACCTAGCCATGAACTAAATCTATTTGGCTAAGGTTATTGTGTTTTGTGGTTGTGAGAAACAACTGGATTTTGTTTAGGTAATAAGAGTTTGCACTTTCAATTCAAGGTTTACTCATTCTTGGTTTTTATTCTTGTTTGTGAGTGAATTAGGAGAGGATCTCATAACTCTATCTATTTATCTAATATCGTGAGAGTTAGATTCAAGAAACGAATGAGTATGGTCTTTATTCAATCTATTGATGGTGAAGATTAATCCAGCTTAGGAATAAGTTAAGGATTTCAACGGCTAAGAGGAGCACAAGATTGGTTGTTGTTCACCCTTGATTCACAAAGGGATGTATTGTCAAGGCATGCACAGCTAGCTAGAGCTTCGACTTAGGGATAAGAAGAAACCATTGAAGAACGCTCTGCCGAAGCTTGAAGTTGTTGCCCAGCCACCCAAACAGTTGCCCAGGTAACCGTCGATTAGTTGCCAAGGCAACCCAGCTGCTCAAGTTGCCACGACAACTGAGCTGCCCTTGCACTCTTTTACCAAGACAATCCAATTGGCTATCACACCTCAACTCACGATAACCTGGCCTATTCCCTCTCTTTTTATTACATCTTCTTTTACTTTATTGCTTTCTTAGTTTAGTTGTTAGTTAAAACTCCTACAATCACCTATTTGTGTTTTTACTTTTTACAGTGCATGAGATTGAATTCTTGAAGTGGCACCAATCCCTGTGGAAACGATATCTTTTATACTATAACTTGCGATGTGTACACTTGCACAATTGCGGAGCACTTATTACGCGTAACAAGTTTTTGGCGCCGTTGCCAAGGATTGACAATAGCAACTTTGTTTTTATTTTCTGCACTTTTATTTTTATTGTTTAAGATTCGAAGGGTTAACAAACTTTGGTTTTGCATTGGTTTATGACCAGGGCGAGACCGATTACACCAGAATATCCATTTGATCAAGAAATCAAACGAACCTTACAAAGACTCAGACAAAGGTTAAGAGTAGCAATGGCTAATCAAGATGGCAATATGAATCAGGATGTTCCAGCAGGAGGAGGAGTGATTTTTGCACGCAACATAACTATTCGAGACTATATTGAAGAAGATCTTGAAGGACTTAGTCCAAAAGTTGTCACACCTGAAATTGAAGTCGACCACTTTGAGTTGAAACCGGTGATGTTCAATATGATCAACACAATTGGTCAATTTGGCAGCTCAGCAACTAAAGATGCATGACAACATCTTAAATATTTCCTCGAGATTTGCAGTTCATTCAAAATACAAGGAGTCACCCCCAGTGTTTTATGACTAAGATTATTCCCCTATTCACTGAGGGATAGGGCGAAAGCATGGTTCAATAGTATTACTGCCGGATCAATAGGATATTGGACCGATCTTTTTTGTGATTTCCTTGCTCGATTTAATCCTAAAAATTTGACTGATAAGCTTCGTAACAAAATTACTTCTTTTCGGCAGGCAGATGATGAATCTATGTATGAGGCTTGGGAGCGATATCGAGAACTTCTACACAAATGCCCCCTACACGGATTCCCAGTGTGGACACAAGTAACAATGTTTTACAACATTGTGAATACACCAACAAGGATGATGCTAGATGCCTCAGCAAACGGCATACTCCTAGATAAGTCGCTGGAAGAAGCAATGAAAATTCTGAACAGGCTTGCCAATAATGATTATCAGTTCCCATCTGCTAGAAGAGGAGGAGTTAGACACCAAGCCACAATACATGAACTGGGATCATCAGATTCAATTTCAGCACAATTGGCCACTCTAACCAAGATGGTCCAGAACATGCAGAAACAAAACAATACACAGGAGGTCAAGGTAATATATTCCTTTTGTGAGTTATGTGGTGGTAACCATAATTCTTCTGAATGTATGCAGAATCCAGAATCCAGTTTTTATGTGGGGAATTACAATCAGAACAACAATGTGATGTCCAACACATATAATCCAGCTTGGAAGAAGCACCCAAATTTTTCATTGAGTAATCCCAACAATACTCTAAACCAGAACAATCAGAATGCACAAGCATCGATTTCCAATGAATATGCCACGTCAATGATTACGCGGCAACAACCGACAACATCTAGTTCTTTGGAAAATTCTCTCAATGCTTTTATGTTGAAAACTGAATCTTATATGGCTGAAAATAGTAACTTCATAAAAAGAACTGATGTTTTTATTAACAGGACCGAGATGAGATTGCAAAACCAAGATGCAGTAATCAAATCATTGGAAACTCAAGTCGGACAATTTGCTCAAAACCTGAATACTAGACCACAAGGAGGTTTACCTAGCGACATGAAGTCGCAAGAGGAACTGGCCACGAGCAATGTAAGGCAATCACCACTAGAAGTGGCCGACAACTTAAGGAGGCTCAAGCTCGCTCATCAAACAAAACTCCACAAAAAGAACAAGATGAACTCAGTAGTAAAGCCTCAGATGCTGAACCAGGAAATGCCACGGCAACCCCAGTTGACGACCCCAGTTGATAAGCATGCCGCAGCAACCAACGATAAGGATGCCCGACAACCCCAGTTGATGATGCCTCGGCAACTCCAGTTGCCCCGACAATGCCATTAATTAGGTTCCAGACCAATGAAAGGATTGAAGATATCCGACTTCCACCACCATTCCCACAAAGGTTGCAGCAACAAAAGTATGAATATCAACTCAAGAAGTTTCTTGATATCCTAAAGCAAGTCATATCAACTTGTCGTTGGTTGAGGCAATTGAACAAATGTCGAACTATGCCAAGTTTCTGAAAGGCATTGTGTCCAAGAAAACAAGGTTAGGAGAGTTTGAAACAGTTACCGCAACAGAGGGATGCATGTCCATGTTGCACAATCGCATGCCACCCAAGTTGAAAGATCTGGAAGTTTCACAATACCATGTTCTATCGGAAACTACTATGTCGAGAAAGCATTATGTGACCTTGGAGCAAGCATAAACTTGATGCCTAAATCGGTTTTCCAGAAACTAGGAATCGGGAAGGCAAGACCTACAACAGTTATGCTACAGCTAGCCGACAGATCCTATGTACATCCAAAGGGAAAAATCGAAGACATACAGGTAAAATTTGATAAATTTATTTTTTCCACTGACTTTATTGTTTTGGATTGTGAAACAGATGAGCATGCACCTATCATTCTCGGGAGACCCTTCCTATCAATAGGGAGAACCTTGATCGATGTTGAAAAGGGAGAACTCACAATGAGGGTGAATGACCAACAAGTTAAACTAAATGTGTTCCAAACACTAAGGCATGCCGATGATCCGGAAGAATGCCAACTTCTTCATGCCACGATAGAGTTTAACTTTGACGTGGAATTTAGTTGCCTCGGCAACTAGATTGCTGATCAAGAGGAACCTGAGGAGTATGAAGAACTGATCAATGAGGAACAACAAGAAGAGGCAAATTGGTTAGTCAATCGACCAAGTACATACTTTGAACCACTGGATTACTCAAGTAAGGAAGGTAAACTTGAAAAGCCCTCCATTAAACAACCACCGATTCTTGAATTGAAAAAGTTGCTAGGGCAACTAAAATATGCTTACTTGGGAACCGATAATACATTGCCTGTAATTATTTCGTCTAAGTTGCAGCCTGAGCATGAAAAGAAGCTGATCAACATGTCGATGCTACACAAGAAGGCAATAGGGTGGACAATTGCCGACTTGAAGGGAATTAGCTCGGCAGTGTGCATGCATAAGATTTTGTTGGAAGATGATCACAAACCTTCGATTGAGGCCCAGAGGAGACCGAATCATGCCATGAAAGGGGTTGTAACGAAATAAATGATCAAGTGGCTTGACGCCGGCATCATATACCCTATCTCTGATAGTAAATAGGTAAGTTTGGTACAATGTGTACCGAAAAAGGGAGGTATAACGGTGGTAAGTAATGAACACAATGAACTCATTCCAACTAGGAATGTGACCGGATGGAGGGTTTGTATGGATTACCGAAAGCTAAACAAAACAACTAGGAAAAATCACTTCCCCTTTATTGATCAAATGCTTAACCGTCTTGCAGGTAAACCCTTTTATTGTTTTTTTAATGGTTATTCAGGTTACAATCAAATTGCCATAGCACAAGAAGATCAAGAAAAGACAACCTTCACATACGCATACGGTACTTATGCTTTCCGAAGGATGCCGTTCGGATTGTGTAATGCCCCGACAACCTTCCAAAGATGAATGATGACACTCTTTTCAGACATGGTTGAAGACTTCCTTGAAATCTTCATGGATGATTTTTCCGTATTTGGTAATGACTTCGACAGTTGCGTGCAGCCCACCACAGACTTTTCAACTCGCATCAAGCGCTAACGCGCCGCTCTAAAGCTACTCCAGGTGTACATGAACCCCACGTGCTCGATCGTGACCTTCCAACAGCCTCAAGCCATGGTCCCTGTGCTCCAGCTACCTTACCAGACATTCTCTCTAGTCCACCACCTCAAGCCAAGCCACATGCAACGCCAAAAAAAAGAGAGCAAGGATTTCAGAATAGTCCTCCCTAACAAACCGACATTGGCAGAACTGGGCATGAATACAAACAAATAGCAAATTTCAGGAGAAGTCTATAGAGGCAACCAATAGTGCATTTCTATTTTTTTATTTTTCTAAAAACACGTAATATTAGGGGGTATATAAAGAAAACCCATAACAAGTGTAAAAGGGTAATCATTTTTTTTAGAAATCAAAATAAGATTATTTCTAGGTACCATCTTCATTTTCCAGTGCATGCATGCTTTTAAAAAGGGAAAATAGGTTATGGTTTTAGCGTTATAACTCCCGATCGGTCAATCTCCCTTGGTCTGATGATAAGCTTCACGCTCTTCAAGGTCGAATGAAGTGAATCGGCTAAAGGAGAGAGGTTTTTTGAAAAAAAAGGTCTCGATTTTTTTTAATACAAGGAAAAAGAAGAATTTGGTTACGATCATTCTCATATCTAAGTAAATCGGGTTTTGTTTTTTTAGGGTGGTTTCAGTTTTTTGAGATTTGGGGAAGAAATTTGAGAGTTTGTGTTTTGGTTTTGGATCGAAGTGGGAAAGAGATGAAGAACACCCACTTTGTTCTTCATGTTTGAGACGGTTTGATTTAAAAAAACATGCTAAGGTTGGCTTTTTTAGGGTTTATGAGGATTAAACTTGTTTTTTTGGATTAACTGAGGAAGAACATGAGATGAATTCATGGTTTTGATCCGTTTTCAGGTTGATTTTTTAGGCTTTTGGCGTTTCTAGAGAGAGGCTTTCAGATTTAAGGGTTATCTGAAGTGAGCAGAGAGAGAGAAACGGTGAAAAGGATTGAAGGGTTTATTTTAGGGGGTATTAATAGACAATGGATTCGGGTCGAGAGGATCCGCGCCTTTTTGACGGGTCAGGTCCAACTTTCATGAATATAGTATTCGTTCCCCTTTAGCCTGCTTTTATTCAATTTGGTACTTTTCCTTTATAGTTCAGGCTCTGTATTTCCAATTTAATCAATTGAGTCCCGTTTTCAGTGGCAAATTTTCCCTTCGGTCCCTTCAAATCTTGGTTCGTTTTAATTTCAGTCCCCTACATTGCATGTTTAATTTTTGTCTTGCATTTTATATCCTTTATTTTTCAATCCCTTTGTTATGTTTAAATGTTGTTTTATTTCATTTATTTGTTTGGATTTTATGTCTTTTCATTCGATTTTGTTCGTATTTGTATTCTTTTATATCATATGTATTTTTGTATATTACGTGTACATGTCATACGAAATATATATGCGTTTGCATGTTTATTTCATTGTTAGTATTTTGTTTACATAGTATTATTTTATAGTATATATATATATTTTACTTTGTATACACTCATATACGTGCATATTTATTTATACCAAATTGTATTTATATATTACACTAATTTTCTATATACATGCTATATATTTAGTATATCTAATATATATCTAATATTTGTTAATTTATCTATGCCAAATATATAAGTTACCTAAGATACAATAATACATATATTATAATATATTATATTATATTGTTTGGATTTAATTTATGCCATATTGTTCTTACATCTGCCTTGTTTTTTTTCTTCTTGCATTCGAAATATAAAATGATAATTCGCTGCCTTGTTATTCGGAAGTAAACATGTTCAATACCAAATGTAGTGGTGGTGGTTTTTTGGGTTTATTCTTGAATAACTAAGCCCTTAAATTTCACTCGCACGTATAACCAAATTTCAACTTAATCATCACTTTAATTCAAAATATTAAATATTAACAAAACGGTAATTATGTTTTTCTTTTGGTACTAATTTTTTGGGCGGTATGGGGTGCTAAAACCTTCTCCATCCGTAACCGACTCCCGAACCTGCTTTCAAACGAATCTCTGCTTTTTATTTTGTCCGACTTACCTTAGTGGTCGGTGGCGACTCCAAGTTTTATAGTTTTCAAAAATATAAATTTTCAAAGATTCTTTCGTTTTCCAAATATTTTCCAAAAAAACAAAAGAAAACATATTACTCCTCTTTTAGCGATCATTTCGATACTCGAAAAAAGAGGTCGCCACAAGTGGTGCATTTCTACTCTACTACAATTTATGAATATCATAAAACAAGCATGCATGATGATATAATCGAGAGTGCACAGATAAGGCTTCACATATAATTAGAGATCCTTTTCTAGCCTACCCTAGCTAGAGTTCATAACATTTGTCTCAAGGCATCATTAATTAAAATAAGTCTCACATGCCATCACCAGGCTTTACCATACTCGAGGTCACACATCCCACCGAGTTAAAACATACCGTACCCTAATCGTGCAGCCCTAGGATAATATAGCCAACAACTATTATCCACAAAACAAGCATAAATAACCATACATGACCTACACAATAGCCAACAAAGCCCTACATTACCCGTGCTCACACAATCGTCGGGTTACCAGTGATCACATAGCCGTCAGGTTAGTTGGACCATATTCGGATCACCATAGCCACAAATACGTCCTAGAAATACTTGGATCACAATAGCCACAAGCATTATTTACTTGAGGTCACTCAGCCAATCATGTTACTCAAGTTTACATAGCCCATCAAGTTACTCGAGCTCACACAACCTATCGAGTTATGTTTCTTTATTGGTTCACCATAGCCACGGATAGGTTTCTAACTGCACCCATATCACATAGCCTGTAGATACGTCGAATGTACTCGATCACACAGTCAGAAGTACACATCCCCTTATATAAGTGTCCTTGCACTAACTCTAGGACATCCTGATTCATTTACCACAACATAAAATAACACATGCTCCCTGAACATTCAAACACCTCACCAAGAGGTAAGTGGCACCAAGACAAGCCATCCAACAAATACCCCAAGGCATAACGTTAACCATTTCTATTATATCAAGTCATCATTTACCAAGTTATTACACGTGATTCTCATCTATAAGGGTTAAACCTCAGTTTCTTAGTTTTACAAACCATTTTAGGCCATTAGAGGTCTATTGGATAGAACGATATAATTCTTCAGCCCTCTAGGGAGAAACATGACATTTTTGGGCAGATTGCACAGTGGGTATCAATACCCATCTTCTCGTATCGATACCCATATTCTTGGTATCGATACACCTCCTTGTTTTAATTCCCTTGGTATCGATACCCATCTTCTGGCATCGATACCCCTGCTCATTTCAATACCCTTGGTATCGATACCCATCTCCTGGTATTGATACCCATATTTTGGTATCGATATTTTTTTTGCTACTGTCATCAAGGTTTTTAAAATTTAAAATAAAATATTTAAAAATGTTTGGAAATTTAAAATATGTGAAAATGTTTTATTCGAAAATTGGTATCAAAGGAGATGTTACCAGGAGACCAGGATGACACTCCTAATAGAATACTGGAAAAAATTTAAAAATAAAAAAATAGGTGGATGGAGTCGCCACCAGCCACTTTGGTAGGCCGGACACCATTAAAAATGTAACTACATATTTAAAACATTTGGGTTCGGGAGTCTGTTACTCGTGGGGAAGGGTTAGCACCCCCACAATGCCCAAAATTGGTACCGCTTTAATTTTGTGCTGTCGTTTGCAAGAAAATAAAAATTCAAAATTTAATTTAAAATTTAATCCAAAAAAATATAAATGTGTGATTCGAATATCCTAACCTGCAACCCACGATACCAAAAGAGATGGCGCCCGAAGATTTGGGACGACATTCCCACTAGACTATCAGGACCTCGGGTACTAAACTAAATTAATGAAATTAGAACATATGAACAAATAAACGTGGCAACAAGTAAACATAAAGTATGATTAAATAATTAATATAAATGAAAACAAACAAGCAAAAGCATTAAAATAGAAGGCATTATATTTCGAAAAGAGCAATAAAAATATCATCTATGCTGTACAATATATATACACATAACTATGCATATGTCATAAGGTAGTAAAACTATATATCATATGTTATATGACTGTAGAAAGCTATATAAAAAAAGATACATGAAAACATATATAGCCTCTTTTTCTTTTTCAAATATATAAACATATTATGTATATAAAAACATATACTACTCAAATATACATAAAAACATAATGCATATATATACATATATCCTACTTAGCATATATAGGCAGACATATGAATACAACTCGTACATATACAAAATGTATGGCTAAAAACACAATAAATATAAACATGGTATTATATAAAACGGATACTAGAAATATAGTATATACATAGAAACAATCATACAATAACAAATAAAGGTAATATTACAACAAAACCATATATTAATCATATCAAAAATGGAAATATACATACATACCATACATGTCCAAACAAATAAAAGGCATAAAAAATGCATGTCATGATAAAAGTAAACACACATATTTATATATTACAAGATTGAAACAAATATTAAACAACCACCAAGAATTAATCTAAATACATTTGAACAACTTATAGAAACATATGAACATAAAAATATAAAAAACACGTAAGAACGAAAAACAAATAAAAAGATTACTAATAATCATCATTTATATTAGATCATAAAAATAGATTACACCTCAAACATACCTAAAAAATATACCAAACCTAAATATTTATATTCGATCACTCAAATTCCACGAATTGTTGTTGGGGTTGAGAAGTTCGATCGGGCTCGGTGATTTTGGTGCCGGGAGAGTGATGAATGGTTAATGGTGATTGGAGAAATGGTGGGAGTAGTGTTTTTCTTGTGATCTCCCTAGTTTTTGTTTCCCAAAATATGGTTTGGTTCCCCCCGAAGTGTATGATGGGGGAGAGGGAAATAAGGTGATGGTTGATTGGTTGAGGTGGCATGTGGGAAAGGCCTGCAATGGGCATGGGATGCCGTATGGTGTAAGTGGCAGGGGTGATTATTTTGCAGGGCATGGGTCGGCATGGTGTCCTATATTTTTAGTTTTGTTTTTTAGAATTTGGTTTAAATAGGGTGAATGGTTCGAATATAATTTGGGGCCCGGACAAAAAATGGTTATTACAGCTGCTCCTCTTTGCTCATTGCTGTGTAACAAGAATAGAGCAAAGACAAAAAAGAATAACAATTTTTATCTGGTCTGGCTGAACTTCTCCCCCTTTGACGCGTGTCTTCTTTCTTCGGTAGATCTTCTTTCTCTTCGGCGCATGTCTCCTTTCTAGACTTGACGGATCTACTTTGTCGCTCTTGGAGGAGGCAATATCTTCAAAATAGGGTTGAGGAAGAAAAATGAGAGCAACTTGCTACATTATTGATGACGGGGTAATTCCTAAAAAAAATTGACCCAACTGCAACCCCGACAAAGAGACAGGGTCTGCAAAATTTGATCCAGCTGCAACACAGACGAGGAGGCAGGATTGGTGGATGATGTTTTTTGTATCTGATCCAGCTACACCACCAACGAAGTGGCAGGACCAGAAGTCGGTAAAGTTTGAACCCAGCTACAACATCGACGAAGAGGCAAGGTCTACAAAATTTGATCCAGCTGCAACACTGACAAAGAGGCAGGATCAGAGCATGAAGATTTGAATATTTGATCCAAAAATATCTATAGCTTAGCTCATAGATTTCTTTTGCATTATTTCAAATGTACAAGGATCAATGGTTTTGAGTTACCTTTACCGGTAATCGTTTGCTCCGGCTAGCGTATCATTCCCCTGGGTACAGTCAGTTTATACCAATCATGACATTGGGTTTTTTCATAAGGATTTATTTTCCTTTGACCGTTCGTAAAAAAGGATTTTCGATGGACATTTGAATTATCCATTATCTTAAACTTTGGTGTGTTTAATCACGTTGCGCCAACATTTCTGTCTGACTTGCCAAAATAGCTTTGATCTAGCTACAACACTGACGAAGAGGTAGGATCAAAAAGATTGAGAGCTCAATTTAATTTTTCTTCTTTTGATTTTTTAGTTATATCTTTTCTCTCTTTCTTTTTTCTTTTTCCTTTTTTTTTTTTTTTTTCTTTTCCTTTTCCTTTTTCTTTTTCTGCTTTTTTTGCTTTTTTCTTTTTACTATTAATAAAGATGAATAGTTGAAAGTTAGTAAATTTTGATCGAGCTACAACACCGACAAAGAGGCAATGTTTGAAGTTAGTAAATGTTGATCCAGCTGCGACACCGACGAAGAGGCGGGATCAAGAGTTAGTGAATTTGGTCTAGCTACAACACCGACAAAGAGGCAAGACCGAAAGTTAGTAAATTTGGTTCAGCTACAACACCGACGAAGAGGCAGAACCAAAAGTTAAATTTGACCAAGCTACAACACCAACAAAGAGGCAATGTCTAAGGATTTGATACAGCTACAACTCTAACGAAGAGGCATGATCAGAGGGTTTTTTATGATAAAGCTACGACTCTGACGAAGAGGCATGATCTGAGGGTTTGATCCAGCTACAACTCTGACAAAGAGGAAGGATTAGAAGGTTAGTTGTGCGATCAAGCTATGACTCTAACGAAGAAGCATAATCTGAATTTGGCAAATTTGTTTTAGCTACAACACCGAGAAGAAGCAGAACCAAAATTTTATAAAGTTGGATCTATCCGCACCCTCAACGTAGGGGTAAGATCGAATTTCAACACTTGGACTCCACTAGACCATCAACGGAGAAACAGAATCGGATGACAGCAACTTGAACACAGCCACACCATAAACAGAGGGACATGATCAGATAGAACTTGACTTTCTTTTGATTTTTAAATTTTTTGTTTTATTTTTATTTTGTTTTATCTTTTGATTTTTTTGAATTTATTTCTTCTTTGATTTTTTGAATTTCTTTCTTCTTTGATTTTTTTATTTGATTCTTTTTTATTTTTCTTTGAATTTTTTGAGTTTTTTGCTATAACTATAATAAAAAGGTAAATTCTGAAGAAAAGATTGGTCTAGTTGCAACACTGTCAAAGAGGAAAGACCTGGATAGGTTTTGATCTGCTACACCACTGACGGAGAGACTAGATCAGCAATATATGGGATCCACTACACCACCAACGGAGAGATAGGATTTGGATGGACAATTTAATCTACAACACCACCGATGGAGGCAAGATCTGGATAGGATTTGATCTGCACCACTGATAGAGGCATGTTTTGCAAAATGTTAGATTGTTACGCCAATGATAGCGAGGCAATGTTTGGAAAATTTTGCTTTGTTACTCCATCGATAGAGGGTAAGATTTGGAACAAGTTGTTTCTATTAGCAGGAGTGAGAATCTAGAAAATATTGGTGTTCGCCGCACCATTATCGGAGAAATGAGATCCTGAAAAGGAAAAAAATATTTGTTAGTAATTGATCAAAAATTTGTCGCTGATACTTTTTATTTAAATGTTTCACCATTTTTTGTTTGGCCTCCTCCAAGACTAAGGTTGTCCACCATGTTGTTACCCCCCATGTTGGGGATGTTTAATCTCTTCTTCGAACTTGTTTGTATGTACAAGCAAAAATGAATGCATCTTCAATGCATGTGTCTATTCTGAATGCATGGTGGCTTTCAAAGTATACAAAGATGATCTAACATACACAATTGTCTTAAATGCAAGATGATTTCATGAATGTGGCCAAATGCATAAATGTGATATGATTTCTCTCTATTTTTTTACCCCCAAAGGGATGCCTCTAACCTTCCCCTGGTCATGTCGAGCTATTTGGTTTAGTACATGGAGATGCCCCAAACTCCTTCAGGTTCGATTAACCTTTCATCTAGGCATATGCCCCAAAACTTTATGTCAAGTTGTCTCCAATTCAAGCCCACAGGTTCATAATAGCTCGTTATTAAAGCAATCCTTCACGGTGCAGAAGTGTAACACTCGAGGAGTGGTGGCGAATATTTGTTCTTGCAATACTTCAGGGACTCTCAAGTATTAAGATGCCCCAATTTTATCTTCTAAATTCAAGTGGCTCAAAATTTAAACTTTAAAGTTATGTTATTGATGCATTTTGGATATTCAAGACTTAGATATGAACAAAATATATTTGCATTACAACTTGTAGTTTTAATCCCTTACAAAATATTCTCACTACCATTGTGCTTAGGTCAGTGAGATTGGTTCACAAAACATTACTTTAAAAGAGATGAGAACTACAAGGGGACCTGCTATGGTCAAGATAGTACAACACATAAGCCTTATGGACATGGTCCAGTTCAAAAAACATCACTGACACACTCTTAAGTGCCATCTTCATGCTTCGGTAGATGGTCTTTGTTCGTAGTTGTTCCAACCGAGTCGGCAAAGCTTACCATCCCAAGCTTAATAAATTTTTCCACCAATCTTTTGAAACCAATACAGTTTTCAATCGAGTGACCCACTTGTCCCTCGTGATAATCGCATTTTGTATTGGCATCATACCATTTTGGGAAAGGAGGTTGTACTGGAGCTTGGTAAAAAGGTGCCACCATATGGATATCGTACAACTGTTTGTACAATTCTCCATAAGAAACTGGTAATGGACTAAACTCCATCTTCTCATTATTCTTCTTTTGACCAACATCTTTACTTGAGGAACCGTGAGCACTCGTAGCTTTGGGTTGTATCACAGTCACCGACTTTGAATAGCCAATATTAAAAACTCTTGAAGAGTTCACTTCATTGTCTTTTCTCCCATACGATGGCCTCTTGTGGGAAAAACTTACACCAACATCAATATTTCCACTTTTAACAATATTCTCGATGAGTTCACCAGATAGCACTAGATCGACAGAGTTGGTAGTTGCATTACCTAGAAGGCGATCTAAGATTAGACCCTCTAATATTTGGATGAATATGACCATTGTCTCTTTTCACCAAGAGGGGGTTGGACTTGTGCTGTTATATTTCTTCAGCGTTGCGTGTACTGTCTAAAGCTTTAGTTAGACTTCTGCTTCGTGTGTTGCAGAGTCCAACGATCTGGTACCATATCACTAATGTGTCGGTACTACACCAGAAATGCTTTAGCCAAGTCTTTCCATGATTCTATCTTATGACGGCTCAATTAATTGTACCATCAAGTCGCAGATCCTGATAGACTATCCTGAAAATTGTGTATCAACAACTTGTCGTCTCTGTCGTATCCTGTTATCCTCTGACAGAACATGGTAAAGTGAGCGTGGGGTAGGTCGCCCCATCGTATCTCTCAAACTCTAGGATTTTAAATTTTAGAGGTAACACCAAATAAGGGACAAGGTTGAGTTCATTAGCATTGAAGCCACTAAAGGTGTCGACTACCTCCATAGCTTCCATCTTCTCTTCAGGTCTTTTGCAACGCTCCTCGATTTCTTTTGATGTCTCGGTCCTTGATTTCTCGGGTTTGATCAACTGGTCTATCTTTGAAACAAAATTTTCAACTTGATTGCCCCCCGATTTTGCTTCTGGCACGGCGGGCAAATTTGCCAGAATAGTGGCACCGACTTGAGATGGTTGAGGTTTTTCCACAGAAATCACCACCCGAGGGTTGGTTTGACCCTTAGCTTGAGTAGTGGTGAACCTCGGAGGATATAAAAGATCTTCATTTTCCTCCCTGGGACCTATCCCAAGGCTGATAGCAGAAGCCTCTCCTTGTTTAGAAACTTGCATCCTAACATCTACGCCAATTTACCAAGTATGTCTTGTTGAGATCTCGCGAACTATTCCTTTATACCTTGTTAGGCCTTGACTAACTGGTCCTCTAATTTTTGAGTTAAATCTGCATGCAAGTTCTTCTGATTCTGCTCAATCTTGTCTAGTCTATCTTCGTTTACCATCTTTGTCTTGCTTTTGTTGTATATGGATGTTGGATTGACTGATCTTTTGTCTTTTCCAGTATTACTGTCACAGGGCACCCCGGGGATCAGTCTCCAAATGAATGCATGTAAAAGCAAAACATATGTCCTATATGTGAATGTACCGATGCAAAAATCAAAATGTTATGATCTGCCACACAGGGAATGCTAAAGTGAATAAATTTAATATGATGTGATCACAAGAAAAAAATGGGTCAGTTTGAATTTAAAATAACCAAATGAATAAATTAAATGGTAATTGCTGTAAAAATAAAACAAGTAAAATAGTTGTACCTAAAAAACAAACAAAGGCATCAAAGCCTGAAAGGGTAACCTCTAAACGGGCAGAGTACCAGTATGGATCTAAAGAGTGGCTCCTACGGCTCACTACATGCGGCTTGGTTCTAAGGTGAAAGTATCCAAACTGCCGCTAGGACATCGATTCAGGGGAATACGACCCTTATACCATATGAGGGTGAAGACCCTATGAAATAGAAAGACCAAATTTTAGAAGTAAATTATAACGCTATACAGAGGTGCAGACCCCAAGAAGCGAAGTAATCACTTCCACTTAATAAGGTGAAGAGCCAAGGTAACTCATGGATGTCCATGGTTTAAAAATTAAATTAAATTAAAATCCAATTTTAATTTTTTTGCAAGACTACACAAATCAACATTGGCTCGACTCTGTCATCAAGGTTTTTCAAATTTAAAATAAAATTATTTAAAAATGTTTGGAAATTTAAAATATGTGAAAATGTTTTATTCAAAAATTGGTATCAAAGGAGATGACACCCGGAGAACGGGATGACACTCCTAATAGAATACCAAAAAAGTTAAAAATAAAAAGATAGGTGGATGGAGTCGCCACCAGCCACTTTGGTAGGCCGAACACCATTAAAAAATGTACCCAGAGATTTAAAACATTTGGGTCCGGGAGACTGTTACGCGTGGGGAAGGGATAGCACCCCAGAGAGCCCAAAATTGGTACCGCGTTGAATTTGTGTTGTCATTTGCAAGAAAATATAAATTCAAATTTTAATTTAAAATTTAATCCAAAAAAATATAAATGTGTGATTCGAATATCGTAACCCGCAACCCACGATACCAAAAGAGATGACACCCGAAGATTCGGGACGACAATCCCACTAGACTATCGGGACCTCGGGTTCTAAACTTAATTAATGAAATTAGAATATATGAACAAATAAACGTTGCAACAAGTAAACATAAAGTATGATTAAATAATTAATTTAAATGAAAACAGACAAGCAAAAGCATTAAAATAGATGGCATTATATTTCGAAAAGAGCAATAAAAATATCATCTAAGCTGTACAATCTATATACACATAACTATGCATATGTCATAAGGTAGTAAAACTATATATCATATGTTATATGATTGTAGAAAGCTATATAAAAAAATACATGAAAACATATATAGCCTCTTTCTCTTTTTCAAATATATGAACATAGTATGTATATAGAAACATATACTACTCAAATATACATAAAAACATAATGCATATATATACATATATCCGACTTAGCATATATAGGCAGACGTATGAATGCAACTCGTACATATACAAAATGTATGGCTAAAAAAATAATAAATATAAACATGGTATTATATAAAACGGATACTAAAAACATTGTATATACATAGAAACAATCATACAAGAACAAATAAAGGTGATATTACAACAAAACCATAAATTAATCATATCAATATAGAAATATACAAACATACCATACATGTATAAACAAATAAAAACCATAAACAAATACATATCATGATAAAAGTAAACACACATTTATATATGAGAAGATTGAAACAAATATTAAACAACCACCAAGAATTAATCTACATACATTTGAACAACATATAGAGACATATGAACATAAAATATAAAAAACACATAAGAACGAAAAATAAATAAAAATATTACTAATAATCATCATTTCTATTATATCATAAAAATGGATTACACCACAGACATACATAAAAAAATATACCCAAACCTAAATATTTATATTCGATCACTCAAATTCTACGAATTGTTGAGGGTTGAGAAGTTTGATTGGGCTTAGTAATTTTGGTGTCGGGAGAGTGATGAATGGTTAATGGTGATTGGAGAAATGGTGGGAGTAGTGTTTTTCTTGTGATCTCCCTATTTTGTGTTTACCAAATTAGGGTTTGGTTCCCCTCCCCCGAAGTGGATGATGGGTGAGGGGGAAATAAGGTGATGGTTGATTGGTTGAGGTGGCGTGTGGGAAAGGCCTGCAATGGGCATGGGGTGCCGCATGGTGTGAGTAGCAGGGTGATTATTTTGCAGGGCATGGGTCGGCATGGTGTGCTATATTTTTAGTTTTGTTTTTTAGAATTTGGTTTAAATAAGGGAATGGTTCGAATATAATTTGGGGGCTAGACAAAAAATAGGTATTACAGTTGCCCTTCTTTGCTCAATACTGTGTAACATGAATAGAACAAAGAAAAAAAAGAAAAACCATTTTTGTCTGGTCTGGATGAACTTCTCCCCCTTTGACGCTTGTTTTGTTTCTTCGGTAGATCTTCTTTCTCATCGGTGCATGTCTTCTTTCAAGACTTGACGGATCTACTTTGTCGCTCTTGGAGGAAGCCAAATCTTCAAAATGGGATTGAGGAAGCAAAATAAGAGCAATTTGCTACATTATTGATGACGAGCTAATTCCTAAAAAAATTTAACCCAACTGCAACTCCGGCGAAGAGACAGGGTCTGCAAAATTTGATCCAGCTGCAACACTGACGAGGAGGCAGGATCGGTGGATGATGGTTTTGGTACCTGATCCAGCTACACCACCGACGAAGTGGCAGGACCAGATGTCAGTAAAGCTTGGACCCAGCTACAACACCAACGATGAGGCAAGGTCTACAAAATTTGATCCAGCTGCAACACTGACGAAGAGGCAGGATCGGAGCATGAAGATTTGAATATTTGATCCAAAAATATCTATATCTTAGCTCATAGATTTCTTTTGCATTTTTTCCAAATGCACAGGGATCAACAGTTTCGAGTTGCCTTTATCGGTAGCCGTTTGCTCCAGCTAGCTGTACCATTCAACTGGGTACAGTCAGTTTATACCAATCATGAAATTGGTTTTTTCATAAGGATTTATTTTCCTTTGATCGTTCGTAAAAAAGGATTTTTGATGGACATTTGAATTATCCATTAACTTAAACTTTACCGTGTTTAAGCACGTTGTGCCAACATTTCTGTCGAACTTGCCAAAATAACTTTGATCCAGCTGCAACACTGAAGAAGAGGTAGGATCATAAAGATTGAAAACTCATTCTAATTTTTCTTCTTTTGTTTTTTTAATTATTTCTTTTCTCTTTTTCTTTCTTTTCTTTTCTTTTCTTTTTTTCTTTTTTTGCTTTTTTTCTTTTTCTTTTTCTTTTTTCTTTTTCTGTTTTTTTTACTATTAATAAAGATGAATAGTTGAAGTTAGTAAATTTTGACCAAGCTACAACACCGATGAAGAGGTAAGGTCTGACGTTAGTAATGTTGATCCAGTTACGACACCGACGAAGAGGCGGGATCAAGAGTTAGTGAATTTGGTCTAGTTAGAACACCGAAGAAGAGGCAAGACCGAAAGTTAGTAAATTTGGTTCAGCTACAACACCGAAGAAGAGGCAGAATCGAAATTTAAATTTGACCAAGCTACAACACCAATGAAGAGGCAAGGTCTAAGGATTTGATACAACTACAACTCTAACGAAGAGGCATGATCTGAGGGGTTTTTTATGATAAAGCTACGCCTCTGACGGAGAGGCATGATATGAGGGTTAGTTGTGCAATCAAGCTACGACTTTGATGAAGAGGCATAATCTGAATTTGGCAAATTTGGTTTAGCTACAACACTGACGAAGAGGACGAACCAAAATTTTATAAAGTTTGATCTATCCACACCATCAACGGAGGGGTAAGATCGAATTTCAACACTTGGACGCCACTATACCATCAATGGAGAAGCGAAATCAGATGACAACAACTTGAACACAGCCACACCATCAACGGAGGGACATGATCAGATAGAACTTGACTTTCTTTGATTTTTTATTTTTTATTATTTTGTTTTATTTTTTGAATTTTTGAATTTTTTTATTCTTCGGTTTTTTTTGAATTTTTTTAAATTTTTTGACTTTTTTTTATTTTGCTACAACTATAATAAAAAGATAAATCTTAAAGAAAAGTTTGGTCTAGTTGCAACACTGTCGAAGAGGCAAGACCTAGATAGGTTTTGATCTGCTACACCACTAACGGAGAGACTAGATCAGCAATATATAGGATCCACTACATCACCGATGGAGAGATAGGATTTGGATGGACAATTTAATCTGCAACACCACCGACGGAGGTAAAACCTGTATAGGATTTGATCTGCACCACTGATAGAGGCATGTTTTGTAAAATGTTAGATTGTTGCGCCATTGACAGCGAGGCAATGTCTAGGAAAAATTTGCTTTGTTACTCCATCGATAGAGGGTAAGATTTGGAACAACTTGTTTCTGTTGGCAGGAGTGAGAATCTAGAAAATATTGGTGTTCGCCGCACCATTATCGAAGAAATGGGATCCTGAAAAGGAAAAAAATATTTGTTAGTAATTGATCAAAAATTTGTCGCTAATACTTTTTATTTAAATGTTTCAGCATTTTTTGTTTGGCCTCCTCCAAGACTAAGGTTGGCCACCATGTTGTTACCCCTCATGTTGAGGATGTTTAATCTCTTCTTCGAACCTGTTTGTATGTACAAGCAAAAACGAATGCATCTTCAATGCATGTGTCTATTCTGAATGCATGATGGCTTTCAAAGTATACAAAGATGATCTAACATACATAATTGTTTTAATGCAAGATGATTTCATGAATGCGGCCAAATGCATAAATGTGATATGATTTCTCTCTATTTTTTTGCCCCCAAAGAGATGCCCCTAACCTTCCCCTGGTCATGTCGAGCTATTTGGTTTTGTACATGGAGATGCCCCAAACTCCTTCCGGTTCGATTAACCTTTCATCTAGGCATATGCCCTAAAACTTTATGTCAAGTTGTCTCCAGTTCAAGCCCACAGGTTCATAATAGCTCGTTATTAAAGCAATCCTTCACGGTGCAGAAGTGTAACTCTAGAGGAGTGGTGACGAATGTTTGTTCTTGCAATACTTCAGGGACTCTCAAGTTTGAAGATGCCCCAATTTTTCTTCTAAATTCAAGCAGCTTAAAATTTAAACTTTAGAGTTATGTTATTAATGCATTTTGGATATTCAAGACTTAGATATGAACAAAATATATTTGCATTGCAACTTGTAGTTTTAATCCCTTACGAAATATTCTCACTACCATTGTACTTAGGTTAGTTAGATTGGTTCACAAAACATTACTCTAAAAGAGATGAAAACTACAAGAGGACCTGCTATGGTCAAGATAGTACAACACATAGGCTTGATGGACATGGTCCAGTTCAAAAAACATCATTGGCACACTCTTAATTGGCATCTTCATGCTTTGATAAAGGGTCTTTGTTCGTAGTTGTTCCAACCGAGTCATAAAAGCTTACCACCCTGAGCTTAATAAATTTTCCACCAATCTTTTGAAACCAATACAGTTTTCAATCGTGTGGCCCACTTGTCCCGCGTGATAATCGCATTTTGTATTGGCATCATACCATTTTGGGAAAGGAGGTTGTACCGGAGCTTGGTAAAAAGGTGCCACCTTATGCATATCGTACAACTGTTTGTACAATTCTCCATAAGAAATTGGTAATGGAGTAAACTCTATCTTCTCATTATTCTTCCTTTGACCAGCATCTTGGCTTGAGGAACCGTGAGCACTCGTAGCTTTGGGTTGTGTCACCGTCATCTGCTTTGAATAGCCAATATTAAAAACTCCTAAAGAGTTCACTTTATTGTCTTTTCTCCCATACGATGGCCTCTTGTGGGATGAACTTCCACCAACATCAATCTTTCCACTTTTAACAACATTCTCGATGAGTTCACTAGATAGCACTAGATCGGCAAAGTTGGTAGTTGCATTACCTATAAGGTGATCTAAGATTGGACCCTCCAAAGTTTGGATGAATATGACCACTATCTCTTTTTCACCAAGAGGGGGTTGGACTTGTGTTGTTATATCTCTCCAGCGTTGCGCATACTGTCTAAAGCTTTCGTTAGACTTTTGCTTCATGTGTTACAGAGTCCAACGATCTGGTGCCATATCACTAACGTGTCGGTACTGCTCTAAAAATGCTTTAGCCAAGTCTTTCCATGATTTTATCTAATGACGGCTCAATTGATTATACCATCGAGTGGCAGATCCTAATAGACTATCCTTAAAATAGTGTATCAACAACTTATCGTCTCTGCCGTATTCGGTCATCCTTCGACAGAACATAATAAGGTGAGCGCGGGGGTAGCTCATCCCATCGTATCTCACAAACTCTGGGATCTTAAATTTTAGAGGTAACACCAAATTCAGGACAAGTCTGAGTTCATTAGCATTGAACCCACTAAAGTTATCGACTACCCCCATAGCTTCCATCCTCTCTTTAAGTCTTTTGCAATGATCCTTGATTTCTTTTGATGTCTCGGTCCTTGATTTCTCGGGTTCGATCAACTGGTCCATCTCTAAGACAAAATTTTCAACTCGATTGCCACCGGATTTCACTTCTGGCGCGGCGGGCAAATTTGCCAGGATAGTGGCACTGACTTGAGATGGTTGAGGTTTTTCTATAGATATCACCACCCGAGGGTTGGTTTGAACCTTAGCCTGACTAGGGGTGAACCTTGGAGGATATAAAAGATCTTCGTTTTCCTCCCCGGGACCTGTCCTAAGGCCGATAGCAGAAGCCTCTCCTTGTTTAGGAAACTTGCATCCTAACATCTGAGCCAATTTACCAAGTATGTCATGTTGAGATCTCGCGAACTGTTCCCTTATATCTTGTTGGGCCTTGACTACTGGTCCTCTAATTTTTGAGTTAAATCTGCTTGCAAGTTCTTCTGATTCTGCTCAATCATGTCTAGTCTATCTTCGTTTGCCATCTTTGTCTTGCTTCTCGTTCTATAAGGATGTTGGATTGACTGATCTTTCGTCTTTTCCAGTATTATTGTCACAAGGAACCCCGGGGATCAATCTTCAATTGAATGTATGTAAAAGCAAAGTATATGTCTTATATGTGAATGTACTTGTGCAAAAATCAATATGTTATGATATGCCACGCAGGGAATGCTAAAGTGAATAGATTTAATATGATGGGATCAGAAGAAAAAAATGGGTCAGTTTGAACTTAAAATAATCAAATGAATAAATTAAATGGTAACTGCGGTAAAAACAAAACAAGTAAAATAGTTGTACATAAAACACAAACAAAGGCATCAAAGCCTAAAAGGGTAACCTCTAAATGGGCAGAGTACCAGTATGGCTCTAAAGGGTGGCTCCTACGGCTCGCTATATGCGGCTTGGTTCTAAGGTGACGATACCCTAACTGTCGCTAGGACATCGATTCAGGAGAATACGACTCTTATACCATACGAGGGTGAAGACCCTATGAAATATAAGGACAAAATTCTGGGAGTAAATTACAACACTATACGGAGGTGAAGACCCCACGAAGCGAAGTAATCACTCCCACTTAATAAGGTGAAGTGCTTGGGTAACTCATGGATGTCCAGGGATTAAAAATTAATTTAAAATCGAATTTTAATTTTTTTGCAAGATAACACAAATCAACATTGGCTCAACTATCTTTTTTTTAAAAAAAAAAGGTCCCCAGCGGAGTCGCCATCTGTCATCAAGGTTTTAAAATTTAAAATAAAATTATTTAAAAATGTTTGGAAATTTAAAATATGTGAAAATGTTTTATTCGAAAATTGGTATCAAAGAGATGACACTCGGAGACTGGGATGGCACTCCTAATAGAATACAAAATAAATTAAAAATAAAAAAGATAGGTGGATGGAGTCGCCACCCGCCACTTTGGTAGGCCGGACACCATTAAAAAATGTAATAGAGATTTAAAATATTTGGGTCCGGGAGTCTGTTACATGTGGGGAAGGGTTACCACCCCCACACCGCCCAAAATTGGTACCGCGTTGATTTTGTGTTGTCGTTTGCAAGAAAATAAAAATTCAAATTTTAATTTAAAATTTAATCCAAAAAATATAAATGTGTGATTCAAATATCCTAACCCGCAACCCACGATACCAAAAGAGATGACGCCGAAGATTCGGGACGACAATCCCACTAGACTATCGGGACCTCGGGTACTAAACTAAATTAATGAAATTAGAACACATGAACAAATAAATGTGGCAACAAGTAAACATAAAGTATGATTAAATAATTAATTTAAATGAAAACTGACAAGCAAAAGCATTAAAATAGAAGGCATTATATTTTGAAAAGAGCAATAAAAATATCATCTATGCTGTACAATATATATACACATAACTATGCATATGTCATAAGGTAGTAAAACTTCATATCATATGTTATATGACTGTAGAAAAGCTATATAAAAAAAGATACATGAAAACATATATAACCTATTTTTCTTTTTCAAATATATAGACATAGTATGTATATAAAAACATATACTGCTTAAATATACATAAAAACATAGTGCATATATATACATATATCCTACTTAGCATATATAGGCAGACGTATGAATGCAACTCGTACATATACAAAATGTATGGCTAAAAAAACAATAAATATAAACATGGTTTTATATAAACGGATAATAAAAATATAGTATATACATAAAAACAATCATACAAGAACAAATAAAGGTAATATTACAACAAAACCATATATTAATCATATCAAATATACATACATACCATACAGGTAAAAATAAATAGAAATCATAAACAAATACATGTCATGATAAAAGTAAACGCACATATTTATGTATGAGAAGTTTGAAACAAATATTAAACAACCACCAAGAATTAATCTAAATACATTTGAACAACATATAGAAACATATGAACATAAAATATAAAAAACACATAAGAATGAAAAATAAATAAAAAGATTACTAATAATCATCATTTCTATTAGATCATAAAAATGGATTATACCACAAACATACATAAAAAAATATACCCAAACCTAAATATTTATATTTGATCACTCAAATTCCACGAATTGTTGAGGGTTGAGAAGTTCGATCGGGCTCAGTGATTTTGATGCCGGGAGAGTGATGAATGGTTAATGGTGATTGGAGAAATGGTGGGAGTAATGTTTTTCTTGTGATCTCCCTATTTTGTTTTTACCAAATTATGGTCTGGTTCCCCCCGAAATGGATGATGGGGGAGGGGAAATAAGGTGATGGTTAATTGGTTGATGTGGCATGTGGGAAAGGCCTGCAATGGGCATGTGGTGCCGCATGGTGTGAGTGGCAGGGGTGATTATTTTGCAGGGCATGGGTCGGCATGGTGTGCTATATTTTTAATTTTTTTAGAATTTAATTTAAATGGGGTGAATAGTTCGAATATAATTTGGGATTTAGACAAAAAATGGGTATTACAACTACTAGAGGTTTAATGCAACAGTAGGTACCCCTATAAATTTGCCACCGATCATCAAAAATAACATAGGTATCAATACAGGGTTCCTGTGTACCGATATCGAAGTCTAGAAATGGCTTTCAAAGGTATAGAAATTACTCCCCAAACTCTTAAAATGTAATCTTTAATTCTTTAACTTAATCCTATATATTATGGGAGTTAATTAAGGTGATTTGTTACCATTTGTACACATTATTAACCACTAACCCAAAATTCACCATTAAAGGGTTTCAAATTTCCATAACACCCAAATCTCGTCATCTTAACCACAAATCAAGTAAGGTAACTATTTGAAGATATTCAAAAATCAAAGGAGTAATAAACGTACTGACTTTTAACAACTAACCTGAATTTGCTTGCACACTCACAATCCTACACTTCTTCCCTTTAGCTTTCACTTGGTTTAACCCCCAAAACCTCTCCCCTTTTTAAAAGAAAAACCACCTTCATAAAGCTCTTGGGATGATGAATAATTTTTCCTTGACTCATAAACTCAAAAATTAAATCTTGGTAGGTAAAGATTTGAGCTTTGGTGTAAAAACTCAAGTTTGGAGAAGGAAAAAATAGTGTAGGAGAAAATAAGAAAAAAGATGAAGTGAAATGGATGACCTCACCATGTCCCCCATTCCTACGTAAAAACAAAAACCATAAAGGGGTGATCAGCCCTTTATTTTAAAATAGGGTTAAATTACAATATAAGCCCTCAAAGTTTTCTCCTCTTTCCAAGAAGTTGTTATTTAGCCCAAATAATTTAATTCTCATCCAAACAAGCCCAAACTTTACCTAAAAGGTCTAATTGTTCAATCTAACATGAAGGTTCATAACTAGGGCCAACGCCCAACATTGATTCAAAAATTTGGGTCATTACAACGCACCCCATAACCCCTATCGACACAAGTCACTCTAAAATAAAGCTTATATGATAAGCCAACAAAACACCACAAAGATGAGGACGCTTCCTCACATCAAAGAGACCGCCAGAACTATTCTTCCCCGTCATCCAAGTGTACAACCCAAGTACTCCATCACACCATCCAAACCCTCTCTTTCCTCCGTCCATGGGGTAATTCGGTTGAGCCATCAACAATGGTGCGGTGTGCGTGGACCGAATGTGGGACCTTCAGTTCCCCTTCAATCTTCAACGCAACTCCATTCAAAGAGCAGCTAGATGAGTTCTAGTCCAGGTTTTGTGTTTCTGAGCTTGATTATTGGCATGACGCTACTTTGGCCGCAGGAGATCATTCTTAGCTTGTCCTTGTCTTATTAGGATGGTTACGCAGTTGTCTGAAACACTTCCCACTTCTCACAAATGGTTACCTGCAATCTTCTTTATTTGTTCCTTCGAATTTTTGGCCCGATGGTCCAGGCAACTTGAACTTCAAGATCTTCAAAACCATGGCGTCAAACATCAAAGCTTGGTCGATCTTAGGAAGCAGCACCAAATGCATGGCGGAAACACCAGCATTTTTGACAAACAATTTCCAACTGCCTTTAAATGTGGTTTGAGACCCGAAAAGATTTGCGTGGCCTTAGAAGCACTGACAACATTATCGTCGTTGCCAGCAGATCCGGCATCACGGACAACCAATGGCATAGCAGAAATGGAAGCACTCGACCCTCTTTGTAACTGGAATGCAGAGTGATTTTACATGAGATGATGGGTTGATGAGAGTAAATGGAGGCGAAGTCATCGTCCTTAATGTCGTAGAAAGTTGTTGAAATCGCCAGGCAATGTGGAGTTCTCGTTGTCTGGTTTAGAGTGTATGTTTTAATACGATTTTGAGATCGAATTTGGCGAAGCTTTAGTCGCCCAGCTCTGTAACATTGATTGCATTCTAGCATGCTGTCGGTATGTTTTTCTTCTCTTTTTCCCCTTAACAAGTCTGCTTTGCTTTGATAAAAATTGGATTGTAAAATGAAATAATTCACTTAAACCATTATCCGATCTAGTATCTGAAGCTACAATACCATGTGACAAACCCATATATCATTCGGCGTTAGAAGTCTTGTCCCGGAATACCTTTACCAGAATGCTCAATTTGTTGTTGAGATTGCGATGGCATTCATGAACATGATGCACGATGTTTATGCCTATATGAGTAATGTTTTTGTCAATATTCATATTATGTTTTAGATTGGATAATCACAAAGGTTTGTCAAACAACACTTTATAGCAGCTATAAGGCAACGACCAAGTTTATGGGTTACACCAAGGAGGTCACAAGTCATCTTCGAGAAAGATTCGAGTATGTATTTTCTACTTTATTGACTCCTAGTAGTGATGGCATGTGCGTCCCAGGGTATTGATTAAATTGGTTCATGCTTGATATAGTTCTAAATTGATGATTAGAGATGACATAATAATTAAATAGCATAAGTAGGACTTTAATAAGCATTGACAAGAAAGAGATACTATTCTAATTATGCATAAGAGGTAAAGAAGGAAAGAATGATAGATAAGAGGATTGGGAAATGAATTTCAAGCTATACTTAGTGATTTAGTAGCTTGAAATGCATAACAACATGCTAAGTTTGGCTTTAAATGACATGACATTGTACTCCGAGATTGTTGTTATTGTAATCGGCAGTTCAAGTTCTGTTTCAGTTAATTAAGAACTGTTTCTATGAAAATCTAGTTGCTAAAAAAATAAACAAATACACTATTATGTTTTGCTTAAGTATATTCTGCCATGAAAGTTTACTGCTGGAATTTCTATTCTGAAATGCTTCTTGTGTCTCATGCTACTTTACCTTACATCATGATTCATATATGCTTATGGTTCGATTTTATCAAAATTATCTTCTCGCTTTCCTATATGCTTGGATGATGTTATCGAATTTAAGCATCTTGTTAGGGCTCCTCACTCTGACAAAGCAAATGTGAAGAAAGGGCCATGATCAATACTGAAGAAGACTCAAAGTTGGTCTCAAAAGATGTAAATAAAAGAGAAAGAACTCTCATATGACTCCACGCAGTGTAGCGATGAAAACACTCTCCTATGGCTCCAGGGAGCGTAGTGATGAAAAGGTTCACTAGCCGCTTCCAAATGCGCCATAAAAATATGCAAACAACTCTTTAGCGATCAACATTATCTCACACAAGGGGCAAGAAGAAAGAATGGTCGCCTAGGCCTTCGCTATTTTTAAAAAGTGTGCAAATAGACACCGCTTGACGATCGTCACTCCCAAGTGAGTGACCATAAAGAAAGAATGGTCGCCTAGGCCTCTGCCACTTTTAAGAAGTGTGAAAATGGACACTGCCTGACGATTGCCACTCCCAAGTGAGTGAGCATAAAGAAAGAATGGTGGCCTAGGCCTCTGCCACTTTTAAGAAGTGTGCAAATGGACATAGCTTGATTAATCGTCACTCCCAAGTGAGTGAGCATAAAGAAAGAATGGTCGCCTAGGCCTCCGTCACTTTTAAGAAGTGTGCAAATGGACACCACATAATGATCGCCCTCCCAAGTGACTGAGCATAAAGAAAGAATGGTCACCTAGGCCTTCGCTACTTTTAAGAAGTATGCAAATGGACACCACCTGACGATTGTCACTCCCATGTGAGTGAACATAAAGAAAGAAAGGTCGCCTAGGCCTTCGCCACTTTTAAGAAGTGTGCAAATGGACACCGCCTAACAATCATCACTCCCAAGTGAGTGAGCATAAAGAAAGAATGGTAGCTTAGGCCTCTGCCACTTTTAAGAAGTGTGCAAATAGACACCGTCCGACGATCTCCACTCCTAAGTGAGTAAGTATAAAGAAAGAGTGGTCACCTAGGCCTCCGCTACTTTTAAGAAGTGTGCAAATGGACACCGCTCGACGTTTGCCACTCCCAAGTGAGTGAGCATAAAGAAAGAATGGTCACCACTCCCAAGTATATTCGTTAGTGATCTCTCAACCCCGATATTACGCACAAACATCTACACAAAACTAAAGAATAAAGGAGTTGCTCATAATTAGCAAATTGAAAAAGCTTATTACCCATTTTAAGTTAGCGAAGTCGCTCCAAAATTAGTGAAGTCGCTTATAGTTAGCAATAATATAACATGGGGGAAAGGATGCGCATATATATCATAAATATATGTATATTTGTTTCGATCTTTATTAAGAAACTAACATGTGGGTACCAAGTTAATGATACTATTTCACGGGAATGATGTCGTTCCAAGAAAGCGGACATCAATTTACATTGCTCATAACACCAAAAAAGCCAAACTATTTACACACAAGAAGAGCTAATGTGTGAATAAATGTATAAGCGATCAAGACTATCGAACCCGGGGGCAAGAATCCTCCCAACTCAAAGTACTTGCGCGAATACAAGAACGCAATGTTCGTAATATGACAAATGCACATATAAGGTTAATGGTTCTACATATCCAAGTAAGCAAAAAAATATTTTTCGAAAATGCTCCCAAGAGAATGAGCTTTAATAAACGTTGTTCACACTATTTATACCGACAAACACTTAAAAAATTTGTGCAAAAAGGGGCAAATGTTCACACCAACAAATGAACATACACAAAATATGCTAAAAAAGTTCAATCGTCTTGCCATGAATAACTTTACTACTGGAGACAATGATCTCCACAAGTTCATCCTCATAAGACAAATACGGTTGCAACTCAACATCCTCAACTAGCATAACATGCGACGGATCCGAGCGATATCTCTGTAACATGGACACTTGAAACACAAAATGAATCTTCTCCAACTCGGAAGGTAACCTCAACTAATAAGCTACAGGACCAATGCGTTCCAGCACTTCATACGGTCTAATAAACATCGGGCTCAACTTACATTTGCGCCTAAAATGCAACACCTTCTTCCACGATGAAACTTTCAAGGAAACTTTCTCACAAACAGCGTATTCAACCTCTATACACTTTAAATACGCATAGGATTTCTACCTATCTGAGGCCTCTTTTAAATGATCACAAATCATTTCACTTTCTCATTTGTGTCCTTCAGCACATCAGGCATGGAAACATACTTTCCCCCAGCCTCCGCCCAACAAAGAGGTGTACGACACTTCCTACCATATAAAGCCTAGTACGGTGCCATCTGAATACTAGCTTGATAATTGTTGTTATAAGCGAACTCCGCCAATGACAACTGCTTCTCCCACGATCCTTGAAAATCTATGATACAACATCGCAACATATCCTTCAGCACCTGGATAACACGTTCCGATTGGCCATCCGTTTGAGGATGATACGAGGTACTAAAGTTCAATCGTGTATCCAAGGCCTTATGCAAACATCTCCAGAGAATACATCGTATGTAAACCATGCAACCTCACTATCTCAGCAGCGTACAGGTCCACCAACCTATCCAAAGAATACATCGTATACACCGATACAAAATGTGCACCCTTCGTAAACCGATCCACAATCACCCAAATATAATCATTTTTAAGTCGGTGTCAAAGATAATCCTGACACAAAATCCATGGTGATCTTCTCTCATTTCCACTTCAAAATTTTCAACGTTTGTAACAACTCGAAAGGAAACTGATGCTCAGCTTTCACACGCTGACATACCATATATCTAGCAACAAAATCAGCTACGCCCTTCTTAAAACCCACCCAATAGTAATCCTTCCTCAACCCCTGATACATTTTAGTACTACCAAGATGCATAGCAAAAGGACTAGCATGTTCCTCAAACAAAATCATTTGTCTCAACTCTCTATCACTAGGCACCGCAATCCGATCTTTAAAGCACAAGACCCCATAAATGTTAAAGTGAAAATCCATAAGATTTCCATCTATGATGACCTTGACAACGTATCGTCATACAGTTGATTTTCCTTAATCAATTGCGATAGTGACGGCTCAACTTGCAATTCTGTCAACAATCTTCTGTCACGAGTCACACTCAACCTCGCAAACATGGCTCTCAACTCTACAATGGCTTTTCTACTTAAAGCATCAACCACAACATTGGCTTTCCTGGATGATATTCAATGGTCAAATCATAATATTTCAACAACTCCAACCACCTACGCTGCCTGAGATTCAACTTTTTCTAAGACATCAAATATTTCAGACTTTTATGATCAGTGTAAACAACACACTTTTCGCCATAGAAGTAGTGTCTCCAAATATTCAATGCAAGCACTACCGTAACAAGCTCAAGATCATACGTTGGGTAGTTACGTTCGTCACTTTCAGCTGTCTCGATGCATAGGCTACTACCTTCCCTTCCTGCATTAACACACACCCCACCCCAACGTAGGATGTGTCACTATAAGCCACAAACTCTTTTCCCAACTCAGGTTGAATCAAGATTGGAGCTTGTGTTAAAGCTTCTTTCAGCTTTTCAAAAGCCTGCTACCTAGCCTCTGTCCACTCAAACCGCACATCTTTCTACAACAATTTAGTTAACGGAGCAGCTACTCTAAAAAATTTGTCTATAAAATGACGGTAATAACCCGCCAAACCCAAAAAAGTACGGACTTTCCATATAGACTTCAGCTGCTTCCAACTCACAACTATCTCAACCTTTTTAGGATCAACCCGGATACCTTCATCTAAAACCACATGTCTAAGGAAAACCACTTTCCTAATCCAGAACTCACACTTGCTTAACTTGGCATAAAGCTGATTATCTAACAAGGTCTATAGCACAATCCACAAGTGTCGATCATGATCTTTCTCGATACAAGAGTACAAAAGAATATCATCAATTGACACTACTACAAACTAATCCAAAAATTCATGGAATACATGGTTCATCATATCCATGAATGTTGCACACGTATTCGTCAGCCCAAACGGCACCACCAAGAACTCATAATGGCTATACCTTGTACGAAAAGTAGTCTTTAACACATCTTTATTCTTAACCTTCAACTAATAATACCCAGATCTTAAATCAATCTTGGAGAACATCGTATCACCTCGAAATTGATTAAACAAATCATCAATTCGTAGCAAAGAATACTTGTTCTTTATCGTCAACTTGTTCAGTTGTCGATAGTCAATACACATCCTCAAGGTGCCATCTTTTTTTCTTTACAAACAACACTAATGCTCCCCATGGAGAAACACTAGGCTGAATAAAACCACGATCCAGCAACTTCTGAAGTTGCATCTTCAACTCTTTCAACTCCTTGGGTGCCATATGATATGGTGTAATTGACACCGAAGCCAAATCAGCATATGTCTTAATACAAAACTCCACCTCTTTGTCCAGTGGAAAACCATGTAACTCTTCCAAAAATACACCCAAAAAATCATAAATAGTACATATATTCTTAGTTCACACTTCTTCTACATTCAGGTTCATCACATAAGCTAGATACGCTTGGCATCCAAAATTAAGCAACTTACGTGCTTTTACAGTCAAAACCATATTAGATAAGAACTTAACATTTTCACCCACAACCACTACCTCATAATCATCTACGAGCTTTAGTGAAACCTGCTTGGTCTCAAAGTCAATCACGGCTCGATGTTCAAACAACCAGTCCATACCTAATATCACGTCAAAACCATAGAACGACAGCTCCATTAGATCAGCCACAAACATATGTCCTTGTACCATCAATGGATACCTCTGATACAATTTCCTCGTAATAACCATCTCACCAAAAGAACTTGTCACTTGCATACCAACATCAAGCATTTCTACTGATACACCAAGCAAAAGTGCATGCTCATGCAAAATATATGAATGTGTGGAGCTAGAATCTATCAAGGATAATAATGACATAGACTGCAAGGTAAAGGTACCTACTATCACGTCTGTGCTATTCCTTCTCTCGCGGTGAGCATAAATTCTTGTCAGTCCACCATTTTTAGGATGAACCGCTACGGTATGTGCCACAGTCCTCTATCCCTCCGTTGAAAGGAGCATCGATCGCTCTTACGGCCCCTAGGTGGTGCAGCAACAGGTGCAGGTGCCTGCCTCCCTCTAGCAAGCAAAGGACAATCTTGTCTCATATGATTAGCTGACCCACAACTCTAACACAAATTCGTAGCCCCATCTGTTAGAGCCCGTCCCTCTCTGGCCAAACGCGGGCAATCTCGACTCAAATGTTCTCTCGAGCCACAACCCCAACAACCATTATGTGTTGCTCGGACCTGAGCACCTTGTCCTTAAGATCCTCATCCTGCACCATCTCTGCCACGTCTTATATCCGGTAAAAACCTCTAATCTCGATGCCTCTTATCCTAGCCACCCCCAAAACCATACTTTGCAGCTCTCTTCCCCTGAGCTAGGACCTCCAAAATAATAAGACAAGCCCGGACTCTGCTCAATATCCTTTACCCGCACAACCACCACATCAAAGTCAGTATAGTCGGTGGCCAAAATATAGGTATTGACATCCTGCACCAATCTATATCTAAAACGCTCATAGCATTGTCCCTCATTCGTTACTAACTTAGATACATACTGGCTTAGCCTCGCAAATTGTACCTCGTACTCTAATACAGTCATACTGCCCTAAACCAAGGTTATGAACTCACGTTTCTTCTCCAGGTATCTTACCACTAGATACTTCTTCCCAAAAGCGGCTTAGAAGAATTTTTATGTTACTTTACCAAGTTCCATATTAGCAATCACAGTGGTCCACTAACTATATGCATCTCCCTACAACAAAGACACTGCACACCCCAGCTTATGCTCATCATTACATCCCATCTGAACCAAGATACGCATTGTACTAGCCATACACTCCTTGGATGCCTCAGGTGTCAACCCTCTAAACTCGACTCCTCCAAGATTGCATAAACACTCTAACGGCAACCCTAGATTAGCAACAATCGGTGCCATAGCTGGTACATTAACTCCAGCCATCGCGGTCTGAAATGCTCCCGTCATCGCCTGAACCAAAGGCTTCATGTCACCAAACACTAGACCAAGTGATGCAGGTGGTACTTGTTTCACTCCCTTAGGAGGATTAAGTGGAGAAGACAGCAAATTCTCAGGGTGTACAATCTCACCATTGACTCCCTGCCCTCTAGCAGCAGTGTTTCCGCTAGATCGCAACTCTCTCCTCGGTGGCATAGTATAAATCGTATCTAAGGCATGATGATTACATCAAAATAAAAATAATCAAGCCAGCTACAAACAAGGATTCAAGACTTCTATTTTAAGCTAAAATCATTTTATACGCATAGTAATATGGCAATGTGTCCCCAAAATACCCAAACATTGCATAACTCAAACACAAAACATGTAAACAATCACTGTGCATAGCAAACTTCATAATACAAACACCAAAAACATACCAATTTTTGCAAACCTAGCTCTGATACCACCAAATGTGACCTCTTTAACCCGGCCTAGCTGAAATCGGACTAAAATGGCCACATTAGGCTTGCCGAAGCAAACTCAAACTAAAACCCTAAACTAAACCTTTTTTCTTTTTATCTTGTCTAGATGCATCACATTAACATCCTATGTACACATGCCTCAATGGTAACGCGACATTTAAATCAGATTACAAATCATGGTCCAATTAAACATCGATACGCTTAAGGGACTAAAACGTAAGTTTTACAATTCATATGGCCTTTAGCACAATTAAGTTTACCAACCCTTAATTAGACCCATTTCATGCTCATAGGTTATTTTCCATTTCAAAACACCCACTCAAACTCATCCAGATGCATTCATAACAAACAATGACTAAATTGCAAGATTTCTAAACTTCAGCATTAGAAAACAGCTTGGCGTATCGATATAGTAAAGGTCGTATCAATATAGAATAACAGACTTAACGGCTTTCCGTTTCGATACACGTTTTATACATATCGATACATTATGTTGATCAAATCATACCAATACGGTATTAACCCATACCGATCCCCTCTTTACCATTTCAAAAGAACGGATTCTAGTAGCTAAAGCTCACATCGATACGGTTTCCTGTGTATCGATACGGCTAGTTAGTAACAAAAGAAAGTTTTGATATATTGGCCCGTGTACCGACACTTAGACATATTTTCCTTCACCTTGTACCGATACAGTGGCTAGGCGTACCGATATGTTAGGTTTATTTTTGATAGTTTTAGCCTTGCACAGACCCCGCGTACCAAAACTCAAGGTACCCGTACTGGTACGCAGAGGCTTGTAGTGACCTATAGGTCCAACATAACCATCATTAACAACTAGCTAACCAACATTTAGCATCCCAAACATGCTTGTACAACAACATAGCTACACTATAAGCTAACCTAACACGTCTAACATACTCAAACAACCAAGTCTAGAGGCATGCATCCTAGTCCACATCCAAAGCATCAAACCAACCATATCCCAATCACTTAAAACATATTATGTAATACCCCAAAGTATACCATAGTAGTATGTTACTAAATTAATGGCAACTCAACTTGATTTAAGGATGCCCATAAAATTGATTATTAAATAAGAAAATGACCTATTAATAAGTTTGTAAAGTATGATAGCCAAATTATAAAAGGACTAAACCGAATACCTTAATTCAAATAAATGTTGCATGCTAAACTAAATTTGGTGGGAGGACTTGTGCATGTGTCAACTTGAGATTAAAGCTTGTAAGAAGTGTCACGGCTAGGGAGTGTTAATCCCAAAACAATTCCATCTTATTCATTCTTTCTAAGGAGCCGAACCCCGTTGTCGAGAAAAGCTTAGGGAGAATTCATGGATTTCTTCATCTTTTGCTTTAATTTTTCAATTTTCACTCGAATTAGTTTTGGAAAGAAGGTGATGGTACTCTTCTTCTTTTTTATTCATGAGTTTGATTGATTTAAATGTTATAATTATCCATGAATTATGTTATCATTAGAAATTATAAGAATTTGATTCATGCTATGCAATTCTTAATACTTTGAAGGGTTATGGATTGTAATACTTGAGAAAGATCATAATTAGGTCATAGGATTGTTTGAATGAAGCTTTGAAAGAATGATTAATCATGTTTAGAACTTACAAAATGATCAAGATGATGTTTTGAGTAAAATTGAGTTTCCCGGTGATAGAATTAGATTAAGCAGTCGGCTATGGCCTTGTTGTTTGAGAAAAATATGTTGAAAATGGATTTGTGATCATATTGATATCTAGATATCCATATAGGGCCTGTTTTATATATATAGGGCTGATTTGTAAATTTTAAAATAGGGAATGGATTAAACTGTGGTAATAATGGACTGTTTTGAAGAGTTTAATACACTATTTTATAAACTGGAAATTAAAAAGGGGTTGTTTTACAAATCAATTGGGCTTGTTTTGCAAGAATTATGGACTGTTTTGAGTGAACGATTGTATACCTTTATAAACTGCCATGTTTTATATATATGTATGTAATTGGACTATTTTATTATGAATTTAGGTGTAAACATGTGAATTGGGAATTGTTCTATATATATATATATATACATATTTATAGGGAGTGTTTCGGATGCTTATGTGTGTGCCTATATGATTGAGTTGTTAAATGACTAAATGGATGATAAGCATAGTTCTAATACATGAATGTATTTCTTGTTACATCTAGACCCAGAAGGAATTGAAGGTGTAAAGGCAAAAGTAGACCAAATAGGAGTTAAGCAAAAAGGGATTATAGTTCGGGAGCAAAACTAGCTCAGAACGAACAGTGAGTGTAGTTTAAAGTAATTTCATTGTTGCTTTAATTGATTTTGCTTGTTCTTTAAGTTAAATTGTGTTAGTATAGCTAAGCTTGGATACAAGGTAAGTACTTCATTGAAAGTACTTTGTGATGTGAAATTTGGATAAAAACATGTTATATAGTTAAATTGTATGCACATGAATATACATATATATACATATATGTATATAAGCTTGACATGATAAGATTAAGCCTTGCTGCAACTATAAGAAATTGAAACTATGCTTACCTTTGATAAAAATTCAGATATACTCTTTTGGTTATACGAATTTGGAGCTATACTCATTATGAGATCAATACTTGTATATGGGCTTGATAAGTCAAGCAATGTGATATGTAATCAGATTACTTGAATAAAGAGCTAAGCTCAACTTTGATACTTATAAGATATGACAAGATCAAAAAGCCTTGGTTTTGAGTCAGTCTTAGGTATAGTTGGCATGCCATAGAGTCCACAGAGCTCATGTTTGGGGTGGACTACTGTCCTGGACTGCGGTCCTTATTTGGCGACAGTAGGAGGGAAGTGTTGTGGTCACTTGGCTATAGTAGGAGAAATTGAACGGTACTATGAGTGCTCTTCTATTGGCGACAGATGGTTGGGGATTCGAGCACCTAGGCTATTACTTTATTCTCAAGGCTATGATAAAGACAAAATATTGAAATTTTCAAAGTTAAACAAATGAACTATGTTTGATGAATCATGCGAAATGTATTTAGGTTATATGATACTATGCTTAATAACTATATGACAATTAACTATGTTATGAGATACTATGCTTGATAATTTGGGTGATAAGTATATATGCTCTTGATATACTATGTTCGATATTTTACGTAATATATAAACATAAATCGATGACATGCTAAGTTTGATAGCTTCTATAATAAGCAACTTAAGTGCATGACATACTAAGCTAAAAATTTAATTGATAAGAAAATCATGCCTATGATGTGCTATGACTACGATATTTTGATGTCTTATGAGACAAGTAATTTAGAATTAGAATAACTTATGTGGTGAGTAACCATAATTAAGTGATGCCTTATTTATTAAAAATTATGAAACCACAAGTTAATCTATTGATTCAACATGAAAACTTGCATATTTAGTAATTAACGTTTAATTGAAGTTGTGCATAATTGGATTAAGAATTAGTGTCCTAATTCGAAACCTTGTGGTTATGATTAAAGAATTCATGAAAACTTATAAACTAAATAAATGGCTTAGTGTATAAGTATATACTTGATTTATGGACAGATTTGGATAAAATACTAGCATGTTTTGGACTGTTTTGCAATGTATAATTGTGTATACATGTTTAGTGGACTGTTTTGAAAGATATGAACATGTCTTGGACTGTTTTGCAATGTATATTTGTGTATACATGTTTAGTGGACTGTTTTGATAGATATGAACATGTCTTGGACTGTTTTGCAATGTATATTTGTGTATACATGTTTAGTGGACTGTTTTGATAGATACAAACATGTCTTAGACTGTTTTGCAATGGATATTTGTGTATACATGTTTAGTGGACTGTCTTGATAGTTATGAACATGTCTTGGACTGTTTTGAAATGTATATTCGTATATACTTGTTAAGTGATCTGTTTTGATAGATATGAACATGTCTTGGACTATTTTGCAATGTATATTTGTGTATACATGTTTAGTGGATTGTTTTGATAGATATGAACTTGTCTTGGACTGTTTTGCAATGTATATTTGTGTATACATGTTTAGTGGACTGCTTTGAGAGAAATGAATGTGTCTTGGACTTTTTGCAATGTATATTTGTGTATACATGTTTAGTGGAGTGTTTTGATAGAAGTGTCTTGGACTGTTTTGCAATGTATATTTGTGTATACATGTTTAGTGGACTGTTTTGATAGAAATGAACATGTCTTGGACTGTTTTGCAATGTATATTTGTGTATACATGTTTAGTGGACTGTTTTGACAGATATGAACATGCCTTGGACTGTTTTGCAATGTATATTTGTATATACATGTTTAGTGGATTGTTTTGATAGAAATGAACATGTCTTGGACTCTTTTGCAATGTATATTTGTGTATACGTGTTTAGTGGACTGTTTTGATTAAGGACAATCATGTAGTGGATTGTTTTAAGCTTATGTATGTATGTACATGAATTTGTAACTAAATTGCATATAAACAAGTATGTATTGAATTGTTTTGGACATATACACGTATCTCCTAAATATGACTTTGATAATCTATGTTGATATCTTACAAGACAAGTAATATATGTCTTTGATATGTTATGTTTGATATTTTATGTAACAAGCAAAACATGATTATAACATGCTAAGTTAGATAATTGGCAGGATTAGTAACAAGTCAATAAAATGTTATATATGATTCTTTGTGTCTATATTGATTTGTTATTTTATTAAGTCGACATTTACTTGGACTCTTATAAACTTTGGATAGGGGAATATGCTAGTTCGAATGCTTTAAACCAAGATAGCTTGATTCATGATCAAGTTTGAAGTATGCTTAATTTGAAAATCTTTGGTAAAAGAATAGGAATGGATCACAAAACATTTTACTACATTACTTACGGTTATTAGTACTACCTCACTAAGCTTTTTCTTACCCTAGTCTTTCATTACTTTTCAGGGTAACATTGCTATCGGTTAACTTTGATTTTGGACAAGATCACAAGTAACAAGAAGTATTTTTGTATCTCTTTTGAGAACTCCTAGTTAGTGGCACATAGTCGAAATGTATGCATAGCGCATATAGATCATTCATTTTGGTTTTACATGTATATAAGTTTGATAAGTATTCAACGTTTTGTAATGGGCCTTTAATTATTTCTTGGTCATTGCTTGGTTTATATGATTTAATAGTTAGTAAGGTGGTGTGGTTGTTTAATTATTTGTAAGAGTCTTAAATTGATAGATCACCTTAATGGCATGTGCGTTGCAATCTGAAATATATATATATGTTATCATGTGTTAAACTCCAAATAAAAATGGTGTAGCTCGAATGACTAGTTTAATGGTTAGAATAAGTAAATGACTAGATGTCAATGAATTTTGTGTTCGGTCTTATATGTGTCTGGTTAGGATTGGTTTAAGCTTTGAATGCTTGTTGCTAAAGATACATGTTTGGTAGTGATATGAGTTGCTTAGTTGGTAATCTTGGTTAGTAAATCTTGATATTAAATGATACAACATGGAATTTAAAGATTATTAACCAATGGTTTAATGTTAACTTGAACGATCTTAATCATAGATTGATAAGTCTTAAAATGATTAGAGGTATGAAAGCTTATAATCGAGTTAGGATTAATAATGTGTATGTATGAAAAGGAATCTTATGTGTTAGTAGAATCAGTGTAATAACTTTGTGGTTTGAAGAACATAGAAGATAGAGGCATACTAAGAACTAGTGATTGATATGTATAGTATATGGTATGTAAATACATGTTTGTATATGATTGGAAGATTAAGTTAGATATTTGAAACATTTAAAAAGTTTTAAATTACTTTGTTTTTCGAAGGCATGTTCAACTAATTGTACTAAATTGATCAAGACTCTTTGTATGTTTGTTTGGTAACATGTACTAAGCCGGTTTATTTCATAGACCGGGTAGGGGTATTACAATTTGGTATCATAGCTTAGGTTTAGCCAATTCTCAGACTAAATTGGAGCTCGTTGCATCATCATAAGTTATTGTGCTAACTAGTAGGAGGAATTTATAAGTGCTTGTGATCTGCGTCTGATAAAAGCTCTCTTATGTGCTAATAGTTAGTAGGAATGTCAGAAGCACATTTGGACCGGAATAATGAGATCCCGGCTGGCCCCTCTATTGAAGGAGGTAGTGTGAGGATAAATCGGGAATGACAGAATCTTATGAATGCTACTAACTAAGTAAGCATTATGTTTGGGTAGATAAGAACCCTCTAAATCAAGTTCTGTGGAAATTCGAGGATGAATTTTTTTAAGGGGAGGAGAATTGTAATACCCCAAAGTATAGCCTTTTAGTATGTTACTAAATTAATGGCACCTCAATTTGATTTAAGGATGCCCTTAAAATTGATTATTAAATAAGAAAATTACCTATTAATAAGTTTGTAAAGTATGATAGCCAAATTAGAAAGGACTAAACTGAATACCTTAATTTAATTAAATGTTGCATGCTAAACTAAATTTGGTGGAAGGACTTGTGCATGTGTTAACTTGAGATGAAAGCTCGTAAGAAGTGTCATGGCTAGGGAGTTTTCATCCCAAAACAATTCCATCTTGTTCATTCTCTCTAAGGAGCCGAACCCCATTGTTGAGAAGCTTAGGGAGAATTCATGGATTTCTTTATCTTTTGCTTTAATTTTTGAAGTTTCATTCGAATTAGCTTTGGAAAGAAAGTGATGGTACTCTTCTTCTTTTTTATTCGTGAGTTTGATTGATTTAAATGTTATAGTTATCCATGGATTATGTTATCATTAGAAATGATAAGAATTTGATTCATGATATGCAATTCTTAATACTTTGAAGTGTTATGTGATTGTAATACTTGAGGAAGATCATAATTAGGTCATAGGGTTGTTCTAATGAAGGTTTGAAAGAATGATTAATCATGTTTAGAACTTACAAAATCATCAAGATGATGCTTTGAGTAAAATTGAGTTTCTCGGTGATAGAATTAGATTGAGCATTCGGCTATGGCCTTATTGTTTGAGAAAAATATGTTGAGAATGAATTGGTGATCATATTGATGTCTAGATATCCATATAGGGCTTGTTATATAATATATGGTTGATTTGTAAATTTTAAAACAAGGCAAGGACTAAACTGTGGTAATAATGGACTGTTTTGAAGAGTTTAATACAATGTTTTATAAACTGGAAATTAAAGGGGGTTGATTTACAAATCAATGGGGACTATTTTGCAAGAATTATGGACTGTTTTGAGTGAACAATTTTATACCTTTATAAACTGCTTTGTTATATATATATATATATATATATGTAATTAGACTATTTTATTATGAATTTAGGTGTAAACATATGAATTGGGAACTTATCTGTATATATACATGTTTACAGGGAGTGTTTCGGATGCTTATGTGTGTGCATATATGATTGATTTGATAACTAAGTAAATGTATGATAAGCATAGTTCTAATACATGAATGTATTTCATGTTACATCTAGACCCAGAAGGAATTGAAGGTGTAAAGGCAAAAGTAGACGAAATAGGAGTTAAGCAAAAAGATATTATAATTCCGGAGCAAAACTAGCTCGGAACGAACTGTGAGTGTAGTTTAAAGTCTCGAGATAGGATGAACCTATCCCGAACAATTTCATTTTTTCTTTAATTGATTTTGCTTGTTCTTTAAGTTAAATTGTGTTAGTATAGCTAAGCTTGGATACAAGGTAAGTACTTCATTGAAAGTACTTTATGATGTGAAATTTGGATGAATGTTATATGATTAAATTGTATGCACATGAATATATATATATATACATATATGTATATAAGCTTGACATGATAAGATTAAGCCTTGTTGTAAGTATAAGAAATTGAAACTATGCTTACCTCTGATAAGAATTAAGATATACTCTTTTGGTATATGACTTTGGAGCTATACTCATTATGAAATCAATATTTGTATATGTGCTTGATAAGTCAAGCAATGTGATATGTAATCAGATTACTTGAATAATCAGCTAAGCTCAACTTTGATTATTATAAGATATGACAAGATCGAAAAAACTTGGTTTCAAGTCAGTCTTAGGTATAGTTGGCATGCCATAGAGTCCATAAAGCTCATGTTTGGGGTGGAATACGGTCCTTATTTGGTAACAGTAGGAGGGAAGCGTTGTGGTCACTTGGCGACAGTAAGAGGAATTGACAGGTACTATGAGTACCTTTCTATTGACGACAGTTGGTTGGGGATTCAAGTACCTAGGCTGTTACTTGATTCTCAAGCCTATGATAAAGACAAAATATTGAAATTTGCAAGTTAAACAAACGAACTATGTTTGATGAATCATGCGAAATGTATTTATGTTATATGATACTATGTTTAATAACTATACGACAATTAACTATGTTATGAGATACTATGCTTGATAATTTGGGTGATAAGTATATATGCTCTTGAGATACTATGTTCAATATTTTATGTAAAATATAAACATAAATCGATGACATGCTAAGTTTGATAGCTTCTATAATAAGCAACTTAAGTTCATGACATACTAAGCTAATAACTTATTTGATAAGTAAAATCATGCCTATGATGTACTATGACTATGATATGTTTGATGTCTTATGAGACAAGTAATTCAGAATTAGAATAACTTATGTGATGAGTAACCATATTTAAGTGACGCCTTATTTATTAAAAAATATGAATCTACAAGTTAATATATTGATTCAACATGAAAACTTGCATATTAAGTAATTAACGTTTAATTGAAGTTGTGCATAATTGGATTAAGAATTAGTGTCATGATTCGAAACCTTGTGGTTATGATTAAAGAATTCATGAAAACTTATAAACTAAATAAATGGTTTGGTGTTTAAATATATACTTGATTTATGGACAGATTTGGATAAAATACTAGCATGTCTTGGACTGTTTTGCAATGTATAATTTTGTATACATGTTTAGTGGATTGTTTTGATAGATATGAACATGTCTTGGACTATTTTGCAATTTTATATTTTTGTATACATGTTTAGTGGACTGTTTTGATAGATATGAACATGTCTTGGACTGTTTTGCAATGTATATTTGTGTATACATGTTTAATGGATTGTTTTGATAGATACAAACATGTCTTAGACTGTTTTGCAAAGGATATTTGTGTATACATGTTTAGTGGACTGTCTTGATAGTTATGAACATGTCTTGGACTGTTTTGAAATGTATATTCGTATATACTTGTTTAGTGAACTGTTTTGATAGATATGAACATGTCTTGGACTATTTTGCAATGTATATTTTTGTATACATGTTTAGTGGATTGTTTTGAAAGATATGAACTTGTCTTGGACTGTTTTGCAATGTATATTTGTGTATACATGTTTAGTGGACTGCTTTGAGAGAAATGAATGTGTCTTGGACTTTTTGCAATGTATATTTGTGTATACATGTTTAGTGGAGTGTTTTGATAGAAGTGTCTTGGACTGTTTTGCAATGTATATTTGTGTATACATGTTTAGTGGACTGTTTTGATAGAAATGAACATGTCTTGGACTGTTTTGCAATGTATATTTGTGTATACATGTTTAGTGGACTGTTTTGACAGATATGAACATGCCTTGGACTGTTTTGCAATGTATATTTGTATATACATGTTTAGTGGACTGTTTTGCAATGTATATTTATGTATACATGTTTAGTGGACTATTTTGATTAAGTACAAGCATGTAGTGGGTTGTTTTAAGCGTATGTTTATATGTACATGAATTTAGAACTAATTTAAATATAAACAAGTATGTATTGAAGTGTTTTGGACATATACAAGTATCTTCTAAATATGACTTCAATAATCTATGTTCGATATCTTACAAGACAAGTAATATATGTCTTTGATATGTTATGTTTGATATTTTATGTAACAAGAAAAACATGATTATAAGATGCGAAGTTAGATAATTGGTGATATTAGTTAAACAAGTCAATAAAATGTTATATGTGATTCTTTGTGTCTATATTGCTTTGTTATTTGATTAAGTCAGCATTTACTTGGACTCTTATAAACTTTGGATAAGGGAATATCCTAGTTCGAATGCTTTAAAACAAGATAGCTTGATTCGTGATCATGTTAGAAGTATGCTTAATTTGGAAATCTTGGGTGAAAGAATAGGAATAGATCACAAAAAATTTTACTACATTACTTAAGGTTATTAGTACTACTTCACTAAGCGTTTGCTTAACCTATTCTTTCATTACTTTTCAGGGTTAACTTTGAGTTTGGGCAAGATCAAAAGTAACAAGAAGTATGTTTTGTATCTCCTTTAAGAACTCCTAGTTAGTGGCACATATTCGAAATGTATGCATAGCGCATATATATCATTCATTTTGGTTTTATATGTATATAAGCTTGATAAATTTTTAAAGTTTTGTAATGGGCCTTTAATTATTTCTTGGTCGTTGCTTGCTTTTATATGATTTAATAGTTAGTAAGATTGTGTGGTTGTTTAAATATCTATAAGAGTCTTAAGTTGATAGATCACCTTGATGGCATGTGTGTTGCAATCTGAAATATATATATATGTTATCATGTGTTAAACCCCAAATAAAAATGTTGTAGTTCGAATGACTAGTTTAATGGTTAGAATAAGTAAATGACTAGATGTCAATGAATTTTGTTTTCGGTCTGGCTATGCAAAGGTTATATGTGTCTGGTTAGGTTTGGTTTAAGCTTTGAATGCTTGTTGCTAAAGATGCATGTTTGGTAGTGATATGAGTTGCTTAGTCGGTAATCTTGGTTTGTAAATCTTGATATTAAATGATACAGCATGAAAGTTTAAATATTATTAACCAATGGTTTAATGTTAACTTGAACGATCTTAATCATAGATTGATATGTTTTAAAATGATTAGAGGTATGAAAGCTTATAATCGTGTTAGGATTAATAATGTGTATGTATGAAAAGGAATCTTATGTGTTAGTAGAATCAATGTAATAACTTTGTGATTTGAAGAACATAGAAGATAGAGGCATACTAAGAGCTAGTGATTGATGTGTATAGTCTATTGCATGTAAATACATGTTTGTATATGATTGGAAGATTAAGTTAGATCTTAGAAACATTTAAAAAAGTTTTAAATTACTCTATTTTTCGTAGGCATGTTCAATTGATTGTACTAAATTGATCAAGATTCTTTGTATGTTTGTTTGGTAACATGTCCTAAGCCGGTTTATTTCCTAGACCGAGTAGGGGGTGTTACATATTACAAGTCCCAAAATAGTAATCAAAACTTGCAACAACTAGGAGTTCATCAAAACACTCCCAAACCCTAAACGACATATTGCCATTATTACTACTTTTCAACGTTCTAAACCATACTTTGAAAACAAGTCTTGAGGATTCCCCTTTCCTTGCTTCCTTGCTGCCTCAAACTCAATTATCTGTATTGATGGAAAAGAGAGCGTATGCACACTAGGATTAGTGAGGAATGCTCAAACAACAACCACCATCAACTTAACATTTCCAAAACTGCATATTAAACCATATGCAACATGTATCATGGATACCACATCAAAGTCCAATTTGCTACCCTCAATTTAAGCTTTCTCATGCATACTACCAATGCAAGGCTTAAAGAGTAAAACATGTTTAAATCACATTAACAACATAATCCATCTCATGATACAATAACAATTATATTGGCTTTTCAAGTGATCAATTACAAAGTTCCTCTTTACAAAACTTAACATCGGATACACAGATTCAACAAGTGTTCTCTCAACACTTAACAAACAATTTACTGGTAACACAAGGCTCACACACGGGAGTATTCGGTACACATAAACCCCTCTACCATTGTGACACCCGTGGTGGAGTATTCGGTACGCATAAACCCCTCAACACTACTCATCGGTACGGTGTTTAATCCACTAACGGGACTTTTCGATACACATAAACTCATCGATCGTTAGGGTACTTGGATGGAGTATTTGGTACACCGTATAAACCCTTCGACATCCAAGATGACTTTTTATAATGCACTATCAATCCTATGGTCGGCCTACTATATCTTATTTCATTTCCAAACCTTTTCATAGCATCACTTGCCAATATAATTCATTTTAACTTCAACAACTCACTGTTTTCATATGCATCATCAAAATTGTTTAACCAATGTAATAAACCTTGCATTAACCAATGCTCATAAACATTAACAAAACGTGCATTACTTTCAAATATATCAACATCATTTTGTAACCAACTTCCAGCATTAAACCATGTTTAAAACATGCATATACAGTGAGTAATTTAAACCATATAAAACAAGTGCATAAAACCAAATGCCCAACCGAGTTCGAGAGAGAATCCATCCTTTACTTACTTCTGAGCTTATACACGCGTTTCAAGCTCGATCTAAACTCCCAAACACAACTTTCAAACTTTTGCAAAGTTGAAAACACATTTCCACATACGGACTCGCAAAGCCTCGCTTACCAATGCAACAATCTTCCGAAAGCCACGTTCAAGCTTGAGGATCAGACTCTCCTACTTTTAGACACACAAAACAGAGGTACATTGCATCAAAATGAAATCAACATCACATCAACACAAAACCTCAATATCTTCTACCCAAAACCACTCCACAACTCCTAAAATTAACAACAAACCTCTTCCAAACTTAACTCAGCCACCATCAAACATTTCAACACAAAAATTACCATCAATAAACATCTAAAACAAAACTCTAACATTCTTATATCTCCAACATTCAATTAACGACCACATCTCCTCAAAAATAGCTCCTTAAAGATTCTAAGATTTGACCCTTTTTCAAAATAGTCATTAAAAGCAATTTTCAATCTTTTCATTTTAGTCACTAGCCAAAATGTCCAATTTCCAAATTCCATTTTCCAAAATTGGCTTTACCAAAATTATCCATATATTAAATAAGGATTTTTATATATATTTTCCATATTTTCTCACACCAAAATTATTTATTCTGATTTTAATCCCGAATCTAACTAGAATCCCTAATCCCGATCCATTGGACCGTCTAAACCAACTGAGAAACTCTTAGGCCCAAAACTGGAGTGTTACAAACACAAAATTTTTAAAAAATGCTTGAAGACTTGGAGGAGAGGAATTTTGAGGGCTACAAGTACGTTGCAAAAATTCCCAAGGAAAAATAGACTAATGCATAAGATGGCAGTTTTAGATATGACCACCTGACAACCAACTTGGCTGAGGCAATCAATTTTTCCTTGAAGAGGGTTCAAAATTTGCTCGTGGCCGCCATCGTGAAAGCTACGTACTTTTGTTTGGTCAAGCTTTTTGCAACCTTAGGGAACGAAGCTATCGTTAATGCAACAACACGATCGTACATTCCACCCGAAGATACGAGAAAAAATTCAAAAAATTATTGTTAAATCCAACGGGTTGCATGTGCTGACAATGTCGTATAACAACAACTATTTTCATGTCTTGGAGATACCAGGACCTATGTATGCTTATGATCCAACATCATACAAGGTGAATCTTCAATACAGGTTGTGCGATTGTGGCTACTTCCAAGCACTGAAGACTCCATACGAGGATGTCATCACTGCATGCTCAGCTGTTAGGCTCGATTACAAGGAATACATGGATCTTGTATACTGACTTCATTCAGTATTTAAAGTCTACGAAAAGGAATTCCCACCAATCGGCAACGAAACTAAATGGAATGCTGAGAAGACATGGCCCACAATTTTACCTGACCAAAGTTCGCGAAGGGAAAAAGCAGGACGTCCAAGAGCCACGAGGATTCACAATGATATAGACGACATGCGTCACTGAGAGCATACCGGACAATGTAGACTCTACGGAAATTATAGGCTTCTGGGTCACAGAATGCCAAATTGTTCATCTCTATACCCATGTTTTAACATAAATCGTAGTATGAAACTTCACTTCACTCTAAGTTTTCAGCACTGCATAATTTACATAAAGTATTATAATATTAAAATTAAGTATCCAAATTAAATAATTAAATTAAACTTCGACATTTTGTTTAAAACATTATACAACTTCTTCAAGTATTTGTGCATTAAAATACAATTACAAACTTTTAGATACTTTACAAATTTTACAATTTTATTTTTTAATAACAAACTTTTTTTCAAAATTTTATCATTTTTAAAATATTTTAAATGTCACTAACATAATTTACAATCCAAATTTTACAAAACTTTCCTAATCCTAAACCAAATTTTCCGTCCATACATGGCGATTTTAATGCATTCAAAACGTCGTTATGTTGAGCCTTCGAATGTTGTTAAGACAGAAGGAACTCGTCGTGATTGCACGACGAGTTCGATTTAGGGCTAGGTTAATCACATGATTAAGATTTAAACTGGATATTTAAAAAATGAAACTCGTCATAATCATGCGGCGAGTTTGAATAAAAAATTAATATTATTTTGGAACTTGACGTGCATGTGTGTCGACTTTACTGTAATAATGCTAGTCCGAGAAATATAGAATTTTTGGTCCTAGTTTGGTAAAATATGACCTAATGGTCCTAGATTTGTCTTTACCCCATTGTTTCCAACATCATCACCTAATATTTTTTGTTGTCCTCCTGGCTTTCAGGGCTTCGCTCTGGGTAATCCGAACCGATCCATGCCGTACACCTAACTTTGGTAGGTGAATCTCTCAGCGGAGATTTTTTACATACACAACGTCTCGAACTTAAGACCTGCTTAAACAATACCAAATTGCTTATCACTTGAACCAACCTCGTTAATATCATTATCACCTAATCAGGCACGAAACTATGTTAATGTTGCTTTAAGGCTAAAGGGCTTATTTTGCCCCCGAGTTCGACCCAAATTAGCAATGTTGCCCCTCGCGCGGAAACGCGTTCAATTAGGTCCTCTTTGCACATTGAAGCAAATTAGCCCTTTGACTAACATAACCGTTAAACTGGCCGTTACTTCATTAACGTGTCAGTCGTCTGCACCACATGGCATACCATGTCAGCGGTGAAAAGTCAAAATGTTGACGTGGCTTGTTACTGACGTAGCATATAATAAAAAATAAAAAATATTTTTATTATTTTTTATTTCTTCTTCTTCCACTGGAGTTCACTTCATCAGCTATATCCTTCTCGATAAACTTATCGTTCTTTTGGCAATTCGAATTTTCACCAAGCTGAGAAGATGTCCAATGGAGTCTGGGAGTTGAGCAATCTTATTTGAATGCAAATCGAGTTTCTTCAACGACGAAAGGCCGCCAATGGTGTTGGGCAAAGCTACAATCCGATTATCAGACAAGTCAAGTGTAATTAAACTAGACAGCTTTCCGATCTAGTCAGGAAGCCAATCAATTTTATCCATCAACTTGGCTTAGAGATTGAGATCTCGACTGCCTTTCTTTGCAGAGACTTCAATTATACTAGCTAGCTTAATCAAACTTAACTTCTCACCATTTTGAACTGCACAGACAAGTAATAAACATGGAATATTAGAGAAAGAGAAACCGGCGGTAGTAGCAGTAGGCTGAACAAAGTATACTAAAATCTTAGTCTAAATCTTTTACTTCAAAAACAAAGAAACTAAGGTAAGTAAAGCTAACCGGAAGCAGGGGCGGCCCCAGATTTAAGAGAGGAATCCAATATGTGAGGTGTAGATGAAATAGAAATACCCAATCCCCCATCAGTGGCGTTACCATAGAAGAAAGACTTGGCCTTCTTAACGTAACTATCATCTCTGGAGAATAGCACTCGTTCTGCTGCAGGCTCCCTGGCGGTGAAGGACGACATCGTGGCAGCAGCAAATGAGTTGTCGGAAGGCGGTAGATGAGCGGCGGTGCTGGGCAAGGAGTTTGAGCGGGTGGGTTTATCGTGAGATTTCGAGAAAGAAGAAGGAGAAGATGAAAGGCAATCTGATGCTCTCTGGATATATTCATCGAACAAAGCATGGATGGCCTCGAGATCCATCAATTTGTAGGCTTCCCGCTTCTGCTCCTTGCTTTGGAAGTAAGCACAGTTCTTTTGCATATCGAGGAGGATAACGAAGAGCTCCTCGGAGACATTAGGGCTCTTGGGCTGCAGAGCAATGGCGTCGAGCCTAGCTTGATCTTCCTTCTCAACATTCCGAATGAGCTCCTTGGCAGCTTCAACCTCGTCGAGAGCAGGACGGGAGGATTCGATTTATGGAGAAAAAAATAAAAAATAATAAAAATATTTTTTTTATTTTTTTATTATATGCCACGTCAGCAACAAGCCACGTTAGCATTTTGATTTTTTGACGCTGATATGGTATGCCATATGGCGCAGACGGCTAATGCGTTAATAGAACAACGGCCAGTTTAACGGTTCCGTTAGTTAAATGGTTAATTTGTTTTAATGTGCGAACTCGAGAACCTAATTAAACGCGTTTTCGCGCGATGGGCAATATTACTATTTGGGGTCTAACTCGGAGGCAAAATAAGTCCTTTAGCCTTGTTTTAATTACATGTGACAAGGTAGTTCGATTACTAACTAAATCCATAAATGATAGACAAGTGTTCATTTTTATTTAGGACAGAATAATTCTCTCTCTTTATTTTTTTCTTATTAAATAGTTATATTACATACTAATATCAGTATTTAAATTCATACAAGATAAGATAATATGAGAATCTTTTATCTGTTAATTAATTTAACAACAATATGTTTAAATCTGATATCGACAACTATCAAAATTCAATCTAACCTACTGATAACGGTCTGAACTTAATGAAACTGTGTTTCAAATCTTTAAAAGTAAATGGCTTAAGGTACCCTAAGCCCTTAAAATTTTGGGAAAAATCAACTCTTGATTTTTTTTATTCAATTAAGTTTTTATACTTTAAAATTCTATCAATTCGACATTTTACCAACATTGACCGTTAAATCTAACAGTTTTTTGATCAATTGCTGCAACGTGACGTATTACAATATTGTCACTTGACATTTTCAATTTTTTATTTTATTTAAGAGTTCTAAAATTCTAAAAAACTATAAAATATTAAAAAAATCTAAAAAATCTGTAAATGTCATATGACAGAATTGTAGTGTGTCACATAGCATTAATATCTTAAAAAAAACCGTAAAATTTTAGTAGTTAAATTTGGTTAAAAGACTTAATTGATTCAATTTATTAAATCGAGAGCTTAATTGGATGGAAAAAATTCAAAGATTAAATTATTTTTCCCCAAAAAGTACAAGGCTTATGATATCCTTAATCCAAAGTAAATAACACTATCATTTAACAAAGAATTAGAATATTCCGACACCCAATGCTCACATTACTACCATTAACATCCCCATCAAAACACAATTCCACTTGTTATGTGATTCATCTATTTTCAGCCATAAATGTTGGCAGAATAATACACTCAATAAAGTTAATATACAGTTGAACTACTTGCTCATTTTTATGTTACTAAAGTTGTTGCTTTTTCAACATATTAAATTATAGATATAGAGGCATCACGAAGCTTTTATCTGTAAAAAGGAAACTAATAAAAACTCAACGAGCGGTTTTAGTGAAAAAGATAAATGATGTTCAAAGTGTGTATATCTTATCAAATGATTAAGAAAAAATATAAGTAATTCTATCTTGTTATCACCTTAATAATAGTTAAAAAATTAAAAGAAAGTTAATAAACCTCAGAAAAATATTTCTGATGTTATATAGTTGCTAACATGGGTCGAATAAATTGGTCCAATATTCTTTATTATTGTAACGACCTGGATTTCAAAATTCGTAGGTCGGGTTCATCGAGCCTCGAGCCTTGTATATTGGGCCGTGAGAGGCACAAAGAGCAGCATGTGGGCCCTCTTTGTTGTTGGGCTTGAGTTGGCTTGGGTACGATATGGGAAGATGATAGGAGAAAATAAAGTAATTTCCTCTATTTTTGAAGAAGGGGAGTGGTTTGGGTTCTTAATTTCTGCTAAAAAGTTAAAGGTGATGAGCTCACCTTGTCTCTCATTAGTTTCTTCATCTCCTTTCCCCATCTCAAACAAGAACCCAAAGAAAAAGATCTAACCTTTGTCACTTTGAGTAGGAATCCCGGATTTGTTGTTGAGGGAAGTGCAATCTACATCAATCGATCTATCAATCAAGGTAAATATGGTTGGTAATGGTCGAAGAAGAAGGAGTTTTGGTGGGGGTGAGAGTGAAGGCCGGGAATGGTAGTCTTGACCCCATTTCTTTTTTGTAGAAATCTTCATTTAGAATCTTTTAAGTTTCTATCATCGTTGTAACTCGTTTTACAACATCTCCGTGTAGTGAAAGAGGTTAGAGAACACTCCAAGGACCAAGGCAAGAGGAAGGCTTGATCTTGGGATATAGGTTGTTTTTTCAGTTGCAGGAGGAAGGTTAGTACACTACTAACTCCTATGCCTTCATGGGCATCATAAATTGATTGCATTGTTGCTTGATGTGATGATTATGGTTGCTTGGGTGTTTAGATACCTTTAATGGCATAGTCGGGATTTAATGTTAACAACATGTAAAAATTGTAGTAAACCACCTTAAATACTCCCATAAGATATACGATCGAGTTTGGAGGTTAATGGACGTGATTTGGGGGCTTGGAAAGCGATTTCCCGAGCCTAGGAAGCCATTTTGGGTTTCAAGTATCAGTACGTGGAAAGGTAGAACCGATACCCAGTGTTCTGGGTTTTAAGAACAATGTTCATTGATGATGAACTATTAGTGGGGCACCGATATCGTGTTCAACCAGTATCAGTTCACCCTTCAAGCGAGTATCTATACGGGTCGACCCATACTGGTCTGGCTAGGCTTTGTGAAATTCCAGTGAGCTCAAATCATATTGGTACGCATGTGCCTACCAGTACCCAAGGGGACTGTACCGGTATGTGTGGGCTTATACTATTACTCACTGGGTAGTCTGCCTAGAAATTACGTTTTGAGTTTGAGGGACTTATAATTCGAAGACTATAGCCCAATAGGCTTCTAATATGGTATAACTAATGGTAAAACTGAGAAACCGAGATTAAACCCTCTTATACAAGCATAATGTGTAATAACTTGGTAAACCTTGGGTGACTTGCTTGTAATGGTAACAATAGGGATCCTTGGTGGATCGTGTGATGTTATGTGCAAAGTATGGGCACTTGTGTGGTAGAGTCACCCTTGTTTGTTGGGATCCGAATGCCCATAGAGCGTATTGCAACACTATGGTTAGAGATATCGAATATACATTACCGAGGCTATGTGACATCGAGCCTCATTCGAAGATACTCGACGAGAGATTCTGAGTATGGGTGTACGTTCCTTTGGTTATGTGACACCGGGCCTCACCCAAAGAGTGCACGTTCTCGAGTCTATATGACACTGGACCTCACTCTAAGTGTATGTTCCCAAAGCTATATGACATCGGGTCTCACTCCAGGTTTGATGGTATGATGCTTATGTGCTGTGTGAGATTTATGTATCCTTGTTGTTTGTTATGTGTTTAGGCGGCTAGAGGTAGCGCTATATATATTGTTGTATTGTCAGGTTATCATCTTTAGCTACATGCTCATATTTATGATTTGTATGAAGCATGGTTGAGCGAAAGTGTATCCATTGAATGTTGTTAGCCCGACGTTCAGAATTGTTGTTTACGTTCGCAGGTTAGTAAATTGACGTGCATCGTTGGAGCACCATCGAAGTAGGTTTTTAGCATCGAGTTGTGTCAGAGTACAATTTTTAGATTATATTGGGCTTTGTATTCGTATAAGCCTATTTTGTATTGTAACTCTATTTTGTATTTTATGTTGTGAGTCAAATGCTTTTAATTATGTATTTTAAATGGAGATCCCAAGTAACGTTTTCAAATAATTATTTATGTTAAAACATTTGAACTCGATAGTTTTCATAAAAATGAATGTATTTGTGCTACACTAGTTGAAAACTTTATGGTAATGGGTTGCACTTGAGACCCAAATGTAACATCCGGGTTGAGGGTGTTACAATATCTTGTTAAAAAATATTGGTTTAAATCTCATTGATATTTTCATTTAATTTTTTGGAGAAGAAAAAACTACAAATCATATATTTAAAATAGTATGAAACCTAAAACTTTGCTGGTGAATTGTATAGAGTTCTGTATATAAAGATTGTTCCAAATCTTCAAAGGGTAAATAACATAATTCTTCAGCAAATTATTATTGTTTTTAATGTTGGTTCGAATGAAGTTATTATAAAATTGTAACACCCCTTTTCCCGTATCCAACACTGAATACGAGTCAGAGGTATCACAAAACATTCGTAAAACCCTCTACATTTGTAATTCGGTAAAATTTTGTTTCTTTAAAAATATTACAATGTATTTAGTTTTTATTTACAAATCTAGTTATTCGCATAAAGTTTAAAAATAATATTTTCATCTTCAAATCGAGTTTATTTTCAGGCAGCAACTTATCAATTTAATTTGTCTTGATATAATTAATAAAACTGTCTGATTTAAAATTCATCCAGATACCAAATAAAATACAAATTCTATCAGAGCAGGCATACCCTTTTAATATACATGCCAACTAGTAAATATCAAACAGTATCAAAAGATATCTTACTGATATTGATGTACATGTTATTGATTGATGATGTCCGTATATGCTCCTTACTCCAACCATTTCTTCTTTCCTACGTGTAAAATAGTTACACGTTAAGTATTTACTTAGTGAGGCAATAATTCAAATTTAAGTGCAATTATCATAATATCAATATTAATGATTAACAATTCATATGATCACCTTACCATTACATGCTTGTTAACATAAATAAATATGTATATCAAAGTGATAAGATTAGATCTTACCAATACCGTTGCCATTTCCACCCATAAGCTTTCAATGCTTACCAATACTTTTTTTCCATTTCTATATGCAAGCTTTCAAGCTTATCTTCCTGTTTCTTTTTTATTCTTTTCAATTTATTTAGCCCAAGGTGTCGAATTAAGAGATTTTATGTACACGAGTCATCCCCCCATACCCAACCTTTCTTGAGTATGTATATTATTTGCACTCTACCGGGAGTGCTTAGCACCGAAGTGCTTCTGTATACTTACCGGAGTATACAATATATCCCTCATTGAGTTTCTATGAAATTACACCGAAGGTCTTAGCACCCGTAATAAGTCTGTATACTCAAACCATGCATGAGTATTCTCCTCAATGAGTATCTATAAAATTTGCACTTTACCTGAAGTGCTTAGAATCTTTATACAGTTGTTTATGACTCTATGGCTAGCCAACTATACCTTTGAACCTCTATATCATACATTGGGCTTTATAATCAATTTATTTCATCAACGACAATGTATATCAATTTATATTAACATGAAACGGTTCATAACCAAATAACATTAATAGTAAACCATCATCAATAACTAGTGATCAATGCATTTATTTTCAACCTTTGACATTTTTAAAGTATGTCAAATATATGACCAATGACATAATTATCATGGCAATATATAAACCAGGTAGACTCATCGCAAGTCTTACCGGTGATGTATAAAACATCCATGTATAATGTTATGTATGCATTGCACTCACCTGGGCCATGTATTAGTATGCCTCACTAAGTCCTCTTTGATCATTTCCTTCATTGTACCTCGAACCTCCCTTGATTCGAACTTAACTTCATAATTAAAATAAGTAAAATATTTGTTAGATCACAATCTAACAATATCTTAGACATAAAAAAAAATTTCTTTTCTTCCTTGTATTGTTAAAAAACTCATTATGGTCCCTAGTGACCAATTTGAACTTCCATTAACCCTTTTCAAGCTTACTAATCAACCTTAGATACAAAGTGTATCAATTCTCATTTTTCTGGCAGTTTGCAGTACCCCCAAAGAAATATTTCTATAAAATATTCTAAAATTTGGAATTCGATTCCGTTTGTTTGGAATAAACTAGATTCAATAAGCTTTTCAACCATATAAATTAATAACCCAAATTCAACTTGTACGATTTATGGCGAATTTTCAAAGTCAATTTCCAGTATTGAATTTCGGAACAGCCTGCTATACTGTTTTCTGACCTTTTACCACTTAAAAATTCATATCTTTTTACTCGAAACTCGAAATCAGATTCCGTTTGTTGGACACGAAACTAGACGAATAAATATTTACATCGGTATAAAATTCACCTTCTAACCATTTTGTAGAATTTATGGTGAATTTTCAAAGTTACTGCCATAAACCAGTTTTTCTACACAACTTTCATAAACAACTTCAACTTTTATACTAACTTCTCCTTATTTCTCTACTTTTCAATTTAGTCCAATCACTAGCTTTAAACCACCAACTCATCACATTCTTCACCAAATAATTATTCACAATAATTCTCCCTAATTTTCCTTATTTACCGAAATAGTCACTAAAATGCAAAGATAAGGATTCAAGCTTCTTAACTTTGCAATTTAGTCCTCAATTCAACATTACTACCTTAATTCCATCATTAAAACTAAAAATAAGATTTAACCCCATCCAAAACTTCAATTTTGATTTGGCCACTTAACTTTGACAAATTGTCAAAATGGTCACAAATTCAATTCAACATCAATTTGGCATTCTAAATTCATTTTCTTATCTCTAACATCATTAATAACACAAATGCAATCCAAATTTTAAAAATTCAGATTTGGTCCTTCAACTTTTCAAGTTTCCGAAATGGTCCCTACACAATTTAACTTAGGTTTTTGCTTCCAAACAACAATTCAAGCTTACTAGATCATTATTTCAACATCACAAACCCTAAATTAAACTTGAATCCATGAACCCTAATCATCTTCATAATAATCAAAACATGTAAAACTTAAATCACAACTCAATATCATGATTTTAACATCATACTAGCTTGATTTCAACTTGAATTCAATCATGGAATCATAAAATCGCAAAAGTCCCAATTTGATCCATAAACCCTAATTTATTTCTCATGTAAATTCTCATCAATCAAGCATGGATTCCATGAATTATTGATATCAAAAGATAGAGCTTGAAGAGTAGAACAACTTTGTAGTTGAAGAGATTACCAGAAAACCGAGTTTCGGGGCTTGAATCGAGCTTGAAAATATTTTCTCTTTCTTTCCCTAGCCTTCACGTTTTTGGCTGGAAAAGATGAACAAAATGTTCATATTTTTACCATTATTTTACACATATATCTATTAATTAATATTAAATTATTTAATAGTGAAATTACAATTTTGCCATTTTTATCCAATGGTTGAGATTGATTTTATCATCAATCAAGGGCCAAGATTTAATCTTCCATTTTCTCTTTCCAAAATTTCCCTTATAACTTTTTTAAATATTTCAAAATTGTCATTGGGGCCAAATGACCAATTTGCCCTCCAACTAGTCTTTATTTACTAGTTTGTTTCCAAATTGTCATTCCATTCCAATCCAACTAAATCTAGTTAAAATTCAACTAACCATAATAAAATATTCTTAAATAACATTTTATAAATTTTCCATAGCTTTTGGACCAGTCTCCAAAATTTCCATTCGATCCAATATACCGATAAATAATCCTTTACTCAGAAATAAACTGTAGGATTCATCTTGAATCAAACTAAAAATATTTCCAACACTTGGAAATGAATTTTATAACCTTTCTCTATCATATGGAAAAATTTCAAAATTTTCCAGTTCGATCCGGGTATCCGAATTCCACTTAAACTTTAACTGCGATTTTCCCAATAATCGAAGTATTAGATCAAACCAATAATTTTCCGCATTCGATTCACACCCTTAGGTGATCTGTTTATTTATGAAATAAAAACCCTTAACTTTTGGGAAATTACAACTTTAGTCCCCAAACTTTTCCAAAGTTTATACTTTAGCCATAAAATTTTCAAAATTTACATTTTGGTCACTACCTTTTTAAACTTCAATTCCCATTCCAATTTTCCTTGGAATTCAACCAAAATTTAAGAATACTTTATTCAATTCACTATCTATCACATGGGACCTTTAAACCTTAGAAATTTCCTTTCCAAAACTCATAATTAAAGAAATCCCAACTTTCGCATTTTAGTCACTAAGTTATCTTTTAAGCTATTATCTTAGTACTAAATGACCCTTAATCAACTTAGTAAATTTTGGGGTATTACAAAAATAACATGTGGGTTGTTGATGACGAGAGGGAAACAAGGCCGGCCCTGGGCTTTTGGTGGTCCATGACGAATCTAAAAAATGGATCTTAAATCATATTTAAATTACGGTTTCGGTTATATTTATGGTCGTGTTACATTTATCATGATTGCAGACATTACATATGTTATTTTGGTCGCTTCAAGTATTGTGGTTATAATTTTTTTAATAACATATGCTATTGTGGACATAACGATTGTAGGTATCACAGTTTCAGGTTGTGTCTCTACCGTCTACCACCATATAACGATCATTATTGTGATTGTATATTGTTATTTAAATTCATGTCCCTAATAGTATGTAATGAAAAAAATAAATTTTAAGAGCATGCCCATAATAACAAATATTGGAAAACAAATCGAGACCCTAATAACAAGTATTGGAAAAGAATTTGAATTTTAATAGTAGACCCCTAATAATTGTTGAGTTGATTGAGCTCAAATTCCTTCTACCGAATTGCTTGCCAAGTGGTGGAGAAGTCAATTTTTGGGTGTTGGTGGTGGAAGCAAAAGATAAGAAAAATTGACACAAGGATTTATAGTGGTTCAAGTTTCTAACAAGCTCACGAAGGATTTCCCAAATCCACTACCTTAGCTTCCCGCAAAAGGATTTCCCAAATCCACTAAGATATCTTCCCCTTTTAACAAGGCTTAGGAGGCAACCTTTACAACCTAGACTCAATTACCAAGTAAGAGTTTGGGGGCCAATTTAAAATGTATATTACAATCATAAGACTTAAACTAAAACTTTAAAATTTTTGAGGCTTTAAATAAAATTTTTAATATTTTTGAGAGATTTAATAAGAACTTTTAAAAATTATGAAAGATGATTTATTTAAAAATATTCAAAATTTTGAAGCTTAATATGAATTTTTAAAATCTTGAGAAGTCGTTTTTTTAAATTAGGGGCTAAATTTAATTTCACAAAAAATTTTGGGGAGCCATGGCCCCCTGGGTCCCTTAAAGCTTTTGCCTCTGATTACCACAATTCAATTGCGAATAAGAACAGTGACTGTGAACTTGTATATAAATTCGGTTTGCTGGTCGAAAACAGGAAAATTAACAAGATAATTAAAAGATCGCCATCTTGATTAGTCATACGACGACATTAAACCCAACTTCAATAAAAAAACAAATGGAAAAAGAAACAGACAAGCAACCGATTAAGATAAGAAAAATATGTCAAAAAGTAAATGATACGTATCAAAAGATAGAGAAATGTGTGTCACTAAATTTATTGAATTTAAAAAACTAAAAAAAAAAAAAAACAACAGAAAAAATATTACAGTCGACAATCATCATTAGAACTAATATAATTGCCGACCACGTAAAAGAATTACAAATGTTAAAAAAATGGACGACCACTAGGGTCAATTCATACCATTTAAAAATATTATTGTTTTTTATGAATGAATTGAGAATGTAAAATGAGATATTATGTTATTTGAGTTAGATTATAGATTAAAATTTCTGATATTATTAATGAAATAAATTGAATTAAAATAATCATAATTATAATATATTTTTGCAATATTTAATTTAAATCGATCTATTAATAAATCAAATAAAATATAGACGAGTAAGTAAAAAGCTTTCATTTTCTGGATTCGGGCTTGAAATGAACAGTTCCAAAAATACGAAAGCCTTGTCTTGTTTTTATTCTTCAGTGTGATATGAAAAAAACAACGTAGCGTAGGCAGTCCAAAAGAAGAATTGTTTAGGCATCTAGAAGCAACCCATTGCCCTAATCCTCACTCGAATTCTTTCCTCACTGTTACTGTTGCAAATTACGCCCACTCCAACCAGGTTTCTGGGTACATTGTCATTTAGAATATGAGTTCACAATAATAATGACTTGAACAATCTTATAAACTGTATGCTCAATTTTTTTATATAATAAATAAATCTAGTATTGTTTTAAAAATATTTATATCTTTTTAATTTTAATATCATAAACTAAATTTTTTAATATAATATATATTTATTATATATTTTATTATAAATAAAATTAAAGAAAGGGAGGACGAGGCTATACATGTCATTTGCAGAAACAACCATTAGAAACTTAAAAGGGAAAGCAACCCCTTCAGATATGCTTTCACTTCTCCCATAAACTCTCTCTTTATTTTTGCCTTTCCTTATTCTCCACTTTTCCTTAACCCCTAAGTCTTCCTTTCATTCCCATAATCAAATCCAAACCCCAAACCATCCTCTCTTTGTTCATCTTCTTCAATGGCAGATACAGATTCCTACACCAAACAGCAGCAACCGGTTAAGAAACAAAACCAGTAAACCCCGGTAAATGCTATACAAATTTCCTTGACAAAAAAGCTCTTGTAATTATCATCTTCTTGGTCATAATCCCAGTTTTCCCCTCACAAGCACCCGAATTCATCAACCAAACTCTGGTCAGTCGTAGCTGGGAGCTTCTCCGCCTTCTATTCGTCGGCATAGCAGTCTCTTACGGACTTTTTAGCCGACGAAACCATGAAACGGAGAAAGAAATCAATAACAACAATTCGAAGCTCGATAATGTACAGTCTCTGATGTCTAGATTCCTTCAGGTGTCATCCGTTTTCGATGATGGAGAAAACACAACTGGGTCTGATGACGGCAAGGTCCAGACATGGAGTAGCCAATACTATAGGAAACAACCTCCTGTTTTCGTGTCTAAAAGGCAAGGTGAAGAGAAGCCTTTGCTTCTGCCTGTTAGGAGCTTGAAATCACGTGTTTTGGAGGGGAATCATGTTGAAACAAGTAGGGAAAGTGTTGCAAACACTAGCTCTTTACGTCGGTCGAATTCTAGTTTGAGCTCCAAAAGGGAAAATGGGGAAACTTTGGGGGAGAATATGAATGAGAGTAACGTTGTTCTTCCATCACCGATTCCATGGCGGTCGAGGTCTGGAAGAATGGAATTGAAGGAAGACACTGAGTCATTTAAGCCCCAAACGACTCGTTTGTCTCGTTCAAGTTCCTTGTCTTCACCAAAGAAGTTGTCCCCTTCATCTCCTTCTTTGTTAACTGAAATACAAGCCAAAACTACTGAGGATTTAGTGAGGAAAAAGAGCATTTACAGGTATCCTCCCCCGCCGCCTCCCCCGCCGCCGTTGGTTCACAAATCATCACCATTGGAACCGGCTTCAACTCTGAAAGATGAGAAGGTTTCTTTGTCATGGAAATTAGCAAGCAAACCTATTGACTTGAATGGAAACAGTGCCAGCTTTAAGCCGAAACCAAAGGCAAGTTTCATGGAATTCTCACATGGAGATGAGAAACCTGGATTTGTTGAAAACATGGTGGTGGGAACAGAAACTAGTGATGAAGATGATGATTCAGAGAGTGAGGAAGATGAAGAAGTTAGAGCATGCAGCAAGGAAGCTCCAAACAATGAGGAAGGCAGTCCAAGCAATGGCACAGATGGAGGATCTGATGTTGATAAGAAGGCTGATGAGTTCATAGCCAAAGTAAGAGAGCAGATCAGGCTTCAAAGGATCGATTCCATTAAGAGATCGAGTGGCCAAATCAAGAGAAACTCTGCAAGGTAAAGTTGAATTTAAGGTCATCATATATTATTAAATACAAGAGATATAATCTTACTTTTATGTATAAACAAACAACTGCATTGGAGAATTGCTTTTGTTCTTCAACCTGTTGTAATTGAAAAGGAAAAAAATGGTCCTTTCCTCCAGACTGTAAGGAATTTTTGCTCCTTAAAAATTGATTAAAAGGGATCAATTATGAGTAAATTAAAGGACCTGTGTTGATTTTTCAGAAGACAGGTTACTTAATCTAACCAGAAATCTACCATTCATATGAAGTTTTGGAATATAAATCTTATGTCCTTTTTGGTGCCCGTATCTATGACCCACACTAAAAAATTAACTTGAAGATTTAATGTTAGATTTAAGAAAATAGAGGTAAGGTTTATTTTTTAGAGTTTAAGGTTTAGGGAAAGAAGATTTTTGTCCGAAATTATAGAGCAATAATTTTATGACATAATGTCAAAAGTAGCCACCAACGTTTGACCTTTTGGTCACTTTAGCCGTATTCTTTTTTTTATCTAGAGAACCTCCCAACGTTTCAGTTTTGTGCAATTTTCACCTTAGTTGTGTAATCAATCATTTTTATCTGTCTTTGTTAATATTTTAATATACTAATATAATAGTTAATATTTTAATATACTAATATAATATTTTAATATACTAATATAATAGTTTGTGTGTTATTAATATGCATGTGATATATGTGTGATGGGTGTGAATGCATGTATAATATGTATGTACAAGTATTTGTGATAATTTTGTATATGATTATGCATGCATGTGTGTTTGTATACTATATTAATTAAGGATGTGTTACATGTTAATATTGCATGGACATGTATCCATGTATGTTTGTAATAAGTATGTACAATGTGTGTAAATTTATTATGTGTGATCAAATATGTGTAATTAAACATACGTGTATGTTGTATATATATATGTGAGTGGGTGCGTATGTGTTATTTACTAGTTATCATTAATAATAGCATGTATTATATAAAGTATGCATGTGTATGTATTAAATTATGAGTTATTATTATTATTGTTGTTGTCGTTGTTAGGCTATATAATGTATAAATATGAAAACATATAAAATATAAAACATAAAACCCAAATAATTAGCAGTCCAGTCCAATAACAAATCCAAAAGTATAATCTACAAGGCCCACTCTCGGCCTGAATTAGACCTAACTAAACCCTAATTACATGTTTAACCCTAACCCTTTTCTCCATACGCAGTCCACCAAGAGCCGTTGGTACACGCGCCGCGTGTGGTACACGCGCAGGAGAACCCTTTTCTCCAACTACCACGATTGAAAGGATAAGCCTCCTCAGCTGCCGCGTGTGGTACACGCGCAGGCCCCTCAACTCCCCACGCGCGCGTGTATCACACGCACAGAACTCCTCGACTGCCGCGTGCCACGTGTCGCGATCTGATGCAGTCCCGCATGTTCAAGCTTTTATCAAGGCCGACTAAACTTCAGAAAGCCCTAGCCGTTGGATCAGATTTGATCCAACGGCTAGAGATGCGTCTGCCAAGGGATCACCTCCACCATGCCTCTGCCGCACAACCAACCCCAACCATCGTACTCAGATGCACTAGAAAACACAAAAAAAATTGCGTGTCAGTACCAAATCGAACAAGACATGTAATATATTTTCTACCAAAATTAGAAGAGGTGAGAACAATATATATGTATCAAAAATTTGTACTCAGGGACCAAGTTACCAGTTTCAAGAATACAAGAACAAAAACAAAGAGTTTTAGAGGGTAGCTTTTTTTCCTTCTCTCCCTTTCTCTGTCTCATGCATGCAAGATAAGTAAACTAAGCTAGTAAAAAGGGTTGCCCTTTTTTTACCTCAGTCGGGTGGACCTTGCCGGCGATGAGCCTGTTGGTGAGTCGTGGTTCATCGTTTCGAAATAACAGTGGGAGGGGGTCAAGTTTTGTTTCGATTTCAAAACTGAAAGGGAGTGAGTTTTTTTGGGTTTTGTTGCTGTCAAAAGGTTGTGGTCGAGGAAAGTTTTAGGCGGACGTTACGGCCGAGCCTCGCCTGAGACTGGTGCTCTACAGTGGCCGAAGGGAGTTTTGAGGGCGATTTGGTTATGGAAATTGAGAGAACATAAGGGTATTTTATCAAGGGTAAAAAATGAATAAAGAGGTGAAATGTGGCCGGTTATTGAGTTATATAGATTTGAAATAAGAATAAAATGGGTAAGTTACTTAATAAATCATCCTGCATTTCTGAAATTTTCAAAACTGCCTCGCCCCTTGGATATTTACAACCCCAGTCCCTCTTTCTTTTCAAAAATTTTCAATCCAACCCCCAATTTTAATCGAATCAGTTTCAAAGTGGTAAAATCTCCCCTTCAGTCATTCCGTATTTTGGTTTTTTGCATTTTAAGCTTGCCCCTTGGTAATATGGCATGTTTGGTCCTTTCAAGTTCTTTCCAGATTTTAAATAAGTCAATAAATCAATTTTTTCTTGTCTTTTAATTTCTGTTTTTTCTATTTCCTTATTTTTCATATCAGCCCTTTTTTATTTTCCCTTTTTAAATATTTATGTTTTTATTGATGTGTTTTTAATAGCTTTAAATTGCTCAACATGATTTATGTGTATTTCCTATGTCATGTTTATATACTTCTTTAGTTGAATTATATTATGATTTTATGTTTGGATTTACGTGGCTTCGTTGTGCAAGTGTTTTATACATATGTTCTAAGTTTAATGTGTATACCATGTTTGTGTGGTTCTTCATGTTTTTGTGATTTTTGGTTGGAATATACATGTATTTATTTAAATTTTCGTATCATGTGCATTACCATGTTAATTTATCACTTAACCTTTTGTCCATGTTGCATACATGAGATTTATCAACCAGTCATGTTTAGTTTAGCTATTTATCACGCCTATGTGCTCCTTTATGTTTTTTTTTATTTCGCATCTTATGTTGTATGTTAGTGTGATGCTTTGTTATGTATAATGCTGTGTTTTTAATTTATGTATACTTAGTGTCACATGTTTAGTATCTAACAAGTCTTTTTGTGTTAACATGTATATTATGTTTTGTTTTCTTTTGCATTTAGGTTGCTCAATAAGGTGATATGGTTTATCTTTTTTATTTTAAGTTGTGCCATATGTCGAGTATGGTTTTTTTAGAAACATGTTGCTTAGATTCGAGTATGGTTTTTTTTAGAAGCATGTTGCTTAGATTTAATTAGTTTAATATCATGTTACATGTTTGTCATGCATTTGAGGCATTGGTGATTTTATATGTTCAAGCATGTTAGGGTTAATTAATTTAGTACTGAAAGTATATTTTTGTTCATGCCCATATTTTGTTGTTATTATGTTATGTTAGGTTTTACGTCCATGTGTTTAATTTTTATTTGTAATATTCATATTTTATGTTTTAATATCATGTCAACGTAAATTGTATGTTTTATGTTTTATTTTCTAAGATTGCATAATGAAATATAAATTGTCAATGCGATGCCCTTTTATCCGAGCGTAAATGGGGCCAGTATCAGGCGTAGTGATGGTGGTTGGGCGTTTAGTCTCGGATAACGGGGCTTTTAAAATTTACTCACACATGTCACTTTAATCTAGAAAATTTAATATTAATAAAGCGGTAATTATTAAAGTACCAATTTTGGGCGGTGTGGGAGTGCTAATCATTCCCCATCCGTAACCGACTCCCGAATCCAACATTTTTAAAAATCTTTGGTTTTATGGTGTCCGAGCTACCCTAGTGGCCGATGGCGACTCCATTTTTATAAAGCACGATTATTTTTTAAATCCCACGGAATAAATATTTTAACACCCGAAAGACCCAAAACACATTAAAATCGGGTTTTTTTAGCGGATAAAAGACATCGCTACAGGTTGGATGAATACCATCAGTTAACAGAAGTTGACTGTCTGTGGCTGACGTGGCTTGCAGACATGGCCTGCGAAGTTGACGTGGCACTGCCACGTGTCGTATGACGTGGCACAGATGCCACACAAGAAAAAAAATTTAATTATTTTTTAGAAATTACAGCCACTAAGAAGATATACCAAACGAACGCTTTGGCTTGATGGTTTGGGGAGCGCACTGCATTCCCTAGTCCCCGAGTTTGAGTCCCCTCAACAACAACATTTTCATTTTCCCAACATAAGTCACTGGGAGGATGGCACGTGTCATCTTCTTAGTGGCTGTAATTTTTGAAAAATAATTAAAAAAAGCTTTCTTGTGTGGCATCGGTGCCACGTCAACTCCGCAGGCCATGTCTGCAAGCCACGTCATCCACAGATGGTCAACGTTTGCTGACTGATGGTATCCATTCAACCAGGGTGAAAATTGCACAAAATTGAAACGTTGGGAGGTTCTCTGAATCAAAAAAAGAATATGGGCTAAAGTGACTAAAATGTCAAACGTTGGGATTACTTTTGACATTATCCCTAATTCTATTGTATCTTACTTTGTTCCCAGTTTCGGATCATGTGAATTCTAGTTGGTCCACTTACAAAGTGGGTTTGCGGGATTGAAGCATTGGAACAGTTGGTCTAATTGACCCAAAGACATTACAATTGAACCAGAGTCAGTGACTTTACTTATTGGGTTTTCCAACTTAATGAACCTTGTTAAACCCCGAAGGCTAAAATCTCCCTATCTAGCTTTGGACCACAGCCCTTGTGGGATATTCAGGGTTCAAAAACTTCAGCAGTTATGGTTTCTGCAACACAAATACACAATGGTTTATGGTAGCGGTGTTCAATGAACCCGAACTACTCAAACTTTATTAACCGAAATTTTCCTTTTAACTGTAAATCAAACTGAAATGTTTTTGAATTTTTTAAACTGAACCAAAAAGAGTTCGGCTAATTCGATCGATTCCGAATTAACCGAAATTTGTTATAAAATTTTGGGTAAATTACACAAATGGTCACTAAACCATGCTAAAATAATTTTTTTAGTCACACAACTTTTAGAAGTTAAAAAACGATCATTAAACTTATTGAACTATTGCAGAATGGTCATTGACTCATTGTACGTTTTGAATTATTGATAAATTTTGAAAAATTTAATGGCCATTTTGTAATATTTCTATAAATTTAATGATCACTTTGTGTTAATTTGATAAAGTTTAATGACAATTTTATAATATATCATAATATTTAATGATCATTTTACAACTTTTAAAAGTTCAGTGACCAAAAACAAATATATGTAATATATATAATATATAATAATTTCGATTATCAGACCGATTTTGAACCGAATTCATCGATAACCAAATTTTGAAAAAAAAATCTTAACCGATTATACTTAAAATTAACCGACCGACTAACCGAAAAAATGCTCCAGTTCGATCGATTAATTCGGTTAAAACCAAAGTATGAACATCCCTAATTTATGGTTGTTTCCAACCTCCATGTCGCGTGTTCACATAATTTTACTTTTTATCTACACCAAGATAGCTTCTACAAGTTTTCAAAGCCATGAAATGTTTCCCATGGCATATTCTACAGCAGAAGTAGCAGTATATTCATAACCAAAATTTTGATGATCAATATTTTATATTTCTTGAGATCATAACGAATTTGTTCTTGTCTTCTTTCAATTTTTTATGAAACTTATAATGATGTTGTTGTGTGCTAGGGTTAAGAAAGGCAAAAAGTATGGAGAATAGAAGAAGATAGATTAAGAAAGGAAAATAATTTAGGTTTTTGCATGCCCTTCTTAATACACAATAATACTATTTATATTCATTTCTTAATAACAACAAATCAGTAGGCTACGTGGCATTCTTCTCTCTCTGGTCCCTTTACGCACACCCTGAACATTCCCTGCATCCTGGCTCGAGCTAGTCTCCTTGGCAGCGTCACTCTCCTGCTGGCTTGTGGTTGGTGTCCCTTGGTATGGCTCCTTAGCTGTCTTGACATTACCTTCCCTTTCAAAAAGAACCTTGTCCTGAAGGTTTGGCATAGTAGCAGCTCCATCAGTTTCATTCTGTTCCATAATTAAAGGCAGATGATTAATCTGTTGGAGGGGGTGTCTCTTGCACAATTTCAGCTGGAAAATATGGAAGACCGAATGAATACGAGTGGATTCAAGTAACTCCAAGTGGTACGCAATTGTCCCAACTCGTTTCAGCACCCTATATGGCCCAAAGAATCGAGGATTAATCTTCTGTTGTTTGTTTAGTCGAAGTGAGAGTTGTCGATACGGTTGTAGTCGAATGAATACCCAGTCTCCCTATTTGAAATCTAATTCCCTTTGATGCTGATCTGCCTAATTTTTATCCAAACTTGAGCCCTAGATAAATTATTTTTTAGCTCTTTAAGTAGTTCATCTTTTTCTTGCATTTTCTTGTCAACCTGCTCATTAGTTGAGCCTCCTTCCACATAGGTAAGCATTGTAGGAGGGTCTCATTCATATAACGCACGAAATGGAGTCATCTCTATCGATGTCTGATATGCTGTGTGTAACAATATTTTGTCAATGCTACGAATCCCTATGATTTACTCGGATTATCACCAGTTATGCATCGCAAATACATTTCTAGACAATGGTTTAATGCCTTGATTTGCCCATCGGTTTGCGTGTGATAGGCCGAGCTCATGCACAACTCAGTCTCCTACAATCTCGTATTTCAGTCCACACCTTACTTATAAAAATAGGGTCTCTATCACTCACCATAGACCAAGTTACACCATGTAACTTGATTATGCTGGGACTAGCACTTTACCAATGTGTTTGCTATCGTAGTGTCGTGGCAATGCAAAGAAATTACCGTATTTGGTGAGTCGATCAACCACTACGAGTATCGCTTCCTTTCCATTAGATTTAGGCAGATCCGTAATAAAATCTAAGGATATGTCCTCGAATACCAGATTGGGAATTGGCAAGGGCTGCAAGACACCTGTAGGAGCCAAGCTTTCGTTTTTTATCCTTTGACAAATCTGACACTCGCTGACAAATCGTTGCACATCTTTGTGCATCCCATTCCAGCAAAATTGGTGGCCAATCTCTGAAAAGTGCAAAGGATCCCAGCACGTCCTTCTACACACGAGCTTTGAAATTTTTAAAGCAATAAAGTTCGCAAAGCTATCTCACTTGGAACCACTATACGACCTTGTAATAGCACGAGACTATCCTGGTCTTGGTACCCCTAATATGCTAAGGATCTATCCCTGATCTAATTTTTTATTTGAATGAGTTTTGTGTCATGTCTGCTTGCAACTCGAATGTCCTCGATTATTCCAAACATCGGTCTAGTTAATGCCATGAGACTCGTGCTAGCTTCTCTTGACAATGCATCAGCCACCGTATTCAACTTTCCCTGTCGATGTCTTATCTCGAAATCTTACTCGATCAATCTTGCTAGCCATTGTTGCTGTTCCGATGTTTGAATCGTTTACTGTGTTAACTCTCTCAGAGACTTCTGATCCGTAATCACGCTGAACCTCCTCCGCACGAGGAATGCCTCCATTTACCAACTACTTGACCGATAGCATACATCTCCCTATGATAGATGGAGGCTCTTTGCATCTTACTGCTCAATTTCTGCTATAATACGCCAAGGGCCGATTGTCTTGGATCAATAAGACACCAATCCCAACCCCTGATGCATCAGTTTCTAGCACAAAGTCCTTCTCAAAGTTTAGCAGGCCCAAAATTGGTGTCAAGCAGAGGCAAATCTTCAAGTGTTCAAAAGCCCCTTGAGCCCTTTCATTCTATTCAAATTTCTCTTCTTTTTGTAGCAAATCAGTCAGAGGTGCAGCAATATTGGCGAATCCCTTGATAAATCGTCTATAGTATCTCGTGATCCCCAAGAAACCTCGTACTTCCTTGATCATAGTAGGCACCAGCCAATTACGAAACATATCCACTTTGCTCGATTCTATAGCCAACCCTTCTCGAGATACAATGTAACACCCTCGACTCGAATGCCATATTTTGACCTAAAGCCCAAAATCATTTTTAATGAAATTGTTCTTTTTTGAGCCCAAAAAGACAACGAGTCCAATAAAACGTAAGTCCATTCATTTGGAACATAGTTAAAATCCAAATATTAAAAATAGTATCCATGGAGATCCAATTTCAAATGCTTAAAACATTCGACTTTGACTACTTATTACAAAATAAGAGTTACAAATTACATATAGGGTCCTACAAAATACATAGTCCAATACATCTAGAAATTGTACTCAACAATTAAAGTCGATGCTGAAAATCCAAGCCTTGATGGTACCCCTTCAAGCCTCGCGACAACCTACTTACCTGAGAACGAAAACAACGATTCCGAACGCTGAGCTAACAAGCTCAGTGGATACACTGCCACTCAACCATTCTTCATGCAAATCATAAATAAAGCAATGCAACATGAATGATATCATGGCAAGATAACGTTGGTGCTACCATAATCGCCTAAACACATAGCATCATGAATGTATGATCATGCACACAACAAATATACGTATTTCATGAATTCATATAGCATCACAAGATAACACCCATTAACATTTAGTGAGGCTCACGTCCACAAAACATCGGGATCCACAAAACATCGGGATCCTACACTACGAGTAAGGCCCGCGTCCATACAATATTGGGATTCTATAACTGTGGGGATGAGGCCCGCGTCCACACATCATCAGGATCCTACATCCATGCACAAAATCTCCAATTGAACATCTTTAAATGAGGCATGCGTCCACACAACATCGAGATCCCATATTCGGAGATCTTCAAGGTGTTGCAACACACTTTTAGGGTATCCAAATTCTAACAACAAGGGATTACTCAACTATCTAGGTGTCCTATCAGCGTACAACAAGGACCCTAGTCACCACACAATATCGATCGATCCACTAAGGATCCCTATGGGTTTCTATTTCACACAATTTACCTAGCATTACCGAATCATTAGCCCTTTTATTTCCCACATAGGTTTAAATCTCCATTTCTCAGTTTTAATATTCATTTTATACCTTAAAAGACCCCTTAGGCCCTTTACCTCAAATTATGGAACCCCCAAACGCAAACTCAATTTCCTTAGGCAGATTACCTAGCGAGTACCGATACACATATATGGGTATCGGTACGCCTCTCTTGGTACCAGTACTCTCTAATGAGTACCGATACTCAAATTAGGTTCGAAAGAATTGGAACGAAAAGCTGTACCGATACGCTAACTACCCGTATCAATACACGATATTGGTACGTATCTACCTCGTACCGATCCCTACCATACTGGTACTCATACCATGGCGTACCAGTATGCGAAAGCCTTTCTCAAACAATGTAACAGTAGGTACCGATATACCCCCTAGCGTACCGGTACGCAAAAGCGCTACTGGAATTCTAATTAAGTGAGGGGTACCGATATACGGGAAGGCGTACCGGTACGCCCCTTACAACTAGTCCCCTTATTACAAAGACGTACCGATACACACACAGTAGTATCGGTATGCGGGCCCAAAAATTCAACACTGGGTTCAGATTTCACCTAGAAATCCTACTTAACCTATATGGTTAAGCCCCAAATTACTCCTACAAGTTATGGTGAAGTTATTAGGTGAGTTGCTACCGATTTTAGGCCTTAACAACACCAATTGCACAATTTGCCATTAGAGATCAACCAAGGTCTACCAAAGCCAAAAACACCAAATCATGCATCAATGCCTATTTTTATGAGTTACAAAAAGCTATAGGATTTAGTAGTGTACTAACCTTAGCTTAACAGCTGAAAAGATTCTTTCCTCTAAGCTTTAAGCCTTCCTCCCTTCTTGAATCCTTGACGAACTCCCCACCTCTTTCACTATATGAGAAGATTGTAAAATGAATTATAACATTGCCGAGGGTTTAAAGGGATTAAAAACATAATCTAAGCCCAAGATTAGAGCTCCTAAAACTCCAATCTCGTTCAAGTCTCCAAACCCCCTAACAACCCTCTCCTCCACCAACTTAAACAAAGCTTACCTTGAAATGTAGATCCTTGGATGCTAGTAAAACTTCCATCCACAAGCCAAATGAGATTCACAACACAAACTCACAAAATTCTACCTTTGGTAGGGGTATTTTGGGGGAGAGAGAGTTTGAAATGGGAGGAAGATGACATTAAGGCAAGGTGATCTCACCCCTTGCACAATGCAGAAGAAAAGCAAACCTTCCCCCCTTCAGTCTTTAAATTAAGCTTTTACCATATTACCCCTCTACTATTTTTCAACCCAACCCAACAACCACACAAGCCCAACATAGAAGATAGCCCAAAGGCCTCCACAAGCCCCATAATACGACCCAATCACGAGGCTCATGCCTAGAATAAACTCAACCATCGAATTCTAAAATCTGGGTCATTACATTACAATATTCCCCAAGTACTCAACCTTTTCTTGCCCAAAAGAACACTTTGATAGCTTGGCCACAAAGCTGTGCTCTTGTAATTTCAACAACACCTGCCTTAAATGAGAAAGCTGCTCTACCTAGCTCTTGCTAAATATGAGGATATTGTCCAAGCAAACCAATACAAATTTTCGTAAATAGGGTCGAAAGATCTCGTTCATCATGGCTTAGAAAGCCGATGAGGTGTTGGTTATCCTAAATGACATTACGAGAAATATATAATGACCTTCACGAGTGCAGAAAGATAACTTGAGTATGTCCTCATGTTTCACATGTATTTGATGATACGCTGCCAACAAATCGAGTTTGGAAAAGAACTACGATTCACCCTATAACACCCTTGACCCAGATGTCACATTTGGGCCTCAAATCTGAAACCCGACCATTCAATTCCCAACCTAGTTTAGCCCAATCCATAAATCTATTATGAAAATCCATTTAATTACAATCGAATAAAACAAAATAAATATTCGAAAACATATATACATTGGAGCTTCTTTTAAAATTACATTATAAACCTTTGACTCGATCATTTGAAAATCCAAATACAATTTTCAATATACAATAGGTTCCTATGAATACATAGCCAAATAACTTAAGTATTGTACTCTAAAGAGACAAGGCTCTGGAATCCTCTACTGATGGTGCTCCTCCAAGAACGTGCTACAACTACTAACCTGCGAACGCAAGCAAATTTTCCGAACGCTGAGTTAACAAAGCTCAGTGGATACACAACCACTCAACCATGTTTCATGCAAATCATAAATAAGAACAATGCTACATGATATGATATCATGGCAAGATAACAATGGCGCTACCACTAGTCGCCTAAACACATGCCTCAATATTGCAATCATCATTTAAGGCACACAAGGCCCAACCAAGCTTGAGATATCAACAGATCACCAAGGCGAAACGACGTCAATAACAACACAACTTTGGAGTGACGCTGAGTCACAAAGCATCGGTACATACACTCCGGGTGAGGCCGGGCCACGTAGCATAGGATCATACACCCTGGGTGAGGTCGGGTCACATAGCATCAGATCATACACTCTTGCTCAGAATAATTCCCTCGAGCATCTACTCTCTGGGTGAGGCCGGGTCACATAGCATCAGAACATACACCCATACTCGAAATGCTCCCTCGAGTATCTTAGAATGAGGCCCGGGTAATATAGCATCGGTAACCCCTATTCGACATCTTAAACCGTGGTGTTGCAACACTCTTCACTGGGTATCCAGATCCCATCAATAAAGTGCCTACATGTCACGACACATCAACATATAAACCAACCAATGCCTATCAGGCATACAAGCAACGCGATGCCATAGATCCCCTAATGTTGCTAAGTGATAACACATCAATATTTTACATTATTGAGTTGCTAGTACATTATGGACCAATATTCAATTAATTTCTTATTTGACTCGTTAGCCCACACCATTTTATTAAACAGGTTAATTCTCAATTATTTACCAAGTTATTAGCCATTTATTTCACGTACGGGTTTAAAACTTTATTTCTTGGTTTTATTATTCATTTTATGCCCTAAAAGACCCCAATGCCCTTTGTCTCAAATTATGGAACCCCTGAATGCAAAATTGAATTTCTTGGGTAGATTGCCCAGCGAGTACCGGTACTCCTATGTGGGTATCGATACTCTCCCATGGGTACTGGTACTCCTCTACGGGTACCGATACTCAATTTAGCTTCGAAAGAAAAGCTGAATAGCCCGTACCGGTACGCCAACTAGCTACTGGAATTTCAAACACAACATGGGTACCGATACGCGAGAAGTCATACCGGTACGCACTGCATAAATACCGATCATTTCCTAGGGAGCAGTACCAGTACGCTTGCCCTCGTACCGGTACTCGAACCCAAAACTCTGAATCTAAAGTTCAAAATCTCATTTTGAAGCCCTAATTCAAATTAATAAACCTCCAAACTCAACCTACAATTTATGAAAGGTGTTTAGGGTCAATTTCTACCGATTTTAAGCCTTATTAACATCAAACCTTGAAATTACCATTAAAGAGCAACCAAGGTTTCATCCCAACCAAAAACACCATAAACATGCAACAATGTCTAATTTCATGATTTCCAGGAAACTATAGGAGTTAGTAGTGACTAACCTTGGATTAAAGCTGGTGAAGAAGCCTTCAAAGATTCATTCCCGTTCTTCTTCCTCAAACTCTCGCCAAACACCTTCTTCTACCACAACCAGCCATTTTTACCTTGATTCGAAGATCTCCAGATGCTGAGTAAACTTCCCTTCTTAAGTACAACGAGATTCAAACTCAAAACTTTAAAGATCCTACCTTTAACACTCAACCTTGGGTAGAAGATGAGGATGGGTGGGGAAAGAGAGCAAAAGGAGAAAAATGGTGACCTCACTCCGTTATAATCTGCAGAAAATTAAACAACCACTAGCCCCCTTTTCATCTCATTATGCTTTTACCAAACTACCCTTCTTAAACTCTTCCTAACCCATATTCAAACAAAAAACTCAAGCCCAACAAGGATCGAGCCCAAAAAGGCTCTTATAAGACCAATAAACTCGGCCCACACACAAAGCTCATGTTTTGATTCGATATGACCATTAAATTTAAAAATTCAGGTCGTTACAACTCTCCCCTCCTTAAAGAAAATCTTGTCCTCAAAATTTAAGCAGGGAAAGAAGATTATACTGTCGAAGATTCAACCATCCTTTCGATCATGCATGCCCATAACTCCTAAGTTCTCGACTACACCTTCCTAACCAAAACTCATAACATAAACTCTAAACTTTTACAAGACTCCTCAACAAAACATTCATAACATTCGGAACAACACTCATATTAAACCTGGAGATGGATCAACCAACGATAATCACATCAGCATTATCAAACATCGGCACTCTGAACTCACTTTAGATGAGTCACAACTCGGTGAACAAACCTCTCTACCAACACTATCATTTTCGAAGTCTTATACTCAACCCTCATCTGCGTCCATAACGCAACACTTCTTCAAGGTATACCACAAGGCACCTCCTGATATATAATCACCATAACCCACGTGTTCAGGAATAAAAAACCTTATCAATCATGTTCTATCATCCATCTAACATGAAAAATACAACATTCTTTCACAACTTGGTTAACTGATATAGGACTTAACTCCTCATTTACTTGAACCCACTACGACATAAGCAGATGAAAATTCACGATCAAGCGGTTCTACTAGCCAAGCCACTTCGGTTCCTAAAGAAAATTGTTACTACAACCAAGCTCTACTAGGGATCAAACCTCCAAACTATCCTTCAACGTCTGAACACTCTCTTTCACTCCCAACCACCAATTTCTGACTAGCGTTGGTGCAAAAACTTTAGCAAGTCCTTCAAAATTCCTAATGGTTCTCCCAACACAACTTATTACGACATAAGAATCCAATCCCATACAACTTTAACCAAAACTCACATTTCTCCGAAGCCATTCGAAACATCTTTACACTATCTTCATGCATAAAAACAATCCATCTTAAACCCAAATAAGCAACCCTCTACTCATCGAACTTAAGATTGTCTCGACACATTCGTAAATCCAAAACACTCTTCAGCTTGCCCTTGGAGTTCAAACATCGCATCAAACCCCAAATTTTAACTCTAATTCTCCTTAACCTTCAACTTACGAGACCAACCTCCTGAATGATCTTACAGGAATCTCAAAACTCTTCAATATTAACAAGATCATCAGCCTTGAAAAACAAATACTAACCTTTCCTTGTTATACATCGACCCGCAACAACTAACACCACTATATCTCGCTGTACCAACATAAGGACATCCCAAGGTGAACCCCTTTGACGACATCGCTCGTACCCCCTCCTCTACCAAGGAGTTCTCACATGAGGGGTTTGGTAATTGTCAAACCACAAGGTGATGAACGCTTAATACCGGACTCAACACATCCCTTATCATGGGTATTACTCTATGATCAAGAGGTTATCCCACTCAACCCGCAAAGAGCACCTCGATAACCACTTGCATGCCCACCTCTCTAAACAACAGACTTTCACTCTTGCGTCAACTATGCGAACTAAGGACGTCTTGCAACCTACAAGGTCCTATTCAATTAGCATCACATGAGCACAACACATAAGCTGAAGAGATAGGATTTATTCACGCACAATACCGAAGAACTGGCTCATTCCAAACCTCAACTTTAAATTCTTGCTTGGAAACCAAGGCACCCCTCACACTCATGTGACCAACCCATACCAAGGGTAAGTCTAACAAGTCTGTAGGGACTGTTACTCTAAACCATACACACCACCCATGGTGAAACCTTTACTTACCAACACTTACCAATCCATTAATTTACCAAACCAATATCAACCTCGAGGAAACTTATCACAGAATCCGCACAATAAAATCTCTGCCAAGGTAAGAACAAGAAATCAAACTGCCATCCAGAAACTGAAAAGCACAATAAGACCAAATCATTTAGCACACTTTCGGTAACAAGCTTGTCATTTCTGACATGAACAACATATTGTTTAACAAAAGCTCGTGCGATGAATCTAACTGTAGATCTCATCTGGCCTCCATCCTGCTAATTCGAAAATGACCCAACACCACTTCTCGAAGAACCTTGACTATGCCCAGAAGAAATTAACCTCAAAGACTAAACTGGTAAATACTTATTCACGATTGAGCAGTCATTTGCCATGTGATCCGATGTCTGGCACTCATAGAAAATTCTCCAAGCAAAAAACATACCTCAAGATGATGCCAATCACAAGGCTCACGAACTGACAAAAAAGACGCCAAGGTTGAATCATCAACACTCTTCGCTATAGAAGAAATCGATAAGCCCCCTACAACACCCTCAATTTAGATTTCTGACCAATCCTTAACTGATCTAAAGCAACTCCTTTTTGATCCGCACAAAGCACAAACCGTCCCTTCTTCAGGGCCTAAGAAAAATCTTACGATGTTCTAATTCCCCGAAACACGATATATAGAATCCTCAACTGACTCAATGTTGGCTCTAAGGTCATTCGAGTGCTTCATACTGACGACTAGCTCAGAGAATATTCCAGGTAAAACTGTTGTCCTGTGCATCAATATGTCAACTTTGAATCCACATCTAACCTCGACCACCTTTACTCTTTGATAGCAACAACATTTGGGCATAATAGCTCAATTGTAGAAAAATCTTACACATACCTAACACTGCTTGAGACCTTAAACTGATTGTAAGAGCTGATCCCACATTTTCTTCATAAGAGCTTCACTAACATACCTTTTTCCTGACTCGCCCAAGGAACACCCCATGTTGAGAAAACAGGCTGCGGTCCTAACTCTATAGTCTCTCACCATCCGTATGTATTCCCTTTAAGAAAAAGACGATACAGTCAGAATTTTCTTAAGACTATTCCATGTTATCCTCATATCCCTCTGAGTGTTTCTTAACCATGAATCCGATTTATCCGGCCATCATTTCTTAACCCCTTCTACTATACTTAGATTCTTAACAATAATGCTTCGCCTATTAAAGGAACATGGCTCTCTTCACGACTCTCTTGGTCGATCTCGCGCCGTCAACCCAACTGGTCTGAACCGCATTCAGAAGATGGTGGTTTGTCTTTCTTATACCTTGGGTTTGGTTCCCCCCGAAACCTTGAAGCTTCCAACACTACACTTGTCATCTCCAGCTGGCTCATGACCGAACAACAATCGGTGGCCAAGATCATATCAATTCACTTAGAAGACAATTCTATTGTATATGTTACCCACATATTCTCAAGCTTTACTCAAGCATCGCCTCGCGCAAAACCCACGATGTCCTTTCGGCCACCACTATAAACAACCGTAACAAGCATACCTTGCTCGAGATCTCAGGGCAATCAGCTTACTAAGATCGTACTTGAGACCTCACAACCATCATGTACCTCTCTACATTAGATGAAAACATATATCTGCCAGGCATGCTACATCCCTATCACATGGTACCCACCATTAAGGTTTACTTACTACGAATAATAAGGCCCTCGATCGACACTCTACCACTGGTTAATCAAAAGCAAGTCCACTTATCCGTTCTATAAGGGTCGTCTACTAACAGGTAGAATCTCACCACTAGAGGTCCTCACCATGAACTCAAGGCTTTAAGGTAATTTGCGGCACATAACCATGATTACTTCTCAAGCAATGAGAGGAGGGCACACCCCCAACTCCTCCATTCGTTCATAAGCCCAAGCTTAACGTCTAAGATAACTCCGATCTCAGAATCATCCTCAAAAAAATCATCCATCATCACGACCTTCACAACCGCGATCGAATCTATCTTAATGTCGTAACCAGTAATACACGTGAACACAGGGTACACCATCCAGATTCCAATATTGAAGAGTACAAATTAGACACACGGGATCGTATTCGCTAGACACCTATTCACAACTCCTAACCACCCTGGAGCTTTTCTAGAACTGGCTAAACCTAGGCTCTGATACCACTAAATGTAACACCCTTGACCCAAATGTCACATTTGGGCCTCAAATCTGTAACCCGACCATTCAATTCCCAACCTAGTTTAGCCCAATCCACAATTCCATTATGAAAATCCATTTAATTACAATCCAATAAAACAAAATAAATATTCGAAAACATATGCAGTAGAGCTCATTTTAAAATTACATTATAAAACTTTGACTCGATCATTTGAAAAACTAAATACAATTTACAATATACAATAAGTTCCTACAAATACATAGCCCAATGACCTAAGTACTATACTCTGAAGAGATGAGGCACTGAAATCCTCCACTAATGCTGCTCCTCCAAGAACGTGCTACAACTACTAACCTGCAAATGGAAACAACGATTCCGAATGCTGAGCTAACAAAGCTCAGTGGATACACAACCACTCAACCATGCTTCATGCAAAACATAAATAAGAACAATGCTACAAGATATGATATCATGGCAAGATAACAATGGCGCTACCACTAGTCGCCTAAACCCATGCCTCAATAAATCAATCATCACCTATGGCACACAAGGCCCAACCAAGCTCGAGATCTCAACAGATCACGAAGGTGAAACAACGTCAACAACAACACAACTCTGGAGTGAGGCCAGGTCACAAAGCATCGGTACATACACTTCGGGTAAGGTCGGGTCACGTAGCATCGGATCATACACCCTGGGTGAGGCTGGGTCACATAGCATCAGATCATACACCCTTGCTCGGAATCATCCCTCGAGAGTCAACTCTTTGGGTAAGGCCGAGTCACATAGCATCGGAACATACACCCATACTCGGAATGCTCCCTCGAGTATCTTTGAATGAGGCTCGGGTTACATAACATCGGTAACCTTCATTCGGCATCTCAAACTGTGGTGTTGCAACACTCTTCACTGGGTATCCGGATCCCATCAATCAAGTGCCCACATGGCATGACACATCAACATATAAACCAACCAATGTCTATCAAGCATACAAGCAATGCGATCCCATGGATCCCCTAATGTTGCTAAACGACAACACATCAATATTTTACATTATTGAGTTGCTAGTACATTTTGAAGCATCATTCAATTAATTCCTTATTTAACTCGTTAGCCCACACCATTTTATTACCCAGGGCCACTCCTTAATTATTTACCAAGTTATTAGCCATTTATTTCACATATGGGTTTAAAACTTCGTTCCTCATTTTTATTATTCATTTTATACCTTAAAAGACCCCCAAGGCCCTTTTGTCTCAAATTATAGAACCCCTAAACGCAAACTTGAATTTCTTGGGCAGATTGCCCAACGAGTATCGGTACTCCTATGTGGGTATCGATACTCCCCTATCGGTACCAGTACTCATCTACGGGTACCGATACTCAATTTAGGTTCGAAAGAAGAGTTGAATAGCCTGTACCAATGTGCTCTCCCCGCGTATCGGTACCCTAGTACCAGTACACATACCCTCGTAACGATCCCAACCTCAATGGAACAGTGGTACCGATACGCCCATTTACGTACCGGTACGCCAACTAGCTATTGGAATTTTAAACACGGCATGGGTACCGATACACGAGAAGCCGTACTGGTATGCCCTATATAAATATCGATCCTTTCCTAGGGAGCAGTACCGGTACGCTTACCCCTGTACCGGTACTCAAACCAGAATTCTAAATCTGGAGTTCAAAATCTCATCTTTAAACTCCAATTCAAATTAATAAACCTCTAAACTCAACCTACAATTTATGGAAGGTGTTTAAGGTCAATTTCTACCGATTTTAAGCCTTATTAACATCAAACCTTGAAATTACCATTAAAGAGCAACAAAGATTTAATCTCAAACAAAAAGCACCATAAACATGCAACAATGTCTAATTTCATGATTTCCAGGAAACTATAAGAGTTAGTAGTGTACTAACCTTGGATTAAAGCTGGTGAAAAAGCCTTCAAAGATTTATTCCCGTTCTTCTTCCTCAAACCCTCACCAAACACCTTCTACCACAACCAGCCATTTTTACCTTGATTCGAAGATCTCCAGATGCTGAGTAAACTTCCCTTCTTAAGCACAACGAGATTCAAACTCCAAACTTTAAAGATCCTACCTTTAAAACTCAACCTTGGGTAGGAGATGAGGATGGGTGGGGAAAGAGAGCAAAATGAGAAAAATGGTGACCTTACTCCCTTACAATCTGCAGAAAATTAAACAACCACCAGCCCCCTTTTCACCCCATTATGCTTTTTCCAAACTACCCTTCTTAAATTCTTCCTAACCTATATTCAAACCAAAAACTCAAGCCCAAAAAGGATCGAGCCCAAAAAGGATACTATAAGCCCAATAAACTCGGCCCACACATGAAGCTCATGTTTCGATTTACCCAACCCTCAAATTCAAAAATTCAGGTCGTTACACACCCAACTCATCAAATAATTCATCAACAGTTATAAATGGGAAACTTATTTCGTATAGTGACGACATTAAGGGCTTGGTAATCAATACGAAAGTTCCAGGTGTCATCTTTTATCTTTACCAGCAATACGAGATAAGAGAATAGGCTGTTACTCCTTCAAATTTGCTGATTCTCTAGCATTCGGCAAACTTGTCGCTTAATTTCACCCTTTTAGAAATAGGGATATCGATAAGGCCTCAGATTCACGGGTTTGCTTACCACGTCGATATGGATTGCATGATCTGTTTTCCTAGCTAGAGGTAACCCATGTGCCTGCACAAACACCCTCTTGAATTCCTCTAACAAAACCCTGATATCCTCATTCTCCTCTACACAGGCCTTGTCTGATTCTGTTTCCAATTGGAGACGATAAAATTCAACCATTACTCCAATGTTAGATATCATACACATGGAGTAGGTTTGAATCGGTTACGGACCTATCTCGACCTCCCCTTGCTAGTAACTTTTCTGATTACCTAAATGAAACTGAAATGTTAGGCTTGAAAAATCTAAAATAATTGGTCTGAGTTTGGCCATCCTTGCCACTCCTAACACAACTTCGGTGCCCTCGAGAGGAAGAACATAAAAGTTAGTGATTAACTCTGTTCCTTGGACCCATACCTTTAAAATCCGAACACAACCTTCATTTTTCAATCTCACACTATTTATCACTAGAACATTGAAGTTGATAGCTACCGCTAAGTTCAAACCCAAATGTAATGCTAGTGCCACTTTAGACTGAATAAAGCTATGCATACTTCCCCCATCGATCAAAATATGCACCACCTTTCCTTGTATCTCCCTCTAAACGCTTAATGTGATTGGAGTTTAACAACTAGCTAAAGCATTAAAAGACACCAGTGGTTGGTCCTTGCTCTGCTTGATTAAGTCATTGACATCCTTCCTTATTTCATCTATTCGCATTCTAGATCTCCTTCCTCAAACTCATCATCAAATAGAAAAAAATTGAGGATCCTTCCACTTGTGACCCATGTAACACCCAGATCCCAATTTGAATTTGAAATGCTAGATTCAAGTCTCTCAAAAACTGACCAATCAAATTTTCCATTTAAAATACAAACTTTGACATTTCTCAAAGACATTCATTAGCCATAAATCCACGTACATAAATAACATTTAAAACGAGTTTACAAAACAGGAGCTCCAGTTTAAAATACACTGTATAACAAAAAATAATTCAAATAGAGTTACAGACTCGACTGTAGTAAGGTCCTATGAATACATTTTAGTTCAAACTAAAATATCAAGTACTGAAACTAGCTCGGAGCTAGGAAGTCTTCCACGATGTGCTCCTCCAAAGATAACCTGTCAACCTATGCACGAAAAAACCACAATTCTATATGCTGAGCTAGCAATGCTCAGTGGTATATTTCTACTCTATCGCAATTCATGAATATCATAAAACAAGCATACATGATGATATAATCGAGAGTGCACAGATAAGGCTTCACATACAACGAGATCTTTTCTAGCCTACCCTAGCTAGAGTTCACAATATTTGTCTCAAGGCATCATTAATTAAAAGAAGTCTCACATGCCATCACAGGTGATAAGTGTTCAAAAGTACTATTTTTCTTACCCTTTTTACTCATATTATTGTTAGACTTAGGCTCATATTAGTTGCATAATTAGCTATTCATGCATTAATCCATGTTTCCTTCAATCGTTGAGCTTGATTACATAACTTGGTAGTTTTTGTGGAAAAGATACTGCTTTGGTGTGCTTTGTGTGTGTATGTGCAGGATCACTTGCCAAAGCAATGCCGAGCTAGTTGCCAGGGCAATGCATGAAGGAGACGCTGAGCTAGTTGCCAGGGCAATGCATGAAGAAGACGCCGAGCCAGTTGCCATGGCAATTGTCGATAAGAGCAAAGGTGATATGGTATTCGAAATTGATGACTAGACAAGCCCAAGATGACGTGGAACAAAGCCCAAACCCAAAGGAATTTGATTTCCATGCAGAGATTAAAGAAGAATTAAATTCCAAGAAGATAGGAGAAGTTCTAGTAGGAATACAATTATAATAAAGAATTATATTCTTTAAAGATAATTTAATTCCAACTTAAACTCCTCCTCAAAGAAGGACTTTGGCCTAGCCCTATAAATAGCAAGGAGATTTCAACAAGTCCAAAGGGAGAGCAATAGGGAAATTTTGACAAGTCCAAGGAGGGCAAGAGGAGAGAATTTTCGACAAGCATCTAGGGCAAGGAGGATTTCGACAAGCCTCCTTCTTCATCCTTTTTTTTCTTGTTCGATTAGGTTTATGCTAGGGATTGTTTATCTTGTGTTTCTTTGGAACCTAGCCATGAACTAAATCTACTTGGCTATGGTTATTGTGTTTTGTGGTTGTGAGAAACTATTGGTTTTTGTTTAGGTAATAAGAGTTTGCACTTTTCTATTTCAAGGTTTATTCATTCTTGGTTCTTATTCTTGTTTGCGAGTGAATTGGGAGAGGATCTCGTGATATAATCTATTTATCTAATATCGGGAGAGTTAGATTCAAGAAACGAATGAATATGATCTTTATTCAATCTAATGATGGTGAAGATTAATCCGGCCTAGGAATAAGTTAAGGATTTCAACGGCTAAGAGGAGCGCAAGATTGGTTGTTGTTCACCCTTGATTCACGCAGGGATGTATTATCAAGGCATGCACAAGTAGCTAGAGTTTCGACTTAGGGATAAGAAGAAACCATTAAAGAATGCTCTGCCGAACCTTGAAGGTTGCTGCCCAGACGCCCAAGTAGTTGCCCAGGCTACCATCGATTAGTTGCCAAGGCAACCCCGTTGTGCATGTTGCCACGGCAACTGAGTTGCCCGTGCACTCTTTTACCAAAACAATCCAATCGGCTATCACACCTCAACTCACGATAACCTGGCCTATCTCTCTCTCATTTGAATTCATCTTTTCTTTTACTTTATTGCTTTCTAGATTAGTCATTAGTTAAACTCCTAGATTAGTCATTAGTTAAACTCACGATAACTGAGTTGCCCGTGCACTCTTTTTACTTTTTACAGTGCAAGAGACTAGATCCTTGAAGTGGCACCAATCCCTGTGGAGACGATATCTTTTATACTATAACTTGCGACGTGTATACTTGCACATTTGCGTAGCACTTATTACGCGCAACAAGTTTTTGGCGCCGTTGCCGGGGATTGGCAATAGCGACTTTGTTTTTACTTTCTTGCACTTTCTTTTTATTTTTCTTGTTTAAAATTCAAAGGGCTAACAAACTTTGGTTTTGCAGTGGTATATGACCAGGGCGAGACCGACTTCACCAGAATATCCCTTTGATCTAGAAATTGAACGAACCTTACAAAGACTTAGACGAAGGATAAGAGTAGCAATGGCTAACCAAGACGGCAATATGAATCAAGATGTTCGAGCAGGAGGAGGAGTGATTCTTGCACGAAACAGAACTATTCGAGACTATCTTGAAGAAGATCTTGATGGACTTAACCCAGGAGTTGTCGCACCTGAAATTGAAGCCGACCACTTTGAGTTGAAACCGGTAATGTTTAATATGATCAACACAATAGGTCAATTTGGCGGCTCAGCAACTGAAGATGCACGGCAACATCTGAAATCTTTCCTCGAGATTTGCAACTCGTTCAAGATACACGGAGTCACCCCCGATGTATTACGATTAAGATTATTCCCCTATTCACTGAGGGATAGGGCGAAAGCATGGTTGAATAGCATTCCTACCGGATCCATAGCATCTTGGACTGACCTTTGTCGTGATTTCCTTGCTAGATTTAATCCTACAAATTTGACTGATAAGCTTCGTAATGACATTACTTCTTTTCGGCAGGCAGATGATGAATCCATGTACGAGGCTTGGGAGCGATATAGAGAACTTCTACACAAATGCCCCCTACACGGATTCCCGGTGTGGACTCAAGTAACAATGTTTTACAACACCGTGAATACACCAACAAGGATGATGCTAGATGCCTCGGCAAACGACATACTCCTAGATAAGTCGCCGGAGGAAGCGATGCAAATTTTGAACAGGCTGGCCAAGAATGACTATCAATTCCCATCTACTAGAAGAGGAGGAGTTAGACGCCAAGCCACAATACATGAACTAGGATCATCAGATTCAATTTCGGCACAATTGGCCGCTTTAACCAAGATGGTCCAGAACATGCAAAAACCAAACAACACACATGAAGTCAAGAATCCGGAATCCAGCTTCTATGTGGGGAATTACAATCGGAGCAATAATGTGATGTCCAATACATACAATCCAGCTTGGAAGAAGCACCCAAATGTTTCATGGAGTAATCCCAACAATGCTCTAAACCAGAACAATCAGAATGCACAAGCATCGGGATTCCAACATAATATGCCACGGCAACAGATGCCGCAGCAACAACCGACAACATCTAGTTCTTTGGAAAATTCTCTAAATGCTTTTATGATGAAAACTGAATCTTATATGGCTGAGAATAGTAATTTCATAAAAAGAACTGATGCTTTTATTAACAGGACCGAGATGAGATTGCAAAACCAAGAGGCGGCAATCAAATCATTGGAAAATCAAGTCGGACAGTTTGCTCAAAATCTGAATACTAGACCACAAGGAGGTTTACCTAGCGATACTGAAGTCGCAAGAGGAATTGGCCATGAGCAATGTAAGGCAATCACCACTAGAAGTGGCCAACAACTTAGAGAGGTTCAAACCCGCTCGTCAATCAAAACTCCACAAAAAGATCAAGACGAACCTAGCGGCAAAGCCTCGGATGCTGAATCGAATTGCCGCGGCAAACCGCAATAAGCATTACCTCGGCAACCGACGATAAAGACGCCTCGACAACTTACGATAAGCATGCCTCGCAACCCTAGTTGATAATGCCTCGGCAACTCCAGATGTCCCGGCAATGCCGTCAATCAGGTTTCAAACCAATGAAAGGATCGAAGATATCCGACTTCCACCACCATTCCCACAAAGGTTGAAGCGACAAAAGCAAGAATACCAATTCAAGAAGTTTCTTGATATCCTAAAGCAAGTCCACATCAACTTGCCACTGGTGGAAGCAATTGAACAAATGCCAAACTATGCCAAGTTTCTTAAAGACATTGTGTCCAAGAGAACAAGGCTAGGAGAGTTTGAAACAGTTGCCGCAACAAAGGGATGCATGGCAATGTTGCACAATCGTATGCCACCTAAGTTGAAGTATCCCGGAAGTTTCACAATACCCTGTTCCATTGGAAATCACTATGTCGGGAAAGCATTATGCGACCTTGGGGCTAGCATAAACTTGATGCCTAAATCGATTTTCCAGAAACTAGGAATCGGGAAGGCAAGACCTACAACAGTTATGCTACAACTAGCCGACAGATCCTATGTGCATCCAGAGGAAAAAATCGAGGACATACTTGGTAAAAGTTGATAAATTTATTTTTCCCACTGACTTTATTGTTTTGGATTGTGAAGCAGATGAGCATGCACCTATCATTCTCGGAGACCATTCCTAGCAAAAGGGAGAACCTTGATCGATGTTGAAAAAGGAGAACTCACAATGAGGGTGAATGACCAGCAAGTTAAACTAAATGTGTTCCAAACACTAAGGCATGCCGATGATCCAGAAGAATGCCAACTTCTTCATGCCACGACAGAGTTTAACTTCGATGAGGAATTTAGTTACCTCGGCAACTACATTGCCAATCAAGAGGAACCTAAGGAGTTTGAAGAACCGGTCGATGAGGAACAACAAGAAGAGGCAAATTGGCTAGTCAACCGACCAGGTACATACTTTGAACCACTGGATTACTCAGGTAAAGAAGGTCTTGAGTTGAAACAATTGCCAGAGCAACTAAAATATGCATACTTAGGAACCGATAATACATTGCCTGTAATTATTTCTTCTAAGTTACAGCCTGAGCAGGAAAAGAAGCTGATCAATATGTTGAAGCTACACAAAAAGGCAATAGGGTGGACAATTGCCGACTTGAAGGGAATTAGCCCGACAGTATGCATGCACAAGATCTTGTTGGAAGATGATCACAAACCTTCAATTGAGGCCCAGAGGAGACTGAATCATGCCATGAAAGGGGTTGTAATGAAAGAAATCATCAAGTGGCTTGACGCCGACATTATATACCCTATCTCCGATAGTACGTGGGTAAGTCCGGTACAATGTGTACCGAAAAAGGGAGGTATAACAGTGGTAAGTAATGAAAATAATGAACTTATCCCAACCAGGACTGTGACCGGTTGGAGGGTTTGTATGGACTATCGAAAGCTAAACAAAACTACTAGGAAAGATCACTTCCCATTACCCTTTATTGATCAAATGCTTGACCGTCTTGCAGGTAAACCCTTTTATTGTTTTCTTGATGGTTATTCAGGTTACAATCAGATTGCCATAGCACCAGAAGATCAAGAAAAGACAACCTTCACATGCCCATACGGTACTTATGCCTTCCGAAGGATGCCGTTCGGATTGTGTAACGCCCCGACAACCTTCCAAAGATGCATGATGGCACTATTTTCAGACAAGGTCGAAGACTTTCTTGAGATCTTCATGGTTGATTTTTCGGTTTTTGGTAATGACTTCGACGGCTGTCTCGGCAATTTAGTGAGGGTGTTAGCAAGATGCGAAGAAACGAATTTAGTCCTCAATTGGGAGAAATGCCACTTTATGGTAGATGAAGGAATAGTGCTCAGCCACAAGATTTCATCCAAGGGAATTGAAGTAGACAAAGCCAAGGTGGACGTGATCGAGAGATTACCTCCAACAAGTTCGGCTAAAGGAATTCGAAGTTTTCTCAGACATGCAGGTTTTTACACGAGGTTCATTCATAATTTTTCTAAAATCACTAAACCCTTGTGTAATCTGCTTGAACAGGATAAAGTCTTCGATTTTGATGATTCTTGCACCCAAGCATTCGAAACCCTAAAGAAAAAGCTTGCCTCGGCACCCATTGTCGTTCCACCTGATTGGACGCTACCTTTTGAGCTCATGTGTGATGCAAGTGATTTCGCGGTAGGAGCAGTCCTAGGCCAACGCACAGGTAAGACCTTCCATGTGATATACTACGCTAGTAAAACTCTTAATAGTGCTCAAGTGAATTACACAACAACGGAGAAAGAGTTACTAGCTGTAGTTTTCACATTTGACAAGTTCCGATCCTATTTAATTGGTACAAAGGTAATTGTTCATACGGACCATTCGGCAATCAAATACTTATTTGCTAAAAAGGATTCTAAACCTCGTTTGATTAGTTGGATATTACTTTTACAAGAATTTGATATTGAAATTAAGGACAGGAAAGGAACAGAAAATCAAGTGGCCGATCACTTATCACGTTTGGAATGCAATAGGGAGGAGGACGCGGATCTAGAGATATGCGATGCATTCCCGGATGAACAAATTTTAGTTGCCTCGGCAACCCTTGACGCCTCGGTAATCTTGGGAGCAGTCGCCACGGCAGCACATGCCTCGGCAATACCCTGGTACACAGATTTAGTTAATTTCCTTGTTTGTGGTATTTTTCCTTATGGCATTACTCACCAAGGGAAGAAGCGGTTCCACCATGATGCT